>OX422211.1:68940160-71340160 GCA_949130495.1 Sambucus nigra | reverse complement strand
TTTTTCTTAACCTTAAAAAAAACTTGTGATTTCATATTATTTCCTCAATTCATTTTTTTCTTTGAATCAACAACTATTATTCCATAACTCATTCTTTTATATTCCTAAATTGAATTTTTTATTTTTCAACATGTTTGCAATTCAAAGAAAATGGTGTTCAAAAATTGCAAAACCAAATGAAAACCCTCCTCTGGCACCTAACCTCCCACAAGTTTATCAAAATTTGGTGAGGTTGTACGAAGATAAACCTCATGACCAAGACATGATAATTGATCTAACTACACAAGAAAACAACAGTCAATTCACCATGTGTGGAAGCAATTACGGGCTAAATGAAGTTTATGCATCATTTTTTAACATTCCCGAATTGCGAAAAGTGATAGAAAATTTTGGGTTTAGACTATTATTTTCTGAAAAATTTCGTAACTCTGATAACCAAATGATCGGTGCCCTAATCAGGAGTTGATCGGAGCTAACACATACATTTCACCTACCTTACGTAGACCTGGGGATTGCCCCATCTGATCTTGTGAATATCACAGGTAGATATTTGAAGTTTGTGTTGTTTAATTTATTTATATTTTATTATTATAATCCATTTTACTAATAAATATATTTTGTTTAGGAATTTCAATTAGGACCAATCCTACTTTGCTCCCATCTCCTACATCAAATGCTTATATTGTGGAAGAAATACTTTAATTATATTTTCCTCGAATAGGTCATACCCATTATAAAGGATGGAATATTTCATGTGGAACTCTCAAAATGTACATGTTACACAAAACAACAAGCTCCTGAGGAGAGACTAGCGAACGTTGACCAACTTGCTCGCACATTTATCGTATATGTCATGAGATCAGTATTTTTTCCTACGGGACATAACACCATATTTGTGGATTTGTCTACGTATTTACACGACCTAAATGACATGGCTACGAAGGATTAGGGATTTTCTACTCTTGACCGAGTGTATTATGCCTTAGATGCATGTACTACAAATGTTCAAAAAACATTTAACTATTTTTGGCATGTAAAGAGGTAAATGTTTGAAAAATTTCAACATTACACTTTTATCATAGATTTTATATATAGTTGGTTGATGTAGATCACTCATTAATTAAATGTTGTTCAAAACTGTAGTATTATGGTTATGACTATCTCCACACGATGTCTCCCATTTTGTACGATTTAGGGGGAAAAAAATGGTCTCGTATTTCACGATTGGTAACCAATCAACGTGGTTCCGTTTTGGAAAAAATATGGTTCAAAGGCTCAACCATGCAGTAGCTACTCGAAATGCGATTGCCCAAATACATAACATGGCAACTATTTCTTAGATTACCACAAAATGAGTTGGTTGTCGTGCGAGTTGCACATGATTTGGCTTAGAGATATTATATGTTAGTTGATCTAGAGTTTGTGGGAATTGGTATCTCAAAGATTGTTGTGACCGCCAATTGACAAATGAAATTGTTATTCCTGCAATTCCACCATACCCCATGGCATACATTTCCCGATATATTTTTATGCAACAAATTGGCAATTGGATACCTGCAATTTCTCATGTCACAACCACGTTGCAATAAGAATGGAGTACGTAATGGGCAGCTATTAGTAAGGGACATACAGTACCTCCCTTATTTCAGTGGCACAACCACCACATGGTTCGTTTTTCCTCAATTGTACCATCTGATGGCCCTCCGAATAAATGAGAGGCCCGATATACAAACGACACACAAGGCCCATCTTTATCGTCTGAATTGGTAACTTTATCATGGGAAGTCGAGGTGGCAGATTTTAGCTTAAATAGGACAACAGTCATACAACTAGAACCTCCAACTAAGCATAATGATCGCTCATAATGGCTAGATATGGCATTATTTAGAGATGACCAACTTCAGAAATTAAAATTCAAAATTTTAAAATGGGAGCTTAGGTGGCAGAGGTGGACTAAAGAGAAAGAAGAAGATAATACAAATCTGCGAGACAAGGGATTGAGTTTGGCTCTAGGATATAACCCCATTCCGCAACATACATTATCGTATGTATATGGAGATGAATATTGCATAGAATATTTGAACATCGCCCTTGGAATGGACCTTGTACCCTCACAAGAGGCCTAAGGATCGTCTACTTAACCATCTATTGTCGATGATGCTTTTGGAAATTTTTTCACATTTCCTTATGATCAATATTCCTGTCAAGATCCAATGTAAAGTGGGGTGTATATTTTAAAATTTATTGATATGTAAAAGTTATTATAGCAATGTGATACGTTGTTATGAGAAAAAATACTTTTATAAGAAATAAAAACTTTGTTTATTATCACATTTATTAATTGAAGTACAAATAGTTAAAGCATAATGTTAAAAGATAAATAACAAATATTATATCTTCCCACACTTAGGTCAAACCTAGGTGAGGTACAACAAAATGGTTTGCTATAATGCACTAAACATTTTGGATGGTAAGATCATTGAGAGTTGGAATCAACAATTTTTTTGTTATAGTTTGATATATTTGGAATAAATGTTCACACGCATGGAAAGGTAAATATCCGGTACATTAGCATGAAGCAACTATAATTTTGGAGGCTTTAGCATCTGACGACATTTGGATATGGCATGCGTTCTTTGAAATGCCCCGTGCATGTAATGATATAAATGTTTAAGCCAAATTTCACGTGTTTTAAGAACTTTTAGAAGGAAATGGAACCCATGTGCACTTCAAAGTCAGCGAAAACACGTATGAAACCGAGTATTACCTTGTGAATGAATTTTACCCACCTCTTGCAAAAATTTACAAAAGACCAACCACTCAAAAACAAACTTTATACACACGAGCTCAGGAAAACACCCAAAAGGATGTTGAAAAGGATTTTAGCATCCTACAACAACGTTTTTATTTCATTAGAAACCCGATAAATTTGTGAAAATATAAAGACTTATGTTTAATCATGAAAGCGTGTGTCATATTACATAATATGATTATCAAGGATGAGTTGTGGGACAGGACTTCGCATGCTGACCAACCGCTTCGTGAGCTACCACCCTGCCTAAGCAGTAAACGTCTCGCTGGATCTTATTAATACCAGGTGCGGGAGGCCAAGAAGAAAAATAAGGATTCCCATAACCAATTGCGTGATGACCTCATGGAACACATTAGGAACCGTCATGCAGAATAATCAAATTGATAGTCGCTACTATCGTGTGTGTTGCTCATTTCTATTAACATTGCTTTATGATATTGTTAATTTTAATTTATGTAATGTTATCTCATTGTACTATTAAATATGTGTACTCTTAATTTTTATATGAAATATTCATAATTACAACACATCTATAATTTAATTAAATGTGCTTCTAATATAAAAAAATTAATAATAACGGGTTACAAAATAAACAATAAATAACAATTACATAACAATAAATATTTTATAAATCACTAATTATTTTCATGTTGTGGCGCGCTCTGATATGCTTGATTGTGACGATGCATTATCTGATTCATCTGCATGTTGTGAAAGGCATGTTGTTGTGATGTGAAGTTACCAGTATCCGTGTATATAATTCGATCTTCATCGCACTGCAGTTGAGCTTCAGTACACTTTAATGCGAATTCTAATTAAATCCTCCATCTTCTCATTTAGAATTCTTCGATTTGTTTGTGATTCAGTAGAATTTTCATTGTACGCTAAGTGGAATTAATCCGAGTTTTCTAGAAGTGTCGTGTGTGTTGCCAAACTGTTGGCTGCTACTCGTTTCTTCCCTTTCAGTTTGGTTGCTTTACGCCCCATGTCCCGTGAATTTTAGTCGGGATCGTTGGAATCTTGTGAGCTTAACTTATTATCTCCATCCGTAAATTGTGACCCAGTAGTTGAAATGTTATATTTAAGTAAATCCTTGAGCAACTCGTAACAATGGTCGAACCCAAATATATGACTCGCATCACGTTGGAAGTTTGCTCGAGCTCGATATAAAAAAACATAATATTCGTACAATTAGTGTTATAAAATAATTACCGCAAATATACATAGTTTACTGGACGTAAATAAATATCCTTACACATTTAAGCTCATTTGCCCCAGTCTCTTTACCAACTCTGTATTCTCAAGATGACTTTGTAGAATACAACAAATAATTTTGGTTTATCACTTTGAATTTTCCCTGCAACACATTGTTGGTGCGTTTGTAAATAACACCCCGGATACCAGGGGCGGATGGACATAGGACCCAAGGGGGACGGGGGGCCCGGTTAAAAAAAATTATAGGGTTTTTGGGTAAAGCTTCAAACTTCAAGGTATACCTCCAATTATTTACAAAACTGTAGTTTAATATGAATTTTTTGTATTTGTATGTGTAGTCTCAAATTTCTGTAATTTGTAATTTTTTGTAGTCTAAGTTTTTTTATGCCCTTAATAGCAATCAGTCTAATTTTTTGTAATAGTAATTTTTTTAATATGCCCTTAATCTGTAATTGTTTGTATTTTTATATGGCCTTAATGTGCAATCTGTAGTTTTTTAAAAATATGTGGTGATATATGGAGTCTGAAATATATGATTTTTTTTTTTAAATAGAAAGTCATGGAGAAATTTTCTAAATGTAAAAGAGAAGACAACACACAAACCGTATCCAAAGCTGATGTTCAATCATCTCCCAATGCGGAATTCGATAATCTTCTCCATCAGGCTATAATTTATATAAAACTCGAAATAAAGCCATAATTTCTTGTTGTTTGGGCATTATTGGGGTCAATTTGGATGAACTATAATTTGTATAAAACTCGAATTAAAGCTATAAGTTGTAGTTGTTTAGGCATTATAAAGCTATCATTTGTATAAAAATTGAAATAACCCAAAAAAAATCGCCTCGGGGGCTCCCACCCCCGAACGCCCAACACCACTCGAAACTTTCACCCTGGTTGAACAAAAATCCTCAATCCGCTATTGTCGACTACGCAATTATTTTTTCTCATGGCGTGCTACAAGATTGGTTTGTCCCAACTGCACCATCGATTTAATGTTTTATATAAGCATGACAAAGTAACACTTCATCGTGTTGGGTGAACTTTGGTAAGCGAGTGGAATTAGTGGGAGTGGTTTGGGAGGGAGATCCCATTTATAGGATAAATCTAATAACATAATATAATTTGGGTGTCTCCTCTCAGAGGATTGACACGTGTACAAGACTTAAAGGCTTCTAATTTTTTAAGGTGTTCACGTGTCCCATCAAATATATACCCTTTCATATGTTTTTACTTTTCTACGTCCTTGACCATTCATTTTCTCCACACCCATACAAACGTTTTGAAACCCAACTAAATGATTTTCCCTAAATGTATTCAATTTTGAATTCTGCCTTTTGGATTCTTTATGAAGAAATCATCTCTCCATCTTCTCTACATAATCCCAAAAGTCCCGTGGAGTCTTCTTTTACAACTTATAAACATCAAACACTTACCTTACACAATACCCATCATCAGGAAGCTAATAGAAAAAAAAAACTTTCTCCACTAGCAAACCCATGAACAGGATTAAAAGAACCAAAAACACCAACCCGGACTTATCTTCTTCTCCCTGATCTCCGTGAGTTTTTCTTCCTTTCTCTGTTTTTTTTCATATATATATATATAAACGCGGGGCGTGATCGAGGCGTGGATGCCAAGCCTTAAGCCTTAGAAGCCTAGGCGGGCCTTAGGCATGAAAAGGCGTTTAGGCTTTATAATATATTTTAATATTTTTTAACCATAATAAGGCTATTAAAATACTAAAATTGTACATATCATAAAAATATGTCTGAATATTTGCAAATAAAAATACTATTTGATTATTTTGAATGAGATAATTGTCCGGTTTATAAAAAAAATCTTTAAAAAGCGATATCGTTTCACTAAAACATTGTTGTTTTTTGAGAAAAAGTACGGCTTAAGGGTTTTACCAATCATAAGGCGTCAAAATCTTAAGGCATGACATTTCTCCCAACCTCAAGCCTAGGCGTGCCATACATATATATATATATATATATATATATATATATATATATATACATGTATATATATACATGTATATATATACATGTATATATATATATATATATATATATATATATATATATATATATATATATATATATAATGGAATGAGTAAGGATAGGGAGACTCATTTCGTAGACCCATTTTGTGGACCCATAAATAAGACAAAAATAGGTACAAGCAAAGTTCTGAAAAACGCGGGGCGTGACCGAGGCGTGGAGTCCAAGCTTTAATCCTTAAAAGTCTAGACGGGCATTAGGCGTGAAAAGGCATTTAGGAATTTTTTATTATATTTTAAATTTTTTTTACTATGACAAGGCTATTAAAAATACTAAAATGGTACATACCTTAAAAATATATCTAAATATTTGTAAATTAAAATACTATTTTTTTTAAATACAAAAAAATGTGTTTTTTCACGCCTTACTTCTAAAAAACTTGCGTTTTTTCAAGTCTTATCCCCCCCAAAATGCGCGTTTTTTCACGCCTTACCCCCAAAAACGTTGACCATCGTTGATCACGCCTTGATCCACGCCTAGGATCAAAACTTGGCGTCTCTAAAAAGCCTCGCGCCTAGGCGCGTTTTTTAGAACACTGGGTACAAGTTTTTAATACATTGGTGGATGCCCTTGCGGGACGCAAAATAATAAGGTATAAGATTTTAATGCACCGTGTCTACGAAATGTGTCCACAAAGTGAGTCTCCCTAGATTTATTCTAATTTAATATGGCAATAGGTTAAAAGGTAGGAAATGAGTTGTGCTTTATGGCACTGGGTTAAAAGCAGGGGCAAAGCTGGGCCATGGCCCCTACCAACATTTGGAAAAAAAATAGCCCATATATCTTATTTCCCTATTTTTAAACCCAACATAAAAAAAAAAAGTCCAAGCCCAAAGGTTTGTCCACTTAAACTAAGGGTTGCCTAGGTTAATTCAAAGAAAAATAGATCTTTCTCTCACCTCTAACTCATAGCACTGCTGCGGCTTGCTGCTAGCAAAGGTATCTCCACTTCCCTTTAGATTAGTTCGTTAATATCCCAACTTCCCTTTTAACGCACAGCAGCAATTTGTTAATAATTAGTTTGTTAAAGTAGTATTGTTAACTGTTATTGTTAGATCTTTAATAAAGGTATCTCCATTGTTAATATTTTAATGCTTATTGTTAATTGTAATAAAAGTATCTCCATTGTTAACTGCTATTGTTAAAGTAGTATTAATATTTTAATGCTTATTGTTGTTGTTAATTGTTAACCAAGCCTATTGTAATTGTTAATTTTTATATGATATTCTAGTGTTCAATTAATATATGGTAATTAACTTTTTTAGAAAAAATGACAAATTTCAATTGTTTTAATTTTTTGTTGTATAAATAAGGCAACTCTAAAACCATTGATTCATTTTTCAAGAGAAAACATGTCGAAAGTGAAAATGTTGACGAGTCTCCGGTTTCTCCCGAGTCTAATGTTCAACATGTTGAAAGTGAAAACATGTTTCTAGCTTTTTGTATTATCCTCCAACAATTGCTTTATAATGTCGGACCTTAGTTATCAAACTCTTTTGCAAGTTGATCAACAAGTGAAGTATCTTCCCATCAATGAGTACATTCCAAGACTGGTTGAAGAGGATCACAATGAAATTTTAGAAGCTGATGCTACTGAAACTGAAATCTACTCAGCTATATCCGAGCTGAGCTCTGATGCAGCCCCTGGTCCTGATGGATTCGATGGTGTTTTTTACAAATCGTGTTGGCTAATAATTAAAGATGACCTCCTTCTTGCTATAAATTGTTTTTTTGCAGGTCATGAGATTCCTCAAAGCTGGTCCAGTAACAACATTGTGCTCATTCCAAAGAAGAAGCACCCTAAGAGCTGTTCAGACTTCAGGCCTATTAGCTTATGCAACTTCTGCTACAAAATTATCTCTAAGATTCTGAATAATAGACTTGGTCAGTTTCTTCCAAAGCTAATTTCCCCAAATCAAAGTGGCTTTGTGAAAGGTAGATATATTCAAGACAATGTTCTTTTAGCAAAAGAGATGGCTTTAAACATTGGCAGGAAAATTCATGGAGGAAATGCTATAGTGAAATTGGACATGGAAAAAGCTTACGATAGAGTTCACTGGATGTTTTTAATCAACGTGCTTAGATCCTTTGGATTTGGTGAAAGGTGGATTGACATGATCTGGAGGTGCATTTCAAATAGTTGGTTCTCAATCACTATTAATGGTTCTTCGAAGGGATTTTTCAAATCTTCCAGAGGTCTGAGGCAAGGGGATCCCCTTTCCCCAAGCTTATTTATCCTGGCAACAGAAGTGCTTAGTAGAGGTTTAGACACGCTATTGAGGAATGGTCTTATCAAAAATTTCTATTTGCCTAGTGGTTGCCCTCTTATATCTAATCTATCTTTTGCAGATGATGTGATTGTGTTTTCTAGAGGTGATAAGAAAAGTTTGTCCAATTTGATGAATTTTTTGGCAGATTACTCAGGTGTCTCTGGGCAAAAAATTAATATGAGCAAAAGTTGTGTCATTGTGGATAAGAAAATGCCTATTCAAAGGAGGATAACAATAGGAAATTGCACTGATTTAACTATCAAAAACTTACCTATAAAATACCTGGGTTCTTCTCTTTTCAAGGGGAAAAATAAGGTCTGCTTATATGCTCCTCTTATAGAGTCTATCAGGTCAAAAATTGAAGGTTGGAAAGGAAAGCTGTTATCCAGTGGTGGAAAGTTCATTCTTATTCAGCATGTCCTCTCCTCTATTCCCACATACCTCCTTGCATCCCAACACCCGCCTAAAGCTGTCATAAATAGGATACATAAGATGTTCAGCAGATGTTTTTGGGGCGGAAATGAATCTCACGGTTGGAAGCACCACTGGCAAAAATGGCAGGCGATGAGTAAGCCAAAAGAGTCAGGGGGTCTTGGCTTCAAAGATTTCCAATGTCTTGCTAAAGCCTCTAGCATTAGACTGATTTGGAAATTCTATGCCGAGGAGTCTCTATGGACTGCTTTTATGAAAGCTAAATATAAGTCATGGTCTCATTACCGGCAAGGGGGTTCTCAAGCTTGGAGAAACATGAGGAAATATAAAGATGTGGCTTTAGAGTATATGGAGTTTTTGGATGGCAAATGGATCTGGAAGGCTTCTAACAAGGGAGAATTCTCTTTCTCTTCAGCTTGCAAGGCTATGGAGAGCAGTTACCCAAATTCTATTACTTACAAAAGAATCTGGGATCCTCATATTCCTATTAAGCTCTCTATAAACATGTGGAAAATCCTAAATAACTCTCTGCCCCTAGACGATAACATCCAAAAGGTTGGAATTCGATTGGTTTCGCGATGCCAGGCATGCCTAAAGAACTCAGAATCAGGTAATCACTTATTCCTTCAATGTCCAGAGGTAAAAATGGTATGGGAATTTTTTTCAAATCATATGGGAATTAAATGTGATATGAACCAAATGTCTACTGTTATTCTGAGCTGGTGGTTTAGATCAGGAAAAAGAGATTACCAAAGGTTCCTTTGCAAAGCGATCCCCATTGTCATATGTTGGGAAATTTGGAAAGCCAGGAATTCTTGTTTGTTTGAGGGCTACAAATTTAGGCACCAAAACATCATTACAAACTCTATTATGATGATTTCATATTTATGCAGTGGTATGGTATTCTCAAATGAGTGTCTTCTTCAGGATTTCAGTAGCAAGGAGATGTTTAATCTTTCATTTAAGAAGTGTTATAGAGTCCATTCCCTAATTAAATGGATTCCCCCTTCTGCAAATTTTTATAAGCTTAATGTTGATGGTGCTTCAAAGGGTAATCCAGGTATTAGTGGGTATGGTGGTATTGTTAGGAATGAGAAGTCTCAAGTGATATTTGCCTATGCTTTCCCAAGTCATCTAGCAACAAATTCAGAGGTGGAGCTTCTTGCCCTACAAAAGGGGATTCGATTGTGTTTACAGTTCAAGATTATTAATGTCCTCATAGAATCCGACTCTTTGATGGTGGTGAAAGTCATAGGTAACTCCTGGAAACCACATTGGAAATTCTTCAATATTATTAAGGATATAAGAGCTATGCTATCTCAAATGCAATTTTCTTTAAAGTATTGTTATAGAGAATCAAATATAGTGGCTGACAAATTGGCAAATGTGGGTATTCATCTTCAAGAAGGAAAAGTATTCAAAACTCTTCCAGAATTACCAAGAATGGTCAGGGGTGCCTGCAAACTGGATGCTATTGGATGCCATTATGTTAGAATTTTGGATTCTTAGATTCGCATCGGATTTAGTAAAGCTTCATTATTTATGTTGTTAAGTTGCTTTTATTTTGTAAGAGCCACTCTGGGGAGGCTTTTTCTCCAGTTTGATTTAATAATATAAGGCCTTTTCTCAAAAAAAAAAAAAAAAAAAAAAAAAGTGTTGGAAAAAATGCTCATGGTTAATTTATTTTTAGTGCTAAAATATTGCATAAAAGCGTAAATAATCCTAAAAAAAATCGCCTCGTGGGCTCCCACCCCCGAACCCCCAGTTAATTATGCCCCCTGACAACATAAATTCCTGGCTTCGCCCCTGGTTAAAAGGTAGGAAATGGGTTATGCTTGTGTTTTAACGCTTTATTCAGGAAGGTATATATATATATATATATATATATATATATATAGAGAGAGAGAGAGAGAGAGAGAGATAGAGAGAGAGAGAGAGAGAGAGAGAGAGAGAGAAAGAGGAAGGCTCACCTACATCATGCACTATACATCAAAACGTACATCACACCTAATTCTAGGCCTGGAAAACTTTTTTTCAAAATTTATATTTTTCCTTGAAATTACCCTTCCAATCAATCCATATGCAAAAAATTAGGTCAAAATACATTTTGTAACTATTTTTAAAAAATTCACAAAAACTGTTGGCGCGGACCCTTATAAATAAGGTATTTTTAGCAATTTTTTGTGGATTTTTTAAAAATAGCTACAAAATGTATTTTGACGTAATTTTTTTCATATGGGTTGATTGGAAGGTTAATTTCAAGGAAAAAATATATAATTTGAAAAAAAAATTAGGGTCTAAAATTAGGTGTGATGCATGGATGATGTATAGAGCATGATGTACTATAGTCTCTCTCTCTCTCTCTCTCTCTCTCTCTCTCTCTCTCTCTCTCTATATATATATATATATATATATATATATATATATATATATATATATATATATATATATATAGAGAGAGAGAGAGAGAGAGAGAGAGAGTTTGGCTCAAATGCGGACTATCTGGTGCAGACCAAATGCGGATTCTAATTGAGCCAAACAAAACGACGCAGCTTTCAGCTCTTAACCACAAGTGAGACAAAATCGTTTTTGTCCAAATCATAAGCCAAAACCCATTTCCAAAAGACAAAATCGATTTTGAGCCAAATCAGGAGACAAAACCCATTTCCAAAAGCTCCAAACCCTACAGGTCCCTCTCCTACCTGCCCAAATAATCGGATCACCAGCTCCAAACCCCACAGGTTCGTTTTCCTTTTATATTTCGGTTGAGTTTACTTTTTTCTCTTTTAATGGTGGAGTTATTTGGTCATCCAAATCAGTTATCCCATGTTATAAAAGGGTTTAGGGTTTGGATCCCATATTTTACAATCATATTTTGAGATTCAAATCTACATCCATTTAGGGTTTGTTATGTACACGATTTAGGGAAACAAAATAGTTTTTTTTTTTAATTAATATGTCTAAGTTCTTGTTTTTTTGGAATTAATATCTATTTTTTTCAGGATATATCTATGTTCTTGTTTTTTTAATTAATATCTATTTTTTGGTTTTTTTTAATTAATATATAATTCAATTATTGTTCTTGTTTTTTTTTTTAATTAAAATGCTTTCTCTAGTTTGTATTGTAGTACTCCAAATTCCGTTCTTTATTTTTTAATGGTTGAGTTAATTTTTTTTCATAAAAATGCTTTCTCCATTTAATGGTATTACTCCAAATCCCTCCTTTATTTTTTTAATGGTTGAGTTAATTTTTGTCCATTCTTTCGCAGAAAATGGATAGTTCGAACATTAATAAAGAAATGTGGATTGGAGAAAATATGGCATTTGAGTTTGAGATTGACCAAAATGTCAATATAGATATTGGGGGTGACAAAGGGGAACAATGTGTTTCGTTAAATTCGGATGACAATGATAAGAATATTAACCCTCAAGTACGGGATGAACTGAAGCCAAAACTAGGCCAAGTATTCCAAACACTTGATGAAGTGAAGGGTTTTTACAACGCATATGCAAAGGCAGCTGGGTTTAGTGTTCGTAATTGGGCTGAAAAGAAGGATATGGAGAGTAACAAAATTATAAGGAAGGAGTATGTTTGTTTCAAACAAGGAAAGGGCAAGGTTGTAGAGGATTCGGGGACTTCTAGACGTCGGGGTTCCATTAGAGAGGGTTGTAAAGCAAAAATTGTGGTTGCGATATGTTCGAGTGATGCATATGTGGTTATCTCGTTTGTTGAGGTTCATAGCCACCCGTTGTCGACGCCAAGGAAAGCACATTTTTTGAGATCTCATCGTAGCATTTCGACTTCCCAAAAGTGCTTAACTCAACAGCTTGGTGTGATCAATATACCACCGCACCAACAATTCAACTTTCTTGGAGTGCAAGCGGGTGGATTTGAAAATATCGGGTTCACTCAAAAAGATTTATACAACCAAGAGAGGGATAGACGCAATGAATTGAAGGGGCATGACGGAGATATGTTGCATGAGTTTTTGAAACTAAAAGAAGAAAATAATCCGACTTTCACTTACTACATCTCAACCGATAGTGAACAAAGAATTAAGCATTATTTTTGGGCTGATGCAACTAGTAAACGAGATTACAAGTGTTTCGGTGATGTGGTCGTATTTGATACCACATACAATACTAATTGGTATGGTATGATTTTTGCGCCACTAATGGGAGTGAATAACCATGGGCAAACTATTTTATTTGGTTGTGCTTTTCTGAGTGATGAGACCGTAGATTCGTTTGTTTGGCTTTTCAATCATTTTTTGGAAGCCATGCCGAGCGATGCACCGAAGATGATTATCACCAATCAAGATCCGGCTATGACAAGAGCAATATCTGAAGCCCTCCCACATACCTATCACAGGTATTGCAGTTGGCACATTTTAATGAAATTTTCTGAAAAAATTGATTCGTTGAAGTTTAGTGCCTACTATAAAGAGTTTACTGATTGCATATGGAATTCTGAAATGAAAGAAGAGTTTGATGCTAAATGGATTGATCTTGTTGACAAGAGTGGTTTAACTGACAATAAATGGCTCTGTTCTTTGTTTGAAATCCGTTCCCAATGGGTTCCTGCCTATGTGAATCATATTTTCTCCGCTGGAATGTCAAGTAGCCAAAGAGCTGAAAGTGCCCATGCATTTTTAAAAAAATATGTTTCTAAAAAGAACTCTCTTGTGGATTTTATGATCCAATTCGATAGGGGACTTATGCGTCGTCGTCATGAAGAGTTATTTGCCGATCATAAAGACTTAATCGAGAAGCCGAAACTAAATTATTTCATGAAGCTTCGGTGCAGATGGTTGGTATTTATACAAATGAAATATTTTATAAATTCCAAGATGAGATGTGGGAGATATTGAGTTACAAGTTTGAACCGGTGAAGGTGGACGGAAGTAAGCATGTCTACTCAGTTCGAAAGAAGACCGGTGACACAAATAAGGTACGAGAAATTGTTTATGACACTAATTTGCAATTCGCCTCGTGTAGTTGCAAGATGTTTGAGAGTGTTGGGATCCCATGCCGACATGTTTTGGCTTATTTGCAAAAGTTTCATGATATTGATGCCTTACCAAACCAATACATTTTGAAGAGATGGACAAAAATAGCAAAGTCAGTTGATATGAAGGTCGTTGATGCTAATGGAATCGATATAACTGATGACAAGTCATATTTTCTTCAGCGGAGTCAATTAATACAAAGGTCGTTGGATGCCGTTGATAAGGCCCTCACTATTTTGGGAGGAATTCAAATTTACAATGAAGGTTTGGACGACATACTTGAGAAACTCAACAAAGTTGTTTCTATTGGATCGAAAGAACGAGTTGCTGTCAAACCAAGTGTAGGTGTTTCGGTGAACATGAGTTGTAAATATGGTCATGTGTATAAGGAACCGCAACAAGTCAGAGCAAAGGGATGTGGTAAAAGGCTTAAAGGAGGGAAAGAAAAAGCATTAGCTAGAGTAAAGAAGTCTAATGTTCGTCGCTGCAATGGGTGCGGGATGGTGGGACAGTTGCATGATAAAAGAAATTGTCCGTTGATCAATAATGGCGAAACTGGAAGTGTTGATGAAGATAGTGGTGATGCAACGAGTTGTGATTGAAAAATATGTATTTCTGTTTAATGAACGAGTTTGTAATTCAGTTTTCAATTCAGTTGGTATTGTAATCAAAATATTTGAATTCCTGTTTGTATTTCAGTTTGTAATTCACTTGGTATTCTAATCAAAATATTTTGAATTCCAGTTGGTATAAATGGTTTGTAATTCAGTTGGTATAAATGGTATAAATGGTATAAATGGTTTGTAATTCAGTTGGTATAAATGGTTTGTAATTCAGTTTGTATAAATACACCAGCAAAAATAGTTGTACTTGGCATAACTCCCAGTCTTTCTCATTTTCCAACAGTAACATACAATAGAAATTTCAAAGTGGCAATAAAGAAGCATTTTCTTCAACTCCAATCATCATTCGCATTGTAAAGAGTTTACATCAATCTTCCAGCAGCAGAGTTGTAAAGAGGTTACATCAATCTTCCAGCAGCAGCAGAGTTTACATCAATCTTCCAGCAGCAGCAGCAGAGTTTACATCAATCTTCCAGCAGCATCATTGTAAAGAGGTTACAACTTATTAAACAGAAATTACAAAATAACTCCGCTATAAAATTGGCATAGCTACAATACAAAACCTAGCAGCAGAGTTGATTAATGGCCATAAAATTTTACATAATAAAGTTTGGTTGGGAAATTGGCATAGCTTTAAATTATTGTACTTGGCATAACAAAAATAGTTGTACCTGCACTTTATTGCACAAATGGTCTAACAGTTGGGTTATGAAGTGGTATAAGCAGGTGGTATAAATGGTAGTAGCAGGTGGTATAGCAGGTGTTATGAAGTGGTATAAGCAGGTGGTATAAATGGTCTAACAGTTGGGTTATGAACTGCTTATAACAGTGTTATAAGCAGGTGTTATGAATTGGTTATTTCAGTTAGTACACTTGGTTATAACAGTTGGTACCGGTGACACAAATTGGTTATAACAGTTAGTATAACTATTATACCTTGGATATGTGCCCTTTATGAATTAGTAATTCACTTGGTAATTCACTTGGTAATGCCACTGTTATTACAGTTGGGTTATGAAGAGGTTCTGCAACATTTGGTATAATCAAGTGGTATAAATCAACCATTACAACAATTAACCTTTACAAATACACTTTTCCATTCAGGTGGTATAAATCAAAACTACATAACATAATTCGAAATGGGTGTTTATCATATATTACAAACTGGACGCGCATTACATATCCCAAAACAACACATTACATATCCCAAAATGAAGTTTCAAATTACATAAAGTAGTCAATCTCCTAAACTAACATCTTAAAAATAAAAATTGCTAGAATTACAACCACAATACAATTGAAACGGAAATAAAAATTGTTAAACTTCGTCTCCCATTCATCAATTGTTTTGGCATTCTTCTTCTCAGATTTGTCAAACTTTTTCTCAAATTTGTCAAATTTCTTCTCAAATTCGTCAAATTTTTTGCCCAACTCCATTATCTTCACGCTAAGATCGCGCCATTCAATTTCTACTGATTTCTTTCTGTCCAATGATTTCTCATTATCAATCCACCGAAAAAACCCGCAAGAACTAATTTTATAATTAGGGCACGCCACAAAAACTCGTCCCGGATTTCCAGACGTCTTTAATGTTCGAAATTCCGCACGGTCTCCGCAATGACATAAAATATGGGTGTCAAATGAACTTTTGGGGGAGTCCATATCCTGAACCAAAAAAAATAGATATTAATTAAAAAAACAAGAATATAGATATATCCTGAAAAAATTAGATATTAATTCCAAAAAAACAAGAACTTACACATATTAATTAAAAAAAAAAACTATTTTGTTTCCCTAAATCGTGTACATAACAAACCCTAAATGGATGTAGATTTGAATCTCAAAATATGATTGTAAAATATGGGATCCAAACCCTAAACCCTTTTATAACATGGGATAACTGATTTGGATGACCAAATAACTCCACCATTAAAAGAGAAAAAAATAAACTCAACCGAAATATAAAGGGAAAACGAACTTGTGGGGTTTGGACCTGGTGATCCGATTATTTGGGCAGGTAGGAGAGGGACATGTAGGGTTTGGAGCTTTTGGAAATGGGTTTTGTCTCCTGATTTGGCTCAAAATCGATTTTGTCTTTTGGAAATGGGTTTTGGCTTCTGATTTGGACAAAAACGATTTTGTCTCACTTGTGGTTAAGAGCTGAAAGCTGCGTCGTTTTGTTTGGCTCAATTAGAATCCGCATTTGGTCCGCACCAGATAGTCCGCATTTGAGCCAAACTCTATA
The DNA here is from genome assembly GCA_949130495.1 of Sambucus nigra. Lineage (NCBI taxonomy): Eukaryota > Viridiplantae > Streptophyta > Magnoliopsida > Dipsacales > Adoxaceae > Sambucus > Sambucus nigra. The sequence continues at coordinate 71,323,488 of OX422211.1, read as the reverse complement.
TATATATATGTTTATATAACCTGAGTTTTATTGTTTCTTTTTTTTTGTTGCCAAGTGTATTTATCTACGATCTATAATAAAGAATTTAGGATCCGTTTGGTTTGAATAGGCAAATATTATTTTTCTCACATTAGATTATCAAGCACCAAATGAGGTATAAAAAAAGATTTTTAGGCAGAATATTTTAATAAGAAAAAGTTTAATAAGAAAATAGTTTTTTTATAATAAAAAACAAGTTTTTTTTTTAAATAATAAAAAAACTGTTTTTTTTTTTGTAAAATAAGAAAATCAATTTTTTTTGTTGTTGAAAAACAGGGTTTTTTATTGTAAAATAAGAAAACATTTTTTTTTGGTAAAAAAAGAAAACAGATTTTAAATTATTTTTAAATATTCATAACAGTTTTTAAATTATTTTTTTAAATATTAAAACTATTTAAGAAGTTAACAAATTTGTTAGCAAATATTTCTTACTCAAATAGGTAAGCAAAGTTAACACCCGAGTGTTGTATACTGACAAATAATGACACACAAATTATGCAACCAAATATGTCAAATTATAGGTAAATGCCTCATTTATCAATTTATTTATTATTTGCCATAAAATATCACAATAAATTAAAATCAATGGTCATAGCTCTAAAATTAAAATCACAATAAATTGATTCACCCAATAAGCGTTTCCTCTCTCGGACTATGTCCTTTCATTTTACACTTTTTTAGTTCTTTTTATATACACATTTCTTCCCCATTCACCTTATATATGGGATTGTTGAGTGTTGTCAAAAATTGTATTTTAAAAATACAAGTGGGAACTTTTTGCTAAAAAGAAAAAAAAGGAGATACCCTCTTTTCCCAAAATTTTGGCTAAAAATGAGGGAAATGATAACCCACTACCACCTACTATCTTTTTTATATTCCCACTCATTTAACCACTTGGGAACCAACTTATATCAAGATCATCCGGTCAAAAAAATCAGTAGAGAGTTTTAAAGAGCAAGTTATAAGCTTGAGTATAGTTTTGAGAAAGAAAAACAAAACAGCTAGATTTTGTTTTTTGATTGTTGTGAGTTTAAAACAAAACCCATAAAAATCTCTTCCTCTCTCCATCTTAAACTGAAAATATTTTCTTCATGAAAATATTTATTTTCCAAAATAATTTTAGAACAGTTTGCTCCCCCAAACTGAAATTTCGGATATTGAGCAATCAATTTGGAATGGGTTTTAGAAGACATATATAACCACGGTGCATGGTTATATGATACAGATGTAATTCTGGGCTTGTTTTATCCTGGGGACGGCGTGACTGAATACTACATGCACAAAGAGGGTAGAGCCGCAAAACGTCTTAAAGAGAGCGACCTAGTCCGCAACTCAACCCAAGAATCGTCTACGACGAATTTTTAAACAATTGAGGTAATATTGTTTATTTTTATTGTTCAGTATTTATTTGGACTTAACGCTTGCGGTTCATATTTTGCGATAATCATATGAGGTAATAATTTAATTTTGAGCAGTAGACTTAAAATTAATTTATGATTTTATTTTTCGAATTCTCCATAAAACTCTTTGGTGTGATTTTTTAATCACAATAGATAAAATGTACCAACAATTTTAAGACGTTTTATGTCTACCATGGAGATCGAAAAATAAATCTTATAGGCATATATGATTATTTTTATGACATCGAAATGAAAAAAGGCCAACTAAGTTTCTATGTGTAGAAATTATAAATTTGACCTTTTATCTCTAGAAATGACCGTTTAGCCCCCGAACTTCCTAAATATTATATTTTGTGAAGTAGATACATAAATTTCAGTATTTTTGGTCAATTCGGAATCGATCAATAATTTCGTGAGAAATTAGAATTTGAACAAAAGTGAACCCCTTCATGGTAAACTTTTAAATTGGTCAATCCTATTTTTTTAGTTATGAATGTGAAATATTATTTCACATAAGATGTTATTGTTGGAAATGGAATTGTATACTGTTTGTGGACAATTCATTTTGAGCCACTTGTGATTAAGAAAACAAATTGAAAGTTGTTATATGGAATCAAATTAAAAATTTGATATTTGGAAACAAATGAAAATTTGTTATATGGAATCAAATTAAAAAATTTGATATTTGGATTAAAAATTTGATATTTGGAAACAAATGAAAATTTGTTATATGAAAAATAAATGTGAACATTTGTTATATGGATTCGAATGGTAAGTTATAAACATTTGCGTCTTGCGCTATGTTTACTACAAAAGAAATTTGTTCAAATATTTTTTGAAGTATTTATGTGATAGTGTAGTTGATATTTTTCAACCACACTAAAGTGATCGATGATGAAAAAAAAAACTGAAATTTTTGTTATGAATTCTGTTGGAATATCATCTTAGTTTTTTGATGATATATAGATTGAAATTTCATGAATTTTGGCATGCATGTAGTATGTTGAGATCATAAATTTTGGGGTTTGGAATTTCTGAAAAAAGAGTTGTATATCTTTTATTATAATTTTTACAAATGGGATGCACAATGCTGAATTTTTTGGACAGCTTGTAGTAAAACAAGTTTATCTTCACTTATACTTAATATTTTTGGGTGATTCCAATTTTGGATAAGACTAGACTCATAAAGGATGAATTTTGAAAATTTTCATAAATTTTCAATAAGCGGTTTGGTCGTGGTCAAATTTCAAACTTAAAGTTTTTCCGTTTAAACAAATATTTTGGACAACATTTTTTTTGAAAAAATGTATCATGTCGTGTTCCCAACGGATTCAAAATATTTTGAAGCCCTTATAAATTTCTTTTTCAAGGATTTATGAAGTACTTTGAAAAATTTGAACTCAAATTTATGGAAGATGAATTTCATAGAAATTGTATAATGACTTGTACAATATTTGAGTTCGGAGTGCAACCGCTAGAATTTTATATGAATAATTCTTTGTATTTTTCATTTATATGAGTTGGAAAATGTATATAATAAAATTGAATTCTACTATGTTAGAATCAATTTGGCGTGCTTCATACGCGTGTAGAAATAATTTAGTTGGATAAAATTATTTTGACCGTATGCTTTGATTTGGAATTGAGGTTTAAACTCTAATGCGATGTATTATTGTATACATTGTGGAAAACTTGTATATTATAATTTTTATGAAATAGATTGTATAATCTATATGTGACTTTCAGACACTCGAAAATCTGAATTTATGACTAAAACAAATGAACATGTATTTTTTGATTCAGCTATACATGATGACATTAAGCATGTATTTATTTAAGAAATAACATTAATTCTTATTTAATGTTGAAACTCTATAAGTTTAGATTCCATTTCATGAATTGAAGATATTGTGGGGGCACATTATATGTTGCTTCTCAATACTATACCTAGAGAATAGTGGGGGTACTCAATCGAGTACCTCTCAACTATAATTAGAGAACATTTAATAGAATCTGAAACTTTGGCGTTCAAGAGAACTCTTATTTTTTTTTGAGTTATGAGTTAAAAATAAAAACTTTCTTACGTTATTGAAAAGGATTCGAAAAATCTTTAGAGAAGCCATGTCATAAATGATTGATTGAATTCCTTGGAATAAACTAGAAATTAGTTTATGATTGACTTATCTTACGACTTTAAGATAATAAGGTGTATACACACCATTTGAAGGAATATTGAGACAATTATCATTTATGAATATAAGCTTTGTTTAATAGCCGAAATTCATCGATATAACATAGTTATACGTGATGCACATTAAACTACTCTCATGAAAATGAAGAAGCTTCATTTAATTTATTTGCCATTGATATTATATATGAAGTTGAGTTAAAATTGAATGCATATAATATTTGTTTTTCGAATGGTGACCTATGTAAGGTAACTTACGTGGACCAACTTGAAGTTGGAAAATGAATATGGAAGGCACCAATAAATGGCATGATATTTTGATAAATCATCAAAAGAGAATGAATTGAGAATAATATGAATCATTTTTATCACTGAGCATGTTGAAATATGAATGCACTCTTATTTATTATGCAAGAATGATTAGCTAATATTTGGTTATAATATTGTGTTGCCTAGAAAACCAAATTCATGCTAAGTCAAAGAGTTGGCATAAAGAGTTTCAATGAAACAAGAATAGTACTTGTTAATATTACAAGGCTATATAGATCAATTAATTGATCGAGTACATTGAAATACAAGAATATCTATTTATTAGATATATGCTTATTATTAACCATCTTGTACTCTACATGATCCAAGTATAAGAACACTGTATATAGTGATAAGAAAAGATGAATCTATGAACATCTTAAGTAGTCTCAATTGAGCTACTAAATACAGTTGACTTGAAATATTTTTTTTGGAATACTATGAAGGTTTATAATTAAAAAGTGCATTCTTATGCTATTGAGAAAGGTTATGTGTTTTGATAAAATCAAGAACCTAGAATTGATTCTGAATCAATAATGGATATGTGTTTAACACATATTATGTTGCTATTTTTTAGAACTCCCAGAAATATTAATTATTTGCATAATTAATGATGGAGTATATGGTGATACCATTAGCTATGGCTAGTGAGTAAATGAAAGGTTAAAAGACCTATTATAAGATACCATTTATGGTAGAGATTGACACAGTCATTTTATCCGCAACAATAAAACCAATGCTATTGTAAAATTTTAGAACCGTTATCATAACGGAAAGAACGACAAATATGTCGTAAGCACAACATAGTTTGAGAACTTAACACTAATGAGTTGTGTGTGTGGATTATGTTCGGACTGATGAGAATAGAACCTGACTTATCCTTTTACGAAAGGACTAGTGCGGGAGAAAGTGTTTAACACCTAGAAAGGGATCGGACTAAAGCCCGTTGATATTGAATCATTTGTGGTGGTAACCCAACCTATAGACTGGAGATCCCAAGAAATAGGTTCAAAGGGTAATAACAAGTCACGGTGATATGGGTTGAATCATCCTAATTATTATTTACGGGGTTTTACTCCGAGTCCATCCCTATGAAGCATGATATCCTGAAGCGAGTTAAGGTTGAGTTAATTATAACTCTTAATGATGATCTATAGCTCTATTTTGAGTGGGGTACCTAGCTACAGGAGTATCCTTGATAGACTCACCTATGGGGATGTGGAAGTATGGCCGCTTTCTATGGTAATTTTGGGCAAATTTCTTAGAGTGTTCACATACTCGGATAGAAGCACATCGCCGTAAGGTGCTGGCTTGAGGACTACACCCAAGTAGGGTTGTGTGTGGGATGTTGTCAGAGATAGAGTTCAAAACTACGAGTTACTCTAGTATAATCTGAATCATCTTTACTATGTAAAGGTTCAATTCAAAAGACACCTTCGCTTATGCACAATTCTATTAATAATTATTGCTCAATAATTTTTCAAAATTTACTAGTAGGGGATTGTTACCGATGATTGTGTTTTTAAAATCCAAAGTGGGGGATTGTTGTCAAAAATTGTATTTTAAAAATACAAGTGGGAACTTTTTGCTAAAAAGAAAAAAAAGGAGATACCCTCTTTTCCCGAAATTTTGGCTAAAAATGAGGGAAATGATAACCCACTGCCACCTACTACCTTTTTTATATTCCCACTCATTTAACCACTTGGGAACCAACTTATATCAAGATCATCCGGCCAAAAAAATCAGTAGAGAGTTTAAGAGAGCAAGTTATAAGCTTGAGTATAGTTTTGAGAAAGAAAAACAAAACAGCTAGAATTTGTTTTTTGATTGTTGTGAGTTTAAAACAAAACCCATAAAATCTCTTCCTCTCTCCATCTTAGACTGAAAATATTTTCTTCATGAATATATTTATTTCCCAAAATAATTTTAGAACAGTTTGTTCCCCCAAACTGAAATTTCGGATATTGAGCAATCAATTTGGAATGGGTGTTAGAAAACATATAACCACGGTGCATGGTTATATGATACAGATGTGATTCTGGGCTTGTTTTATCCTGGGGACGAGGTGACTGAATACTATCTGCACAAAGAGGGTAGAGCCGCGAAACGTCTTAAAGAGAGCGACCTGGTCCGTGACTCAACCCAAGAATCGTCCACGACGAATTTTTACACAATTGAGGTAATATTGTTTATTTTTATTGTGCAGTATTTATTTGAACGTAACGCTTGCGGTTCATATTTTGCTATAATCATATGAGGTAATAATTTAATTTTGAGCAATAGACTTAAAATTAATTTATGATTTTATTTTTCGAATTTTCCATAAAACTCTTTAATGTGATTTTTTATTCACAATAGATAAAATGTACCAACATTGAGTAATAAGTCGTCATCTGGGTTAAAGTGATGAGAGGATGGCTAGGTATATGCAGGGCCGGTCCTGAGATTGATAAAAATTGACAAGGCCCCCGTGCAAAAATTGTAAAATAGGCCCCTTTTACCTGTATTGATATAAAAAATGGGCCCTCAATATATAAGTAACAAAAATGGATCAACGGGAGGCCCTGTGCGATCGCTCACTTAGCACATGCTCAGGGCCGGCCCTGGGTATATGAAGGAAATGATGGAAGTGAAATTTTTTTTGTTCTTTTTAATCAAATGTGGCCAAAATTATATCATATCCATACTTCTATTATTCTAAATCTCTTCATTCCCTGTATTCATTTTCATTTTTTATTTTCTTTAAACAAATTTATGTATTTTATTTAAGACATAAATTCATTTTTATATATTTTTATGATTTGAATATATGGTAATGATGCATTGATTTTTAAGGAAGTTGTTTCTTTATGACTATTTTCTTATATTTTTCAACAAAAGTATATATCATAATAAAAGGAAAATTTTGAGCAACTAAATTTATTGGATTTGATAATTTGTATGTTAGTTTTTGAAAGTAGCGAAAAGCATTAGGAATTAAAAAAACAGAGTTCTTATAGTGGTTTACTCTTTTCGTATAAATGAGCATGGTGGTGAGTAGTTCTTTTTTCGAAATAGAATCCAGGGCATTTAGAATTATGGTCTAACTCTAAAAGTATATGCCAAACAATTTTGTTTTCAATACAAGATAATTACGTAAATACATACAAGAGATATTAAAATCATATGTTTATTTTCCTTTTTTAATTTTAAGAAATATTTTTTCAAATATATAAGACACTTTTAATTTTTTTGAACATTATTATTTCCACCTACTTCATTTTTAAACACCCCCTTTACACCGATTCAAGTTTCAATGCAAGTATTTTTATAAATTAAATAAATATATTTCATATATTTCTTAAATTTGTTGAAAGAAATTGCATGTATCACAAAAATAAAGTCGGTTTTTTTACATAGTATATTTTTGCAAGTCTCTCCACAAGACATTGTATAACAATAACTATAAAATGTCCGTGCATCGTGCGAAACTGAAACTTAGTTTATTAAAATATTGAGGGCTTTTTTAGGTGTAAAAATATTTGTGGTCCGATTTTCATTTATACTAAAATATTAAATAGAGACCTTATAAAATTGTCGTCAGTTGCCGTTCGAAAGATGAAGAAAATAAATATTTTTTTAACAGAAGCTAAGCGGGAGTCATTTTAACGAGTGCTGGACGGTAGACTACTACGTGCCTAAGTCTAAGAAACCATATAGCCGTTGTGTACCTAAAATTAGGGGTGGCAATTTGGGTTAGTCGTGTCATTTTCGAGTCGCGTTGATTTTTATTTGAGTATAAGTTTTGAGTACTCTTAAATCTATACAAGTTAATCGTGTCAAGTTCGAATAATTTTAGGTTATTATCATAAACGAGTTATCGTGTCAAAAATTGTCGCCCATACCTAAAATGCAAACATAGCGGATACAATTTCATACCGTCAAACCTGCATTGTTTTATGTTTGGTCTAAAATTCCTAAAATATTGGCTTTTTATGATCACGTCGCCACGAATCCGGCAAAATTGTTTCTTGCCGAAACAATGCCGTGGCCTTATGTACACTTGTGATGAAAGATTGTTTCTGCATAAAGCCGATGTTAAAAGCCCCAGTTGTTGGTCATCATAACTATGGCTAGTGAAGTTTGTGTCTTCTTGTATGAGATGATGATGCAGTGGGGGCAGTACGGGTAAGTACTGGAGGTGGCGGTTTCAAGCTTCATAATTGTGTTTTCCAACCTATCCTTGTTGTCAGTTAATAGTACCTATTAAGGCTGGTTTATATATACCCATCAGTTTCTCAGATAACCCAAACGATCAAATCGATGTTCAAAAGGGAACAAAATCTAAATCATGGAGAAAAAAAATCAAACCCACAGGAACATAAAAGCAGGGCTGAACAAAAAGAATAAAAAGGCAGGAATATGTATTATTATAGATAACCTAGGCAATCCTATAATAGTTTAACTAGATATGCTTTGTCTACGAAGAATTTTAATCTTTCGGATGGAGTTGTCCCTCATTTTTTCCTTAAAGATTTAGTTTTTGGTTGACATTAGCAATTGCTGTAACAAGAAGAAAGTATGAGCAACTCCTTCCATTTATCATATCTATAATATATAACTCATTTTTGTCGGCGAAAAAAATGTTGAACTGTCACGATTATAAAAAAACAAAATATGATTCAAATAATAAAATAATTTATATTCGTTTAATTATTTAAATATGAGATTTATATAAAGTTATGAATCAAATATAAAATTTATATTTAAAAGCTATGAATTAAATATTGAGCCTAATTTTAAAAGTTGCAAATCAAATATAAAGTTTATTTTTAAAAGTTGTGAATAAAATATGAGTTTTTTATACATATATACATGGAGTTGTAATACTTACTTTGATAGGAAAAAAATAGATTTCCTCAACACATTTGGCACGCCCACATTTCACCCAACTCACATTTAGCTCAATTCATATTAGCCGCCAAATTAGGTATAACCCATTATTTTGTCACTACTAATCACATGACACTCACTACAAGAATTTGCACCATTAGCAACAATATTTAGCAACACAAGATATTTTTGTTGCCAAAGATACCCTTTTGGCAACAAAATTTGAATTATGTTGCCAAAAGACTATTTTACATTATACTTTTGGCAATATAAAATAAAACTTGCTGCCAAAAGTTAAAATTTCAAGCGGGAAGCTAGCAAAATAAAAGAGGAAATTTTTTTAGCTTTTAGCATCATATTTTTTTGTTGCCAAACATGACTTAACTTTTGGCAACATAGGAGTGGGTTGAGAAAAATCTCATACTTTTGGCAACAAAGAAAATTATGATGCCTAAAATATTTTATTTGTTTGTTACTAATTTTTGTTGGCCGTTAAGTTAGATAAAAGACCAAAAAAAAAAAAAAACTCTCCCTCTCCGCTCACCGAAACCGAACCCTAACCTTTCCTCCGTCCTGCTCTCCCTCTCCTCCGTCCTGCTATCCCTCCATCCTGCTCTTCCCCTCGTTCAATCCTCGTCCACCACCTCGTTCAATGAGAAAAATCGATTTTATATTTATCAGAAATCGATTTCGGTGAGTTCAAACGAATGCTCATAGTGGAGATCCCCAAGATTTTAACCATCAATGCTTCCCTAAAACATTTATCAGAAATCGATTGTTCACTTCTTTTCAGGTACATCATTCGTTTGACAATCCTTACTCTAAACCTCATTTGTTTATTTGTAAATATATTATATTTTATTATATTAGTTTTATAGTAAAAATTAGTGTTTATGCTGATTTGGTTTTGATGAGAATGATTGATTTAGGTCATCTCCTTGTTTATTTCTTCACTTTACATATTTGGGTCTTCTGGAAGAGTTGGTTATTGACATGAATCTGTTTACAAATCTGATGATGGCTTTAAATGGGCTATCTTGACTTTGATTGATAAACATTATTGTGATTCCTATTTTATAGCTACTGTAAATTTATTTTTGTTTGCTGAAAAACAATCAAATGGCTGGAAGCTACAATTTGTACTGCAATTTTATAGCTACTGCAAATTTATTTATGTTATTTCCCTTTTTTTGGTTTATAATATTCAAATGAATGTTTAGAAGATATGTGTATGTTGCTAATGGTGCAAATTCTTGTAGTGACTAGCGCTTCAGTATTTTTAATAATCTCATATGAAAAGTAAAAAATATGGTTGCGGCACTTTCAAACATGTGTAAACTAATTATTATTTGATTTTTCAATCTTAAATCTACTATTACCAATTTTTTTGTTGAATATTGTGCTTTTATATTCATATGCATTAGTATGTATGAGTAATGATACACACGCCAAATGATTTCCCAAACCATCTCAAAATTGGATTGAAGTATTTGTACCTTGCACGGATCACACCCGAATATACAAGCATTTGGTGCACTTCGCAAATATTTAGGAAATATGCTTAGGGTGCATATCATTTTACCATATGTATTTGATTGTTATGTCTTACTTATTGTGCCCTACATATATTGTTTCGACCTTAAATGCTTATATATATTATTAAATATTTGGTGAAAATTAAAAATAACACGAAAGTTTCGCATCGAGCATTCCTCAATGAACCCCGACATTATTCATAAATTAAGCTCCCTTTGTCTAAATTCGTCCATTCGTCACTACTAACAACTAGTCAAATGTTGCCAACCAATGTCGGCATTGTTTTTTTGGTAATTGTGAAAATAAGTTGGAACAAAAAATTAAATGGAATAGTATTTTTCGGACTATGCATTATTGAACCCCCTAATATTTATGCATACGCGTGTGTGCGACACGCATGCACCAAATCTTCCTAAACTATGATAATTTTGCAGATAGATCATAATCGAAATAACTTGACAAAGAGCCCCATAAATTATTGAATTTTGACACGTAAAAAATATGCATAAATTTTTAACATTTTTTGCATAAAATCAATTTTTTTTATCAACTCGTTTTCAATGAAAATGTGTTAGGTGTCGAAATTCAATTGTTTAGAGAGCTATTTATAGAGTTTTTTAGATTAGGGGACTATCTGCAAAACAGTTACACTTCAGAGGGGTTTGGTGTAATTTACCCACAAAATAATATTATAAATTTCTTTTTTTAATATTTTTTTATAAAACAATACAATTTTTTTTTCAATTTTCTATCTATTCTATTATTTTAAATGAAATATTATGCATTTTTCAAATAAATGAATTATTGGTTACCTTCGGGGCAGCTAATTTGTTTTCTTTAATGACAACACAAGTTGACATAATTTGTAATAACGATATATAAAATCATATAAATAGCTTAAATCAAACTTAACGCTAAACTATTACATACTAATGTATATTTTGATGAAATGCATGACAAATTTTCATTGGTTGTGGAATCGCTAAAATCTCATGAAGTTTTTGTCATGTCAACTATTGTCAACTTCTTTTATCAAATGGATCTATAACCTCAGTTGTTTTGGCTCTATGTGAAACGATGTGGGCTAGTGTTAGGTTGATACTTGACGGTAAAATTTATGTCAAATCTTGTTGATGGATTCTCTAGCTATAAGAAAGAACGTAAATAAAATAACATACATAAAATTAAATTTTGGTATATGGAATTTAGGAATACTAAATGGAAAGTGTAAACAACTTATGAATACTTTAAAACATAGAAAAATCAACATAGCATGCCTATAAGAAACTAAATGGAAGGGTGAAGAGGTTAGAGAGATAGAAGAAGGTTATAAATTATTTTACTAGGGAGGAAGAGATAACCATAGAAATGGGATGGGTATTGTTGATCACTATATAAAAGATAAGGTGATGGATGTTAAAAGATATGGAGATAAATTAATGGACATTAAGATTGTCTTAAATAAAATATTGAATATTATATGTGCTTACCCCCGTCAATGAGCTTTAAATAAAAATGTAAAGAAATTATTTTGAGAATTATTAGATGAAGTATTGCAATAAATTCTTCCGCATGAAAACATATTTTTAGGAGGTGACTTGAATGGAAATGAAGGAGTAGAGCGAGACGGTTATCCAAGGATACACGAAGGTTGTGGTTTTGGTAAGAGAAATGATGGAGGGCAAACAATCTTAGAATTTTCTAAGGCATACGATCTAGCGCTAAGAGACACATTTTTTTTAAAAAGGGAAGAACATTTAATTACAATTAAAAGCGGGGGAAATGAAACTCAAATAGATTAGTTCTTACTTAGAAGAAGAGACTTGAACACATGCAAAGACCGTAAAGTTATACTAGGTGAAAGCTTAACAAATCAACATCGCCTATTAGTAGTAGATTTAACCATTAAAGGATTTAAGTATCGAAAAGGGAAAATAGGTTATCAAAATATAAAATGGAAGTATTTAAAAGAATGCAAAGAGATAGAATTTAGGCAGAAGTTCCTGTTAAACATGAAGTGAAATTAGTACAACAATGTTAACAACATTTGGTCAAGAACAAAGAATGATATTGAGAAAATAGGTAAGCAAATTTTAGGTGAGACTAAAGGAAAAATATTTATTAGTAAATAGACTTGGTGGTGGATTGAAGAAGTGCAAAAGATAATATAAAAGAAACGAGTAAGTTTGAAAGAGTGGTAAAAAAGTAAAAATCAAGAAGATATAAAAAGGTATAAGAAGTTAAACAGTAAAGTAAAAAATATTATTAGAAATGCACAATAAAATGCACTAGATGATCTTTAAAGTAAATTAGGTACTAAGGAAAGTGAAAAGGAGATATATCAATTGGCAAAGAAGAGAGATAGATTGACAAGGGATATGAATCCATTTAAGTGTATTATAGACATAAATCAAAATATATTAATTAACGATAAAGAAATTCTGAATAGATGGGAGGAGTATTTTCAAGGATTTATTAAATGAAGAATATCCCAAAAAAGATTTCGAAAATATAGAACCAAATATAGGAATGATAGGTCCAATTACTAAAAAAGAAGTAGATATATCAATAAGAAAAATAGGAAGAAATAAAGAGGTTAGCCCGAATAAAATACCCATGGAGGTGTGGAAAACCCTTGGAAGTATAGGGGTAGAAGCATTAACATGTTTATTTAATAAAATATTAAAAAAAACATGTCAGATGAGTGGAGGAAAATCATCATAATATCTTTGTATAAAAATAAAGGAGATATACAAAATTGGGGTAATTGAGAAGGTAAAAACACTAGCTAAAAGCTTTGATACCAATTTGAAAAGGCAAAATAATCCTAATGTGGTTCCAAAAAAAATTGCAACACTAATTTTATAAATGTGGAATTTAATTTTAAATTGATTTTATCTTTTTATCCTAAGTATGCGTCTATTGTGATAAAACATATAAATCATTCAAGCATTCAATAAAGGTAAAGTTTGTTGGAAAAACCCTTTTCGGGTAAAAACCTCTTATTCACTTAAAAATTTACAAGGTAGTCGACTTACAATCGACTTGATAATCGCCCCAAGTATAAAACACTAATCTTCGCAAATCTCTAATGAACAACTATGGTCCTCGTAAGAATCACAAGACCGCAGTCTTCCGTCAGCCTCAGCCTTCATCTTCAGTAGTGAATCCCTGCAGGTATCAAGTCAGCAATGGAGATTCTTTCCACAAAAGGTGTCTCAACAGATAAAAAAAAAATTATTGTTTAAACAATTCACAAGAACAATATTCAAAGACATTTTATTGTGAATTAAATAAGTGTTTTTCAACACAAAACTTTAACAACTTTTGCAAAAGTTAGGAAGAAATAAATGTGGTAAAAGTCTTAAACTTTCTGAACATGAAACAGGTATTTATACAAAACTTAAGGTGGTGCGTCATTCGAACGATAATACAGAATCGTTCAAATGAGATATTAATTTCGTTCGAACGAGATCTGATCTTGCTTCTAACGACGTAGCAACAATAAAAGCAGAAAGCTTCTGAAGTTCATTAAAACACAGGCTTCTAACGACCTCAGGATGTCATTTGAATGACGTGGAGATGTCTTTTGAATGACATAAACGAATTTTGAAAGTGCGTCTACAGTAATCTCAGAAAATATTTTTCTAAAATAAAAAAACCCTGTTCGTTTTTGATAAAAAAAAAATAAAAATCTGAAAATATAATTCCGTAAATTAATTCAAAACTCTAAATCGTTTTATACCTTGTCGGGATGTCGAGAAGTCTTCAAACTTACACTAAAGCAAAATAGGTAAATTGGCACCCTTCCCGTGGCTAACCTTACCACGGTCATTGACCGTGACAAGTTCGTGACAACGTATTGTCACGATCATTGACCGTGATAAGACCATGAGAACGACACTTGTTACGGTCAATGACTGTGACAAACCTTATAATATTATCACGGTCAAGGACTGTGACACGTCCGTGATAAATTGTTCAGTAAAAAAAACCTACACTTTCTTTTTTTCCACCGTTTTTGGTTTTCCCGCTCTTTCTCTCTCTAAGCGATTTCGATCTCTCTCTCTCTCTAAGGTATGTTTTTTTCCTCTCTCTCTTTCATTTCTATATGTGTGTGGTGGGGGGAGGGGGCAGGGGGTGGTGGGGGTGGGGTGGGGTGTGTGTGTACGTGTGTGTGTGTGTGTGTATGTGTGTACATGTGCGTGTGTGGTGGGGGGAGGAACAAGGGGTGGGTGGGGGGGCAGGGGGTGGTGGGGTGTGTGCATGTGTGTGGTGGGGGAGGGGTGGGGTGGGGTGTGTGTGCTGGTAGTGGTGTGGGTGTGGTGGGGTGTGTGTGTGGTGGGGAATCTCAACAATTGAAACGAACAAATTGATTAATAAAATATGTATTGCCCCTTTCATATGTAAGTAGGATTGCCCCTCATTAACAGATAATTGTTGAGATTCGAAATAACTTTAATTGTATAGCTTTAATAAAATAAATTGTATAGCTTTAATTGTATAGTTTTATATGAAAGTAAATTAATAATTAGTGCCCATTTCATATGAAAGTAGGATTGCTCCTCATTGTAAATTAGTAAATTAATAATTGTATACTTTAATTATTAGTTTAATTGATGAAATGATTTAACTGAGTAGATGAATTAGAAGGAGTACGAGATACACATTTGTTATTGAGGTTGGATTATAGTGGATCGATGTTGGGTTGGTTAATTTTAGAAGTGGCATGACTACTGGATTAATGTCCATATGAGGGTGATACACATTTGTTGTTACGGTTGGATTATAGTGGATCGATGTTGGGTTGGTTAACTTTAGAAGTGGCATGATCACTGGATTAATGTCCATATGGGGGTGGGATTTTTCAACTTTTTTTTCCAAATTACTTTGTATCACTCTTGTGTAGTGTGCGTGTGTGTGGGCAGTAGGGGTGGAGGTGGGGATGGGGATGGGGATGTTTCACTCTTGTACATATTATGAGCTAGATGTTATTGTTTTGGAATTAAGAATTGAGGTGTGTGTGGTGGGCGTGGGGTGGGGTGTGTGGTGGGGCAATCTCAACAATTGTATAGATTTAATTGGATTATAGTGGATCGATATTGGGTTAGTTAGTTTTAAAAGTGGCATGACCACTAGATTATTGTCCATATGGGGGTGGGATTTTTCAACTTTTTTTGAAAATTACTTAAAATTAAATGAAGTATACTTGAACTCACCCTTTGGAGGAGATGGGGGGGTGGGGGGGAGGGGGCAGGGATGGGGGGTGGGTGGTGGGGTAGGAGTAGGGGTAGGGGTAGGGGTAGGGGGTTGCGTGTGTGTGTGTGTGTGTGTGAATGTGTGTGTGTGTGTGTGTGTGTTTGTGTGCGTGTGTGTGTGTGTGTGTGTGTGTGTGTGTGCGTGTGTGCATGTGTGTGTATATGTGTGTGTAATGTGCGTGTTTGTGCGTAATGTCCCTTGTAAACGAATTGATTGGTTATTAATTTTTTTAGTAAATTAATATATGATTGCCCCTCATTGTAAATTAGTAAATTAATATATGATTAATTATGAAAGTAGGATTCACCCTCATTGTAAATTAGTAAATTAATAATTGTATATTTAATTGTTAGCTTATTTGCATGTCTTCTTTTAATTCATTTTGATATGTACTAATAACATTTTTTTACAGCAAATATCTCCTTCAGGTACTAAGGCGAGGATGATGATGCATGTTATGATGATGTCATCTGGGCTCGGTGGTAGCGGAGGCGACGAGGGCTCCTCGGCCCCTAGGCTCTCCAAATACGACAAATTTGGGATGGCCATCGAGAACAAGTCGGGGCTATTAGCGAGATCCCTCGAGCTGGTAAAAAAGATCATCGGCCCGGGGTACATTAGTTGGAAGGAGGTGTCATATGAGCTCAAGTTAGTTGTTTGGGTGGCACTACATGTAGTGTATTTATATTTATATTTATATTCATGTGAATATTTCAATTTCGATTTCAATTTCATTTTATATTTATATTTATTTGCAACTAACATTGTATTTGTTGGACATGAACAATTCAACCTGGATCCAAATCTACGCGATTCCATCTTGGAGCAGTTGAGGGAGCAACACAAGGCGTGGAAGAAAAATATGCAGACCCGGTACTTTGGGAAGACACGAGAGTCAATTATCCAAAGGCGTGAATCCGTCCCGCCAAAGAAGTCGATCTCATTGGCACAATGGCAAAAGTTCGTTGACAATGAGATCGGGGAGCGACAATTGGCATCTCGCCAATCAGGCAGGAAAAACCGGCAAAAAAGACGAAAGTGTACTACTCTGGCCGGACGTTTTAAGCCGAGGTGGAGCATAGGATGATGGTAAGATTTAATTTTTCTATAACTACAGAAATATATTATTCTGCATTATTTTACTTTGCGGGGCCGATACTAATTTTACTTTATTTCATTTCAGGGGACAGGGAGTGGCCGTGGGGGTAGGCCACATAGGCTCGATACTTATGTGGCTCTTCGGACGAAGAAGATGAAGGACAAGGAGGTGTCCCCAAGCGCCGCGGCCACGATTCTAAGTAATTTGACAGTTTGTTTTTTGTTAATTACGTTATAACTTTTAAATTTACTTATTTTACTAATCATGTGCGTTTTGTCGTTTCAGGCAAAGCTTAAAGAAGTGCATGAGTCGCAGTCTGATGCTGACAAGGCATCTTTGTCCACAGACGCACTCAACCAAGTGCTTGGCTCTGATCACAAGGGGAGGACAAGGGGGTGAGATCGCGGGTGGCCAAATCTAGGATTATCAAATTGGAGACGAGCGACATCGGGATGGCTCAAATGGTGGAATTGCATGATGCGAAGCTGTCCCATTTGGAGGCGACGATCCAAGATATGTTGTCATTCATGAAGCGTTCGTTGGGCGACGAAAAATGCAAGGGGAAAGAGAAGGAAAAGGTGGGGGGGAGGGGGGGGATGACGAGGTGCGGGATGACGAGGTGCAGGATGATGAGGATGTGGACCTCGTTGCTTCATCACCGACACGTGCGGATTTTGATGATCCACTTACCTATTTGGCTCCCTTCGACCGACCGATGTCGACGCTTGGTTGGCCAAGCGTGTTTATACTGGACATATTTGATGGTCAAAGGATAGGGCGGGGATTGAGGGACCCGAATATCGTCCAGGGTGGACTACTTCGTGGACGTGAGCTTCAAGACATCGAGTTCAAGGTGCTCGTCATGCATGTGATACCCGAGAAGGAGATCTCCCCGTTGTGGTTGCACGAATAATGCGGCACGATGTATATCAGTGGGTGTGTCAATTCGTATATCGTGTGGCCTACTCACCTCCTCGGATTTATCCTTACCCAAGATATGTAGTGACATTATTTGAATTGAATTGTATTGTTTTTTAGTTGGTACATTTGAATTATTTTTAAGTTGGTACATTTGAATTATATTTGTATTATATCGTGATGCATATTGTTTTTATTTTGAATGTATATTTGCATTATCTCTAGTTTATTTGGATATATGATGTTTGAACAGGTACAACGTTGCCATAACAGGTACAAATATACTGCTGGGCAATGACCATACTGCTCAGCAGATTTTTTTCAATTCTGCCCAGAATTATCACGGTCATTGATCGTGACAAGTCCTTGTCTAAGAAAGCTGTCATGGACTTGTCACAGTCAATGACCGTGATAATTTTTTATTAAATGTCACGGGCTTGTCACGATTTATAACTGTGACAAAACTTGTCACGGTCAGTGACCGTGACACGACCGTGATAATTATAACAATCTTTCCACGATCAATAACCGTGACATGACCGTGACAAAAAAAGTTATCTCGCCTAGAATTGTCATGGTCATTGAATTTGACAAGTTGAAGTTGTCAAGGTCAATGACCGTAAGAATTCAGCAGATTTGGTGTAGTGTTAGAAATTCTTAAGTTTGGTTCGTCTTGACGGTGCGTGACGATTTGTAACAGAATATGCCAAACTAGCCTAAAGTTATGCTATAAACAATGCTAGAAAAATTGTTCTTATAAATCTCTACCTTTGGCTATTTCAGTACAAAACAAACAAACATGATCGAACCCCAAATTAAAATCAGAATCTCCTATGAAAAAAATACTAATACCCTTACCAACCCTAGAACGGAATGGCATAAGTCTTTTTGTCTTCAAAAAACTTATTCTTCCCATTTTAGCAAACTTTGTCTTCATCTGTGTGTCTTTGAATTTCACTTTAAGTGCCTACACACATGAGATAAAAACATATACCCTCATGACTCGTCGAGTTTGAAACAAAGTAAAACTCATATAAAAAAAACTCTCCCCTGTAAATTAAACTCATTTTAATTTGCTCTCCCCCTTTATTTTTATCCGAAATAGACAAAGAAGTAGAAACATAAGCATGAAATACGAAGAATAATGTAGAAAATAAGATATCATCACAAAAAGATATAACTCAAGCATGTGTAATAATCATCTTAAAGGCAAACAGAACCAACTATTTTTGAAAATTTTTAAATTTTTTTAAAAAATAAAACTTACAAAAATCTCATACAATATCATATATATGATGTGCAAAATATATCAAATCAAATTCGGCACACATATATAGGTATACATGACCAAAAAATATGACACAAAATATATAAGTTTTACACACTAGCATAGTATTTTTGTGTCTATATGTGTGGGATGAAATATACAGGTGTGAACTAGCGACAAAATAATTATAACCCAAACGCTCAAATATGTTCAAGAAGTTATAACTGAGTGCAAAAATTTATCAAACTAAGCTTTGACCTAAAATGACAAATAAAGTTGAAGCTAATGAACAAAATAAGCACAATATATAAAAGCCTAGAATATTGATGATTCTACAAATTGATAGCGTCATGAAAAAATAAGCATAACTAGGTTTTATTGTGAAACCCCCTTGATCTTTAACTAAACTCCCTCAAAAGATAAATATGATCATATTTTCTATTCCTTTCATTTCTTTTCTTTTGAAGAGATTTCTTTTGAATGATCAAGCAAACTAAAATATTTGGCCCCTTTTTGACACATTTCTCTTTTTATTGCCTCATTTTTTTCTTAACCTCTTTTCAAATGGTGGCTTTCACAATGAGTTCACTTGCCTCTCGCAACGCTTTTTCATGTTCACTCATATTTTTTTTAATATTAAACAAACTTTTACGGGGGGCAACGGTTCTTATATGTACAAATATTCCATAGTCAAATAAATTTGTAGATGACAAAATTAATAAGATAACATTTTACTAAGCTCAAATGTACATCATGAAGTCAAAATTCAATAAGCTCATGCATGTGTGTGTGGAGCACTATTCTAAAAAAAAATTAGGCTCCGCCTAGGCTTAAGGCTTGGGAGAAACGCCCTGCCTTAAGTTTTTTGCACCTTATTCTTGGTAAAAACCTTAAGTCGCACTTTTTTCTAAAAACAAAAATGCTTTAGTGAAACGATATCGCATTTTAAAATTTTTTTTACTAACCAGACCATTATCTCATCCAAAATAATTAAATAATATTTTTATTTGCATATATTCAGACATATTTTTATTATATGTACAATTTTATTATTTTAATAGTCTTGTTATGATTAAAAAATCTTAAAATATATTAAGAAGGCCTAAATGCCTTTTCATGCCTTTTTACACCTAAGGCCCGCCTACGCTTCTAAGGCTTAAGACTTGGCCTCCACGCCTCGATCACGCCCTGCGTTGTTTAGAACCTTGGTGTGGAGGCATGAACAAAATTGAATCCATAAAGCAAGTCAAGCTCGAAATAACTCCATAAACGTGGTTAAGATCAATCTAAGCATCTAAAGTCAACACTATATGTCATAGCCACATGAAAATTGTGAAGTGAATTGGATTCAAACACACAAATATGACATACCGAATGTGCAAACTAAAATACACAAAAAACTGAAAATCTTTTTGAATTTTTTAAAAAATATATAAAATCAAAAATCTTTTTGTATCATGAAGCACAAACTAGTGTATGATAAATAAAATAATGCAAGCAATCATCCATAAGATATATCATGTGAAGCACCATGTGCAAGCGTATGATAATTAACCAATCTAACATTTAACATCTCCAAAATTGATTTCCCAACCCAAACCGGTGTGTATCTAACTTGAGGGGTTATGGGAACCGATAGGACAATATCCTTAAACTTTTGAGGACCTCTTCCAAGATCAAACTAAAAACACCTAAGGTGACCTTTCTTACCACAATGCGAATATGTGTAAACACGAGAATTGTTACCTAAGGTGTGACCTTTTCTAACGTCCTTGAATGTGTTTGACCCTTTAAAACACACAATTGTTTTGGCTTTAATATTCGAAGCACTAGAAACATGTGAGACATTACCATTACTAACAATACTACTCAAGTCTTTTAAATCATCTTTTAACTTTAAAATTTAGACTCAAGCAAAGAATTAGACTCTTCTAATTTTAGGGAGCTCCTTCTTCATATTTTCAATCATTTCTAAAAGGTTATCCCATTCCCCCTTGATGAAATCAAACTTATCCCTGAGAGTCTTTTCATGTGCCTTAAAATTAGTAATCAAAATACTATTTTCATTGGTACAAACACAAAATCTAGAATTTTTGAAGTCCTCTGACTCTTTCTCCAAAACAATGACTTTATCATCAATCTCCTTTTTAGCCAATTTTAAATCTTCAAAGTCATGGTACAAGCCAACAAACTTCTCACGATAGATATCCATTTGCAAATATTCACTAACATTTTATAAAAGATTTTCAAGAAATTCAATTCTTTCGGCAAATTTCCAATTAAAATGAGAATCCATAGAAAAGAAAAACAAACTAAGAGAGTAAAATAAATAACCACCAAAAAAGCACACTTTTTAAAAAACACGATCATTCGATAACTTGGAGCAATCTGCTCTGATACCAATTTGAGAAGGTCAAAACGCGAGCTAAAAGCTCTTATACCAATTTAAAAAAGAAAAATAATCCTAAGGTGGTTCCAGAAAAAAATTGCAACACCAATTTATTAATGCGAAAGCTAATTTTAAACCAATTTTATCTTTTTATCCTAAGCATGTATCTATTGTGATAAAACAAATAAATCAATCAAGCATTTAACAAAGTCCAAGTTTAAGGAATAAAACCTTTCAGGTAAAAACCTTTTATTCACTTAGAAACTTATAAGATACTCGACTTACAAACTACTTGATAACCGCCACAAGCATAAAACACTAATCTTCATAAATCTCTAATGAACAACTATGATACTCCCAAGAATCACAAGACCGCAACCCTCTATTAGCCTTATCCCTCGCCTTCATTTTCAATAGTAAATCCCCACAAGTATCATAAGTCACCAATGGAGATCCTCTCCATAAAAGGTGTATGCAAAGAAACAAAACTTTCTAGAGTTTAAAGAATTCACAAGAATAATATTCAAAGATGTTTTGTTATGAACTAAATAAGTGTTTTTCAACACAAAACTTGAAGAACTATTGCAAAAGTTAAGCATAAACAAATGTGGTAAAAGCCTTAAACATTCTAAACACGAACAGGTATTTATACAAAACTTCAGGCGGCGCGTCGCTCAAACAATATTGTCGAGTCATTCAAATGAGATTTTGATCTCATTCGAACGAGATTTGATCTCTATTCTAACGACATAGCAAGAATCAAAACATAAAGCTTTGTTTGAAGCTCGTTAGAACACATGATTCGAACAACCTGAAGATGTCATTTGAATGACATCCAGATGTCGTTTATACAACATAAACGATTTTTGAAACTGCGCCTATAGTATTCTCATAAAACATTTTACTAAAATTAAAAAACCTTGTTCATTTTGATAGAAAAATAAACATCCCAAAATATAATTTCATAAATTAATTATAACTCTCAATCATTTTATACCTTATCAGGATATCCTAAAGTCTTCAAACTTGGAGATGCTTGAGTTCTGTTTGTCTTAACGGTTCGTGATAATTTGTAACGGGATATCTTAAACTAGCCTAAAGCTATGCTATGAACCATGCTAGAAAAATTGTTCTTATAGTAATTATAGAGGAATTAAAGTGATGAATCACACTATGAAGTTATGGGGAAAGGTTATAAATTAAAGATTAAGAAATGAGTCAACTATTTTGAACAATAAATTTGGATTTATGCCAGGGCGATCCACCACAGAAGCTATTTACTTATTAAGACAGTAGATAGAGAAATGTATAAATAAGAATAAAAAATTACATATGATCTTTATAGACTTAGAAAAGACATATGATAGAGTACCTAGGGATATAATCTAGTGGGCTTTTAAGGAAAAAAAGAATCATTATGCGTTATATTAAAGTTATTGAAGATATATATGACAACACAAAGACTAGAGTAAGAACTATGTGTGGAGAAACTAATGATTTTATGATTAAAGTGGGTCTACATCAAGGATCAGCCTTAAGTCCTTACTTATTTGTCGTAGCAATGGATGAGATTACTAAGGGAATATAAGAAGATGTCCCATAATTTATGTTTTTTTACAAAAGATATAGTTTTAGTAGACATTTCAAAGGAGTCCTTAGCGAGTCTAAGGGACTAAAAATTAATAGAAATATAACTGAATTTATGGAATGTAAATTTAATAATGAGGTATCCCATAGCATAATGTTAAAAATTTAAGAAAAGTGATAAATCAAACTAATAAATGTTGTTATTTAGATTCGATGATAAAAAGTAATGGGGATATTTATAAGGATGTTACGAGTAGAATATCATTTGGTTAGATGAAATGGAGATAAGCAAGTGGGTTCTTATGCGTTAAGAGGATAACGAATAAATTAAAAGAAAAACTTTATATATCAGTTGTTAGACCAGCGACCCTATATAGAGCGAAGTGTTGGGCTTTAAAGAAAAAACATAAACAAAGTCTACATATTAGTGAGATGAGGATGCTCTGATGGATAATGAGAATTACTTTAAAGAACAAGATTAAAAACTATTATGTGAGAGAAAAGTTAGGAGTAACTCCCATTAATGATAAATTAAGATAAAGTAGACTTAGATAATACATACATGTGTTGCGTAGACCAGTAGATGCACCTATAACAAAAGGGAGATTATGGGAAATGGGGGATAAAAGAGAAAGGAGTCGTCCTAAGCTATCATGGAGGAAATTATTCGGAGAGATCTTAAAAAATTAAACTTAAATAATAATATTGCTTATAATAGATTAGAATGAAAAAAGAGAATCCATGTGGTCGACCCCAAATGATTGGATCAAGGCAATGATGATGATGATAATCTATAACCTCATTTATTTTGTTCAAATTACTTAATCAAAAAATAATTTTCGTGTCATTTTAATGGTTCTCTCTTTGGTGATGTTTTTGTTCCATAAGGAGGATCAAAAGAGTACAATATGTTTAAAAAGGGATTAATTGAAGATTTGACCCTATAGTTTCGAGTCATTTTGAATGTTAAACTTATTCTTTGAATTTTTATAGTATCAATCCTTAAGTATTTAATTTGAGGAATTTTAATAATTTGTTAAGTTTCAATTAAGAGACTTAACGAAAATGATAACTCTGCAGCAGCAGTGTGCTATTATTTTTTTGTTGCTCATTAATTAAGAGAGAAAAGCACTTTACTTCCTCAATCTCTCTCTCTACTCTCTACTCTCTTCTTTCCTCCCCCCCCCCCCCCGACCAGCAGAGAATCCTAAATCCCCCTGCCCCACCCACTCCGCCAAAGCTCCCACATTACCATAACCCTTTCATAACACTCAAAAATCCTAATTCTCCGCCACCACATGTCATCTCCATATCTTCAGATTTCCCAAACACATTTATATACACGCATCTCTTTAAGAAAAGGAGAAAAGCAAGTTAATTTGAAAACATTTTATCTCGATTATTTCCCTTCGAATATTTATAACTATTCTTGATCTATGTCTTGAAGAGAAATTTAGTTTAGTTGGGAAATGTGGTAAATATTTATAAAGGGTTTTTAAGAGTTGAAAATAGGGTGGGGATTCAACTCTACTAGGATGAGATATCAAGAGAAGAGCATGCGAAATTTGTGGGGGGTGAGAATAAGAGATTGTGATTTGTTGTTACAGAATGGGTTGATGGATATTATTGTGATTTGGGTGTACAGATTTTTATCCAAAATTATTTTTAAATTATCTTACAGAGTATATAAATATTAATAGTACATGCATAATGATTTGATATAAACACAAACATGTTTACAGTGTTAAAAATGCAGAATTACTTGATTAAGGCAAGTGTTGAATACTCTATCCTTAAGATGCGATTTTCTCCACACTGGTGCTCAATGGACTCAACGAAAATCATCTCCTAAGATATAACAATCACAACTTGTAATACTAACACTCAAAATTGTAAGTTACAGCGAACCAACAAAGGAAGAACTCTCTTTTATTTATGAACATAAAAGGAGATTGACAATATGAGGCATGAAAAATCCAACGAAATAAATGAAACACAAACAACCAATTTATACTAAAAAATGGCGGTTAAAAATAGCTAAAACCATTATTAACTGTCACAACAACTGGAATAAAAATTTGTTAAAAATTGAATAAATATTGGGCTAGAAAATAATATAAGACGCACTAAAAATTTGGACTCTGAAATAATAAAAGAGCCAATAAAACTTGTTCCAAAAAATTAATACTTTGAGCAAATCAAAGCCCAAAGCTTGTGTCGATTCGGGTCGGGTAGGGGGTGACGACGCACATGTGTAGGCTTGAAAGCCAATCTAAACACATATAAACCATCCTTAATTCAAAGAGTTCTGATAACCCCCAAGAACACCAAGCTTTAAAAGATAAAATAATCTATAATATATTACACTGATTTTTCACATTCTTTCCATATAGGATAAGATTTTTAATATAACATTTCAACCAAATTTCACTTTCTAAATAGATACTTTGAACTAAATTTTTTTATTCATTAATTTATAATTTTACATATATGAGGATACCACGTTATACTCCTCAGCGTCAGCATAGAGAATATGTTACAACTTAAACTGCTTTGAAAGACGTTTGAACCCCATATTATATTGACTGTAAAGGTGGACCAAAATATGATTTTGACAACTCTGTTAAATACCATAAATTCCAATAGTCGTGTCTGCCAGCCATGGAGGGATTGCAGGTAAAAATAGTATTGTTAGAGGGGGGTTTCAAATGAGAGAGAGAAAGAGACGGGCTCATCATCGGAGGGGGAAGATTTACGATGGTGGAACTTGGGAAGAGTAGTGGAGAGGTGGGGTAGAGGGGGTTGCTGGGGTTCTCTGTCGGTCGGTGGGGGAAGCGAGAAGAAAGGATTAAGTGAAGGGTGGAATGAGTGGCAAAAGGGATGGGGCACATGGAAACTAGGATTCCTTATTGGTGGGTGGAAATGAGTGTCAGGCTAAGGTCAGGAGGAGTGGATGAGGAAGTCGACAAGGGGGTGGGGGGGGGGGGGGGGGGGGAGATGCTATTGTTCTCTGATGATGCGTGTGGGAGCAGAAAAGGGGGGTGGTAATGGGTAACATAAATAACAAAAATAAAAAATAATGCCACATAGCTACCGAGTTATCTTTCCGTTAAGTCTTTAAATGGAGACTTAACGAAGGATTATAAATAGGCCTAATTATATTTAGGGGACTTTACATAGAGGTCTCATTTGTCGGGTGAATAAGCTTATAAGTTTTATTGACTTTTCAATAATTCTATAGGTCCTATTTCAACTTTTTAGGAAATTTTTTCACAATTTTACCCTTTTAAAACCAACCATCCGTAACTTCCTTGAGGAAGTTACATAAGTGGTTAGACTTTTTTTTTAATCTTTAAATGATCATAACTTTTGATTCACAAATTCGTTTTTCGCAAAATTACTATTTTTGAAATCTGCTCGACGAGATCTATCAAACAAGATCCATGAAGGCTATAAAATTCAATAGAAAAAAATTTACATCAACAATAAACTTTCATGTATGCACTATAATATGAAATAGTTTTATATATGTGACATTTTCACAAACAGACGGTAACATTTACTGTGGTATATATATATATATATATATATATATATATATATATATATATATATATATATACGGTGGATCCAAACCATTTTTTTTCAAAATTACCTTATATTTGAAGGTTCGCGCTAGCGGTATCCAATCCGTACCACCATTATTGGAGCTTCAACGACCTTCGTCAGAGCTCCGATTTGGGGTGGATAAGGGTGGCACAGAACTTTAAAAATAGGAGCATATTGGATATATACATATATATATAATTTGTAAAAATGGCATAGATATTAAACTTTATTGTATATACCAGAAAATGAAATAGTTTTATATTTGTGACATTTTCACAAACAATAACATTTACTGTGATAATATATTTATGAAATAGTTTTATATATATAACATTTTCACAAACAGTAACATTTACTGAGTTAATATTACATAATATATTTATATATATATATATATATATATATATATATATATATATATATATATATATATATATATATATATATAGTTTATAAAAATGTCATAGACATTAAACTTTATTATATAAACCAGAAAATGAAATAGTTTTATATTTGTGACATTTTCACAAACAATAACATTTATTGTGATAATATATTTATGAAATAGTTTTATATATATAACATTTTCACAAACAGTAACACTTACTAAGTTAATATTACATAATATATATATAACATTTTCATAAACAGTAACATTTACTGAGTTAATCTTACATTATATATATATATATATATACACACACACACACACACACACACACATGGTAGATCCAAACCTCTTTTTTTTAAATTACCATATTTTTAAAGGTTTACGCTAGCGACATTCAATCCCCACCACTACCCACTCCCATTGTCGAAGGTTCAATGACTTTCATCAAAGCTATGATTTGGGTGGGTAGTAGTGGCATAGGGTGCCGCTGGCACGGACCTCTGAAATTAAGAGAATATTAGATAAATGGGGTTTGGATCCACTGGCGCTCCGATTTGGGGTGAGTAGGGGTGACATTGGGTTAGGTTTATATCTATAACATTTTTACAAACGTTAACATTTACTGTGTTATAACACAATATATATATATATATATATATATATATATATATATATATATATATATATATATATATATATATATATATATATATATATATATATATATATATATATATATACGATGGATCCAAACCTCTTTTTTCTGATATTGTCTTATTTTTAACGGCTCGCGCTAGCGGTATCTAATCCCGACCACCACCAACCCCAATTGTCGGAGCTCCAAGAACCTTCATCAGAGTTCTGATTTGGGGTGACAAGGAGTGTCACTGGCGCGGACCTTATGAAATAAGAGAATATTGGATAAAAGGGGTTTGGATACACCGGCGCTCCAGTTTGAGGTGAGTAGGGATAGCACTGGATTAGGTTTATATCTGTAATATTTTCACAAATAATAAATGTTACTGTTTGTAAAAATATTGTATCGGCATCCCATGCCAGCTCAAATCAGAGCTCTGATGAAGATTGTTGGAGCTCCAATAAAGGGGGTAAGTGGTGGTGGGGATTGGATGCCGCTGGCGCGGACCGTTAAAAATAAGATAATATCATAAGAAAGAGGTTTGGATATATATACTGTGTTATATGAACACAGTAAATGTTAATGCTTGTGAAAATATTATAGATATAAACCTAACTCAATGCCACCCCTACTCACCCCAAATCAGAGCTCCGGTGGATCCAAACCCCATTTATCTAATATTCTCTTAATTTCAGAGGTCCGCGCCAGCTGCACCCTATGCCACTACTAACAACCCAAATCATAGCTCTGATAAAAGTCGTTGAAGCTCCGACAATAGGTGTTGGTAGTGGTGGGGATTGAATATCGCTAGCGTAAACATTTAAAAATATGGTGATTTAAAAAAAATTAGTGGTTTGGATCTGCCGTTTGTATATATATATATATATATATATATATATATATATATATATATATATATATATATATAGAGAGAGAGAGAGAGAGAGAGATTGGCTCAAATACGGACCATCTTTACGGACTTAAAATAAACTGCCAAAACGACTGTCCAGTTGTCGTTTTGGTTGCCTAGCTAATTTACGGACCATCTTTTGTCCCAAAACCCCATAAAACAAATCCTCTCTCATAAGAAAAAACCCAACAAGATGCTACTACAAATCGCACCTCTGTACTTCAACAAATTCTTGCACAAATTGCTACAACAAAAATGACAACATCTGTTCTGCGAACCCAAAACAAGCATTTACTACCTCAGAGTAAGTATTTTTTTGCTTTGTTTTTATTAATCACAGCTGAGCCCTAGTTTTTGTTCCCTGATCCCATTAATGAAAGAAAAGCCATAGTTTTAGCAGGTCCGTTGTTTAATGGTTATGTTAATGTGGCATAAGAAGTATTTGTTGAAGCCCTAGTTTGTTGTTGTCGTTGTTTATATTTTTTTTGCTTTTTTTTTTGAAATTCTCGCTATTATGGGGCATTTGTCCTTAATAAGCAGTCTTTTTTCCAGCTTTTATTGAATTATTTTTTTAGAGAATGCAAACTCATTTATATATTACTCATTTTTTTAACAGGTAATGGCATCAAGTGGCTCAACTAGTTCACATGTGTCATGATATTGCGGACATCCTGCCTTATTGCGCACATCAAAGACAATCGCTAATCCGAGAAGAAGATTTTTGGGGTGTACCAATTATAAAATTGGTTCTTGTGGATTTTTTCAGTGGGTTGATATTCCCAAGCCAATGGATGACAAATACAATGAGTTGTCATTGAAAATTGAGGAATTAGAGCAAATAATTGCCAAAGAGAAGGAGTTGAATGCAAGAGCTAATGAGAAATGTGATATATTGGAGAAGGAATTTGTAAAACTCAATGAGAAATGTGACAAGCAAAAGCAATTCTATTGTACAATGTTCGTGTTTATTGTTGTAATGCTTTGCGTACAATGGATGTAATGAATGTACTTGTACCTTTTTTCTACTATCAATGAAATTTGGTTTACTATGAGTTTGAATGAAAATTGGTTTGTGATTGGATGGGATTTTTGTTTGGACTACATGAATTTGTGTGAACAAAAGTGCTGAATTTATGCCCAAAAAAGTGCTGAATTTGTGTCCATTATACCTGATTGGAAGTGTTGAATTTATGTCCATTATAGATGCTTAAAAGTGCTTAATTTGTTTGCACAAAAGTGATGAATGTGTGTACAAAAAAATGCTGAAATTGTGTCCGTTATACCTGCTTAATAGTGCTGAATTTATGCAAAAAAGTGCTGAATTTAAGTCCCTTATAGCTACTTAAAAGTGCTGAATTTTTGTGCACAAAAGTGCTGAATCTGTGTACACATAATTGCTGAAATTGTGTCTGTTATACCTGCTTAAAGAGTGCTGAATTTATGAAAAAAAACTGCTCAATTTATGTCCATTATAGCTGATTAAAACTGCTGAATTTGTGTGCACAAAAGTGCTGAAGTGCACTGCATTACAAACCAAAAAAGTGCTGAAATTGTGTATGTTATACCTGCTTAACGAGTACTGAATTTATGGAAAAAAAAAGTGCTGAATTTATGTCCATTATAGCTGATTAAAAGTGCTGAATTTGTGTGCACAAAAGTGCTGAAGTGCACTGCATTACAAACCAAAAAAGTGCTGAATTGCACTGCATTACAAACCAAAAAAGTGTTGAATTCCATTACAAACAAAGCACCGATAAATGAAGTAGCTAAATTCCCTTACAAACCAAACAAAGTTGAATTCCATTACATAGATGTTGAATTCCATTACAGAATTGCATTTCAAGCTAGAGAAAGTAGCTGAATTGCAGACCAAAAAAAGGCAAAGTAAAGAAAGTTGCTGATTTTTTGAATAGTCTCCACAAACTTGCATCTTGAGTTTCAGAATTAGTTTGAGTATTCACTGGACGAGGAACCATCACTATACAAACTTGCATCTTGAATTGCATCCACAGACCTATAAAAAACATCAAAAACAAGTAAATGATGTATAAGTTACAAAAAGTTACAAAAAACATCAAACAGTTACAAAAAGTTGCATTTTTATAAAATAAGTAAATGATGTATAAGTTGATTAAATATTACCTATTAATAAGAAGTGGACAATTCCTTTTATCGTGCGCCTGCCCAACCAACCCACACCCGTTACAACGTCTCTCTTTAGACTTTTTGGCTCTTACCATGCCTTTTTCTTTTCCTCCTTTAAGCCGTTTACCACATCCTTTGGCCCTCACTTGGCGCGGTTCATTATAAATGTGTTCGTTATTACCACTCATGTTAATCAAAACACTTCTTGTAGCACCCAATATCGGATTAGATGGTCCCACTATAGGTCTTACCTCGGGACCACGACCAACGACTACATTGATTTTCTCAAGTGCCCTATCCAAAGCATCATTATAAATTGTTGTTGCTTCTGGACTAACGAGGGCTTTCTCAATCACATCTAAAGAACTTTGGATAAGCCGACTCCGTTGAAGAAAATAGGATTTGTCATCCGTTATCTCAATTCCAGTTGAATTGGTAACTGTTGATGTAAAAAATTAGATTATATCTAATTATTTAATCACAGATAAAATAAAATGAGACAAAGAAATTTTAAAGTGGTTCAGCCTTATAAGAATGGCCTACATTCACTGTTTCTGTTATTGCTGACTATTTGGGAATTCTCAATTACAAGTTTTCTCAAGAAATTTTGGTACCCATACAATGTATTTATAGCCCTAAGGCTGTAATGTGAAAGGGTAATACATTCAATGCCCCTTAAGCGTATACATCTGTATGATAATAATAAGCATTTAATGCGCAATCAATCTGTTGGTTATCCTGCTATTAATGCTTTGTTCGAAGTGCAGCTCGGACCGCCTAAGCTTCTTGAACCGCCTAAGTTCCTCGGTACTCAAAAGTTCCTCGTAAAGTTCTTGTTGGTCGAAGCGTCTGAGTTGGTCGGGAAGCAGAGTTCCTCGTTGCAGTATGGTTCCTCAGAGTCAAGATGTTGTTCGGAAGTCTTTGTTGTTGCCACACAGATTGCCACGTGTCTTCACTCAATTGAGCCATGTCAGCAGACTAAATTTGGTATTAACAGTATCAATTGAAGATTTAGCTCCCTTAGTCCATCTACTCAAGATGTATGGACGTGGTAATTTGTCAAATTTTATGAAACTTTTGCAAATAAGTTAACACATGTCTACATGGGATACCCGAGCTTTCAAACATCTTACAAGAACATGAGGCAAAATTCGAACACTTATTATAAACAATTTCTCGCACCTTTTCGATTCTTCGAATTTTATACACGATTTGATTTTCATCCTCATTCACAACTTCAAACTTATAATTCATGATTTCCCACATCTCATCTTGAAATTTATGAAATATTTCACAAGTATAAATGTCAACCATTTGCACCAAAACAAAGTGCGAGAGCTTGAGTTTTGGCTTCTCTACCATATCCTTATGATCGGCAAGCAAGTATTTATGACGTTGCCGCATTAACCCCCTACCAAATTGAATCATAAAATCAACAAGAGAGTTCTTTTTGGAAACATACTTTTTGAAGAATGAATGGCCACTTTCTGCTCGTTGACTAGTGGACATATTGGCGGAAAAAACATGATTCACGTATGCCGGAATCCATCTTGAACGAATTTCATAAATGGAATTAAGCCACTTGTTGTCATTTAGACCGCTCCTATCAAGAAGGTCAAGCCACTTGGAGTCAAACTCTTCCTTTGTCTTCGAGTTCCATATACAATCCGAAAATTCCCCACGTTAAGAACTAAATTTCACTGAATCAATCTTCTCAGGAAATTTCATCAAAATGTGCCAACTACAATACCTATGATAGTTGTGTGGGAGAGTTTTTGATATAGCCTTTGTCATTGCCGGATCTTGATCGGTGATTATCATCTTTGGTGCATTTCCCGACATGGCTTCCAAAAAATGATTAAAAAGCCAAACAAAATATTCAAAGGTCTCGTCACCCAAGAATGCATAACCAAATATAATAGTCTGACCGTGATTATTAACTCCCATAATTGATGCAGATATCATCCCATACCTATTAGTATTATATGTGGTATCAAATATAACAACATCACCATAATAACTATAAGCCCTTCTAGAAGTTGCATCGGCCCACAAACAATGCTTAATGCTTTGGTCCTCATTCGTTGCGATGTCAAAAACAAAAGCTGGATTCTTTCCTTGTTCCAATTTCAAGAGCTCATTCAACATATCACCATCGTGGCCCTTTAGTTCATTACATTTATTCCTTGCTTCGTTGTACAAATCTTTTTGAGTGAAACCAATGTTCTCAACCCCCCCCCCCCCCGCTTGTACTCCCAAAAAATTATATTGTTGATTCGAGGGAATATTAATCATACCGAGTTGTTCAGTTAAACACTTTTGGGCATTGGAAACACTACGGTGAGATCGCAGAAAATGTGACTTCCGTGGGGTGGATAATGGGTGGCTATGGCCCTCCACAAATGAAGTAACCACATATGTGGAATTTGAAGACCTTACAACCGCAAGCTTTGCACTAAAATCCTCTCTAGTGGAACCTTGTCATCTAGATGAATTTGCATCTGCTATGAGGGTAGACTTTTCTTGTTTGAAACATACATACTCCTTTCTAACGATATCATTTGTTACTCGGCACCTCTTAACAGACCAATTCCTAACGCTAAATCCAGCTTCTTTGGCATATCGATTATAAAAAATTCAAGCGTCATCAAGTGTTTGGAACTCTTGCCCATTTTTTGGTGTAATTTCCATTGCTACTTGGGGGTTGAAAACATTATCAAGTATTTCTTTGTTCAATCCCACACTTGAATCATCCATTTTTCTGAAATAAAATTAAAATAAATTCAGTTTAAATAATAGAATGCAACACAATCTTAAAATGATAAATTCAAAAAAGTTAGGGCTTTTCGATTAGATTAATTATTCAACCACAATGAGAAGAAAAAATGTAAGAAAATTAGGGCAGTACATATATAGATTTTTTTCCAGCAACAATGAGAAAAAAAAATTAAAAAACTAGAGCTTAGCCTCAATTAAGAAAAACAAAAGCAAAAAAACTTACAAGGATGAACAGATGGTGTTGTTTTTGTTGTACATATATAGATTTTTTTCCAGCAACAATGAGAAAAAAAAATTAAAGAACTAGGGCTAAGCCACAATTAAGAACAAAAAAAATAAAAAAACTTACTAGGCAGAACAGATGTTGTCGTTTTTGTTGTAGCAATTTGTGCAAGAATTTGTTGAAGTACAGAGGTGCGATTTATAGTAGCAGCTTGTTGGGTTTTCGCTTATGAGAGAGGATTTATTTTGTGGGGTTTTGAAACAAAAGATGGTCCGTAAATTAGCTGGGCAACCAAAACGACAACTGGACAGTCGTTTTGGCAGTTTATTTTAAGTCCGTAAAGATGGTCCGTATTTGAGACAATCTCTCTCTCTCTCTCTCTCTCTCTCTCTCTCTCTCTCTCTCTCTATATATATATATATATATATATATATATATATATATATATATATATATATATATATATATATAGTTTGTAAAAATGTCATAGATATTAAACTTTATTGTATACACCAGAAAATGAAATAGTTTTATATTTGTGACATTTTCACTAACAATAACATATAGTGTGATAATATATTTATGAAATAGTTTTATATATATAACATTTTCACAAACAGTAACATTTACTGAGTTAATATTACACAATATATATATAACATTTTCACAAACAGTAACATTTACTGAGTTAATATTACATAATATATATATATATATATATATATATATATATATATATATATATATATATATATATATATCATTTATGCTCCTATTTTTAACGTTCTGTACCACCCCTATTCACCCCAAATTGACACTCCAGATAATCCCGATCCAGTTTATCCAATCTTATTTTCAAAGGTCCACGCCAGCGGCACCCCATGATACTCCGGTGGATCCAAAACCCATTTATTCAAAAGTCTCTTATTTTCAAAGGTCCGCGCCAGCGGCACCACATGTCACCCTTACCCACCCCAAATCGGAGCTCTGACGAAGGTTGTTGACGCTCCACCAATGATGGTAAGGATTGGATGTCGTTAGCGCGAACCTTTAAATATAAGGTATTTTTGAAAAAAGAGGGTTTGGATCCACCGGATATATATATATATATATATATATATATATGAACACAATAAAAGTTAACGTTTGTAAAAATGTTATACTATTGACTTTTCAATAATAAGTCTCATTTGTCGGGTCAATATATA
This sequence comes from Sambucus nigra, assembly GCA_949130495.1. NCBI lineage: Eukaryota > Viridiplantae > Streptophyta > Magnoliopsida > Dipsacales > Adoxaceae > Sambucus > Sambucus nigra. The sequence goes on along the minus strand of OX422211.1, from coordinate 71,288,724 downwards.
TTAAACTCAGTAAATGTTACTGTTTGTAAAAATGTTATATATATAAAAATATTTCATAAATATATTATCACAGTAAATGTTATTGTTTGTGAAAATGTCACAAATATAAAACTATTTCATTTTCTAGTTTATACAATAAAGTTTAATATCTATGCCATTTTTATAAACTATATATATATATATATATATATATCCAATATGCTCCTATTTTTAAAGTTCTATCACTCCTATTCACCCCAAATTGGCGCTCTAGATGATCCCGATCCCATTTATCCAATTTTATTTTCAAATTTTTGTGCCAGCAGTACCCCATGATACTCCGGTGGATCCAAAACCCATTTATTCAAAAGTCTCTTATTTTCAAAGGTCCGCGCCAGCGGCACCACATGCCACCCTTACCCACCCTAAATCGAAACTCTGACGAATGTCGTTGAAGCTCCAATAATGGTGGTAAGGATTGGATACCGCTAGAGCGAACCTTCAAATATAAGATAATTTTGAAAAAAAAGAGTTTGGATCCACCGAATATATATATATATATATATATACTGTGTGTTATTACCACAGTAAATGTTACCGTCTGTTTGTGAAAATGTCACGTATATAAAACTATTTCATATTCTAGTGCATACAGAAAAGTTTACTGTTTGTGTAAATTTTTTTCTTTGGAATTTTATAGCCTTCATGAATCTTGTTTGATAGATCTCGTCGAGCAGATTTCAAAAATAGTAATTTTGCAAAAAACGGACTTGTGAATCAAAAGTTATGATCATTTAAAGATTAAAAAAAAAAGTCTAACCACTTATGTAATTTCCTCAAGGAAATTACGGATGGTTGGTTTTAAAAGGGTAAAATTGTGAAAAAATTTCTTAAATAGTTAGAATAGGACATATGGGATTGTTGAAAAGTCAATAGGACTTATAAGCTTGTTGATCCGACAAATGGGACCTATGTGTAAAGACCCCTATATTCAAATTATATATATAAACTAGCATGTAGGCCACGCGATGCGTGGCCGAATACCAACAAATCAACCAGTACATGTATAGTTCAGTCGTCGTGTCATACAATATTTTTCAATTTTGAAATATTGAGAACTAAAATAAAAAAATTCCAATCAGTAAGGGCGTAAATAGTGTTGTAGATATTTTAAAAAAATCCTCTTGTTTTGGTAGCCTCCTTGAAATATAATGCAATGAATTTTTGATTTGGCAAGAATTTGTTTAGTTACCAAAAAACATAATTCAATTTCTACGACACATCAAAGTCTAAAACAAATACTAAAATCCGCAAAAATGTTAGATCAGACCAAACCTTCAAACTATAAATTCAATTCCATTTCCTGTTCAAGGAAGTCACATAAAGGAAAAGATCCATAAATGAAAGAAAAATACGAATAAATAGATGAAAAAGCGGAGAGGTAGAGGAAAGTAACTCGTCTTCAAACATGAGACGCCTTTGGACAGCATTCATACCCAAATCTGCAGCTACGTCACCCACTGTTGAAACATAACAACAACTCCACCAATCAACAACCATGGTGGTGGTTGGGGCCTACACGGCTGCCCCTCTATCTCTCTCTATCTTCGGTTTCTCTATTTCTGTTCTCGGATTTCCCTACAGCCATCATCTCTCTCTACTACCTTGAATAGGACTTATGAGGCAAAGAAGATGTTCAACATTATGCTGAAAATTAGTGGGGCTCCTGATGTGTTTAAATTCACTCCTTTGCTTGAGAAATTGGGATTTTATGGAAGTCAAAAATCTGTCTGTGGGGATAGAGAATCTCGACAGCTTTTTATGCTTCTTGGAAATGGATTTGCTTGGAAAAGAGTACTCAAGAGACATGGTGAAGTTTCGAAGAAAGATACATGCAGATTTCCATACGAACAGTTTCGTCTACATTCAATGGCCGCACTTATTGATAATTGAAAGGACGTTGTGTGGCTTTAGGTGAGTTATATAGATTTAATGCATATAGATATAGATAGATAGATATAGATATAGATTAGTCTTAAATGCTTTGCTTACGTGGATAGGCTAATTGGAGAGAAGTCTTAATGCCTTGTTTTGCATTTTATAGTAATAAAAGATTCAAAATTACCCCAAACTTTAGGTTCAAATTTCTATTAATCCTTAAAAAATTTATTTGGCACTACATTATATATTTGATAAACTAATAAAGGCCACAATAAAATTATCAAAAAAACGGATCACAGAGAAGCAAAACCAAAATAGTGTAACCCCATAAAACCTTACATTGTGAATCGTAATGTGCTACTTTCTTTTTAGACTAGAAAAACCTCCATACTTGCTTTCTTCACTGAATCACAAACAGGACAAAACATAACATAAGTTTCACAAGACTTGCAACAACATAGATGCCTGCATGGGAGAAATAGAACACACGAGCTTTGCATGTGACACACTTTGCAAGCCATTTTATAAATTATCTCCTCTTCATTTCCTCCTTCACATATTCTTGATTCTGAGCCTTGAGATGCAATATGTTCTCTTTGTTGGTTGAGCTTTTTGTTAAGGTCCATCGCAATGGCTTCATTTTCTATGGTTTTCTTTTGCCAACCTTTGGCCTCCATTTCTAATGTGTTCAAGCTTGCTTGGAGCTCCATTGTTTTGTTTCTTGCAATTGCTAAATATTCATCTTTCTGTTGCACTAAACTCATCAGTTTTGATTGGTATGTGCGTAATAGAGTTGCTTGTTCCCTTGTTTTTTCACGCAAAACGGTACGCAATCTCGCATTCTTTTTATTAGAGAGAGAGAAAAAAGGATAAAGTTAGAAACAATATAAAACTATATTTGGTCATTTAACAAAGTTTAGCAAAAGGCTCGTGGTTTATTTAATATCTAGTCCCGCATATTTTTAAAAATAATTATGACAGAGTTAAAAAAAAAAATCACCTTGTCCTACTTGGCATAGTTAATGTCACTATTATTTTGTCAAGATTAATAAAGACCTTTTACTCAATTTCAAAATATGTTGGATAAACCATTCTTTAGGGACTAACATCAACCCATTTTTTCTACAAACAAGATCTTTTGAACTATTTCTTAAGTTATTTAAATGAGGATTCAGTGCGGGAAAAAGTATACGATACTAGTCGTAAAATTAATTTATATGTCGATAACCAAAATATCATTGAAGACTCGATCGGAAAAAAAATGCGAAAAAAATAAATATCAAATGCACACATTTCTCAGTGATTTCTTTGAGCTCTTACGAGACAGTGAAGATTCTTGTTCTATTAGTCAAGACATGGTGATTGGAGAAGCAAATAAAAAGGAATCTTTTCCATTCTTAACTAAAGAAGAGAAATCGACTTCAAAATATAATTTAAGCGCTTTTGCATCCCATTCAAGACGTCTAAGATATTGTAGAACATTTTATTTTTATTTTTATTTAACTCTTATAAGAGCCATAGGATAGACTTTTTCTTCTAATTGTATATAAATAAATTTTTATTTTAAAAAACACTGTTTCTTAAGTTAATTCCTGTATTTTCACTTGTTGACCATTTAGAGCATTCACAATGAGTAAATTTGCTCGACCGAAAAAAAAAAAAAAAAGTTTACCCTTTGTGCATTGGTTTCTCCATAAGTGGAAAACTTTCAATTTGCAATATCTCTAGTATGAATAAAAAACTTATTTATACGAAGAACATTTCTTCCTAGAAAACAAAAATGATTTTGATACGATTAACATTTATTCTTTTCAATTGATATGAACTTCATTTACTCGTATTAAGTTGGTACGAATAAAATGAAGTTTCTATTAATTGATAGGAACATATGAAATTCCTATTAACTGATATAGATCATGTAGCTATTCTCTAAAATCAGAGAATGGGTACCTTTTCTAGCGAGGGAGTAAAATTGATATAACTCATTTGTACAGCAATAATCCGTTACTATTTTAGGAAACATATTTTAATGAGTTCAGTTGTAAACTTTTAATCAAATAATAAGTTGTTCTAAGTATTCTTACATTCAATAAAAAAAGAGATCTTATTTCACTATTAACAAGTTTAAATGTTTACAAAAATATACAAAATTCAACTATTTAATGCAAAACATCTTCTTATAAAGTTCATCTATTTTTTTATTTATCAAAAGACACTTGTAAAATGATACTCTAAAGAACAAATACATCATAAATACAAAGACAAATACTTTTGTGTCTTATAACATATTGTTTCGAAGAATAACATATTTGCATATATTTTTACACGATGCTCATGCAAATGTATTATGTATGTGTTCTATTTTATAAAAGCGTGCAAAGGCACATTTAAAAAATAAATATTTTTGAAATTTTTTATTCATACCTGAAGACGAAGATATTGGTCCATCTCCATTTTCTGTTTTTCAATCTCAAAAGTCAAAGATTGTGTAAACTCCATTGACAAAAGGGTTTGGCCATTGGAGAAAAAACAATCGCCTCCGTTACTATGATGCCCCAAACCCATATTCTCAAAAGCCATATTCACCCCTACAAAACCAAGAAACCAAATATAAACTCTATTTGCGAGAGAAGTTAAAAGCTTTTCTCTATCTTCCGTCTTAAATGGGCATAAGCCTTCATGTTGTTTTGATTTTATGGTGTAAGAATCTAGCTAGCCTGTGGTGAAAACTGATGGTCTCCTATAGTATGGTAACGTAATGAGGGAGCTAAATATGGGAAAGAATATTTGGATAGAAAATGTGGGCTTGTGTCTGGATTTTCTCTCTTATTTATTTTGTCAAAGGCAGAAAAAGATTTCAAAGTACAGATAAAGGGAAGGAAAAAAGCAGTAAGCCAAAGCGACAACATACACATGCAGATATTATGACAGAAGTTCGTAGCAGAGATTTTACACGCAGATAGAGAGAGACATGAGTTGTTGGAAGAAAAATTTGTTCATTCAATTGAAACTTGAAATTGTCATGAGGAGAGAGAGTGGGACATGTCAGTTTTGGTCATTGGGAAATGACTTAGAATAGGCTTTTCCTGTATGTCTCATTTATGTAGAAAAAGAAACTGCCCATCGAACACGTGATTTTTACTTGATACTAACTTTATATGCACTATTACATCAATTACAATGTTGAGGGAAAAGTATAAAAGAAAAGATAAATTTATGAATTTATACAAATTGGTTGGATTAGAGGGGTGAGCAAAAATGAGGAGATTCTGTAAATGAATTTGCATACGTTTTGCAAATATACAAAAGTCAAGGAGAATTTGTAAAGGTTTTCTACGAACTTCTGAAGTTCGTAGGAATTGGTACGAACTTCAGTTGTTCGTAGCAATTCATACGAACTTCAGAAGTTCGTAGGAATTCCTACGAACAACTGAAGTTCGTAGGAACTATTTTTATCACAGTAACAACAAACGTCCGTTAAACTTAATTTCCTATATAAACCCATCAGTTCTCCCTAAAATCCCACCTCCAATATTTCTCTCAATTTTCTTCCACCCCGTTCCATTATTTTCCCAAAATATTTTCGGGTGAATCATTTTCTCTCCATACATTTTAATTATCGATCAAAATGTCTTCATCTCAACCCATTAATTCTAGTACTTCTAGAAAACAAAATATGACTCCTATTGAAGATGAAATATTATGTACTATATATGCTAAATATACGAGTCGTGGTATTAAAGGCAACTCGATATCACATGGAACATTTTGGGATTCTGTAAGGAATGAATATAACAGCACGCCAGAAATTTATATTCAACGTACGAGGACTATGCTTTCAACACGCTATAATCATATTTCTTCCCAGGTAATGATATACGTTTCAAAACTGTCTCACCAAATAGACAATATAGGAAGCGGCAATAACGAGTTCGACGCGGTTACAAAGGCCCGCGAGGCATATCACGTGGAAACGAGCAAACAATTCATGTTTGATAAATGCTACCAAATTTTGAAAGACTTACCGAAATTTGATTTGAATAACACAGCGTGCAACAACGACAATCCTATGCCTCTAGACTCGGAGGACAGTCCGGGTGTACGTGAAGTACCGTACAGACCCCCAGGCAGGAAAGAGGAGAAACAACATGCCCGTCAACGTGCTCGTTCAGACAGCCTCGATTGTAACACGACGGTCCTTAAACATTGTGAAGAATTCACCAAGATGTTTAAAAGCAAGCAAGAGTGGAAGCAAAATCGGGCCATGAAATTTGATTCTCAAATGGATGCTTTCATTGAGATGAAAAGAGCTGATCAAATTACAAGAAAACAAGATCAGCTTGTGCGTCTAGGCCGAGAACAGTCGTACATCATGGAGTTGGATATGACCAAAATGAACGAGATGCAACAATAATTCCATGTGAAAAGGTACACCGACCTATCAAATATGGTAGCTGTGACTGAAGCTGCGATTGCCGCGCTTATGTCAAACACTGCGGGCTCGTCAAATTCTGATTCTGGTCTGTCTGGTGCAAACAACGCTGACTAGTATGTTAAATGTGTGGCTTGTTTAGTTTTCCGTTACTTCATAAATGTAATGTCAATTATCGTGTTATAAGAAGTGTGATGTTATTTTAATAAATGTTATTTCAGTTTAAGATGTGTTGCAATTGTTGTATTGTTGTCTACTAAATTGAAGCAGTCGATTCAAAATAATTACACAAGAAATATAACATATATTATATATTTTTGATGCACACCATAAGAACAATGTTAAAAGTGATTGTATAGAGAGAATAGTTAAGCCTCAAATACACATATACTATCTGATCATTAATCGGCCAACTCATCACCGCTCGTGTTCCAAATATGCTCCATCAAATCATCTCGTAGTTGTTGATGTGTAGTTGCGTCCCTAACATTTGCATCACGCGTTAGGTATTCGTAAAAATTAGTTTGCCCCCGTAGTATTTCTGGTGTGGGATCAGATTGTTCGTATTCATTTTGCCATGGGCAGTCTCTACGTTCATCGTCAATAATCATGTTGTGCATTATAATGCAAGATTTCATTATTGTTGCTAAGGATGCCCGATTCCATAATTTGCAAGGTTCACGCAAGAAAGCGAATCGAGCTTGTAGTACACCAAAAGCACGTTCGACATCTTTCCTACACGATTCTTGTTTCTTACAAAATAATTTTTGTTTTTGTGATAGGCCAGGTTGGTTCCTAAAAGTTTTAACGATGGTTGCGTATGGAGGGTATATGCCATCCGCAAGGTAATACCCCATTTCATATATATTTCCATTAACATTGTAATTAACGGGAGGTGCAGTCCCATTGCGTAATTCTCGAAAGACGTTAGAGCGGTGCAAGACGTTTATATCGTTGCAAGATCCAGGAACACCAAAGAACGATTTCCAAATCCATAGGTCGTATGAGGCAACCGCTTCTAGGATTATAGTAGGATGTTCTTTTCGACCACTATATTGAGCATGCCAGGCCGTGGGGCAGTTCTTCCACCGTCAATGCATGCAATCTATACTCCCTAGCATTCCCGAAAATCCTCGACTTGCATTCTGTTCGAGTAACCTGGTGACATCGCCTGTCGTCGGATTTCTCCCATACTCAGGACCGAATACAGCCACAATTGCCTCAGTAAATCTAATAACCATTTCTAATAGAGTTGTTTCACTCATTGCGTACTGCTCAGACCATACGTCATGAGATCCTCCGTTAGCAAGGAGTCGTATAGCCCCCATAATTTTTTGATGTGAGCTTAAACCTAGCCGACCGCACGCATCGTACTTTTATACAAAGTAGTTATCGTACTCGCAAACAAAATATAGGATGCGATTGAAAACGGAATACCGCATCCTAAATCTCCTTCGAAAATAATACTCGCTATATACCTTATCTTCACCAAAGTAATCTTCCCATAGTGTTTGGTGTCCCCTTTCTCTCCTTCGATTCACTCGACGTCTAAATTCGAGTTCTTTCCCATCTCGAATTATATTTTGTTCTGCAATCCAACGTGTAATCTCCATGCATATTATCATCTCCTCGTCTGAATCATCTGATGACGCGCCATCATTAAATTGAGCATACTGAAGCATTAGATTTCGTCCCTCATCGCTAGAACTGGAGTAATCCATTATGTATTTTTCTCGGAATAATTATGAAATGTATAAAGAAGTTATATTACAATATTTCATACATTGTATTTCTATTTATAGTTGTATAATCACAGACTGATGTATTATGGAATTAATAAGTGGTATTATAACGTGCTGGTAGTAATTGGTAAGTGTGCCAATCTGATGTACAAAGGTTAACTGTCTTGTACAAAATAATAACTATGAACTTCTGCAGTTACTGTTGTAGAAATTGGTAAGTGTACCCTTAAAAAATAATCTGATTTACTAGGGTAAGTGTGCCATTCTGACGTAGGAATTGGTAAGTGTGTTGTATGGAAATTGGCATTTACTTTTCACTGTATGGAAATTGACGTATGGATTAGTAAGTTTGCTGCAGTTATATGTAATTATTACTATTTCTATATATTTACTTTTATTTATATTAACTACTACTATATATATTAACTACTACTATATATATTACCTAATTATATTTACTATATAAAATTACTAGTTCTTTTCATACTACTACCGCATAATATATACTACTTCTATATATATTACTAATTCTTTTTATATTAACTACCGCATTATATGTAATAACTGTATGCAATTTCTTTTATCGTTATATATGTGCTATATAAAATTACTACTTCAGTATAAAACATAAACGTGACTTGTTTACTGATTACAATTATTTCCTAGGCAACCATGGCAAACAACATAATGCATTCCCATCCCCCATTAACATTTCTATATATTTACTTTTATTTATATTAACTACTGCTATATATATTAACTACTACTATATATATTACCTAATTATATTTACTATATAAAATTACTAGTTCTTTTCATATTACTACCGCATAATATATACTACTTCTACATATATTACTAATTCTTTTTATATTAACTACCGCATTTATATGTAATAACTGTATGCAATTTCTTTTATCGTTATATATGTGCTATATAAAATTACTACTTCAGTATAAAACATAAACGTGACTTGTTTTGACTGATTTGTTTAGTGATTACAATTACTTCCTAGGCAACCATGGCAAACAACATAATGCATTCCCATCCCCTATTAACATTGTTGGTAGATGATGTACAAAATCCATGTCCGTTTTGGCTCCTTTGTAATCCGTCAAGTTCAGTATTTATCAAATATTTAGCATGCCACCGCTCTAGCCTTTTCTCCATTTGTGCTATTTCGCGTTGCAATAATTGTAAACATTTTGCATTATCTTTATTTGGATCTTTGCAAAATATAGCCGATTTTGCTTGTGGCACGGGTAAACCATGCCAATGGCAGTAGCACTCCAAATCGCAACGCCTATCAAATAACCTCGGCCACTTCAAATGATCATCCCATGGAATATTTCCTTTCGTCGGCGTTAACCATTTCATAACATGATTAACGTCGCCTAAAGAATGTAACGTGCATATAGGAATGTTTTCAAAAAGAATTTTCTCGCCAAACCATCTACCTCCATGGGGATCTTGATAGATCCCTGGGTTAGTCAACACTCGTTCAACATTACTACGCGTTACCGCTAAATGTTCAACAGCAGCTGATGTTGACGCTTTGGCCTTACCCTTTCTTTTTGCGACGTGATGGTTCATACTTGTCCATCCAGTTGAAAGGTAAGCACTTCGCACTCCCTCTTTAGGTGGTGACCAATTATGATATGGAAGCTTATGCCCGGACAAAGTTTTCTTGGGAACATGGATTAAGAAGGCTGAATCTTCGTCAGGCATGTACTCATAGTTATGCATTACGAGGTTTATGTACTAAATTATAACTCGATTTGTGGAGGAATACACATCTGAAACAACGAATATTTATAGGTCATGTAATCAATATAGATTAGTTTGCCATGTAATCAATATAGATTAGGGTGTCATGACATCTTATTTTAATCGGTTATCAGTTAGTGTGCCATGTAATAATTATCGTTTCAGTGTGTTATCGATTAATGTGCCATTGATAAGTGTGCCATCGATTAGTGTGCCTTCAATAATTGTGCCAACGGTTTGTGGGCCATCGGTTAGTGTGCCATCGATTTATGTGCCTTCAATAATTCTGCCAACAGTTTGTGTGCCATCAGTTAGTGTGCCATCGATTTGTGTGCCAGCAATATAATAATATGAATACAATAGATTTAAGTTTTCTGTTGCAAATGAATTCATAATAAAAAATTGAATAAAATACAATAAAATGAATACAATCAGGATGGCCTCTGCCCATAGTCATAATCCTGTCCCAAATCAACGCTGTAGCTCGGTTGCGTTTGATATCCTCCGTATGGTTGAGATGGTTGAGGTACATAAACATCCTCACGGCTGTAGCTCGGACCACTAACGGTAGGATCAGTACCACGCACATTACAGGCGGCAAGTTGTCGCTCGAGTTCCTCAATCCTATCCTCACGCTCTCGAGTCTGAGTAAGGAGTAAATGACGGAGACCACGTATATTATCTGCTGCGTCGATGAATGCAGAACGCCATTCTAATTGTGACAACGCATGCGCTGGGGGAGCATTCGTTGGGAACTCAGGTCGCGGCACACTTCTTTCGTATGAAGCACCCTGCGGAAGGCCTACGTCTACCGTCCAACTTTGCCTGGGCGCATGTGTTTGTGTAGGTCCAACCGATGCAAACTGTGTATGATACTCAGAAGGCTGGTTAATTGGAGCTGGCGCCCTTGGGATGTGCAATGTTGATGGTGCCACTGTCCCAACCCCAATCAAATCAACGTTAACATAACATGCCATCGCCGGAAGTAAGGGCCCCTGCGAAACTGCTTTCCAGTATATATCATACTCTTCTTGGGTCACAACTGATGTATGCGCATTTGCAAGAGGCCAATTCTGAGCAAGGGCGGCTTGGTATTAGGATTGTGGGACTGAGCTCAAATTTCGGGGAGGGTTGTCTGCTATACAAATTTGGCCTGTCAACTGTCGAAATGCCCGGTCACCCAAGTACCAAAATCCTTTAAATAATGGATCCCAAAAAATCATACGCAGCCCAGATAAATGATATGTTTATGTAATGAAATCGTTATATCGGTACATCGATGTCTCGTATGGTTGCCATTTGATTGATTCAGGGGACCGCATCTCAAGTTGATGTTGGCTGCCCGATATATTAAACCGTTGCGCGCCCTTTGCCCGGCTCCTGTTCGACTTTGACCAACGAAATATTCGAGGCCATACATCTACGGTCTGATCCACGATAATCGGACACGCGGTCGCCATATACTCGTGATGTAAGTACTGCAAAATATTTAGATAAATTAAATTGATTAGAATACATGTACATTAATTGTAACTAAATATATAATGCATAAACATTAAAATAATGTTATTATAAATTGTACCTCTATTAATTGCCACATACACTCGACACTAGTTAACGACCGTCTGCTCGCTTTGTCCATTGACCATATTGTACGGGCATAAATTGCCGAACCCCAATCGTAGGTGCCAATCGCCGCAACATCCTCCAAATAATGTAAAAACCCCAGGTCCCCCGTGGAATTGGCATTTGGAAAGAATAGGCTCCCAATTACATAAAACCAAAATGCTCGAGCTATGACTGGAATCATGTAATCGGGAAGGTCCGGTTGATTCACAAAATTGACAATGTATTTCTTAAGGTCGACAACCGGGATTCCCGCACCCAAAAATCGTTCTATATGAATTAGGGGGAAAAATTCGTTCACGGTATTTTGAAAATTTGAGTATTTTTCTATAGGCAAATTTAGAATGGGTAGCCCTTGCACAATCGGGATACCTGTACAAAAATTAATAATACACATCATATATAAAAATAATATGAAAATTAATTGTACACATTGAAATTATTTAGATTGAACATAAATAAAATTAAATAAGGGATTTAATACGAATTAAATAATACGTGAAAGCATCGTGAAGTCCATAGGCGTGAACGCAATTTCAACGAATGGCAGTTGGAATGTATGCGTCGTGTCCCACCAACGTTCGATCATCGCCGTCACAATGCACTGGTCGGAATTCGGCATCACCCTTGAAAATAAATTGGACATTAAACCGGCACCGTCGATAAATTCTTTTATCGTCGGTTTATTATCTCCGATCAATTTATATAGTTTCATTGGCCCCGCCCAATTACCCCGAAATTCATATTTATTACCATTTATAATGGGCGTCTGTCCGTCTGACGCGTGTGTATCACCATCGAAAATACAGGCGTAATGCTTGTAGACGGGATCAACAGATTCAGTTTCCGGAGGTTGAGTAGGATTGGCCGTTGATGTGGATCCGTGCTTCTTTCGCTTACCGATATTTAAATATTTTTTCCATTTTTTTCCATCCATAATATTTAAATAAAAAAATTGTGCTATTTGGCTGCTGAATTATGGAATAAAATCTATTTGGGAACAAGAAAGAAGAAGTTAGATGGAGTACAGAGGAAGTAGTAGGAGTAGGGAGGTGGTAGAGGAAGCAGGTGGTAGAGGAAGCAGAAGGCTTATTGTTTATGGAGTACAGAGGTGGTAGAGGAAGCAGAAGACTTATTGTTTATGGAGTACAAATGTGGTAGAGGAAGCAGTAGAGGGATTAGAGAGGTGGGCTGGTTATTTATGGACAATTAACTAGCCGTTACTAGCCGTTAGAGAGACGTTAGAGCTTCCTACGAACTTCTGAAGTTCGTAAGAATTCCTACGAACTTCTGAAGTTCGTAGGAACTCCTACGAACAAAAGAAGTTCGTATCAATTCCTACGAACAAAAGAAGTTCGTAGGAAGCTCCACCAGTACAGCGCAACCACGGTGGCGAAAGGTAAATCTCACATCTGTCCAGTATTATACCTTTCGTGGACGCTTCACCATTGTAGTTGCTCTTAGAATTAGTCGCATAGTATTATATAAAACTGGGTCAATTAATGTTTTAGTTTTTAAAAACTGTTTCATTTTGAATGTTTGGTTTACTTTTATAATTCTATTTATTTGTGCTTAAGGCATTCACAATGGGTCCCCATAAACCTAAACCTATAGGTTTATAAACTTATAGGTTTATGAGAGGAGACAAAGGGTTGTTTTCGTAATAAGAATTCATCAGTGGGGGGTGGGACGGACATGTTAACTCATACTGTTTTGTTAATCATAAATTTGAATATGAATCATAAGGTTGTATCATGAATAAAACAGTTTTGACATGAATCCAGGATGTTTATCTTCATGCAATCACAGAACCAAAAATTCCTTATAACTATGATTTAAAAACTGACATTTGTCCATCGTTGTTGAACGGATTAAAATGACTTGAATGCTCCTTTCTTGAATAGCCCAAAATATGAAAAAATGAATTTCGGATTTTCTCTCCCTCCTTAGAAACAGTGTGTATTAAGACGACTCTAGATGATGTAGAGGTCACTATTTATAAGGGGAAGATGACCGGAATCCTAGTGGTGGTGGGACTATTTTCAAGTCTCCCACTAATGCCACTAACCATCATGTCACTAACGAATAAGGTTTACCCAAATCTTTTAATATCTTTATTTATCACATTCCTAATTAATTATCTGACATTTATTAAAACCACATAAATGGAAAATTCAGAATTTAATACAATTGAAATTAAATAATTAATTTCGTCACTAACATTAATTTCCAACAGTCTCCCACTTGGTCTTAATAATTCGTATAATTAAATTAGGTATCATAAGGTGCACAATCATTGATAAATTTTGCTAAATCAAATGATTCACGAATGCGAGTCATGGTGGTTCCATGCTATTCAAGAGCATGGTTCCTTCCATGTACCACAACACCAATGTTTCATTCAACTAGCCTTTAATATTGGGTATCATAATGTCCTTTTGAATAAGAACTATTTATGTCAACAATAATTCATAATTATATCCATGCATTCACAAAAGACAGAAATAATAGAAATCATAAACACTTCTATTGAATTCAAGTAATAGTGTCAAACAACTAAGCCAAAACAATAATCATAATCCAACTAATCGAGACCCATTTCTTTGACATGTTCCATAAAGGTCTTCGGAGATAGTCCTTTCGTAAGAGGATCTGCTATGTTATCACGCTTACTAATGTGATCAATTGACACTCTTTGTTTCTGAACTTCTTCTTTAACTGATAGGTATTTCATCTCAATATGCTTAGCATCCTTAGTATACCTATCGTTCTTCGAGATGAAGACTGCTGCGATATTATCACAATAAATTTTTAGCGACTTAGATATTGACCCCATAATTATAAGTCCCGAAACAAAGTTTCGCAGCCATAATCCATGATTTCTAGCTTCAAATCAAGCTACGTATTCAGCCTCCATAGTAGATGATGCAATGACACTTTGCTTAGCACTTTTCCATGAAATGGCTCCTCCAGCCATAAGGAAGATATAACCCGAAGTGCTCTTCCTGCTGTCAAGGCATCCCCCAAAATCTGAGCCTGAATAACCAATCACCTCAAGGTGATTAGTCTTCCGATATGTGAGCATGTAATCCTTGGTCCCTTGCAGGTACCTCAGAACTTTCTTTGCAGCTTTCCAATGGTGAATCCCCGGATTGCTTTGATATCTGCCTAGCATCCTAATGGCAAAACTGATATCCGATCTAGTGCAGACTTGTGCATACAACAAACTCCCTACAGCGAAGCATAATGCATGCCTTTCATGTGCTCCCTTTCTAAATCACTTCTGGGGCATTGACTTAAGCTGAACTTATTCCCTTTCTGAAGTGGAACATTAATGGGATTGAAACTTTGCATGCTAAATCTTTCTAAAACTTTGTTAATGTAAGCTTTCTGAGATAATCCTAACATTCCTCGTGATCTATATCGAGATATTTCTATCCTGATCACAAAGGATGCCTCACCTAAATCTTTCATTTCAAAGTTTTTAGAAAGGTACTTCTTGGTTTCACTTAATACACCAAGATCACTGGTGGCGATAAGTAAGTCATCAATATATAGTACTAAAAACACAAAGCTACTCCCACTGATCTTCAGGTATATGCACCGATCAACAGTGTTTTCCTTAATCCCAAAGGATGTAATGGTATCGTGAAAATTAATGTACCATTGACGAGAAGTTATTTTAGACCATATATTGACTTCTTCAACATACAGACCATGTTTTCCTTTCCTTCCTTTATGAAGCCTTGTGGCTGTGCCATGTAGACTTCTTCTTCTAAACTCCCATTTAGAAAAGCGATTTTTACGTCCATTTGGTGCAACTCTAAATCATAATGAGCCATCAACGCTAATATGATTCTCAATGAGTCCTTCTTTGAAACTGGAGAGAATGTCTCATTATAATCAATACCTTCTCATTGATTAAAACCTTTGGCAACAAGTCTAGCTTTATGTCGTTCGATATTGCCTTTTGAGCCAAGTTTGGTCTTAAAGATCCACTTGCACCCAACTCGTTTTTATCCTTCTGGCAATTCGACCAACTCCCAAACTTTATTGTCATTCATAGATTTTATTTCTTCATTCATGGAATCAATCCATTTATTGGAATCATCACTATTTACAGCTTTTTCATAAGAAATTGGATCATTAATATTCCCTATGTTAAATTCGGTCTCTTGAAGGTATACCATATAATCATCCGAAATTTTTGATCTCCTTTCCCTTTGAGATCTTCTTAATGGCACTTCCTGTGGTGCTTCAAAAGTTTCATCGGTTATAGTCTCATTATGTGGTTGTTCAGTTGGTTGATCATTCACTTGTTGTTCATTATTATTGATTGGGTCAATGATTGGTTCAACAACTACATTAGGAACAACAGGTATGTTATGAACTCTGGGTATAGGAATTTGAACCCTGACTTCTTGAATGATTTCCTCCCTTTCTTTTATACTCCCACTTACTTTACCTTCATCAATGAATTTAGCATTTCCAGTTTCTATGATTCTAGTTGTATGATTTGGACAGTAGAATCTATATCCCTTTGACTTTTCTGGATACCCTATGAAATGACAAGATAATGTCCTAGGATCCGATTTCTTTTCATGAGGGTTATAGATTCTAGCTTCCGCTGAGCAGCCCCAAACACGTAAATACCTTAAATCGGGTTTCCATCATTTCCAAAGTTCAAAAGGGGTTTTTGAAACTGACTTACTAGGACCCCTATTTAAGATGTGTGCAGCGGTTTTTAATGCACGTGTCCACAAAAATGTAGGCAATTGGGTCCTACTTATCATACTTCTTACCATTTCTATAAGGGTACGATTACATTTACAGCTACACCATTCTGTCAAGGTGATCCTGGCATTGTGTATTGGGCGCAAATACCTAATTTTTCAAGGAGTTTAGCAAATGGGCCAGGGCGTTGCCCTGACTTGTCATATCTATCATAATATGCGCCACCTCTATCAGACCTAATAATTTTCACCTTTTTGCCTAGTTGCCTCTCAACCTAATTAATGTATATTCCAACGACGTTCACAGACTGAGATTTATCATGCAACATGTACAAAATGCAATGACAGGAAAAATTATCTATAAAGGTGATGAAGTATTTTTCTCCACCAATGGATGAAATATAAAAAGGTCCACATATGTCTGTATGTATTATTTCAAGTAGTTGGGTGCTTCTTATGGCTCCTTTCTTTGTATGTTTGGTCTGTTTTTCTTTAATACAGTCCACACATACATCATAATTTGCCCAATACAGGTTATGGAGTATTCCATCTTTAATGAGCCTTTCAATTCTCGGCCTGGATATGTGCCCTAATATTTTATGCTATAAATAAGCAGATTTTTCATCATTAAGTGTACGCTTCGTACCAACATTAGGATGCAGGGCCACAAGGGTTTCAGAAAAATTATTTTCAAGATTCAATCGATATAAACCATCTAATAAAAATCCAGAACCAACATTATTAGAATTTTTAATCAAACCAAAACCATTGTTCTTAAATTCAATTGCAAAACCATCTAAAGCGAGTTTAGAAACAGAAATTAAATTCCTAGAAACTGTGGGAACATAAAAAGTTTCTTGCAAATCTAAAATAAATCCAGTGCTTAAAATCAGGAGAAAGACTCCAACAACTTCTATTTTAGCCTTTGTCCTATTGCCTATGTAGAGAAAATGCTCATTTGGATTTGTTTTGCAAATCAATATGAAGCCCTGCATCGAATTAGAAACATGACACATAGAACCAGAATCAATCCACCAAGTGTTAGAAGGAGCATTAATAAAGTTTGATTTGAAACAAACATAAATAAAGGGCTTACCCTTTTTCTCGAACCAGGCCTTTCGTTTATGACAATCCCTCTGGAAATGGCCCTTCTTTTTACAGAAGTGACACTTGTCGTTCTTTTCTTTCTTCACAGTAGCAGTTGATGGTTCAACTTGATGAGACGGCCCAGGACCTTTCTTAATGCCCTTGCCGAACTTCTTCTTAAAACCAGCTCCTTTGACTGTAAAGTTTGCCACCTGTCCCTTAGTCACATGGCCATTCTGTTTCTTGAGCCTTCCTTCCTCCTATACCAACATGATTTGCAAATCATTTACATTCCACTTGTCTTTTATAGTGTTGTAATTGATTTGAAAAGGACCAAACTCAGGAGGTAGGGAGTTTAGGACGAATTGGACGAGAAAAGACTCATCCACTGTCATGCCCAAAACTCTAAGTCTAGTAGGCAGATTGGTCATTTCTATAATGTGCTCATTCATGGTTCGAGTACCATCGAACCTTATAGTGGTCAGTTCAGTCATCAGTTTCCCAGCAAGGGATTTATCAGCAGTGCGAAAGCGTTCCTTAATGTTGTTCAAATACTCTTTCGCTTTCGTAGTTTCAGGTAGGGAGGTCTTAATGTTAGCAGCAACACACATTCGTATAAATAATAGGGCCAACCTATTGGATCGATACCATGCTTCATGGACAACAATTTCATCCTCGCTACTGGTATCAGTAATATCAGCGGGTTCATCACACATAATTGCCATGTCCTGGTCAAGAACCCCTAGGCTCAACTCAATTTGCTCATTCCATTCAGAAAAATTAGTTCGATCAAATTTGGAATAGGACGGATCTTGCGAATACAGGTTAAGGGGAACTGCAATTGATAACAATGTTCACAAATTAAATTTTCATACACAACAAAAATCGCAAGGGTCGAATATTGAATTGTTGACTAAAGATTTTGTCATATTTCATTTACAATTTGAATATCACGGAATCTACGTTAATCATCACATAATGTTCAGATTTGTAAAGATATATTACCCTATAATTCATTTATCATGGTCCCATAATTTTGGCATCTGTGTTTGTTGCCTAAACATTTAATACCATGATTAATGGACTTAATGTCAACTATTTTGTTTTTACAAAAACTTGTTCTAATGTTATTCAATTCAGATATTAGCATGTGTTGCGCTTCAATCCAATTTTATAACTGACATTAGAATAAGTCTTTAATGAATGTAAGTATATTATTCGTACATGCAGTCTCAACCTGTGTTTGACCTTTGACATAACTCAAATGAATAATTGTTTACATATCTCAACTTAAATATAGTTAATCATGCCTTAATATTAATTATAAGACCTAATCTGTCAATAATTACAAAGATACCAATAGTAGCTTAAATGCCTCAAAAACAGAATTGCCCAGGTATAGTAAAAACACAAAATACATGAATTTTGCCAAAAATGACAAAAATGAGTTTTCACCATAGAATCGAAGTAAAACATGCCAGAAAATCAAAACTTTTTGCGAAACGTTAATATCAAATTTCTGCAAAGATTTATAAGCCCCGAGATTATTTCCTAAAATGGCAAAAGCGGGGTTTTGAAGGCCTTAACTACGTCAAAACGCAAAAGTAAGGTGGTGCCCATTGTTTATAATGGGTTTTGTTTATTTCGACGTTTCCAGTCAACCATGTCAGTTTCCTAAAATTCCGAGCAGGTTTTGACCCTTCATTCTCACCAGTGAGTATTGGCGACAGAAGAAAAATGTCACAGAAAATCTCAGACACACTTTAAGAGCAGATTTAATGACAGAAATAAGACGTCGCAGAAGGTCTCAGGCACAAAAGCAATTTCGTTCTTAATATCGTAACACAAATTTGAATTACCATATGTACGATTATCATATTGCTTAAAAATTTCTAGATTTCCAGAAAAACAAAATTTCCAGATTTTCAGGAAAAAAATATTCCAGATTTAACAAAAATTACAGATTTCCAGATTTACCAAAATTCCAGATTTCTAGATTTTTAAAAGATCATAAATCAGAATGTTATAAAGGAGTTTTCATTAACGAAAAACATGAGATTATAAACCGCAAGCTCTTATACCACATGTTAACGCATTCTGTTTTGTTAATCATAAATTCGAATATGAATCATAAGGTTGTATCATGAATAAAACAGTTTTGACATGAATCCAGGATGTTTATCTTCATGAAATCACAGAACCAAAAATTCCTTATAACTATGATTTAAAAACTTACCTTTGTCCATCGTTGTTGAACGAATTAAAATGACTTGAATGCTCATTTCTTGAATAGCCCGGAATATGAGAAAAACGAATTTTGGATTTTCTCTCCCTCCTTAGAAACAGTGTGTATTGAGATGACTCTAGATGGTGTAGATGTCTCTATTTATAAGGGGAAGAGGGCCGAAATCCTAGTGGTGGTAGGACTCTTTCCAAGTCTCCCATAATGACACTAACCATCATGTGACTAACGGATAAGGTTTACCCAAATGTTTTAATATCTTTATTTATCACATTCCTAATTAATTATCTGACATTTATTAAAACCACATAAATGGGAAATTCAAAATTTAATACAATTGAAATTAAATAATTAATTTCAACATTAATTTCCAACATGACATCTTTTGTCCGTCTGAGTGGGGCGCATTTCTTTTGTTCATCCGGATGACTCGGTACTAGCAGTTTTATTACCATTGGATTTTAAGCCGTTGTAATAACATAGTTTTTATATTTATAGTTTCAACCCTCTCATTTAACTATAAATACCCTATTTCTTATTCATTATTCCTCACAATTTCTTCAAATTCTTCACCACTCTTCTCTCATTAATTTTAATTTATAATTTCATAATTATAAATTAAAAATAATTGTTTTATTTTATTCTGTATTTTTCCTCTATTTAAAAAATATGGAGGTGAATATTCGATTGAAACGTTATTTTGCTCATAAAAAAGCGGAACCAATTAGTGACGTTAATCAACCTCAAGCTCCCCACCGAGATGAGGTCTATCCAGGCCGTCATCATTTACACGAAGTAGGTACGTCGAATGTTACCGATTATATTGTCGAACAAACTGTTGCTCCCGACGATGAATTTATTACGATGCGTGGTAGCGTCCACTCAGCTTGAGAGGTTTATTCCGAACTTTTGGCGGAGGAAAACATGACGACATATATCAATATTTTGGGTTCTCAAATATCTTTTCGGAAGGATTTCCAAACTCGGACAAAAAAATAGTCGAGGTGTTAGCATCGCGTTGGTCCGCAGAAACTCACACCATTCATTTGTTGTTCATTGAGATCAGAATTACCCCTTATGATTTCGTTCATTTAATCGATACGAATTATTTACTTCATTTATATTTTCTCCTTTCATTATATTGTCTTAATTTATATTATAACTATATTCATTATATTGTTGTATTTATTATTATATTTAAAATACTAATTATAATTATATTTTGCAGGTATTACAGTCTGTGTGGGAAACTAACTTCCTCCCTTTCCCAACCACGCAAATCGAACGGCAGAACATATTCTCGAGACATATTATCCCGGTATAAACAATTTTCATATACAAAATAGAAGCATTTCTTTATCTTCTTTGAAAGAGTATTTACTTCATTGGGCGGAAAATAGGGCTAATCACCTAGCTACCGCTTTAGAAGTATCTCGAGTTTTTATTATTTTCGTATGTAGGTCTATTTTCTTCCCAAACGCGAAAAACACCATTTTAGTTGATTGGGCTACATACCTGGAAAATTTTGAAAATAAGGCGGGATTAGACTGGGGTCAGCAATAATGGCGAAGATATATTATGCCTTGGATGTTGTTAGTCGGCGGGAAGTCAAGTTTCTGGCAAGTTTTGGAGGTAAAGCGATATTTTATTCATTATCTGCTATATCATTTTTAAAAAAATGTTTAGTAATAAACTTATTTATGTTTCAGTATTGGGCCTACGAATACTTGTACATAGCTGCCCCTCTCCGAATTGTTAATGCGCCCAATGTTTGGCCTCGAATGTTGCACAGGACGATCGATCATCGGGCAGTAATTGCAGGGTAAATGAGGTTTAAAGCCAGTTCAATGCAAGAACAATTAGAGGTCGGTCACCGGATTCTATTACATGGAAACCATTTATTATGTTTCCGCAAAATAATATAGGAGTGGAACATACGAGGCTACATTCTATTGGATCTAGAGCTCGGGAGGACGTGGTATTTAGGAGACAAATGTTATAGACAGTTGATGGGTAGCTCACGATCCCTCACGATCCACCGCACCCAATGTCCCATTTGGAACGCCATCACTTTTTTTATCGAAACAAAGAATGGGAGTTTTTGTGAGATGATTTAGTCATTACTAATCAAACAGAATGGGATCTATATTGGAGCGTAGCATCGCAAGGTCCGGTGTTGCCGACTTATTTCCGTTGGGCTAACCACGCTGGTATGAGATTTACGGCACTGGCTCCTTCGGACTTAAGAATTCCATTTCCACCTCGATCAACACCGGGGAACGTTCAGTACGATATTCAACATACCACACAATCATCCGAACGTTTAATTTCGATAATGTGGGAAATAGATGTGGTGGATTCGGAAAGTCGTTCAATGGCAGTTGATATGACGAGGCCCACTACACATAGTTGTGCACCGTCGGCCAATTCATATACGAAGGAGGATTGGAGAACCATGTTCATAGAGCGGGAATATTGTATGAAAACCATTTGGGAACCGTACTTAGAGCGAGAAAGAATTCATTATGAGAGAGAAAGGGCCCTTCGGGAGTAATTAAACAATTATCATAATGTTGGCAGCTCATCTCAACAGTTCACGGGATCCGGCTCATCTCAACTGTATATGGGATCCGATAGTGCTCAACCTTACTATCCTACACAAAACCTCGACGATGATTACATGTCGCAAAATTTCCCATCGTCCTCATATGTTCAACCTCAATCCCATTACAACGACGATGACTTTATGACTAGTTTTTTCCCATCATATCACGTTCGAACGTCGAGGCAAGGATTTATTATTTTGTATTGCAAAAGCTAGAAGACTATTGCAAAAGCTGGAACATTGTTATTTATTATTTTGTATTGCAATGATTTATTGTGTTTATTATTTGTTATTCATTTGTTCTAATTATGAAATTGCAAAGTGTCATAAACTTACAAAGCAAATATGTTCATATACCATATTTATTACTCTTCAAAAAATTTATTACTCTTCCAATATAAACTAAATATTCCCATATTTATTAACTGATGTATAACATGTTGGCATTGTCAATATAAGAGTGTGGGCGGGTAACAATTCCACTTCTGACTCACATTAAGTCAGGTACACCGTCTACCATTGATCACATCAATTATTTAAACACTTTATTATAAATCATACGTAAAAGAGAACTCACATGACCATTTTCTTGAGAAATGGATTCACAGCCATGGCTCATAAATGAAAACTTCCAACTGCTTAACTCCATAATCAATTCCGACTTACCTTTTAGTCCCAACTATAGAGTGTCGCCTAACATTTTCATATCCATCGAGCTAAGATGGAGGACACCTCCTAATGCTAACAGAGGGCGTACAACTAACGAGATCCGTGCACGCTGGTTCACGCACAAATTGAAGTTCGACCTGTTAGCCAAAGCTATAGATATCGGTGGTTGTGGATGGGATGAAGAGAATTAAAAATTGGTAATCTACGATGAATGCGCGTGGGAAACTGTGCAATAACTATACCAAATCTGTTGAATTGTCACGGTCATTGACCTTAACAACTTCATCTTGTCAAGGTCAATGATCGTGATAATTCGGGGTGAGATAACTTTTTTTATCACGGTCAATGACCATGACAAGTTCGTTAGAATTGTCACGGTCCTTGACCGCGATAATCCCATGACATTATTTAAAAAATTATCACGGTCATTGACCGTGATAAGTCCGTGACAAGTTTCTTTGTCAAGGACATGTCACAGTCAATGACCGTGATAATTCTGGGCAGAATTGAAAAAAATTCTGCTGGGCAGTATGGCCACTACCACTGCCCAACAGTATATTTGTACCTGTTATAGAAACGTTGTACCTGTTCAAACATCATATATCCAAATAAAATAGAGATAATGCAAATATACATTCAAAATAGAGCTAATATGCATCACCATATAATCCAAATATAATTCAAATGTAATAATTTAAAACAATTCAATTCAAACTTAAATTAATGTCACTAAATGTATAGGGTACGGTTAACGCTGAGGAGGTGAGTAGGCCACACGATATACAAATTAACACATCCACTAATATACGTCGTGCCGTATTATTTGCTCAACCACAATTGGGAGTTCTCCTTCCCGGGCATCACATGCGTGACGAGCACCCTGAACTCGATGTCTTGAAGCTCATGTCCATGAACTAGTGCACCCTGGATGATATTCGGGTCCCTCAACCCCCGCCCTATCCGCTGGCCATCAAATATGTCCAGCATAAATACGCTCGGCCAACCAAGTGTCGACATCGATCTGTTGAAGGGAGCCAAATAGGGAAGCGGATCATCAAAGTTCGTACGTCTCGGCGATGAAGTAGCGAGGTCCACATCCTCGTCGTCGTCCTCCCACACCTCCTCCTCCCGCACCGCCTTCTCCTTCCCTTTAACCTTACGATTTCCGCCTAACGAACGCTTCACGAATGAGTACATATCCTGGACTGTCACCTCCAAACAGGACATCTTCGTGTCATGTGAATTTACCGTTCGAGCCAACCCGGTGTCGCTCGTCTCCAATCCGATTATCCTAGATTTGGCCACCCGCGAGCTCACCCCCTTGTCCACCCTTTGCGATCAGAGTCAAGCACTTGGTTGAGTGCATCTGTGGACAAAGATGCCTTGTCGGTCTCAGACTGTGACTCATGAACTTCCTTAAGCTTTGCCTGAAGCGACAAAAAGCACATGATTAGTAAAATAAGTAAATTAAAAAATTATAACGTAATTAATAAAAAGTAAACTGTCGAATTACTTACAATCGTGGTCGCGACGCTTAGGGACACCTCCTTGTCCTTCCCCTTCTTCATCCGAAGAGACACATAAGTATCGAGCCTATGTGGCCTACCCCCAGGGCCACTCACTGTCCCCTGAAATAAAATGAAGTAAAATTAGTATCGGCCCAGCAAAGTAAAATAATGCAGAATAATATATTTCTGTAGTTATAGAAAAATTAAATCTTACCATCATCCTATGCTCCACCTCGGCGTAAGATGTCCGGCCAGAGTGGTGCACGTCCGTCTTTTTTGCCCGGTTTTTCCTGCCTGATTGGCGAGATGCCAATTGTCGCTCCCCGATCTCATTGTCAACGAACTTTGGCCATTGTGCCAATGAGATCGACTTCTTCGACGGGACGGATTCCCACCTTTGGATAATAGACTCTCGTGTCTTCCCAAAGTACCGGGTCTGCATATTTTTCTTCCACGTCTTGTGTTGCTCCCTCAACTTCTCCAAGACGGAATCGCATAGCTTTGGATCCAGGTTGAATTGTTCTTGTCCAACAAATACAATGTTAGTTGCAAATAAATATAAATATAAATTGAAATTGAAATTGAAATTGAAATTAAAAATAAAATTAAAATATTCATATAAATATAAATATATTACCTGTAGTGCCACCCAAACAGCTAACTTGATCTCATATGGCGCCTCCTTCCAACTAATGTACCCCGGGCCGATGATCGTCTTTACCAGCTGGAGGGATCTCGCTAATAGCCCCGACTTATCATAACCAGCATCATCATCCTCACCTTAATACCTGAAGGAGACATTTGTTGTAAAACAATGTTATTAGTACATATCAAAATGAATTAAAAGAAGACATGCAAATATGTACAATTACTACAAATAAAAATGAATTGTTACTGTTAATATTTATAAGAGTGAAACATCCCCACCCCCACCCACCACACACGCGCACACACACACACATACATATACACACACACACACGCACATCCCCTGCCCCACCCCCACCCACCACACACACACACACACACACACACACACACACTCACAAAAATATATATTTCTTAGTATTTCCCAACTTGCTGAGCGCTTTGTTCACCCCTACTTTTTATGTTAAAAACCCCCACCCCCAGGTGCTTCTGGTAGGGACGGAAGCAAGGATGTTGGTAAGGCTTCCGAGGGTTAGAATCATTGTTAGAGTTCTACCATGACATTTTAAAAATTGTGTTTGAGGACATTTAAATTTATGGCATTTTGAAAAAAAAATATTCGGGTCGTGGCCCATTTATTGTAATAATACAGGAGTTGCGTGGTATATTTCCTTATTATTAGCATTGTTGGATTTAATGGAATTTTTTCTAAATAAATATTGCTAATTAATTAATTTCCTTAAAGTGAAAGTCTTTTCCATAAATGAAAATTTGTTAATTACCTTATATTTCTTATAAAATGCTTCAAATTAGGGGCTTTCCCTATATAATAAAATTTAATATTCCCCCTCTACCCTCAACACCTAGACTCTGGTTTTACCCAATGGTAGCCCAAATCCAAGTCGGGGCGTTACACATTCCAACAAAGCTTCACATAATTATGTATCTACCGGACTTCAGCGAACTTCGTCCCATCATCATTCACTATTATACATTTGAGGATGTTACTACTGGATTAATTTAAAGGACATAAATGACTTAGAATACCCATGGTTTAACATAACAATAATATGATTTTATAAGATTTGTCATATAGAGATAAACTTGCTCCTTCCTTAAAATGGATAAGACTCATGTTTATTTTTAACAATTACATGGAGTGGGAAAAGAAGTATATAGTTTGACTAAGTTGATTTCAATTGTAAAACTCATTCCTCTAATATGAAATTATTGTTTTGGACAAGAATTATACATTACACAAATATTATGTAATGTGTGTATTATTATTGTATGTGTGTGTGTGTATTTTATATAGTTGTCTTTGGTTCCTCACGAACTATAGTATGCCTTAATTTTATGCCAAGTAATCGATCAACTATCTCATCATGACTCAATGGTAAAACACACTCGAGAGTTGGATGGGAATTAAAATATAACAACTCATTATCAAAATAATATATATATATAGATACAGATATAGATATAGATATAGATATATAAACACACACACCAAACACAAAAAATAATATATATGTATAAACACCCCCCACCCTGCCCTATCCCCCTCCCCACCCCCTACCCCGCCCCTTTCCCCACCCCCCAACCCACCCCCACCCACCACACACGCACACACATATAAACACACACGCGCACAGCCCCCCACCCTGCCCCACCCCCACCCACCACACACGCACACACACACACACATATATATACACACAATCATATATATATATATATATATATATATATATAAGTGGAGGAGAGAGAGAGAGAGAGAGAGAGAGGAGAAACGGCGGGGGGGGGGGGGGGGGGGAAGAAGGGAAAGGGTTTTTTTTACTACGACATTTGTCACGGTCAATGACCGTGACAATTCCATGACAATTCTATTTTTCTGTGACAATCCTTTGTCACGGTCAATGATCATGACACAAAACACGTGTTTGTTGGCTAAGCGCTGAAAGGGTGCCAATTTACCCATTTTGGTGCAGTGAACAATTATCCAGGATGTCGGGCGATACGTAAAGAAGCATCTTACCTCTTTCATTCGTTTCATTGGATAATTTACGATATTTAATTCTCATACGCCAGTTTCTAATGTTTATGTAGTCGTTCTTTTTTAATTGATTGCCTTTTTTTAATTCTCACTTACAATTTCATAATGCGAATTGTTAATTTAATTGATAAGGCAGGAAGTATAGAGAAAAAACATCAACAATTATTTCAGTTTACATAAAACAAGAAAGTAGATCAATACATAATAGAAGGCTCTTCACGATACGAAATAAAACCAGGAACTATGTCAATAATTCAAATATTCGGACGAATGTACAACGCGCTAATAAATTCACTAAATATATAAGAAGTCTCTTCACGGATACTCCTTAACCCTAGGACTTGCTCACACAACCATTCCCACTGTTCCTCATTTTGCACTATCATTGCGAAGGTTGAGGGATTCCACCCACATTCGCCATTCGTTAGCGCCATCTGGTAGATGTCTAAAGTAGACTTTATCCACACACACCATAATTCAAAATTGCATACTAGCCTAGGACGGTAATAGATTCTCAAGACATTCTGCCATCGACCAACAATTGTCCGTATTCCTCATGGGATAACATCACTAGTGCATTTTGAATAGTATCTCTTAGTAATTTCACTGAGCAAGTAGTAGTCCTCGGCAGTTGACCATTGCGGGCTATTCATTTCCTGGATAGTAATTGATATTGCACAAATTATTTTGTGATGACTCAATTTTTATTAAAGGCGATTATTTGTATTGCACAAATCAACTCATTGTGGGCGGGAAACAATTCCACTTCTGACATACGTCATTTCATATAACTTCAGATAATTGACACTTCAGGCGGGAAACACTTCCACTTCTGATATACGTCTTTCCCATCTTTTTATTTCATGCTGGGCGGGAAAAAATTCTACTTCTGACATATGTCATTTATTATAACTTCAGATAATTGTCACTTCAGGTGGGAAACACTTCCACTTCTAACATACGTCATTTCCTAAATTTCAAAGAGAGGAAACTATAAATCCTCCAAGTAATATCGTTTATGAAACCAAATTATATCCAACTCCAACCTTGTATGTCAAACCAATTCCGACTAAAAATTTTAGTATAATGTCGAAAGACCCAATGGAGGAATTATTTATTGCAGCAGTTTCATCTTCCAACCAACGTGTCCGGGCACATTTAATGGCAGCAGCAGTGCACAATCAATTCCAATGAAATATTTCCATATCGCAAAATATAATCAATCCGGGTGAAATAAATGAACGAAGGGTTATACATCGGGATAGGGAAGCTGGCCATAACTGTATAATGGTTGACTAATTTGATAAAAATGCGATTTTTAGTCCTAAACAATTCCGATGTCGATTCAGAATGCGACGTCCACTATTTACGCGAGTAATGGAAGCATTAGAACAAGAGGACGATTATTTTGTTAAAAAAAAGTGATGCCCTAGGGAGAAAGGGCCTATCTTGTCTACAAAAATGTGTCGTTGTAATGCGCATGTTAGCATATGGGTGTGCTGCTGACATGACCGACGAATATATAGGCATTGGGGAAACAACTTCCATAGAGTGTGTGAAGAGATTTGCATATGCTGTAGTGCGAAGATTTTAAAATGAATATTTTTGTTCCCCTACTGCTGAAGATGTTTAAAAAATGCAAGCTGAGAATGCAAGACAGGGATTTCTCGGAATTATAGGAAGCATTGAGTGTATGCACTGGGAATGGCACAATTGTCCTCACACATGGAAGGGACAATATAGTGGCCATGTAGGAGGTGAAACTATAATCCTAGAGGTTGTAGCTTCATATGTTATGTGGATTTGGCATTTTTTCTTCGGGCTACCGAGTTCGTGTAATGACTTGAATGTCTTGGCCAAATCTAAGGTGTTTAATGAGCTACTTGAGGGCAACACAACTCCTATAGAGTATGAAATAAATGGAAACTCTTACAACATGGGTTATTACCTGGAAAATGGTATATACCCACCATACGCTACAATCGTTAAGAGTTCAAAATACCAGAAACTAGAAAGCAAAGTGTGTTCACCAGATATCAAGAGGCAGGTCACAAAGATGTTGAGCGAGCATTTGGAATATTGCAACAAAAATTCCATTTTGTAAAAAAATCGACTAGATTGTGGAAACACAACGACTTGAAAGTTATTATGAAATCATGTATAATATTACATAGCATGATACTAGAGGACGAACGCCAGGATCGTAATTGGCGTATTGAGTTTGATAATACTCAAATGCCGCCAATTAGCCGAGACACTCTGGGGAATTCTTATGAGTACCGAGTGCGTGAGGCAATGTTGTATAATAAGGAAAAACACAATCATCTTAGGGATGACCTTATGGAACATATATGGAATCTACATGCAGAGTTTGCAGTGGACGAGTGAAACTTGAAGTTGCAATTGAAATTTATCGTTCTTTAATTCTTGTGTATTTAAATTGAATGCAATGATAGATATTTCGATATGGTTCATTAATTTAATAATAAATGCTACTCAGTGTCAAGAACAATTATCACATTAATATGAAATTAAAAATAATAAAAGACAATTATAATAAGAAAATTCAAATAAAAATAAACATTTAGTTTCCCCCGATGGTGAGTTTTCTCTAGTTTGGGCGAGCCTACGCTGCAGTATTTCGTTTGTTTGCAATTCATGAAGTTGCAATTGAACTGGAGATAGGCTAGAGGTATCCATGAGAATTATAGAATTCTCGATCTCCTATTTTCGTAAAACTATCAGCTCGTCCAACTTAGAATTGAGCTCCTCTTGAGTGCGTTGTGATGCTACGAAAAAATCCTTGTACGAATCAGTAAAACTCTCTGAATTCTCTATCATCTCGGTGTGAGCTTGTAAACTGCTAGAAACTGCCTTGCGTTTGAATTTTTATTTTTTAGCCTTACGCCCGATTAAGCGTTCCAATGGGGTGTGCATGGATTCAATGTCCTCACCCAACTCAACGTCCTCACCCCCCGTTGATGTGCCTAAATCTTCCTCCATGAATTGAGTAGAAGTGTTTCCAAAATTATACTTTTGCATATCCTTTAAAATGTCAAAGCAGTGATCATATGCAAAATTTCTTCCGGTTTCATTTCTAAAATCATCGACTCTACGCTTAATCTGTCAAAAATAAAATCATGGGAAATAATTAATTCATAATATAAAGGATGACAAGACTAAATTTTAAATTATAAATATGTATAAAATTATTTTATGGACGTACCCACTCAGCCCGTGATGTACCGCTACCACGAGTTGCGCCAAACGCACGGTTCATTTTTGCTGAATACAACATACAATCTTGATTAATGACCGTCCACTTTCCTTGCAAGACTTTTATCGATCGATGATATAGCACATCTTCGGTATTATTGAATTTTGTTTGAATCTTCTCCCACATCGTTCCGTCGCGTTGGTTAGTGCCGGTATTTCCGTCGATGGAATATTTACAATATGCATGACATAATACAACTTCATCAAACGAGCTCAAATTGGGAATGCTCCTTGTTTGAGAGGGTGAACCCATATTTTTTTAATATTTTGGAGTAAATAAGAGTAGAAATTTTGGGAAGTTTTTTTTGTGAAATTATATGGGTTATAAAGTGATATATTTATAGGTAAATAAGGATAAATAGCCGTTGGTATCATGCACCCAAATGTTATCCGCCTGGAATGGGGCGGGAATCTGTTGTCTGCCTGGATTGGCATGGATAACATTTGTCCGTCTCTGACCTGCTAACGAATCCCTTATCTCCCCTCTCCAACTATGGGGTGATAAACGGATCCTCTCCCATATCTGACGATTATTCCGCCCATTACCAACACACATTTGCCAAACTGAAGGATCCACAATGGGTTTAGAGGACCCATTGTGGATGGCCTAAGTATAATTTTAATAAAAATTTATGTTTGGCACACATGTCTGAAATAATTAATTAAAATTTTATTATGTTATAATCAATTTTTTTAGAAAGCAACAAAAAGTTGTGTTTTATAACTTCTGTTTTTTTATTTTTCAACTCAGAATTATTCGGTCTTAATATTTTAATACATTTATAGCTTAATATGGAATACACATATTTACTGCATTAATATGTGTGTAATTCTTATATATAAAAAAATATATATGTATATATACACAAAATTACGTATATTTATATTATTGAATTATGTAATATATTAAGATCCATATGTTGAATAATATTATCAACATATACATGTATTTATATATAGTGTTATACATGTATTATTAACGTATGTTTTCCACTTTCATCAAATTTTTAAAGAATTGTATGTAAAAACAAGTTTACCAAACGCGCATCAATATTTAAAAACACAAAAAACTAAATATTAAATTATATTTAAAAACAACATTTAAATCAAGTTTTCTGAATAAAGAACCAAACGTGTAGTGTTTGGTCTATTAGATTTTATTTAAAAACTTTTTAGTGTCTATGATAACAATATCCCTCATATAATGAGATTAAGTAGACATATTATTAATGTCACTATCATGTTCTAAACATTATTTTTAAAATATATATATATATATATATATATATATAGAGAGAGAGAGAGAGAGAGAGAGAGAGAGAATTTTTTATGAGTTTTACAAATGACGACCTCTCTTGCAGACAATGTTTTTTATAATAGTAAAAATAATAGTTATGAGTTGATTTTTTTGCGTGGTATTTAAATATTTTAAGGAACCTTTAAAAAAAGTTCAGCTGGACTTTTTTTTAAAGGTTCCTTGAATTATTTAGATACCACAAAATAAAATTTAACTCGAAAATAGGTTTTTTACTATTTTAAAAAAATTGATCCGTACGGATGGTTCGTATTGATGGTATGTACAGGAACTTAAATCTCTCTCTCTCTCTCTCTCTCTCTCTCTCTTATAAATGATGTGACATTTCAATAAATGTTGTGAGTCCCAAATATATCTTCCAAATCATTCCCAAAATGATATAACATTTCAATAAATGTTGCACGGTGTACTCTAATAATGATAGAGTACAATACTTTATTTCCCTGACCACTCATTTGGTAGATGATTTAAGAGATATATATTTGGTACTAATATCATTACTCTCTCTCTCTCTCCCACACACACACACACACACACACACACACACATATATATAGGGAGAGAGAGGATCACAAGTGGATCTAAAAAGTGAACTTTTTAATGGACCTTAACAAAAAAACACCTAGCAATCCATTAATTTTAATTCATATATTATAATTGGTCCGCGCCAGCGGTAACGGATACACGTGTCGTTCAAATATTACTTTTACAACACCCCCACATCCCCATCCCCCACTATGGCAGCCCTTATCCCTGAGTAAACATTCCAGCAACTTTTTTTTTAACTAGTTGTCTGCCATGGTAGGGGTAGGGGGTAAGGGAGTCTCGGTTCACACACTTTCCGTTACCACTGGCGCGGATCAATTACACTATAGGAATTAAAATTAATGGGTTGTTAGGCGTTTTTTATTAAGGTCCATTGAAAAGTCCGCATTTTAGGTCCACTTGTGATCCTCTTCCTATATATATATATATATATATATATATATATATATTATGACTTTTTTTTCTATGCCCTATAAAAGTAACTATATAATTTTCATTATTTGGAATTTACACTATGGATGTTAAAATAATTTATAAAACACATCCATTTTAACTATTATACTTTACAAGGGTATTGTAACATTGTTTTTAGCTTTTATAATTATTTTGAAGGATATTGAAACTTGGTAGTGAAGTGAGGGTGAAACCCAAGACAGACTATAAAAGTGGGGGTAAACTCAAAATATCCTCTAACTACTTTAAATGGCGAGAATATAAATGTAATCCTAAACATTGGGGTTATAACTGAGCAGACCAATTAGAATGTTAATTTATTAAGTTGGCCAATATATGTGGTTGAGAACATAATTAATTAAAAATAAACATAAAGCTTGCCTTTTATGCAAAATTAAAATAAATAATTAAAAATCTGAGATATAATTTTATAAAAAATAACAAATAACCATTTTAACTAAAATAAAATATCAGAATAAAATGAATCCGACCACCTACCACCACTAAGGCACATATCTCCACCCCCCACATCATACCCCATACATACATTCCCATATACACAAAACATAAAATCATAAATACTCACATACGTATACATGCATACACACAAATACACATCACCCCCCACCCCCCCCATATAGGCACCATACATACACAAATAAATACCCAAATAACCATATATACAAACACACATATAAATGCACATATACATACTCACATATTCGCCTAACACATGCGCACAACCACACCCACCCACCTGCAGACACAAATGTGTGTATATATACCTCGATTCGTGTATATACACACACATGGTGTATATATAGATGGATTTATGTGTGCGTATATATATATATATATATATATATATATATATATATATATATATATATATATATATATATATATATATATATATATATATATATATAGTACTGCTCTTGTGCGGACCGAACATGTGTCACCTGGTGGTGAGCCTATAAATTATCTGCTAAATTATAGGCACACTCTCTCTCTTTTCTGGGCTCACCGCCAGTTGACACATGTCCGGTCCGCACTCTTAAAATACGGGCTGGTCCACACAAGAGTAGTACTATATATATATATATATGATACATAGATTTTTTTGTTGAAAACAAGAAGGAAGAGATCTCAGCATGATCATGAGCAACAAACGATTGTGGGGAAGATATGGGGGTGATGGTGAGTGGGGGAGGGGGGCAGTGTTGAGCAGGGGAGGAGGCGATCATGGGGATGGAGGGAGTTGAAGTGGAAGAGATGAGAGAGACCCAATTGTTGTTTTGTATGCTTTTTATATATTATTTTTCCTTTTTGTTTTCAATTTTTTTAATGCTAAAATGAATTAATTAAGGTTAAAAGGGGTGTAGTGTGGAAACGTCATAATGAACAAAATAACTGTTTTCCATATAATATATTTAGTAAGAACCTCCATCAAATTTTCTAAGGGAAATGTAACATCGTATCTAATTGAAGCACTTTTTAAGTTTAGGATTAACATTATAACTTTTGAAACATAGGGCCCAAAATAAAAAATTACCCAAAGCTTAAAGGTTATGTTTACATTTTTCTTTTAAAATAACGACAGAGTAACATGTTATTTAAAGGAAAGTATGATTTTGTAATATAAGAAAGATATTTGAAATTTATTTTTTGTGAACATGTTTCTTAAATTAAGAATATATATGTTTTTCTTTTATTTATAGTAAAGTGTAATATCATTAAGCCTTCTTGGTAAGAAAAAATCTATATAAAGATGAGGTATCAATGATATATAATTGACGTTAATCAACTTGTTTCTCACAGGGCAACCACGTCACAACCTATTATCTCGAAAAAGGAAATCATTATCTACTAATTAGTTTGTGTTAGGTCATAATAATTGAAGGGACATTTGGATGATTAGCCACATGGCATATGAAAGTCAAGGAGGTGTACTTAGTTGAATATCATATACCTACTAACAAAGAATTAGGAAAGGATCATAGCTTACCACGACCAAGTACAAGTCATTTACAACTCTACCACTCAAGGGATATGATAAAAGAAGATATATGATAAAAAAAAAATTAGAGGCCTAGATTTGTAGAACATATGCACTTATACATAAGACTCAACCCAACTAGTTGGGGCACGATCAAATGCAATATTGTAATCACTACTTGGACTCTCAACTAGCATCCCTAGCACTCCATGTGTCCTATTTTATTCTTAGTTAATAAATAATACTCTCCCTTCCTCGTGGACGTAGGTAAGATGATATGTCGAACCACATAACTTTATGTGTCTTTTCTTATATTGCATTCATAACTTGGGTCGGTTTGTAATATTGAAATTATTGAGGGTTTAATAATAGTGTTACCCAAAATAATTTTCTCAATCTTGATGGCAATACAAATCCAATTGTGTCCCGCACAGACCATACTCATCCACTATATATGCACAAACCTTCTTGCACAACACAATTTGAAGTTAAAAATTCCACAAAACTCATTAATTAGATTTATAATATTTAAAATAATTACAACTTACACTAGAGACAAAAATGTTTTACGCAATGCAATTGCAATAAATATAATATTTCAAATAATCAACGTATTCACTTCACTTGACACTGCACTCTATGAACAAAGTGTCTTTATTGACTGTGTAAGGGGGAAAATGCATAATGTACGATGTCCTAAATATCATATGATCTATGCATGAGGCTCATGCATCTAAACCGTTTAAGTTTACCCATTCCCATAAGATATGTTATATTAGAGATTTTTTCTCTTTACTTAAATCTTCCTCATCTTTTGAGAGTACTAGGGATGATAGGAGTTTTGATTACAATGAGAAGAACAAGGTAGGAGAAACTATCAAAACGCTCATACTGAAAAACAACCACGGTAGTTCCTCCTGAAGTTGTTTCTGAATCCACATGATCGATCCATAATAGTAGTTGGATTAAGCAATGCGTCATACCTAGAACGATTTAAAAGACCAAGGAAAATTTCATTTTCCTCCTACGGTGTTATGGGATCCAGACGGGAAGGATTGCGTGATTCTACGACAGTGTGTTTAGTGATCCCTGTGCGGACACAAGGTGTTTGTCTCTCAGTTCATCATTTTTCCCTGAGGTCAGGTTTTAGTTATGATGATTTCCCTTGCAAGATGTTCAAAACCGTATCCAGTTTTTATTGCATGCCATTGTTTAGGCATAAGAATAAGTGTTTGTTCTAGAGGTTATCGGTTCTTTAAAGTTTTTAGTTTATTTTATATAAAAAAAAAGGTAGGTTTAGCCCTTTTGGGCTAATCCTAAGGTGGGTTTAGGTATGCGATTGATCCAGAGATTCTTGGTGTGGGCTCAGGAACCGGGTCACAAGTGCGGAAGCTCACATGTTCTTTATATTTTTTTATTTATACACTTATTATCATTTTTTTTACATTTGTGATTAGTTTTAGTTTATTTTAGAAAATGATGAGAGACAATAGTTTTACAACCCCTTAAACGTAGATATATGCTTAGTTATGAAAATGGTGTCTGTGAGAGGTGTAAAAATGTCACTAAACCGGTGTGGATACACAAGAGCGCTTGTGTGTGAATGTATGTTCAAGTAATTGGTATCCGTTAGTATATTTACGTTTAGATGTGAGGAGACTCGGCTTGTATAATGGGAGGTCATCAATGTATATGTATACACTTTTGAATATTTTTGTTATATGAGTATGCTCAAGAAGTAACAGTTTGAAATAATTTGATATCTAGAGAGGCGGATAAAAGACAAAAGCATCTCCATTAGGATAATATATTAAAAGACATATTGTCTAGGATTTTTCTGATGACAAGGTCTCGGTATTGCGCCTACGTACCATTATATCCATGAAATTAAAGCCTATGTAGTTCGATTGTTGAAGTGAGCCACACGAAAAAGGTTTCAGTGTAATATGTGTGCAAGTTTGAGGACTTGGCTTGAGAGAGGAATAAGTTATCTGTCATCCAGAGGGTAGCTTTAGGGGAGGTTTAGAATGGGAGTGGACCCGAAGTCATCGACAAAAATTTCCATGTTTGTCGATCGGTCACTAACTCAAAGGTGTTGTTGAACCTTCCGGTTGGTTTGCAAATGTGGAGGATGTATATCGACATCCTTCATTACCTGTGGGTACAAGGTTGAATGGGAGAGGGGTTATATATAGGTTTGCAGGGGACTAAAACTCACCAATAGAGATCAGTGTATCCCTTATCGACATGGATAAAATACAGGAGGAGTCGTAGGATGTCGGGTGTGACACCCCGACTAATTAAATACCGGGTAGCTACTCCTTTATTAAATTAATTCAAAATGCCAAGATGACTCAGTTAATAGCATCACTGTCGAAAACATTTTTATTAATACTAACCACCTAGTATTTAAAAAGTAAGTGCCAAATTTTAATTAAAGTCTGATTAACATGCAACAAGTGTAATAAAGAATAATAACACCATTCACCATAAAGTAGTAAATAGAATAACCATCACATAACGTAAATAAAGTCTGGAGGAAAACTCCTCACTACAAATCCCACAACTGATAAGTAAACTGAGTACTAAATCAATACATGCCAAAGTCTGAAAACTGTAATGGAAATGTAACTCTAATAGAAATGGGCAACATGCCCTACAACTGATAGATAATGAATCTGGAATTCAAGTGATAGAAGCGTCTATAAGCAAATCCCTGTAGCTTCCACAAACAGCTATAGCTCGTCACCTGAATGAGTATCCTATGCTTGGTGTCCTTATGGCTGGGCACCTAAAATGGTTTTACAAAGAAAATAGATTTGAAAGCAAATGGGTCAGAGCCCGAATGTGGAGTAATTTTTTAAAAACCTGCAAGTGCTTTAAAAACATTTAAAACATTAAATGCAAAGTACATGTTAGGACGTGCACTCACATGATATTCTCACCTCTCGTCTAACTGTGCACTCCTAACGTAAGTACCCATCTACAATGACACAATCCACTAGCTAAGTGACATCATATCTAGCTAGACTGTCATAGGTCCTACCCTTGTTACTCGGTTCTATTAACATTATAACGCTCGTAATTAAATAGGGGTTTAACTTAAACTCAGATGCTCAATATGCCATATTTTACTCTATCAGTTAACCCGTTATGTTTCTCGAAACAATACCGTAATTATATTCACAACATTAACATGAAAGTTCCCATTAATTAAGTGTATATTATTCACATC
The DNA here is from genome assembly GCA_949130495.1 of Sambucus nigra. Classification (NCBI taxonomy): domain Eukaryota; kingdom Viridiplantae; phylum Streptophyta; class Magnoliopsida; order Dipsacales; family Adoxaceae; genus Sambucus; species Sambucus nigra. The sequence goes on along the minus strand of OX422211.1, from coordinate 71,250,866 downwards.
ATAAATATACAATATAAGCATCCCGAGAACTAAGCTGTGGTGCACACATACTCTGCTATCCATCCCGGTACATCACGTACATAAGGATTACATATTCCGAATCTCTCAGGAATAGTTCACAGATAACAACATCACAAATAATGGAGGCGAACACAGTCACATCACATGGGTCACGCACATACCTACGCTCCCACGATCAGCGGACTTATTAATATCCCAATAAGTCTTTCTATGACCTACGTTCATCAAGGTAACCAGTCTAAATCCGGGCAACACAAGGATTAGAGGGCCCTAAGCGAACGCAAACCTCCCGTGATAGCAAGTATGGTAGGTATGTCATACACACAATTCATATACCAATACTAAGTAAACACACGTCTTAGTAATCCCGTAGTTTAATTGTAGTACTATTCTCATTCTAGTACCAATATATAAATTTACACATTATACGATTCCGGTTTATAATCATACGCGCCCTAAATTTATTCTCACGTCGTAGTAGACACTCACGTCTCAACCCAAACGGTTCATTGATGTAAATCACTCGTATATAATTTACTCCTCATAATAACCCAAAAGTCCCAAATCCATCCATATATCATCAAAGGAAGGTTATCTATATCCTCGAACAAGTTTACGGGACTCCAAAAATCAAAACAGGCCAAAAAGGCCCAAACTGACAGCTCGTTAGAAGTCTCGTTCGAACGAGGTTGTTCGAACGAGATTGAACTGTCAGCTCGTTAGAAGTCTCGTTCGAACGAGACTGTTCGAATGAGATCCAGTTCGTTCGAATGAACTGCTCCTTCTAACGAGATCTCGTTCGAACGAAGTATGGAAACGAGATTCCTTTTCGTTAGCAGCGACTGGTCAACTAGTTAGAAGCTCGTTCGAACGAGTTTGTTCGAACGACCTGGGGAGGGGCTTCTAACGACCTGCCAGTTTCATCCCAGATTTTTCTAAATCTCGTATTTCACCATTTTTACTCCTCAAATCTCTTCTAAAATTTGTCCCAACAATACTTTAAGGTCTCTAATCAATCCTAAACATATCAAGGTTATAAACTAATGTAATTTACGGAGTTAATTCTTCCCAATCATCATTAAACCATCAAATCTCATCACTTTCCCCCAATATTTCAAGAACACAAATCCTAAAATTTTAAATCATGAATTTACCCAATTTAAATCCGTTTTAAATTTCATCCAATCATAAATATCATCAGTATGAACATCTACCTATCATTCTACATGCAAATCCTCCTCAAGACTTCAAGTTCTAAGTTTCAAAATACATGGGTTTTCATTATCTTTCAAGAACAATTGATATTCTTCAATTTTCTAACATGGAAGGAACATTCTACGAATTTAAATATAATTAAATCACTTGCCTTTATTGTCTCTGAGTTTGGTGTTGATTTCTGTAAAGGTTTCTGCAGAATTCCTTCTCTTTCTTTCCCTCTCTAAGCTTCCTTCTCCAAAGGTGGCTATGGTGGCTAGGGTTTTCTTTGGGAAAGTTGGAAACCTAAATGATAACCTCCGTAGCTTAATGGGTTAATATGGGTTGGTTAGTGGCTTAGTGGGTCAATTCCAAATCAGATTAAAACTCCCAATTTTCGTCACTTTTAATTCCTCAAAATATAAAATTACCAAAATACCCTTTATGATGCCGGTATGGCCTAAAAATACCCCGGAATCCAAACTACACCCCCGCCTAGTGTTTTCTGACTATCTCGACCCTTCCAGACGCGTTGGCGCACTCAAAACGACCATACGGATAATAGAAATAAAAATCACTTTTATAATTAAAATAATATACCATGACGCGACGGTCACACGCGTCTCAACAAAATTCCCAAATTGCCGTATATTAATCTCACGACAAATTTCATAATTCCAAATTCATATATAATCATATATGCACATAATCAAATACCAACTCGCATCTCGTTAGTATTTTTAACCCGGATTAATTTCCAATTAATACGCATTTAATTAATTAATCCCAAAAATAAATATAGCCAAAAGAACGGGGTATTACATCGGGTTGATTCGAACGGATAGAGATGATAACTCCAAAGAACAAAGCGACTTTGTACTAGACATGGAGACATTCATAATAGATAATATGTTGAGGGGCATATCATAAGGCTTGGTCTTAGGAGTATAACTCGGTATTGCGCCTACTTACCCAAGAGGTTTTAGAATAAAAGGTGATATATTTTCAAGTAACTATTCATATTTACGTGAAATGGAACGAGATAATGCGTATACAATATACCACATCATGGTATTTATGCAACCTAGTGTTATATATCATTTTCGTTATGAGTTGGAGTTCATATTCGTATGTTAAAAATACGTAGTCAGAGATAGGTGTTTGATAAGAATTCCAAGAAAACACAAATTCGAAGGTGCCACCATTAGGACGGAAATGTTCTCTCGAAGAAGTAGTGAAGATTATTTCAATTATAGACTTTGGTTTTAGAGATGTTTCGAAGTAACTCGGTTCATAGACAATTTCTTAAGAACGATTTTGAAAAGTATGTTTTTGTGTTGTACTTAGTTATACTAATTTTGATTATCATTTGGACATGTGAGTATATTTATCTAACTCAGTGGACAAAGGTGATCTGTAAAAACCAGGATTTAAAATATAAACATTTTAAAGTGCATATTTTGGTTCCCTAATGAGGCACGAGTTTAGATATTCTTGTATCACACCCTCCTTTTTGGTATGAATGAACAAGAAGTACACATAAAGCAATGAATAAAAGCTATGGAAGAATAACAAAACTTTATTCATTATTAAGTAGGTTTACATAGGGTTGTACCACCGCAGCGGTGAGTTACATGTTTTTAGTACAAACTATAATATTGAAAATCGAAAATTGCCACTCCTTGCTCCTATCTGGATTATTCTCTACCCACATAAACACATACGCAAACAGGTGACCGATTTCTATATTTAATAAGGAAGATATATTATCCTCTTTCTTCGGGCACATTTGGAGAAGGAAGGAATTAGCACATATGCTAAGCAAGCTCTACCAATCCTATAACAAGTATATGGATATATATGAGAGTTGGAGTGTGTATAGAATCAGTGCTTAGCAACAGTAACAATAAAAATAAGCTGATAATCCCATGCTTATCAGTTTTAGTAAATGATTATAAAATTTTGAACTAATAATCCTATACTTACTAGTCCATTTAAAAAAATGAGGTTCATTTGCTGTTTATTAAGGATCATGTAAAGAAAGTTATAGTCTTGAACTAATAATAACATGCTTACTAGTTCACTAAGGGTATAGAAGTAGTTAAGCCATTAGTAAAACCATAATAATAGGTAATCAATAATCAACCCCAAAACTTTTGGGAAAAAGTAATCTGCTATGCACAAAATTAAAGAGGCACTCATATGTATGTAGCAATAATCAAGGCTCTTAATCATCTGAGACCAGTAGGCCAGTTGAAAGTTTTGTGGGATAACACGTCAGTCTACTTCTTAGTTAATATTGATGCTTATAGTAAAATGGAACAAAAGTGCAAGGCTAACTGAATCAATATGTTGGCCATGTTGGCCCAATACATAGCCATGTTGGCCCAATACATAGAGAGTTACTGAAAGGAATGTGCCATCTACAATATTAGCAAAAATTTAGGCTCATATGATCTCAAATACACCTTTTTGGAAAAATCTTGTGTATCCCTCATATAAATCAGTCATAAGCTCTGCCATTACATGCTGAAGGACCTGAAATAACTCTTTGAGAAACCCTCTCTCTTTAGACGAATGGCCAAATGGATACTGATGTTATCTGAGTTTGAGATCACATATGTCATAGGGAAAGACACCAAAGGACGAGCCATATATAACTTGCTCATGGAACAATCCTTAATAGATAAAGGATACCAAAATGAGGTAGAATTACTCGATGAGGATCTCTTCTCCCTAAACGATAGAGAAACATGAGAACTATATATCTATAGATCATGCAATAAAAGGGGATTTGACATCGGAATACTCCTTATCTCTCCAAACTCATGGTGACTCCCCACTGCTATCAAGATCACCTATGAATTCACCAATAACATGGTTGAGCACAAGTCTTGCATCATAGGTCTCAAAATTTCTTTTGAAATAGGAATCACCGGCCTAAAAGTCGATGGACATTCTAGAATAGTCATCAGTCAGATATTAGGCAAATGGAAAATTCAAGACGATAAGCTGCAACCATAACATTCTTACTTAGAGGGGGTAGCTTCATGATTAGAACATCCCAAATCCATCTTCCTTCTATGATAAAAAATAATAATTTTAGAGATGCACTTGACACTCTAGCCTACATGATAGATATACTATAATGAACTATGGAAATCACATATACCATGAACAACCAGAACCCCTTCCTATGTCTTTGAAGTCGATTTTATCGAGGAGACAATAGTAGTTACCACAACATGCTACTACGACATATGGAACTTTATAAAAAAGAACCACTACCCACGCGATGCCTCGCCAAATAAATGATTCAACCTAACATGATTGAAATACCAATTCATTATCTCAGGGGGAAACTTTATAAAAGAGAGTTCGGCGGATTACACTTACGGAGCATCACAGAAGACGAGACCCTCAAGGTCATGGATAAAATCCATAGCAGAGAATGTGGTCAATAAACCTATCTAGAAAAAAAACTTCAGGAAGTCCTACAACTAGACTACCATACAAAAGGATTTCACAGACTATGTCAAGAAGTGACCCAAATTTCAACTGGATGCCCCATGACAGCATATACCTCCCACAGAATTCTACTGCATGACCTCACCTTGGACTTTCTCCTCCTCGGTGATAGACGTCATGGGGAAGGTAAATCCTAAGGACTCTACTGGGCATGAATTTATCCTAGTCTCAATTGACATATTATGTTGTGCTAAATGCTAAGAAAGTAGCAAAATTCAAATGTCAAAATATTATCTGCCGCTTTGTTTACCCCCACAAACTGGTATCAAGCAACAAGTATCATTTCGAGAAAGAGTTCTTAAATTTACTACATGAATGTGGGATTAATTAGCATAAGTCACATCCATATAGACAGTAAACCAATGAACCAGTCAAATCCGCTAATAAAAATGTCGAACGCATTATCATTAAGATGATGATGTTTACGATGACTAGTCAGACAAACTCTCATACGCCCTCTGCGATTATTATACTCAAGAAAAAACGCAATAAGGGTCACCCCTACTCTTTAATTTATGGCATGGAGGAAGTTCTACTTATATAACTTGAGAAATCCTCCTTACGAGTCATGATCAAAATCCAAGTAGCAAAAACCAAATGGGTACAAACCCATTACGTCAAACGAGCTCTCCTCGATGAGAGAAAACTAAATCCCTCTTATCATAATCAGGGATTACCAGCAACATATTGCATGAGCATTTAATAAGAGGGTCAAAAGGAGAACATACAAGAGGTCGAACTCGTCCTAAAAGATAATCGTAAACCTTCTCGGACTCTCAGAGGAAAATTTACACCTAACTAGGGATGACCCTACCTCGTCACCAAAATAAACTCCAACATGACGGCTACCTTAGTTGATCTCGATGAAGTCACATTTTTCGAACCCTTCAATCTCAATTTATTGAAGAAATTCTTTCCTTAAGCCTCCAGTAGTGAAAAATAAAGGGCCGATTTAATGCAAAAAAATCAGTCATAACAGGTAGGTAAGGCTATGCAAACCCATACACATTCATATTCCAACATCAAAAATCATAATTGAGACACCAACCTTTCGTTTGAAGTCAGCTAAAACACTTTGAGCCCCAACTGTTTCAACTCGACAGAACTACAGAAACCTGATTTCTACTATATTTTTATTGCAGACATTCAAAAAGATACATTCAGTTGTCTTTTAATCGGAGATATGTAGGCAACCCAATATATCACTTCAGGCCCAGTCTAAATAAACACCAAAAAACCTTATTTTATGATAAAAACCTATTTATGGTCATTGTTCACTTGCTCCTAAAGAGTCGATATGGTCTAAATAATCTATGCATCAAGTAATATAAATGTTCTCAAAGGCATTTTAAAGACTCCTCGGTATCATCCTTATTTTAAGAACATCACATAAAGGCTAATGCTACGAAAGCAACAGTCAGAAAAACCCTAACAAGGAAACACCCTACCCATATGCCACTCTCTCAGAAAAAATAAACACCAAATACCATTTCTCTAAATCACCCCACCTCTCATGAAGAATCATTAACAGACAGAATCATTGAGGACTCCCCGTGAAACGACACCTTATTTAGGATAAGGAATGACACTCCGATTCTGAATATACGTCAAAAGGCTCTTCCCCAATGATAAAGTAAAGAAAAGGGGAACTTATTTCCCCCACCACTATGATGATAGCATATAAAAATAACTCACCATTAAGTAGTTTAAATTCTTCTATCTCCAAAAGAAAAAGTCTAAAAAAGATTGGGCACTTTTGTTTCCCTACATATATTTGCATCATTTTTTTCTTTTTTCTTTTCTGTACATATTTATTACCACCATTTTTATAAAAAGCGCTTAGGCTCATTATGTCCATACACACATTGTCCATTACTCTGATTCATACAATACTGAAAAATAAAGAAAAATAAAAAATACAAACAATTCATCATTGAAAGAGAGTACTTTTTATAGACATAATATAGGACGAGTATCCCCATACACGCCAAAAGGTGTAATGAGGATTCTTCACATTCCTCCTAAGGGAACATAATTCATAAATACAACGAGGCCTTGTCAAGGCCAAAAACTAAAAAGGAACCTTTTGGGGATGTTACATCAAATCTCACCCAAATGGTCACCCAAAAATACTATCCCACTAGACTATTATGCACGAGGCCTCTTCCCAGGATGACCATCTGCACAACTCCCATCTGAGACCCTCGGCACCCTGGACCTTAAATCGACGTAGACACACTAATCTAATATACTAATCCATCCGAGCATTGGATGAGACATGTCGACAGCCTTAGGTAGTCAGTAGTAGTGATCGTTACAACTTCAGCGAGAATTTGGCATAAAGCCAGATGCATCGACGACCATCGCGTCAGCATCTCCCGCTGCTGGGAGGCATCAATCACCAGCTACTGAAAATTTGTAAAAACATAAATTTAGTTAACCTTAAGAGAAAAAATAGCGAAAGACATACAAAGAAGAAACTATTAAAACTCACATTGTGCACATAGAGGGCAGGGTCCAGAGCACAACTTGTTATTCCCTTGAAGGACCACCATATAATCTTATAGTAACACCAGAAGAGTGCAACGACCAGCCCAAACCGTCGATTAAGACAGAGTGATAGAACCTAGATATAATGAAGTATCCTCCTCTGCAATCACCGGGATAATAGGAACAGTAAAAAGAGTTCTCATCCTCATCGGGAGGCCACCCAATAATGATAATAAAAATGGGACGTCTAACATCTCGAAACTCACACCATTCCCCCTACCCATGATAGATATAATGGAGGTAAGATCACGAGAACGACGAGTGTAATATATCCAACAAAAATAACAATATCAGTTCAGAAACAAGCGTCACTAAAAATGGATAGGTAGAACTTTCCAAAAATTGAAATACAAGCCTATATTTAGTATATTCCGGATGCTAGATCATTTAAACAAATGGTTAAACAGTTCCAAAAATTTAACTGAATGGTTAAAATTAATTGCGGACTTAATTAAATGGTTAATCAATCGATCGATCCCCCACCCCTTTTCAAAAAAATCCCACTTCAACCCCCAAGGTTTCCTGCTTATCACATCCATGCCTCCATACCTCCCCTAAATTGGAAATCCCACTATTTATTCCTTTGAATTTTGATGAAGTGTGTCTTCCAGCGCACACTTTCAGTTTTTCGCCTTCGTGAACACCCCAATTTGCAATGGGGGTGTGGGCCATTTTTTCCCGTTCGATAAAAAGCACTAAACTCAAGCACACTAAAATACTAAAGGAAAACAATCCCCACCAATAAAACTAATAAGTTCCCATCTTGCAAAAATAGCACATTGGAAAAAGGCCCCAAAAACCCTTGATAGGACCTATAACCATTCAGTTAAAGGCCCCATTGTCCTTTATCCGTTCGGTCAAATGCACCTTTAATCGCGTGATCATCCCCCTCTGATAATTATCACCAAATCCAACCAAGTCTCTTCCCGCCCGTCCACATTTCACCCCACCCTTGATCCACCACCCAAAACCTTTGACTGAACGATCAAACGCTCCAAATGAGACTCTATAAATAGAGGTCCTCACAAATCTCGAAAAGCATCCCAAAACCTAACATTGATTCAATTTTCTAACTTTCTTTGATATCAAGCACCCTGGATACTTGATCTCATTCTGAAAAGTCCCAAAGAAGTTCGTACTTCATAAAGTTTTCCTTCCCCTTAAGCAAAGATTGTACTTCCACGGAGTCACTTCCCCCGAAAGATATTCATACTTTTGAAAAGTGGCTCAGAGCGCATTTTGCAAAAGTCGACACTTCTGAACAAAGCTTTTCCCAACTAAATAGAGCGTTTTCACCTTAGGCACCTTAAGTGAAGAGACTCTCTTGGGAAAATTTTTGTTCACTCTACAAGGGTAAAGATATTCTGCCCAAATTTCATGTCAAATACCCCATACATATTTTTTGATAAACCGTCTATATATTTTTATCCCTTTTTTCCCTATCCCTATTTAGGGTACCGGGTATGAACTTTATAACATTTATATTTTAAATCCTATGATTTAACCCAACACCTTTTTTAATTGAATCGACATGCACATACATTAAAAAAATTCTAATCAAATTCCACAATGACCAAATATAAACATAAAAACATACTTATAAAAACCGTTCTCAGGAAAATGTCAGTGAGCCAAGTCAGCCTGAAACTTTGCACAAGACAAAGTTCAAAATTAGACTACTCCCACTACTTATCTGAGCGACCATATCTTGTCCCCATAGAGGCATCCTCTAATATGTGTTTTCACATCAATACCTGTCAAATGTCGGCCTTTGTTGACTAATGTATTTCTTAATATATAAATATATCAATTCAACACAATAAAAATTCTACATTAAGGAATAGGCTCCTTAAATACCTTAATGATGTATATAGTGTACCCGGTATCCCATTTCCTACACCCATAAATATGTCCCATTTATTGGAACTACGTTGGCTTTTATCCCTAGTCTCTTTGGGTACATAGGAACTATAACAAACTAAACTAATTAATCGTAATCCTTATTATATGTCTCTTGACATATTATCTATTAGGGATACATATATGTTCCCAGTCCAAATAACAGAGTAATCATCCCGAGGACTACGATACCTCTGGGATTTTAGCCATGTCGATAAGGGATATTTAGATTTTATCGGTGGCTTATGGTCCATTCCAATACTAAATGAACCCCCTCTTCCTATACATCTCCAAACTAGCCTGAAGGTTCAACAACACCTCCCAGTTAGTGATTGCCCAACAGACATGAATATCTTTGTTGACTATTTTTAGGGATAACTCCCATTCTGATACCACCAAATCTACCCTTTAGCCAACATATATTTTATCTTTCTCCCACGACAAGTCCTAAACTTACACACACATCACGTTGGAACATGTGAACAATCAAATTGCGTAGGCTTTGATCTCATGGCTACACGAGTACATAGGGGAATTACCAAGTCCTTCTCATGGGCACATGCCTTGATATCATGTCTCATGATATATTGTCCCCAACGAGATGAAATCATCTCTCATCCATCTTTTACTCAAGCGAGATATTGAACTATCCCAAACCCATGATTTATAACACACTCCCATACAAACCTACAAACACGTATACATATTATACATAATCGAACTATATAGGCTTTGATCCCAAGTATGGTTGCGTATGTAGGCACAGTACTGAGTCTTTATCAAGAGCACGAGGCTCGATAACATATCTCTCGATATGCTTTCACAACAAAGATGCATCCATCTCTCACATTACCTTTTTATCTCTCCTCAACCCTCAAAAGACTTATTATATTATCTTAGCTCTCTCACACACTTATATATATATATATATATATATCAATAATCACTAGTTACATAAGCACGAGGTCATAGACAAGCACCATTGTTTACCTACATCAGTTAAGTGACATTCCTATACCTCTCATTAATATTATTTTTATACCGAAGAACCTATTTATGATTAAGGGATTCTTAACTACAGGCGTCTAAACCATTTCTAAAAATAACAAAAAAATAATCAATTAATGTTAAGAGCAATAATAAGCATAAAGAGCAAGTGACATGCCTAATAGGGCCCCACTCGTAACCCAGTTCCCAAACCCACACAATAAGAATATTTGGACCAACTTCAGATCTAGCATGCCTTAGGATTATCTCGAAAGGGATAACCCAAACATTTTTATTTGTTTTTATATAAAACGAACTGGCAACTCTGAATAACTAACAAAACCCAATGTCGCACAGAACACACTTAGGCCTAGGCCTAAACCAGGGTTGTGCAAATCAAACTGGATAAGGAGTCAAACTTCTTCCAGGAGTAAAGTATCCTTCTCGACCCCAAGCGGACAACCTAACCTTAGGAGGGAGGCAATGGACCGAGAGACAAGCACTCTGACCATCCACCGTGAACAAACACATGCAAGTGTTTTCCCTCTTGGTCACATCTCCTCTCGAGGCCGTAACGCCATTGTATGCCACGAGTATGTGTTTATTTTATTTACTACTTTTATATGTTATGTTTATCAAATTTTTGTGTTGGGGATGTTTTATTTCATTAATGATTCTCATGGCCAATTTTTTGCTTAATATTTTCTGGAGAAAAAATGGAAATAAGATAGTATATAGATGAATATGATGACTTTATGCATGACAAAAAAGCAATGGTAAAATAGAATAAGATAAAAATAAGGACAAAAGAGCAGTAAAAAATAAAAATAATAATAAACATGGAAAAATTTATAACTTAAGAATAAAATAAAAATAAAAAGAATAATAAAAGAATAATAAATCAAAAGAAGGGTATAATGATGATGAACTAGCCGAGGAGCTCGTATATCATATTTGTACCCTTTACACAATAGTGCATGAAACTAGTAAAGACAATGGTCATCTGGAATGAAAACATAGCGGGGCCCTTATGAATGTCTTTATTCATAGTTTTCTTAAATATTTAGAAGTTTAGTTACACATAGTTTCTCACGGTTTTAATGATATGTTTTTTTAAAAGAATAATAAAATGATCGTCAATATGCGGAAGTGAAGCAAGTCTAAAATTAAATTTAAAATGGGAAAGAGATGTGGAGTGTTTTAGGATCACCTTATGACTGATTAAACTTTTGGTTAATGGGAATTAATGACAGCTAGTGTAAATGCGAACATATAATAATTAAAACACCGAGAGGGAGAAAGGACTTGGAGGTAGAGAGCCCTGGGGGATTCAGGATTACCTCATGACTGATTAACCTTTTTAGTGAGGGGGACTAAAGAAAGATAGTTTCAGTGTGAATGTATGGTAATTAAAACACCTAGAGGGAGAAAGTCCTGAAGAGTTTAGGTTCATCTCACAACCGATTAACATTTTTAGAGGGAATTAAAGACAGTTAGTTTAGGTGTGAGCATATGATAGTAAAACAATGAGAGGGAGAGATCTTCGAGGGGTCATGACTACATCATGATTGATTAACCTTTTTAGTTAACGGGGTCTAAAGAAAGATAGTTGAAGTTTGAGCGTATGGTAATTAAAAAACCTAGAAGGAGAAAGCTCCAAAGCGTTTTGATTATTTTATGACTGATTAACCTTTTTAGTTAGCATAAACTAAGGAACGATAGTCTAAATGTGAATGTATGATAAATAAAAAACTGAGAGGGAGATAGCTCCTAGGGTTTTAGGATTACCTCATGTCTGATTAAACTATTAAGTTAGCAGGAACAAAATATAGATCTCAAGTATGATCGTATAATAACTAAAACACTGAGAAGGAGAGAGCTCCATCGGGTTTAGAATTATCTTAAAACTTATTAACATTTTTTAGTTAGTAAGAACTAAACATATATAGTTTTAAGTTTAATGTATGGTAATTAAAAACCCTAAAGGGAGAAAGATCCGGAGATTTTAGGATCATTTCACGACTGATTAACCTTTTTAGTAAGCGGGAACTAATAAAATATAGTTTAAGTGTGAATGTATGATAACTAAAACATTGAGAGGGAGAGAGCTCTGGGAGGTTTAGGATTACCTCACAATTGATTAACCTTTTTAGTTTGCAGGAACTAAAGAAAAATAGTGAATTAGGGAAATTAAAACACATAGAGGGAAAAAGCTCCAAAGATTTTATGATTATCTCATTACTGAATAACGTTTTTAGTGAGCGAGAACTAAAGAAAAAAAGCTTTAAGTGTGAGCGTAGGATAAATAAAACATTGAGATGGAGAGAGATTCGAGGGATTTAGGATTAGCTCATGATTGATTAAACTTTTTAGTGAGTTAGAACTAAAGAAAAATAATTTTAGTGTGCATGTGTGGTAATCAAAAACTCGTAAAGGGAGAAAACTTCAGAGATTTTAGGATTATCTCACGAATGATTAACCTTTTTAGTTAGTGGGAACTAATGAAAAATAGTTTAATTGTGAACGTATGGTAACTAAAACACTAAGAGGGAGAGAGTTTTGGGGGTTTAGGATTACCTCATGACTGATTAACCTATTTAATTAGGGGGAAGTGAATAACGATAATTTAAATGTAAATGAATTTCAATTATAGCACTTAGAGGGAGAAAGCACTAGAGAGTTTGGATTATCACACAATTGATTCACCCTTTTTAGTTAGCAGAAAGTAAAGAACGATAACTTAAGTTTTATCGTAAGATAACTAAAACACTAAGAGGCAGAGAGCGTTGGGGGGTTTAGGATTACGTCATGACTGATTAACCTTTTTAGTTATTGGGAACATAAAAAATATAATGTTAGTGTGAACGTGTGGTAATTAAAAATAGTTAGAGGGTGAAAGCTCCAGAGAATTTAGGATTATCTCACAACTGATTAACAATTTTAGTTAGTGGGAATTTAAGGAAGATAATTTAACTATGAAATTTGTAAGAATATTTTTTCTAACATTGTTCATAGCATAGTTTTAGACTAGTTTGGCGTATCCCGCCATAAATTTCCACGCACCTTCAAGACGAACCGAACTAGAGAATCTCCAAGTTTTAAAACTTCTCAGCATCCCGTAAAGGTATAAAACAATTTAGATTTTGAAGTATTTTAAAAAATTAATGTTTGGTATGTTTATCTTTTATAAAAAATGAACAGGGTTTTTATTTTTCAAAAACGAGATTTTGATTTTAAAAAGAAATATTTTTTTATCTTTAATTTCGTTCAAACGAGATTTCATGTGGTTAGAAGTGAGATTTCATATGGTTAGAATTGAGATTGCATGTCGTTAGAAACGAGATTGAATGTCGTTACAAGCTGATAAAGAGAAAATTTGCCTCTAGTGTAGATTTTTTTCATTGTTGCAACTTCTTTCTATCAAAATTCCCTTGAACCTACAAAATTATAACAAAACTATTGTAGAGGGTAAGTAAGGGAGTCAATCCAAATCTATGGGTGAAACACAAAATTGGTGAGGACATATATATAGATTCATTTGCATTTTATTATATTTTTTTATTTTTACTTTTTCTATTTTTATGGATTTTTCAAGGGAATATTAATTAACTAACTATATACTAATTTTTTAAAGTACTACTAAGATGTAAAAGCTAATAAAAAAATGAGGTAAATAAAATGATGCTAAAAAGTAAACTAACTAAATTGAATTTATGAGGGTTTCAAAATTTCATCCCCTGAATGAGATATTAGCCCTCAATCATCATCATCCACAAATATAAGATAATCAAATAAAAGCATGAGAAGATTACACTAAAAGTAATAAGAGAGGAATAGATCAAACCCATTTAAGCCTGGAATTGGAATGAAATCTTCAATTACATCAACAATCTCTCAATTACAATCCATCACTCATGTATTTATTGAATCTAAACTAAAAATTACAAAATAAAAAGGATAGTGGATGAATTCATAATGGACAATTAAAAAATAAAAGAGATTTGCTAAAAATGCAAATCTTAACATTATAAAATTGTACATTAGAATTCACCTAAAGAAATAAATTCTAGATCATTAATTTATATTGAGATAATTGCTAAAAATGCAAAATCTCAACATAAAGGAATGGGTTAGAATTTACCTCCCAAAAGGGATGAATTTCACTACATCAATATATTATGAAATAATTGCTAAAAATGCAAAAATTCATAATAGAGGGGTGGGGTGAAATTTATCCTAGAGATAATTTCCACTACACACCTCTATATTGAGGTATTTGCTAAAAATGCAAATACTCAACATAGAGGGGTGGAGAGAATTTTATCACACCAAAGTTAAAACTAAATTGTGAGATCTTCATCAAAATGGTCTTGAGTCTTCATTTATAGTAGGCATGGAGCTAGGGGTATTTTTGGGAGCGGACATTAGTGTGCATGTGGATATGGTGTGAGGTCATGTGAATGAGGGGTGAGGGAATAAAAAATCTGATATGATTTATGGGTATTTTGGGTATTGGGTAAAAAAAGGTTAAGTGGGATAAGTTGGGGGCATAATGGGTAAATGGTTTAATGGGTGCATTTGGCATATGGGTTTTTCTTTGGATTTTATTTTATTTTGGTTTTGGCTTTACTTTTGGTTTTTATTTGGCAGCTAAGGAAATCGTGTGAAGAGGTTTAGAAATGGCATGGGTCTTGAAATGGGTTTCGGTGAGGTGGGTTTGGGTTGGATGGAAATGGTGGATGGTTGCTCGGGTATGGATGGATGTCGCCGGCGAGGTCGAGAGGTTGCATAGGTGGGTCGCGGAGTGAGGGAGAGAGGCCGGAGGTGGTCGGCGGGTAGGCTGGGCGGCGGGTGTCTCCGACGCGATCGGATGTTGACGTCGACGACGGGTTGAGGAGGTGCCATCGCCGGTGGTAGCATCTGGTGGCGATTTGTGGCAGCATAAAGATGGGGAGCACCGCCGGCACTGGTTGCTGGCCGGAGGTGGTGGGTTTAAGGGGGCAATGGGAAAGGGAGTCAGCGTCGGACTTGGGCTCGCCCGAAAATGGGGAGCTGCCAGCGACGGGTTAGGTGGGCTAGGGTAGTGTAGAGGTAGAGAGAGAGTGTGATGTTGGGTATGTGTTGTGTGTGTGTTAATGGAGATGGTGGAAGAGAGAGGAGAGAGAAAGGTTGTTGGAGAAGATGAAGTGGAGGTTATAGTGTGTGTGAGGCATAGGGGATATGGTGTGGATGAGGGTGAAGAGTGGTTTGTTGTGTATGGGTGTATGGGTGAGTTAGGTGATGTGTGTGTTAATTTGAACCCTTAAAAATAAAATTAAAACTAACTAATAAAATAAAACTATAAAAACTAAAAATCTAAAAATTAAATTTCTATTCTAAAAATAAAATAAAGAATCAAATAAAAATAAAACTAAAAAGAAATAAAAAATAAAAATAAAATCTAATAAAACTAAAAATAACTCCTAAAATTAATCCTAATAAAACTAAAAACTAATAAAAATTAAAATAAAATAAAATTATACTAATAAAAATAAAAATAGAAAATAAAACCTAGAAATTCTAAATAAATAAAAAGTAAATTCTAAAAATAAAAATGACTCAAACTAAAAATCTAAAAAAAATATTAAAAAGTGACAAACAAAACACACACAAGCTTGGGGTAAGTTTGTGCTAGGTTTAGGCTCGTGTTAGGGTAGGCTAGGGTTATGGGACAAGGTATTTAGCACCATTTTGCGCACAATTGCCTTGATTTAAGCGTTTGAACTCTGCAATGCACAATTAAGCCTACAAAATAAATATTTAAGCGCATAACACCCAAATTGTCGAGAATTAGCAACTAAAGTACGTCTATTCGGGGTATAAATTGTACAGTTTTGGGTGCTTATCACAAGCCTAGATCAAATGAGGTTCAAACAAGGGCTCATTGTTTTCAAGTTTTGATGTCGTTAGAAATGAGAGTTTATATCGTTCAAACGAGATCATCATCTCATTATAACCACAATGGATTGTCGTTTGAATGACGCGCCACCTCAAAATTTGTATAAATAACTGCTTCGTGTTCAAAATGTTTGAGACTTTTGTCAGATATGTTTTGCATAACTTTTGCAAAAGTTCTTCACTTTTGTGTTGTAAGAACACTATTTAATTTATAACAAACATCTTTGAATACTGTTCTTACGGATTCGTTTAAACCCTAGAAAGTTTTGTATCTTTTCATACACCTTGTGGAGAGGATATCCATAGCTGACTTGTGATACCATAGGGGACTCATTATTGAATACAAAGGCCGAGGCTAATGGAGTACTGCGGTCTTGTGATTCTTGCGAGGATCATAGTTGCTCACTTGAAATTTGCGAAGATTAGGGATTTATGCTTATGGCGGCTATCAAGTAGTGCGTAAGTCGATTGTCTTGTAGATTTCTAAATTGAATGAATGTTTTGCCCGAAAGTTTTTTTTTCCTGAAACCTTGTCTTCACTGAATGCTTGGTTTGATTTATCTATTTTATCACATAGATGTATGTTTACGATAAAAAGATAAAATTGATTTAAAATTAACTGCAGACTCTCAAATTGAATTTGTGTCGAGCACGTATTCATTACGCATTTACAAAAGTATGATAACTAAAAGACTGAGAGGGAGAGATTTTCAAGGGGTGTAGGATTACATCATGACTGATTAACCTTTTTAGTTAGTGGGAACTAAATAAATATAGTTTAAATCTGAACCTTTGTTAATTAAAACACCTAGTGGGAGAAATATCTAGAGAGTTTATAATTATCTCATGACTAATTAACCTTTTTAGTTAACGGGAACTAAAGAAAAATAGTTTATGTATGAATGTATATAACTAAAACATTGAGACAGAGAGAGCTCTTGGGGGTTTAGATTAACTCTCGACTGATCAACCTTTTTAGTTAGAGGAAAATAAAGAAAAATAGCTTAAATGTAAATGTTTGGTAATTAAAACACCTAGAGGGATAAAGCTCTAGAGATTTTTGGATCATATCACAACTAATAAACCTTTTTAGTTAGTGGGAACTGAAGAAAGATAGTTTAAGTATGAGCGTGTGATAACTAAGATAGTGTGGGAGAGAGCGTCAGGGAGTTTAGGATTACCTCATGACTGATTAACCTTTTTAGTTAGCGGGAACTGAAGATTGATAATTTAAGCATGAATGTGTCTTAAGTAAAACAATAAGAAGGAGAAATTTTCAAAGGGTTTAGGATTATCTCACCACTAATTAACCTTTTTAGTTGGCGAGAACTAAAGAAAGACAGTTTAAGTGTGAACATATGATAACTAAAACATTGAGAAGGAGAAAGCTCATGGGGTTCAGGATTACCTCACGAATGATTAACCTATTTCTGTTAGAGGAAACTAAATAAGGATAGTTTAAGTGTGAAAGCATGATAATTAAAAAACTGAGAGGGAAAAAGATCATTTTCGTATTTTATATATATATTCACACACACACACACACACACACACACACATATATGTGTGTGTGTGTTTTGTGTCGTTTGCAGGCAATTGGGCATTCTCGAGTCATGGGTTTTGTTGTTTTAGTGAGGAGGGCCTAGATGGGGGTACCATTATTTGTGGGTTCTTTTGTCTATGCTTAGGGTCTGGTATGCTCTTGGATTGCTCACCCACAATTGATTTTTGGAGGTGTTTTAGGGGAGCCTTTGTAGGAGACCACCTACACTTGTCATTTGTCTATGGGGGAGTTGACTATGAACCCATTATATTTCTTGGACATCATGGGACTTTTGTTCGCAGACGTACCTCTTATGATGCACCGAACTTTGACGATCATGGTGGATAGGTTGCGTGCAACTCTAGGGATAGAGGTTGTTCTAGTCTAGGGAGAGTTAATTAATTCTAGTGTAGTGATCACTCATTTAAAGAAGTTAGGGTGCCCAGGGATTGATGTTGTTGTTGTTGTTGTTATGAGGTATGCTAGTTGCTTGTTGTTTCTTTTAGCGCCGAGGGGATCGGGAGGGATATGTTTGTCGTGGATGACCTTTTTGATTGATTTTTCATGGATTTTTATATATAAATGGGGAGGATGGAAGTTGGCAGAGATGTTTCGGTACATGTCTCTCTTTTTGAGATTTTTCACTAACTGTTTTACAAGATTTTTGTATTTAAGGGGGGGGGGGGTACGTACTAGTCAATTTCATTCTTTTTACTTGTTTTAGTTATATGTCATCTTGTTATTTACTTATGATATTTTTTGTTTCCTTTTTGGAGAGTTGTAATTTTTTTGTTATATGGCCTTGACGATGGGGGTATCTTGGATTACAGAGCCGAGGGATGGGATTTTCCCCCATTCACCACATATAGACGAGGGAATATTTAAGATATATGACAACAAGAAGGGAATATTATTTTATATTATATTTTTATTTTATCTTTGCCCCCCCATTAACATTTATTTTTTTCTATGCTTTATTTTTCATTTCTTTTCTTCTATAGGTTCCTTAGGACTTGACTCGCCATGTGTTGGAGGTGGGTGTTATGGCTTGGTTGTTATTTAGTCGTAGGTTGCTTTTGGAGGATCCTTACGGGGTCCTCTTCTACTTGGTGGAGCGAGTGACTCGCTAGTATATGTGGGATTTCCTAATGCATTTGTTGTTCCCCCATCCTTATTGCATGAGGCATGCTAAGGTGTTGACCGCAGCTAATAGTCAGATAATCGGGGATGGAGTTTCTTCTACAAATTTCCACAAAGAGAGTCTAGACTATTAGGAATTTTTAGAGATGAACTCGATGACAATACTTAGTCTTGCTCCATGTGAGGATTTATTAGCATGGGTAAATGAGGCCCAAGTGACAGGAAAGCTAGTAGTGGTTGGTGGAGGCTAGATCGGAACGAGGGCATGAAGACATGGTAGGGTTACCAAGGTTCGATGTTGTGGAGGGGACTAGGGTTATTCCTGAGGTGGCGATCGAGGGAGATAAAGGTGAAAATGCGATCATTTTGTAGGATGATGAGGGGGTTGATGAGGTTGAGGGTGGCTTTGATGTGGAGGTTATAGGTTTGTCTAGGGTGGATAACGGGCCAGAGATGGTTCAGGGGGAGTTGGGGTGGACTTGCACTTGGTGTTTGGTGTGGTGGAACCTTTGAGGCATGCCTTTTCGCGTGATATTGAGTGAGTGAAGTACCTAGTCCTAAACATGATCAGTGTAAGAGGGTAATGATACTTGGGTCTATGAATATATTAAAAGGGTGAGGGGTGGCCCACTCCAATGGAAACTATCTTCAAGGTGTTAATATTTCAAGAACAAAGAGAAGACTAAAAACCAACTTTTTAATACAATAAAGAGCTTTCTAGTTACAAATACAGAGGAAATAATGATTGAATACAATTTTTCAATGACAATAAAGGGAACGAAAACGCTTGAGAATGATGATTCTTTGAGAGTAGAGAGATAATCACTTCAAATACCTATGAGGGAGAAAGGAGAGAATACTCGTGAAAATTTGTGTAGAGTAACAGTGATCAAGTGAAAGTGATAATGAATGTGGCTCAAGTTCTCTATTTATGGCACAACCTTAGGGCTAACGTGGCACATATGCGACAAACGGGATATTCCCTTGCAACAAATATCTGAAAAGTACTTTCATCACCATTACTGTTTGTCGTTATCTACCATGATTTGTCTGTTGATAGGTTACACCGGGTATAACCAAAGTCAAAAAGTAATTTTGTCGGGTATAATGCCAAAAATTACTATTTTGTTTATTTTTCAAACGGTTAGTTGTTGAACTATAACCTCAACCTATGGAATCTTTTTCACCAATCATTTATGTATTATTTATCCAACGATAGTTTTTTCTAAAGAAGTTGAATATATTTTTGAGAGATTATTTTTAAAGACAAAAGTATTTGTTGATAATATTTATTTCTTGGTATGTTTTCTTCAAGCCTCTTTGTAACTTTTAGATATATTTATATCATTTAGAGTTTACGATATCTCAAAAGCACTTTGTGAGTTTATTAGGAGTAATTTAAACAACTTCATTTACTTACTTAAACCGTTACGACTCTCGCATAATAAGAATTCATAGATACACTTAGTGGATTCTTTTAATTATCATGTTCACTGAAAAAGTTCGTCCTTAACTTAAATTTGATTTTTATTTATTAGGGTTATGAAGACATCGATCATGAAAAACAAGTTATCGTGGTTATGAAGTGATTGTGAGTTATTAATAGAAATATATAGTATAGAAGGGCATTAGTGGAAGTTATTTGATTATACCAAGTATTATCATCAACTATAAACCTTGTGAAGAGGTCCCAAGCCTTAAGATGAGGTCTAAATATGGGAGACTAGACCGCAGCCTTTCACTCAATGACTCGCACTGAAGACCAAACCCCAAGATATAGCCAAAAACATTATCGAACTTTCCTAAAGAAATGTCTAAGCGATAAGATCCTTTAACAGACACTATCCTCATTGATTGAACAATAGGATCAAAGCAAGTACCTTAATGTTTAGAAACATCACGTGTTTATGAAGTAAAAAGATTTCCAATAAGGTATCGGACCAATAAAAGATATCCACATCTCTAGGTGGTGATTGCAATGGCAAAACAAATATCACAACAGGAATACTAAACCTTAGCCGCCCCTCTCGGACCATATAGGGGGATAAAAGAATTTGTTGAATTCGATTCATCCTCAATAGCTCACTCTGACAACCTCAATCTTAAAAATGCTCACAAACTGCTAGGCTAAGGTCTATCGACCAATTTGACGGGTTGGTGGAAAGTATGAGCACTATTATACCAACCTTCACTCACAATAAGTTGGTAATTCTAGTGTATTAAATGCACTAAATTATAAACTTTCCCACTAACACTTAAACCTTCTATTATAGCGGTAGATATCATGTCGCCCATGTCTTAAATGTAACTTCACACATGCCCCTAGTAGTTGGATATATAAGAGAACTTGTGAAAGATTGAAAGAATAGTAATCCAAGTTAATACTTATAAGATTAATAATTAAGAACTATATTTTGTACTTATTAACGAGCATTGTACCACTTCTAGATCCTATATTGTGTTCTAAACACCACACTTATGTGTTTTAGTTTTATTTAAGTCTCATGAATCCTAAATGAGTAGGAACTATGCAAATAAATCATTCAATTTCTTCTTAAAATACTTTTCTCATCACAAAGACCTCAGACTCCTTTGATCCACCTTAACAAAAGTTTAAAGTCTATCGTACTTGTATTATTCAACTTCATGCTGAATATATTAAAGATAAACACCTTAAAATTGGACTTAGATACCTCAATAGAGCAACTGAACCACTATACATACTTATGTCCACTTAATTTTTACTCAATAGCACATCCTCCTACCTTGAGGAGGCATACTTGGTGAGGCTGAGGTCTTAAATGATTTCAGAACCGTTATTATGCTAAAGTGATTGAATTTGAGGACGGTAATGTGAGTGTAATAGTCTATTAAAGTTTACTTAGATAAGACATGGTCTATGTGTGTACACTGTTAAATTTGAAGGGAAACTAATATCACCCTACAAATATAATTTATATGTTTTAAATACAACATGAGTTTGTCGAGTCTAGATTAAACCCTGTGGTAAGGACATTTTCAATATCCCTTTTAGTTTTGTCTTTTTAGAACGTGGAAAAATGTATGTTTGTGTGAATTATGAGTCTTGAGTTGTAATGGAGTGTTAGAGATAAAGACAAGCATAGAAACTTTTCTTTATCGGACCAGATATCACATCTTTTTAACATGAGGTTTCATAAACATAAAAATAAGGTTTTTTATAGTATCTATTTGAGTTTAAAATAAATTAAAAATAAGTTTTTATAAAGAATATTAGTAACAAGAAAAAGAGTTTAAAATAAGTTTTTATAAAGAAAATTAGGTATTTTTAAAATCTTTTATAATGTACACCCTTCATATTATGGCCATTTTTTAAACAAATCCCCGATTGAAAATACTTTCATATGACATGAAGATCGTAAAAAACCTTCATATAAGGGTATCTCGTACAAATTATTCTTTCGTTCGAGAGCCTCGTATAAAGCACCTTATTCTAATGAGGAAACCCTCATTTGTATAAGGGATCACTTTCTTAAAAAGACTGATACAAGACCTAATTCTTACAAAAATATGTAAATAAGGTCAAAATTTATATTTTTAAGGAGAAGTCCAGTTTTTTAGAAAACCATGCTCTGGTTTTGAAGAATTTTTATGAATTAAGAGATCTTTTCATTTTTTTAACTCCAAGTGAACTAGATTTTACAAACTCGTGTGGCTTAGTCGCATTCTCTGAGATTGGTGGATACTGAGCCCCGAGGGTAACACATATTGCCGCGGTGGAGAGAAACTATTGGATAATACCCATCTTATAGGTTTAAAGGTTACCTATAAGCTCTTGGAGTCTCATAGTGTCGACACAACCTAGGGAATCTAGGACTGTAACTTTGACGTTAAATATTTCAAGCAACGCTCTTAAGATTTTGTGCACAACTCTAGACTCGGGGATCGGATCACCTAAGTTAAGCGTGGAATTGACAATATCCGATAACTTTGCATAAAACTCATCAAAAGACACATTCTCTAACATCTTAATCATCTTAAACTTAGTTGTTAAATTTTGTAACTTTGAAAACCTAATAATATTTGTTGCCTCATGTATGGATCGTAAAATATCTCAAGCATCCTTTACGCTCTCGCAAGTCATAATGTATCTAAAATCTTCAACAATCCCAATGCAAAAAATAGTGTTCACACCCCTGGAATTAGAAGTCAGGCATTCTCTTCAGTCTTTGTCTACGAGGCATATGATTTAGGAGCACCACCTTTAGTGGGAGGAGTCCACTTATATACTTAATCGAATTCTAAACATTCTCGTCAATCCATTTAAGGAAAAATTTCATTCAGGTTCCAATAAGGATAGTTTGACCCATCAGATAATGGAGTCCGACCAACAGAACTACCCTCTTGATTAAACTTAATTTAAACCTTAAACAAGCATAAAATAGGGATCTAACAAAGTTAATTATGTAACCCGCTCTGATACTAATTTGAGAAAGCTAATACACCGTAGGGTTTGTAGAGAAATACCACCAATTTTTAATTTTCATAGTTTTAATGAAGTTTGTACAAAATAAAACCCCAAGTATTGTGTTAAACAGTTTTACTAATTTATTTTTTACTAAAGCATGCATCTAGATGAGTATAACCAAGAATAAAAATAACTAAACCACAACGCGGTGATGTACAAGGAAAACCCACAATAGGAAAAACCTCGGATGGCCCAGCCACAGAAGTCCACTATGATATAAGTCTAGTTACAAGGACAAATTAGACTTACTCATAGACTCGACATCTTCAAGCCTTGATGTGCTTCTTTGTACTTTGTTATCTTCTTTGCAGCCATTGTTAGACGTCTTCCAACAACCACACAATGAAGGTTCTTTCTCATGTATTGGTATCCCACAGATCTTATTTGTCTCTTGACCAGTCCAACCTCTTCTCAACATAAACACGATATCCACCGCTCAAAACACTCACAATATGAAGAGAAAACTAGTATGGTGTAACCTATAACAGATCTCAAATAGACATATAAATGTAGGATTCTTGGATCTCAAACTTTGGTGGAGGCACAATATATGACTTGGAAAATTATTTTTACAAAAAAAAAACTAAAAACTAATGCCAGACCTGAGTATTTATAGGAAATGCATTTTTTGAGACAACACATTCTTTGAGAAAACTCGTTCGAACTAAAAGATATGGGTCATTCGAAGGAAGTATGCATTCTCGTTCAGAGCAACTTAAACTTGTTCAAACAACAATAGAAAAGTCATTTTAACAAATATCGAACGACCTTCAAAAGAACTTTTCTCTGTGAAGTTCATTTGAATCACATTTGAACGAAAACAAAAACTCATGTGAACGAAACAGTAAACTCGTTAGAACAAACATAGGAAGCTTGTTCGAATGAAATTAGAAACTCGTTCGAACGACTTAAACAAAAACATTTTTCTTTTAAAATCCATTTTACAAAAAGTCATCATAAACATTTAATAAAATAACACCCAAAAATATCCTGGGATAAAAAATAAATATGTATTCACACCTTCATTGACATTCCTCGAATATTGAAGATGAAAACTCGGCACGTAACCCAATGTATCCTCCATGACACTTTAACTTCACCGCGTGGTCTTCAATTACACATCATAGGTTTAAAGGACAGAAAGCTCAAATCTAGCAATGCATGACTCAAACAAGTTTTGTCTAAACATGAAATTAACCAATACATACAAATTGACTCGATTTTAAAAAATTTCCTTACAGTTGCCAAATAATTTTGCCATTACTAAAAGGAATCAAAAGGAATAACATTACGTAACATTCTCCACACAAAAATGGACTATTTTTATTTAACAAGTTCTTTATGAATATTTAGTCCAAGAATGAAACTGAACCAATCTAATAGAATCCCATGTTAGAATTATTTAACATATAATAATTCTTTTATGTGATCCATCATTAATAAATACCAAGAGTCAAATTGGTTAATAAAAGTGTACTCCAAAAACCAAGAGTCAGTGTTATTTAAGATGGTTATTCAAAGGAGCTCTTTGATTAATTAAGGATTTAAGGACTCTTGGTTTCTACCATGATCGACGATTTAGATTACGTGACTGTTGGAGATTTGGGTCCTCTCCCTACCTATAAATAAGTGACTGAGTTCTATCATTTAGATATATTGAAAGACAATATAATTAAACCATATGATAAGGAATGAGATGTGCTTTAAAATCTATTGATGAGCGTGTCTGGCTTGCAGTTGAGAAAGGTTGGACACCCCTTGTCAGTATTGTAGGTGAAGTCACAAGTTTAAAGCCTTACTACACCAAATCTGCCCATTTGTCAAGGTCATTGACCTTGACAAATTCAACTTGTCAAGGTCAATGACCGTGACATTTCGAGTCGAGACAACTTTTTTTGTCACGGTCGTGTCGCGAACAATGACCGTGACATGTTTGTCATGGTTATAAACCGTGACAAAACCATGACCCTTTTTAAAAAAAATTGTCACGGACAATGACCGTGACACGCCCGTGATAACTTTTTGTCACGGACTTGTCACGATCAATGACCGTGACAATTCTGGGCAGAATTTAAAAAAACTCTGCTGGGCAGTATGGCCACTGCCACTGCCCAGCAGTATATTTGTACCTGTTATAGCAACGTTGTACCTATTCCAAACATCATATATCCGAACAAACTAAAGATAATGAAAATATATATTCAAATAAGAAACTATTTAAGAAGAAACAACATCACCATCATTTTATCTCAAATCTACAAACTATTTGCATGGAAAAGAGATTTTGTACCGCGATGCTCAGGAACACCTCCTTATCCTTCCCTTCTCGTCCGAATAGCCACATAAGTATAGAGCATATGTGGCCTACCCTTAGGGACACTCCCTGTCCCCTGAATTGAAATAAAGTAAAATTAGTATCCGCCCCTCAAATATAGATAAATATAAATCATAATTGAAATCGAAATCGAAATTGACATATAAATATAAATACATTACCTGTAGTGTCACTCAAACAGCTAACTTGAGCTCATATGGCACCTCCTTCCAACTAATGTACCCCGGGCAATCGTGTCAAATATAATTCTCTTCATATCTAAACAATAAGAAATACCATAATCCTATGGTGTTATGCGTTGCAAATTCCTTCCAACCGTTGTGTAGCCAAAAATCAGCAGTTGAAGTTGTCAATTCCACCTTTCAATGGTCTCCCATGTTTTGCTAGAAGTTCCAAGTGGTGGGGTATGGAAAGTGGAATTGACAACTTCAACTGGTGATGTTTGGCTACATAACGGTTGGGAGGAATTTGCAGAGCATCGCTCCATAGGATTATGGCATTTCTTAGTGTTCGAATAGACAAAGAGATTCAGTCTCCTCTCCACAAGTAGGACACCCCAAATAACTATGTACTAATCACCTATTAAAGGTAAGAAGCGTATATTCATGGATTAGTATAAACAAAACTTAGATGTAGTTGGAATATTTATGTATTAATCTCCTCTCCACACACGCACACTACACAAGAGTGAAAATGATAAAGTGCAGATCAAGTAAAAGCATTAAAAATGGATGTTTCGGTACAAATTGAAATATTTATTACAAATTGAAAAATTGTTTCAAATTAGGGTTATCATCAAAAATGGATTGATATTCGGTAGGAGAAGCCAAGTCATCCACACTACTATTTAGACACCTTGGCGCGTGTTGGACAATTGACCACGGCTCGTTGTTGATATACTCCGAGTAAAACACTTGCTTAACCTTTTGAAATGCACAAACAAACGGCTCATCGCTCACGTGGTAGTTGCTCTTCAACTTGGACAAGTCAACCAGGATCAAATTGGTGACAGGATCAACTTTACAAGCATTTTTATCCTCAACTCTTACCCATTCACAATAAAATACAACCTCTTTGAAGCTTATATAATCCAATTCAAATATATTTTGGATTACACCATAGTAAGTCATTTCAGCTTCAACGAGGTTTTTATCTTTTGCGCTCGCTCGAAAGAAAGTAAGAGCCTTGTATGAAATTCCCGAGTTCTATACATTTGTACTTTCCTCGTACACTTTAGCGCCGAAAATGTAACCGTTCAATCGATACTTTTTGTACTCTTGTGCCACGAACAAGGGTCCAGTGGCTAGACGAGCAAGCCTTGATGTCGCATCACCCATCTTTAGGAGCTGAGAATATAGATAAATTAATTATATTAGTGGTAAAATTTGAGTGTAATGTAAAGTTATATAACGACTGTTTTCATTATAATTACCTCTTGTGTTAACCATAGCCTAAATTCGCTGTCTGATTGCACCATTATTTTTCGTCTTTTATTGTTCTCACAGGCTTCATATTTACTGCATATTACAAAATTAATCATGTATAAAATAATCTAAAATAATGTTAAACATTATAATATTCGAAACTTACTTTTTCCATTCTTCGACATCTTCATGTGTGTCAAATAGATAACGAGCTACTTGTTCATGTTGCAAACTCGTTAATTTCACTCGTTTTCCTATCACATTACCACCATCATCGAGGAATTCATCAGTGTCATCAACGCTGGTCGAGCCAGGCATATATTCCCGATTATATATTGATGACTCCACGGTGATGTATTCCTCTGCAATTGATCCTGCAATATATTGCATATTCTTGATGTAATCTTTAAAAACTTTCATCAATCTTTCAAACGGATACATCCACCGATATCTATCTGGACCAAAAAAAAGTGTCTCGTCGCATAGGTGTACCAACAAGTGAACACTTATGTCAAAGAATGATGGGGGAAAGTACTTCTCCAATACACAAATCGCTTCGTTCACAGCCAATTTTGGGGCCACTATGTGTTCTCGATTCACTACCTTCTCACACAAGAGGGAGAAGGTAATATTAATTTTCATAATAGCCCTACACAAATCCTTGTGCTTGGATAAACAGTGCTTAAACAATAGAGGAACCAATTGCATGATCACATGCCAATCGTGGGACTTACACTTATGTTAATCATGAGTAACATAATTCACAATCCTTTGCAAGTTGGACAAAAAAGTAGATGGTCCCTTCAAATTATATATTGTGTCTAGAAGCACCTTCCTTTCCTCACTCGTCAAAGTAAACGCACCAGGGGGAATTATTGTCCTTCCCCTACTATCTTCTTTCAACCATAGTTGTGGTTTAAGTTTTAACGTTTTAAGGTCTTTTCGTGCATTTTCTCCATCCTTCGAATGACTCCCCCCAAGGCAAGTACCCACAATATGTTCAGCGAAGTTCTTCTCTGCATGCATCACATCCAATACATGGCGCACCGGGTTTTTCTTCCAATAAGGCAAGTCAAATAAAATTGACCTCCGAGACCATGCCTTTCTTATCTCAGTTTTATTCCCAGTTGGGGTCTTCTTATGATTGACATTCTTAAATTTGGGATTCTTACCTGGCATATTTGGGCCACATTCAGAAGATTTACTTTCAATTTCTGAACCCGAAAGTTGTCTCGGCGGTAGCCTATGTTCAACTCCGCCCAATAAAAAATTGGAACCTTTCTCAAATCTGAAACTATAAGCTGGGGGTGAAAACCTCCTGTGGCAATGGTATACATTTTTTAAGCTAGAGGATAGACGAAGAGATTCAGTCTCCTCTCCACAAATAGAACACCCCAAATAACCATGTACTACACATCCGGATAATGTCCCATAAGCTGGAAAATCATGAATTGCCCACATCAACATAGCTTTCAGCGTACACTCTTCTTTTCTAAAAGAGTCAAATGATTGCACACCCTCTTCCCACAACTCATTTAATTCTTCTACCAAAGGATCCAGGTAGATATCAATGTCATCACTTGGTACCTTTGGCCCAGGTATCAATAAAGCCATCATCGAAAATTCAGGTCTCATACACTGTGAAGGAGGGAGGTTGAGTGGGGATAGGATCACTGGCCATACACTCTGATTGGTGCTTAGATTTCCAAATGGATTGAAACCATCTGTTGATATAGCCAAATGAATGTTGCGTTGTTCTCGAGCAAAATCGGGATACTCAAAATTCATCCTCCGCCAGGCAGTAGAATCAATAAGATGACGCATGATATTACCCCTACTTCTTTCCTAGCATGCCAAGTCATTGCCTCTGCAATCCATAGTACTGTGAAAAATTGCTTTAATCTAGGCCCAACGGGAAAATATTTCAATACTTTTTGAGGCACTTTTGAGCTTGTGCCTTCCTTACTAGTAGATTGGACATATCTAGGTTCATCGCATACCGGACAACGATCGAGATTTTCATACTCCTTTCGGTATAGTATGCAGTCATACACACAATCATGAATCTATTTATACTACATTCCCAAACATTTCAAAATGTTCTTCATAACAGGATAGCTATTTGGAAGTGTATTCACCTTGGGTAATAAGCCCTTCACCCATTTCAGAATTCCCGTCACGCTATTGCCAGACAAATCGTACTGCGTCTTCAAACTGTGCAAACCAACCATGGCATGTAAAGTTGTTTGATCTTTCTCACAGCCAGAGTTTAACGGTTGGGTGGCCTTAAATTTTAAACTTTGGTAGTCATCGTCAAGTTTTATCGTGTTATCTTCACGAGCACTTGAATCTTCTACATCATCAGTAACCTCATTCTCCTCAGCTTCATAAACTCCATACGCATCATCAACTAAATCCTCTAACATGTTGAAGGTTGGTCGGGGACAAAAGGAACTCTCAATTTACCGTGAAAACTCCAAAATCGATAACTATCTTGCATACCCGATCTTAACAAATGTAGTTCAACTGTTTTCCTCTCAAACACCTTACCATTCTTACACCTAGCACACGGACACGGAAACTCTTCATCATTACAACATCTCTTTGCATATTTCACAAATTCGTTAGCACCTCTGCGAAACAAATCTCCCATTCTATTAGTCTCACCCATCCACTCTTTGTATTTCGGATATCCCAACACAGCTACCACAACTAAACACCTATTAAAGGTAAACAAAACTTAGATTTATAGTATGTTTTATTTAATTATACCATCATTTAATTATCCTATTAAAGGGTAAGTGGTCCTATCCCATTCAAGACTGCATTTTTCTGTAATATACTTAACATCTCATGCACATTGTTACGATTTGAAAAAAATTCGACAGCATATCCCCTTAGTTCTCCAAGTACACGACGTAGATTGGCAGATGTGAGTGTTATTTCAATTAGTCAATTGAAATAATAGTCACACTTGTCAATCTAGTATGTACCCAGAGAACATTAAGATACGACTGCAGAACTTCCTCCAAAAGTAACAACTTTAAGCCAATAAGAATATTATACAGAAATTATACAGTCTCAAACTGTTCAAACGGGACAATTCGAGAGATCTCATTACAGGGGTAATGACTCTCGAACGGGTCTAAGGGCTATTTAATGCGTACGCATAAGAACTAGAATGCTAGTATCTATGCGCACTATATTTAATTTCAAGTATGTTTCATATAATGGGTTAATTCAATTACAAAAATAAATTCATGGGTTAATTCAAATACAAAAATAAATTCATGGGTTAATTCAAATACAAAAATAAATTCATGTATTGACCACGTACACACACACACACACACACACACTATCTAAGTTGTTCTATAGGAATAAAAACAACATTTTTAAAATATGAAGGGCTCACCAATTTGATCAAAATTTTCAACAACATAGACTAATTGATCTTTATTATAAGACAATTACTACAAATTTACGCGCATCGCCCGAATTCAAAAAGTAATTTAATGACTAAAGTAATACTTTTTTTAACTTTAGGTATTCACCACAAATCTTAAAAAATATTTTATTTTTCATGCTTTTTTAACTTCGGATGCTTTTAGCAACTTCGGATGACAATTACTACAAATTTACATTTTTGGATATTATTTACAATTACATTTTTGGATATTATTTTTGGAAATTTATAGAAAATTACTTATTTATTTACATTTTTAACCCCTACCCCATGCCCCCACCCTGCCCCACCCCCCACACATGCACACACACACGCACATATATACACACATACACACATATATATACACACAAACATATATATAAATGGAAGAGAGAGAGAGAGAGAGAGAGAGAGAGAGAATTAAACCTGAAAGTAGAGAAAGAGAGAGCAGCGTCAAGAGAGAGAGAGAGAGAGAGAGGGAGGGAATGGCGCGGGAGGGAAAAAAGAAGGGGGAAAGGGATTTTGCTGTAAACATTGCCACGGTCGTGTCAAGGTCATTAACCGTGACAATTATTTAAAGAATTGTCACAGTCATTGACCGTGACAAGTCCGTGACAAGTCAATTTATCACGGACTTATCACGGTTAATGACCGTGACAATTCCTTATCACGGTCGTGTCAAGGTCAATGACCGTGACACAAAACGCGTGTTTTTTGTCACGGTCAATGACCTTGACAAGGGTGGCCGGTTGAAAGGTGACAATTTGCCCATTTTGGTGTAGTGCCTGTTGAGTCATGGACCGAAACTGAATAAAGACTTGCACAATATAATTCTATGGGTCTACACGTTATTTCTTCACATGTCACACAGGAAGAATATAATAGAATTATGACTTGTGAAACATCCAAAAAGGCTTGGGATATTTTGACACTCACTCTCGAGGGCACTGGCACGGTTAGGGCGTCAAAACTTTAAAATCTCACTACACAGTTTGAGACCATTAGGATGTTAGAGAGTGAGACCTTTGATGAGTTTTATGCTAGGTTGTCCAATATCGTCAACTCGTCGTTTAAACTAGGTGAGAAAACTCCCGACAACTGTATCATTAAGAAAATACTTAGGTCGTTGCCTACGAGGTTTGATGCGAAAGTAACCATTTTAAACTCCTTGGGTAGGTTAGAGTCAATGAAACTGGAAGAGATTGTAGGTGACTTATAAACCTATGATATCGACATGATTACCTCCAAGCAAGTGCCTAAGAAAGAAAAGGGTATTGCTTTGAAAACCCGGAAGGAGGAAATTATAGTTTCGGATTCTGATTCTGATTCCGATTTAGAGGATGTTGCTTTGTTAGCAAAAAAATTTAAAAAATTTATTAAGTTTCAAAAGCAATCGAAAGATGCCAAGAAATTTGAAAAATTCAAGAACAACAAAGTAGATCCCGCCTCTAAGGATAAGTTTGAGAAGCCTAAGAGAGATGAGTCAGATAAGTGTTTTGGGTGTGAGGGGTACGGTCACAAGGTTAAGGAGTGTCCCACTAGACTTAAGAAAGAGGTCAAGCAACCCATTGTCTATAGTGCCACATTAAGTGAGAGTGAACCGAAAGAGGGAGAGAGTTCCCCCATTGAGCGTAACTTCATTGCGTTTATGGCATGTCATGTGAGCGACGATGATTCTCATGTGCATGACACTTCCAAGGAGGTTTTGAGTGTATCCCATATCATTGAGGGTGAAGAGAGTGACGAGGAGGAGGTTGATGTGAAAGAATTGCAAAATGCATTTAATAAGTTATATGCCGAAACGGTGAAGGTGAAAAAGGCTAACTCAAAATTGCAATCTAAGTTAAATGAGCGTACCATAGAAAATAATGATAGTTTAATTGAGGATCTTAGGGAATGAGAGAAGAAGTTTAAGGAGAAACTAGAGTTTGTGTAGAAAGAGAGAGATAATCTCCATGGTTTTATGGAGTCCTTGAAAAAGGAGATTTTAGAGTTTGAGGAGTCTAGGCGTTTGCTCAAGTCTAGAATTCTTGAGTTGGAGAAGAGATTGAGAGACCCATCTAGAGTCAAGTTTGATTTGGAGGCTAGGTCCGAGAAGTTAGATAAGATCCTAGGCATCGTCCAAATTAAGGGAGATAGGGGAGGTATAGGTTTTGATGAGAGAATTGTTCCCATTCCCCCCGCACGTGTGAGAAATACTAGGATGGTTAGAAAAGGTCCACATAAAGGTAATTATTCCCACCACCGCTACACTTGCTCGTTTTGTGGTAAGAAAGGTCACCTTAGGCATTATTGTTACGACCTTAGACAAGCTCCTAGGAAGTTTAAGAATAAAGTTGCACCGGTTACCCAAACCCCCATGCGTCGTTTTACACCTACTTGGGTTAGGAAATCGAATTTAGTGGCTTTAGGAATTAAACTTCATGATTCTCGTTTGGGTGCACTTGATCCTTCCCATGCTAAATCTTAAGGATGATAGCGTTGCCATGATTGTCATATGCTAGTTTGCTTCATGATATATTCATTGCTAGTATTATGACATGTGTATCATTTTGTATTATAGTTTTCATTTGTTTGAGTCCTATTTGAAAAATACAAAAAGATTTTGTTTTTGAGAAAACTTTTGAAAATCCAAAAAGATTTTGCCTTTCTTTGAGTCAAAATATGTTTGAAAAGCCAAAAAGATTTTCATTTTTTGTTTTATGAGTTTACATGTTTGATGTGGCATATTAGTGTGCTTGGACCCCCCATCGTTTCATTATCCATGAGGCTAGGACATTTGGTCATTATTATCGATGCTTAGAATGATCTTAACCATTGTTTATATGGGGTTGTTTCTAAGTTGATATGCATTTTGATTCGACTTTGTATATATGCCAACATTGCACACATGCACGAGTTTATATGAATGTTTGACTTCTCTTGCATATTTGAATTTGGTGAGGCGTTCTTATCTCAATCTTTTCATCTATGCGTAAGTAGACTTAAGGAGAAGTGTGCATGTAATAACCGTTTATTGTGAGGATTTAAAATTGGTAAAAATGATGAGTGATTCACGGGAAAGGGCTGCAAGAGTTCAAAATTAACTCATTGTGAAAGCCACTGTTTAAAAGAGCCCAAAAGAAAATGCAATATGCTAAGAAAAAGGGCCAATGAGATTTTCTCTAAGTTGAGAATGCTAGAAACCTCAAAAGATCTTGAAAAAGTATATATATATATATGAGGGATTTTGGTTGGAGAAAATTTAAACGGGTTTGCACAACTAATCCTAGTGTTGAAACATTGCAGTTTGACGCTATTGTTTGTAAAATCGTCAAAATTCTGGATTTGTGTGCATGTAGTATGTTTAGTTCATTAAGCTCACTCTTTAATTGTATTATGGCTATGATAAATTTTGATGATTTATCGCTATCAATTAGAGCTTCTTGATCGTTTCGACGTGTTAGAATTGTGACTCATTTGTTGTAGTTTCACATCCATTCATTCCATGTCCATGTTTGAGCACATCGGTACTATGTTTGCATGTAACTCACATTTTTTACTTTTTATGAGTTTTTGCATTTTGTGCGAAAAGCCTACTGTTTTAGCACTGTTTTGATTCTGCCAAGCCCTTCCTGGAATAGTTTTGTGAAATTTTTTTCACTGGGCAATATTTTATAATATTTTTGGGAATCTGGGAAATTTTGGCAGGTCACGCGCAGTCGTTCAAACGACATCTCATCTCGCGCGAACGGCATTTGTACTTCCTTCGAGTGAAGTCCCTGGCTCGTTCGAACGACAGGATGAAAAATCACTTCTGATTGGTTTGTAGTCCTCTGGTTTAATTTGTTATATTTTTGGTACTGCGAGAAGCATTTCTGAACTGTTTGGTTTATATGCAGGTTCTTTTATGTTCCAAATTGGTATTTTTCATATGAGTCCGTTTATCACACCTGATTTTATTGGTATACTCTTCGTGTGATTCCTTGGTTTACTAGCTACTGATTTATCATTGCTTGATCATATTTAGCTGGTTGTTTCATGATTATCTAGCGGTTTTCTCTTCTCAAATTGGTATGAACTTATTTCAAATTGGTTTCATATTCTCATGTTAGATATTTCATATTGGTTTATCTTTTCACCGGATTATCTATTCGAGACAAAAAGCGGAAGAGATGTATGTGATGTAGGGGAGATTTGTTGAGCTACTATTGATATCTGGATTATTGTTTGATTATATTTGAAGAAATTGGTATCAAATATATAGCTCACATGCTTCAAACGATTTGTTCTTATTAGAAATATAAATTGGTATCATTTGTTCCTCCATACTTCACTGGGTATTTAATTGTATGTTTCATGTGTGTAGGTATGCTTCAGCGATTCGAGATTTCAAGTCTACATCACATTCAGACAGTTTATGCTTACCGGTGCTACATATTCTAGTCCGTGTCCTGTATTTTTGATTTCGGGTATATGGGATGGGATTTAGGGGTCATACGGATTGACGGCCCGGTTAAGCATTTCACTGGTTTAGTTTTGTCCCAGAATAGTCAAAGGGGGAGATTTGTAAGGACATAAATTTCCAATTGAGTCCCTTTATTGTTTTGACTTAATTCCGTGAACAAAACCGTGTTTGTAATATGTCATAGGGAGAATTTTATTTTGTCACGATCCCACTTGGTCTATGACGTATTGAAGAAATTGAAGACATTGCAGTAAAGCTTCAAAGAATTAATCATGCCGATGTTTAATTGATGCAAGTTTAATCGTCTTCAAAGTTAATTTCGTTTCGAGATCACTCAGGTATGAATGCGTATAATTTATGGTGCTCGAAATTATTTTATAAAAGATAAGGATGTAATTTTTATAAAGAAAAATGTTTTAAAATGATTTTAAGTGTTTTAAAAGGTTTAAACTTCGTTTTATGATGACAAGCTCAAAATAGAGTTTAACTAATTTGAATCTCTTTGTTAAGAGACGTTTTTATCAAAAAGTCAAAGAAAGTCAAACTTTCGTGAGGTCGCTCCAACGACATTGGATCTCGTTCGAACGAGATACAATGTCGCGCAAGCGACATGCTTAAGTCATTCAAACGACACATTTTTTGAGGTGGCGTTTTAATCCTATTTAAATAGTGTTTTCATCATAATTTCGTAAGTGTGCTTTCTGGAAAAACTTTTACGAACCAGGACCTTGTTTGCACATGTTTTCTAAGGTTTACAAAGCATAAACACATCCTTAGAGTTTGCAAAGATCCGAGTTATCATTCTTATATGTTTATGTGATCTTTCTGAACCAAAGTTGTTTGTTCTACACATTGAACATCAAAGGGTTTTGCTTTGAAGAAGCGATGGACATCGTGTTCGACATCGTAGACGTATCAAAGCCATATCAGTGGACACCGAGACATACGTGGATGCGTGTGTTGTGGACTGGTATCGTGGAAGATGGAATTTATGCATGGGCATTATTGAAGAATGGTTGAAGATCAGAAGGAGCATCAAGACTCGTGGGGATCGAGTCTTAGTGTAAGGCTAATCTGTCTTTGTAAAACCTTTGTTCATAGTGATTGTCTGGCTTGGGCCGTCCGAGGTTATTTTTCCATTTTGGGTTTTTTCCTCGTACATCCTGCGTTTTGAGTATTCTTTACTTTAGTTTACTTGCTTTTATCACTAGATGCATGTGTAAGATTAATCAAGATAAAATTGGTTTAAAGTGAGAATTGGGTTTTCACAACTTGGTTTGGTGCATAATTAAAAGTTGGATATTTTTCGGAGAAAAAATTGGTTTTGTTTGAAACACATATATTGGGCACTCCACACATGCACATTCTTGATATTTAAAAACCCAAACCCATTATCAAGCCTATTGTTTCTAACCTCAGAAATTGGAACCAGTCTATACATAACCCATCTTATGCCAAATTTTCTGTTCCAAATACGAAACCATAGCAAGCCAATCCAAATTTTAAACAACCCCAAACCCAACCACTGCTACCACCATCATACTTGTTAAGACCATACCTAAGAAAGAAATGCAAGTTAGGAGAGCAAAAGGCCTTTGTTATTATTGTGATGAGATTTATAGGTCAGGACATAAGTGTGCTTCTAGACAGTTGTTCCTTATTGACACTATAGAATGTGTGGAGGAGGAGATTGGAGAAGAAAGTGTTCCAGAGGAAGAAATAAAAATGGATGTGGATGATATGGAAATATCAGTTCATGCCCTCATGGGTCATGTTGCTCATAACAAAATCATATTAAAAGGGTTTGTAAATATTAAACCATTGACAATACTTATGGATACCAGAAGCACACACAGTTTTTTGGACAAGGAAGCTGCAATATTGAGTGGCCATTTTATTGAGCCTACCAATAAATTGCTAGTCAATGTAGTTGATGGCAATAAGATGATTAGTGATGCAAGATGTCTCGAGTTTAAATGGAAAATGGAAGGCAAGGAATTTTCAGTTGACATGAGAATTTTGCAATTTGGTGATTGTGATATGGTTCTTGGTGTAGATTGTATGAAGCAATACAACCCTGTGACCTTTGACTTTATTGATCCAAAGGTTATTTTCAAGAAAGATGGGAAGAAGGTAGTCATTATGGGTACAAAAGAATAGGCAAAATTAAATTATATTTCAGGGCAAGCCTTTGTGGAATTACTCAAGAAGTCTACTAAAGTATTCATAGGACATTTGTTTGCTATAAATGTAGTAGAATATGGACAAGAAAATAACTCTGCTAACGTTGATGAATTACTGCAGAATTATAAGGTAGTGTTTGAAGAACCTAAGTCCTTACCTCCAAAGAGGGATCATGACCACATAATTCCCTTAAAAACAGGAGCATAGCCCACAAATCAAAGGCCTTACAAATACCCTCAGTTTCAAAAGACAGAAATTAAAAGGTTAGTAACCGAAATGATGGATGCAGGCATTATCCAACATAGTCAAAGTCCTTTTGCCTCCCCTGTGTTACTAGTCAGAAAGAAAGATGGTAGTTGGAGGTTTTGTGTTGATTACATGAAGCTAAAAGATGCTACCATTAATGATAAGTGTAACACCCCGTATTTTTGGTACATTTAAAATTTAATTAATTCGGATATTCTAAATTACTAGTGTGTTGTAATTTAATGAATTAATTATGATAGAATAATATATAAATATTAATCTGGGATTGAATGGTTAATATTTAGGGAAAATTTATTTACTAAGTGAATAGTAATAATGTAATTTCGTCGTTTCGAGTATTAATGACGAGGTATGTACTTATCACATCCGGAAGTCGGTATAGACTATATTGGGTGGGAGATAAGTATTTTTATAAATTAATTCGGATGCAAATTCTGAGTGTACAGTTGAGTCCGGATGGTCCGAGATAGTCGGAAAAGTGTACCCGGGGGTAGTAAACGGGTCACGGGACATTTTTAGACATAGTCGGGCCCACTCGGGGGCATTTTGGTCACTTGGGCTTGGCCCATTAGTCGAAAAACGGGAATTGAATAATTAAACTAATAAAAAGAAATAAGGGCATGGCTGAGCTTAATTAGAAAAAGGAATTAAAGGGTTAGGAAACCCTAGCAGCAGCCAAAGCCATTTTGGGGATCTCAAAGAACCAACAAGGTCATCTTCAACGTTGGAATCCATCGCAAATTCAGACACTATGAAACCTAAGGCAAGTGAATAACTTGCAATAGCATTAAATCTGTCTTTCAATTCATATTTGCGTGATGTAATGAATTAAAATTCGTTTTGGGGTTTCATGGCATAAACCTGAGGGTTTGATAATACAAAAGAAAACATGAATCTGATTTGCCCGAATTTATGAGGAGTTATGTAAAATCTGATATTGGAATATTGATGTGCATATGTTAGAATGATATCCAGATAAATTAGAACGAATTTGATGAAGAAATTTGGAGTAAAAATGTGTTTAAGGAAAAAGATGGATTTTTCCCCAAAATTATAAATCAGTAGTTTATGGACGAATTGATGATTGTTGTGGACTTTCTGGGAAATCCATATAAGGTTTCTAATATGTACCGGTGTTAAAAAGGCTTAAAATTCATGTTAGCAGAGATTAGGGTTTAAGAAATTCCATCCATGGCTGCCCTATCTTCGCGAAGAAGACGAAGACCTCTCCGGTCGATCGATCGACGGTCTGGGGTCGATCGAACGACGGTCGCCAGATTTTGGCAGTTTCGCCAGTTAGTTATATAAGAGGGGAAAATCATATAAAAATCTTATGTAATTAATTATTGAGAAATTAAATACATGAGAGTAAATCTAATTAATTGTAGATAAATTAATTAGGGATTGAGGCTAATAAATTAGAGTCGGGAATTTTGACTCGGGTAAATTTATTTTGGGCTACGAGAGTAAGTCCAAATTTATGGTAGGGGCGACACCAAAAATAACTTAATTAATTAAGGAGAAATTTAATTAATATTTAGAGTTGGACCATAAACTCTTAATAATTTTAATAGGCTTATGTTACGGATTTAGCGAACGGTATAGCCGGGACTTTTATATTTATATATACGGAGGCGATAGTATATATATATATGGTGTGCACAATTAATATCAGTGATTAGATATTTTATACTATAGTGCTATAGGGGGAGGTTGCGCGAAGTGGATGAATCCCCCAGCTTGAGGAGTAGGGTGAGTATATTCCCGAGGTCATAGCGTCCGTTATATGGGTGAGGGACATCTCACTTTCAGGGAAGGAATATGACCGCCTCCAATTATTTATTTTTGTCAAGTTGGTGTGAAAATTCTGACTTGGGGTATCTAGGCTATGTGATTGTACCTAGTGGGATAGCACTTTATAGAATTTACATTCCGGGAGTATTTTGCTCGGAAGGATGCAAGTTGTTATATATATTACAGTATGATTGTGAATGCTGAAATATGATTATAAGTATATAATTAGATAATTAATTATATACGGGTTATTAATGAAAAGTGAGTTATTTCACATGTATAACAAGTGTAGAAGTTATATGAATATAAAAAGGGAAATGATTTAGTTAAGTTGATGTTACTAATAACTTAAAAATCATAATCACTACATACTCAGTTAGAGTAGGGTGGGTATAAAGGAACTTTGTTAATTATCTAGTCATGAGATGAATAACTAGGTAATTTAATTAAAGCGTTAGTAGTGTACATTAGAGGAAGGGTAAGGAAGTCCTCAAGAGAGTACGATACTAACTAAAAATATGAAGAACATGCATAATTATTTATTACTGCAAGTTAATCAATTGTTAAATGTTTTTCAAATGTTTTGGGTACTAACCCTTGCTATAAAAACTTTTAAAAACCCTTTTAGGTGTCCAACCACAGGGACACCAGCCTTGACTATATTCCAGGGATCCGTTGCTGCAGCATATGTGGATGTTGCGTGGTTTTGATAGATGCCTCATTCTTCATTCTTAATGTAGAAGTTCATTATTAGTATTCGAGCATGTTGCTCACTTTCCATTTATTTGTATTAGACTTGTTGGGAGTTTATTCTTGTCTTTATGGGATTTATTACTTGGACCGTTGGTTTATTCGGTCAATTATATTTTTACTTGTGAATGATTAATTCAGTTATCTGTGTTTGTTATATAGTTTTATATTGCGCATGGGTTTTTGTTTAAATAATGAAAGATATATAAATGGCTCCAGTCTATTTTTCTCACTTAAGTGGTTAGTAATTTAATATGACGACAGTGATGCTAAGAATGGACCAAATGAGAATCCTGTTCTAACTTGATTTAGGACTGATCACCCGGGATTAATTAGGCGGGGTGTCACAGATGGTATCAGAGCATCAGGTTCTAGTGTCCTTAGGATTTGTGCGGCTTTCTACGTTTCAGCGTAACGTTCGGTTGTTATAGAGCCCTATTATTAGGATTGTTGATTATATTTTTCGCTTGTGAGATATCGTATTCCTGCTATTAGTTTTTGTATAAATTGTGTACTTACACAATTCAATCTATTTCAGATGCCACCAAAGAGACAGAGAGCGGAGAGGGCTGAGGCTAGAGATGAGGTGAGGGAGGCTCGCCAGGAGCCACAGATACCGCCACCACCGCCCCCACCCGAGTTGATTTCTACCACTCAGGTGGCAGTGATAGTGGCCCAAGCAGTCGAGACAGCGATGCGAGCTATAGCAGCTCATTTTCCACAGCCCCAGGCACCGCCTCCATTAGCTCCAGCAGTTCAGGCTCCAGTGGGGCCACCATCTTGGCAGCGAGTGAGGGAGACCTTTCAGAAGGGTCACCCACCTGAGTTTTGAGGTAGCACCAATGTGGTCGAGGCTTGTGACTGGAAGAAGAACATTCAGCGCCATCTGCGCATGTTAGAGGGTACAGAGGTGCAGAAAAAAATGCTGGCTACCTTTCATCTGTCGGGGGCAGCCTTACAGTGGTGGGAGTCCGTAACCACCGCTGAGGAGCGGGATTTGATGTCGATTTCTGAATTCTGGGTGCGGTTTGACCGCAAGTACTTCCCTCCAGCAGTAGATTCTGAGATGAGAAAGAAATTCAGCGAGTTGGTACAGGGTGACAGGTCAGTAGCAGAATATGAGGAGGAGTTCACCCGTTTGGCAAACTTTGTGCCAAATGAGGTGAGCGATGAGGAGCGGAAGAAGTCAAAAGGAGAATCAGGCAGCATTTGATTGGAAATTCGGCGTTAGTGACTTATACAGATGTCATTAATGCCGCACTTGTACATTGCCCGGATCATCGTTTCCATGCTAAAGGGAACAAGAAGGCAGGTGAGCCGAGCCAGCAGGGCAAGGCGGTTACTAGTAGTGAGACAAGTGGCACACATCAGCAGTTTATCATTCAGCAAGGGAATCAGGCTAAGAAGTTTAAGCCTGGTGGGTTCCGACCGGGAGGACAGGGGTTCAGGCAGGGGCAACCAGGCCCTAATCAGCAATAGCAGATTCCTCAGGGCCGTCAGGGCCAAGGGAACAACGGGGGAGGCCAACCGGGCCAGCAACGTCAGGGCCAGCAGGGCCAACGGCAGGGTGACGACTAGAAACGCTGTTTCGCCTGTGGCCAGCCAGGACACTTCAAGAGGGAGTGCCCGAAGAGGGGCAGAGGCCAGCAGCAGGGTGCCCAGCAGGGGCAACAGGGTCAGATGCCGCCAGCAGCACCAGCCCCACCCGCCCCACAGCAGCAGGGGCAGATGCACTACGGACGTGTGTACAACGTTCGGGATGTTCCCAATCCTCCAGCACAGCAGGCGCCGCCAGCGGTTGAGGGTATGTTTTTCATTCATGGGGGTAGCATTCTTTTTGACATGGGAGCATCACATTCATTCATTAAATCTAATTTTGCTAAACGGGCTGGGTTATTAGAGACAGCGGGTAGCCTCTGTATGAGTGTAGAGTCACCAGTAGACAGCGGGGCTTTGATTCGCTCGATTTGTCGAGGAGTAGACATTTTGATTGGGAGGCTTAGTTTAACGGCAGACCTCTTAGTGTTAGATATGGAGGGGTATGATGTCATCTTGGGCATGGATTGGTTGGCAGGTTACCGGGCTACGGTGGATTGTTATGAGAGGACAATCGTGTTCTCCATTCCGGGACAGGAGATGTTCTTGATAGCAATGCCGCTTCCTGGGGGAGGGTCGCGCACTCACTTATACTACATTGAGGAGGAAACCTCATAGGAGGTGGTAGTTCCTTTAGACTCTATTCCTGTAGTGAGGGACTTTGAGGATGTATTCCAGGAGATACCAGGATTACCACCCAGCAGAGAAATCGAATTTGTTATCGATTTGGCACCGGGGACGAGGCCGATTGCTCGGGCACCTTACCGAATGGCCCCTTCAGAAATGCGGGAATTGAGGGAACAGATTTAGCAACTACTGGGTCAGGGTTTTATTCGGCGGAGTACATCGCCGTGGGGTGCGCCGGTGTTGTTTGTGAAGAAGCGAGATGGTTCACTCTGCTTGTACGTGGATTATAGGGAGCTGAACAAGGTGACGATACGGAATAAATATCCGTTGCCTCGGATTGATGATTTATTTGACCAATTGAGAGGGGCGTCTTACTTCTCCAAGGTTGACTTGAGGTCAGGGTATCATCAACTGCGTATCCGAGAGGGGGATGTTCCTAAGACCGCTTTCTTGTCGCGGTATGGATCATATGAGTTCAGGGTGATGCCCTTCGGGCTCACCAATGCACCAGCAGTGTTCATGGACCTCATGAACAGGGTTTTCAGGGAGTACTTAGATCAGTTTGTCATCGTGTTCATTGATGACATCCTAATCTACTCGCGCACCGAGGAGGAGCACGCAGAGCATTTGCGCATGGTTTTATAGACACTGAGGGATCATCAGCTCTATACCAAATTAGGGAAGTGTGGATTCTGGCTACGGGAGGTACAGTTCCTTGGTCACATCGTGTCAGATCAGGGTATTGCAGTGGATCCGAATAAGGTGTCGGCGGTGAGGGAGTGGGGACAGCCCACGACACCGACCGAGGTGCACAGTTTTTTGGGTTTGGCCGGTTACTACAGGCGATTCATTAAGGGATTCTCTAAAATTGCAGGACCTTTGACGAATCTGACTCGGAAAGGGGTACCTTTCAAGTGGGATGATAGTTGTCAATTAGCGTTCGACGAGCTAAAGGACAAGTTGACATCTGCACCCGTGCTTGCATTGCCAAAGGGAGGGCTAGAGTATCGGGTTTACACAGACGCATCCTTACGGGGTCTTGGGGGTGTGCTCCAGCAGGAGGAAAGGGCTATAGCTTATGCTTCCAGGAAGCTAAAGCCCCACGAGAGGAATTACCCCACTCACGACCTAGAGTTGGCAGCGGTCGTTTTTGCTTTGAGGATATGGAGGCATTATCTTCTAGGAGAGCAGTTTACCCTATTCACGGATCACAAGTCACTTCAGTATCTCTTCACACAGAAGGATCTGAATATGAGGCAGAGGCGGTGGCTAGAATTCATGAAGGACTACCAGTTTGATATTCAGTATCATCCTGGTAAGGGCAATATAGTAGCAGACGCATTGAGCCGAAGGCCGACTGGGGAGATATCAGAGGTATGGAAAGCGAAGTGGAGAGAGCTTCAATATGAGGATGACGTAGCCAAGGCTTGCATGTCAGCTTTATCCATCACACCCGAGATCATTATGCGAGTTGTGAAGGCTCAGGCAGAGGATCAGATTTGCCGGGATAGGGTGGGACAGTTGTTAGCTGAGGGAGCAGAGGGTTACTCGATTAGCTCAGAAGGAGGCCTACGCTTTAATGGGAGGTTAATGGTGCCAGAGGATGAGGATTTGAGGCACGCTGTTATGACAGAATCCCATGGTTCGAAATTT
The DNA here is from genome assembly GCA_949130495.1 of Sambucus nigra. Classification (NCBI taxonomy): domain Eukaryota; kingdom Viridiplantae; phylum Streptophyta; class Magnoliopsida; order Dipsacales; family Adoxaceae; genus Sambucus; species Sambucus nigra. Next base: position 71,207,035 of record OX422211.1, on the reverse strand, counting down.
GCGGTACATCCCGGTGGGGATAAAATGTACCAAGATATGAGGAGGCAGTATTGGTGGGCAGGGATGAAACGGGACATAGCGGAGTTTGTTTCGAAATGTGCCACGTGTCAGCTTGTGAAAGTTGACCACCAGAGACCATCAGGGATGATACAGCCGTTAGACATTCCCGTGTGGAAGTGGGAGAGCATCTCCATGGACTTCATCACAGGGTTACCTGTATCGCAGAGGGGTCACGACTCCATATGGGTTATTGTGGATCGGTTGACTAAGGTGGCCCACTTTTTGCCGGTACGCACAGACTTCGAGACGATGCGTTATGCACAGCTATTCATAGCAGAGATTGTTAAGTTGCATGGAGTACCTATAAATATTGTATCCGACCGAGACAAATTCTTTGTCGCCCACTTTTGGCAGGGCTTTCAGGAGGCAATGGGCACGGAGTTGCGCTTGAGTACAGCGTATCACCAACAGACTGACGGACAGACTGAGAGAGTTAACCAGATGCTGGAAAACATGCTCAGAATGTGCATTTTGGACTTCGGGGGAGGATGGGAGAAATATCTCCCTTTGGTAGAGTTTGCGTATAACAACTCTTACCAATTCACGATTGGCATGGCACCGTTTGAGGCACTGTACGGGAGACCTTGTCGTTCACCCGTTTGTTGGTTAGAGGTGGGGGACAACAAACTCTTGGGGCCGGAGATTGTTCAGGAGACATCTGCCAAGATAGAGTTGATTCGAGGAAGAATTCGAATAGCTCAGGACAGGCAAAAGAGTTATGCTGATGCTTCTCGAAGACATGTGGAGCTAGAAGTTGGGGACCAGGTTTTAGTCCGGGTATCCCCAATGAAAGGGGTGATGAGGTTCGGCAAGAAGGGTAAGTTAGCACCGTGATACGTGGAACCTTTCCCTATTATTGAGAGGGTGGGACCGGTGGCGTATAAGCTTGGGTTACCAGAACATCTTCAGCGGATACACGATGTATTCCATGTGGAATCGTTGAAGAAATATCGAAGGAGCGAGAGAGCCTTTTGGCACATTCCACTCGAGGAGATCGACTTACAGCCAGACATCTCGTATGAGGAGAGGCCGGTAGCAATTCTGGATCATAGTAAGCGGAAATTACGATCCAAGGTTATTCCATTGGTTAGAGTACAGTGGGGTCATCACAATGTTGACGAGTCTACCTGGGAGCGAGAGGAGGATATGCGGGAACAATATCCAGAGCTTTTCAACGCAGGTACGATATAATTTCGGGGACAAAATTCCTTTATAAGAGGGGGAGTATGTAACACCCCGTATTTTTGGTACATTTAAAATTTAATTAATTCGGATATTCTAAATTACTAGTGTGTTGTAATTTAATGAATTAATTATGATAGAATAATATATAAATATTAATCTGGGATTGAATGGTTAATATTTAGGGAAAATTTTTTTACTAAGTGAATAGTAATAATGTAATTTCGTCGTTTCGAGTATTAATGACGAGGTATGTACTTATCACATCCGGAAGTCGGTATAGACTATATTGGGTGGGAGATAAGTATTTTTATAAATTAATTCGGATGCAAATTCTGAGTGTACAGTTGAGTCCGGATGGGCCGAGATAGTCGGAAAAGTGTACCCGGGGGTAGTAAACGGGTCACGGGACATTTTTAGACATAGTCGGGCCCACTCGGGGGCATTTTGGTCACTTGGGCTTGGCCCATTAGTCGAAAAACGGGAATTGAATAATTAAACTAATAAAAAGAAATAAGGGCATGGATGAGCTTAATTAGAAAAAGGAATTAAAGGGTTAGGAAACCCTAGCAGTAGCCAAAGCCATTTTGGGGATCTCAAAGAACCAACAAGGTCATCTTCAACGTTGGAATCCATCGCAAATTCAGACACTACGAAACCTAAGGCAAGTGAATAACTTGCAATAGCATTAAATCTGTCTTTCAATTCATATTTACGTGATGTAATGAATTAAAATTCGTTTTGGGGTTTCATGGCATAAACATGGAGTTTTGATAATACAAAAGAAAACATGAATCTGATTTGCCCGAATTTATGAGGAGTTATGTAAAATCTGATATTGGAATATTGATGTGCATCTGTTAGAATGATATCCAGATAAATTAGAACGAATTTGATGAAGAAATTTGGAGTAAAAATGTGTTTAAGGAAAAAGATGGATTTTTCCCCAAAATTATAAATCAGTAGTTTATGGACGAATTGATGATTGTTGTGGACTTTCTGGGAAATCCTAATAAGGTTTCTAATATGTACCGGTGTTAAAAAGGTTTAAAATTCATGTTAGCAGAGATTGGGGTTTAAGAAATTCCGTCCATGGCTGCCCTGTCTTCGCGAAGAAGATGAAGACCTGTTCGATCGATCGATCGACGGTCTGGGGTCGATCGATCGACGGTCGCCAGATTTTGGCAGTTTCGCCAGTTAGTTATATAAGAGGGGAAAATCATATAAAAATCTTATGTAATTAATTATTAAGAAATTAAATACATGAGAGTAAATCTAATTAATTGTAGATAAATTAATTAGGGTTTGAGGCTAATAAATTAGAGTCGGGAATTTTGACTCGGGTAAATTTATTTTGGGCTACGAGAGTAAGTCGAAATTTATGGCAGGGGCGACACCAAAAATAACTTAATTAATTAAGGAGAAATTTAATTAATATTTAGAGTTGGACCATAAATTCTTAATAATTTTAATAGGCTTATGTTACGGATTTAGCGAACGGTATAGCCGGGACTTTTATATTTATATATACGGAGGCGATAGTATATATATATGGTGTGCACAATTAATATCAGTGATTAGATATTTTATACTATAGTGCTATAGGGGGAGGTTGCGCGAAGTGGATGAATCCCTTAGCTTGAGGAGTAGGGTGAGTATATTCCCGAGGTCATAGCGTCCGTTATATGGGTGAGGGACATCTCACTTTCAGGGAAGGAATATGACCGCCTCCAATTATTTATTTTTATCAAGTTGGTGTGAAAATTCTGACTTGGGGTATCTAGGCTATGTGATTGTACCTAGTGGGATAGCACTTTATAGAATTTACATTCCGGGAGTATTTTGCTTGGGAGGATGCAAGTTGTTATATATATTACAGTATGATTGTGAATGCTGAAATATGATTATAAGTATATAATTAGATAATTAATTATATACGGGTTATTAATGAAAAGTGAGTTATTTCACATGTATAACAAGTGTAGAAGTTATATGAATATAAAAAGGGAAATGATTTAGTTAAGTTGATGTTACTAATAACTTAAAAATCATAATCACTACATACTCAGTTAGAGTAGGGTGGGTATAAAGGAACTTTGTTAATTATCTAGTCATGAGATGAATAACTAGGTAATTTAATTAAAGCGTTAGTAGTGTACATTAGAGGAAGGGTAAGGAAGTCCTCAAGAGAGTACGATACTAACTAAAAATATGAAGAGCATGCATATTTATTTATTACTGCAAGTTAATCATTTGTTAAATGTTTTTCAAATGTTTTGGGTACTAACCCTTGCTATAAAAACTTTTAAAAACCCTTTTAGGTGTCCAACCACAGGGACGCCAGCCTTGACTATATTCCAGGGATCCGTTGCTGCGGCATATGTGGATGTTGCGGGGTTTTGATAGATGCCTCATTCTTCATTCTTAATGTAGAAGTTCATGATTAGTATTAGAGCATGTTGCTCACTTTCCATTTATTTGTATTAGACTTGTTGGGAGTTTATTCTTGTCTTTATGGGATTTATTACTTGGACCGTTGGTTTATTCGGTCAATTATATTTTTACTTGTGAATGATTAATTCAGTTATCTGTGTTTGGTATATAGTTTTATATTCCGCATGGGTTTTTGTTTAAATAATGAAAGATATATAAATGGCACCAGTCTATTTTTCTCACTTAGGTGGTTACTAATTTAATATGACGACAGTGATGCTAAGAATGGACCAAATGAGAATCCTATTCTAACTTGATTTAGGACTGATCACCCGGGATTAATTAGGCGGGGTGTCACAATAAGTTTCCCATTCCCATTATTGAAGAACTTCTTGATGAGTTGCATGGTGCCTCTGTGTTTTCCAAGCTAGATTTAAGATCCGAATACCATCAGATTAGAGTAATTAAAGATGACATCTATAAGACTGCTTTTAGAACACACATTGGTCATTTTGAATTCAGAGTAATGCCCTTTGGTCTCACAAATGCTCCTCCATCTTTTCAATCCCTAATGAATCACATTTTTAGACCGTTCTTGAGGCAATTTGTACTAGTTTTTTTTATGACATATTGGTCTATAGCCCCTCAATGGAAACTCATAGAATGCACCTTGAACAAGTGCTAATCGCATCGAAAGAAAATCAATTGTTTGCTAAAAAAGATAAATGTGCTTTTGCTCAGACTAAGATTGACTATTTTCGTCACTTAATTTCTGGAACATGAGTATGCACAGATCCTAGCAAAATTCAATCCATGACTCAATGGCCCACTCCTAGCAATGTCAATAGTATGAGAGGATTTATGGGTTTAACGAGTTTTTACCAGTAATTTATGATGGTTTATGGTGTGATAAGAAAGACTCTTACTGAATTCTTAAAGAAAGATGGATTAAAATGGAATTCTGAAGTTGACAAGTCGTTTTCAATTGTTGAAAATAACTATGACTACATCCCCAGTGCTAGCCATTCCTAATTTTCAGCAAAAATCCTTTATTGTTGAGACTGATGCATGCTCCACAGGCATTGGGTTTGTTTTAATGCAGAACAAAAGACTTATAGCTTTCTTGAGTAAATCTTTTGGACCTAAGAAAATGGGACTATCTATATATGAGAAAGAAATGCTTGCGATCATAATGGCAGTGACAAAGTGGTAGGCTTATTTACAAGGTACTTATTTCATCATCATGACTGACCATTAGAACTTGAAATTTTTTGCAGAACAAAAGAATATAACTATGCTACAACAAAAGTGGCTCACAAAGATGCTTGGGTTGGATTATGAGATTAAGTATAAGAAAGGAGTGGACAACATAGTGGCTCTTGCCTTATCTCGGCAGCATGAAGATTATGTTCAACTACAAGCTCTATCAATAGTTACCCTAATATGTATACAAGAAGTGATGGAAAGTTATGTGGGGGATGCGGAATATCAAGAATAAATCTCTGGATTGGTATTATCAAAATATGGTCCAACTGAATGCTCTTTTCAGCAAGGGGTCTTGAGGAGGAGAGGCAAAATCTAGGTAGGGGCTAATGCAAATTTAAGACTGCAAATCATGCAAGCACTACATGAGACATCTGTAGGAGTACATTCTGGTGTGGAGGACACTTATAAAAGGTCTCAATTGTTATTTTATTGGCCTGGACTCAAGAAAGATACTCAAAACTTTGTAGCTACATGTGCTTTACGGCAATAAAATAAAGTAGAGCATGTGAAATCTCCTGGCCTCTTGCAACCATTGTCAGTGCCACAACAGTCTTGGGCTCATCTCTCTATGGCCTTTATAGAAGGGCTTCCACTTTCTGAATGCCACGACGTTATCCTTGTAGTGGTGGATAGGTTCACCAAGTAATCTTACTTTATTTTTCTTTGACACCCTTTTACTGCAATAGAGGTGGCTAGAGTGTTCTTTGATCAAGTGGGTAAGTTGCATGGCATATCTCAATCAATTGTTTCTGATAGAGATAAAATATTTACAAGTAATTTTTGGTAAGAGTTGTTTAAATTGGTGGGTACTAGGTTACATTTCAGCACATCTTACCATCCCCAATCGGATGGCCAGACTGAAAGAGTTAACCAATGTTTGGAAATTTACTTGAGGTGTATGACTAGGTTGAGACCTAAACAATGGCATAAATGGCTTAGTTCAGCAGAGTGGTGGTATAATTCCATGTACCACAGCACTTTAATGATGTCTCCATTTCAAGCCTTATATGGCTACTTTCCTCCCTTTCTCTATCTATTCCATCTTATTTAGAAACTTTCATAGCAACTGTGGAAGATATGCTTTGGGAAAAACAATAGATGTTTTAATTGCTTCATGAACAATTACAGCAAGCCCAACAGAGAACCAAATGGTATGCTGATAAAGGAAGGTCTGAAAGATAGTTTCAAGTCGAGGATATGGTATATTTGAGGCTACAACCATATAGACAATCTTCAGTGGCTCTTAGACGAAATCTCAAGATGGCAGCAAGGTTTTATGGCTCTTTTTGCGTGCTCGCCGAGGAGAGCGATGTGGCTTACAGGTTTCAGCTGCCACTTTCATCAAAAGTCCATCAAGTTTTTCATGTTTCCCAATTAAAGAAGAAAATTAGGTCTACTTGCGCAACCAGTACGGAATTACATACACTTGTTACTGATGGTCAATTTCGCATAGAACATGTGGCTATTAAAAGTAGGAGGTTGATTCAGAGAGGGTTAAAACCAGTTTCTCAAATTTTAGTTCAATGGTCCAATATCATTCCCAAAGATTCCACGTAGGAGGATTGGGACTTCATTGCTGCCAAGTTTCCTCAATTTATTCCTTGAGGGCAAGGAAATTGTGGAGAGAGGGGTAATTGTCATAGCTGTTGTAAGTGACATGATCAATTAGTTAGAAACTGATGGGTTGATAAGCTAGTATAGGTTGTCAGTTAGCTAATCTCAATTAGCACAAAAGAAATAATCTCAGCCTTTGGTTGTTAACAACTTGTAACAGAATTGTAAGATCAACTATACATAGTTATAGCTAAGATTGTATGAGGGATTAATTTTCAGAATTAAAAACTCAAGTTCTTTTTCAACTTCTTTTATTCTCTTTCATTTTTCTGTTCAATTTCTAATTCTGTTGATAGTACTTGTCACAATTATGACAGATGATAAAATTGTGAATTTGTACTTTATGTTTATGCATATATTACTCGTCATTATTCTTATTATTAATTGCGTTAATTATTTCCAGGCACCATGTGTATACAGTAATTGATTCCGCTTTCTAATCTTGAAAACATTGTTTTTGTTTATCTTGAATACATAATTAAAGTTGATTAGATCGCAACCAAAAATCTAGTTGATCCAGAGGGTTAGTTTTCTGTAAAAGAATTTAAGGGTTTAATTCCATCAGAAGATTCTGTCATTACGTAAAAAGATTGATTCCATCGAAAGATTCTATTAAAGTTTATTAACTATTAACATGTGCATTCATGATTCGGTATGAGTTCGTTTTATTATATATAATCCTGCTAATGTTTTTGGATTGACTATAATTCACTAAAAATTTAGACACTTCTTAGTTGTTTATGGTTGTAAAAGATAGTTTAATTTGGAATTGGTACTATCTATCGTTAAAATGAAGCTTCTATATAGCAACGTCTATGAGACGTTTGTCTGTTGATATTTGTATATATGATATACACATCGTTGCTATTTGTATATATGGTATACACATTTATCTATTTTTATTTGTATATATGATATACACATGTCAGTCACGTTTATCTGTTGTTATTCGCATACCATAAAATCTATTGTTATTTGTATATATGATATACACATTGAAAACTAATTGTTATATGGTCTATATCATTTTCTTCTATTTGTAAATATGATACACACACATCACTTTGTATTAAACTACCTCACCCTATAGGTGGAACCATGCTCCATCCTTGAGACCCCAGTTCTACAAGCCATAAACCTTTATGCCGCCCACTTGCACTAACTTAACCCCACAAATACCAATCATATTAACATGTGATCATTAATGTTCTTCCTCTTTTAACAATTTATATAGTAGCAACACTAGGGGTAATTGGAAACCAAAATCCACATTATCATCAATATACCCAATCAAATAGTAAGACATATTCACCAAAATGTTAAATAATACTGTTTTGTTAATCATAAATTCGAATATGAATCATAAGGTTGCATCATGAATAAAATAGTTTTGACATGACTCCAGAATGTTTATCTTCATGCAATCACATAATAGAAAATTCCTTATAACTACGATTTAAAAACTGACCTTTGTCCATCGTTGTTGAACAGATTAAAGTGACTTGAATGCTCCTTTAATTCCTTTCTTGAACAGCCCGGAATATGAGAAAAATGAATTTCGGATTTTCTCTCCCTCCTTAGAAACAGTGTGTATTGAGATGAATCTAGATAGTGTAGAGGTCTCTATTTATAAGGGGAAGAGGGTCGGAATCCTAGTGGAGTTGGGACTCTTTCAAGTCTCCCACAAATGCCACTAACCATCATGTGACTAACGAATAAGGTTTATCCAAATCTTTTAATATCTTTATTTATCATATTCCTAATTAATTATCTGACATTTATTAAAACCACATAAATGGGAAATTCGGAATTTAATACAATTGAAATTAAATAATTAATTTCGTCACTTAACATTAATTTCCAACAGTCTCCCACTTGGTCTTAATAATTCGTATAATTAAATTAGGTATCATAAGGTGCACAATCATTGATAAATTTTGCTAAATCAAATTATTCACGGATGCGAGTCATGGCGGTTCCATACTATTCAAGATCATGGTTCCTTCCATGTACCACGACACCATTATTTCATTCAACTGAGCCTTTAGTATTGGGCATCATAATGGCCTCATAATGTCCTTTTGAATAAGGACTATTTATGTCAACAATAATTCATAATTATATGCATGCATTCACAAATGAGAGAAATAATAGAAATCAGAAACACTTTTATTGAATTCAAGAAATAGTGTCAAACAACTAAACCAAAATAGAAATCATAATCTAATTAATCGAGACCCATCACTTTAAAATGTTCCATAAAGGTCTTCGGAGATAGTCCTTTCGTGAGAGGATCTGTTATTGACCGGGCGGAAAAGGTGTGTTCGTGTGAGGACACAATCGTTGTGTGTTTCGCCGTCGCGATACAAAAGAACCTAAGCTAAAACCACACTTGACAAGCAAGCACAGCGGTAAGTCGGGTATCGTAAGAAATCCACAGGGAGTGATTAAATTTTAGATGTTAATTGTTTTAGAACTTCAAGAATAAAAATGGTGTAAAAGAAATAAGAAAAGGTGATGGTTGAGAATAGTGACAAAAGAAAAAGAATAAGTTACGCTACGCAAAAGTAAAGCGAGGATCGGGATCACATACACACATTCACGGGCTAAACAACTACTAATTAGAATTTCGATTCGAAAACATTTAATCGATCATTTTCAATTAACCATAAACATCACGCAATAAGGAATTTAAGCCAAAGTTGCGAGATTAAACATTTAATCAAAAATGGTCACACGCGGATTAAATTCGGATAATCTCTATAAACACTAACGTTGCGTGACAAAGAAAGTTAAACGCATAATAATCCGACTTTAATACGTGCGGTTTCAATTAAATGCAATTTTACACGAAACCCTAACTTTCGAGGTCCAAACTCGAAAATGGCGGAAACGCAATTCCGACCCTATTTATCTAAGGGCAATACATGGAAATAAACTAAATTAAACTAATTAAACTAAGAAAGCAAGAATTAAAGAATGTAAACCTAATTAACAAAGCATGTAAATTATCTAGAAATCAAGAATTAATGGAAAACAAGCTATATTAATGGTAGAGGAGATGAATAGTCAACTTACAAACCAATTAGATTGTCAATCCAAAGAGAAATGAAGAAGAACCATCCAAAACCCTCAAAACCCTAACTATTCTAACCTAAAATCGTGTATGTACTGATATCTGGTCTTATTACAACAAAATTGGCTTATATAGTAAGTTGGAATAAAAATAAAGAAGAAAGAAAAGAAGGCAAAATATCTGCAGAAAACAGAGCATCGATCGATCGACCCCTTTGGTCGATCGATCGACCTAGGCAAAAATTTGGCAAATAAGAATGGTCGATCGATCTACCAAATGGGTCGATCGATCGATCAAGCAGGGCAGAATGCAGTAGCCTATTGCATTCCTCTTTTCTTCTTCTCCTTCTCCTCTTTTGCTTCCTTATTTTTCCTCCGCTGAAATCGTCGTAACTTCTTCGTTATACATCAGAATCGCGCACCGTTCACGGCCACGCGAAGCTAGAAAGGAGGGATACAACTTCTGTGAGATGTCAGGCCAGGTACCCAAGCTGTGAAAAGACTAAAATGCCCTTGCACGTGAGATTGTGTACGGAACTTCACCGAAATGCGTCCGAACTTCATACTAAGCATCCAAATACCTACAAAAGCTCAATTAACCCCTGCAAAACATGTTAACATAGAAATCTGAGGTTGTCTGGTTAACGAGCATAAATATAGGGATTAAGATACCCAAGGGGGCTAATAACGCGTAGGTTAACGGGTGAAATACACAATATTTGCGTCGTATCACACCCCCTAACTTACACATTGCTAGTCCCTAGCAATGAAATAGGATGCAACAAGAACTACAAGAAAACCAAAAGCAGGAGAAGGAACAAAAATATGGTATAAAAGCATAAGGCCACTTTCGCGGGCAATTCGATTGCATTTAGCGTATGCAATAAGCCGTTAAATCCCTAGGTTACCCTAGTGGATGAGTGTCGTCTCGTGAGGGTTTTCAAGGATGAAACCCACAAACATCACATGGTTTCCTCAAAATATGCCCAGCCCAACATGCGACAAACTCAACAACAACGAAAAAGATTTCAAACATGTTATTAGCATATTGAACGAATTCAAGCTAAAGTCCGTTGTTATTAACAGGTTGAATGCACCTCATAGAATTGAAACTTTACAAGTGGGAGGGGGGAGAGAAAATTCAAAATATGATTTGGTAAAAACTTAAATAAACCGGATAAACATAAAGGCATGCATATATTCAATCCTCACGGGCATTACGCTCATCAAGCGAATTCACTCAAAACAGGGAGGTAACACACGGGACATGCGGGCATAAAGAGTAAATGTAAATGGAAACTAGGCCGCACACATGTCACAAAAGAAGAACGCTATATATAAAATGAAAAACTGTAATCTCAATGAAAGATACCGCACACTAAAAGAGGCGAAATGCATTTTCACAGATTATCAAAACTATTATGACTTTTAAATTAAATGCACCCTAAGATCACATAGGACTTTAGAGGGTTGTAATGTAGGTTTGGGGTTAAGGTACAAAATGAAAGGTATATGTACGGATTCAAAGTGTTCGGAGATGAAAACTTGGAATAATGGGAAAATGCGGGCAATATCAAAAATGGAAAGTAACTTCCAAACGAGCATTAGATATATCATCGGGGAGAGTAATCAAAGCTTATTGAACTATATACAACATTTACAACTTTCTCTTTCTTTTTCTTTTCTTCTTTTTCTCATTTTTCTCTTTTGTTTTTCTATTGCTTTTTGCTTTCTCTTTTTCTTCACTTTTTTCACATCACTTTTCTTTACTTATCAAACTCTCAAATGCCTAAAATTGCAACCGACATACAACAATAACATTCAATCCCAAGTAAAATTCCAAACAAAGGTATGGAAGGTGTATGTAAGGTTTAAAACTCCAATTTGGAGTTGGTTATGGGATTCGGGTTATGAAACGAAAGGCTATATTTAGGCTCAAAGGGGTTAACGAGGGTAAATATATAAGGGTGAGCTCAAGGCTAATATGGGTGATATAACAAAGAGGGCCTATGATCATTTCACAAAGTTTACGCAATTCTCAAGTCAAAACAATATAAGAAAATCATGCTCAAGCAACACATTTCAAGTATAAACTCAATTAATGAACAGTCAATGAAAGAATAAAGAGATTACCAACGACTGTAACGTTTTCAAAGAGGAAAGAAAGGTGTATACACTCACAAACGACGAAAGGTACAAAGCTTACTCGGTGTAAGTATATACAATGCATCAAAAGATTACCGAGTTATAAAAATCTTAAACCAAATCAATATAGCAAGGAAAGTGCATATGCTCATGGGATAAAGTTTAATTCATGAAGTTATTCACAATATCAATGATTTGAGGACTAAAGTCCAATAACTTCTAAAATTGAGAACATGCATCATTGAGTTGTCAATTGGATCATGCAATTATTGAAATTTATCATCGAAAACAAGGCAAAATGCCCAACAAAGGAGAAAAAAGAAAGAAAATATTTTTGAAATTTTTCAAATTTTTCACAAAAGGGCATACTTAGTAACTAACAAGTAAGCAAATCCATGGACAAAACAAAGAAATGGATAGAATATCCTACACCCCCTAACTTAAATGTTGCATTGTCCTTAATGCGCATTAAGAACACAACACAAAGAGAGGAAAAGAACGATATTACCCAAAATTGGAGAGATCTCCATAAGCACGAGTCCAATGAAATCTACAAAACAAGTTAGTACCGAGCATAGCAAAAACAAATAACAAAAAGTTTGCTAATTACACTAGACTAAATTAAAAGGAAAGAAAAATAGGAAAGAAAGAAAATTAAAAAGCTAACTATTGACAACCTACTATTTAGGCTTCACACTAACTATACACTAGAAGTCTAAATAGTTGAGGGTCCACCCAAAAAGGGATTTGACTTTGAAAGATCAACGGTGGATCCTCCAAAGCGAACATGCCTCCCGGAAAATAAGAATTCCGTTTGAACAACGGAAGGCATGTGGGTGGTGAAAAAAGTGAACCATCGTCAATTTGAAATTTTTGGGGGACGATGGGGGATTTGGATAATAAGGGGGAAAGGAACACTAGAGGACCAAGAAAAATCGATTCATCTCCCAAAGGTTTTTCAAATGGAATGGGAGATGGTGCACACATGAGGATAACATCCATTGAAAACAAGTCCGGTAAAGAGTCCTCATCGGCAAAAAGTGTAGAAGTTTTAAAAGTTTCTACCGACTCATAGGAATCAACCGGTAATTCTAATGGTTCGATCACGGAAAACGAATATGGTGATGAAACAAATTCAATCTCAATCGACTCATCGTCGGAAGGAGATTGAATTTAGGGGGAGAAAGATGCACACTCGATGAGAAATTCTTCGAAAAATTTAGGTGAAACACGAGTTTCCACCTCCTCGTTGTTTTGTGCATAAGAATTCATCTAATCGCAAAGTGCACCAAGTCTCATTCCAGCATCATTTAGGCTTTCCAAACCTTGGGAGTAAAGAAGCAAAGTCTCTTCCAAAGTAGGCTTCCTCGGCTCAAGAGCCTCGGACTCCTCATTTGGTTGAAACTCGTCTTCGAAAGTAAGGAAATGAGAATCGTCATTGGATTCGAATAATGAATCCAACTCAAGCTCCCAATAACGATTTTCATTCCGATAAATGTTTTCAAGTCTTTCATTTTCAAGTAAATCTTGAAAATGGAAAACTTGAAAACTATCCCCAAAGTAAGAATCATTAGAATGACCGTAATAACTATAATAATAGGACATGATTACCTCGTTGTTTGTAGATGGAGAATCCGAGCAAGAAAGTGAGCAACCACGAATCAAAGTTTCTTAGCGCTCAAAGTATGCAAATCCTGCAAAAAAGGTTAAAACAAAGAATACAAATACAAAAGGAAAAATACTACGAAATAATAAAACAATTACAGTCTAAAATACACTCCCCGGCAACGGCGCCATTTTGTGACCGGGCGGAAAAGGTGTGTTCGTGTGAGGACACAATCGTTGTGTGTTTCGCCTACGCGATACAAAAGAACCTAAGCTACAACCACACTTGACAAGCAAGCACAGCGGTAAGTCGGGTATCGTAAGAAATCCACAGGGAGTGATTAAATTTTAGATGTTAATTGTTTTAGAACTTCAAGAATAAAAATGGTGTAAAAGAAATAAGAAAAGGTGATGGTTGAGAATGGTGACAAAAGAAAAAGAATAAGTTACGCTACGCAAAAGTAAAGCGAGGATCGGGATCACATACACACATTCACGGGCTAAACAACTACTAATTAGAATTTCGATTCGAAAACATTTAATCGATCATTTTCAATTAACCATAAACATCACGCAATAAGGAATTTAAGCCAAAGTTGAGAGATTAAACATTTAATCAAAAATGGTCACACGCGGATTAAATCGGATAATCGCTATAAACACTAACGTTGCGTGACAAAGAAAGTTAAATGCATAATAATACGACTTTAATACGCGCGGTTTCAATTAAATGCAATTTTACACGAAACCCTAACTTTCGAGGTCCAAACCCGAAAATGGCGGAAACGCAATCCCGACCCTATTTATCTAAGGGCAATACATGGAAATAAACTAAATTAAACTAATTAAACTAAGAAAGCAAGAATTAAAGCATGTAAACCTAATTAACAAAGCATGTAAATTATCTAGAAAGCAAGAATTAATGGAAAACAAGCTATATTAATGGTAGAGGAGATGAATAGTCAACTTACAAACCAATTAGATTGTAAATCCAAAGAGAAATGAAGAAGAACCATCCAAAACCCTCAAAACCCTAACTATTCTAACCTAAAATCATGTATGTACTGATATCTGGTCTTATTACAACAAAATTGGCTTATATAGTAAGTTGGAATAAAAATAAAGAAGAAAGAAAAGAAGACAAAATATCTGCAGAAAACAGAGCATCGATCGATCGACCCTTTTGGTCGATCGACCAAATGGGTCGATCAATCGATCAAGCAGGGCAGAATGCAGCAGCCTACTGCATTCCTCTTTTCTTCTTTTCCTTCTCCTCTTTTGCTTCCTTGTTTTTCCTCCGCTGAAATCGCCGTAACTTCTTCGTGATACACGTGAAAGGAAGCGGGAAGGGAGTGGGGATTAACCAGTCGGATGAGGCAGAAGGGAATAATACCAGTGGGGTATCCCAGCAGAAGATTGGGGGAGATCAGGGGCAGGATTTTCGGCAAAGAAATCATGCCAAACGATCTAAGACTGGAGGCTATCGGCGGGATGGCCAGGAATTCCAACAAGGTTGGCATGGAAGGGATCAGTGGCAGGGTGAACATATTAGAAAGTGTTTCAGTTGTGGAAAAGCGAGACACATGAAGAGATATTGCCTTAAGCGAGGCAGGGGTCAACTACAGGACGAGGTCCTAGATGTACAACCACTAAAGAAAAATCACGGGTGCATTCGGGCAGGGAGAAGCTGCTCCGGAAATCGAGAACCAGCCGTTGCAGCTGGAGTATAAAAGTAATTATGTTACCCTAGGGGCATGGGGTATATTGTTGAGTGACAAAGAGGATGTCACAGTATAAGACTTGTTTTTCACTAGAGTTCGCAGGTGAGTCGAACTTAGTGGGTGCATTGGCGGTACCAGCCATAGCATATGGGTAAACTTTCCGTAGGGTAGCGGAGTTCCTAGTGTTCCTCATGGGAGAGTGGAGACGTACACTGAGTGATTGGTTGAATTATGCGAGGAATTACTACTTTCGAGAATTATGGGAGTAGGACTGATAATACTTTTTAAACATCAGCTGGATAGCGATGGAACTTAAATATTGTGGATAGTGGAGTTAAATTTTGGTGTCCGCGACACCAGGGTATGGTTGGTACTAGGTATCACCGGAAAGGGCGTATAGCCTATATATAGGTGGGTATATATATTGTATTACGTGGTGCAATAGCACGTAGTGAGATTTTGTGTTCTCACATTTTATCCCAGTAAGTGGGGATGTTTACTGAAGTGAATCAGGGTGGTTAACTTAATTTTTGAGCGGAGAGAGATAGCTAGGGGTTTATTTTGCGCAAGGACTAGTGATAGTAAGGGCGCGGTATTATGTTGTCTTTGGTAACATAAGGGTAAGGGCGTATATACTTTTGTGTTGAGAGATAAGTATTTATGGGGAGGTGTTTGGACGTTTCACATGGGTTGAGTACCCGAGCAGTAAATATATATGTATAAATATATGTAATATGACTATGGGTTCGTAGTTATATTATGGGTTACGACTAGCACAGTCGGGTAACTTTCGTGCGGTAGAGTGCGGGGATAGGGTGTATGGGCACCCGAGTTAATTAAGGAAAATTTTGTGCGGTTAAGCATGGGGATAGGGTGTATGGGCGCCCTGGTAAAGTTAAATGCATACTTGTATAACGTATGGTTAGAATCGAATGGGATAGATATAGCGGGCTTGGAGACATTTGACTAGTGAGTAATATATGAATACTGGAACACTAGGTTTATCTTAATTTCGAGGACGAAATTCCTTTGTAAGGGGGGGAGTATGTAACACCCCGTATTTTTGTGCATTTAATATTTAATTAATTCAGGATTTTAAATTACTGATGTGTTGTAATTTTAATTGAATTAATTATGGCAATATATATATTTAAATATTAATCGGGGAGTGAATGGTTAATGTTTAGAAAATTTTATTTACTAAGTGAATCGTAATAATTTAATTACATCATTTCGGGTATTAATGACGGGGTATGCACTTATCCCAGCCGGGAGTCGGTATAGACTTAATGGGGTGTGAGATAAGGATTTTTATAAATTAATTCGGATGTCAATTCTGACTGTGCGGTTGAGTCCGGATGGGTCGAGATAGTCAGAAAAGAGTACCCGGGGGTAGTAATTGGGTCTCGGGGTATTTTTGGGCATAGGCGGGCCCACACGGGGTGAGTTGGGCCACTTTAATTAAGCCCATTAGGTGAAAAACGGGATTAATGGTTTTTAACCTAATGGGGAGAATAGAAAATCAGCAGCCATCAAATTCTAAACCTAGGGTTTGAGAGAGGATTTGGGGAAAAACAAATCAAGAGCAAATTGGAGGTTTTTGGAGCCAAATTGAGGGACTCCGCCAACGGAATCAGACACTACGAACACTTTCAGGCAAGTGGTTAACTGTTTTTGATTCTTAAAGCATGATAATCAATTTATATTATAGTGATGTGGGTATGAAAATCCGTTTTTGGGTGTAAATCCGTTTTTGGGTGTAAATGGGTACAAAATGGGTTTTTGTTTTTGAAATACTTGAATGAGATTCAAAGTAAGATTTAGATGGGTGATTGAAATCTGAATATGTATTTATGATTTGAATGAGAAATTCAGAATATAAAAGAGTGGAAATCAAATCTGGAAATTTGGATTTAAAAACAGATAATTAAATTTTAGTGAGAAAGACCCATTTCAAAAATTAAGAGATAATTAGAGGGGTTGATTAACTTAATGATCTCTATGATGAGTAGGATGTAGATTGACCATGTGTAGAGGATGGGATGATGTTATTAGAGGTAAATTATGGTTTAAAAACCTTGAAATTCGTTAATGGTGGAAAACAGGGGGAAGAAGAGCTGTAACGAAGGGGTCGATCGATCGATCGGGGGCATCGATCGATCGATGATAGGAAATTCTGGGCAGTTCGGCCAGATTATTATATAAGGGGAAAATTATTAAAAGTTAAGTTTCATACATTAATAAGTGATAGGTAATTGTGAAACAAATATTCCTAGCAATTATGGGAGAAAGTAATTGGATTAGGATGAATTTATGTGGGACATTAAATGGATGAAATTTGAGAAATTTTATTCCAAAATAGTGAGGTACGGATCAAGTGAGTGAATCCGGGTATATTGGTCAAGCGACCCTAAGGTAGTGAATTAAGTTTGGAGATAAACTAAATAATTTTGAGTCGGAATATAGACTCGGGTGAATATTGAATTATGGACCAAGTGGGCGAGTCCGGGTATGTTGGTTATGTGACACCAAAGTATTAAATTAATTATTAAGAGAGAGTAATTAATTTGGAGTCGGAACATAGACTTGGGAAAATATTAAAATTATAAGAGGATATTAATTAATTTAATTAGAGTCGGTTTGTAGACTCGGGTAGGATTTAATTAATAAGGGTGTTAATTAATTTGATTAGAGTCGGTTTGTAGACTCGGGTAGGATTAAACTAATGGATGGGATAATTAGTTTTATCAGAATCGGATTGTAGACTAGTGAAGGGGTACTTATTAATTAATGTGATAATTAATTGTATTAGAGTCGAACCACATACTCAGAATTTGGGTTAATTAATTTAAGTGTAAATTAATTATATTAGAGTCGAACCACAGACTCGGATTGGTATTAAATTAATATGAGTGTTAATTAATTTAATTAGAGTCGGGCGATAGACTCGGGGAAAGTATTATATTAATTGAGGTGTGAATTAATTATATTAGAGTCGGACCATAGACTCGGGAAGAGGATAAATTATTAAGTGAGAAAATTTATTTCATTGAGTCGGACCATAGACTCAGGAAATTACAGGTAGTGTACGGGATTTTGAGTATACGGTAAAGCCGGAATTTATATTATATATATACGGTGTCATGATAGTATATATATACGTGTATTTATTTTGCGTGATACTAAATATCAGTGACTAGATATTCATTAAATTTATATACTCTAATGCTATCAAGGGAGGTTGCGCGATGTGGGTGAATCCCCTAGCTTGAGGAGTAGGGCGAGTATATCCCCAGGTCATAGCGTCCGGTATATATGGGTGAGGGATTTATCTCACTTTCAGGGAAGGAATATGACCGTCTCCATTTCGTATATTTTGGTCCAAGTTGGTGAGCGATTCTAACTTGGGGAAAACTAGGTTTCGTGAGCACACCTAGTGAGATAGCATTATAGAGGGAATCATCCGGTGAGGGTATACTCGGAAGGATGGATACGCGTATGATATATGTGTGGATGTTAGTAAAGGTACGTATAATATGGTAGTAAATATTATATGTAGGTGATAATGCAGTGCGTGATGTATTTACCTTATATAACTCGGGTTACAGTTATATGTTGTTAATTAATGAGAAATTAATTAAGTTAATCATTTGTGGGAATAATACAGTGTGTGATGTAATTACTTTATATAACTTGTGACACGGTTATATGCTGCTACTTAAGAGGAGTTAATTAAGTTAATTGTGAAATAACTTATAATTCAATAATCATTATACTCGGGTTAGAGTAGTATGGCAAGGGAAGGTTATACCAGGACTAGTTGGACGGGGTACTACAACTAGGTGGGGTTAAGGTAACCGGTAGGTGTACACAATAGTGGAGGGGTGAGAATGTCCACAAGGGAGTGCGACACTAACTTAAATATGAAGCGCATTCATGCATTTTAAATTACTGCAGTTAATTCACTTGCTAAATATTTTCAAAATGTTTTGGGTTCTAACCCTTGCTATAAAAATATTTTCAAAACCTTTTAGGTGTCCAGCCACAGGGACGCCAGGATTGATATTCTATTCCAGGGACACGGAGCTGCGGCATATGTGGATGCTAGCAGGAGTTTGGATTAGACGCATCATTCATTCATTCCTAGAGTAGGAATCTTGTATCAGTTTCAGTTTTATTTAGGGCTTGTCGCCCAGACTTCTCGGTACAGTTTTCAGATGTTGAATATTTGTACTTGGATTATTTCTTTGGTGGCCGGTGATTTATTCGGCATGTTGTGTAATTATGATTCAGTTCCTTTTCATTCAGTTGTGTGAATGGTTTATATTTTTCCGCATGTATTGTTTTGTTTAATTAAAAAGTTAAAATTGGCACCAGTTTTTGGAATACTAGGTGGTTAGTAAGTTTTTAAAAAAAGTTTTCGGCAGTGATGCTAAGGATGATCCAACTGGGATTCATGTTTTAATTTGGTATAGGACTGATCACCCGATATTTTATTAGGCGGGGTGTCACATTTATGATGTAGAAAAATTATGGAAATTCCTGGAAGTTGAATGAACGATAAAAGAGCCTATAGGGTAGATTTGCTATGTGGTAAAGAAATGGGCATATCTTGCTCTAAGAGACTTGAAATGATGTACCATCTTTTGTATTGGAATAATAACAAGACAAGGATTGAATTACCAAGAATAAATGAATTTATATTTGGTCTATGATTTGGATATGTTAAATATATTAACATGGATTTGGATGGAACTTCACTTGTGATAAATGATTTGAATGGAATCATGTGATGCTTATGGATTGAATTCTGTTTAAATCATTCTTTGGATTATTTATATTCTTATGATGATACTAATATTGTAAGAATGATAGGAAGGGAAGAAGAGTTGATTGAACAAGTACCGAATAAAGGCAAGGGAAAAGCCAGTTAAACTATCAAGGTGAGTGTACTTATGATTTGTTTCATGTATAAATATGAATATAGCTCTAAGAGAAGGATTTGTTTGAATACTTCGGTATTCAGGATTTGTTTGGATATTAAAATATTCAGGATTTGTTTGGGTCTCATGATCCAGGATTGGTTTGAATACTTCAGTATTCAGGATTTGTTTGGATATTAAAATATCCAGGATTTATTTGGGTCTCATGATCCAGGATTGGTTTGAATACTTCGGTGTTCAGGATTTGTTTGGATATTAAAATATCCAGTATTTGTTTGGGTCTTATGATCCAGGATTTGTTATCACCAATGGGCAGAATTATTTGGATCTTATGATCCAGGATTTGTTATTGCCAATGGGCAGAATTATTTGGATCTTATGATCCATGATTTGTTATTGCCAATGGGCAGGATTGTTCGAATTTTATATCCACATATTCGATATCGAATTGTTATTCTATTGTAGGGAAGGAGTACCTCACTAAGCTTAATGCTTACGGTTTATATTTTAACAATTTCAGGTTCGTACGCTGCCAGCTAGGATACCATATGATCGGTAACTTTGAGAGTTGCACCGTTGGAGAGAGCTGGGGTTTAAAAATGGGGATTTTATCGTTGTCACACTGAAGATTTTAATATACTCACTCATTGTATATATTGATTTAGTATGGATTGAGTTGATCATAGTTAATCACAGTATTGTATGTCTGCTTAATTATGACTCTGATATTGAATTTTATGGTATAAGAATAATATTATGTTCATTATGCACTTTGTGCAGAAAAATATTGATAAATGAAATATATTTTCCAATGGGCCCGAGATTATGATCCAATTATTTTAATAACAAATGATTCGTATGGATATTGGGTTTGGGGTGTGACAATTAGTGGTATCAGACGTGGTTGTTAATTATGGACGTGTGTGACGGTTAGATGGCAATCTTGAATTGAATTGATATTTATGAATTGTTTATGTACTAACCAATAGTTTAGTAGTATAAACTATTTATGTTGGTTGTTAGAACTTTTTTGTATTACAGATAATTCTAGATGGAACCTGAGAATGGACAACATAGATAAGAGGGAGTGGTTTCTCATGTAGAGAATACTGAAGTAGAGCAAAGTGTTACTGGAAGGGCTAGAGAGCAAGAGCAGCCTACAGAGATGCAAATAATGGAACAGACAATGATGAGGATGGTAGAGCAACAAGAAAGAAATATGGCACAAATGGAAGAACAACAGGCTAGATATCTAGAATCAAAGACTGTGGCCAGGATTGAGAAAGAGGCAAGAAAGTAAATGAAAGATTATATGCATGAGAAGTTTTTGAAGTTGAATCCTCCAGAATATTCAGGGTCAGTTGAACCTATAGAAGTTGAGATATGGGTCAGAGATCTAGAAACTATCTTTACAGTTATGAAGATTCCAGATAACCAAAAAGTGAATCTAGCTGTCTTTAAGCTCAAAGGAGAGGCGACATATTGGTGGGAAGCCAGCAACCATTTGGTGCCCACGATGGAAGGTACTGATATTATTACTTGGGCTGAATTTATTAAAGCTTTGTATGTTAAGTATTTCCATAAGGTTTATAGGAGGGAGAAACTGAGGGAGTTTATAAATTTAACCCAAGGGAACATGTCTGTGAGGGAGTATGATGTCAAATTTAGTGATTTGTCGAGATTTTCTACTAAGTATGTGCAGGATGAAGAAGATAAATGTAGTAAGTTTCAAGATGGACTGATTTGGCCTATTAAAAATAGAGTGGCCACTTATGAGTTAGAAGATTATGCTTCTCTGGTAAACAAAGCCACGATAGCAGAAAGGCAAATGAACCAAGGGGTGGCGAGTAGAGAGAGTTTTAAGAAGAATAGATTCGACGCATCTCACTCTAAGGGAGGTGAGGGTGGAAGTGTTAAGATGGAACCTCATAAATTTTTGAGAGGTGGTGGAGATAGTGGTAGAGGTCAGGGGAGATTTGGTAGAGATACCAGGGGTGGAGGATGTTTTGGTTCAGCCAGAAAGTCAGGGAGAGGTGAGGCCCCAATAGGAGGTGTTACATGTTTCTTTTGTAAAGAGGAAGGGCATTATAAATTTGAGTGTCCAAAGCTAAAGGGATTGGAATGCTACCATTGTCATCAAGTGGGGCATATTAAGAAGAATTGTCCGCAATTGGCACAGACTCCAGCAGCACATAGTGAAGTAGCAAGCAGAATGTTATCTCCCGGCAGTGTAGTGAAAAGTGTGGGTAGAGGACAAGCTAGTGGTTCCAGACCAGGTGGACGAGTCTTTACGATGAAAGAAGCTCAGATTACTCAAGATGTGGAATAGGTACACTTTTTGTTACTGATAGAAGTGCTTATGTTTTGATTGATCCTAGTTCCACACATTCTTTTGTGTCCTATGCTTTTGTTGTATACCTGAATAGATCATGTACTCGTTTAGATGTGGGGTTGGGTATTTATATGCCTATGGGGGATATGGTTGTAGTTGAATATGCTTTTCGTGATTGTGTTTTGACTATGGGGTCTAGAGATAAAGTTATAGATTTACTTCCATTAGATATTTCTGATTTTGATAAAATTCTGGGAATGGATTGGTTATCTAAATATCATGCATCTATGGATTGTTTCTATAAGGAAGTTATTTTTAATATGCCTGGTGAGCCTGAATTTAAATTTGTGGGGGAAAGGAAAATTGTTCCCAGTTGCATCATTTCTGCTATTCAGACGAGGAAATTATTGAGTAAGGGTTGTGAGGGTTTTATTGCATATGTTCTTGACACTAGGAAGGGGTCTTTACAATTAGTCGATGTTCCTATTGTACGGGGTTTTCCTGAAGTATTTCCTAGTGAGTTGCCAGGGTTACCTCCAGAAAGAGAAGTCGAATTTAATATTGAATTAGCACCGGGGACAACACCTATTTCTATGGCACCGTATAGAATGGCACCTGCTGAGTTGAAAGAACTCAAGATTCAGTTATAGGATTTACTTGATAGGGGGTTCATATAGCCTAGTGTATCTCCATGGGGTGCACCAGTTTTATTTGTGAAGAAGAAAGATGGTACCATGCGTTTGTGTATTGACTATAGGCAACTGAATAAAGCTACAATTAAGAACAAATATCCTTTACCTCGTATAGATGATTTGTTTGATCAGTTACAGGGTGCTAAAGTGTTTTCAAAGATAGACTTGCGATCAGGTTATCATCAGTTGAGGGTGAAGGGGAGTGATATTTCTAAAACTGCTTTTCGTACTCGGTATGGTCATTTTGAATTTCTAGTGATGCCTTTTGGGGTAACTAATGCTCCAACTGTATTTATGGATCTTATGAACCGGGTACTGCATCCTTTTGTTGATTCATTTGTGATAGTTTTTATTAATGACATTCTGATTTATTCACGTGATATGGTTGAACATGAAAAGCATCTCCGAACTATTTTAAATGTGTTGAAAGATAAGCAATTGTCTGCTAAGTTTAGCAAATGTGAATTTTGGCTATTAAAAGTTGTATTTTTAGGCCATGTTATTTCTGGAGATGGTATATGTGTTGATCCCAAGAAGGTGGAAGCTATTGTAAATTGGGAGAGGCCCAATAATGTGACTGAGGTGAGGAGTTTTCTGGGTTTAGTTGGGTATTATGGAAGGTTTATTAAGGGATTTTCTTCAATAGCCTTGCCGATGACTAAATTAACCCGGAAAGATGTTAAGTTTGAATGGAATTCGAATTGCGAAAATAGTTTTGATGAATTGAAAAAGAGGTTGGTAACTGCACCTGTTCTTACTATTCCACAAGGTGGAGATGGTTTTGTTATTTATACTGATGCTTCACACCAGGGGTTGGGTTGTGTTTTTATGCACCATGGTAAAGTTATTGCTTATGCTTCTAGGCAGTTGTGTAGACATGAACGTAATTATCCTACACATGATTTAAAACTTGTTGCTATCATGTTTGCTTTGAAATTATGGTGTCATTATCTATATGGTGAGGTATGTGAAATTTTTACTGACCATCAAAGCCTTAAGTATTTATTTACTCAAAAGGAGCTGAATTTGAGGCAGAGGCGATGGACGGAGTTAATTAAAGACTATGATTGTACAATTCACTACCACCCAGGGAAGGCAAATGTAGTTGCAGATGCTCTGAGTAGAAAGGCTTCGGGCAGGTTATCTTTTATTCGGTGTGCTAGAGTTTCCCACATCATGGAGTTGAGATTGATGGGAGTAGAATTGAAGCTAGTCGATGGGGACAGATTCTTTGCTCATGTAAGCGTGAGGCCTTTGTTAGCTACCTGTATTCGTGATTTGCAAAGTCAAGATGTACGAGATAGTAAGTCTGAAGATTTTTGTATTGCGAATGATGGCACTTTATTGTATAAGCAGCGATTTTGCGTGCCTAATGTTTGTGGATTGAAAGAGGAAATTTTAGATGAGGCTCATAATTCCATTTATACCATGCATCCTGGTAGTACAAAAATGTATAGGGATTTAAAGGAGCATTATTGGTGGAATAATATGAAAAAGGAAATAGCTAATTTTGTTGCTAGGTGCTTTATATGTCAGCAAGTGAAAGTGGAGCATCAGAAGCCTACTGGTTTGCTTCAGCCATTGCCAATACCGAAATGGAAATGGGATCATGTAACGATGGATTTTGTTGTTGGGCTTCCTCGCTCTCAGAAGGGGTAAGATTCGATTTGGGTAGTGGTGGATAGATTGACGAAGTCCGCTCATTTTCTAGCAGTCAAGATTACATATACAGTTGATAGGTATGCTAGATTGTATGTTGATGAAATTATTCGATTGCATGGATCACCGGTATCTATTGTTTTAGATAGAGACCCCACTTTTACATCCAGATTTTGGGATAGCTTGCAGTATGCAATGGGTACTAACTTGAAGTTTAGTACGGCTTTTCATCCTCAGACAGATGGGCAGTCTGAAAGGACAATACGAACTTTGGAAGATATGCTTAGAGCTTGTGTGCTTGATTTGAAAGGTAATTGGGATGAATATTTGCCTTTGATAGAATTTTCATATAACAATAGTTTTCAGTCTACTATTGGTATGGCTCCATATGAAGCATTGTACGGTAGACGATGTCGTACACCGATATGTTGGGGTGAAGTTGGTGAAAGGAAGATAGAGGGTCCAGAATTGATTGAAGTCACCACTGAAAAAGTGAAAATTATTCAAGATAGAATGAGAACAGCTTAAAGCAGACAGAAAAGTTATGCGGATAAACGACGAAAAGATTTGGAATTCCAAAAAGGGGATTATGTGTTTCTTCGGATATCTCCATGGAACGGAGTTATGAGGTTTGGAAAGAAAGGGAAATTAAGTCCACGCTACATTGGACCTTATGAAATCCTTGAGAAAGTCGGGATGGTTGCCTACAAGTTAGCGTTACCACCAGAGTTATCTCGGTTACATGATGTTTTCCATGTTTCTATGTTAAGAAAGTATGTAGCGGATCCTTCACATGTGTTGGTGGAACAGCCTATTGAGTTAAAGGAAGACTTGAGTTACGTGGAAGAACCACTTGCTATCATGGATAGGAAGGAACAAATATTGAGATCAAAAGTGATCCCACTCGTGAAAGTTGTGTGGAGAAGGCATTCCATGGAAGAATCTACATGGGAGAGCGAGGATACCATGAAGATTAATTATCCGTATTTGTTTGATTCGGATAACCAAGGTATGTCAATTTCGGGGATGAAATTTCCTACGGGGGGAGAATTATGACAACCCGAATATAATTATGATAAATCATGTTTAAATCATGATTAGCTTATGTGATATGAATAATATGTTATTCGTATATATATATGTAACAACCCGTATAATTTTGGGCTATTTTAAATAATTTCTGGAAAATGGAGGAAAATAAAGTTTTTGATAAAATTATTTTTATTGCTCAAATATGTTGGTTATTATTTTTAAAGGCGAGAATTTCAAACGGTTTCGAAAACGGAGTTAAAATGGATTTTAAAATAATTTTTAAATGTTTTTAACTCTTGGAGTTGTTTTGACTTCCAACTCTTCATTTCTTTGCCTTATTTAGAGGAGTCTTTTGGATTCCAACTCTTCATTTCTTTGCATTATAAAAGGAAGTCGTGGGCAACCCTTTTAACCTACTTTTGACACAAATTTTGGTAGCAAATATATTTTATATTCCTCTTCTTTTTATATACACATTGGCCCTTGAGATTTGTGAGTTTCAACATTAAATTAGAGGTGTTCTTAGGGCTATTTTGTTGGAGGTTCTTGGAGGAGATTTTGTAGATCTTTTGAGTTGATCTTGAGGATGTGATCATTGATTTCTCATCATGGTTTGAGGTATGGGGTTTTACACAATATGCTCCTTTAGATCTCTCGAGAGTTTATTCCGTTGATTTCATGTTTAATTGAACTCATATTTGAATTGCTAAATTCTTTGAAATCTGGAGAAATAATTGTTGAATTATTTTGATTCATGTGGCATGATTATATTGTTATTGATAATGTTGTCATGAGATTTTAATATGGAACGGATGTTGGGCACCCGCCAAAATTCCTGTTTCCCGGGCTATGGCTTGATAAAGCATATACGGATGTGGTGAGGCCTGGTGACCCGGTTAAAGTGTTGTTGAGAAATTATATTGATAAATGCTTTGAAATTTTCATTTTGATTTGAATATTCGTACTCGTGTTGTTACGTTTTATTCGTTGATAATCCATATTTGTTGAGCACAATTCCTGTCGTATTGTGTACTTCCCCATATTTTCTATTAGTTGGCAGGTTAGCATGGATTGGGACGCTATGGACCAATTGGGATTATTTTAGCGAGGATTGTTTGGAAAATATTTGTATTATTTTGATGTATAGAGCATTGGGAATTTATTTTATTCGAGTTAGATATTTGTAATTTTAATTCGAGAGACTTTTTGTAATTGAAGAGATTGAGATTAGTGGATTTATATTATTATGGGGTTTTAGATGCTCTATACCTTGTCACTTGTGGATTTGGATTTATTTTATCGCATTAGCGCTCCGTTCGCTCTCCCCGGGCGGGCGGGGTTTTACAATATAATGTTAAGTAATTATGTTTATTTTAATCCCACCTTCATAAATCTTGAAATATCGAATTAGTTACAACTGTGAAATTTTAAAGTTTTCGGTAGGAATGTTTTTGTTGGAGGCTAGTTTTTACCTTTATGACATAACAATGAACATGAGGTGTAAACTAGATATTTGTATATATATGAGTTAGGTTTATAACAAAACAAACGGTTCATCGAACGGACATCCGAGTGGGAAGATATTGTCTTTTTACGAACAGGGGGTAAAGTAGTCATTTAGCCTTAAATGATATTTTGTTTTATATAATGCCACATGTTATATTTTGATTGGTTGGGAAGGGTGGTGGATTTGGCCGACTTCAAACCCTTATAATTACCTCCTTATTCATATAAATTCAGCCATGAGAGATTTGAAGCTTAAAGAAAGAGAGTTTTGAAGTTTAGGAAGAAAGTGGTGGGAGAAGTTGAAGAAAAATTCATAGAAAAATTACGTAAAAGCCCCTAAGGTATTTCCATCCATAAATCTTGTTTATTTTTTTGTACTACTTATTTAAATGATTGAAATAATCATTTTTTTACTGAATTTCCATGTCTTAATGTGTACTTATGGATAGATGCAAGTTTAAGCAAACTTGAATGTGTAAACCCTCGAAATTATTTTGTTTAGGAACCTTGTTTATTCAAACTTCCATATATTTTTGTATACTTACTGGAATTGATTTATTCCAATTGGATATTAACCTGGACTCACATATGTATTACATATCCGAAAATTATGGGAAAATACAAAGAAATGAGTCTTTGGTGACAGTTTGAAGTTCGGGTATGAAATCTGCCCCAAGGGTGAAAGTATGTCTGCCATGTGTTCGATGTTTTGCTTGACATAGCAAATGAACTCTAAAAATTATGAAATTTTAATCTTGTATTGTTCAATATGTTTACTGATGTTGGGTTTAAATATCATATAAATTTATGATGTAGAAAAATTATGGAAATTCCTGGAAGTTGAATGAACGATAAAAGAGCCTATAGGGTAGATTTGCTATGTGGTAAAGAAATGGGCATATCTTGCTCTAAGAGACTTGAAATGATGTACCGTCTTTTGTATTGGAATACTAATAAGACAAGGATTGAATTAACAAGAATAAATGAATTTATATATGGTCTATGATTTGGATATGTTAAATATATTAACATGGATTTGGATGGAACTTCACTTGTGATAAATGATTTGAATGGAATCATGTGATGCTTATGGATTGAATTCTGTTTAAATCATTCTTTGGATTATTGATATTCTTATGATGATACTAATATTGTAAGAATGATAGGAAGGGAAGAAGAGTTGATTGAACAAGTACCGAATAAAGGCAAGGGAAAAGCCAGTTAAACTATCAAGGTGAGTGTACTTATGATTTGTTTCATGTATAAATATGAATATAGCTCTAAGAGAAGGATTTGTTTGAATACTTAGGTATTCAGGATTTTTTTGGATATTAAAATATCCAGGATTTGTTTGGGTCTCATGATCCAGGATTGGTTTGAATACTTCAGTATTCAGGATTTGTTTGGATATTAAAATATCCAGGATTTATTTGGGTCTCATGATCCAGGATTGGTTTGAATACTTCGGTGTTCAGGATTTGTTTGGATATTAAAATATCCAGGATTTGTTTGGGTCTTATGATCCAGGATTTGTTATCACCAATGGGCAGAATTATTTGGATCTTATGATCCAGGATTTGTTATTGCCAATGGGCAGAATTATTTGGATCTTATGATCCATGATTTGTTATTGCCAATGGGCAGGATTGTTCGGATTTTATATCCACATATTCGATATAGAATTGTTATTCTGATGCAGGGAAGGAGTACCTCACTAAGCTTAATGCTTACGGTTTATATTTTAACAATTTCAGGTTCGTACGCTGCCATCTAGGATACCATATGATCGGTAACTTTGAGAGTTGCACCGTTGGAGAGAGCTGGGGTTTAAAAATGGGGATTTTATCGTTGTCACACTGAAGATTTTAATATACTCACACATTGTATATATTGATTTAGTATGGATTGAGTTGATCATAGTTAATCACAGTATTGTATGTCTGCTTAATTATGACTTTGATATTGAATTTTATGGTATAAGAATAATATTATGTTCATTATGCACTTTGTGCAGAAAAATATTGATAAATGAAATATATTTTCCAATGGGCCCGAGATTATCATTCAATTATTTTAATAACAAATGATTAGTATGGATATTGGGTTTGGGGTGTGACAATACTGAAAGGCGTAGGAGAATTATGATCATTGTCTAGTACGTGAAGAACCTAGATATGTGATGATAGTACAAATATAGCACCCTGCCACGGATGTTACTCAGGCATGCACAGAAGCTTACAGGTCGCGAACCTACTCAGCACAGTGTGCGGCCCTACTCAGCAAAGGGTGCAGCCCTACTCAGCACAGGGTGTGGCCCTATTCAACATGGTGTTGTACCCACAGTTTTGGTCATCCATACATGACACAGCCTCATATTACACGGTGCGGTACTCAATATTCCTGCCTTACAGGTTGCATCCCTCTCATTTACAGTTGCTCCAGACTTGATATATGTCACGTACTCAAGGCACGTGACACAGCTCACATACCTCCTATAATTAAAGGTCCACACCTCGACATAGGGGGTTCAGATTCTATAATACCTGGCGAAGCCTTGCCAAATTCTCTCTACACAATCTTAACATACAGCTTGGGGGATACACAACTACATTGTAATCATATCTTCGGCACTCTCGGAACTGCTACGGCCATGTACTCTCTTTATTCTCATACTTGTATTAGGCTTGATTATATTGTACAATGCAACGCATATAATGAGAATGGAGCAACACAGTGGACGTAGGCCTATATTTTAGGCTGAACCACTCTATATCTTGTATTCTCTCTATTTTTACTAATTTTATCCATTTATTATAATTTATAATTGATTTACTGGTACGAGAATGACTAGTGGACAATTTCTCGTATCAACAATTTGGCACCATCTGTGGGAAACGAGGTATATAAATCTTGTTTCTATATGTTTTGGGTTCTCAAATACCTTATTTTATTCATGGGGATCCTTTGTATCATCATCTCATGAGTAAAGTTTTGGTTATTGATCTTTGTTTTAGATATACACCCATAAGTGGGTATTTTATATATTCGAATTTTCTATTGGGTCTCCATTTTATGACTTTAGATCTATTTCGCATACCCTTGTGATAGCATTACATCTAGGTAGTGCTGAAAAACATGATGGGCTTTAGCCCCAAAAAGATGAATGATTAGGGAAAGACTGTATTTACTCCATTTTCGTTGTTCTTGACCTATGACTTGGGGTTTATCATTGAAACTGTGTTGTTTTATGCACCATGAGGGTGTTCTCTCACTAATAGACCCTAATAGGTATGCTCTTCACGTGTTGGGAGAGAAAAACTCAGTCTCTGGGTTTTAATTTTGGGATTATTACCTTCGCTGCTTAGCAAGGGGATGCGGTCTGATAGTTCGAAGGCCTTTATGGCCGCGAACTCTACTAGCATGGTTGCATTATGGAAGCTTCAAAATATCAAGGAACGGACTCAGAGGGTCTCCAGCTCAACCATAGTGAATATTAAACAAACTCCACGATAGTACACCTATGTGCCTTATTGGTCGCGGTCTCAACAAAAGATCATGCAGCAGTTCAAATGTTGCATCCCAATTTCCTACTTGGTTACTCCAATATTTCTGAGATTACTCACTGCTGCTAGTTTTGTCTCAGATTATATATTTTGTAAATACAAAAATCATAAAATGGAAGGAGAATCCAGCCAAAACATAGAATTCAAAGATGAGATTAGCTGTACAATTACCTTAATAATCTCTACGACAGTCATGCCTCACTCCAAACCCAGGTTAACTATTTGACTCAGAGGGTCCTCATGATAGAGTCCGCGGCCTCATCCAATGTGGGTGTGGAACCCAGGTTCATTGCCTCAATATCCTTCGCTGTCGCGGTGGTGCCAGAAGTTTCATCCGCGGAAGAGGTCAACCGGAGCCAGAAAAGGAAAGCAGAGAAGGCAGAAGAGAGCAAGAGCTCTAGGTCTTACACTCTACTGGCCTTCCTAATTGAAGACATATTTGAGTCCATAAAAGAGGACAAGCTCCTGAAGTGGCCAGAGAATCTTAAAGCTCCACCCCACAAGAGGAACAAAGCCAAGTGATACAAATTCCATCTGGACCACGGCCATGACACTCAGCAATGCTATGCTCTGAAGGATGAAATTGAAAGGATGATTGGGCAAGGAATGCTGCAGAGATTCCTCAGAGATGCTTAGGGGGTGCAGCCTAGCCTAATGGGCCATATTTACTTCATCTTATAATTTATTTTATATCTCCTTTTGTTTATGTTCATAGTGAACAGTATCTTTAATTTCATTCTGACTTTTTATGTCTATGCTCATGAGAATTAATGAATATAATATTTTAGTTTCTCGATTCCATTAAAAGATATCTTAAATAGATTCTATATGGAGACATCGAATTACATTGGGATTGATTATATTCAAATGGGCTCACCACGCCCATAATAACGCCTGATTATATGAAGTCAAATGATAATTGAAAATAATAAAAGCAACTATTGAGAGCAACTATCTAAATTGGTCTGTAACAATCACTCATAAAGACTATACCCTAGTATATAATAGCTACAATCTTGGAAGCAGTTATCAGAAAGCGTTATTGGCCACGGGGCCCTCAAGCGCCCAGTCTAAGCTTTTGGGATGAGTCATTAGCCACGAGGGCTTATAATACCCATTATTAGCTTTCGGGATACATCATTAGCACGAGGAGGTTACGCCCCCGGAAAACATCATTAACTTGGTGGATATGAGACTAAACATCATTAACTTGGTGATCTCATATTAGCTTGGGAAAGCTTCATAATACCTAGCCCGGGAAGGCCTGAAAATAACCCACAGGGGTTGGAGACCTAATTATCTACGGATAATCCTATATTTGAAGGGGGCCCAAAGACTTAATTGTTCGTGGATAATCCCATTATATCCCGATAAGGCTTTATATATATCCATATAATCTTTGGGAAGCTTTATAATACCTAGCCCAGGGGGGCCTGATAATAACTCAATCGAAACGACTAAAGGAAAGCCATGAAAGGCAATTGAAGCGACTAAAGGAAAGTCATGAAAGGCAATCGAATTGACTAAATGAGGCTGTGTTGTTGTGATCATGAATCATGCCAAAGCTATAGAAGGATGGCCTCAATTTCCTAAAGGGCTAGAAAGGTATCGCAGCCTTGCCAGTATGGCTGCAGCCATTAAGTAAATTCATTCAGAAGACGCGACAGATAGGGGCTGGCATGATTATTAACCTTCCACAGCCCTATTCAAGAAAGCGATATTTGGGTTAGGATCCAGTTATAAAGCTACAGCAAAGGCCATGGTTAGAAAGGGCATTCAAACGTTCAAAGGTGTCGCAACCCTGTTCAAGAAGTATCCTGGATCCATTCCCAATAAATTTGATTAAAAGAAGAGACTGCAGCCACCATTAAACATGCAATATTGCAACAATATATAATACAAGTGTAAAGTCCAAGGTGAAGAAATTTGGTCATAGCCTATGTAAAGAAACCATTTATACTATGGTGTTGCGGCCTTAATCTACTAGTACTACAAGTTTATTCAATTAAGCAAGCAAGAAATTAAGTTTTGAAGCATCAAAAGTATAGAATATGCAAAAGTGACCACAGCCTCGATAATAAAGTTAGAAGCCAAAAATCTTGGCAAACCAGTGTTAAGATTATAGAAAAAAAGCCGCAGCCATTCAAAGAGGTAATAAAAAGACAAAGAGGGACGCAACCCTAAGATTCAGCATCGTCAACTTCATCTCCCTCTTCTCCTTCTGTAGTTGCCATGGTCTCTTCGTCAGCTTCCGCTGCCTCAGCCTCTTCCCTCAACCTTGCTCTTTCCTCTATCCGGCCTTGATCTTAGCCACGCACTGCTGATGCTCAACATCACCAAGACCCCATGCAAGAATTATCTCTTTAGAGTCTGGGAAGTTCTTTATAACTCTATGCCTGATCTCTTAGTAGCTGCGGAGGTAGCAAACTGAAGGGTTGCGATATAGTCTCCCTCTATTTTCCTAATTATCACGACATGGGCTTCGACATCATTGGCAGCCTTGGTTTCTAATTCCTCGTACTTATTTTGAAGAAGTCTAAGATTTCTATTGGAAAATTCCACAGCTTTCGCAGTCTGAGATTGGGAGACCTTGAGGGATTTTTCATCCTGCTTAAAATTTCCCTCAGCCTTCTCCTTGGCTTTGACGGTAGCTTCAAAGTTCATCTGAGCTACCAGAAGAGCCACCGCATCAAACTTCTTGCCAACTTCAAAAGAATAATTCCTTGCACTTTACAAGTTAGCGGCATGTACCCTCTTCGCAGCCTCTTTTAGCTTGTACAAGGCCTTATACTTCCTCTTCTGAGAAACCATGACGTCCACGGCCTGCAAAAAGAGAAGTTAGGAACAAGATACGAAATGTAAAAATAAATCTGAGAAGGTACTTGCACTTAGCCTCAAAACACTGTGGAGATCATAATCCTCCAAGTCATCGTGGTATTCATCCACGAGTCTATCAAGGTGCACGACGTCTGGGACCTTATTCATCCAGTGGGCAGCCCTCACGGTCATGTCCCAGGAGGATTCAGGGTTGGGTTGCCTAAGTTTTGGCCGCGGACGGCCATCAAAACCAACACTGGCGCAGCATTGAGGAGGTGACAGGTTGGCATTTATTGCGATAATTGATGGTAGTGGGGGATAATTTGAATGGATAGGGGCATCAGACGCTGACATCAACCCTGTCGCGGCTAGATTGGCCCCAATGTCGTCATTAAAAGTACCCTCAGGACTTTCGTGAGGATCCTCCATAACTTGGAGTTGAGGCGCAGTAGGGATCGTTTGTTTCGCAGCCTGATTTTAGTCACTTTAAGGTAACGTTGTAGGGAACTTGGTCTTGGACCTCTTCCTTTTCCTCTGCCTAACGGTGTTGTTGAGGAAAGTTACGTCCTCATCCATCTCTTCCAGTTGGGCAGCCAAGAGCTCCCTATTAACTTTCTCACCTGTAAGAATGAATGCAACAATAAAAATATGGTTTAAAAATAATTACCGCGGAATAAATTGTTGATAGAGTTACTACCTTCTGCGACCATCTCCCTCGGAATAGATTTATTGGGGAAATATACCGCTTCAAATATAGATACAGAAGTCACAAAAATACTAAACTTCTTCTGCTCAGCAGGAACTGTCACGGCCTTGGCAGCCCTTTTTTCTTGCCTCTTGCTCAACTGCAAATTATCAAGAACTACAGAAAAATACAAAGATTAGTACGGAAGCAAGGTGGAGAATAATATGCAACTATAAAGAGGGAATGTGGCTATAATTGAAAAAGTACCTAGTTTGGAAGGACACCCTCATTATCGCGGCATCCTAAATGATCTCTCACTCTCACTCTCTTCAAAGTGGATCTCCCACCCCTCTCGAGAAATGTAGAAGTATTTCCCCTTCCAGTTCTTTACACTGGTAGGCCTCCCGAAGTAAAAAATCTCATCCCTACCTCGGACAGAGAAGTAATAGTACCCCGTAAACTATTCAGAATTTTCCTTGGGGCTGTGGAAAAACTCCATGGGAATAATATCCCTCTTGAATTTATTTTCCCACAATATAATAGCTGCAAGAATGGCCCTCCATCCATTGGGATCAAATTGGTTTGGGGTTAAACTCATTGTCTGGAAAATTTTCCTAATAAGAACAGGGACAGGCAATCGCAGCCCATAAATGAAGGCGTGCAAGGGGAAGCAGACCCCATCGTCAGCAAGCGTCGTGTATGGTCTTTGTTCTACGGCAGGTGCTGAGCACGTCAAGTTCTCTAGAAATTTAAAGGCCTCACATACGTGATCAACCCATTCTTGGGTCATCATTTTGCGGATGCTAAGTGCAACAAGAGGTCTCTCAGCCCTCCCAAATGTGCCAGCAGGTTCGTCCCTAACGTTAGATGCACCCCCTGCCGCGGTGTTATTATCTACGTTCATTGGTTTGTTACTAGAATTGGCCTCTTCCTCCATAATCGCAGAATCTGAATCTGAATCTAGTACCACATAGTTGGGGTAATTCTTTCGTTAGCAAGGCCCTACGGACTTCAAAGGAGGAACTGAAGGAAGTTCAGGAGGAGAGGCTCCAAAATATTTTTCCCAAAAGCCTCTAAAAAATTCGTCTGGGTCAAAGTTCATATGGCTGCAGCAGTACCTGAAAGGCAGAGAGTCCGCAGTTAGGTGCCGCAACCAATATGGTATTAAGGCCTCTCAGAGGCCGTGGTAGGAGATTAATATCTAAATAGAAATGCTAGCAATATTAGCTAAGAACAAGAGTTGGGTTTTAAATCCCTAGAAATTAATTGCCACCGCGGCTTATTATTTTATGAGGAAGTATGTATGCTATCTTCTTACATGTCATAGTCATTGAACTATGGACAATTCATGGGATAAATGTCGCGAACTCTATCTGAGAACTTAAAGATCCTGAGTTACTACATGCCACAACCAAATATCTACATGCCGAGGCCTATACTGCGTGCCGCATCATCATGTTTAATACCTACCGCAACAACATTTTCCATGTTACAGATATCAATATTTGAAGAGTGCATTGATTCAAGAAACCCCTAAATTACTAAAGGGATATTACCATGCCACGGATACTCACTCAAACGGGTTAGTATTTAGTCCAGATAAATTCAAAGATCAAAAACCCTAGAATACGAAGAGTCCCTCTCAAGAACGTCAAGAACATAATGGGTTACCTAATTCAGAAACCCTAAAGCCTAACCCAAATAAAAAAAAATTCATGCATTGACCTAACATTGAAGATTCATTCAAATCTAAACAACTACATGAATTCAAATGGGTTCGATTAATTGGGAAATTGGGAGAAATAAGTATATTCAAATCCAAGAGGCAAACATGATTGCAATTAAATAAAAGCACATTCAAGAAGGTTTGGTAGATATAATTCAAGATTGGGTGATTCATAAAGACATAAATTCATAAATGCATAAATTCAGTTGATGAATTGGTGAATTATGAACTGAAAAGGCCATTAAAGAGGTTTGTAATTGAAAAAATTACCTGGAAATGAAGACACCGACGGAGCTCAGCCTCAAACCACCTCAGAGTCACCACACACAGTTTTTAAAGGTCACCGAAAAAAGCAAGAGGAAGAACGAACGGAGGTTGGCTATCGCTATGCTCTCAAAGATTTAGGAAACGTAATGAAGTCCACGGCCAAAACAATTTTTATAAGAGGGCACGGGAATACGAAGCGTCGCCTTAGAAAATACCGCGGCACCTTGAGAGGACTTGACTACTCAGCCGCACTGCCAATCGCAATCTCTTAGCACTACGACTTGAGGGCTTATTGATAGTACAACTATAGCACCCTACCACGGATGTTATTCAGGCATGCACAGAAGATTATAGGGTGCGGACCTACTCAGCAAAGGGTGCATCCCTACTCAGCATAGGGTGCGGCCCTATTCAACATAGTGCGGCACCCATAGTTTTGGTCATTCATACAAGTCGCAGCCTCATATTACACGGTGAGGAACTCAATATGCATGCCTTATAGGCCGCATCCCTCTCATTCATAGCTGCTCCAGACTTGATATATGTCACGTACTCAGGGCATGTGACACAGCTCACATACCTCCTATAAATAAAGGTCCACACCTCGAGATAGGGGGGTCAGATTCTACAATACCTGGTGAAGCCTTGCCAAATTCTTTCTACACAACCTCAACATAGAGCTTGGGGGCTACACACCTACATCGTAGTCATATCTCCGGCACTCCCGGAACTGCTACGGCCATGTACTCTCCTTTATTCTCATACTTGTACGCCTCTTTAAGCTTCATTATATTTTACAATGCAATGCATATAATGAGAATGGAGCAACACAGTGGACGTAGGCCTCTTTTTTAGGCTGAACCACTCTATATCTTGTCTTCTCTCTCTTTTTACTAATTATATTCGTTTATTATAATTTACACTTGATTTGATGGTATGAGAACGACTAGTGGACGATTTCTCGTATCAACATGTGCCAGAGCATGGTTCGATTGATAAGAGAGATGCACTTTTAAAATTTCCTAAAAAGTATTAAAATGTTTCCCCGTTGGTACCAAGTTGAAGATATTTTCCACAATACCATGAAAAACGGAGGTAATGACTCAGAACATTAGAGCTGAAGTAGGGGATATGTGTCATCTTATTGAATCAACCATTTGGAAGGGAATAAATTTTAATTACCTAGATTTGGCAATGTCAATAGATAAATTCATTCCATTCGGTAATCTAAGTACCAATAAAAGTGTATGGTTAGTGATCTTATCACCTTTAAATTTATCTCCTTTGTTGTACATAAGACTAGAATTTTCGATTCTGCCTTTGTTAATACCTGGGCCAAAGGCATCAAGTGATGACATTGATGTATACGTATCACCTGATCGAGTCACCTGAGGTTTCTTTACCACTTCAATTATCCCCTTCTCTTCAGAAGTGTCGTCAATAACCTGGGTTGGTAGAAGAATTGAACGAGTTGTGTGTGTCGGGCGTGAAATAATCTAAATCTAAAAACATGAAGAGTTCACATCAAAAGCTATATTGATACGAGAAATTTATATTTTTTGAGATTATGGGACTTTATCAGGTTGTAATATTCACGGTTACTTTAGGTGTCCTATTTGTGGAGAGGAAACTATATCTCAGCATCTCAAAGATAGTGGTAAGATTGTATATCATTTTCATAGTATATTCTTTCCTACCGATCACAGGTTTAGATTTGATAAAACTGCTATTTTTTTCTCGGGTGAGGTCGAACATAGGCTACCTCCAAGAAAAAATTTAGGTTAAAAATTAAAAGGAGGGCTTCCAAATGTGGAGATAATGTGTCACGAAAGAATCCTAAATTCAATAATGTCAATCAAAAAATGACCCCTGCAGAGAATGAGGTCAAGAAAAGCAAGGCATGGTTTATGAGGTTAAAATTATTCGACTTGTCGTACTGGAAGGGTAACCTTGTGTGCCATGTATTAGATATCATGCATGCCGAGAAGAATATCATCGAATATTTTTTGAGCACATGCGTAAGTGGAAGTAATTCTAAGGATGGATAAATGGCACGCCATGATCTTAAAGTATTAAAATTATTCCGTAATTACAGTTGAAAGAAGACAGTAGCGGGAGGAATATAATATCCCTTGTGTCATATGCTTTGACGAGTGAACAAAGAAAGGTTCTTTTAGACACATTGTATAATTTAAAAGTTCCATCTCATTTTTCATCAAATTTACATAGGATTGTGAGTTATGCCACGCAGTGTCTACAAAAGTATAAGGCTCACGATTGTCATGTGATCTTGAAACTGATCCCTTTGTTGTTTAAGCATAATTTCTCTAAGTATAAGGATTTGTGGACGTCCATTATGAAGATTAGCCTTTGCTTCGCATTATTGTGCGCAAACATATTCAACCAAAATCACATTGTGGCTACAAAAGAAACTCTATCTAAAGAAACGTAGTTATTAGAGAAGTACTTCCCCCAACATTCTTTGACATTAATATTATCTTATAAGTGCACTTATGCGGTGAGGTGCTTCTTTGTGGCCTAGTAAGATATTGATGGATGTAATCATTTAAAAGATATACTTGATAATATAAGTTATTGATCCTTTTATTTACATTAATTAATTTAATATGGGTTGTTGAGTTTTAAGTACTTCAATATATAGGTTGATGCAAGTTTTCAAAGAGTATATTAAGAATTCGAGGTATATTGAAGGATTCTTCGCAAAGGAATACATTATTGTAGAGGCATTAGTGTTCACTCGGTAATATATGCCTAACCCTAACATTATATGTGATGAAGGTGAGTTGGACAATGAGGGTAGTCAAGTCATGGGCAAACGAGTTAGGTTGACAAGTTTAGAATATGATCAGGTGGCTCGTTATATGTTTGAAATCCATGAAAACGTCGGGAATGGAAAGAGAAAGTTCGTGTTGTAATTTTACTTCATATTGTTATCTAAAATAGTTAATCACCTTCTTGATAAATTTTTCAATTTAATGTATAAAATATAATGCATTTGGGCACAAAAAAAACGAAGGACAGTTTCACAATCAAATAGTGAATTTTAACTTTGGGTGTTAGAAGAGGTAATTATTGCATCAAACATCCGTTATTAAATGATAAATGATTGCAAGCTATAAAAATATCTAATTAACTTATGTAATCCATAATTTCAGTTATTGAAGATGGGTGATGCCACGTCAAGGCTTTCTTTATCTCCAATGGACCTAATACACGAGTTTAAAAAGTATCGCTTGAATGGTTTTGTATTCTCGTCGATGTTTTATGAGCAAAATAATTTGTTACAAAAAATGGCATTTCATATAATGTTCTTACGTATTTCAAGGCCAGTGTCAAAAACAAAAATCTCATTGAAGCAGTAATGACTTACTATGGTGTAATTCAAAATATTTTTTAATTAAACTGTATATATTTTTAAGAGGTTATGTTTTACTGTGATTGGGTAAGAGTTGAGAACAAAAATGCATGAAAAGTCGATTCAGCTACCAATCTCATAATGGTAGACTTGTCTCAGATGAAAAGCAATGAGCATATTAATGGTGAGCCATTTATTTGTGCATTTGAAAATCTCACATAATTGTTTTACTCTGTGTATATCAACAAGGAATCATGATCAGTCGTCTTACACACGCCAAAGCATATCACCAGTAGCGTGGATGAACTAACAACTCTTACCGACTATTAATATGATTTGGATGACCACCCGAACTTGAAGAAATTTCTATATTCTTTAGATGAGTATATTTATTTGGGTTATAAAACGTAATCTCAATCTAATTTGGTAATTTTAGTTGGGCGTACAGTGAGGACTCTAATTTATAATGTGTAGTATGTAGTTTGTTAAATGTAATGTGGATTGAAAACTCTAATTCATTATTTATTAACTCTAGTGTGGGTTGTTATATGTGTGTGTGAGTATTTGATTTTGTGCATTTTATCTCAAAAATTTTCTTAACATGAATGTTTTACATGATCTTGCAAACATTCATAACATGTTTTAAGATATTGGGTGTTCGGGTTCCAACATTTAGTCATTTATGGAAAAATCTCTCTCACTGAGTACACAAAACAAAACCGTTCACACGACTACACTTTGGCATCGTACACACAGCTTGTCGTTCACACGTTTGTACTAGCCCAGTACGCACACATTTTGACATTTGAAAAGGGGTATTAAGGCTAATTTGTTAATTTCACATTGCAAAAACCTCTTGAACATATACTCAGAGTTGTAGAAACAACCTGAATGAGTTATATTACTCTTGCGTTATTTAAATTCTTATATTGCGATTGAGTATTTCCATATAACTAGTGAATCTTTTTTTTTTGCATAATATGTCTACATCCTGAGCGGGGGATGAGAGTTCATCAAAACCAAAAACCTATTAAATTCACCACGATCGGAAGCATCATTAAAAATAAGACCGATTTAATGATGGTGTCAGGAGAATTAATGAAAGAAATATTTGGTCCCAGGTATGATAATTGGATGAACGTGCCCGACAAGTTAAAGATCATCATTTATTATATTAAATATATGTCTAACATATCAAATTTTATTATATTTTTGTTTAATGTTAATTTACTAACTTTTTTATATTATATATTTTTTGGACAACATCAATTCAACTTGCCCCCAAAATAGTGGGACAATTTATTGGTCATTGTACGTGAGCAAGGGAAGATGTGGAAGAACAATATGTGCACTTGTTATTTCTAGAAGGACAAAGAGTCCATGTTGCGATGGAGGGACACCGTCCTGGAGAAAGATCATATCACATTGGCCAACTGGCAAGGAGCATATCATGTTGGCCAACTGGAAGAGGTTTGTAGATTTCGAGGTGTCTGATAGCCAATTGACCACTCGTGAGTCGACGAGTACTAACCGATCAAAGACAGTAGATATGCACTACTATATGAAGATATCTTATGCAAAGGTGGAGCATATGATGGTAAGTAAATTGTTTTAATTTGGTCATATTTTGTTTAATGGTCAAATTAAATTTTATTATTAATTTAATTTGTGTAGGAATCTAGGAGTGGCCCGAGGGGAGAGCCGCATATGATAGACTTCTATGTAAATGTTTGACTGGAGAAGGGCAAGGCTACTAATTCGTAGGTCGTTAATACTTTGGTAACTTAAAATTTAAAATATATTGTCAAATTCAGTAATTTTCTAATATTCATTTTCAAGGTTAATGACTTATTTTATAATATTTCAGGAGAGGCTAATGGGGTGCAAAACAACCACAGTGATACTCATAAGGCATATTTGAGTACGAATGCACTGAAGCACATGCTGGGCTAAGATAGAAAAGGCCATAATTTGGGTATTATATCGCGGGTAGAAAAGTCAAAGATGATGGGCCTTGCTTGAGGTCATAATTATCTTTTTGGGTTAACACATACATATTGGAGATGAACTCGGAGTCGTATAATCTCCATCAAACCATGAATTAAACGGTATCTCATACGTGGCAGCAAGGATGAGGGGAATGGGAAGGCAAAGGATAAAAGAAAGGGTAATGAGAAGGTTGGTGAGTGGATCAATACTCCGTCCCCCTCATCGATGGAGGCCGACTCATTATACCCTTAAGATATATATTTAACCCCAACCTCACTATCCTAACAACATTTGAGAGAGATGGGGAGAGAGAGTTTATATCCGTGGTATGAGTTGAGGATCATAAATTACCAAAGGAAAGAAGAATCTGAGTGCCACTATGGGTACCATAGTGCATGACCATCTGCTGCAACCTTTCGGGTCTCGAGCAGAGTGATTAAGAGGTTGTCAAAGAAAGAGGATGAGGTATTATGGTTGGACGAGTAAGGAGGTGTTAGACATATCGACGATTTTCACTACACCAAAAGATAAAAAAGTAAAAAAATGGCCATCTATTGTCATGGTCCAACAATTGAAATGGGTTTACCATTGGGTACTAGTTACTGCTCAATAATTTTTTTCATGTCCTCTAGTATTTTCACAGTCCTTCATCGTAACAAAAAGATATTATAATACCGTAGTTAAAATCCATATATGTTCTCTTGGCCTTAATTTTGGTCCGCATGCACGGTCGTTAAACATTTTAGCACTGCCTCTCGTCATGCGCACAAGCAAAAATTACTCATGTGAAGTTTGGACTTGTCATGGTCAAAGACACTGACAAGATCATGACAACACAATTACTTTTCATGTTCAAGTACTATGAAAATGATTTTGTTGTCATGGTCCTTGATCGTGATAAGTCTTGGTCACCCCCATTTTTTAATGATTTTATCAGTGTAGCAAGGACTGTGACATAGGGTTGTAATCACTGTCAGTGACCGTGACTCAAGGATTGGTCACCCTAGATTTTTCATGGTCATTGACCGTGATAACTCCTTTTTGTCAAGGTTTTTTCACCGTGATAAAAAAGCCCAAATGGTGTAGTGGTGGTGGGGTCATTTTTTCGTTTGGACAACTTTTCTCTTGGAGCATTACTGTGCTTCTGTATTTTGATACTTATGATTTGTAATCAAATTACTGTTTTGATGTAATTTAGTTTAATTTTTTAATTCCATATTTGGTTTGACTAGTTTAATTGCATATTGTATTGTGGTTGTTGTTGTTTTGTTTGAAGAAAAATATATTTTTTAGCTATTTTGAAGTAGGTTGTATGTTGGGCATTAGCTACTACCCAACATTTATTTTAAGTCATAGTGTTATCACGGTCCTTGATCGTGACAAGTCCCTAAAAAAATTAGTCATTATCACGGTCAAGGATCGTGATAAGACTGTGATAATAATTTATTTTTGTCACGATCCTTGACCTTGATAAGATTCTAACAATGGTAGAATTTTCAAGGTCATAGACATTGACATGCCCATGACAAGGCTTTAGTTCTCATATTCAAGGACCGTGAAAAGATTTTGGTCACTCCTATATATGACAAAATCTTCACGGCTAAAAGGATAGTGAAAATTCATTTGTTTTGATGTAGCGTATGGTACTTGAATTTATCATCACAACTATCTGGGATCACATAGAATTATTTATTATTGTGGGTTTGATCCACCTTCATTGATCCATTTTAGTCTATCATTTTTCACATCCATGGATTGAGCTCAATGAGTGTTTGGGTAGCGGTCATGAGGCAATTTTATTTTATCTAAGTTAATGAATGGTTTATTTTCCCTTGATATTTACTTCCCACACTTTATGATTATAAAATATTATACATACATTTATACATTTTGATTATTTGTGGAGTATGGTTCCCGAATGGTTTGAGGGATTAAAAATTTGTAGAGGTTGCACATTCATTTTTTATTTTAGTTTTTATTCAATTCTATATACCTTTAAAATAAGTTGATTATATTTTTCAATTATTTTGGTATTATATTAATGGATTGGTATTTAATTTATTGGACGTTGATATTTTTAATATTTAATACTATCCACCCTAAAATGGTTTATAAAGATGGATGACTGTTCTGATGCACTAGTGCGGATGCGACGCGAATCCATCACCTCCACTTAAAACTTGACCAGTTAAATGTTGTGTGAAACATATACATATTTTTTTATAAAGAGGAAAAGGGGAAAAAGGAGATGATAAAAGAGAAAATTAATATAAAAAGAATGGCATTATAGGTATAAGTAAAATGGAATACGCATCTAGGTCGATATTTATTGCGTACAGAATATATCGCTTTAGAAAAAGTAGGAGAATTAGTTGAATGACTTCAACATTTTCTAGACCACATTCTATGCATTGTGATAATCAAACGAAAATTTCAAAGGAACAAAATTTTGTGTGTAACGGTAAGTATAGACAAATTTATTGAAGACACAAAACCATCAGACGATTTCTCTCTAACAAAACTATTCCCATTGACTTTATACAGTCAAAAAATAATTGAGGGGATTCGTTTACAAAACCATTACTAAGAGAGAATGTTTATTCAACATCGAGAGGAATGGGCTTAAAAGACAATAACAAAGAGTTAACAT
Organism: Sambucus nigra; assembly: GCA_949130495.1. Lineage (NCBI taxonomy): Eukaryota > Viridiplantae > Streptophyta > Magnoliopsida > Dipsacales > Adoxaceae > Sambucus > Sambucus nigra. The sequence goes on along the minus strand of OX422211.1, from coordinate 71,162,697 downwards.
GACGAAAACCCGACCTAGTTGATTGAAAATCCTAAGATCTACGTTCAATGGGACAATAAAGTTGTGGGTGACTCTCAAGTTTCACTTTGGAGAGTATATCTCCTTCTAATTCATATGATGCAAGAAGTGCAACGTAGTGTAGATTACTTAACCAATGCTTTTAATGATCCATATAGTTTGTTAAACAAGGGGGCTATAACATAATACTCGGGGAATCGCCTATGAGAGGGTGAAGTGGGTCCGCTTCTATGAGAATTTAAAGGCTTGATTCTCTAAAGCACTCATGAGACCTGAGAATGTTCAAGAACAAAATGAATACAATTGTGAGAACCAACTATGTGAGGGAAAAATATTTGTGAGACCTATTTTCTTGGTTTACAAAAATAGGTGATACTTCAAAACATGATATCCACTACTTATTATGTAAATCTGATAGACACTCACAAAGAAAGGTTCAAAGTCGCAGGCTACCATTCTCTATGCATTGAATTTCCAATTGAACTCTCTAGAGTGTTTGCATGTGTTTTTGAGTTTATCCATTACTTTCATTCAAGTGATGGGTTGCTGGAAAATAATGGTTTCAAACATGTAAATGTGTCAACTTTAGACCTAAATAAAAGTGGGATCCACTCACTTTTTGGGGCGGGTCCTGTGACACACCGCCTAATTAAATACTGGGTGATCAGTCCTTTATTAAATTAATTCAAAGTGCCCGGTTGGTTCATTCTTAGCATTACTGTCATAAAATAATTTTCTTTATTAACCACCTAATAAATAATTAAGCTAAGTGTAAAAATAATTGATTTATAAATTAAGACCTATTGTTATTTAAAATAAAACCATTTTCATGAACACAATATATAATATTAAACCAAACCATCCAAATGAAATATTCAAGCTAGATTAAACAATCCAAATAAATAAATCCCAATCACAGGACAATAAAATAAATAAAACAATCCCAATAATAGCTAAATCCTGAAATGATAAAGAGTACAAATCTCTCTCTGAACTAAAATGAAATATGAAAACAGGCGACACATGCCATGTCTGAGAATATCTAGGTAGAAGATTGGAAAATCAAGAATGGAGTCGTCTACTGCAAAGACCTGCAACTTCCACAATAGCTGCAGCACGTCGATGGTCCAAAGGTCTAAGCCTGACTCCCCTATGATTGGGCACCTGTAATATATATATATATATATATATATATATATATATATATATATATACAAGAAGAAAAGAAATAGGAAACGGGTCAGAGCCCGAGTGTAAAATAGCTTTAAAAAATGGTTTAGCAAGTATTTAAAATGCTTACTAGCTGATATGAAACACATGTTAGTACGCGACACTCTCTTGAGAATTCTCACCTCTCATCTAGTGTGCATGCCTATCGTACTACTAAAATGACTCATAAGTCGGATCCAATTCTCCTCTCATAAATTCTAATTCGCTAGATCGCATGTCTATGATTTATTTAAGACACCATCTTCTTAAGGATTATTTAAGTCAATTTGTATTTCTAAACACTGTGTGAAGTTCCAAGCACTTACCATAATTAGGAGCATTGATTCAATATTTATCTACATATACTGACAATAGATGAATTCTAGGTATAAGTATATGTATCTAAATTATATATATATATATATATATATATATATATATATATATACATACTAATCGGCACCCCACATAAAATTTATGGTGATGGAATACTCTGCTATCAAGTCCCTATATCTCTCGTACAAAAGGAAAATACTAGTTCAGAATCACTCTCGAACTGTATTAACACAATAGACACATAATGGACGTGAAGCATAGTTCCAAGTCACTAAGATGATTTTTATTTTGCACTTACCATATTAACCCTAGTTTATATTATTACACATGGATTCCATTGATATTCAGATTCCTATCTCTACTGGGCATCGATTTCGTGTTTACCAATCTAAATCCAACAAGGGAATCATCCTAACATGATTTCTATTCTGCAATTTTCAATAATTTGTCCCAAACATCAATTATCTTTTATTGAAACTTAAATATTGTCCTCCTACACTAGCATGGGTGTAATATCAACCAAGATTACAGTAAGATAGATACTTGCCTCAATTATGAAGGTTTGATTCTCAGGTCTTGATGGGTATGGTTGCGTCCCTCATTTCCAGATCTACGCGTTGGTGGTGAAAGATGGCAAAGGTGGTGTAGTTTAGTGGCTCTCCTCCTTGGAAGGCTTCTCTCTTCCCTCTTCCTTAGCCTCTCTGCAACTCTACAACTTCTAAACCTCGAGGACTCTAACTCCCATCACATATACCCCTTCAATTTTCGTCCATATTTATGCCTTAAAAAGGAAAATTACTAAAATGCCCTCCCGGGTTATCGGTTAGGCCTAAAAACGTTTCGAGACCCAAACTAAACCCTCGGGTACACTTTTCTGACTATCTTGACCCTTCTAGACACGTAGGAGCACTCGAAATGACCATACGGGTGACTTATAATTTAATTACTTCTTATTCCATTAATTTAGTCCTGACACGACACATGCGCATCCCGACTTAATTTCTATAGTTGTCGAATTATTCACTCGTGGCAATTTTGATAAATTTAGTTCTACTCAATAAGTAACTTCCACCAAATAATTACTAACTCTCGTCATGCTAGTAAATATTTATTTTTAAAATTTGAATTAATAGTAAATTAATTTATTCCAAATTAATTTAAATAATCCCACAATTAAATGCCATAAAAATATAAGGTATTACATACTCCCCCTAATAACGGAATTTCATCTCGAAATTCTAAAAATAAGGCATACCTGGTAAAAATAAATCTGGATATTTTTCGCTCATATCTGCCTCGCGCTCCTAAGTGGACTCCTCCACGTTATGATGCTCCCACTGGACCCGTACAAGTGAAACTACCTTCGACCTTAATCTCCTCTCGTTATGGTCTGTGATAGCCACTAGTGTCTCCTCATAAGAACTGTCTGGTTGTAAGTCAATATCCTCTATCGCGATGTGAGTGTGGTCCATATCATCCCAAAGATATCGGTTCAACGATGAAATGTGGAACACATCATGAATACGGTGCAAGTGATCCGGCAATACCAATCTGTATGCCACCGGTCCTACCCTCTCGATAATGGAAAATGGTCATACATACCTCGGAACCAATTTCCCTTTCTTTCTCAACCTTATTACTCCCTTTATAGGAGACACTCGCAGCAATGCTTGGTCTCCCACGCCAAAATCCCTGAAAGACCGATTTGCATCGGCATAGCTTTTTTGTCTGTCCTGGGCTACCTCTGAATGCGAATCCTAATTAACTCGATCCTAGCTGACGTATCCTCAATCACATCTAGCCCAAGTAGCTTGTTATCCCCCACCTTTATCCAACAAGTGGGAGAACGACAAGGTCTACCGAATAATGCCTCTAAAGGGGCCATGCCAATCGTAAACTAGTAAGAGTTATTATAAGCGAACTCCACCAGAGGTAGGTACTGTTCCCATCCTCCTCCAAAATCAAGGACACGCATGCGTAGCACATCCTCCAGCATCTGATTAGTATGATCCGTCTACCCATCTATCTGCAGGTGATATGTCGTACTCAATCGCAGCTCGGTACCTATAGCCTCCTGAAAGCTCTCCCAGAAGCATGACACAAAAATCTTATCTCTATTAGACACTATATCATGGGGAACCCCATGTAACCTCACTATCTCAGCAATAAATAACTGGGCATACTCTCCAGTAGTGTAGTTCGTTCGCATCGACAGAAAGTGCACTACTTTGGTCAGATGTTCCACCACTATCCATATAGAATCGTGACCCCGCTGTGATGTCGGCAACCCAGTGATGAAATCCATGGAAATGCTCTCCCATTTCCACGTAGGAATCTCTAGTGGATGAAGTAACCCTGGCGGTCTCTAATGGTCCACCTTTACCTGCTGATAAGTGGCACACTTGGACACGGACTCCACAATGTCCTTCTTTATCCCACTCCACCAGTATTTTCGCCTCATATCCTGGTACATCTTATCCCCTTTGGTATGTACTGCAAATCGGGATCCATGTGACTTAGTCATCACCGCATGTTGTAAGGTCTCACACTCCGGGACTAATAATCTCCCATTAAATCGCAATCCTCCATCTGAACTCACTGAGTAGGGCTCCGCGCCCTCGGCTAGAAGCCGTGCAATCTGATCTTGGCAAAATGAATCATCTTCTTGAGCCTGGATCACCCTCATAACAATATTTGGCATAACTGTCGTGGTGGATATAATTGATTGGTCCACTTCCTCCTGATGTCCCAATTCTTTCCACTTCTCCTTACATACTTTCGTTACCTCACCTACCGGCCTATGGCTTAACGCATCAGCAACTACGTTAGCTTTCACCGGATGATATTGTATCTCGAACTGATAGTCTTTCACAAACTCTAACCATTTGCGCTAATGCATATTCAACTCTCGCTGAGTGAATAGATATTGCAGTGACTTGTGGTTTGTGAATAGGTAGAATTTCTCCCCAAAAAAATAGTGTCTCCAAATCCGCAAGGAAAACACAACCGCTGCTAGCTTCATGTCATGGGTGGGGTAATTCTTCTCATGAGGCTTAAGCTTGTGGGAGGCATAAGTTATAGCCTACTCCTCGTGCTGAAGAACTCCACCGAGTCCCTATTGAAAGGCATCAGTATACACCAGATACTCAACCCCCGACCTGGGTAAAGCAAGAACTAGCATCGAAGTCAACTTATCCTTTAGCTCGTTAAAATCCAATTGACAAGCGTCATATCATACGTACGGTACCCCCTTGCTAGTCAGGTTCATCAATGGACCTGCTATTTTTGAAAATCTTCAAATGAACCGCCTATAGTATTCGGTTAACCACAAGAAACTACGTACCTCTGTCGGTGTCTTGGTATATCCCCACTCCCTTACTACCGACACTTTGCTCAGGTCCACGGATATCCCCAATTCTGACATAACATGTCCCAAAAAATTTACCTCTCGTAACCAGAATATACACTTCTCATACTTGGCATACAGCTAATGCTCTCGTAGAGTCTGAAGGACTCATCTCAAGTGCTCAGCATGTTCCTCCTCAGTTTGTGAATAAATATGTCATCGATGAAGACGATGATGAACTGATCTAAGAGATCTCTAAACACTCGGTTCATCAAGTCCATAAATACGGCTGGAGCATTTGTCAGCCCGAACGGCATGACTCTGAACTCATAGGACCATATCTCGTCAAGAAAGCACTCTTCGACACATCTTGCTCCCTAATCCTTAGCTGATGGTATCCTGATCTCAAGTCTATTTTCGAAAAGAAGGCAGCTCCCCTCAGCTGGTCAAATAAGTCGTCGATTCGGGGCAACGGATACTTATTCTATATTATGACCTTATTTAACTCTCGGTAGTCCATGCACAATCTCAATAAACCATCTCTATTTTTCGTAAATAACATCGAAGATCCCCAAGGCGAGGTGCTCCTACGAATGATTCCCTCTCCTAACAACTTCTTAATCTGATCTCGCAACTCCTTCATCTCGATTGGAGCCATACGGTATGGTGAATGAGCTATTGGCTGAGTGCCCAACATCAAGTCTATAACGAAGTATATCTCTCTATTGGGGGTAGGCCCGGTATCCCTTGGAACACATCAGAAAACTCATAAATAACTAGAATCGAGTCTAGGGGAATCACCATCTCCTTAGAGGTCTCCTCCTCTATATAATATAAATGGGTGGATGATCCTCCCTCAGGGTGAGGCATCACCACAAGGAACATCTCCTGAACAGGAATGTCAAAGATATTACTCCTATCGAAATAATCTATCATGGCACTATACGTAGCGAGCCAATCCATGCCAATAATGGCATCATGATTATGCATATCTAAAACTAGCATGTTCGCAGGTAAAATTAAGCTACCGGTATCTATACCTACTCCCAGGCATATAAAGAAAATTAAGGACCCATTTCCCAGTGGTGAGTCTATACATGTCACTGTACTCTCTGATGTGCCTAATAATCTCGTGGCCCGTGCAAAGCTAGTGGCTATAAAATAATGAGATGCCCCAGTATCAAATAAAATATGCCCCATAGTGCCATGGATAGGAAACGTACCCTCAATCACGGGTGGCGCCTACGGTGCTACTGGATGGTGGACATTATAAACACATCCATATTTCAATTGCCCTTGCTGAATGGGACTACTGGTAGGGCTAGATCTGGGAGGGCGGCTGGGAAGAGCGGCCTTTACAACTCGTAACGGGCACCCTGCTGCTATGGAGCCCTATCTCCCTTTGGGCAATCCTGGCGTATATGGCCATTCTTTCCACATCCAAATAACCTTACCCTAAAGTTTCCTCCCCTTTGTCCCTGCTGGCCTCAGCCCTGATGGTCGTTACCACCCCGCCACTGGCCCTACTGGCCTGTTGAAAACGTTGTTGGCCCTGCTGACCCTGTTGCTGATGATGTTGGCCCTACTAGCCATGCTGACTGGACTGGCCCTGTCTAAATCCCCCATATCCCTGCCTAGAATCACTGAATCAAAATCGCTTAGCAGGGTCCCCCTGATGGGAACTCTGCTCACTATGGCGGATATGACCCTGAGAAATAGGTACCCCATCGACACTACTACCTCCAATTCGGACCTACTGGCTGGACTCCCCTGCTCGCTTGCTTCCCTGCTGGTGGAAGCCGTAATCCTGGCAATGTAATAGAGCGGCGTTGAGTACATCAGTGTAAGTACTCAACGACAGATTACCTATGACATGCTGGTGAATCTTCCAAGCCAATCCATATAAGAACAACAAGAATTTCTTTTCTTCAGTGGGTGCCTCATCCGGCACTATAGTGAGAAGTCTTGTCAATTCCTCCTCATACTCTGTAACCGTCAACTCTCCTACTTAAGATTCAGCAATTTTTGCCTCATCTCAGTCTACACGGCAGATGGGAAATACTTGCGGTCAAACCGCACCCAAAATCTGAATCGACATGCTATCCCTCTCCTCCAAGGTGGTGGAAGATTCCCACCACTGCAAAGTGGCCCCCACTAGCTTGAAGGAAGCCAGTAACTGTCTCTACACGTCCGTGCACTCATACATGCGTAGATGCCTCTGGATGTCTTTCTTTGGTTAGCGATGACAATATCGGAACTACCCGAGAACTCCGGGGGATGTGACTTCTGAAAGGCATCCCTAACCATCTCCCATGCCGTGGGAAGTTATGTTGGCACTGGCGCTAGAGCCTAAACCTGGGGTGGGGCCAGCTACACCACCTCTAACGCTGCATTCACCACTTGAGCAACTATAGCGGCGACCTCAATTGCGTTCATTATTACCTGAGCCTGAGCTACTGGCTGCTCGGGTTGGGTATTCCTGTCTCGGGGTGCTCATCTCAGAGGCATCAGAAATGAGAAGGAATCTTATTAGTCCACAGTCATTATTTTTAGCTGAAGACGTAGTCGTATAAACAAGAATACAACAGTCCTAAAAAATAGGGCTCTACATCAAAGACGCTAAGCTAGAACATTAATAAGTCGTACAAATCCTAAAGGACTCTAGAACCTAATGCGCTGATACCACCTGTAACACCCTGCCTAATTAAATACCGGGTGATCTGTCCTTTGTTAAATTAATTCAAAGTGCCCGGTTGGTTCATTCTTAGCATCACTTTCGTAAAATAATTTTCTTTATTAACCACCTAATAAATAATTAAGCTAAGTGTCATAACATTTGATTTATAAATTAATACCTATCGTTATGATTTAAAATGAAACCATTTTCATAAACACAATTAATAATATTAAACCAAGCCATCCAAATGAAATATTTAAGCTAGATTAAGCAATCCAAATAAATAAATCCCAATTTCTCAGGACAATGAAATAAATAAAATAATCACAACAACAGCTAAATCATGAAATGATAAAGAGTACAAATCTCTCTCTGAACTAAAATGAAATAAGAAAACAGAAGACACACGCCCTGTCTGAGAATAACTAGGTAAAAGACTGAAAAATCAAAAATGGAGTCGTCTACTGCAAGGAACTGCAACTTCCACAATAGCTGCAGCACGTCGATGGTCCAAAGGTCTAAGCCTGACTCCCCTGTGGCTGGGCACCTGTAATATATATATATATATATATATATATATATATATATACAAGAAGAAAAGAAATAGGAAACGGGTCAGAGCCCGAGTGTAAAAAAGATTTAAAAATGATTTAGCAAGTATTTAAAATGCTTACTAGCTGATATGACACACATGTTAGTACGCGACACTCTCTTGAGAATTCTCACATCTCATCTAGTGTACACGCCTATCGTACTACTAAAATGACTCATAAGTTCGATCCAATTCTCCTCTCAAAAATTCTAATTTGCAAGATCGTATGTCTATGATTTATTTAAGATACAATCTTCTTAAGGATTATTTAAGTCAATTTGTATTTCTCAGCGAAGTTCCAAGCACTTACCATAATTCGCGAGTCAATACCCCCCATAAAGGTCCCATCGAGATAAGACTGTCCTGGCACAAAAACCTCCGTGATAGCAAGTAGCATGAGTATGATTATACACAGATAAATATCATTATATATATATACACACATGCACTCGGTTATATACATACATTTTCCAATTGTTCTTTTAGGTACTCCCACTACCCATAATAATGTTCTTTCCATACGTGGCACAAATCACCCAAGTCCTACATATAATTAACCTATTTCTTTTTATATTCAATTGTCACCATTTCATAAGTACTTCTCGTCCCTAGAAGTGTTTTCTTTTAGTAGGTGTGCTCTCACTAACATATTGGTCTAAGTCTTTCTTGAGTCTCCCAATACCTAACCTAATGTACGCACGATTTCTAATAAATTATATGCGCCCGTTACCCCACAGTTACATCTCGTATAAAGTTACATTCACCAAAACCTACTTATACCCTACTGGTCCTCCCCATGACCTATTATGGTCTTTAAATTATGTCCAAAGGTCCCTACGCATTTTAATCGAGGTAACATAAAAGGGGGATAAATGTTCAATTTTTAAGAGGAGTCGATCGATCGATAAAAAGGGGTCGATCGATCGAACAATTCGATCGACCGGCATTCTTGAGTCAATCGAGCAATCCTTGCTCAGATTCTGCAGTTCTATGCCTACGGGTTCCTTCCATAAATTTTAACAAAAACTCCATTAGCAAGTCCCAAACTCCCAACCAAACATAAGGAACAATATATAAACAATTATCCATGATTTCTAACGTAAAACTTCCATTAATTAATTAAGAAACATCATCAAATCAGTTGAATTCAAGAAACTATCCTTTAACCCTAGTTTATATTATTAGACATGGATTCCATTGATATTCAGATTCCTATCTCTACTGGGCATCGATTTCATGTTTACTAATCAAAATCCAACAAGGGAATCACCCTAACATGATTTTTATTCTGCAATTTTCAGCAATTTGTCCCAAACATCAATTATCTTTTATTGAAACTTAAATATTGTCCTCCTACACTAGCATGGGTGTGATATCAACTAAGATTACAGCAATATAGATACTTGCCTCGGATATGAAGGTCTGATTCTCAGGTATTGATGGGTATGGTTGCATCCCTCGTTTCTCGATCTACGTGTTGGTGGTGAAAGATGGCAAAGGTGGTGTAGTTTGGTGGCTCTCCTCCTTGGAAGGCTTCTCTCTTCCCTCTTCCTTAGCCTCTCTGCAACTTTACAACTTCTAACCCTCGAGGACTCTAACTCCCATCAGATATACCCCTTTAATTTTTGTCCATAATTAAGCCTTAAAAAGGAAAATTACTAAAATGCCCTCCCGATTACCGATAAGGCCTAAAAACGTCCCGAGACCCAAACTAAATCCCCGAGTACACTTTTATGACTATCTTGACCCTTTTGGACACGTAGGCGCACTCGAAATGACCATATGGGAGACTTATAATTTAATAATTTAGTCCCGACACGACACATGCGCGTCCCGACTTAATTTCTATAATTGTCGTGTTATTCACTCGCGATAATTTTGATAAATTCTGTTCTACTCAATAAGTAATTTCCACCAAATAATTACTAACTCTCGTCACGCTAGTAAATATTTATTTTTAAAATTCGGATTAATATTAAATTAATTTATCCCAACTTAATTTAATTAGTCTCATAATTAAATGCTATAAAAATGCGGGGTATTACAGTTCCATATATAAAATCATTCCTCTTTATAAGGAGATTAATGTAGTACATCCGTATGTTAAAAAACATTAAGAAGTGAGTGCGAATTTGCTTCAATGTACCCCAATTTAAGTGACTAAACTAGTGTTTAGTTGGGTGGCATGAGTTAGTCTCATATAGAAAAATAAGAAAAGTGAGTAGTGTGTGTATATATATATATATGAAAATACCTAAAGGCTTGAATGCCCTTGGGGTATCCCACCCCTTTGAAGTTTTGAGGATATACACTATGCATGGTTTGATCTTTCGCCCAAACTCCACAATGCATGCGCGCCGCCACTGCCACATACCTGTCGGACTAGGCCTTTGCCCGAGTACGGGTAACGTAGGCAATTATTTTTGTCCAAAGTTTCCTTTTTAATAAGGAATATGTCTGTTCAATTTTTTTTTGAAGTTATGTCATTTGGTTTGTGTGGCACTTTTGAACAAACTTGCACTTGTTTAGAATAAACACATTTTCTCCTATATATATACTTCCATTTTGTCCCAGTATTTGATCATGTTTTATAAATTAATTAATTAGAGTTAGTCTGTTTCACTAGTCACTTTCCGATTCTTCATAAAGAGAGAGTTCATCATAAAAACTTTGGTTCGTAGGAAATGTAAATTTAAGTACTACTTTTGTCTTTCATAATCTATGTATCCTGGGAGGCAGTTGTTCGAAGGATCATAAGGAGGGACTCAGCCAATAGCTCGTTTCCTTAACAACATACTATACAACATTGTTGATAATAAAAATGCAGTTTTTATTGTTACCATCTATATGCTACAAGAGGAGGGACTTTTGGTACTGACTATCTAGCGGTTAGAATTGAAAGCGGAGAACCTATATCTAATGGTTTAAATGGTGCCCCGAATAAGAATTACTTTTGGGAAAAAATGGTTAGTAGAAAAATTAAAGAGTATAAAATGGGTGGATCGAGGAGCATTGGGAAGTGTATTTTCATTTTAATTTAAAATTCCACTCTATTCCCCAAAACTCTACTTAATTACCCAAAGTCTCCCACTCTCCCACCTCATGGTAATTCCTCTATCTACAAACCAAACACACAAAAAGGTATTTCTTTCACAAACCACAATATGATCTTCATCATAATCTTTACCCCCTTCAGGTTTTTGGTTTTGCAACTAAAAAATCTTGCTTTAACTCTCTCTTTATCTTTACCCTCTTCGGGGTTTTTATGGCTTTAACCATATTTGTTTAAGGTTGCAAATATGGATTTGGGTTTTGGGGTTCTAAGCATTAATTTTTATTTGCAGTTGTAACTAGGTTTCAGCAACATAATGGTTATCCTCAAACACTCACTCAGATTTTCTCTCTTAAACCTGACAGTGATGGTGAGTTTACACTAACCTAACCCACTCTCTTATATGTGATTTTAAAACCCTCTCCCGAGGTTTTCAAATATTTTAAACTCAATCAATATCTAAGCGAAGAAGAAATTATTGTTATTATAATGTAAAAATACTTTTTATCATATCCATTCTGCAAATGAGAATAGCTTCTAAAATTATCATTTGCATTTTCACATTTCAGATGTAGTGTTTATAAGCATATACTTTTTATCATATCCATTCTGCATTTTCCTATATATATTAACTTGTTGTTATTGGGTACATCTTCACTGATTCACTTGTGTTGTGTGTGGAGTTGCTTGTGTTCCAAGTTTTCACTACCTTGGTTGTATAGTAGATTCAGTTGTGGGATTGATTAGTTCTTGTCTTGGTGTACTTATTGTATTGACATAACTGTTCCATTTACACTTGTATTGATGTAATCTTAAACATGGGTATTAGTGGACTTGTGTGTGTGAGTTGTCCTGGTACTAAAGGACACGGGTATTTCCACTTGTTAGTTTCCTCGAGAATAAATACTATGTTTTATTCCGCTTTTCCTCATCCCATTCTAATTCATTTTTATTTGGGCAATATCATTACAAATCTGATTTTATTTGTGTGTGTGTATTACAGTTTCAATCAGATTTTAAAATAAATTATAAAAGAGTTAAAAGAGTTTTATTTAATAGCTAAAACACGTTAGGGTGATTAGGTTATTTCATTCTTTTGTAGGGATTGGTTTTGTAAATGATGCCAATTATGAGTGCAAATAATCACAATTAATGAATTCTAGAAAGCAATTAAAGAAAGAACATGAAAATATCACACACAACAAATATATGTAGTTCGAAAAAATTGCCTACGTTGACGGAGAGGTTACTAGATTTTTATTAGCTTCTCTCAAAATACGAAAATTACATCCCCTTGGCCCTTAGGTGTGGGTTATATTTATAATTGTTTAAAGCAGCAGTAGTTTAATTGTTCAAGGAACTCCCTTGGGTTGCTGTTGGCTCGTGTAGTGATTACCTGAATATCTCATCCGAGATTTTGGGTAACCGATGTGAGCTTATTCGAATGCTAACGGCTTTGTAATTATCCACGTGATAAATGTTTGTGTTAATCCTTCTTATTAGAGACTAGGTCGAGCGTGCCTCAAGCGTTGTTGGGCTTTTTGAGGTAGGTCTGAGTTGGGTCCAATTATGGTTCGGTCCCCACATATACACACACACAAACTCACACACAAATATTTTTTCAAACTTTCCTTATAAACATTTTTTAATAACCTCTACAATTTATATGACTAAAAAAGCTGATTTTTTAATAAAATAATTTTTCAATAAATAGTTGTTTCCAACCTTGAAATTTTTTGACAAAAATTTTATTTTTTTATAAAACAAATGTTTTCAAACTTTTCTTATCAACAGTTAGTTACAACCTTCAAATGTTATCAGACTAAAAAAACTGATTTTCTTTATTAAAAAAATAAAACTTTTTTTATGTACAGGTTTTTACATCCTTTAAATTTTACATGACTAAAAAAAACTCATTTTTTTATAAAACAATTTTTTTCATAGACAATATTTTAAAACCTTTAAACTTAAATGACTAAAAAACTATTTTTTTAGAAAAAAAAAATTCAAATATTTTTATAGATATTTTTTTACAACCTTTAAATTTTTTATAAAACAAATTTTTTCAAACTTTTTTTTAAACAGTTTTTTACAACCTTTAAATTTTATATAACTAAAAAATGGATTCTTTTATAAAACAATTTTTTTCAAACTTTGTTTATGAGTATACACATACACGTAACATATATATACACATGCACACACACAAACACATATACACACACAGATTTTTTCAAGCATTTCTTATAAACAACTTTTAATAACCTCTAAATTTTATATGACTAGAAAAATCTGATTCTTTGATAAAACAATTTTTTTCAAAATTTCCTTATAAATATTACTTTCTAACCTTTAAATTTTATATGACTAAAAAAATTGATTTTCTTACAAAACAAATGTTTTCAAACTTTTTTTAAAAACCTTTAAATTTTATATGACTAAAAGAACTGATTTTTTTATAAAACAAAATTTTCAAACTTTTTTATATACACTTTTTTACAGCCTTTAAATTTTATATGACGAAAAAAACTGATTTTTTTTATGTAACAATTTTTTTCAAATTTTTGTAGACAGCTTTTTACACTCTTTAAATTTATAAGACTAAAAAAACTTATTTTTTATTAAAAAAATTCAAACTTTTTTATAAAGAGTTTTTTACAACCTTTAAATTTCTATCGCTAAAAAATAGATTTTTTATAAAAATTATTTTTTCAACTATTTTTATAAATAGTTTTTTATAAAATAATTTTTTTCTAATTTTGTTTATAAATAATTTTTTACAACCTCTAAATTTTACATGACTTAATAAACAAATTTTTCTATACAACTAATTTTTTCGAACTTTTTTTAATGAAGACACACAACACACACACTAATTTTTATATATTTATGTATAACACACCCAACATATTCACACACACATAATTTTTTTTATAACAAACAAACTCACACAGATTTTTATAACACACACACACACACACACACACACACACACACACATATATATATATATATATATATATATATATATATATATATATATATATATATATATATATATATATATATATGGGTGAGTGTTAGTAAAAGGGGTTAATGGCGGAGAGAGAGAGATGGGGGTAAAAGGGTTTACATGTGTATTTAATGAGGGTAAAATTGGTATTTGACATAGTTTTATCAAATTTTAACGGGTAATGGATGGAGTCCCCTCTTTGAAATAAGTGATATAGTTTTGGGACTAAGTTCAGTTAAATACAAGATCGATGACCATTTAAAAACTAGGAAGATAGTTTGGAGACTAAAAGTGTATTTTATTCCTTTTCTAATTTTATTGGAGGGAGAGTGCTTAAACTTTTCACATCTATATCCTTTTAGCAATAAGTTCAAATTTGGCTGCAAGTTTATTCACATCTTTATTATTTGAAAACATTTAAGGAATTTGATTGGCACGCAACATAATGTGGGTGTGTCAATGGCAATAAAATAGGTTGACAAAATTTTGTAGTGTGATTGTCTCTTTTGCTTTTCCCACATTTTATATATCTAACTAGTAATGAAACATGTTAATTAAATTTTGTGTACAAATGAATGGATAATGTGTTGATTTAGAAACATAGAATTGAGTCATTTTGTGTCATACCCTAAGGTGTCACTCCGGTTATAGTTCTAACCATAAACGTCGTGCCGTTATTTAATTCTTTACCACATTTAAAAATTTGTTTATGATGTTCTTAGGGTAAGCTTGAAATTGAAAAAGGTGTTAATATTTTTGATCTGTGTGTAAATACTATTGCACGAATGCATATGCTTCATTACAAGAGGTATTTTGATTATATCGTATTAGAGAATGAATTTTCTCAATGCCTCGCGCGGATCATGTTATTATTAATGTGTATTGAAATATTGATTTTATTGGAAATTGCTATATTTATTTTTGTTTATATTATCAGTTCTAATATTTTTTTAATTTTAAGACAAATTGTTGTTTTAGTTAATCCTATTGCGGCTAACACAAATGCACCGGCATAAAATTATGAACGTGCCATCCGCACGGGCATCCCCCAGTTAATTCATATATTTAAAGAAACTTTTTGGCACTCATGTGTGTTGCACGTGTTACCTACATTGGATGGATGCACATGTAAGTAGTGAGTCAATTGAAGTAAGACTTAATTGGCATTAAGAATGTGTGTGCGAATATCTTTTTGTAACTCAACTGCAAAAATTTTATTTAGTGAGTTAGTTTGCTATCATGATAATAATTTAATTCAAAAATTTAGAACAACTAACAGTAATGGAAGTATATAGTAATGTCATAGCAAAGCACTATTTATCTGTCCCTGGTATGTTGAAGAATTATTTGGACTCAGTATACTCAAACATGCAGAAATGAAAAGGCAAACATTATTTGTTTAGTAATATGTCTATAAATGAAGGATTCAAATATCAAGAAAATGGGTGAGCAATATCTTCTACTTTTTATTTCTATTGAAGTCTTGCTCCCGTGTTTCTTTCACTTGATGCGCCACGAAGTTCTTATATACATTTTAATTACATTTTAATTCACAAGAAAATAGTTAGAACAACAGGCGATATTAAAACTATAAGACATAAATATTTAACTACAAAATTTTTAAGTGTGAAAAAACAACCTAACAAATGTTATTTCAGGATAAATAGTATTATAAAATTTATTTTCTAAACAAAAAGTTATAAATTATATAAATTAAAATTTATTTCAAAATTATAGAGGATGCTTGTTTCTAAATGACCCAAAGAAGTAGCTTAAAAGGAAAAATAATAGTAATAATAAATTATTACATTGGTAAGAGTACATAATATATTGTCAAAACAAAAATTTAGAATTTTAACACTGATTCATAAGGTTAAGCTGGATTCTGACTCAAAAGTTTACATTCCTTAAGTAACCTTCAAGAAATATTCTTGTTATGCTAAAATAATCCATTATCACATACAATATTAATCCTTTATAAGACGAAACATAATGAAAAAGGTGAATTCGAAATATAAACTTTTGTATACTATTCCTCCTCACCTTTACGACCCATCCACCACATTCTTATCTAAAAGATTTAAAAAAATGTATGAAATATAGGTTTTATAAAAATACAAAAGTCATCCAACATTGTCTTAAAAAATACAAAAGTTTTCCAACACTGTCTTCACAAATGAAGAGAGAAAGAATAACAAAACTGTTATATTGAAGACTTGAGCACTACCAGAATCCCCAAGTAAAATTCACCTACACGAATTATCCAGGAATAAAAGATGAAAAGTAGTTATAAAACCAAACTCACCCTAATTGGAAGAATAATTCTTCAATCTTCTTGCTAATATTCAAAGTAAAAAAATCCATATATATGTAATGGAGTTAAACTAAACCAATCATGGACCAGTAATAAGATTAAGAAAGCAAATACCCAAAATCGACAATAATACAAACGTAAAACCTAAAATCCAATTCTAAAAGACATAATATTGTAATACCAATTGATTTTATAAAATTACAATACATTCTTTCAACAAAATTGTTTTCATTCCATAATCATTTTCAAATCCAAGAAAAGTAATCTTATTATTGATGGGATCAAACAGTGAGAGTAATTTTATGAACCATTTTGAAATCTAATAAGTGTACGACCAATACAAAAATCTTGGTTTACACAAATTGATTATTTTGTTAGCTAAAAGTAGAAATCTACCGTATTGAATAAATGGGATTTATTTTATTAATTTTTTAATTATGAAGTGGATGGTTTTTAATTTTACATTTGTGAAAAAAAACTAGTAGGACAAATAGAATAACATTTTCTAGAAAAATAGAATAACATTTCCTAATAATGTAGAATCTTATATCTCCATTTTGTAAAATCCTTATCAATGCTAAAAAAATATCACATAATTTAATTAGTTCTGAGAATATGAAATATATTTTCTAGGGAAACAATAAGACTAGAAAGATATAATCAAATCAAGTTATCATAAGTCATACAATAAGATTACCATTTTCATAGAAACATAGGAAAGTTTTAGTTAAACTTGTTGAGAACAAAGTTTACTAATGAATATTAATCGAAGAACATAGTTCTGTGAAAAAAAAATTTAGAAAATGAGATTATAAGGAAAAGAAAGCCCTAAAGGATACTACATTGACTAACCAAGTAAGTTGTTTTTTTCATTTCATAAACTTCTTTTTATCTTAAAAATTTATCGGACCCCTAGATCCAAGCATAGAGATACGTAATAAAAAAAAGCATATTACAAGTAAATAGACTTTTTGGACCAAAGAAACCAGAATTTGATCTACTCAAATATTGATCATTCTAGTAAATACCCAAATAGGAAATAACTAATAAAAGTAATTTATTTAAAATAATATTTATAATTGATAAATTAGAAAAGTATAAATTAGGGATATATAGTTAAAACCATATTAAAAAGGTAAGAAAATTCATTTGTGTCAATACTGTAAAAGAAAATGTGCAAAATGTTGTCACCCCTTTCTTAATAAAAAAATCTCCCCTGTGGACAGTCATATGTAATAATGGAGAAAGTATAAGCCAAGCAAAATAAATTATAATATTGAACAAAAATCTAAATTTGTCTTAGACTGATTGTTGGGAAACCTTTTCAGAGGTAAAAAAAAATGCTTATAATTGGACTGCATAATATATCGTACATGTAGATAAATAATACTACAACCTAAATCCATTAACTTTACATCCCCTTAAACGACCACATAGAAAACTGGTATAAAGCTTTAAACTATACAAATGAGAAAATATAAAACCTAATAAATGGGGTGGTGAAGCAGTTCCAATTTGATACATACGTTCAAGATTGATACGCCCAAAGCAAATCACATATGAGAATATATATATTTTTTAAATATCAAACTCCTAGTTCTATGAACATCACATTTTTTCCCCAAAGAGATTGTTACTTACAACTCCAATTCAAAAGGCCTCTACCTTTAATTTTCTTGACAAATTATATATATTTAATTGAGACATTCAAACTGAAATAAAAAATAGACAACTGAGTTAAGGAAACCAACTTAAGAAGAAAACCTCTAGTGGACAAACATGTTTTAGATATTTAATCAAACATATTTTGGTCATCCCGATATCTTTCCCTCCCCGGCGCCTTCGGGGGTTAAAGAGGGAGGACAAAGGTCCCGCGACCTTATCTATATCGGGGGGTGCTTCGGATGTCGTCGGTTTTGGAGTGATGTAAAGAGATAGAGTCGCCAGTTTATTTTGCATAAAATAGGCAAAAGAAGATATCACCGCCTCGAGAGAGCGGCATCAAAGACAGACTGATGCTTACGAAACCAATAGTTAATAGGTTTGGTGTCTAAGTTACGGAATGGGAAGGTGATAGGAACTCATCACGCCCTTTCGATCTCTCATGGGCTTGTGTTACTATTTTTCTTAATTTCTCCGTGAAGTGTGTGTGCGTTTATATATAAGTGAAGATCGGAATCATTCAACTCGCATCATAGAAAAGATGGGGTGAGGTCATCCATAAGAATGTTCCTAAAATAATAATCAAAAAAATATAATGTGTGCAGTTATTGAGATATTGGTCGTTATAATGAAACAATGATATGTGCTTGATAAGACGCAAGTATGATATATATATATATATATATATATAGGGACATATGATGAAAATAGAAAAATATGACTCGAGTCTCGGATTTTAGCCTGAGACGCCTACATAACCTATAAAGGCATCAAAGTCCGTTTAGTTCGCATGCAGCACAAGGGTGGGGTTTATCCCATAGATTCAAACGGAGTTTATTATATGTGTGAATGTAGAAAATATAGTTTTTAGTTTTGAGAAAATGTGATGAAGAATCCCATCGGAATTTATAGGTGTAACCCTTTTTTCTTTGATTTGGGTTTTTTATAGAAAATAAATTATGTGAAATATAACTAATAAAGGATGCGGTATAAATGTGTATGATGTAAAGTAAAAGCTATATTAAAAATTTATACAACTAATGCGAAAATAAATAAATTTAAAGAGAGAATGATGTTTAGACCTTTTTCGGAGACTTGAAGCTTGACCATGATCCTTAGTGAATTTCCTTGCAAGTTGGGATGAATGTAAGATGAGAGAGAAGGAGATTTTTGGTGAATTGGGTATGAAAGTGATGGGAATGAAAGGTGGAGAAGAATTTCACACAAGGAAACTTTGTTGATTGCAGAAGAATATTGATGAGATCACTGATATTAATGGATTTGGGGTACGTTTCGAAGTGAAATCATGCTCTCATTATATAGGATAGGGATACTGCCAATTGGCACTACCCTTGTCCTGCCTATCGACAAGTAAACTTAGAAAAACTGCCATTAGGCAGGGAAATGAACCTGCCAATTAGCAATCTTGTGCAGATTTTCCAAAAAATGATCATAAAATGAAATTCGTAAGTCCAAATAGTGCACGAGGCATACCATTTAAAAGGTAATTCAAAGATCTTTGAGAATCCTTAGGCTGCTCCTGGGTCCAAGAGCTGATTTTCGATCAAACGAGGTTCAAAAGTGCCCGTCGATCCGTTGGACGGAAGATCGTCGGATGACGTTGGATCGTTTGTCCAAATTGTAAGTCCAAATTACGCACGAAATGGAACGTTTGAAAGGTTGTTTGAGATAATTCGATGTTCCAAAGATCTTCGCTTTGTTCAGAGAGTTGACTTTTGTCAAACGGGGATCAAAAGTGTCTGATGACCTTTTGGAGTAAAATGGATCGTTTGTTCATACTCTAAGGTTGATTTGTACACAGGGCAGACCATTAGAAAGGGTACTCAATACCCTTCGAAGATTCATTCAATCTCGTTTGAGCTGAAGAGTTGACTTTGGTCAAAGGGAGTCCGGGAGCGCCCGATGGTCTCCGAATTAATTTTTGAGAGAAAACAGATCGTTCATCCGAATGGTTATGTCATTTCATGCATGGGTGGACCATTGAAAAGGGTTTTTAGTTCTCTTAGAAGATTCACTGAGCTTTCTCTCTGAAGGTGAAGTTGATTGGGATCAAATCGGGGCCCGAGAATGCTCAATAGCCTATATATTGGTTTTCGATAGTAAAATAGTTTGTTCATCCAAACCTTTATGTCGATTCATGCATGGGTCAAACCGTTAGAAATGATATTCAACGCCGTTAGAAGATTCATTAAGCTTTTGCTTTGACGTAGGAGTTGACTAGAGTCAAACGGGGCCCAGGAGTGCCCAATAGCCACTAGATTGGTACTCGTAGTATGATCTTGGATTTGTAGTGAATGGGGAAGTGATAGAGACCTAAGGAGAGACTTAGGGGGTCCTAGAATGTGGTGTCTGCATTTCCCCTTGACGAGTGAGGTTGGAACAAGTGAAAGACATCGAATAGACACCACATGATATTTTGGACCTAAGGTAATGCTAGGGATGGCCAATTTTTATGGGATGAGGTCAATTTTGAGGACCTAAGGTGGGAGAAACTAATTCTGAAGGTCGAGGTCAATTCTGAGGACCTTAAATAAGGCGCGACCAATTCGAAGGGTCGAGGTCAATTCTGAGGACCTTAACTGAGAGTGACCAATTTTGAGGGTCGTGGTCAATTCTGAGGACCTTAAGTGGGGAGTGACCAATTCTGAGGGTCGAGGTCAATTCTGAGGACCTTAAGGTTGAGCGACTAATTCTGAGGGTCAAGGTTTATTCTGAGGACCTTAAGTTGGAGCAATTAATTATGAGGGTTGAGGTCAATTCTAAGGACTTTAAGATGGAGCGATCAATTCTGAGGGTCGAGGTTAATTTTGAGGACCTTAAGTAGGGAGAGACCAATTCTGAGGATCGAAGTCAATTCATAGGACCTTAAGTTGGAGTGACCAATTCTAAGGGTCGAAGTCAATTCTGAGGACTTTAAGTTGGAGCGACCAATCCCGAGGGTCGAGCTCAATTCTGAGGACCTTAAGTGGGAGCGACTAATTCTGAGGGCCGAGGTCAATTCTGAGGACCTTAAGTTGGAGCGACCAATTCTGAGGGTCGAGGTCAATTTTGA
Organism: Sambucus nigra; assembly: GCA_949130495.1. Classification (NCBI taxonomy): domain Eukaryota; kingdom Viridiplantae; phylum Streptophyta; class Magnoliopsida; order Dipsacales; family Adoxaceae; genus Sambucus; species Sambucus nigra. Next base: position 71,141,405 of record OX422211.1, on the reverse strand, counting down.
GGACCTTAAGTAAAAGCGACCAATTCTGAGGATCAAGATTAATTCTGAGGACCTTAAGTAGGAGCGACCAATTCGGAGGGTCGAGGTCAATTTTGAGGACCTTAAATATGAGCTCCTAATTCTGAGGGTCGAGATCAATTCAGAAGACCTTAAGTGGGAGGGACCAATTCTGATGGTCGAGGTCAATTATGAGGACCTTAAGTGAAGACGACTAATTCTGAGGGTCGAGGTCAATTCTCAATGGAGGCATGGGGAATAGATCTCCTGGGGAATTTTTAACTTACCTTTTTATAATACTCTACTGGGGAAGAGACATTTATCTGGGGATTATATCTTTTGAGAAGAGCTGGAAATTCCACTTGGAGAAATAGTTGATAACTTGAGGTTTTGGGATTCCGCTGAGGAATGTGTTTCTATAGAGAGATGTCTAGTTAGGTCTTTTAGCTCTGTTTAGGGGAAATTGAAATTTTTCTAGGAAAAAATTTAATTTGGTAACTCTTGCCGGGAAAACAGATAGGATATTACGTAGCCCTTTTCGGAAAGCATTTGATTTCTACTGAGGATGAGAGTGTGCTAATTTTTATGATTTAAGCTGGGTAAAATGTGGTATTGGTTCGGCTAGGTATTTGGGAGCTCTAAAAATGGTTTTCTTGTTGAAGAACTACAAGTAATAGTATCAACAGATTTATTACTAACAAAAGTACAATTACCAACATTTTCAATTACAGTACTATCAGGAGTAGTAAATTCATCACCAAACAGGAAAGTATCACCATTATATTCAATAATTCTAGCATAAAAATCCATACAAGATTCACCTAAGTTCGATGGTCCTGACTCATCATCATCAGAATCACTTGAGTCATCCCAAGTTTTGGTAATTTGATCCTTAGGTGTGATTGGATTTTTACTATAGCACCTATTAGCATAATGTCCCATTTTTTCCAGCATTTATGATATTGTACATAGGACTTATCATGTTGAGATCTATTGTTGTTTGAATTGTGGGTCTGTGAAACTTTCTTTCATGTGATCTAGACATCTGAAGTCCTTGAATCCCAGGTTGTCCTTTAAAAGAAGCAATAGTATTTCTATATTTTAAAATTTTCTTAAACTATTTTCTCATTAAGGTAATTTGAGTATCAAGGGTTTCAAGATCTATGTTTTGGTCTGATTTATTATCTAGGTCAGGCATAAATAGTTTAGCACTACTTATATTATAAAGTGATGCCTATTATTGACTCACCATGCCTTCTTGTAGTTGAGGACAATTATTTTTGGTGATCAATTTCTAATTCTATTGTCCTTATTTTACTACTAAGAAGTTCTGGAGTTAAGAATGGGTTATCAATTTCTCCAATGGCATACCTTTTATGGTCAAACTTAGTGAGGAGAGAGCTCAGTATTCTCATAATTATATCTCTATTAGAATAATATATATCATTAGTATGCAATTTGGTGATGATATCAATCAGTCTCAGAGAAAAATCATCGAAAAATTCTGAGTCAAACATCACAATAGTGTTATACTGCTGGACTAGCATTTAAGTCGTGGCAGCGTTGACACGATGATCACCTTCATGAACAATGATCATTATATCCCAAACTTCATTAGTAGTGGTACAATGTGATATATGTTTTGGCTCATGTTCACTGATAGCCATAAAGCTACAGTTATGTCCTTTGTCGTAATACCCGTGCCCTATATATTATTCATTTTCCCGTGTAAATTGTAATCTTATGAAACCATTGGGATTTGTATCATTAGTATGGGCTTTTATCTCTATGATTGATTATTATTTGGACGTAATGGTAATTGTTGAAAGTTTGTGGGTGAAATTGGAGCTTTAAGAAATTTGGCTAGACCGAATGAACTTAGAAGTCGTTCGAACGAGATCCTTATTTCATTTGAATGAGTATATCGGTGGTTCGAATGAAAATCCCACTTTGTTCGAAGTGGACATTTAACTATGATCAAACGAACCACTATTGTATGGGTACACAGCCTATTTAGAAGGTCGTTCGAAGGGTTGATCGAATGAGAATCCATTCTTATTGAACGAGGTCCATTTTTTGTTCGAACGACCTGTTTAGAAATTTTTAAATCGGATACCCTTACGTGCTGTGATATTTCAGACCATTAGATCGATGACATGTTGACTCCTGGTGAGTCCAGATGACCCAAAATAGGGATTTTAGAGTTGGGGTGGGTTTGTATAAGGTTATGTTTAGGGTTGTTTCGGTTTGGAAGAAGAGAGAGTGAGGGGTGGGTCTCCCCACCATTGTCAGCATTCCCTCTCTCTCTAGCACTTAGAGAGATTTTCCCCTTCTCCCACCATTATAAACTGCCATACACCACCCTATTTACACCTTATTCCACCACATTTTGGAAGTATTCCACCATATTCAAGCCCAATACACCCATTTCCTCCATGGTTGAACAAAGCTACGAATTTATGGAGTTGTTGTTGGGGGTTTTAAACAAGAATAAGTAGAAAGTTAATGGAGTTTTAAGGGGGTGTAACACCCCGTATTTCTAAGTATTTAAAATTTAATTAATTCCGTTAATCTAAAATTACAAGTGCGACATAATTTAATAGAATTTAAACATTATGTGTGGATTTAAATATTAATAAAGATGGAGAGTGGTTAATATTTGTGGAATAATATTACTAAGTGAATAGTAAATAATTATTTTTACGTCCTAGCAAGTGATAGTAACGTGGCATCATTATATTCCAATCGAGAGTCGCATGTAGACTAATTGAGTTCGGGATAGACTTTATTGTAGAGTGACTCAAATGGAAATTTTGAGGTCATGATTGATTCCGAATGGGCCTAGATAGTCTGAATAGTGTACTCGGGGTTATAATTGGACTCCGGGGACTTTTTAGTCATAACCGAGCTTGTACGGGAGTGTTCGGGTCATTTGAGCTTGGGCCGTTAGCCTAATTTGGTAAATTAGGGTTTAAAACCTAAGGCTGGTCATTTAAGGTAATAGCATAACACATCTCAAACCCTAAGAATCAAAGGAGAAGAGAGGAGAGGCCACTAGAGGGGAAGAAAAAAGAGTTTGGTGGTGAAACATCCCAATTCATCCACATTTGTTACCGGATTCGTGATTGGAAGCAAGGAAGCAACCTTCATCACACAACACAAAATGAAATCAGATCAGATAATTAAGGAAAGTGTTTATCTTGCATGATTTTATGAGTTATAATACCCATGTAGTGTAGGGTTCTTGATTTAGTGTAAATCGATAATGTTCTTGGGATATTGATGAATAAAATCTATAGTTCTGGGTAGGATTTCATGTAGAATGAATCCGCATATGTAGAGGACACAAAATCAGAGTGTATGTGATAATTAAAATGGGAGAAATCTGGGTAAATGGAAGATTATACATGAAAGACACTAAAATTAGGGTTGGTAGTGAATATGGATTTTAATTCGATCTTGGATGAAATTTGTATGGATTTGACACATGATTTACTCTATAAATCATCCCCATATATATATATATATATATATATATATATATATATATATATACACCAAATGATGTACCAAAAAGAGTAATCCAATCCATAATGATGTACCGGAAAATACAACATTTTTGTTACTTGACCGACCATCAGGAGAAGCAAATACAATGGGTACGCTAATTAATAATATTGATGAAGTAGAAATTAATGCAAAAACATCCAATTGGAAAGCAAGAGTCATGCTTTTAATCCTCCAAGCTACCAACAAAACTATACCATTTGATCATTCTATCAGCCAAAAATTGTACTAAAATACATCATACAAGGATTTTACCATGAATCCATTGATTCTATATGACTTCTTACTACCTTTTTTACCACTTTATTCGTACATGGAGTCGGGGGGAATGGAATTTTTTTTCATTCACATTATTCACAAATGGGCATGCTGAATCGATAGAAACTCCTCCCCCTAGCATCTCATAATAATAAAAGGAATATATCAACACTAATATATTTTAAATCTTGATATGGAAATTCGTAGACATTTTCTTACATCCTACTACCTGATCTATTCTAAATCAATACAAAAAAATAAAAGGACCCCCTTATTATATTCTTAATATATACAAATATATAATAAAGATAATAATAATATATTTGAATTTTGATCCATTTCTCTCCTTTCCTTATAAAAGAAATCGCTAAACTTATCGAATTAACTTCTCATTGATTTATTGTTTCATCGAGATCCAATCCAAATCACGATGTAATTTTCTTGTTCCTGAATGGGCCTCTTTAATCTTTTTAGGTTTATGCTCTACTCCGGGAAATTTCCAAACGAACAATTTCAATGAAATCTTTCAATTTCTTATTTTACTATGTTCAACTCTATGTATTCCTCTATCCGTAGAGTACATTGAATGTACGAAAATGGATATAACATAGTTTCTCTTATTCGTATTAACAGCTACTCTAGGAGGAATGCTTTTATGCGATGCTAACGATTTAATAACTATCTTTGTAGCTCCAGAATGTTTCACTTTATGCTCCTACCTATTATTTGGATATACCAAGAAAGATGTACAGTCTAATGAGGCTACTATGAAATATTTACTCATGGGTGGGGCAAGCTCTTCTATTCTGGTTCATGGTTTCTCTTGGATATATGGTTCATCTGGGGAAGCGATCGAGCTTCAAGAAATAGTGAATGGTGCCAAATATGCCACTATAAAGATCAGAACTGGTCAGAGCTGTAATTTTACGTACTTGATAAATATATATATATATATATATATATATTATAGACGATTCATTTGGGTTTCTCGAAGATTACGGGCCCGCTGACAAATCTTACTCGCAAGGAGGGTGCCGTTTGTTTGGGACAACCATTGTCAGTTAGTTTTCGATGAGCTAAAGGACAAATTGATCTCAGCACCTGTACTTGCACTGCCCATGGAGGAGTGGAGTACTATGTCTACACTGATGCATCCTTGTAGGTACTTGGGGGTGTATTACAGTTGAAGGAGAGAGTTATAGCTTATATATCTCGCAAGCTTAAGCCCCGCGAGAGAAATTACCCCACGCATTACCTGGAGTTATCCATTGTTGTTTTGGCCTTAAGGATTTGGAGGCACTATCTGTTGGGAGAGCAGTTCACTTTATTCACGGACCATAAATCTCTTCAGTATCTTTTCACGCAAAATGATTTGAACATGAGGCAAATGATATGGTTGGAGTTCGTGAAGTATTACCAGTTTGATATTAAATATCATCCTAGGAAGGCTAACGTGGTAGCAGACGCGTTGAGCCGACGACCTGCTGGGGAGATAGCGGAGGTTTGGAAGGCGAAGAGGAGAGAGCTTCGACACGATTATGAGATTGCGAGGGCTTGTATGTCCATATTAGTTGTCACACCCAAGATTTCTATGAGGGTAGTTAAAGAACAGGCAGGGGATAAGTATTTCCAGGATAGGGTTCACCAGTTGTTAGTTGATGGGGCGGAGTCTTACTCGATCAGTTTGGAGGGTAGTTTGCATTTTATTGGGAGACTCGTGGTTCCAGAGGCTAATTATTTGAGACATGCAGTGATGTCAGTCTCACGGGTCCAGATTTGCAGTACATCCTGAAGGGGATAAGATGTACCAGGATATGCGTAGGACGTATTGGTGGTCGGGGATGAAGAGGGACATAGCAGAGTTTATCGCGAAGTGTGCTACCTACCATCTAGTGAAGGTAGGCCACTAGAGACCAACAGGGATGTTATATCCACTCGAGATTCTCATGTGGAAGTGGGAGATTATTACAAGGGTACCAATATCGCAGCGAGATCACGATTCCATTTGGGTGATAGTGGTTCGGTTGACTAAGGTGTCTCACTTTGTACCAATTTTGTACAGGTTTTGAGATGAGGCATAATGCACAGTTATTCATTATTAAAATAGTATGAATACATGGGGTTCCTATTAATATTGTGTCCGATCAGGACAATATCTCTGTGTCCCATTCTGGCAAAGCTTTCATGAGGCGATGGGCAGGGATTTACATTTGAGTCCAACATATCACCCATAGAAAGATGGGAATACAGAGAGAGTTAATCGTATGCTTGAGGATATGTTTTGGATGTGCATACTTGACTTTAGGAGAGGATAGGAGCAGTACCTTACTTTGGTGGAGTTTGCATATAACAACTCCTACCAGTTCACCATCGACATGGCACAATTTGAGGCACTGTACGATCGGCCTTGTCATTCACCCACTTGCTGGTTAGAGGTGGGGGACAACAAGTTATTTGGTACAGAGATAATTCAGGTCTCCACTTCCAATATTGAGCTGACTCGAGGGCGCATCCGTATAGCTCAAGACAGGCAGAATAGTTACGCTGATGAAGATAGGAGACGCATAGCGCTTGAGGTTGGTGACCAGGTGTTGGTGCGGGTGTCTCCTATGAAAGGAGTCATGAGATTCTACAAAAAATGGGAAGTTAGGTCCGATATATGTGGGATCATTCTTGGTTATCTAGAGGGTGGTACCTGTAGCATATAGGCTAGAACTATCGGAGCACCTACAGTGGATACACGATGTATTCCACGTGTCATCGCTGAAGAAATACCGGAGGAGTGAGAGGGCCTTCTAGCATGTTCCATTAGAGGATATTGACTTGCAGCCATATATCTCATACGAGGAGAGACCAATGGCGATACTTGATCGTAGTGAGCGTAAGTTGCGATCTAAGGTGGTACCCTTGGTTAGAGTTCATTGGGGGCACCACAATGTTAATGAGTCGACATGGGAAATGGAGGATGACATGCGTGAGCAGTATACATAGTTATTCACCGCAGGTACATCCTAATTTCGAGGGCAAATTCCTTTGTAAGGGGGAAGTATGTAACACCCCCTATTTCTGAGTATATAAAATTTAATTAATTCAGTTAATCTTAAACTACATGTGCGGCATAATTTAATGGAATTTAAATAGTATGTGTGGATTTAAATATTACTCGAGAGAGATAATGGTTAATATTTGTGGAATAATATTATGAAGTGAATAGTAAATAATTATTTTTACGTCCTAGTGAGTGATAGTGATATGGCAGCATTATATCCCAACTGAGAGTCGCGTGTAGACTAATTGAGGTTAGGATAGAACTTTATTATAGAGTGACTCAAATGGCAATTTAGATATCACATTTGATTCTGAAAGGGTCGAGATAGTCGGAATAGTGTACTTTGGGATTGTAATTGGTCGAGACCTTTTTAGTCATAATTGAGCCCACACAAGAGTGTTCGGATCATTTGGGCTTGGCCCGTTAGCCTAATTTCAAAAATTAGGGTTTAAAACCTAAGGTTAGTCATTTAGGACTGCATCATAACACATCTCAAACCCTAATAATCAAAAGATAAGAGAGGAGAGGCCATCAGAGGGGAAGAAAAGAGAGATTGGTGGTGAAACATCTCAATTCATCCACATTTGTTACCAAAATAGTGATCGAAAGTAAGGAAGGAACCTTCATCACACAACACAAAACAAAATCAGATCTGCTAATTAAGGCAAGTGTTTATCTTGCATGATTTTTTGAGTTATAATACCCATGTAGTGCAGGGTTCTTGATTTAGTGTAAATCGATAGTGTTCTTGGGAGATTGATGAATAAAATCCATAATTTTAGGTAGAATTACAAGTAGAATGAATCCACATATATAGAAGACACGAAATCGAAGTATATGTGATAATTAAAATGGGAAAAATCTGGCTAAATGGAACATTATACATGAAAGACACTAGAACTAGGGCTTTTGGTGAATGTGAAGTTTTAATTTGATCTTGGATGAAATTTGTATGGATTTGACACATGGTTTACGTTAGAAATCTTCGCTATATATACATATATATATATATATATATATATATGAGAATTTTAGGAAAGATCCATGAGAATTTTAGGTGTTGAATAATGAAAAAAACGCAACTAGGATAAAGCTGTCAAACCAGGTTCGATCAATCGACCCATGAATAGTGATCAATCGATGGATCGAATAAATTCTTCACTCGATCGATGGCTACTAAAATTGGGGACTTGTTTTAATTGCAAGGTTTTCTTTACCCCGATTTACCCGGAATCTTAGTAATGATATTTTAACTATATAAGGACTTAGAGAAGGTCAGTAGACACATATTTGAGGTTGGCTGAGTCTTAATGAGTGTAAGGTTTGAGACTAAGACCGATGAGAGTCCACCAACTCATCATAGGGCTGGGAACTATGTTCACCTCCATTGTGTGTGATATGTGTCGATATGATTCGAGAGTGATTCGAAATTCGTAGTCCTTATGTGCGTGATGTACCGGCACTAATAGCAGAGTATGTGTGCATCGCAGGTTTAACCTTTTTGAGTGTTGTATTAGTATATATATGTATGATAGTGATATATATATACACTGAGATTATTCTACTATGATGCTTAATAGAGAAGAAAGATTGCGATATTTAATATTAATCAACAATATGGGAACTTGAATGATTAATGAGTTATTTAAATCCGATTAAACTAACAAGAAGGTATTATTCGGGTGTTATAATTGGGTAAAATGACTTAGGCAATTTAGTAAAGGGTGTGGGCTAAACTAGATAAGTGGGATAATGTTACTAGGATGGGTTAGGAGTCTACGATAGGCGTGCACATTAGTTGAGAGGTGAGAATCTCAAGTGAGGGTACGAGGAAATAACAAGGATATAATATTTAGTATTTAATGCATTTTAAACACTTGCTATTTTTAAACCATTTACAACTAGGTTTGTGACCCATTTACTTCCAAATCTACTTTGTTTTTGTAAAAATCTTTTAGGTTCCCAGCCACAGGGACGCCAAGCATATGATTTCCTACCAGTTGACGTGTTGTAGCTACTTTGGAAGTTACAGGACCTCGGTACTAGACACCTCCACATCTATCCTTGATTCTTTTCGAGTTATTTACTTCAGCCGAGCATGTTGCCTATCAATTTTTTAGATGTACTCAAAGATAGTGACTACAAAATCTTATTTCTATTTCAGTTGTGGGGACTTATTTTATTTCAGACTTTTGTATTTGGAATTTAGACTGGATATGTTTACTCCAGACTCAGTTATTCATTTATGTCATTCTTATTTGTTGTGAAATGGTATTAGATGGTGAATGGTTAAATTAATTATTTTTTGGTTGCAAGTTAATTTTAAAAGATAAAATTTGACACTTGACCTTTTAACTACTAGGTGGTTAGAAATTAATAAATGTTTTTTGACAATGATGCTAAGACTGAACCAACCAGATATTCTATTTTTAATTTAATACAGGACTGATCATCCGATATTTAATTAGGCAGGATGTCACATGTGGTATCAGAGCATCAGATTCTAGAGTCCTTTAGGATCTGTACGACTTATTATGCTTTCTGCTTAGCGTTCTTTGATGTAGAGCCCTATTATTAGGATTGTTGCATTCTTGATTATGTGTTTACATCTTCAGCTATTTAAGATTTGATAACTACGGACTTATAAATTCTTTCTTGTTTAAGATGCCTCCCAAACGTGCACCTAGGGCCAAAAATTCCCAAACTGAGGCTCATCCAGCACCAGATTAGGGTACAGTGTATGAGGAAAACTGTAGCCGATTATGAGGAGGATTTTATTAGATTGGTAAACTTGATACCAACTGAGGTGCCTACTGAAGAGAAGAAAAATCATATGTTTATGGATGGTCTGACTTGGAGGATTTTACAGCATCTTTTGGGTAACCTCTCCTTATAGTCTTATATCGATGTACTTAATGTTACTTTACTACACTTCCAGGATCACCGCTTACATGTTAAGGGGAGCAAGCGAGCGGGTGACCCCAACCAGTAAGGTAGGACATGTGGAGGTAATGCGGCACAAGAAGCTCAGAGTCAGCAGCGGCAAAGTGAGCAGGGTGCCCATCAGGGGGATTCTGCTAACAGGTTCAGATCAGGGGGTTTTAGTCAAGGGAAAGGAGATTTCAGACATAGCCACCAGGGTCAGCATGGCCATCAAGTCCAGCTAGGACAGCGAGGCCACCCGAGCTAACAACAATTTCATTAGGGCCATCAGGGCCAAGGTAGAGGTGGAAACGGCCAACAAGGCCGAGGCCAACAGGGGCAGAAAGGGGAAATTTTTGTTGGAAAGTGCTTTACTTGTGGCAAGACTGGCCACAGATGATTCGAATGCACCGATAAGGGGAAGTATCCTCAGCAGCAGGGTGCTCACCAGGAGCCCCAAAAGTCGATCTTCCCAACCGTACTTCCAGTGCCAACACCACTCCTAGCCTTGCCTGTCATTCCAGTAATTCTGGTTCAATAGGGGCGACTACAGTACAGACATGTCTACAACGTCCATCAGGTCGCAGTCCCATAAGCTCCACCCAAGGTTGAGGGTAAGTTTTCTATCGAGGGGAATTTTGGGCGGATATTATTTGACAAGGGGGCTTCACATAGTTTCATTTCCACTAGTTTTGCATGCGCCACAGTGTTATTAGACACGGCGAAGAGCACAGTCACTAGTATAGATTCATCGTTAGGCTATGGGTCATTGATATTCTTTATATGTCGGGGAGTGGACATAGAGAGTGGTAGATTGATCCTACCGGTCGATATGCTTATTTTAGATATGCACGAGTATTATTCTATCATCGATATGGATTGGCTAGTTATGTATAGGGCAATGATTGACTTCTATAATCATAGTATTGTGTTAGTTATATCGGGTCAGGAGATATTTTTAGTGGCGATGCCTCGCCCCGAGGGAGGATCGTCCACTCACTTATTTTATATAGAGAAGGAGACCTCCACAGGAGTTGTGATTCCCTTGATTCGATTATAGTCCTCTGTGAGTACACAAATGTGTTTCAGTATATAGTAGGGCTACCGTCGAGTAGAGAGATAGAGTTTATGATTGACTTAGCATCGGGGACTCGATCGATAGCTCGTGCAACTTACTGTAGGGCTCCTGCGGAGATGATGGAGTTAAGGGATCAGATTAAGCAGTTTTTACGATAGGGTTTCATCCACCACTGTACCTCACCTTGGGGTGCCCTAGTTCTATTTGTGAAGAAGAGGGATGAATCCTTACAACTGTGCGTAGATTATCGGGAGTTGAATAAAGTCATGATACGGAATTAGTATTCGTCGCCTAAAATCGATGATTTATTCAACCAACTGAGGGGAGAAACTTTATTCTCGATGATAAACTTGAGCTCGGGGTACCATCAGTCGAGGATTAGGGAGAAGGATGTGTCTAAGACTGCGTTTTTGACAAGGTATGGATCCTATGAGTTTCAGGTTATGCCATTCGGTCTAAACAACGCACCGACAGTATTTATGGACTTAATGAACAAAGTGTTCAGAGAGTTCTAAGATCAGTTTGTCATTATCTTCATAGAAGACATCCTGATTTATTCACAGACTGAGGAGGAGCATGTTGAGCACTTACATAGGGTTTTACAGACTATACGGTAGAATGAGTTGTACGCCAAGTTTGAGAAATGTGGATTCTGGTTGCGAGAGGTACAGTTCTTGGGGCACATCGTATCAGATAGGGGAATATCTGTGGACCCCATCCAGGTGTTGGCGGTGAGGGAGTGGGGGCAATCCATGACACTGACGGAGGTGCGGAGTTTCTTGGGGTTAGCAGGATATTATAGGCGATTTATTCGGGGATTCTCGAAGATAGCGGGTCCGTTGACTAACTTGACTCGCAAAGGAGTGTCATTCATCTGGGATAACGCCTGTCAGTTGGCTTTCGATGAGCTGAAGGACAAGTTGACTTCAGCACCAGTTTTAGCACTGCCCAGATCGAGAATGGAATACTTAGTCTATACCGATGCATCCTTACAGGGAATTATGGGTGTACTTCAGCTAGAGGATCATGATATAGCTTATGCCTCTCGTAAGCTTAAGCCTCATGAGAGGAATTACCCCACCCATGACTTGGATCTAGCAGCCGTCATGTTTGCTCTTCGAATCTGGAGACACTATTTATTGGGGGAGAAGTTTCGGTTGTTCACAGATCACAAGTCACTACAGTATTTGTTCACTCAGAGAGAATTGAACATGCGTCAGCGTAGGTGGCTTGAATTTGTGAAGGATTACCAGTTCGATATTTATTACCACTTGGGGAAGGCTAACGTAGTAGTTGATGCGTTTAGTCGGAGGGCAGCAGGTGACGTGGCCGAGCTGTGGAAGGCGAAATGGAAGCAGTTGGAACACCAGGATGCAGTAACCCGATTATTCATATCTGTCATGACCTTTACATCCCAGATTGTGGCGAGAATAATACAAGCCCAGGCATTCGGCACGTTTTGTCAGGATCATATTGTGCAACTTCTAGTCGAGGGAGCCTAGTCTTATTTTATGGATTCAAATGGGGATTTGCGCTTTAATTGGCATTTAGTTGTTCCAGAAGGGGCGTTTTGTGAGAATTTCAGATCTGATCTAAAGATATGAAACAGAAATGACGAGTTTTAAAATTTTCAAAGTTTGGTTTTGTAAAATAACTAGAAAGGGTAAAATGAAAACCAAATCAACCAAAAAATTTAAAAACGTGAAAGATTTTTTCTAGGTGAAATACTCAGTTTAATTGATTTGAAACAAGTAAAAAAACAGAATTAAAACACTCAAAAAACCCTCTGATTTTTCTTCTCTCTCTAGTTCTTTCTGGAAAGTTCTTCTCTCCCACTAAGAAACCCTAACTCGTATGATCAAAAACTAAACATTTGATGAAGATAGGCTTTATATATGAGCAGTTAAGAGACGGTTTCAATCGGCTTAAATCAACGGCTTAGATTAAAAGGTTTAAATCGATCGAAATCCACTGTTAATATTGGTGCATACTAAGTAAGCTAAACCTGGCCAACAGGTTACAAGTTAAAATGAAATGGTCTTTAATCCTTATAAAAACCCTAGTCACTCCCAGCCTTTGATAACATTTGATATAACGGTTGAAAGTTGACAGTCATCGTAGACATAGAAGAAACATGAGTTAAGGGCGCGTTATTAAGCCAAACACTGCTTTAGGAATTAAAATGTTAATAATATTATTTTTAATTAATTAAATATGTTTATAAATTTTATTAAAAATACCATAAAACTATTTTAAATTCAAAAAAAATTCCTAAAATATTTTCACACTATATTTTATCGAAAATCGTTTTCCACAATTTTATCATTATTAAGCACAAAATTAAAAATTGATTAATTCTAAAATTAATTTCAATTAAATCAATTTTAATTCACAAAAGATTGTTTAAATGATTCTGAATTTTTTTAATTTATGTAAATGTGTGAATGCAGTGTGGTGCAGTGATTTTTTCATTATTCTCGGTTGTACTTCATTACATACATGAATGCAGTGTGGTGCAATGATATCCAAACTAGTTGAACACTTGATAGTTTAGAATCAACAAACCTAAAAATTCTTCTATCAATAGTGTTTTACAAATATCATTTTTATATACTATGAGGGAGGTGAAGAGAATGAGTCATTTATACAAATCAATTAACTCCATTGATGGAGAGGAAAGATAAAATAAATGGGTAAGAAAAGTTCGAAGGAACATGAAATGGATCCTTTTATTCTTCACCCTTAGTAGTGGCAAAACTATGGGCTGGGCAAATATGAGCGGGTTTAATTATGGTTTGGGATAAATATAAGTTGGATCAAATATGGATGAACCAAAAATAGACTGGGCCAACCCATTTTTTTTCTTACCAAGTATGTATTACAATTCCAAGTAAATGTTAAAAAAACAAATTTTACTCATAATTTTAAAGATGGACTCTATATTTTGACTCATATTTTCTGTTAATGGGTTCTATATATGATTCATGGCTTTTAAATATGAGCCTAATATTTGTACCCTAGTTTTTAAATATGAGTCACATATTTGGCTCATAACTTTTAAATATGGGTCCATATTTAATTGTATGGACTAATATGAGTTAATTTTGATGCTTCACGTATTCATTTTCAAAAGAAAAACGTCTCCTTTGTTGGCTTAAATTTCAAACAATAGTCCCTATGCAATCATTACCTTGGCTATGTCTTGACACTACACTGCACCTGAATGTTCCCCATATGTTGTTTATCTTTTACTTTGTTTTTTATTTTTATTTTCTTTATTTTCTATTTATCAGGGTTTTATAAACAATTTTTCCTTTTTTAAAATCTTTAAATGCTTCATTTTTCATTCAATGAATATTTTATATATTTTTTGCAAAAATATTTTAGTTTTGGTTTTAAACATGCTTTATAAATTTCCCTAATTTTCCTAATTTTTATTATTTTTTCTTGATTTTTTAAATGTTGAAAATGCCTTTAATTAAACATTTAAAATTGTTTAACTTAAACATTTTTGTCAAATACAAAACGACAGCATTTCATGTGTTAGGATGATGATGATGCTCGTCGCTGGTCTTTGGCTAATCAGGTGGCTTCGTTTACCACAAGCGATTTAACCACACGTTGTGTCTGCTGTAAAGTGGTGATCGCTTAAATAAGATCTGATACCAATTTGTAGAATCGCTATAACGGAAATATTGCGACTTCTCAAATAAAATTCAATTTTAATTAATCCCAAATTTTAGTTAAACCTTAAAATTTGCATCTAGATGATTTATCCAATAAAATAAAGTATGCAGGATAAAACAAACAATTTCAGGAAAAATCCCCCAAAGGGGCAAAACCTTTTATTTCACTATAATTTGTAAGAAAATGGCTTACACGGATTACAATGAAATAGGGTAACATACGAAATACCCGCAGGTGTCGGCTCCGATGTTTCGGCTAGAACTTTTCCTTTCCAGGAGGGCAGCAGTGAAGAAGAAGACGGATCCTCCACAAGTTACGGCTGGAATTTTCCCTTTCCACAAGGGCAGCAATGAAGAAGAAAAACGTCTTCTCCATAAGAGTGAACTTTATAAGGGCTCCCTCCACAATAACATGCAACTGTCGGTTGTAGATCTCTCCCCACGAAGTATAAACAAGAGAAAAGTATGTTCTTGAAAACCAAAACAATTCACTAAAGCATATGGGAGTTTTGTGAATTGAAAACCAAAAAGGGATTAAAACCCTAAAGGAAGAAGCCTAAAAGAATTCTGTTATCGCAGTTTTTCTGTTCGTTAAAATGCTGTGACTTCTTAATGAAAACGGAACCAGAGAATGAGATTTTATAGAAAATCGCGCCGCCTCGAGAATAGAGCTCGTTTGAACGAGATCAGCATGTCGCTCAAACGAAGGACAAATGTCGTTCGAAAGAGATCTAACGAGATGCTATGTCATTTGAATGATAAAAGCAGGTCGTTCGAACAACCTATCAAACGAGATTCCACGCAGGCCTGTAGATAATTTCGATACGAACGCGTGGCTGCCAGTTTCGTATCTTTCTGATTTTTATGAATTAGTTATGATTTTTCTACGAAAAGATGTTCGAGAAAAAAATCTTTAGAAAAATATTTTGTAAAAATATCCCAAAATCTCTAAGTGAAAAGTTAAGGTATTTAAAACATAACCTTACCAAAGTAAACTTCGCAGAGTCTTGAATGATGAAGAACTTGAGTAATTCGGATTCGGCTTTGATGTAGATGTCTCTTGAATGGTCTTTGACGGTGTAACAGTATATGACATAATAAATTGATAATGGACCTATGAAAATATGTCCTTATAAATCTCCCCCTATGTCTATGCTGGTACATACATAAAAAATCCGAATAATCAAAAACCAAAATGCTTATACAAATCTACCCTCCCGTGAATAAATTTGCAAGACCTCAAACTGTTCTTCAAAAAGTATTCATCAAATCTCAAAGCTTTTCTCATCAGGGTGTGCAACATAATGATCTGCAGTCCTTGTACCTACACACATGAGATAAAGCAAAATACCTTCATAACGCATCGGGTTTGAAATGACATAAGAATAAATCATTAATAATCAAATCTCCCCCATAATGCAAAAACTCCCACATAACATGATAATTCTTTAATCTCCCCTTTTTTATGATGTCCCCAAATAGACAGATAAGAAGAAAAAAGAATCAAAACATGGAGTGTCACGATAAAATCCATAGCAACACATGGATCAAACTACGCGCATGCAAAGGAGTATATCACAAACATTCACAAATTATTTTTGATTTTTCAAATTTTTTCATACAAAAAATAAGATACAAAATCACACCATGGATTTAAACTCAAACAACCAAGTCATAAATCAATCAATCATATGTGCACGATGCATACGTGTACCCCTAACGAATGAACATCAAAAGAATCCTTAGGTGTAAAAATTGTTAAATTTAAATGACATCGTCTTAATCAAATCAATAAATCAAAGTCTAAATGATTTCCACACAAATAACGTCCAAAATTATTTAGTGTTGTTTCGAAAACTTTTCAAAGGACGTGCAAACCCATTGATAGATCCATCCAAAACTCCCTCATATATAATAATGCAATTCTTTATATCTAAAGAGGTACTAAATTCTCAACTTAGAGAAAACCTATTGTCCCACATTTTTGGCATATTTCATCTTTTTATTGCCTTAATTTTTTGTGTGGGCTCTTTTCAAATGGTGGCTTTCATGACGTGATTATTATTCGCTCGCAGCCCTTTCCCGTGTTCACTCATCATTTTTTCAAACTAAGCAAATTCCTCACGGGCGATGGTTTTTACATGCTCTACTTTTATTACTCTCGTATTATTGCACTTAATTCATTTTAAGGACATGATTGAGATGAAAACACCCAACCAACATGTGATAAGTCAAAAACAATAATCAAACAAATCCGTGCATGTGTGCAATAAAGGAAAACATGAGTCAAACATGTAGGAAGTAACACTTAATTACATCTGAATGAATCCAAACTTTATAAAACACATGGATGAATTGACCTATTATCTCAAAACACTATCAAATAGTCACATGGATAAATGGAATGAAATTATGACTCGATCATCCTAAGTGTTTATCCATAAACGGTGTAAACAAAATACAAAAATCTTTTTGGATTTTCAAAAATTTTATCAAAATAAAATCTTTTTGTATTTTTTCAAAATTTTCAAACAGAAAAATATAACTACAAAATGATACAACCGGCAATAGGCATATAATATTGATGTGCGCAACATCCTATGCTAGCAAACAGTAATCTCACAAGATAATCTACAATGAAAGCAGATATGATAAACGAGCAATGCAGTGTTATCAATTAAGCATGGATATCAAGAATAACTGCAAATAAACTACCCAGAAGCAACCTATCAGTACCAAAAACCTAAGCATATGAACACCGGGTACTGAAATCAGAAGGGAAGCAAAAATAGAATTTCCAGACAGTCCAAAAATACTTCCAGCAGTATCAAAATATTAAAATAACCCAAGATTCAGCCTGTCGTTCGAACGAGCCTGGGACTTCGCTCAAACGAGTTGAGGAAGTCGCTCGAACGAAGGACAAATGTCGTTCGCGCGACATGTAATGTCATTTGAACAACTTCTCACGACCTGCCAAAATATCCCAGATTCTCAAAAAAATAATATAATATTACCCAGTGAAAACAGTACCTGTAAGGTGCAAGCATATCCAAAACAGTGCTAAATTAGTAGAGAAACACACAAATGCAATAAATATACCAATGTGCGCTACATCAAAAATGAGTCATAACACTATAAAGAGTATAACATGATGCGTCGCTAGTGTATGACAAACATCCAATACAATCAACCAAACGATCTCACATGGGGTGAATCACGTGCAAGCAAACGAGAATCGTGGACAAGTAAACCATAAGCCTCTAAATCCGATTTCCTGACTCAAATCGATGTGTAATGAGGTGTGGGGGTATGGGGAATCAAATTTATTCTTTTATTAACCTGCCTAGGTTCTTTCAAAAGCTTGTAACAAAAGCGCCTAAGATGACCTTGCCTACCGCAATGTGTGCAAGTGTAAATCGGGCGGTGTGTGTTACCTAAAGGTGGCCCTCTCCTCAAATTTCTCGGTTGATCTCTCCGAATTTTCCTAGGTGGGTCTCTCCTAATGATCCTAGGAGGTTCTCTCACAATGTTCCTAGGGGGCTCTTTCCTAACAAACTTAAGTGTCTCTTTCTTAACAATCCTAGGAGGCTCTCTCATACGTGTGGTAATGGGGGCAATAAATTGTTCAAGACCAATCCTACCCCTATACTTTTTTATCTCGACGGTGCCTAAAATCTTATCAAGTTTTTTAGACCTAGACTCCAAATCGAATTTCACCTTACTTGAATCTTTCAATTTTACCTCAAGTTCACCTATCCTAGATTCAAGTACACGTCTAGAATCCTCAAACTCTAAAATCTCCTTTTTCATAGTCTCCATCAACCCTCTAAGACTATATCTCTCACCCTCGACGTATCCTAATTTCTCTTTAAGTATCTCCTCACGTGCCCTAAGATCCTTAATCAACGCATCAGTATTATCATTATCTAAAGCACGTTTCTTCAATTCAGGTTTAAGTTTCAAGTTTGCCTTTTTTGTCTTTAAAGATTCAAAATACAAATTATTGTAGGCAACTTACAACTCACTCAATTCTTCTTCTTCCTCCTCACTCTTTTCACCCTCACTCTCATCACTAATCACATAGATGGGAAACTCTCGCCTAGAAGCATAAAAGACTTCTTCTTCCGAATCACTATCACTAAGGGTAGAAACATGAGAAACCAGTTTATTCAATTTCTTCTTTAAATTTGTGGTACACTCATCTAACGTGTGACCAACACCCTCACAACAAGGACACCTCTCAGATTCGTTTTCAACAGAAGATTTAAAACAAGAGTTCGTGTGAATTTTTCAATTAACTTTTTCAAAAATTTGACATCGAAGATCATCAAAACCATCAAAAGCCATTTTTGTGCAAAATCAGGATTAAAACACAATAACTTAGTGCAACAGGCTCTGATGCCAATTTGTAAAACGTGTGTAGACAAATTGTATCAGAAAGTAAATCCTAAAAAAATATGGATCACGCGATAAATTAGCGTAACCCTCTCTAATACCAATTTGTAAAGTGGTGATCGCTTAAATAAGCTCTAATACCAATTTGTAGAATCTCTACAGCTAAAATATTGCGACTTCTCAAATAAAATCCAATTTTAATTAATCCCAAATTTTAGTTAAACCCTAAAACATGCATCTAGATGATAATAAAGCATGCAGGATAAAACAAACAATTTCAGGAAAAATCCCCCAAAGGGGCAAAACCTTTTATTTCACTATAATTTATAAGAAAACGGCTTACACGGATTACAATGAAATAGGGTGACATACGAAATACCCACAGGTACCGGTTCTGATGTCTCGGTTGGAACTTTCCCTTTCCAGGAGGGCAGCAGTGAAGAAGAAGACGACTCCTCCACAAGTTATGGCTAGAATTTTCCCTTTCTAGGAGGGCAGCAATGAAGAAGAAAAATGACTTCTCCATAAGAGTGAACTTTATAAGGACTCCCTCCATAATAGCCTGCAACTGTCGGTTGTAGAGCTCTCTCCACAAAGTATAAACAAGAGAAAAGTATGTTCTTGAAAACCAAAACAATTCACTAAAGAATATGGGAGTTTTGTGAATTGAAAACCAAAAAAGGATTAAAATCCTAAAGGAATAAGCCTAAAAGAATTCTACTTTCGTAGTTTTTATGTTCGTCAAAACACAATGACTTCTTAATGAAAACGTAACTAGAGAATGAGATTTTATAAAAAATCACGTCGCCTAAAAAACAGAGCTCGTTCAAACGAGATCAGCATGTCGCTCGAATGAAGGACAAATGTCGTTCGAACGAGATCTAACGAGATGCTATGTCGTTTGAACGACAAAAGCAGGGTCATTCGAACGACCTATCAAACGAGTGGCCTCCAGTATAATATTTCGATACGAATGCGTGGCTGCCAGTTTCGTATCTTTCTGATTTTTTATGAATTAGTTATGATTTTTCTACGAAAAGGAGAATAAAATCTTTAGAAAAATATTTTGTAAAAATATCCCAAAAGCTCTAAGTGAAAAGTTAAGGTATTTAAAACATAACCTTACCAAAGTAAACTTCGGAGTCTTGAATGATGAAGAACTTGAGTAATTCGGATCCGTCTTTGATGTAGATGTCTCTTGAATGCTCTTTGACGGTGTAGCGGTATATGACATAATAAATTGATAACGGACGTATGAAAATATGTCCTTACATCTGTAAACGGTTTACTTCGATCAGTTTTCTCTGCCTCCTATTTTACCCATTTGCCCTTGGAATTTTACGCATGTACCCCTATTTTATGGGTTCCATGGTTGCCTCTAAATTCCTATGGTTGGTTACCATAATACCCGTAAACATGGTGTATTTACAATTGTACCAGGATGGTTCCAGATGCTTCCATCGTTCCCTATATATATGAGAATTATGTTTTAATTTTGAATAGAAAGAAAAACTTACTGTTATGCAGACAAAATTTCCTTTCACCTTTTTTAACCTCAAAACCTTTTTCACTCCTGCTTTCTTTTCCTGAGTGAGTTCCTTTAAATATCTTTAGATAGTTTTAGTGTTAAATCCCTTTACAATGGAGTTTATGATCTGGAGGGAAGAATATATAAATATTTGGGGTTCTTTACATTGTTGTGGTTGTACTTTTACTTGGCTAAGACGTTTGAAAAGTTAGCATCTTTGGTGACCCTTTGGAACTTTTACTTTCCAATTTTTTGTGAAGTGGGTAACTTTTTTAAACTTTCTCATATTTTTAATCTTTTGTAGATTTCACTCCTTGTGTGTCAAAACCCCACATCTCCTTTTAATATGTGTTCTTAATATGCCTTTTAAATATGTTTAAAACCTTAAATATCACATGTTTATTTTGAGAAAGTGTTACTACTGATGCATATTTTGATTTGAATCACTTTTATAACCCATATGACTCTGTATTCTACTTTGCCCCACCTCCATCTGTGTATTATTATAAATTGTGATATTCTTATATCTCTTATCTAGCCAATAATATAAAATTATTTTTGTTCGAGTTAAGCTTTAGTCTCAACCATAAGTTTTTAAACAGGTTTCTATCGAAGAGTTAAAAGAGTAATTTTGGTTTTCTCACCTTTGTGATATAGACCTCCTAGATTTTTCAAGTGGTGTTAGAGCCTTCAGGACTTTTTTATACCAAAGTTTTATTAAAAAAAAATCCTAAACTCTTATTTTTAACCTTTTTAAAAATGGAAGACCAGAATAGTAGTTCTACTCGTCCACCTCACTTTGATGGTGTTAATTTTTCTTACTAGAAAGTAAGAATGATTGCTCACTTTCAGTAGTTAGCTGATGATGTGTGGAATATGATGAGACTAGTTTTATAGCCCCTACACATATTGTTGGTGTTGGTGATTCTCAGAGGGAAGAAAGTATGTCTCTCTCACAATGGACAAAAGAGGAGAAGCTTGGCTGTCAACACAACAACAAATAAATAAATGTCATCTTTCAGGTTGTTGGTGAGTCTGAGTTCAAACGACTCTCGTCTTGCACCACCTCCAAAACATCCTTGGACATTTTGATGTCTACACATGAGCGTGATGCACATGTTAAGAGATCTAAATCACAACTATTAGTGCATACTTATGATACCATGTTCATGCATCGTGATGAAAATTTTGATGATTTCTATTTACATTTGCAAGGCATAGTAAATTAATTGCATGTTAATGGTATAATATACACTGATTCTGAAATTTGTTCTAAATATTAACATCTTTTCCCCATAAGTTTGATGTGAAAAAATATATAATGGGAGAAATGGATGACCCCAACATAACCCCTAAATTGTTATGTAGCAAAATAAGAACATTTGAATTAGACACAATGCTTAGTGATAATTAGACAGTTTATTCAAAATCACTTAGTACACAGTCCTCTTTAGCTTTTATATCTTCTATTAGTAGTATTTCTTTTGTGCCTTATTTGACTGATGTGGATGATGATCATATTTCTCTTGAATACTTGGATAATAAAATTGCTTTGATGTCAAAACATTTCAAGAACTTTGTTAAGTTTAGAAATAATTTTGCCTCTAAACAAGGTCAGCCTAATTACTCAAACAGACCACATGAAAGGAGCTTTGAAAAGAAATATTTTGATAAACAGGAACATAGTAAAGATTTGAATTATATACAATGTAGGAAATGTAATGAGTATAGTCACTATGCTAACAAATGTTTTTCAAAACCTAAATGGCAACCAACTCAAAAGACTCATATCTCTAAAACTTGGGATGATAGTTCAGATAGTGATAGTGAAATAGATGAATCTAATAATCTCTTGATGGCTTTTACTTCTCAATGTATGCTTGAATCTGAAATCTTTGCTGAAAATGCTTGTGTTTTATCTGATGAGCTAAAATATGTGTTGATGATTATGATATTGCACCTACTACTAAATATGCCTATAATATTGTTGTTAATCAAATTAATTATCTTCCCCTATATCATAATATAGTAATATTATTTCTCTTGATTGGGGTAATGAACATGATGTCAATTATGCTCCTTACTTTGATAGTCTTTTCTTTGAAAATGTAAATAAAACTGAGAATGAAAGTGTTTGTACAAGTTTTGAATTTGGCCGGTCTAGTACTAGTGAGGAATCAAATCAACTGAAAACGGTTAATGCTAGATTAATGTCTAGGATAGATGCCTTGAATGGCAAGATTAGATATATGAATGTGAATTTTTCAATGCAAACATATGTCTTTAAAATTAAAAAACAAGAGTTTGAGAAAACTATTGTTGATCCTACTCAACACAACACTGCTCTTGAAAATGAGTTAAAATCTGAAAAGAACATGAATGAATACTTTTTCAAATCTCACTGAACTCTTAGTCGGATTTTAAAACTGGAAATGAATATATAAGAGGTCTTGGTTATAGAGGAGATGTAGTAGGTGAAACTATTTTTGTTAAATCTGTATTAAAAATACCTGAACCTACTGATGTGAAATTACTTGGTCCACTTGTTTGCAACATTTGTGATAAGAAAACTAATAAGCATGTGTTGGTTATACCTGAGTCTTCTGGTGTAAGAGTATCTATTCCATATGTTTTCTTTAATGTAAATGTGAAATCCTTAGATAGGCATCTCTATGTTTGCAAATTTTTTGTTAAAAAGGGACACTTAAGGAAATATTGCTTTAAAGAACCTAATAAGGAAAGAAGGATAGGAGAGAAGTCTGCTTTGAACCCTACCTTGTTTAAACCAAAACCTATTGAAAATGTTACTAAAACTATGGTTGTTTGGGTTAGAAAAGGTGAAATTAATCAATTATCTTGCAATGTTGTTGTAATTGCTTTGAATGCCTCATATAAAACATATCAATGGTACCTTGACTTTGGTTGCTCTAGACATTTGATCGAGGATAAGTCCAAGATTTCCTCCTTTAATCCTTTTTTTGGGGGTGGAAATGTAACTTTTTGAGATGGACAAAAAGCCCAGATCATAGGTAATTGCACCATCTAGTGTGAAGGGTTACCTATGCTTAAAAATATTCTTTTAGTTGAAGTATTAAAACCAAATATATTGAGTATAAGCCAGTTTTATGATACTGATCACACTATTAACTTTTCAAAATCAGACTGCAAAATTTTAAACACTGATGGAAAAGTAATTTTGTGTGGCCAAAGAACACCAAATAATTATTATGCTGTAATTAAGAATGCTAAAATTGAAAAGTATTTATCTGTTAGACTTAGTGATATTGACTTGTGGCATGAGAGGCTTGGCATATTAACTATGACAACCTGTCAAGTGTGACACCATCCCTAATTAAATATTGGGTGATCATTCCTATATCCAATTAAAACAGGTTTCTCATCTAGTTCATTCTTAGCATCACTGTCGAAAACTTTTTAAAACATTACTCACCACCTAGTATTCAAAAAGTCGATGTCAAAATTTTAATATTTTTATTAAACAATCAACAACAACACCACATTATTACATAAAAAATATCCCATGCAATAGTAATATAAATCCATCCATAATATAAAAGAATGAAATGAAATAATACCGAATAAACCATCGGTTACAAAATCCAATATAAAGTCTAATCTGAATAAAAGTCTGAATACAAGGTCTGACTATCATAAATGAAATAACTATGGGCAACATTCTCAAATAAAATACTGCCCTGCACCCTACACTAGGATTGAAGTAACTGAATCGTCCAAGTCCAAATCCTGCAAGTATCCACAAGTACTGTAGCTACGCATCCCTAGAACAGATAATCCTATTTGGCGTCCCTGTGGCTAGACACCTAAAAGGTTTTGGAAAAAGTTTTTGCAAGTACGAGTCGGAGCGCAAGTAAAAATCAATTAAAAACATTTAGCAAGTACTTAAATAACAGTTAAAATGAACAGATATTAGATACACATGTTAGGCCGTGAACACTCCATTTAGTTCCTCATCTTTCATCTAGAATGCGCACCTAACGTTTGCTACTCAACCCCACCTAGTCATTTCTAGCCAATCTAACTAGGCAACCAGTATCTAGTAAACCCAAATAAATCTAGTTCCTCCGTACCGCCTATATAGTACGCTATCGAATACCCTTAATAATTAACATCTCTCTTATATTATTATTAAACCCCAGTTACCCTTTCTACGTAGGTTATTTTTCAAGATTTACCGTTTAAGTTTCTCTACTAAAACTTTATTTTAGATATTCACTAACTATCTTCCTACTATTCACACATTAGTAGCTTCATCATTATATAGATATACACTATCTAAGCTCCCTACTAATTACTCTTTATTAGATTAGTCATTCTTTAGATACATGATATCTCGTCTCTCTACTAGCACACATAAGTAGATTATCTGTGTTGAATACATTTTACACACCATATATATTATAAGTACACACTCTGCTATTATATCCCTATATCACACATTAAGGGCTATTGGTTTGTAATGTTGCCCGACCCAATAGTTGTTCCATATACATTGGTTCAGAATGTTACCTCGACCCCAATATTCAGAATAATTTTAGTTTAGATACGCACAACTAACTAGCTTGAAATCATAAGTCTGCTACCCATAACTTATAGCGTCCGCCGTATTTCCACGCAATACCTTTATTAAATATATATCCATTTTTCTTTAAGATGGGAAAGGCTTTTCAAATTTTAGGATTAAGTGTTCACATACTTAAGTCAAATTAAATTTCACTATCTTTCTCGTCTACTAATTTCACACAGTAGATAATATCATAAGTGTGTATATATATATATATATATACATAACACGGCACCTCCCAGACTCAGTTGTGGTGCATATTGTAAAACATATCAAAGGTATATATATTTATCATCCATTATATATATACTAGTACGGCACCCCTAGGCACAGTTGCGGTGCATGCATACTCTGCTATCATGTTCGGGTGCATCTCTCGCTATATAAGGGATTATTGGTTTGGCTTCTCTCACGAACCAGATATATCAAATCATACATATTGGAGACGAACACAGTTCCAAGACAATGGGCTAATCACATACCTGCGTACCCATATGACCATCAACACTATCGTGCTCACTGATAGCCCATACCTAGGTTTTATGTTCTAGTGGTGAGAATCAAAATCCCCCCGAAGGCTCCTCAAGATATGGTCGTCCACAACGCACAACCTCCACTCGATATCACGCAGCGTAGGTGTGTCATACACACAATAAATCAAATCATAGATATTTTCTCCAAGTATATATCAATAATATTAATAGGGCATACACACATCACATATCACAAGTCTCATACGTACTATATTTATATCCCGAATATCCCACGTATTAATGTATTATTACTTTAATCATATTATAGGTATTCACTCGACCTATACATATATGACAACAATAGTGCATACACATATCCCATATCACAAGCCTTATACGTAGTATATTTATATTCCGAATATTCTATGTATTCCATAATTTATAACTTCATTTTTTACGATACATTCCCAAGTATTTCTCACCACTCGAGGGGTATCCTTTATTCCACATATAATATCAAAAGGTAAACTCTCTACCCCCTACTGGTCTAAGTCCTCATTCCTCTCGAATTCTCTTATAACTCGAACTATCCTTTAATTTGATTTTTCCTCTCTATTAATCCAAATTAATTTAGCCCTTAAACTTCCTTTGTAGGCCACACCTAAAACTCAATCTAGGACTACTGGTGTTGCAATATAATTCCCTTATATTATAAGTTCAATCCCACAAATTAATTCCGAACGATTTCCAAAGGTCCTAAACAAAAAGGAAATTATTGGCCAAAACTGGGCAATCGAATCGATTAGAAAATTTTCTGGCAGATCAAACACCCTATAGTAAAATATCAATTACTCCCTCTACAGAGCTCCGATTGACCTGATTGAAAGCTCATTCAAAATCTAAGATGTAGACATTCCAAGAATGTATGGGTATCACTTTAATTCTAAGTATAATTAAAATGGCATACATTTAAAGTTACATTAAGAATCTGGCAGATTGGCATCTTGTGTTTATCAATTAAACCCTAAGTCATTCAAGATTCATGTTCTTCAATCAAGAACCCATCAAGATTCAATCTTAATCATTAAATATAATGTAATATCATTTTATCTTCACATAGAGATAAATTTCTAATGAAAAGTTTACACAAAAACACCAAAGATTCAGCCCAAGAATCAAATTCTCCTTTAATTAACATAAAACCCTAATTTTCTCAAGTTCATCAACTTTATTAATTCAGAACTCAGATTTCTCTCTTATTAATCAACCCAAATCCATAAATTTCGTATTATCATCATTAAGGAACATCTCTACATGTATTCCAACTTTAGTTTATGAATTAAACCCTCCTAAATTCATATAAAACTTCTAAAAACATGAAATCAAACCCTATCCCAAATTGGTATTACAACATGACTTATAAAAATTACAATTTAAATACTTGCCTCTCATAGTAGGTCTAAATTCATTGATAAGATGGTGTGGTGGTTCTCCTCTCGCTCCATTCTCGATTTCGTTGCGTTCGGGGCAAAAAACTGTGTGGGAAGCTTGGTTATCCTCTCCTATGGCTTATATCCCTTTTGATTTGTGTTAACCCTAGCCCATATCTATAATAAGAATATATACACTCATAATTTTCGAAGTTTTCTAAATCCCAAACTCCTGAATGACCGAAATGCCCTTAAACGGTGTCTAGATGGTCTAAAATTGTCCCGGGACCCAAACTATACACCCGAGTATATGTTTTTGAATATTTTAACCCTTTCAAAACCAATTGTGACCTCAAATCACCATTCGAGTCACTTTATAAAATCCTCTTATTTTACTTCCAAATACGCAACGTGTGAAATTAAGCTTAAACTGAATTAATTAAATCTGAATCATCGAATTAAATAATTTCTCCCAATTAAATAAATTCTTAGGTCGTCAATTTAATTAATTTGCATTTTCTTCAAAAATACAGAGTGTTATATACTTCCCCCCTTACAAAGGAATTTCGTCCTCGAAATTTGGATAAGTCATGTACTCTAAGGTCTACATGTCCTGAATCCCATACTCTCTAGATCATCATAATTATATCTACCCCTCCCAATTACGGGTAATATAAACATTTCCACCGACCAGGGCGCCCATACAACATATAACTGTTCATAACTTCACCGATGCTACCCGTCTCCACTAGCTTCTCATCATCGTATAGTTATTATCCATTAGATATGACTTTATAAACAAATAATACCTAAGGTACTAAACCCATGTCTTAATGGCTAATCATATCCCCACTCCCAACATTGTGCTAAGCTTCATACGTGGGATGTCTCGCAAAGCGAAATCTAAATAAGGAACCCCCCTAATACACTACTACCTAGCATTGTCGGTCATTGAGATCTGAAGCCCTCAGTCCATATTACGTGCCCTCAAATACCCGACTTTTGACATAAAAGTATACTCGTCCACTCTCATCTATGCAAGACAACATATATCACAACGCTCTTACTATCACCAGTTTCTTAGCCCTAAAAAAGTCACGAGCTATATCTCTACGCTCGATAATAAGCCTGTCTACCCTGAATCACATCAGTAATCGTCCCTGCACACCAGGATTAATTATAACTAGAAAACATACACATAAAAGTATAATACACAATATATATATAATATGTATGCGTATATATATAGGATGAACCCTCTTTCAAGTGATATCTCACAAAATAAATCATACCATGGGACAACAAACACGAGATATCACTATCACAATCTACGATCGCTCGACCCGTTGCTAACCAGTCAACTCTCGTAAAGTAGTCTACCTATTTTTATAACTCTCAAAAGCAGTAAAGTAATACATAATATAAATGTCCTCTTAGTGCATTCTCTTAGCCTAATTCCTTTACCAAAAATCTCACTCGTCAGATGGTTGTTGTGCCCCACTGACAACATTCCCATATACTTTTCTAGTCCGAGTAGTCTCACTTTCTCACTGTGGACAAGTTCAATATAGGTGGTCCTACTATCTATGCATAGGACACCTTATTGTATCTTCCCTTCATCTTTGGCCCCACTAACCACGTCGGGGTGTCCTTCTCTCGAGCTTGGTAATCTTATTCTCAATTGCTACCCCTGTTGTCCCTTTGGCTTGACTGTCCCTATGGAACTCGTTACTAGCCTCGATAACCCTGATTGAATTCACCATCACTTGGTAGGAGTTCAATTGGTCTGAATCATTTAAATGGGTTCCCAAGTGGGTATTCCCCCTTGTGATGCTTCACTATAACCGTTTAATCCATTCTTGCTCTTCGACTAGATTCTCCAACCCCCTTGTCTCCCCTCTCATAGAAGCGTTGATGTAAGCGTGTAAAGACATATTTTATAAGTTCGTTATCAATTTATTATGTCATATAACGTTACAATCGTTGAATAAGTGCAAGAGAAATCTACATCAAGACGGATCCGATTATATCAAGGTTCTTCATAAAAAAGACTCTGCAAAGTTTACTTTGGTAAGGTTATATTTTAAATACCTTCACTTTGCACTTAGAGCTTTGGGATATTTTTTCAAAATATTTTCTAAGTGTTGGAGCGGACCTTTTTCGTCAAAATTTGAGAATGAGTATTTTTTCTAAGTCCTCTAGCGTACCTCATTTTTTACACCATGTCATTCAAATGAGATGTCATCTCGTTCGAGCGATATGTGCATGTCGCGCGATGTCGTTCAAACGACACGTGCACGTTGTCGCGCGAGATAGTTATTTTGTTCGAGCGACTGAGGCGGTGCATTTTCTATAAATACTCATTAAATGGTTTCATTTTCTTTAAGAAGTCCTAGCGTTTTAAAAGACAGAAAACTACGAAACTGCAGAATCCTTTTTACTTATTCTTTTAGGGTTTAATCCCCTTTTTGTTTTCAATTCACAAAAATCCCATATGCTTTGGTGAATTGTTTTGGTGTTCAAGAACAAACTTTTCTTTTGTTCAACCTCTGTGGAGAAGGCATCTCCATATGTGATCTGTGGATACCGAGCATAGTCATTCTGCGTGTGGACGAGCCGAAGATGACGAATCGACACCTAGAGGGTATTTCGCTGTCTCTCGTATCTTTGAAGTTTTGTTGAAGGCACCGTGCATTACTTACTTGTGGGAGATTATCAGGTTGCATGTAAGTCAAAGGTCTTGTGAATTCTTCAGAGTGTTATAAATGGTTTTACCCGAAAGGGTTTTTTTCCTGAATCGGTCATCTTTATTTTTTCATGCATGGTTTGAATGATTTATGACATTTAAATGCATGTTTAGGGGCTGAATTAATTTTGTTTAAAAATATACTCTAATTAAATAAGGTTTACTTGGAAACTTGCGAATCAATTATCACACACCGTATTTATTCATTTTTAAATTGGTATCAGAGTGGGTTACGCTAATTTATCATGTATTCCTATTTTTCGCAAAATTGTGTGATATTGATTTTTTTGAAAAATAAATTTTGTGAAAAATCACAATTTTTTCGATGGAGCACTTATCTAATTTGATGTGCCCTCTTGCAAACGGTTCAAAATGAAAGAGATTTTTATCGTGAGAAATTTGTTGGCTTGGACCATGACTTTCTTGATTTAAAATTTTCCAAGAAGGAGATGTAATGATAGGGTCCTATTTTTAGAAAAAGAATTAGAGGACCTTAAAAATTCGATGGTTTGTGTTTGTGCCAAAGAGGATATAAATATTTTAATCAATGAGTTTGTGGCACGTGAAGAGACTCTTAGGAAAAAATTTGCTTTAATTGAGGGGGAGCAAGATAACCTTCTACGCTTGATTGATAATTTGAATAAGGACTCCCTCAAATTGGAAGAGTATAATTCTTTGCTTGAGTAAAAAATTTTGAAGTTAAAAAATGATTTAGCAGACTCGAGTAGGTTTGATAGTGATGGTAATGGCTCATCTTATTCTCATGCTTCTAGTTCTAAAGCCAAAACCATTATTTATTTTATAGGATCAATTAATCCCAAGGATGTTAGAAAATATCACACTTTAGGTAACATTCCACCCGTTTACACATGTTCATATTGTGGTAGGAAAGGTCACCTTAGGCATTTTTGTTTTGATCTTGGAAAAAGTCCTAGGAAGTTTATGTCTAGTGTTCCCTTGGTTCCTAAATCCTCAAAATGACGTTTCACATCTATTTGAGTTAGGAAATCACTTTTAGAGGCATTATATCTTAGACAAGTTGATTCCCGTTTGCTTGCACATGATTCTTCTCTTTCCATGTCATATAGATGATTGTGTTCGCATGTTTGTCATACGCTAGTTTTTTGTTTCATGATATTTATGTTTGCTAGCGTTGTGACATATACTTTTTGTATAAATTTTTGCTGTTGAAAAATGAAAAAAGATTTTCTATTTTTTGAGTGTCCATTCATATTTTTTTTGGTCAAATTTAAAAATCCAAAAAGATTTTGTATTTTGTTTGCACCTTCTATGGATAAACACTTAGGAGGACCGAATCACGACATCATTCCACTTTTCATGTGACTGTTTGATAGTGTTTTGAGACAATATATCATGTCATCTTTGTGCTTTATAATGTGTGGAGTCATTAAGATGTAATTAAGGGTTACTTCCTACATGTTTGACTCATGATTTCCTTTATTGCACACATTCACGGATTTGTTTGATTATTGTGCTTGTCTTATCACATGTTGGTTGGGTGTTTTCACTTCAATCTTGTCCTTAAAACGAACCAAGTGCGATAAAATAAGACCCTAAAAAGTGTGCACCTTTAATCATATTTGTGAGGATTTGTGAGTTTTGTTTGAAAACGGTGAAGGGCTACGAAAGATTATAATGTATCCTTTTCGATTAAGTCGCCGTTTAATTGGACCTAAAAAAATGAGGAATTTTATTATCCGGGGTCCAAAGAGGTTTAAAAGAGCCCGAAAAAAATTTAAAGGCAATAAAAAGAAATTCATGCCAAAAAGGGGCCATTAGGTTTTTGCACCAATTCTCTAAAGTTTGAGAATTTAGTTTATACACCTCTAAAAGAAAAAAAAATATATGAGGGAGTTTGGATGTGTAGAGGGGGCTTGAAGCTCAGCGTGGCAACTCAAGCGTGACATCTTGGTGAGGCAGCTCAGCGTGGCAACTCAAGCGTGGCATCTTAGTAAGGCAGCTCAGCGCGGCAGCTTAGGGAGGCAGCTCAGCGTGGCAACTCAAGCGTGGCAGCTTGGGTAGCAGCTCAGCGTGGCAACTCATACTTCAGCTTGTTGTGTTAATCATATTGTACCTTTGGTTACATTCACTGTAAAGCTGTAACAGTTGTAATGACATAACGATAATAATAATACAGTTTGGGTGAGGTTAAACGGTACTCACGAGAGACCAGGCATGGCAGGACCTGGGAGGGCTTTCATGCCCTATCGAATGACCTCACCATGGGAACTTTAGAGGGACTTGGTTTGGAGGATTGAGAAGTAAGGCACCGCTGGGGCTTGTCCTGACCATCTTAGATACACCTGGTAAAACACCGAAGGACCCTGACCGTGGAACCTCAAGCGGAGCAGCTTGGCGTTCCATCGGGCATTGAGTTATGGACCAAACGACCCTCTACTTAATGTCACATCTACTGTGGGTGATGTCACTAGCCATCTAAACAATGTCAGACAAGCACTTGAGTAAACCACCGTGGTATTTGGGGCTGTCAGGCAGTTGGTGAGCCACCTCTGCGACAACAACCCCCTGACACACAGTGGTTAGGCAAAAGGCATGTCTTGGCATTTAATGTTTATGACGTGGAGACAACTAGTGCATCAGGCATTTAATGTTGTGATATAAAGTATGAGGGATGTCTTTCATAGTCTTTAATGACTGAGTTGCCTCGGGGGTGGTGTGGGGGCTATTTAAGAACCCCAACCACCTTTGAGGAAGGGGATCCTCTCTTTGAGAATTAAAAAAGAGTTATTGCAAACTAGAGAGCTCACCGACTCACCATTGTCATTTATTACGAATCTTTTAATACTTGACAGAGATTCTTGAGGGTTGTATGTGTTTTGTGTGTTTTTACTTGCCCGCCAGGGTGTATCTAGGGTGCTTACTTCCCTCTCCCTCTAGCTAAGCCACTTCTAAAATCCATTAGCACCACCTGAGTTATACACGAGAGTTTTTGTGAGTCTAAGTTGAGTCTATCCTCATTGGGTTCATGTTTATGTGTCCTATCACTAATCCAAAGCTTTGGCCAATTAACTTGTGATTACCATACTCAATAGGGGTCACACCTCCATATATAATCTAAAGTACCCTCTTACATTTGGCGACTCTGCTGGGGAGGCATCCTTCTAGAGAAGGAGTATGGCGCAGGATAATGCTACTAGAAGACTCAATTTCGATGGCATACAGCATAATGAAGAACAGGCTGCGAGGGAGCAGGAGGCCCTAAGAGATGGGGCTCCTCGAGTAGAGGTACCGCTGGCTCCAACAACGATAGGCGTCCCAGGGGCGGCACAACCTTCCACGAGCGCAGGGCTGGGACCTGCCCAGATGGCGCTCATCATGAGCAAATTTTACGATTTTTGCAAACCCCAGTAGCTTCAACTATGCTGGGAGGATTGGAGACTAATGCCTTCGTAACACCAGGAGTGGATTTAGGGGCCCCACCAGGGGCAGGCATTACAGGAGCGGTCCCAGCAAGTGTACCCTCTGTTGTGAATCCCACTGTGGGCGGCTCAGGAGTTTCAACGGCGCAACCGATAACGTTCGCTGCGGTTGCAACAAGCGCTCAACCGTCTGCCCCGTTGCAGGTGGCCCCAGTGGCCTCACCCTTGGAAGAGATGAGAAAAGAGATGCAGAAGGAGATGCTGAAGTTCATGCAGTCTTCCTCGCAGGCTGTGGCCGAGGTGGCAGCGGTCTATGATGACTTCCGGACACCCTACCCCCAGGAGTACAACGACGAACCTTACCCGAAGGACTATATTCCCCCTACCTTTGAAAAATACTCAGGGAAGGGCGGGAACCCTAAGGAACACATTAAGCGTTTCGTTGAGCACTTGGGGTCGCATTGCAATGACAAAAAGCTTAGGCTGAGGGAGTTTTCCAAATCCCTGACTGATAAAGCATACACTTGGTACTCTCACCTGCCGCCCAATAGTGTCTCCACATGGGAGGAGATGCATGTATTGTTTGTCCGAAAGTTCTTCTTGGCAGAGGATGAGTTCACCTTAACCCAACTTGGCAGGGAGAGGCAAAGGCCAGGGGAGGAGGTAGTGGCCTACATCCGAAGGTTTAGGGAAAGGTCCCTCGACGTGAGGGAAGAGGCTAAGGAGGCTAGGTTACTACAAATTTGTGCTGAGGGATTACTTCCTGAGTATATCTGTCACCTGATCAATGAGACACGTGAGGGAACATTTTCAGCATTCTTAAAGTCCGCAAGAAATATATCTTTGGTGGTGCGACCTAGCCCGGTAGTAGCTCCCGTGA
This sequence comes from Sambucus nigra, assembly GCA_949130495.1. Lineage (NCBI taxonomy): Eukaryota > Viridiplantae > Streptophyta > Magnoliopsida > Dipsacales > Adoxaceae > Sambucus > Sambucus nigra. Next base: position 71,107,392 of record OX422211.1, on the reverse strand, counting down.
TGTTCAGACAGCCGATACAACCCATCGGGGGAAGGTCTCAGGCCCCACGGGTGGGATATGTCGAGAGAGAGGATGGGGGCAAGGCCCAGAGGAAGGACAACAAAAGAAAGTTTGGAAGGGATAGAGAAGACCCGCCCCCGTTGCCTTGTACGGTGGAGGAGGCTATGAGTTGCTATAACGCAATGGTACAAGGCGGAACGGTTTATGAACCGAAAGGCATCCCGGAGGAAGAACCCGACGCCGCAACCAGGGCCAATCCCAAATATTGTCAGGTTCATCGAAAGGTCCAACATCCAACAGAAAGTTGTTTCACGCTGCGAAGAATCATCGACAAGTACATGAGGGCGGGAACATTACAAATCCCCCCGCGGAACGTTAATAATAACCCGCTCCCGGCGCATGGGGCCAATGTTGTAACGGCCTATGATAAGGAGGCAGAGCGGGAGGGGGGAGGGGCAACAATGGAGTTCGATAAAGCACTGGAGTATTGCACTAGAGGAATGGCTAACGTAGTTCTAGCGTATGATGAAGCAAGTGCTAGGGACGTAGAAGATGCCTATAGCGTTAAGGGCGAGGAAACGGACCCAGTCATAGAATATAGCGCAGTTTCAAAATCCCCAAAGTTTGCTTGGTTCTTCGATCAAGTGGGGATACCAAAGGAGAGCAGACTGTAAATAACTCGGGCGGTCCTAGACATCGCGAAGAAGGACGCGGTTCCCTTGTTAAAATGGAGGGGACCCATGGCGAGGCTGGTGAAAAAGTTCCTATCAGAGGTGACCTTCAACGATGCAGATAGAGCTGTGAGGTTCCCTCATAACAGGCCCTTGTATGTGACGGCCAGTATCAACGGGGTTAGTTTTGCAAGAACGCTTATGGATGGGGTGCTTCTATCAACATTATGCCGATCAACTCCTTCCACGCAGCTAATATCCCAGAAGAAAGGTTGGTCCCCATGCCTCCGGTAATCTCAGGGTATGACAACCAATCTTCCAAATCCATTGGGTATGTGAATGTGGGAATTATAATGGGAAATCTGAGTTCCCACATCAAGTTCCATATAATAGAAAGTGCAACTTCCTATCATTTACTAATAGGAAGAGTGTGGATGCACAATCAAGGTTTAGTTCCTTCAACATATCATCAATGCGCCAAGGCGAATGTCAAAGGAACAAAAGTGACCATTAGGGCCACAAAAAGGCCTTTTGCTATCGAGGAAGCTCACTTTGTAGAGGCGGCCTTTTATACGGAGTTGGAGGAGGATGCTCGAGTCCTAACGAGAAGAATGGAGGGGGCATGGGTTCCCTCGATCAGAGATAGAATGGGGCCTCTGAACGAGCAAAGTAAAGAAGCCGCGAGTAATGAAGGGGTGAGGGCCAAAGAAACCCATCAGGTGATCCCTCGACCCCAAAGTACCACGAAGCAGCTCAAAAACAAAGTAAGGCTTAGAGTGGATCCTGTGGAGCATGAGGTCCAACGGCAAAGCGTGTTAAGTCGCTTTTCAGGGGGAAGAATCGCTGAGGCTTCGAGAGAGAGGAAGAGGAAGGCCGTGGCAACAGTTACCAACAGGCAATGCAAGAAGGTGGTCACTGAAGAGGGGAAGGTGGTATACCGTTTATAACGATGTGAGCGGGTGGCCGAAGAGACCGAGGATGGGGCTGACCCGTTATATGAGTGTTTCTTGGTGGATCAATGGGGGAAGTGTATGGTGATAGATAACTCCAACATACAGGAGTTCGTGGAGGAGGTCGCCGAAGAAACAGACTATATGGCAAATCAACCAAAGCCCCAGGCACAAGAGTTGGAGCAGTTGAACCTGGCAGGAGAAGGGGAAGACCCAAGGCCCATCTTCATCGCGAAGGATCTCGGTAAGGAGAAACGAGAAGCCTTGGTTGGGCTAATCCGGGAGTTCATAGATGTCTTTGCATGGAAGTATACCGAAATGGAAGGGCTAGATAAGGAAGTGAGCTGCCACAAGCTAAACGTAATGCCTTCAGCCATCCCGGTGAAGCAGGCAACAAGGACTTATAAACCTGAGTTGGATTTGAAGATTAAGGAAGAGGTTCAGCGTTTGTTGGCAGCAGGATTCATCAAACCAATACAGCATCCCCTTTGGCTATCTAGCATTGTGCCAGTAGGGAAGAAGGACAAGAGTCAAATAAGGATCTGTGTGGATTTTAGAGATTTGAACAGGGCTTGCCCCAAAGATGAGTTCCCTCTACCCTCCATTGATAGCTTGATAGATGCCACGGCTGGGCATGAGATGTATAGCTTTATGGATGGGTACGTAGGGTACAACCAGATCAACATGGACCCCGCAGACGCAGAGAAAACGGCATTCAGAACCCCGTTAGGCAATTTCATGTACAAAGTAATGTCGTTTGGACTTAAGAAAGCGGGAGCTACTTATCAAAGAACAATGATGGCCATTTTTCACGATTTCTTCCACAAATTTGTAGAATTCTATGTGGATGATTTGGTCATCAAATCGAAGAAGGAGGAGTCCCACCTAAACGACTTAAAGAAGGTGTTTACTCGATGTAGGAAGTATAAATTAAGGATGAACCCATTGAAGTGCGTCTTTGGAGTAACAAGCGGGAAGTTTCTAGGCTTTGTGGTTGATCGACAAGGGGTGAAGATGGACCAGGATAAACAACGCGCGATCTTAGAGATGCCGTGCCTAAGAACGGCGAAGGAGCTAAAAAGTTTCCTCGACAAAGTCTCCTACCTCAGAAGATTTGTACCGGGATTGGCCGAGGTAACACACCCGTTGATGCAGCTGCTGCGAAAGAACACAAAGTTCAGGTGGGAAAAGGATCACCAGGAGTCTCTCGATGAGTTGAAGAAGCTGCTCGTTTCACCACAAATCATGGTTCCTCCACAGGCAGAAGTACCGTTGCAGCTGTACCTCACCTCCACTACAAGGTCCGTTGGAGCTTTGCTGGCACAAGAGATTGACGGGCAAGAACGGCCAGTGTATTACCTCAGCAGGATCATACATGGGCCAGAGATTAGATATAGCAGCCTAGAAAGGCATTGTTTGGCCTTAGTCTTTGTGGCACAAAAACTTAGACATTATATGTTGTCTTTTACAATTCATATTATAACCAGATGTGATCCTATTAAGTATTTGTTGGCTAGAAATATCTTGATTGGCAGGGCAGCTAGGTGGTTCCTTATTATCTCCGAATATGATTTAAAGTGTGTGGTTCCTCGTGCTATCAAGAGCCAGGCGTATGCTGATCTGTTGGCAATCTTTCCATCAGGAACGTTTGAACCACCTAAAGAAGACATCCCGAGAGACGACTTACAAGCCAACTATCTGGATGCAACCGATGAGGAATGGACGATGCAGTTTGATGGGTCTTCGGCAGAGAAAAAAGGAGGGGCAGGGGTCATCCTTTCAAAAGGAACGGAGGAGATTTGCCTTTCCTACAAACTAGATTTCCCTTGCTCCAATAACGAAGCAGAATACGAAGCGTTGGTACTAGGGTTGTTGGAGGCTCTTCGAAGGGGAATTCGTTCACTCTGCATCAAGGGTGACTCGAACTTAGTAATTCAGCAAGTTAACGGAGAATATGCGTTGAAGCACATGAGTTTGGCACCGTACAGAACGATCATTCAAAGGCTCCTCAGCCAGTTCCATCGGACCAAAATCAGAAGACATCCCAGAACGATGAACCGTCATCCAGACGCTTATGCCACTATTGCTCAAAAGATGGTCATGAGGAGCGATACGACTATCGTTACGATCCAACGAAGAACAACTCCTTCGGTGGTGCAGTCAATACTACCGATGGAGGGAGACGCGGATTGGAGAGGAGAGATCAGGAAGCAACTGGAGTCTGGCGAAGGAGCTATGGGACTAAGAGAGTTAGCCCAATACTTTACAAACCAGGGAAATCTTTACTTCAGAAATGCAGGGGGATGGTTATCGAGATGCATTGGGCCAGAGAAAGCAGAGCGGAGGTTGAAGAAAACACATGAGGAGCACTGCGAAACAACTGAGATACCTCTTTATAGGATAATTCAAAGAGGGGGATATTTTTGGCCTAGAATGAAACAGGATGCAGCAGAACTACAACGGAATTGTGATAAGTGTCAGCTATTTTTCGAAGCAGCTGAGTGCCATTTCATCGAAGCCCAAATGGACTGGAGGCAGCCCTATATCGACTTTATTCAAGATGGAATTGTCCCAACGGAGAAAATGGATGCGATGGGACTGAAGCAAAGGGCCCCGAGGTTCTATATCCAGGAGGGGCAGCTTTATCGAAGGGGGTACTTCAACAGGCCATTGCGTTGCATCACAAAGGAAGAAACAACTGAGGTCCTCAAACAAGCCCATGACCCAGCTCACATAGGAGGGGCCAAGTTATATGATCAGCTGATGACGTTGGGATATTATTGGCCAACGATGGAGAAAGACTCTGCCAAATTTGTTCAAAAATACAAAGCTTGACAACTCCATGGAAATATGATCCATGCCCCATCGGTGGACTTACGCTCTCTGTCAACACCCTATCCATTTCATACTTGGGCGTTTGACCTAGTGGGGGCAATACACCCTTCTTCGAGAGGCAAGATATGGATACTGGTAGCAACAGAGTGCTTTACAAAATGGGCTGAAGCAATACCACTCAGAAGGGCAACGGCTGGGATACTGAGTAACTTTATCAGAGAGTATATCATTTGCCATTTTGGGATTCCAAAGGTTATTCTCTCAGATAATGGGACTCCCTTCGTCAACTCAGAAGTAACGATGCTCACAGACAAGTACTCCATTGTTCATCACACTTCAACGGTGGCATACCCGAAGGGGAAGGGGAACGGTCAGGCCGAAGCAACTAACAAAACTCTGGTTAATATCTTGGCTAAAACGATGGAGGACTTTCCAGGATCATGGGATGATAAGATACCAGCAGTGTTGTGGGCCTATCGAACGACTAAGAGGAAGCCCACAGGGTACACTCCGTTCTCCCTTGTCTACGGGGCTGAGGCAATCCTTCCAGTGGAGTTGGAAGTTCCCTCTGCTCGATACGCCTTGCGAAGTAGCATGCTTCCTCAGAACAGGCATGTGCAGTTGGAGGCATTGGATGAACACAGAGACAACGCGATGCAATCTTTTCAAATGTATACAAATCAGCTCTCTATGGCATATGACAACCTGGTAAGACCAAGGAGGTTCGTGGAGGGAGATCTCGTCTTGAAAGCAGCAGTGAAACACATTAGGGGACTTCCTCTGCCAAAGTTCGCAGCCAATTGGGAGGGACCTTTCGTCGTGAAGGAAGCTCATGATTCAGGTTATTGCTTAATTTCTAAGTTGGAGGAAGATAAGCCATTCAAAATTAACAATAAATGGCTGAAAGTCTATCATGTGTAAACAATTAAGTTTGTACCATCGATGTATCTAGTCTTTGACTATGAATATACAAGTTTTATTGATGACGTAAAGTATAGACATTGATATGAAAGCAGTCATAACTCAGAGATAAACTGGAAAATATACATTCTTTCATTCATTAAACAAGAGAGCATTACAAAAAATTGGGAACTATTGCCCAAGAATTACATGAATGGACGAAGAAAGAAAATATATACGAAGTAACTACTCTAAAAGAAAAGATAAATCCAAGGAAGAGAAAAAATCTCCAGGCAGGGCCGAAGAAGCTGCTGTGAAAGACCTTTAGGCGTTAATGGAAACCTCCAGCCTCGTTTGAACTTGCGTACGTTCAATCAGGAGTCGCTCACGCTTCAGTTTGGCCAGGCACAAAGCTTCTTCGGCATCCTTCACCTCTTGATCCATCGCTTCCAAAAGAGGTTCCAACGCGATCAACCTAGCCTCCTCGGCCTTCTGGTCCTCCTGGTGCTTTCGTAACACCTCCCTCTGGCCGATCAGTTGTTGATTCTTCAAGGTCTTCAGATATGTTATAAGCCAGTCAAAGCGGAAACCATCACGTCCCAACTCCTTCAGAAAACCCAGATATTGGTTAAGAAGGGATCTGGTAACACTTGCAGTTGGGGTACCGGCAATTTCAGCAACAACGATCGCCATCCCTTGCAGTCTATGACTCATCACATGAATATTGGAGCGCAGGCAATCTGGTGTAAAGGTCTCAGGATGAAGATTCACCAGTTGCTCGATCACCAAGCGATGGTTGACAGGCATTTGAGGAGACTGCCGAAGCACCATGAGGCAGAACGCATGAGGAGCCAGGTCGGGAAGAGGCAACTCACACCCAGACTCGCTCTCGGCTGCAGCACCAGTTGTAGAACCTTGATCATCATGAATAGAATTTTCCGAAGCATCAGGTTCTTGGAAGGGCGAGCCTACAGGCGAGAAGACTGGGGGTGAATCCTCCCGAGCAACCTGAAAAGAAAACCCAAATAATGCAATTATGAAAAAACTTAACAAGTGTTTTCGTTGTTAAGTCACCGTTATAAGGTGGAGTTTGTGAAAAAAAACTTAACAAGTGTTTTCATTGTTAAGTCACCATTATAAGGTGGAGTTTATGAAAAAACTTAACAAGTGTTTTCGTTGTTAAGTCACCGTTATAAGGTGGAGTTTGTGAAGAAAACTTAACAAGTGTTTTCGTTGTTAAGTCACCATTGTAAGGTGGAGATTGTGAAAAAACTTAACAAGTGTTTTCGTTGTTAAGTCACCATTATAAGGTGGAGTTTATGAAAAAACTTAACAAGTGTTTTCGTTGTTAAGTCACCGTTATAAGGTGGAGTTTATGAAAAAACTTAACAAGTGTTTTCGTTGTTAAGTCACCGTTATAAGGGGGAGCTTAAGAACAATCTTATGAAAATCATAAATTATGGAAAATCTTAACAAAAGATAGCAAGGAAAATATACCTCAGTCACAACGGGAATATATGAGGCGGCCACAGGGACAGGAACCGTTGGGGGAGAGATTATTACCTCAGAAGCTGTAACGGGGTCCCTGGACACAGAAGCCTCCACGCTTGGCAAAACTCTTGGCAAGACTCTATCACCCGTATAGGGCACAACGGCCAGCACACGGGGTTCATCATGCGAAAATACTGAGCCCTCAAGCACAGCCACATCAGGACGGGGTGTAAACACACCAACCTGGGGCCTCACTACAGGAGTTGGTGCAAGATCAGGAGAAAACTGTGCATAAAGCCAAGTGTTAGAAAAAAAAGAATGGGCACAGAAAATATGAAGAAATAGCTCCACGTGTTACTTACCTCTGTTATGGTGCTAAACAAAGGAATGCCAGTCGGGGGTCTCATCAGCATCGTTGGAAGAAGCATGCTTGCCAACAACGAGGACACTTCAACCTGGGGTACCCAAAACATATCACAATTCAGTAAGCCAAATAAGGAAAGAGTATGACCGAAACGGCTACAGCAAATAAATTATAGAGCACATCATACCTTGGGCTCACTCTCCTCAACAAGTACAATGGGTAGAGGAACCTCCGGTGAGGCCTGTGAATCAGAAGGGACCAAAGGTGTTATCTCGGGATGTGCCACTTCGGGCAGGGTTACCACTTCAGGCGAGGAATCACTCGCAGGGTCAACGGCATCACCTCCCGCAATGACTTCCCTCGCACGTTGGCTGACTCCACGGCGAGAATACCTAAGCCCTGTCATGGGGGAACGGGGAGGAGTCACATCGGTATGAGATGCACAGAAGCGTCCCCCCACAAAAGGGCTCACGGGAGGACTGGAGGGGTCTGGTCATTCTATTTCAACTCCCTGCAAAACGGTTGTCAAAAAGGGGGAGGGGTAAATATACACATAAGTAAAGATAGTGGTCCTTATGCAAAAAGAAGATAATAATTAAGTCAGCCATACATACCTCCGATTCAGAAGGAGAACGAGAAGACACGACCACGGGCGAAGTGGGAGGAGTAGCAACAATTGAGGGGGCATGGGTGGATTGCACCTCAGGGGTCAAGTGCACCTCAGGAGCCCGTTTCTTCTGGGACTTGGTGCCCAGAGTCTTCTTCCTCGAGCCAGCTGCACTAATACTGACCCCTTGGGGAGCCCTGGAACTCTTCCTCTTCCTGGCCGTTAGCTCTGAAGGATCCACCACCACCGTGGGAAAAGAAATGGAGGAGGGGACAACGACTGCATGGCGCTGGTACTCGGCATTTATTCGATCTAGCTCTGCTTGGTCCTCCCTCCTTACGCGTTTAGCCATCTCGGCAGGCATGGGAGGAGGAACGGAGGCTATGGGAAGAGCTGCCACGGGAGTTTGGGGCTTCTGGGACTTCGATTTCGATTTCGATGTCCCACTCTTGGCCATTTTTGCCTTTTTAGCAAGAGGTTGAGAAGCCCCCTCGTTGGTAGTAGCTGCAGCAGAGGGGGCAGCCTTCTTCGCAGCAGCAGTTTTGGACTTTGGCGTGGAAACTGGGACCATGGCACAAAGTGGGGGAAGCTCGTTGGGAGGTGCTTTGTGGGTTGAACTTAGAGGGAACTCTATCCCAAGCACAGAGTTGCCCTTTAGCCCCAACTCTAGGGCAGAAAATGAGCAAACAGGAGGGTACACCGGCTCTCCCTCGATGAACTTAGCAATTTCAGCTAGTTGTCTTGGCCAATATTTGGTGGCAAACAGAGGGGTCACATCCCCATGCCTAGTAATACTGGGAATGGTGACACGCCCAGCCATTGCTGAGGATATCCCCCATGCAGCAGTTGAAGAAAACAACGAACATGCCTCGCCAAAGGAGACTTTGGGATTTGATGATTGGAAAACTGGACGTGGCACCCCCTGGTCAAACCCAAACTGACGACTGCATCGGTTGGGATTATAATGCTCGCTCGCGTATCCCCACTCGGTGTAGGAGGGCAGATATCCAGGAGAAAGCAGAAGAACCACGGCAAGCGAGGGATCCTCAATGTCAGGAGAAGGGTCCTATATCAATCTGGCATCGTGATGAAAAAATTTACAAGTATGAAAAAAGGCCTCTTCTTGATAGGGCCTCATAACGAAACTCTCAAAACGAGCAATCACTGAAATCAACTCCTTTCGAATTTGCCTCTTATGATAAATGAAGGACCGAGGAGGCAAAATTGTTTCAGCCGAAGGAGGACTGTTGGGCTTGGCCGCTACGGCAGGAAAGCGGAAGTAGAGGAAACTGGTCAGAAGCACACTGTTGGCAAAATTGGCCAAGTTATAACGGCCAATGGAACGTTCCATGTCGAATAAAGTCTTGTCCAACCAGGTGTATAGGGATCCCAAGGCAATTGCAGCCAGGGGAAGCTTTATGCCTCAAGCTAGGCGAAGGGACAGGTTGATGAGGTCTCTTCGGGGCTGATCGTTGGGCTTGCCCGTAAAAAAGAAACGGGATAAAATCACAAGAATGTAAGCAGGAAGCTCCAACAGCATACCTTGACCAGGGGCAGTTGATGAAGAACTGCCTTCACTAGAACTCTGGAAGAAATAATTGATCAAGGGAGAAAAAGTAGCTTTGTTGGAAGAACCGATGCAGCTTCGGCATATGCGATCCAACTCCAAACGATCCGCAGTCTCTTGAGCATCAAGAGCTTCATCGGTGTAAGGCTCATGGCCTGTTGCATCAAGGCCCGGGAGCTCACACACATCCTCCAGTGTTATGGTAAACTCACCCCAGGCAGCAATGAACGTATGAGTATCCACGTTCCAGCGAGAGACCAGTACAGGCAAGGCAGCGTTGTTCTTGATATAGTAAACTCACCAAACCACCTTGCCCGTTGCAGCCCAATCTTAGTAAGGCCATTAGTATAGGAACTCTTCATGTGAGAGTTCCAGGCAGCAAAGTGTGCGGGGGATCCCCCGGGTGCTTCAAAATCAATATGGGACCATGGGAAGTCCCCTCGCTCTAAGCGAAATCTGAGAGTTCCTTCTGGGGGCAGAAGTCCCCACTTAGACACCTCTTCGTCCTCATCACCCAACAAAAGGGCGTCAAACTTGGAGGAAAAGCAGACAGCCTTACAGGCAACAGCAAAGCCATCACCCTCCCCAAAAATGGGAGAGCGACGGTAAAATCTCAGTTGTTCTTGGCGAGCAGCACCCAGGGCGGAGGCAGCAGTGGTGGTGGCAGACGGAACACTGGTGGCGGAAATGGCGGGGTTGCTTGAAGACGCCATGACAAACAGTGAAGCTGTAACAAAGAAAGCTTCGAGCGAAAAGGGATTGAGAGCAACAATGGGGACGGACGATTACAAACGGTGGTATAGCTCTTGCAACAATGGAGTTTCTCTCTCTCTCTCTTTCTAAAAAAGAAGCGACAGTCTGATGAAGAAGATAATAACAAAGTAAGGAAATAAGCAAAGAAGAAGGAAGAAGTGGAAAGAGACCCCTGAGGCCCACGTGTTTAAGGTTCAAAATATTTTGAATATGGCGGTTGAGACTTTCGAGTTTGGCGTTTAGATTTCCCCACCCTCGCACGTGCACCGCCGCCTGTAATCATTTCACATGAACACGTGGCACTTCGGGAAGTGCTGTGACAGTTGAAAAGACATCGCACGTCATTAATGAAATGACGCATAGAGAACAGGAAGTGTTGCCTTCTTCAGCAAGCTTGAGTTTTTGGCGCCAATCTTTTTGTCAGACTTATCTAACAAGGCCCCAACGAAGAAGATGTTCTAACGGTTACACAAAGAAAAATCCATCAAGTTGAGTCATTTCGTGCAGACATTTCTTGTCCCAACAAATCTCTCCATGAGGGGGCAAATGTAGAGGGGGCTTGAAGCTCAGCGTGGCAACTCAATCGTGACATCTTGGTGAGGCAGCTCAGCGAGGCAGCTTGGGGAGGCAGCCCAGCGTGGCAACTCAAGCGTGACATATTGGTGAGGCAACTCAGCGTGGCAGCTGGGGGAGGCAGCTCAGCATGGCAACTCAAGCGTGGCATCTTAGTAAGGCAGCTCAGCGCGGCAGCTTGGGGAGGCAGCTCAGCGTGGTAACTCAAGCGTGGCAGCTTGGGGAGGCAGCTCAGCGTGGCAACTCATACTTCAGCTTGTTGTGTTAATCATATTGTACCTTTGGTTACATTCACTGTAAAGCTGTAACGGTTGTAATGACATAACGATAATAATAATACAGTTTGGGTGAGGTCAAACGGTACTCACGAGAGACCAGGCATGGCAGGACCTGGGAGGGCTTTCATGCCCTATCGAATGACCTCACTATGGGAACTTTAGAGGGACTTGGTTTGGAGGATTGAGAAGTAAGGCACCGTTGGGGCTTGTCCTGACCATCTTAGATACACCTGGTAAAACACCGAAGGACCCTGACCGTGGAACCTCAAGCGGAGCAGCTTGGAGTTCCATCGGTCATTGAGTTATGGACCAAACGACCCTCTACTTAATGTCACATCTACTGTGGGTGATGTCACTAGCCATCTAAACAATGTCAGACATGCACTTGAGTAAACCACCGTGGTATTTGGGGCTGTCAGGCAGTTGGTGAGCCACCTCTGCGACAACAATCCCCTGACACACAGTGGTTAGGCAAAAGGCATGTCTTGGCATTTAATGTTTATGATGTGGAGACAACTAGTGCATCAGGCATTTAATGTTGTGACATAAAGTATGAGGGATGTCTTTCATAGTCTTTAATGACTGAGTTGCCTCGGGGGTGGTGTGGGGGCTATTTAAGAACCCCAACCACCTTTGAGGAAGGGGATCCTCTCTTTGAGAATTAAAAAAGAGTTATTGCAAACTAGAGAGCTCACCGACTCACCATTGTCATTTATTACGAATCTTTTAATACTTGACAGAGATTCTTGAGGGTTGTATGTGTTTTGTGTGTTTTTACTTGCCCGCCAGGGTGTATCTAGGGTGCTTACTTCCCTCTCCCTCTAGCTAAGCCATTTCTAAAATCCATTAGCACGACCTGAGTTATACACGAGAGTTTTTGTGAGTCTAAGTTGAGTCTATCCTCATTGGGTTCATGTTTATGTGTCCTATCACTAATCCAAAGCTTTGGCCAATTAACTTGTGATTACCATACTCAATAGGGGTCACGCCTCCATATATAATCTAAAGTACCCTCTTACAGGATGGAGAATTAAAACGAGTTTGCACGTCCTTGAAAGTCTTGAAAAATCGTTAAATAGTTTTGGACGTTATTGGTGTGGAAATCACTTTGACTTTGATTTGTTGATTTGTATAAGACGATGTCATCTAAATTCAATAATTTTTACACCTAAGGATACTTTTGATGTTCATTCGTTAGGATTACACATATTCATCGTGCACATATGATTGATTGAGTTTATTTACCTATCGAATGTGTTCGCATCCTTACATTCCATCTCCATGACTTGGTTGTTTTAGTCCATGGTGTGATTTTTGGTATCTTATTTTTGTACGAAAAATTTGAAAAATCAAAAGTAGTTTGTGAATATTTTTGAGATACTCTTTTGCATGCTTGTAGTTTGATTCATGTTCGCTATGCATTTTTATCGTGACACTCTATGTTTTGATTGTTTCTTCTTATCTGTCTATCTGGGGACATCATAAAAAGGGAAAGAAAGAATTATCATATTATGGGGGAGTTTTTGCATTATGGAGGAGATTTGATTTATTAATGATTTATTCTTATATCATTTCAAACTCGATGCGTCACGAAGGTATTTTGCTTTATCTCATGTGTGTAGGTACAAAGATTGATGATCATTATGTTGCACACCCTGGTGAGAAACGCTTATAGATTTGATGAAGATTTTTGAAGAATAGTGTGAGATCTTGCAAATTTATTCATGGGAGGGTAGATTTGTATAGGCAATTTGGTATTTAATAATTCGGATGTTTTTATATATGTATCGGCCTAGACATAGGGGGAGATTTGTAAAGACATATTTTATAAGTCCGTTATTACTGTATTATGTCGTATACCGTTACAACCATCTAATAAGTGCAAGAGAAATCTACATCAAGACAGATCCGAATATATCAAGGTTCTTTATAAAAAAAGACTCCGCAAAGTTTACGTTGGTAAGGTTATGTTTTCAATACCTTAACTTTGCACTTAGAGCTTTAGAATATTTTTTCAAAATATTTTCTAAGTGTTGGAGCGAACCTTTTTTGTCAAAATTTGAGAATGAGTATTTTTTTTAAGTCCTGTAGCGTACCTCGTTTTTTATGCCAAGTCATTCAAACGAGATGTCATCTTGTTCGAGCGACATGTGCATGTCGCGCGATGTCTTTCAAACGACACGTGTACGTCATTCGTGCAAGATAGCTATTTCGTTGGAGTGACTGAGGTGGCGCATTTTTTTATAAATACTCATTAAATGGTTTCGTTTTCTTTAAAAAGTCTCGTCGTTTTAAAAGATAGAAAACTGTGAAACTGCAGAATCCTTTTGACTTTTTCTTTTAGTGTTTAATCCCCTTTTGTTTTCAATTCACAAAAATCCCATATGCTTTGGTGAATTGTTTTGGTGTTCAAGGACACACTTTGCTTTTGTTCAACCTCTGTGGAGAAGGCATCTCCATATTTGATCGGTGGATATCGAGCGTAGTCATTCTGCGTGTGGACGAGCTGAAGATGATGAACCGACACCTAGAGGGTATTTCGCTGTCTCTCGTATCTTTGAAGGTTTGCTAAAGGCACCATGCATTACACACTTGTGGGAGATTATCAGGTTGTATGTAAGTCAAAGATCTTGTGAATTCTTCAAAGTGTTATAAAAGGTTTTACCCGAAAGGTTTTTTTTCCTGAATCGGTCGTCTTTATTTTTTCATGCATGGTTTGAATGATTTATGACATCTAGATGCATGTTTAGGAGCTGAATTAATTTTGTTTAAAAATAGACTCTAATTAAATAAGGTTTACTTGGAAACTTGTGAATTAATTTAAATCAATTATCACACACCGCATTTATTCATTTTCAAAGCGTACGACCCTGACGACGTCGACACTAATCATTCTAGCCGGATCTCCCATCCAGGCTTGCATATTCTACTCACAAGTCCATTATCAACTTAAAGAACCTTTATTTTCCTTGTATTCCCCTTCGTCGAGTATGAAGTTCCCTCAACAAGTCAGCTCCTTTCTCACAATCAGACTATAACTCGCTCACTTGTGATAAGTTTCGAAACTCAATTCGCATCTATGTTTGAACAGCAGATGGAATATCTATTAATCAAATTTCACTCAAATTTATCGTTTAATCCCATATACTCATTATATGTGGTGACTGACTCTCGTCACTTTATGCTTCCCCTAAGAGCTCAAAAATTTCCGCTTAAAATTTTAATCCCGGGTATCGCTACACTCCACCCTATACAATTGCCTTTGGATTTTATCCTTCCACTAGCCTATTACTCTCCTTTTTTATCCTTATAGATGACTCTCCCAACGAGTCCCTCCATTTTTCTCCCACCTCTTACCGACAACACTGGGTGAGTCTAAAATTTGCACCAACATTATCTACAAAAGTGCTTGGGAATATCGATTTTTCTATTGTCACCATTCTGAACAATAATCATGGTAACTTCCATCACAATCACCATTCCCAGAATACTAAAGGTCTTCTGCTGAGCCTCTCCTCTTCCAGTCCTTCTAACGGCCCTCACTGGTCATCCTATAATGTTCGGTGTATAGAGCCCAATCGAACTCCTATGCAAATCACATGGTCTATATATAATGGTAGGAGAACGTAAGTCGCATATGAAGAGGAATACAACAATCCTATCTTAAGGCCCTATATCAAAAAATGCTACGCTGAAACGTGAAAAACCACACAGATCCTAATGACACCAGAACCTGATATTCTGATACCATCTGTGACACCGTGCCTAATTAAATATCGAGTGATCATTCATATATTTAATTAAAACGTGTTTCTCATCTGGTTCATTCTTAGCATCACTGTCGAAAACTTTTTAAAACATTACTAACCACCTAGTATTTAAAAAGTCGATGCCAAAATTTTAATATTTTTATTTAACAATCAACAACGACAGCACATTATTACATAAAAAAATATCCCAAGCAATAGTAATATAAAACCATCCACAATATAAAAGACTGAAGTGAAATAATACCGAATAAACCATCGGTTACAAAATCCAATATAAAGTTTAACCTGAATAAACGTCTGAATACAATGTCGGATCGTCATAAATGAAATAACTATGGGCAACATGCTCGAATAAAATACTGCTCTGTACCCTACACTAGGAGTGAAGTAACTGAATCGCCTAAGTCCAAATCCTGCAAGCATCCACAATTACTGAAGCTACGCATCCCTAGAATATATCATCTTGTTTGGAGTCCCTGTGGCTGGAAACCTAAAAGGTTTTGGAAAAAGGTTTTGCAAGTATGGGTCAGAGCCCAAGTAAAAATCATTTAAAAACATTTAGCAAGTACTTAAATAACAGTTTAAATGAACAGTTATTAGATACACATGTTAGGATGTGAACACTCCCTTGAATTCCTCATCTCTCATATATATTGCGCGCTTAACATTTGCTACTCAACCCCACCTAGTCAATTCTAGATAATCTAACTAGGCAGCCAATATCTAATAAACCCAAATCAATCTAGCTCCTCTGTACGGCCCATACAGAATGCTATAGAATACACTTAATAATTAACATCTCTCTTATGTTATTATTAAACCCCAGTTACCCTTTCTGCGTAGGTTATTGTTCAAGCTTTACCGTTTAAGTTTCTCTACTTAAACTTTGTTTTAAATATTCACTAACTATCTTCCTACTATTCACACATTAGTAGCTTTATCATTATATAGATATAAACTATTTAAGACCCCTACTAATTACTCTTTAGTAAATTAATCGTTCTTTAGATTCATACTATCTCGTCTCTCTACTAGCACACATAAGTAGATTATCCATGTTGTATATATTTTACACACCATATATACTATAAGTACACACTGTGCTATTATATCCACGTATAACACATTAAGGGCTATTGGTTTGTAATGTTACCCGACCCCAATAGTTGTTCCATATACATTGGTTCAGAATGTGACCTCGACCCCAATATTCAGGTTAATTTTAGTTTAGATACGCACATCTAACTAGTTTGAAATCATAAGTCTGTTACCCGTAACTCTTAGCGGCCACCCGTATTTCCACGCAATATATTTATTAAATATATATCCATTTTTCTTTAAGATGGGCAAGGCTTTTCAAATTTTAGGATTAATTGTTCACATACTTAAGTCAAATCAAATTTCACTATCTTTCTCATCTATTAATTTCACACAGTAGATAATATCACAAGTATATATATATTCACATTTTATAATATATATATATATATAACACGGCACCTCCCAGACTCAGTTGTGGTGCATACTGTAAAATATATCAAAGGTATATATATCTATCATCTAATATATATATACTAGTACGGCATACCTAGGCACAGCTGCGGTGCATGCATACTCTGCTATCATGTCCGGGTACATCTCTCGTTGTACAAGGGACTATTGGTTTGGCTTCTCTCACGAACCATATATATCAAATCACACATATTGGAGCCAAACATAGTTCTAAGTTAATGGGCTACGCACATACCTACGCACCCATATGACCGTCAGCACTATCGTGCTCACTGATAGCCCATACCTAGGTTCTATGTTCTAGTGGTGCGAATCAAAATCCCACTGAAGCTCCACAGCGTGCAACCTCCACTCGATAGTAAGTAGCGTAGGTATATCATACACACAATAAATCAAATTATAAATATTTTCTCCACGTATATATCAATAATATCAAGAGGGCATACGCACATCACATATCACAAGTCTCATACGTACTATATTTATATCCCGAATATCCCACGTATTAATATATTATTACTTTAATCATATTATAGGTATTCACTCCACCTATATATATAACAAAAATAAGGCATACACATATCTCATATCACAAGCCTCATATGTAGTATATTTATATCCTAAATATTCTACTTATTCCATAATTTATAACTTCATTTATTATCGTACGTTCCCGAGTATTTCTCACCACTCCAGAGGTATCCTTTATTCAACATATAATACAAGAAGGTAAAATCTCTACCCCCTACTAGTCTAAGTCCTTGTTCCTCTCGAATTCTCTTAACTCGAACTATCCTTTAATTTAGATTTTTCCTCTCTATTAATCAAAATTGATTTAGCCCTTAAACTTCCCTCATAGGCCACGCCTAAAACCTAAACTAGACCAACTGGTGTTGCAATATAATTCCCTTATATTAGAAATTAAATCTCACAAATGAATTCCAAACGATTTCCAAACGTCCTAAACAAAAAGGAAATTATTGGCCAAAACTGGGCAACCGAATCGATTAGAAAATTTTATGTCAGATTAAACATCTTGTAGTAAAATATCGATTACTCCCTCTACAGAACTCCGATTGACCTGATTCAAAGCTTATTTGAAAGATAAGACATAGATGTTTCCATTAATATACGTATATCACTCTAATTCTAAGTTCAATTGAAATGAAATACATTTAAAGTTATGTTAAAAATTATGGCATATTACTATTCTGGCAAACCAAACACCCTATAGTAAAATATCGATTACTCCCTCTACCGAACTCCGATTGACCTGATTCAAAGCTCATTAGAAATTTAAGACGTAGGCCTTTCCAGGAATGTATACATATCACTATAATTATAAGTAAAATTAAAATGGCATACGTTTCAAGTTAAATTAAGAATTCTGGCAAATTGACATCTTGTGTTAATCAATTAAACCCTAAGTCATTCAAGATTCATGTTCTTCAATCAAGAACCCAACAAGATTAGATCTTAATCATCAAATATAATCTAATATCATTTTATCTTCACATAAATATAAATTTTCAATGAAAAATTTACACAAAAACATGAGAGATTCAACCCAAGAATCAAATTCTCCTTTAATTAACATAAAACCCTAATTTTCTCATGTTCATCAACTTTATTAATCAAGAACTCATATTTATCTCTTATTAATCAACCAAAATCCACAAATTTCATATTATCATAATTAAGGAACATCTCTATATGCATTCCTACCTTAGTTTACAAATTAAACCCTCTGGAATTCATATAAAACTTTAAAAAACATGGAATCAAACCTTATCCCACATTTGTATTATAACATGATTGATAAAAATTGACATTTAAATACTTGCCTCTCAATAGTAGGTCTAAATTTTGTTGATAAGATGGTGTGGTGGTTCTCCTCTCGCTCCGTTCTCGATTCAGTTGCGTTCGGGGCGAAAAACTGTGTGGGAAGCTTGGTTCTCCCCTCCTCTTCCTCTCCTATGGTTACTATTCATTTTTATTTGTGTTAACCCTAGAACCTCTCTATAATGGGCAGATATACACTTACAATTTTCGGAGTTTTCTAAATCCCAAACTCCCGAATGACCGAAATGCCCTTAAACGGTGTCGGGATGGTATAAAATCATCCCGGGACCCAAACTATACACCCGAGTATACTTTTTTGACTATTTTGACCCTTTTGGGACCAACCGTGACCTAAAAATAACCATCCGAGTCACTTTATAAAATCTTCTTATTTTACCTCCAAATACACCACGTCCACGTGTGAAATTAAACTTAGACTGTATTATTTAAATCTGAATCATCGAATTAAATAATTTCTCCTAATTAAATAAATTCTTAGGTCATCAATTTAATTAATTTCTATTTTCTCCAAAAATACGGGGTGTTACATCAAGGTTCACTAGTCAACAACTAGTACGTGGTCTGCCTAAATTTCTTCTCACCCTTTTTAACCTCAAAACCCTTTTCACTCCTATTTGATTTTTCTAAGTGAGTTCCTGTGACACCCCGCCTAATAAAATACCGGGCGATCACTCATATATAACATTAAAACAGGAATCTCATATGGTTCATTCTTAGCATCACTGTCGAAAACCAATTTAATTACTAATATCCTATTAGGCCGGCGTCAAAATTTTAAATTAACAAATATTTTTAACCAAACCATTCAAATAAAACAATTACAACAGTTTACATGCACCAACTGAAATGAAATAAAATAAAATAACCGAACACTCGGTACAATAATACAACCAAATCAAATGCCGCACTAAAAGGCGATAAAAAAATAAATGAGTACAGTTGGGCCATAAGCCCGAATGTTTCTACAATACCTCCTATCTAGATCTCAACGATGGAAGCATCTAATATAAACATGCTTGCATCCATAGCTGCTGCAGCAATGTCTGACTCGAAAGAATCATCATCCAGGTCCCTGTGTGTGGACACCTATATATATATAGATATAGCAAGAGGGAAAATAGATAAACGGGTCAGAGCCCGATTTTTGAAAACATTTTAGCAAGTGCTTAAAATCCATATTTTAAAATATGTTACTTCTCATATTTAAACTGGTATCGCTCTCACATGAGATACACCTCACCCCTCTTATAACAGTGCACAACTAGCGCGTACCATTTTAAACAACCCAGTTAAGCTACCCTGCCTAACTAATGTAATTATCCATCTTCTAATAAACCTCATCAATTCGGGTACTAAGGACTAAACTTCTCCCCATTCCCAACATTACATTACGTTCGTGCGTGGGGTGTCTCGCGAAGCGAAATCCAAACAAGGAACCCCCCCCCCCGATACACTACTACGTGACAATATTGATCATCGGGATCCATTAGGCCTTCAGTAGATAACATATTTATAACATCCCGTATTTATTGATAGTTCTCATTAGAACTTATTATCCATATTCATATAAATCCGGATATAAATCTACCGAAAGGAGTATATCACTTTATTCATTCTTCTCCTTTTTATACACGGTTAGGTTATATGATATCTCATCTCATATATATACAATATACTTTTCGCAACAAGTATATTAGTTATCCATATAGGACAATAAACAAGATTTCGGTATACGCACATTATTCTCTTTATGCATACACATCAATTTATATAACAATATATCGCACTATTGCACCCTGGTTAATAAACTCCTTGTATCGTTATAAAGTTGAAGCATTTATTCCTTACTTATCTACTTATACGCACAGTAGAAAGTTCTCATATAAATATACGTATATATATTAGTCACACATATAATATATATATATATATATACTAACGGTACCCCACATAAGATCTATGGTGCTGGCATACTCTGCTATCAAGTCCCCGTATCACACAAACTAAGGGAAATACTAGTTCAAAATCACTCTCGAACTGTATTAACACAAAACACATACAAATGGAGGTGAAGCATAGTTCCAAGTCACTAAGAGGTCAGCACATACCCTCACGTCTCTTAGGACCGTCTGACTATCAATCAGATAGCCTGTACCAAGGAGTCCTATGTTCTAGGGTACAAGTCAATATCCCCCATAAAGGTCCCATCGAGATAAAACTGTCCCGGTGCGGTAACCTCCGTGATAGCAAGTAGCGCGGGCATGATTTTTACACATATATAATATAAGGGCATACTCATAGCCCATATAATACTTCACATACGTAGTATATTTATATCTTAGATATCCTACGCATTTATCAATTTTACCAATCCCCAATATTTTATTTTCTGAGCTTTTCTCACCGCACAATGATTATATCAACAACATCGATATATATTATTTATATCTCTTCTCAATATTTTATGGCTATAATCTCCAAACTCTTATAGAGATAGCCAATAGCCTTGAATATTCTCATTCGTAATAATATAATACGTCACACAATTAAAATACCCCAATACGTATTCCCTTATTTAATATTCAAATCATACATAAATATCTCTTTAAGTATTATTCCTCACAAACACCCCTATTTGGGTAAATCTTGGATTTTACTTTCAACTAATCCAAAATACACGCCTTACTAAAAAAATATTTAGAAGTCCCCCCCAAATATTCATCTCCAAACAATTTTAGCCTTTTATTTTTTCAATTTTCGAGTGCATTTTCGAGTTGGTGATATCACCCCGGATCTTCCATCTTATAAAAATCATAACAATTCGCAGAAAAATCAGAAAAATACAAGGTTAACTACCACGCGACCATATCGAAAAGATCTACAACTTTTATGTTTTGACCGAGAGCTGAATCGGCTGTCTTCCTATCCGAAATAGTCTGGAAGTGACGCTGGTCACTATTCACCTTCTTCTCCAAAAATCCAGTCCTCCATTAAAACACCTCCAAGATGTTTATCTCCTCTCTCATCATCATTCAACCACAAATACACACATTTAAAGGGTTATAATCATCCTAGAACCCAGATCCAACAATTAATTTCAATTAATTTCAAGTTTCTCAAATTGGGTATAAATCGAGTTATATCCGTTTTAATCTTTCGAAAACCCGTTTGATCCACGAAATTTCAACCCAAAAATCTTTAGTTTTATACCAACTACCATATGAGAAATTAAACATAGTAAATCATAAATCAAGTTAAACACTTGCCTCGTGGATTAAATTCGACGACCACGAGTCGAATCCCGCGAATTTTGGTCGAAAATCTCTTCTTTTCTTCTCTTTTCTTTCTTTTTCTTTCTTATCTTTTTTCTCCCTTCTCTCTCTCTCTCTCTCTCTCTTAAGGCTGATATTTGGGGGAAATGAGGGTTGCCACCTCTTTAAATCCGAAATTGGGTATATACACAATTGTTAAATGACTCGTGTACTCATTTACGAGTCAATACTCGTCCAAACATGCCCGGAAGCCAAATACTACCCCCGGGTACTCTATTTTGACTATCTCGGCCATGCCGAACCCAATGGCGGAGTCAAAATCTCCATTCGAGTCACTTAACTAAAATTCACTATTTTGACCCAACACGTTCAATGCGCATGTTTTTCAATTCAAAATATTTTCCTTTGTCGCTTTACCCAACTACGACATGTAATAAAGATAATCTACTCATATACTTAGTCTCGAAATATAATCCACATAAATATTAATCTGTCACTCAAAAACTAATATTCACTATTCACTTTATAATATTGAATTTATTTAATTTCACTCATTAATCCCAGAATTACTATTCATAATAATTCCTCAAATTACCAAATTAAATTCACAGTGTAATTTAAATACCTTTAAAAGTGCGGGTATTACAGCTCCTTTAAATATCTTTAGATATTTTGAGTGTTAAATCCTTTTAAATGGAGTTGATGATCCGAGGGAGAGAACATATAAATATTTGGGGTTCTTTACACTATTGTGGCTGGATTTTTACTTACCTGAGATGTTTGGAAAGTTAGCATCCATGGTGGACCTTTGGAACTTTTGCTTTCTAGTTTTTGACCAAGTGGGTAAGTTTCTCCTAGTTTTAATATTTTGTAGATTTCAGTCCCCGTGTGTAAAAACCCCACATCTCTAATATGTGTTCTTGATATGCCTTTTAAATATGTTTAAAACCTTGCATGTCCTTTTTTATATGTTTATTTCGAGAAACTGTTACTACTGATGCATGTTTTGATTTGAATCACTTTTATATCTTTATGATAAACCTAATCCTGTGATTTTCTTCATTTACTTATGTGTGATAGTTTGGTAGGTCTATTATATAAGCATCTTATGGTGGCTTTGGAATAGATGCATCTAACTGTCCCTTTTTTTATATCCTTGGATGTCAATCTATATTTTACTAATTATGATTCTGCATGTTTACTGAGACATTTGTTTTTTGAGTAAACTTGCTTCTAGCACTATTTGTCTCTTTGATCAGTATTTGGTACTATTTAATTGCTTGTGGGGTTGAGTAGATATAGCCTTGGAATACTGGTGGTATTGGCATTGTTATGTATTCATTTTCACTTGTTATAACAAACTGATTGTACCAGAATGATTGTTTAGTGGACTTTGGGGGGGGGGGGGGGGAGGGGGCCTTGTGATCCAGGTTTTTTCAATTGTTTTTGATTTTCCTCGTAACCCATATGACTGTGTTTTCTGCATTGCCTCACCTCCATCTGTGTATGATTATAAATTGTGCTATTCTTATCTATGTCATCTTGCCAACAATATAAATTTATTTTTGTGCGAGTTAAGATTTAGTCTCAACCCTAAGTTTTTAAACAGATTTCTATCAAATAATTAAAAGGGTATTTTTGGTCTTCTCACCTTTGTGATATAGGCCTCATGGATTTTTCAGATTTATTACCAGGGACCATTTTGCCACTTCTACTGGCTCTTAATAAGAAATAATGGTAGCTTCGTGATTCATTTAGGGCCCATTTGGTTCTGTATTTAGAAAAGTCGATTTAACTGTTGTTTTAAAATTCAATTTTTTGTGTTTATAAATATTTGTGCCCGTTTGGTAAACTTATTTTTAGATACAATTTTTTAAAATTTTGAAAAAATTAGTAAACATGTTTATATATATATATATATATATATATATATATATATATAAACACATACATAAAACTTCAATACATATATGATACATGAATGTATACATACATACATCATCAATGCATCAATATATCATGTATTTTTATGTATATTTAATTACAAATGTTGGGGAGTTTAACTATATGAGCTCTTCTATTGTAACCAAAATTTCACTAAAATTTTATGGACAAAATGATGTGGCGGCCTTTTATTGGTTGATTTTTTTGTCCCACTAGCTCAGTCCCCAAAAACTAACCCATAAAAAATCTCCTCGTGTTTCAGCTTCTTCACTTCCGGTAAAAAAAGGGGGGAACAGTAGCATTTTTGTAACTATATATATATATATATATATATATATAAGGAAATGATCAAGTGAGGTCCCAATTTGAGGACCCTGAATGAGGTCCATTTTTTTAAAATAGTAAAAAAAAAAATTGGGCTGATTTTTTTTTTATGATTTTTAAACATTTCAATAGGACTATAAAAAAATAATCAGTACAAAATGAATTTTTTTGCTGTTTTAAAAAAATCGGTCAAATTGTGTCAGTTTTTAAGTTGTTAAAAACTGAAAAAGTTTGATCGATTTTTTTAAAATAGTAAAAAAAATCATTTTGAGTTGATTATTTTTTTATGGTCCTACTGAAATGTTTAAAAATCATTAAAAAAATATCAGTCCCAAAATATTTTTTTTACTATTTTAATAAAATAGACCTCATTCAGGAACCTCAAACTGATGGACCCACTTGATCCTCGAGAGAGAGAGAGAGAGAGAGACAGAGAGAGAGAGAGAGAGAGAGAGAGAGGTAGGCTCCTATGCACACTAAGTTTGCACACGTGCTAGCACACACTTATTATTTTAAAATATTAGAAAATATATTTTTGAGTTGATTTTTTTATGCGATATTTAAACATTTCAACTCACTCATATAAAAACAATCAACCCAAAAAAAATTGCTATTATAAAAAAATCGGTCAAACTTTTGCAGCTTTTAAGTGCTTTAAAAATTGCGAAAGTTTGACCGATTTTTTTAAAATAGCAAAAAAAAATTGAGATTATTTTTTTATATGGGTTCGTTAAAATGTTTAAATATCACATAAAAAATCAACTCGAAAATATTTTTTCAGTATTTCAAACAATAGATGTGCAAACTTGATATGCAAACTTAGTGTGCACGGGAGTCTGTCTGTATGTATGTATATATATAATATGAGAAGAGGGTGTTTTACTGTTCCAACGAATTAATGATTGAGATAGATTTTTTTTGGGTGATCTAAGGCTGTGAGCGTGTGCCATGTCACAACTTAAGCATTGTGACATGGACAAATTAGGGATAACCTAAACCCTTTCCCTCATTATCTCTCGTTGCCCTCATTATCTCCCGTTTTCATCTACCCGCTCTCCCCCTTCTACCTGCTGCCTCCCCCTCTCCCCTCTCCCTGATGCCTCCCCCAGCTGCCTCCCTAAATTGTCGACCACTTCTCCACGCTGCAACAAACTTTCCTCGCTACTCCCAACTTCTCTACGCTGCCACCCCACTCTCCCTTCACCACGCAAGCCAGTCTCAGCTCTAACATCTTCTCCTCGCAGCAAAGAAGTACATCCTTCTATTCATGCTTTTTTTCTGATGGAGGAAAAATAGAATTACAAGAACATATAGTTTAAAAGGTTTTAGATTTTCCAGATAAACTAGAAGAAACCAAAAAATTACAAGCATTTTTAGGACTATTAAATTATTGTAGATCTTTTATACCCAACTTATCAAAATTAGTAGGACCCTTATATAGCAAATTAGGTAAAAATGGACAAAAATATTTTAATAATGAAGATATAAAATTAGTTCAGAAAATTAAACAGATAGTTAATCAATTACAACCTTTATCCTTACCAATAGAAACTAACTATA
Organism: Sambucus nigra; assembly: GCA_949130495.1. NCBI lineage: Eukaryota > Viridiplantae > Streptophyta > Magnoliopsida > Dipsacales > Adoxaceae > Sambucus > Sambucus nigra. Next base: position 71,082,158 of record OX422211.1, on the reverse strand, counting down.
AAATTATACAAACAGACGCATCAGCAATAGGATGGGCAGGAATATTATTACAAAAACCAACTAAAAATAGTAATAAAAATGAAGAAGAAATTTGTAAATATTGCTCTGGCAATTTTAATGAATCGCAAAGTAGATTACCTTCAACAGACTTAGAAATATTAGGAGTAATAAATACTTTAGAAAGATTTCAATTATTTTTAGGTAAAGAATTTTTAATCAGAACTGATTGTGATAATATAGTAAAACATTTTAATAAAACAAACCAAAGTAAATCAGCAACAAAAAGATGGTTAAATTTTATAGATCACATTACAGGAAAAGGATTTACAGGCTTTATAATGTCTTATTATTGTTTCTTGATCTTTTATTAACTGTGGATTTGATCGAGATTTAAAATAATTTACTTGTGCTTCTAGTGATCTCACATGATGAGATATATTATGAAAATATATATTTAAGTAATTCATAGCATGTATAAAAGATCCTCTATTGCATTCTCGATTGAACCATATATTGTCCATCATCCTTTGTTGTTCTTCGGTGACTGGTATCTTTGACCTGAACTTTTGCTTCTCATTGATAACAGCAAATAATTGGTTAGGGTAAGGTAAAAATTGATTAATATATCCTTTTGTTCCTGACGAAGATCCTTGTTGCTGAGACATCTGCAAAATTAAGGAGAGTTAGTAATTAATCGAGATAATATATCAGCTAACTGATTTTCTTTACCTTTGATGTGTTCAAATTGTGGTGTAAATCCTTTTCCTGTAATGTGATCTATAAAATTTAACCATCTTTTTGTTGCTGATTTACTTTGGTTTGTTTTATTAAAATGTTTTACTATATTATCACAATCAGTTCTGATTAAAAATTCTTTACCTAAAAATAATTGAAATCTTTCTAAAGTATTTATTACTCCTAATATTTCTAAGTCTGTTGAAGGTAATCTACTTTGCGATTCATTAAAATTGCCAGAGCAATATTTACAAATCTCTTCTTCATTTTTATTACTATTTTTAGTTGGTTTTTGTAATAATATTCCTGCCCATCCTATTGCTGATGCGTCAAAAAAATATATAGAAAAAGGCATACAAAAAGCTAAAGGACAACAATTATATCAAAAGAATTTACTAGACTTTACTAATAAAATATATAATCACACTAGTCAAAGAAAAATAACAGCTATAAATAGTGAAGTAATTTTAGACTTAATAACTGAAGAATCCGCAAAGAAAATAACTAAATTAGATGCAGAATTTATGCACTTAGGAGTAATAGTAATAGGATTAGTAGGACTCACTAGATTAGAAGCAGGAACTAAAGCCTTAGTATATATATATGATGATAGATGGAATAATCATAAACAGACACAAATAGCAAGCGCTGAAATAGACTTATCAAAAAATGCCGCAGTTATAGGATGCATACCTAATTACTCTATAGATATAAATGAATTTAGTAAACATATAAAAATAGCTATAGCAACAAGAGGTTATAATATGACTGGACAATACAATAATCTTTTAGTATATACTTTATTTATGGGAAAAATATTTAATCACTATAAAATAAATTTTAAAGCTGAATTCGACTGCATAGTAAAATCTTTTAATAGTAAATATGTAGAAATGATAGAAGCACAAAAAATAGACAGTAGTATATACGAAGAAATTGAGTGGAAGTTACCTATTCTAACATTAACAAATCCAAAAAACCCAGAGAAAAATAAAATATACGAAAATCAAGTAGGACACAGTAGTATTAGGTTTAGTCGTTATAAACATATAGAAAACGAGAGCGAAGAATTACTAAATGAAATAAATGTCTTAATAGTAGATGAACAAATAGAAGAATTATTCACATTATTAGAAGATAAAATTTATGATATAATTATCGAAGATTGTGATAACTTAACAACGGAACAATTAATTATAAAATATGGTAATGAAGAAAATAAAGAATCAATAGTCTCAATATATTGCGCCGAAGGAACTAATGAAGATAATAAACAAAAAATAATAAACATAGGATTAGATAAATTCTTAAATGAAGAAGAACTTATAAAAACTCTAGAAGAAATAAATCCAGCCGAAGAAACAGAATCATCAACCACACACTCCTCAAAATCACCCACTAATGATTATTCAACACACCAACATCTAGGAGCCACAAAAGACAAATATAATGAAAGTAATAAACCAACAAGTCTACCCTTTTCAGCTAATATTTCTAGTTCTAACTGATATTGGTAAATTTTTTGTTTAGCTTGATTTATTATCCACTTATTAAGAGTTGCTCTTATATAATTCTTATTTTCTATACTTATTTTTCTTATTCTTATAGCTTCGTCTAAACTTTTATATTCTTTTCAATGTTTTGGCTCTTAAATATTCTTTTTCGGTTATCATAAATTAACCTAAGCGTCCTTTTTCACCTAAGATTTCGATTTCTAATTTGAATTGATGGATTTTTTCGTTTATATCTTTTATATTATCTTCGTAATATTTTGCTAGTTCTTTATGGTGATCTTTATTTTTATATTTTAAATAGTTTTTAATGCTATGATCTAAACTTGCGTATTCTAAACGTAGTCTTATTTGAAACCAGGCTTTAGTACTAAAATATTTTCCGTCAATGATCATATATTTAAAAGAGATATACTTATAAGTTGTAGTTCCACTCTTTTCGTTAAATAATTTATCTATTTATATAAAAATATAATATTAAAGAAGCTCTGATACCATTATTTTTTGCAGGTGATGAATTTTGAAATAAACATAGAAATGAACAATGATATGACGAACGTTGAACAAATAATCCTCAAGTCCACAGTACTACAGATAACTGTAGCAGCCCAGTCTAAGTAGAAACCCTTTTACCCAGAGATATAATAGAAAAAATATTTTTATTTTCTAAAGAAAAAGATGTTAAAAATTGGGTAGCCCTACAAAATCGTTTTCGTTTTGGCTTGGAACCATTAGGATGTACATATAAATATGAACATTTACGTAATAACTTTCAAAATAAATATGACACTATAATTTTACTAGATATAGACTACAGATATTTTGAAGATTTTATTATAACTCGAACCAATACTATATTTCCTAATAATAAATCAATAGAGATACAAGTTACAATAAGTCTATTATTGGAATACGGTATGGTAGCTAGTATTCAAATACCCCCACCATGGCATCAAATTAAAAATTGTAATTTTCCAACTAGCCTAATAGATGCAATCAGTGAAAAACACTTAGGGAAAATAATTTCATCAAATCTTTTAATAATAATAGAAAGCATACCACCAGAATGGGTAGGATTAGGACAAATAATACATAGTAGACATAATTTATTTTTAGAACATCGACATGATAAAATATCTAATTATTTTCTTCAAGCAAGAGATGATGACTCTCTAATACAAGACAAAGTTGCAACAGAAGAATTACTTAAACTATATAAAGTTTTTATGATTATGAATGAAGTTCCTACAGACCCCTGGCACATGGTAAAAGAAAACTTTAACATGAGAATTTTTGTACCTAGCAATCCTTTTAGCTTAAATATAAAATATTTTAATAAAGCTTTACTCTCTGAAGAAGTCGAAGAAGCACTAGAAAATGAAAAATCAACTAATTATAATTATACAAACTATCGACACTCAGATTCCGAAGATTCAATGGACTCTGTAACAAGACACAATATTGATAACATGATGGAACCTTAAAGATACAATCATAAACCTAAAGTTACAATAGTTAAAATATTTACTCCATATATCAGCCTACCATCAGCAAAAATCAGTTGGCACAAACAAACAAAAACCATGACGCATGCAATGACGCACGAAGGCGAATCACTGTGCACTTTTACTGTGCAATCACTGTATACCTTTACTGTGCGACACTGTGCACTTTTTGAAAAAATCGACGATTACTGTGCAAGATTCGATCACGGGTTTCCTGTTTTACCTTTCCTTCTCCTATAAAAGGAGCCTTCTCCTCTTCTCAAAAGGCAGACTCAACTACACACTTGAGCAACCAAACACACAGCATACAACCTCTCTCAAATTCTCTAGCTTTCAATTAATTTTAAGTTTCAAGTTTCCGTTCTACTTTCCAGCAGTATTAAGCTTGTAACTACGCTTGTAATAGTAATTTTTCTTTAAATCTTCTGTAAATTATGACATGTATGTATATGTTTGATTATCATCTGTAAATTAAGTTTGTAATCTCATTTTCAACTTCCGATAATAAAATTTCCAGTTTTCTCTAGCATTTTCGGGAAACCCACTCTAAGTACTTAAGTAATAATCTAATTATGTTTAGATATAATATTAAAGGATCCTTGAGGATTTGTTTTGCAAGATAATATTGACATAAATATTTTAATTGAACTCTGGAATGATCTTCTGTTTATAAATTTTCCGGTGTCCTGTGAGTTGCCATTGTCGCCGTTTTTAGCCATAGGCGTTGATATTGCCGTAGGCTTTTTAACCTTGTGAAAGGTTTTGGCTTGACTGGGCTGCTACAGTTATCTGTAGTACTGTGGATTTGAGGATTATTTGTTCAACGTTCGTCATATCATTGTTCATTTCTATGTTTATTTCAAAATTCATCACCTGCAAAAAATAATGGTATCAGAGCTTCTTTAATATTATATTTTTATATAAATAGATAAATTATTTAACGAAAAGAGTGGAACTACAACTTATAAGTATATCTCTTTTAAATATATGATCATTGACGGAAAATATTTTAGTACTAAAGCCTGGTTTCAAATAAGACTACGTTTAGAATACGCAAGTTTAGATCATAGCATTAAAAACTATTTAAAATATAAAAATAAAGATCACCATAAAGAACTAGCAAAATATTACGAAGATAATATAAAAGATATAAACGAAAAAATCCATCAATTCAAATTAGAAATCGAAATCTTAGGTGAAAAAGGACGCTTAGGTTAATTTATGATAACCGAAAAAGAATATTTAAGAGCCCAACTAAGAAAAGAATATAAAAGTTTAGACGAAGCTATAAGAATAAGAAAAATAAGTATAGAAAATAAGAATTATATAAGAGCAACTCTTAATAAGTGGATAATAAATCAAGCTGAACAAAAAATTTACCAATATCAGTTAGAACTAGAAATATTAGCTGAAAAGGGTAGACTTTAATGTTAACTGAAAAACAACGTTTAAGAAGTTCAATAGAACATTGTAGGCTTATATTAAAAAATCAAAAGAATCATCTAAGACGTATTAAAAATTTTAGAGGTGATTATTTAATAAATTGCACTAGTCGAGTAATTGAATATTACGAAAAAAGAGTCTTAGCATTAGAAAATCAACTAGGACTATTAATCGAAAAAGGAAGATTTTAATGCGAACTGAAAAAGAAAGAATAAAAAATTCTATAATATTTACACAAAAAGTAATAAAACTACTTTATAAATTTCTAGAACTTTCAAAAGTAAATCAAGACATAACAACAAAAGATAGCATAAATAGATTAATAAATAAACATGAAAAAAGGTCATTAGCTTTAGAAACACAATTAGGAATATTAGCCGAAAAAGGTAGGTTTTAATCTTTATATGAATCATACTCTTTTAGAAAGAATTAAAAAGATAGAAGAAAATCAAGATTTTATAAAAGAAATTTTAGATATCATAAACGCTAACGTACATTTAATAAGAATAGAAATAGAAAAATTAACAAAATATATTCAAGCAGATAAACAAAAACAAACAGAGACACTTGAAATAAACGAATTAATTGAAAATTTTAAAAATCTAAAAACAGATCCTACACCTATTAAAACAAAATTGAACTTATTTTATTCTAAAGATGACATCTTCCTCAACAAACAAGGGCAAAGAGATATTTAGGATTGAAAACCTATATAATAATGAAGAAGATACTAAAAAATATATAGAAAAAGGCATACAAAAAGCTAAAGGACAACAATTATATCAAAAGAATTTACTAGACTTTACTAATAAAATATATAATCACACTAGTCAAAGAAAAATAACAGCTATAAATAGTGAAGTAATTTTAGACTTAATAACTGAAGAATCCGCAAAGAAAATAACTAAATTAGATGCAGAATTTATGCACTTAGGAGTAATAGTAATAGGATTAGTAGGACTCACTAGATTAGAAGCAGGAACTAAAGCCTTAGTATATATATATGATGATAGATGGAATAATCATAAACAGGCACAAATAGCAAGCGTTGAAATAGACTTATCAAAAAATGCCGCAGTTATAGGATGCATACCTAATTACTCTATAGATATAAATGAATTTAGTAAACATATAAAAATAGCTATAGCAACAAGAGGTTATAATATGACTGGACAATACAATAATCTTTTAGTATATACTTTATTTATGGGAAAAATATTTAATCACTATAAAATAAATTTTAAAGCTGAATTCGACTGCATAGTAAAATCTTTTAATAGTAAATATGTAGAAATGATAGAAGCACAAAAAATAGACAGTAGTATATACGAAGAAATTGAGTGGAAGTTGCCTATTCTAACATTAACAAATCCAAAAAACCCAGAGAAAAATAAAATATACGAAAATCAAGTAGGACACAGTAGTATTAGGTTTAGTCGTTATAAACATATAGAAAACGAGAGCGAAGAATTACTAAATGAAATAAATGTCTTAATAGTAGATGAACAAATAGAAGAATTATTCACATTATTAGAAGATAAAATTTATGATATAATTATCGAATATTGTGATAACTTAACAACGGAACAATTAATTATAAAATATGGTAATGAAGAAAATAAAGAATCAATAGTCTCAATATATTGCGCCGAAGGAACTAATGAAGATAATAAACAAAAAATAATAAACATAGGATTAGATAAATTCTTAAATGAAGAAGAACTTATAAAAACTCTAGAAGAAATAAATCCAGCCGAAGAAACAGAATCATCAACCACACACTCCTCAAAATCACCCACTAATGATTATTCAACACACCAACATCTAGGAGCCACAAAAGACAAATATAATGAAAGTAATAAACCAACACCAGGAAATAAAAGTAGAAGTAGATATGTATTCGACACTAGCTCAAACATAAATCAATATGGTAGTATATTAAATTTAGATGACGTTAACCCTCTAGATTGGGAAACCGCAATAGAAATATGGGAAAAAGGATGCTATAGAACAACTACTTTAATTGAATTTACAAATAGAAGTGAATGCGAGTCATACTTTGAAAATACTTTACAAGGAAGTGTATCAAATTGGTACTTAACCTTTAAACTAAAAGAAGAATATTTAGAATTTAAAGAAAATTTTAAAATTGAACGATTTACTAATCTAATTAAATTATCCTTTTTAGGAAGTAACAGATTATTACAAGTAACTGAAAAACAAGATGAAGCCCTTAGAAACCTAGAACAATTACAAATATGTAGACTAGAATATATAGGAGACTACACTAGAAAATATGTAGAATACTGGACACAAACAGGACGAACAACAGATGTTAATTTACTAGATAGATATATACAAAAAATACCAGGAAATATAGGTGAAAAAATATGGAAAAATTGGCAAAAAACTGGAAGATTCTAAAACTAATCATTCAATAGGATCTCGAATCACTATAGTATATAATACTTTAAAATCTGAATGTAGAAAACTAAAAGAAGGAAAAGAAATTAAAAAACAATATTATCATACTTGTCAACAATTAGACTTACCACCCCAATATGGTTGCGATAACAAGAGAGTTATAACCAATCGACATAAAAACACTCAAAAATATAACCCTAGAAAGAAATTCCATAAAAAATACAAAAGTTATAAAATAAGACCTAGCAAGACCTTTAAAACACATTCTAAATATAGTAATTATAAGAGAAAAAGACCATGGTATAAAAAGAGAAACATAACTAAAAACACTAAAGAAAATAAAGATAATAAAATTAATAAAGTAACAAATTGTAAATGTTTTATATGTGGAGACCCTAATCACATAAGACCTAATTGCCCTTATCGGACTAAAAATAATAATGTGTCTAAAATACAAGAAAAAATAAATATACTAGAAGATATTGAAGAAGAATTAGGAGATACTATAGAACTCGAAAGTATATATGACGAATATGACGAAATTGATAACCTTAGTATTTATAGCATAGAATCAACTGAATCAATTGAATCTGATAATGATGATATAGAAATCTTAGAACAAAGTCTAGACGACTTAAAATTTTGTTATAACATAGAAGAATGTGAATATAAATATAAAAAAAAATTATTTATACAACTAGATTGTGCAAAATGCTTAAAAGACTATCAAGAATTATATATATGTACAAGTTGTAAACAAAATTTATGCATAGAATGCTATAATTACGAAATAATTAATAAAAATAAAGAACAGATAAATAATACTAATAAAACTGCACTAATAACATTTCCTATAAAGATAAAATTTGCTAATAAAATTGTAGAAACAACAGCTATGTTAGATACAGGAGCAACTAAAAGTTTAATTCATGTAGATTTAGTAACACAAGAAGATGCTAAAGACTTAAATTACCCTGTTTATATACATCAATTTAATAAAGACGCTATACCTATAACTCAATGTATACAAAATATACCAATATATATAAATGATGAACAATTTACTTTACCACAAACTTATATAACTAATGTAAAAAGTCATCACCCTTTTATACTTGGATTAAATTTTATTCAATCATTAACAGGAGGATTTATGTATACACCTTCAGGAATACAATTATTTAAAAAAGGAACACATATTATACCTAATAACCAAACTAATCTTATAAAACATGATAATAAACTCATCCTTAATAACAATATTATATTAGAACCAATTGAAGACATAAAATTTGATAATAATACATTAGATATAGATGAAGATTACTTAATTAATTACTTACAATATCAAGAAGAAAGCGAAACTTTAAAAATAGAATGTAATAAATTAAATAAACTTATGTTTAAAAATACAAATTTGGATCTAGAAGATTTAATTAGGATAGCAGAAAAAACTGAAATAATAGGCGAAGACCCACAGAAACATTGGAATAAAAATAAAATCGAAGCCAAACTTATTATAATAAACCCAGATATAACTATAAAAACTAAAGACATTGCTTGTGAAATAATAGACCAAGAAGAATTTAAAATTCAAATAAGAGAATTATTAAATCTAGGAGTCATACAAAAAAGCATAAGTAGACATAGAAGCCCTGCATTTATGGTAAGAAACCATTCTGAAATAAAAAGAAATAAAGCAAGGATGGTAATTAATTACAAAAGATTAAATGATAATACATATGACGATAGTTATAAAATACCTAATAAAGATGAATTAATTAATAAAATCCAAAATAAAAAATACTTTTCTAAATTCGATTGTAAATCTGGATTTTGGCAAATAAAGATGCAAAAAGACTCTATAGAATGGACTGCATTTACTTGTCCAGAAGGACATTTTGAATGGTTAGTCATGCCTTTCGGATTAAAAAATGCGCCTCAAATATTTCAAAATAAAATGGATACTATATTTAAAAAACATTCTGATTTCTGTATAGTTTATATAGATGATATACTTGTATTTAGTAATACTAAACAGGAACATAGGAATCATTTACAAATAGTATTTAATGAATTTATAAATCAAGGATTAATAATTAGTAGTAAGAAAATGCAATTAGAAAAACAAGAAATTGAATTTTTAGGATTATACATAAAAGGAGGAAAAATAGAATTACAAGAACATATAGTTAAAAAGGTTTTAGATTTTCCAGATAAACTAGAAGAAACCAAAAAATTACAAGCATTTTTAGGACTATTAAATTATTGTAGATCTTTTATACCCAACTTATCAAAATTAGTAGGACCCTTATATAGCAAATTAGGTAAAAATGGACAAAAATATTTTAATAATGAAAATATAAAATTAGTTCAGAAAATTAAACAGATAGTTAATCAATTACAACCTTTATCCTTACCAATAGAAACTAACTATAAAATTATACAAACAGACGCATCAGCAATAGGATGGGCAGGAATATTATTACAAAAACCAACTAAAAATAGTAATAAAAATGAAGAAGAAATTTGTAAATATTGCTCTGGCAATTTTAATGAATCGCAAAGTAGATTACCTTCAACAGACTTAGAAATATTAGGAGTAATAAATACTTTAGAAAGATTTCAATTATTTTTAGGTAAAGAATTTTTAATCAGAACTGATTGTGATAATATAGTAAAACATTTTAATAAAACAAACCAAAGTAAATCAGCAACAAAAAGATGGTTAAATTTTATAGATCACATTACAGGAAAAGGATTTACACCACAATTTGAACACATCAAAGGTAAAGAAAATCAGTTAGCTGATATATTATCTCGATTAATTACTAACTCTCCTTAATTTTGCAGATGTCTCAGCAACAAGGATCTTCGTCAGGAACAAAAGGATATATTAATCAATTTTTACCTTACCCTAACCAATTATTTGCTGTTATCAATGAGAAGCAAAAGTTCAGGTCAAAGATACCAGTCACCGAAGAACAACAAAGGATGATGGACAATATATGGTTCAATCGAGAATACAATAGAGGATCTTTTATACATGCTATGAATTACTTAAATATATATTTTCATAATATATCTCATCATGTGAGATCACTAGAAGCACAAGTAAATTATTTTAAATCTCGATCAAATCCACAGTTAATAAAAGATCAAGAAACAATAATAAGACATTATAAAGCCTTAAATCTAAAAAGCAAAGAAAATGAAAAGAAAATAGAAAAAATGAATCTTTATAGTGATAGTAATTTTTTAGCTTCCTTTGATCCATATTATAAATTTATTTTAAGAACAAAAGTAGAAACCCTTTTACCCAGAGATATAATAGAAAAAATATTTTTATTTTCTAAAGAAAAAGATGTTAAAAATTGGGTAGCCCTACAAAATCGTTTTCGTTTTGGCTTGGAACCATTAGGATGTACATATAAATATGAACATTTACGTAATAACTTTCAAAATAAATATGACACTATAATTTTACTAGATATAGACTACAGATATTTTGAAGATTTTATTATAACTCGAACCAATACTATATTTCCTAATAATAAATCAATAGAGATACAAGTTACAATAAGTCTATTATTGGAATACGGTATGGTAGCTAGTATTCAAATACCCCCACCATGGCATCAAATTAAAAATTGTAATTTTCCAACTAGCCTAATAGATGCAATCAGTGAAAAACACTTAGGGAAAATAATTTCATCAAATCTTTTAATAATAATAGAAAGCATACCACCAGAATGGGTAGGATTAGGACAAATAATACATAGTAGACATAATTTATTTTTAGAACATCGACATGATAAAATATCTAATTATTTTCTTCAAGCAAGAGATGATGACTCTCTAATACAAGACAAAGTTGCAACAGAAGAATTACTTAAACTATATAAAGTTTTTATGATTATGAATGAAGTTCCTACAGACCCCTGGCACATGGTAAAAGAAAACTTTAACATGAGAATTTTTGTACCTAGAAATCCTTTTAGCTTAAATATAAAATATTTTAATAAAGCTTTACTCTCTGAAGAAGTCGAAGAAGCACTAGAAAATGAAAAATCAACTAATTATAATTATACAAACTATCGACACTCAGATTCCGAAGATTCAATGGACTCTGTAACAAGACACAATATTGATAACATGATGGAACCTTAAAGATACAATCATAAACCTAAAGTTACAATAGTTAAAATATTTACTCCATATATCAGCCTACCATCAGCAAAAATCAGTTGGCACAAACAAACAAAAACCATGACGCATGCAATGACGCACGAAGGCGAATCACTGTGCACTTTTACTGTGCAATCACTGTATACCTTTACTGTGCGACACTGTGCACTTTTTGAAAAAATCGACGATTACTGTGCAAGATTCGATCACGGGCTTCCTGTTTTACCTTTCCTTCTCCTATAAAAGGAGCCTTCTCCTCTTCTCAAAAGGCAGACTCAACTACACACTTGAGCAACCAAACACACAGCATACAACCTCTCTCAAATTCTCTAGCTTTCAATTAAGTTTAAGTTTCAAGTTTCCGTTCTACTTTCCAGCAGTATTAAGCTTGTAACTACGCTTGTAATAGTAAGTTTTCTTTAAATCTTATGTAAATTATGACATGTATGTATATGTTTGATTATCATCTGTAAATTAAGTTTGTAATCTCATTTTCAACTTTCGATAATAAAATTTCCAGTTTTCTCTAGCATTTTCGGGAAACCCACTCTAAGTACTTAAGTAATAATCTAATTATGTTTAGATATAATATTAAAGGATCCTTGAGGATTTGTTTTGCAAGATAATATTGACATAAATATTTTAATTGAACTCTGGAATGATCTTCTGTTTATAAATTTTCCGGTGTCCTGTGAGTTGCCATTGTCGCCGTTTTTAGCCATAGGCATTGATATTGCCGTAGGCTTTTTAACCTTGTGAAAGGTTTTGGCTTGACTGGGCTGCTACAGTTATCTGTAGTACTGTGGACTTGAGGATTATTTGTTCAACGTTCGTCATATCATTGTTCATTTCTATGTTTATTTCAAAATTCATCACCTGCAAAAAATAACCAAAACCTTTCACAAGGTTAAAAAGCCTACGGCAATATCAACGCCTATGGCTAAAAACGGCGACAATGGCAACGTTGCAGATTGTGCTATTTTTATAATAAATAGTATCAGATTAAGGCATTTGGACTATTAATTTGGTTCTTCGAATTATGGCATTTATTTTGGTTTGGTTTGGTTTGGTTTGGTTTGTGTTGTTTAAATTTTTTATATTTGTCCTATTTTATAGGGCTTTTATAAATAGATTTAGGTTTTAAATCAAACGGTTGGGTTTCAAATTAGTGCTTTTCCCCCATTTGTTATTTGTGTTGTTTTATAGGGAATTTATAAATATGGTTCTTCTCATTATGGCATTTATAAATATGGTTCTTCTAATTATGGCACTTGTTTTGATTTGGTGTGGTTTCGATTATACGACATTTGTTTCTCTCTCAATCCCAAAATTAACATTTATTTTACATGGATGCAGGACTGGAATCTTATTATTGTGGAGACAACTAACTTTTATAGGACATGCATGATATGACCAATTCTGAGAATGTATGGATCAATAACCATACATTGTTGTTTCTTACGTATTCTGGATTCTAATGGAATCTTAGGGCTGGAATCTTATTATTTGTGGTACTTTTTCTAAACAGATTGAATATACTCCTAACATAAACACATGTATCGTGATCCGTGAGGCTTATGAAGTGCCCATCATTAGTAGAGAGTGTTGATGTAAAAAACTAGATTCGATCTAATTATTTTAATCCCTGATAAAAATGAATGAGTAAATAAGATAACAAATTTTAAAGTGGTTCAGCCTTAATAAAATGGCCTACGTCCACTGTTTTTGTATTGCTGATTACTTGCCAGGAATTCTCGATAAGAGATTTACCAAGAAATTCCGAGTCCCCTCTAATGAGGATGTTACAACGTATTTATAGCCTTGAGGCTGTACATGTGAAAGAATAATGTGTTGTCTTCTAGCAGCCGTATACATCTGTATGACATTAAATGCACATTTAATGCGTAGTTATCTTCTGGTATACTTGACGCGTACGTCACAAGTATTTGAGTTGCTCGGACCGCCTTAGTTGCTCGGACATCTTGAGTTGCTCGGACCTTTGGAGTTTCTCGGACCTTATTCATCCAAAGTCTTCATATTCACCATGTAAATAGACACGTGTATTTATATGATTGATCCATGTCAGCAGATTAAATTTGGTATCAACAGAAGCCCTCAATGTTTCACAGTTCGAGGTTGAGGAGGAGTATGGAACATTCTTCTCGAAATATGATGGGATTAAATAGTCACCCTGAATTTTAGGAGTGTTTTCCTTGTATTTAATTCCTCTTTTAATTCATAGAATCAGACTTCATAAATATTTTAAATTTTTCCAGCTACTTCGGTTTTCGTGCCCCTTTTTCTCTTTTTAACCGTCGATAACGCAAACGCCTTTCTCTGTAATCATTACTTTTCTCCATTCCCAAGGTAAGATATTTAAGCGCTACAGAAAATCCTATCGTCTTTTACTTTTTCAAATTTGTCTCTTTGAACTCTTCACCTTCTCTCTATCTTATGCCTTCGTTCTTTCCTTCATTTATTGACAACTGATCTATATTTCCTCTGTAAGATTTTCTTCCTTCTTCTTTAATTTCTTTATTCGCCATGGTTTATCCTATTGAGTCATTGGACAAGTTTCGTTCTGAGTTTTAAATCCCTTCATGGGTTATTTTGGAAGAACTATATGGTCCTTCTGATTTATTTTTCTTAGCTGAGGGACATTGGTTCCCAAGTATCTTTATAGCCGAATGTGGCTTTTCTTTCCCGTCGAATCCACTGTGTTTGGAGTTTTGTCAATATTTCGATATTGTACCTGCAAAAGTAGCTCCAAATACATGGAGGGTAGTTAATGGTGTATATAGATTGAATCAAATCCATGGGACTCATTTAGGAATCCCAGAAATTATGTATTGCTATAGATGGGTCACTAGAGATAGTACTTTTTATTTAAAAACTAGATTTTTAAATAGAGCTTTAGTTGTTAATCTTTCCGATACCAACAAAGACTATTTTGATCATGGGGTAGTGGTGAAAAATTGGCAACATCCTCCACTTGATGAAAATGATGTGTACCAAGGTCCCAAGTGTCCACCGTATGGCAATGGGATAGGTTGTTTTTATTTTTATTTTATTTTTAAAATTATGTTTTCTTCGTGTATGATAAAATGCTTCACTGACATTTGATTTTGTTTGTTACAGTTGATAGTAAAAGGAAGCCCCCAAAAGAGATTGAGGTCAATATAAAAAACTTAAAACTTATCTGGAGTTTGCATCAATCTGTTGCTGGGGAGCATATTAGGTCTGCATCTTATTTGTTGCAATACAGAACTTCGAGCTCATCTTTCATTACTCGTCCTGTTGTAGTTTACCTTGATCAAGTACCAGTTGCTGATACTAGTGTAGAACGTTCTTCCTCAAAGTTGAACATTCCTATCAGTGACATAATTAAGAGGAGAAAAGCTCCTGCTTACTTTGACAAGTCAGCCATTCCTGCTGTGGAGGCAAAGAAAAGTAATAAAGATATCCCAGAAGAGGGGCTGAAAACTGTAGAGGTACTCTCTTCTGATGCTGCCAAGAAATTTAGCGAGAAGCCCCATGTGGCCCGGAGCAAGACTGTTGTTGTTTCTCCTTCTAGTGATGTCATCGTCATTTCTCCCATAAAGACAAAATCATTAATTGAAGATGTTCCTGCTCCTCTAAGGAGGTTAAAGAAGATTTCTTTTGAGAGACCTGCTGAGCCTAGCTCTCAGCCTTCAAATATTGAAGGTGGCATTTCAACCTTTATTCCTTCGAGCTCCACCGTGAATTTAATGAAATCCTGGACTATCCCAGAAGTCCAAGATATTAAAAATACTTTCACTCATGAGAAAGTTACTGCTCTGGCTACTCAACACATTGCCTCAGTAAGTATTATTGATCTGAGCCTTTTACTTTTTAATACTATGTTCATGCATTGACTTATAATTATTTCTTTTCTCAGTTGGTAACGTGTTTCAATAGCATTGTAAAAAGGGATGAAGCCATCAGGGCCTCCAGTTCCTCGGATGAAGTATAAAAGGCTTTTACTGGATTAACCCAGTCTTTGAAAGACTCTCATCAGAAGTATGAGGAAAATAAAGTTGCTTGGGAGAAGCAGATTAAGTCCGTTGAGCAAGAGAGAGACTGAGCTATGGATGCCTCCAAGGATTTGGAGAAGAAATTGAAAGAGTTTGAGAAGAACAATAAAGAGCTTGAGGAGAAGCTCGAGAATGCTGAAGAGCTTGAGAATAAGCTCAAAAATGCTGAAGAGGAAGTTGGTAGACTTCGTGATGTTGATCGCCAAAAACATGATGTGGAAGGGAAATTGAAGGTTGTCGAGGAACTTCTTATTGAGAGGACTTCTTCGAAGAAGACAAAAAGAAAAAATACAGTTAAAAAGTCCTTCAGCGCTGGTTGGGACAAAGGCTGGAACAAAGTCCTGGCTGCCATGACTTCTCAAATGGAGTATGCCAGCCTCAAATTTTTAGAGATAGATGGGTTGCAACCCTGCAAGAGCTGAAAATTGCTGAGAATTCTGAATTGTTCCAGCGATACACTCACGGCCCCCTCCCTCTCCTGGAAAAGAAGAAGAGGATGAAGCTGCCTCAGAGGAATCCTCCATGATAATGGGAGACCATGTCCCTGCTGTTCAACCTTGCTCCGAGCAACCTCAACCACTAAACATTTCTACCGAGCAGCTTTCCTTCCCTTCCGAGCAACCAACCTCTTCGTCCAAGCCTTCCGAGGAAGTCTTAGGAAGCAAGGAGAAGGTGTAGAGTTGTTCGGATCTTTCTTTTGCTATTTTTTTAATGTAATTTTGGACTTTGTACTTCTCCTTGCGATGAAATAAAATTTGAACTTTGGTTGTTCGTCTTGACTTTCTCTTGTCCTTACTCTGTTTGTATCATCATTGATTCATTTTATTTTTTTCTCTTTGCTAGTTTATGGCCACGATGGAGTTCTTATCGGCTCATGACACAGCATTTATGAAAAAATGCAATAATTATTATTGATGTAAAAAATTAGAGTATATATAATTATTCAATGACAGATAAATAAATGAGACAAAGAATTTTTAAAGTGGTTCAGCCTTATAAGAATGGCCTACGTCCACTGTTATGGTATTGCTGATTGTTTGGGAATTCTCGATTACAAGTTATATCAAGAAATTACGCTCCCTTTACAATGAGGATTGTACAATGTATTTATAGCCCTGGGGCTGTAATGTGAAAGGGTAATACATTAAATGATGTACATATGAAAGGGTGATACATTCAATGCTCCTTAAGCGTATGCGTCTGAATGATAAGCATTTAATGAACAGTCAAACTGTTGGTTATCCTGCTATTAATGCTTTGTTTGAGGTGCAGCTCGGACCGCCTAAGCTTCTTGGTACTCAAGAGTTCCTCGAAGAGTTCTTGTTCCTCGGAGCGTATGAGTTCCTCGGGGAATCAGTGCTCCTCGTTGTAGTATGGTTCCTCGGAGCATGTGAGTTCCTCAGAAATGCTTATTGTTGCCACGTAGATTGCCACCTATCTTCACTTTATTGAGCCATGTCAGTAGACTAAATTTGGTATCAACAGAATCCCCCAATGTTTCATAGTTCTAACTTTGAGGAGTGTGGAACATTCTGTCTCGAAATATGGCAGTTTTAAATGGTCATCCTGAAATTTAGGATTCTTTTGTATTTATTTCTCTTTCCAAATTCGTAGAATCAGGCTTTTTTGAATTTTCATAACCGCCTCGATCTCCGCGTACTTTTTGTCCTTCTAACCGCCGGCAGCGTAATCGTTTCTTTTTGTAATCATTACCTTTTCCTTTTCCTAAGGCAAGGTATTTAAGCGTCACAGACAATCCCATCGTCTTCTACTTTTTCAAATTTGCATCTTCGAATTTTCCATTGTCTTACTCTCTTGTGCGTTCATTCTATTCATCGTTCGTTGTCAACAGATCCACTCTTTTTCTGTAAGATCTTCTTCCTTCTTCTTCATTTCTTTTATTCATCATGGTTTACCCTGTTGAATCTCTTGATAAGTTTCGCTCTAATTTTTCTATTCCCTCCTGGGTTATTTTGGAAGAGCTTTCTGAGCCTTCTGACTATTTCCGTTTGGTTGAGGGACATTGGTTCCCCAGTCTCTTTGTTGCTGAGTGTGGATTTTCTTTTCCACCCAATCCCTTATGTCTGGAATTCTGTCAATACTTTGACGTTGTTCCTGCAAGAATAGCCCCCAATACATGGAGAATAGTTAATGGGGTTCATAGATTAAATCAAAACCATGGAACTCGCATAGGAATTCCAAAAATCATGTTTTGCTATAGATGGGCAGTTGGTGATAACACCTTTTATTTAAAAACTAGATTTTTAAATAGGGCTTTAGTGGTCAATCTCCCGGATGCCAATAGGGACTATTTTGAGCACGGAGTTGTTATAAAAAATTGGCAACATGCTCCTTTATCAGGAGATAAAGTGTGTCAGGGTCCCAGATGCCCTCCCTATGGCAATGGGATAGGTTATTTTTATTTATTTTATTTATTTTGAAATTATGCTTCTTTTATGTTTGATAAAATGTGCCACTGATATTTTAATGTTTATTTATTTGCAGTTGATAGCAAAAGAAAGTGTCCAAAAGAAGAAGACGTGAATATAAGGCACTTAAAACTTATCTGGAGTTTGCATCAGAGTGTTGCCGACGAGCACATTAGGTCAGCCTCGTATCTGCTGCAGTACAAGAGCTACACCACTTCTTGCACAGCTCGTCCGGTGATAAGTGACGTAGAGCCAATACCAGCTTCTACCAGTTCTTCGTCTGAATCACATATTCCTTTAAGTGAAAGGATGAAGAAAAGAAGACCTCCCACCTTGTTTGATAAACCTGCCTCTGGTGCTGGAGAGGCAAAAAGAAGTAAGATTGATGTCCAAGGGGAGGGGACAAAGAAAACTGATGCACCTTCCTCGGCTGCCCCTGTTGTGAAGGTTGTCGAGAAGCCCCAAGTGGCTCCGAGCAAGTCTGCTTCTCCAGGAGAAGTGATTGTAATATCACCGACCAAGAGTTCCTCCTTGGTTGAATCTATTCCTGCTCCCTCGAGGAAGCTGAAGAAGAGCTCCTCGGTCAATTTGGCTGACACCATCTCTCAGCCCCCGACTAGTGGAGTTCCCACTTTGGTTCCCCCGAGCTCTGCCATGAGCTCGGTGAAGACTTGGATCATTCTCGAGATCCAAGGTATCTAAGAAAACCTTTCTCGGGATATGGTTACCTCTTTGGCAGCTCGCCACATTGCTTCTGTAAGTCCTTTTACTTTGAAATTTTCATCTTTCCCTTGTTATATCTGTCTCTGACTTGCTTTTATTTTCTTTTCACAGTTGGTGAGCTGCTTCAATACAATTTTGAAGAAGGATGAAGCTATTAAAGCTTCAAGCTCCTCGTCTGGTGTAGAGGAAGCTCTGGTGGGCCTGAGGCAGTCTTTGGAAGATTCTTGTCTGAAGTACGATGCTGGTAAGGCAATCTGGGAGAAGAAACTTACCTCCGCTGAGCAGGAGAAAGCTCAAGTTGTTGAAGTCTCCAAGGAGTTGGAGAAGAGAATAAAGGACTTGGAAGGGAAAAATAAAGAGCTTGACAAGAAGCTCTAAAATGCTGGAGAGCTTGAGAATAAGCTCAAGGTTGCTGAGGAAGAGTTGGGAAGAGTTGGGTCAGCTTCGGGAGGTAAATCGGCAGAAGGAGGAGGTTGAGAATAAATTGAAGACTGCTGAAAACCTTTTGTCCGAGAAGCTTTCCTCGGAGAAATTAAAGAGAAAATTGGCTGTGAAGAAGTCTTTCAGCGCTGGCTGGGATAAGGGGTGGAACAAGGGCTTGGCTGCCATGATGTCGCAAGTAGAATATGGCAGCCTCAAGTACTTTAGGGATGGATGGGTCGCTGCTCTACAGGAGGTGAAAGTGGATGAAAATTTCGAACTCTTTCAGCGACACATCCCTGGTCCCCCTCTAACTCCTGAAGATGAAGAAGAGGACGAAGCTGCCTCCGAAGAGTCTTCCATGGTGATAGGAGATAAGGTTTCTCTTCCCTCGACTATCCAGACCGCTGACGAGGAACTTCAACTACCTGCAACTTCCTCTGAGCAACCTCCAGCACTTCTCCAACCACTATCTGCTCCATCCGAGCAACCTACTTCCTCGTCCCATCCTCCCGAGAAAGTTTTGGGAGACAAGGAAAAGGTGTAGAGTTGTTCGGATTTCTCTATTTTATTTTTCTTTAACAAATGTAATCTTGAATATGTAATTTTGAACCTTGTACTTCTGACCTTTATGATATAATAAAACTTGAACTTGTGTTAATTCATACTGTTGTCTCTTCTTCATGCTCTGTTTTGATTATTGATTACTGCTTTTTCTTCCTCTACTAGTTTTTAGCCAGGATGGAATTATTATCTGCTCACGATACAAAGCTGTTGAGGCAATGCAATGAATACTTTAAGGCTGGTCACACGGATCTGAGTACAGCACAAATCGTCGACATCCTTGGCCAAGATGCTTCAGAACAGGCAATTGAGGCCTACCAATACTTGAAGTGTCTGCTTGATCGTGCAGTAGCCAATAATGTGGCTTATTATGATATGATCGAGGATCTCCAAGGCACTCTTGAAGACCTTCAGCAACAATACAAAGAATCCACTGCCCTTTTGCACGAGGGGTATGAGAAGAAGTATCAGCAACTCAATGCTGACAAGGGATACGAGAAGCGTTTTGCTTGCTACGATGTGAGGGAGAGAACTCGGAGGGCTGAGGTCGAGGAGTGCAGATAAATAGCTGAATTATTAGAGCAAGAGAATAACAACCTGCAAAGAGAGTTGTCACAGTTGAAGTCTGCAGCTTCCACTTCAAAAGCCTTGATCCGAGTGACTGATGAGGGATTCTCGTTCTTGGAGGTCGAGAACGCCAACTTGAGGGACGAATTGGAGACCTTGAAGAGAGCTGGCCCCTATACATCTTCTTGTGGACAAGCAAGAGCAGCTCGAATTCCTGTCGAGGAACAAAGGACTCAATCTGCTTTGGAGAACCAAGCTTTCCAATTAATGGCAAAGAACTAGGCGTTGGCTGAAATGTCAAAGAAGATCAGGGACCTGGAAGAGCAGCTTTCTGCGCAGAAGTCAGTCTTGGAGAATAAGGAACTCTTCATCAAAAATCTCCACGAGCAGCTGGAAAGACTGACATATCAATTTCACAAACAGCCCAGGGAGTTCTGGATGGCTGGGTATAACGAGGCTCTCTACCACTTAGACGATCGTATCCGGAATGCCAATAATGAGGGCTACAAGCAAGGCTGGTTGAATACCTTAGGTGTGCTGCAACTCGAACAGGGTCATTACCTGTGGGACTACCATGATCCTGGGCTGCTCGACCTACCCGTGCCACCATTCAAACTTGATATGAGTTAGATCCCTTCTCGGGCCATTCCTCAATGCTTAATTTCCAAGTATCTTGGCGACTACAATCTCCATTCAAGTGTCGAGATATCTCGTCCCGAGCACCTCCTAGATCGACCATCCGTGATGAATATCAGGATGTTAAAAGATTTGAACTTCATAAACTCTCCTCTTGCTTTAAATGATCCGCCTGCTGGCGAGGAACCTATTTCAAAAGCAGAGGGGAAGAAACCAATAGAGTAGGAGTTTTGATGTAATAGTTAGTATACATTTCATTCTCAATGTAATTTGTTTTTTATTTAATGAAAGACTTTTATTTTTGTTCGCAATCTTAATTGCTATTGTCTTGTAAAATACTTTACATTTGTGCATGTATTTCTATTAAAAATATGACAATATTGTGTTGTTTTGTGTTGTTTGTCGATCAACTTATTGTCGACTAGCTTGAATTTGTGGTAGTCATTATAAAAAATTACTAAGTCATTCCTCGACCAACTTACTAAGTTGTTTCTCGACTAACTCACTAAGTTGTTTCTCGACCAACTTACTAATAATTTTAAAAAGTCACGAGTATCAATAATTTTGCTTGATCATTTTCTCGTATTCATAAAATGTTTTCGACCAACCAAGGTCGGTAAATTTCCTTCTCGACCAACTACAGTTAGTGGGTTTTTATCCCCGACCAGCCATAGTTAGTGGATTTTTCCTCTACGAGGAGCTTTTAGTTGGCGTTTTCAAGAATATATTTACTTCCTAACCAACATAAGTTGGCATTTTTAGGAATATTTTTATTTCCTGATGAACACATAGTTTTACTTCCCAGAGGAATACAAGTAGCTTTACTTCCCGGAGGAATACACGTAGTTTTACTTCCAGGTGGAATACATGTAGCTTTACTTCCCAGAGGAATACATGTAGCTTTACTTCCCGGAGGAATACAGGTAGCTTTACTTCCCGGAGGAATACAAGTTTTACTTCCCGGAGGAATATAAGTTTTACTTCCTGGAGGAATACATTTGTTTCTCGACCAACCTTAGCTGGCATTTTCGAGAAAAATTTTGAGTAAGCCCGAGTTTTGCGGAGTTCTCGAGTTTTGCCGAGTTTCGCCGAGTAGTGTGTAGCACTAGTATTCCCCGAAAAACTTTCAATAAAAGGAGAAAATACACATCACTGATAATACTTGCGCAGGTGCTCTGCGTTCCATGCATTCTTAAACTCCTCCCCTTCTAAAGTTGCTATTCGGTAAGTTCCTGGTCGAACAACTTCTGTAACTCGGTATGGTCCATGCCAGTTTGCCTCCAGTTTATTGTGCTTTTAAATTACTTTCTTCAGCACATAGTCTCCTTCTTTCAGGTCGCACTTCTTCACCCTCTTATTGTAGAATAGAGTTGTTCGTTGTTGGTATGCAGCATTTCTGATGGCTGCTTCTTCTCTAACTTCCTCGAGCATGTCTAAATCCAATCTTCTCATTAAGTCCCTGACAGGGGAATTGAAATTCAGTACCCTGTGTGTTGGGAGGCCCAACTCGGCAGGTATAACAGCTTCACTTCCAAACGCTAGCATATATGGAGATTCTCCAGTTACTACTCGGGGAGTAGTTCGGTAAGCCCACAGTACTGACTGTAACTCATTGATCCAATTTGCTTTCGCATCGTCCAGTCTTTTCTTCAATCCATTCACTAGTGTTCTGTTTGTCACTTCAGTTTGTCCATTGTTTTGAGGATGGCCTGGTGCTGAGTGGATCTTCAACACATTTGATTGATGACAATAGGCAGCGAACTCCTCGTTATCAAATTATGTTCCATGGTCTGTGATGAAAGCATGAGGAAGACCATATCGACAAATGATGTTCTTCCAAATAAATTGGTACACCTTCTCGTACGTCATATCAATGAGAGGCTCAGCTTCCACCCACTTAGTAAAATAATCCACTGCGACGACGAGGTATTTGAACCTTCCTCTGATCGTTGGTAGTGGTCCGACCAAATCTATTCCCCACATGGAAAATGGCCAAGGGGAAGTGATGGGTGTCAACAATGCTTGTGGAGTTATTCGGATGGAGGAAAAGCGCTGGCACTTGTCACATTTCTTGGCATAGGCTACACAATCATCCCTCATCGTCAGCCAGTAATATCCTTGTGTCATCATCCTTTGCAATAACGTCTGACCTGCTACATGGGCTCCACAGGACCCTTCATGGATCTCTTCAATCAATTCTTTCACCTCGGAGGGATGTACACATCTTTACAAACCTGCCATAATTCCTCGTCTATATAAAATACCGTTAGTTAATACATACCGAGCAGCTTTAAACTTTAATTTCTTGGCTACGAGCTTGTCAATTAGTAATTCTCCCTCCTCAATATATGCCCTGATGGGATCCATCCAAGATGGTCCTAAATCAAGGGTGATAAAGTTCATCGTCAAATCTTCATCTATACTCCGACCAGCTAAAACTTCAATTGGGATTGTTCTTCGTAGCTCGGTACGAGTAGTTGATGCTAATCGAGCTGGGGCATCTGTTCTTGCATTCTCCATTCTTGGTATTCTGACCAGCTGAATAGCAACAAATTCTGATACCAACTCCATCAGCTTTGCATGGTATTTGATCATTAATTCTCCTTTGGCTGCATATATTCCCAACATTTGATTTACAATTAATTGAGAATCACTGAAGACAATAATTTGCTGCGCCTCCATAATTTTTACAAAATTAAGACCAGCAATCATGGCCTCATACTCAGCCTCATTATTGGAAGCTTTGAATTGGAAACGTAGGGCGTATTCCATATCTACCTCATCCGGAGTGCTCAAGACTATTCCTGTCCCACTGCCTGTTGTGCAAGATGAGCCATCTACATATAGCCTCCATATAGGTAACTCGTCTTCAAACTTCTAATCTGACAGAGTTCCTCGATGAAATATTTGTTGCTTCCTTTCATCTTCCCCTGATATTTCTCGCTCTTCGTCGATCATCTTTTCTTGCCCTTTTACCAACCGGAGTTGGTCTGAGCTCGAATTTGATGATCCTGTAACATCCACTTACCCTTTTACCAACCGGAGTTGGTCTGAGCTTGTGTTTGTTGATCCTGTAACATCCACAGGTTGATCAGCGAGCAACTTTTGCTCCTCGTGGGTATCAGGATAGGTGAACTCTGCTATAAAATTCGCTACAGCTTGCCCTTTAAGCGATGATCTGGGTTCATAGACTATATCGTATTCTCCGAGATCTATTGCCCAGTACATCAATATCCCTATTTTTTCTGGTTTATGAAGGGCTTGTCTCAACGGCATATCAGTATATACGACTATAGTATGAGCTTGGAAGTATGGCCTCATTCTCCTACTCGCCTCAATCAGTGTCAGTGCTAACTTTTCCAGCCTTGGATATCTGATCTCTGCTCCTCAGAAGGCCTTACTTGTGTAATAGATTAGTTTTTGTACTCCATTCTCCACTCTTATTAATGCCGAGCTAACTGCATTCTCCGATACTGCTAGATACAAGTACAATTTTTCTCCCATCACCGGCTTGGACAACAGTGAAGGTGCTCCCAAATATTTCTTCAAGTCTTGAAAAGCCTTCTCACATTCATCATTCCACTCAAAAGTCTTTTGGAGTGTCTTGAAGAATGGGAGACATCGATCAGTTGCTCGCGATGTAAATTTGTTGAGTGCTGCTACTCGTCCTGTAAGACTTTGCACCTCTTTCTTCATCGTTGGAGATCGCAGCCCTAATAGAGCTTTGATCTTTTCAGGATTTGCCTCAATGCCTCGTTGGTTGACAATGTATCCGAGAAACATGCCTTCTCGTACTCCAAATATGCGCTTCGTCGGGTTCAGCTTTATTTGATATTTATCTAGTTGATCAAAAGTCTGACTTAAGTCAACTAGATGATCGACAGCTTTCTTGCTCTTTGTCAGCATATCGTCAAGATAGACTTCCATATTGCAACTGATTTGTTCAGCAAAGACTTTGTTCATCAGCCTCTGATATGTCGCACCTGCATTTTTCAAACCAAAAGGCATAACATTATAACAATAAGTTCCCCTAGGGGTAATGAAAGAAGTACTCTCCCTGTCTTTAAGTTTCATTTTAATCTGATTGTAACCAGAATAAGCATCCATGAAGCTCAGCAGCTCGTGTCCCGAGGTAGCATCCACCAGTTGATCAATTCGGGGCAATGGAAAGTGATCCTTTGGACATGCTTTGTTGAGGTCAGTGAAGTCTACACACATCCTCCACTTGTTATTTTTCTTCTTTACCATCACCACATTGGATAACTGGTCTGGATATATAACATCTTCAATGAAGCAAGCTTTCTGGAGCTTCTCGACTTCCTCCTGTATAGCTTGATTCTTCTCGGGGCTGAACACTCTTCTTCTCTGCTTCACTGGTTTGATCTCCTTATTCACATTGAGTTCGTGACATACAAAATTTTGATCTATTCCGGGAATATCTTCATGACTCCACGCAAAAGTTTACTTTCTGCTTCTTAGGAAAGTTATCAATTCCTGTTTTAGTGAGGTTTCCAACGACGAACCTACTTGAGTAGTTCGCTCAGGGTGCTCGTCGTCCAGAATGATGTTTTTAGTAGCTTACACCACTTGACCCTTCACGAGTTGAGACTCATCTCTAGGATCCAATGTTTCAATTTCTGCACCTTCATCCACTTGATAAGTAGTAGTCTTTTTCCTTGATTCCTCGAGTTCCTCTTGCTCGGCGGATGAATAATAGCATTCCCGATCGACTTTCTGGTCACCCTTCAGAACTCCTACTTCAAAATTTATTGGAAACTTTAGGCACTGATGCACTGTAGATGGTACAGCCTCAAATTTCTTCAATCCTACTCTTCCCATGATGATATTGTATGATGATTGAACATTCTTATCCATCACGAAGAAGCGTATTCTCTCTGTCCGACAAGCAGGCCACATACCAATGAATATATCCAACTTGATCGTCCCAAGTGGAAATACTTTCTCGCCAGCAAAACCGAGGAGGGGTCTATGATAAGCCTCCAGTTGAGATAGCTTTAGATTTAAACTGTCAAAACACGAGTAGAACATGATGTCTGCCGAGCTACCATTGTCTACCAGTACTCTTGAGATCATTACCTCTTTCATCCTCATTTTGATCACCAATGGGTCATCATGAGGATATAGAACACCTGCAAGGTCATTCTTTGAGAACCCAATGACCAACTTCTCTTTGTTCACCTTTCTCGGGCGATCCTCCTCAGCTAGATTTATTCTTTGAATGTACGATCAAGCTTGAGCCTCACAGAGGTAAGATTTTCTCTCGGCAGTAAGGTCTCCTCCTCATGCGTCTCCACCTGTTATAACATTATAGTCAAATGACCCAAAACGTATTGAAAATACCTCTCGTTTTGGCTACCTTGGTCTCTTTGGAAGATCGGGGTCATCTTCGGGATCAACTTCATGGTTTCTTTTCTTGTTCTCCTCTGCTCGACAAGGAGATCTAGACCTCTCTCTTGTTCGATCATTGTTCCTTCTTTCGCTTCCACGATCAACGTACTTTGCCAGCTTTCCTTGTCTGATGAGTGTTTCAATCTCATTTTGAAGAGCTATGTAATTTTTGGTCATATGGCCATGATCTTTATGAAACTCGCAATACTTTGCCTTATTCCTCTTGTCAAGGTCTGCCTTTATTTTCCCTGGACAGTTTAATTCCTCGTTGTTCTTGATTTCTTCTAGAACATGGTTGATATCCTTCTTCAAAGGAGTATAATTATCGAATTTCTTCATTGCGTCCCATACCGATCTAGTTCTTGAATGTTTGTCATTACCATTGTTCTTATGCTCTTTCTTCTTAGCTTTATCACCTTCCACCTTGGTTTCTTTGGCATCCATATTCTTCTTCGCAACCATAGCTTCCTCAGCATTCATAATCTTGGCCGCTTTTCCCATCAGATCTGATATGGTTCTAAGTGGATCTTTGGTCAAATTGTAGTACAACTTGTTTGGCAGTAGTCCACTCATCAAGGCGGTAATCGTTGTCTTCTCCTCATAATCAATTACTTCGAGTTTCTCGTTATTAAAACGAGTTATATAATCTCGGGTACTCTCACCAGCCTTTTGTCTAACACTTAACAAATGCGTTACTCGTTTAACTGGATTTGCCCTAAAACAGAAATTTCCAATGAATAACTCGGCTAGTTGAAGAAAAGTTGAGATCTTACCCCGAGGAAGATTATTATACCATATTTGAGCAGACCCGGTAAGAGTTCCCGAGAATGCCCTGCATCTCATCTCATCTAGAACAGCATAGATGTCGGCTGCAGCTTAGTATTGTTCTATATGAAGGACGGGGTCAGTCTTTCCATCATATTTGGGGGTCACAACAGGTGCTTTGAATTTTGATGGTGTTGGAAAATCTACAATGGCCTGGACAAAAGGTGTTCCTCGAATAAAGGTTCATTGTAGAGGGTTCTTAGCTTTAACCATTTCCCCCAATCTATCCTCCAGCCTTTGAATAGAGCCTTTCCATGCATCATTTCCTTCCTCGGGCCTGTTGGTTCGAGCAGCTGATCGCGTTGAGGTGGTTTCCTGGGATCTATCTTGATGAGCAGCTGGTCGCGACTGGGCAGATCCTTCCCTTAAATTTGATGGTCGTCGAAAACTCCTCGATGGGGCTCTAGGAGGACTTTTGCTTCTCCTAGGACCTAATCGATCGAAAGGAGATACTCTGCTTAATCTTTCTAGCGCACTGGTCCTTTCTGGGGAGAGAGTGATACGTTGTTCAGTATCTGTGGCTCGCACTGACGAAGTTCATCCAGGTTGATAAGAAAAATCTCCAGACTCCTCATTGAGATATGAATTGGTACGCCTAGTACGCAAAGAAGATGCACGGGTATTTATTTGAATACTTCGTGGTCTTGAATGGGTTGGTGCACTGCCATGGAGGGTTTGTATGAGTTGGCGCATAGTTTCTTGCATGACGGTCTGGCCCTGAGCCAGATTTGTCATTAGTCCAGCCAGATCTGGAATATTTGGCAGAGCAGATGGATTTGGAGGGCATCCAGTGTTTCGATTGCTAGATTCTGGAATATCAGCCATTTGTGATGGATTGTTTTTGGTGAAAAACGATATTACCAGTCGTTTCCCACAGACGGCGCCAATCTGTTGATGTAAAAAATTAGATCATATCTAATTATTCAATCACAGATAAATAAATTAGACAAAGAATTTTTAAAGTGGTTCAGCCTTATAAGAATGGCCTACGTCCACTGTTATGGTATTGCTGATTGTTTGGAAATTCTCGATTACAAGTTATATCAAGAAATTTCGATCCCTTTACAATGAGGATTGTACAATGTATTTATAGCCCTGGGGCTGTAATGTGAAAGGGTAATACATTAAATGATGTACATATTAAAGGGTGATACATTCAATGCTCCTTAAGCGTATGCGTCTGAATGATAAGCATTTAATGAACAGTCAAACTGTTGGTTATCCTGCTATTAATGCTTTGTTCGAGGTGCAGCTTGGACCGCCTGAGTTGCTCGGACCGCCTAAGCTTCTCGGTACTCAAGAGTTCCTCGGAGAGTCTTGTTCCTCGGAGCGTATGAGTTCCTCGGGGAATTAGTGCTCCTCGTTGTAGTATGGTTCCTCGGAGCATGTGAGTTCCTCGGAAATGATTGTTGTTGCCACGTAGATTTCCACGTGTCTTCACTTTATTGAGCCATGTCAGCAGACTAAATTTGGTATCAACAATTATTTTAAAGTTGGTCATGCAGATCTTAGTAAATCCCAGACAATTGACATCCTTGGATCAGGTGCTTTTGACCAAGCAATTGAAGCTTATCAGTACCTAAAGTTCTTACTTGATCGCGTTGTGGCCAATAATGTGGCCCATTACGAAATTATTGAAGAACTTTAAGAATAATATAAAGAATCTACGATCCTTCTTCATCAAGCTTATGAGAAGAAATATCAACAATTGAGCTCTAACAAAGGGTATGACCAATTCATTTCTGCTCATAAGAAGAGGGAAAGTATTCTAAAGCTTGAAATAGAAGAGCACAGGAATATTGCCAAGCTGTTGGAGCAAGAGAACATTCTTTTACAGGAAGAAATAAAGCAACTCAAATCCACTACATCTTCTTCGGGTGCATTAGTCCCTGTTAACAATGAAGGTTTTTCTTTCTTGGAGATAGAAAATGCCAACTTACGAGATGAGTTGGAAACTTTGAAAAGAACCGGACCTTCCACGTCTACTCGTGGATGAGCAAGATCTTCTCCTCGAGGACGAGCAAGGGTTGCTCGAATTTCTATTGAAGAGGCGAGGACTCAATCAGCTTTGGAGAACCAAGCGTTTCAGTTGGTGGCAAAGAATCGAGCCTTGGCAGATATGTCTAAAGAAATTCTGAACCTCTCCGAGAAACTTTCTAATCAGAATTCTGCTCTGGAGAGTAAAGAAATTATGGTTAAGAAACTTAATGAACAACTTGAGAGACTAACTTATCAATTCCATAAGCAGCCCAGAGAGTTTTGGATGGCCGGGTATAACGAAGCACTTTGTCATCTTGATGCTCGTTTAGAACAGTCGAACAACGAAGGGTATAAACAGGGCTGGTTGAATGCTCTTTATGTTCTAAAATTAGAGAGAGGTCATTTCCTATGGGATTACTATAATCCTGGAGTTCTTGATTTACCCGTGCCTCCTTTCAAGCTTGAGCTTAGTTGGATTCCAGCCCGGCCCATTCCTCGCGTTCTGATCTCCAAGTATCTTGATGATTATAGTCTTCATTCAGATTTTGAAATATCTCGCCCAGAACACCTGCTTGATCGTCCATCTATAATGAACATCAGAATGCTGCAAGATCTGAACTTCATAAATTCCCCTTATAGTCTTAATGATCCTCCAGCTGGGGTAGACCCTGCGTCAAAGGCAAAGGGAAAGAAACCTATAGAGTAGGATTTGTTTATGTAATGAACTCCATTCATATTACATGTAATCTGTAATTTATATCATATATAATTTGTTCTGGTTTTAATGAAGAAATCTTTAGTTTTCTTTGCAATTTAATTGTTTATTGGTTTGGAAATATTTTATGAATTATCTCTTTTATTTACTGATGAACATGTATGTATATCTGTAGAAAGACAAAAATGTCCTGTTTGGTTTTTTTTAAACTGCCGACGAACCGAAGTTGGTGATACAAAGTTCCCGACTAACCAGAGTTGGTGGTAATTGAATTTCCGACCAACCTGAGTTGGTCGTATAAAGTTCCCGACCAATCGGAGTTGGTGGTAATTGAATCGCCAACCAATCGGAGTTGGTGGTAATTGAATTGCCGACCAATCGGAGTTGGTGGTTGTTATTTCCCGACCAACCTGAGTTGATGGTAATTTATTCTCGACCAACCAAAGTTGGTGGTAATTGATTCTCGACCAATCGGAGTTGGTCGTATAAAGTTCCCGACCAACCGGAGTTGGTGGTAATTGAATTGCCGACCAACCGGAGTTAGTGGTTTTTGTTTCCCGACCAACCTGAGTTGGTGGTAATTGATTCTCGACCAACCGGAGTTAGTGGTAATTAATTCCCGACCAATCGGAGTTGGTCGAATAAAGTTCCCGACCAACCGGAGTTGGTGGTAATTGAATTGCCGACCAACCGGAGTTGGTGGTATTTGCTTCCCGACAAACCTGAGTTGGTGGTAATTGATTTGTATAGTGTGTAGCACTAATATTCCAAAAAAAAATTACTGAATAAATAAATATGGGGAAAACATCACTTTATTCATATTGAAGAAATTGTATTACATAGGAATTTCAACTATTGATAATACTTTCGTAGATGCTCTGCATTCCATGCATTCTTGAATTCTTCTCCTTCCAAGGTTTCAATCCTGTATGTCCCTGGACGAATAACTTCTATCACTCTGTAGGGTCTGTTCCAGTTGGCTTCTAATTTATTATGCTTTTGGATGACTTTATTCAACACATAATCCCCTTCCTTCAAATCACATTTCTTAACTCTTTTATTATAGAATGAAGTTGTTCGTTGTTGATATGCGGCATTCCTGATAGCTGCTTCTTCCCTGACTTCTTCTAGCATATTTAGGTCTAACCTTCTCATCAAATCACTGACAGGAGAATTGAAATTAAGTACCCTATGTGTAGGTAAACCTAATTCAACAGGTATGACGGCTTCACTCCCAAATGCCAGCATGTATGGGGACTCTCCAATTGCTGTTCGTGGTGTGGTGCGATAGGCCCAAAGCACAGACTGTAGCTCGTTAATCCAATTTGCTTTTGCGTCATCTAGTCATTTTTTCAAACCATTTAGCAGCGTTCTGTTTGTCACCTCAATTTGTCCATTGATCTAGGGATGGCCTGGTGTAGAATGGACCTTCAGTACATTCGATTGATGACAATATGCAGCAAACTCCTCAATATCAAACTGGGTTCCATGGTCGGTAATGAACGCATGTGGGAGGTCGTATCTGCAAATTATATTTTTCCAGATAAATTGATAGACTTTGTTGTATGTCATATCAATAAGAGGCTCAACTTCCACCCATTTAGTAAAATAATCCACTGCGACCACTAAGTATTTGAATCTTCCCTTAGTCGTTGGTAATGGTCCGACCAAATCTATTCCCCATATAGAGAATGGTCAAGGAGATGTTATGGGTGTTAACAATGCCTGAGGAGTTCTTCGGATAGACGAGAAGCGTTGGCATTTATCGCACTTCTTAGCATAAGCTGCGCAATCATCTCTCATCATCGGCCAGTAATACCCTTGCGTGGTTATCCTTTATAGGAGCGTCCGACCAGCTACATGGGCTCCACAAGACCCCTCATGAACCTCTTCGATCAAATCTTTCACTTCAGAGGGATGGACGCATCTTTGTAGCCCTGCTATCACTCCTCGTCTGTACAAAAATGCCACTGGTCAACACATAACGAGCAGCTTTAAACTTTAGTTTCTTGGCTGCGAGTTTATCAGTTGGTAAAGTCCCATATTCAATATAGGCTCTGATTGGATCCATCCAAGATGGTCCTAAGTCAAGAGCAATGAAATTTATCATTAGATCTTCATCTATGCTCCTACCAGCTAGAATCTCTATTAGGATTATTCTTCGTAGCTCGATGCGGGTGGTTGATGCTAGTCGGGCTAGGGCGTCTGCTCTTGCATTCTCCAATATCAGTATTCTAACCAGCTAAATAGCAATAAAACTTGATACCAACTCCATTTCTTTTGCATGGTACTTAATCATTAACTCTCCCTTTGCTGCATATATTCCAAGAATCTGATTTACGATTAACTGCGAATCGATGAATACAACAATCTGCTCTGCCTTCATAGTTCTGGCTAGACTTAAACCTACAATCATTGCTTCATATTCAGCCTCATTATTAGAAGCTTTAAATTGAAAGCGCAGACCATACTCCACATCAATCTCATCTGGACTTTTCAAAACAATCCTTGCTCCACTACCTGCAGTGCATGAAGAGCCATCCACATACAAATTCCATATGGGTAACTTATTATTGAAATTTTGATCAGAGAGAGTTCCTCGGTGGAATATCTGGTAATTACTCTTCTCCTCTTTCAGTACTTCTCGGTGCTCGTCAGTCATCTTTTCTTGCTTGACTGGCATTTCTTGCCGCTTGCCTGCTGACATAAGTTGGTCGGGGTTTGTATTTGATGATCCTGTAACATCCACAGGTTGATCAGTTTTCAAATCCTGTTCTTCGAGGGCATTTTCTTGAGTAAACTCTGTAATAAAGTCTGTAACTGCTTTCCGTTTGAGCGACGACCTAGGCTCATAGATTATGTCATATTCACCGAGCTCCACTGCCCAGCACATCAATCTTCTTAATTTTTCTAATTTATGCAGAGCTTGCCTTAATGGCATATCAGTGTACACAACTATAGTATGGGCTTGAAAGTATGGTCTCATTCTTCTATTGGCTTCAATTAGCGCTAACGCCAACTTCTCCAACCTTGGATATCTGATTTTTGCTCCTCGAAAAGCTTTGCTAGTGTAGTAGACTGGTTTCTGCACTCCACCTTCTATTCTTATCAACACCGAGCTAACTGCGTTCTCTGAAACTGCCAGATATAAGTACAATCTCTCTCCCAGCACTGGTTTAGATAGCAAGGGAGGTGTTCCTAGGTACTTCTTCAGTTCTTGAAAGGCCTCTTCACATTCATCTTTCCACTCAAATGTTTTTCGAAGTGTTTTGAAGAATGGGAGACATCTATCTGTTGCTCGTGACACAAATCTGTTGAGTGTTGCTACTCGCCTTGTGAGACTTTGTACCTTCTTTTTTATGGTTGGAGATCTTAGCTCTAATAAGGCCTTGATCTTCTCAGGATTTGCTTCAATTCCACGTTGGTTGATAATATATTCGAGGAACATTCTTTCTCGTACTCTGAATGTGCACTTAATGGGATTCAACTTCATTTGATATTTCTCTAGTTGATCAAAGGTCTGACATATGTCAACTAGATGATCAGCAGCTTTCTTGGTCTTTGTCACCATATCGTCGACATACACCTCCATATTATGGCCTATCTGTTATGCAAACACCTTATTCATCAGCCTCTAATACGTCGCACCTGCATTTTTAAGACCTAAAAGCATAACATTATAGCAATAAGTTCCCCTTGGGGTGATAAAAGAGGTACTCTCCCTGTCTTCAGGTTTCATTTTGATCTGGTTGTAACCAGAATAAGCATCCATGAAACTCAACAATTCGTGTCCCGAGGTAGCATCCACCAACTGATCGATTCAAGGTAAAGGAAAATGATCCTTTGGGCAGGCTTTATTAAGATCAGTGAAATCCACACACATCCTCCACTTGTTGTTTTTCTTCTTCATCATTACCATATTTGCTAGCCAATCAGGATATTTGACATCTTCAATAAAAGAGGCTTTTTGCAGTTTCTCTACTTCTTCTTGTATGGCTTGGTTCTTCTCGGGACTGAATACCCTTCGTCGTTGCTTCACTGGCTTGATTTCCTTGTTCACATTGAGGTCGTGACACAAGAAATTTGGGTATATCCCTGGCATATCTTCGTGACTCCATGCAAAAATCTGCTTTCTACATCTTAGAAATGCTATCAGCTCTTGCTTTATTGACACATCTAATGACGCACCGATTTGAGTTGTTCGTTCTGGATGCTCGTCATCCAGAATGATATTTTCAGTAGCCTCCATGACCTGTCCCTTAACGAGCTGAGACTCATCTCTTGGGTCTAAAGTCTCAATCTCCGCATCTTCTATCTCATCTACCTCATAAGTAGTAGTCTTCTTCCTGGATTATTCACGTTCTTCTTGCTTGGAAGATGAATAGTAGCATTCCCGAGCTACTTTTTGGTCGCCCTTCATCACTCCTACTCCAAAGTTGGTTGGGAATTTTAAACATTGATGTACAGTAGATGGTACTGCTTCAAAAATTTTCAAACCTACCCTTCCCATGATGATATTAAAAGCTGATTGGATATTTTTATCCATCACGAAAAAATGTACTCTTTCTGTTCGACAAGCAATCCATGTACCAATGACCATATCCAACTTGATTGACCCAAGTGAAAAAACTTTCTCGCCAGTAAAACCAAGGAGGGTCCTATGATATGGCTCCAACTGGAATAGCTTTAGATTCAAACTATCAAAACATAGGTAGAACATGATATCTGCCGAGCTACCATTATCTACTAATACTCGTGAAATCATTACTTCTTTCATTCTCATTTTGATCACCAATGGGTCATCATGAGGATATACCACACCTGCGAGGTCGGTCTTAAAGAAACCGATGACGAGTTTGTCCTTGTTCACCTTCCTCGGGCGATCATCTTCAGCCAAATTTATTCGTTGTATGTATGAGCAAGCTTGAGCCTCATTAAGATAAGTTTTCCTCTCTGCGGTAAGATATCCTCCTCCTGCATCACCACCTGTAATGACATTACACTCAAATGATCCAAAGTGGATTGAAAATACCTCACGTTCTGGCTGTCTTGGTCTTTTGGGGAGATCGGGGTCATCTTCTGAATCATCTTCATGATCTCTTTTCTTGTCATCTTTTGTCCGAAGAGGAGATTTAGACCTTTGCCTTCCTCGTTTGCTGGTTCGACCACCGCTTTGACGATCAACATACTTGGTCAATTTTCCTCGTCTAATGAGCGCTTCAATTTCATTCTGAAGAGCTATGCAACGCTTGGTCGTGTGACCGTGATCTTTGTAGAATTCGCAATATTTGGACTTGCCTCTCTTATCAGGATCTGCCTTTATTTTTGCTGGCCAGGCTAGCTCCTCGCTGTTCTTGATCTCTTTCAGAATATGATTTATATCCACCTTCAAGGGAGTATAATTTCTGTATTTCTTCATCTGTTCCAATGCTTGTTTACCCTTTGATTGCCTGTTACCACCATTGTTCTTTTGATCTTTCTTTTCGGTTTTACCATATTCTACCTTGGTCTCCTTAGTGTCTGCGTTCTTCTTCGCAGCCATGGCTTCCTCGGCATTCATGATTTTGTCTTCTTTTGCCATCAGTTCTGCCATGGTCCTGGGTAGATCTTTGGCTAAAGTGTAGTACAATTTATTGGGCAACAGTCCACTCATCAAAGCAGTACTTACAGTTTTCTCCTCATAATCAATTACTTCTATTTTCTCGTTATTGAAACGAGTAATATAATCCCTAGTGCTTTCACCTGTCTTTTGTCTAACACTTAGCAAATGTGTTACTCGTGTGACTGGCTTTGCTCCAAAATAAAAATTTCTAATAAACAGTTCTTCTAGCTGAAAGAAGGTCATAATTTTCCCCCGAGGAAGGTTATTATACCACATCTGAGAAGATCCGATAAGAGTTCCTGAAAATGCCCTGTATCGCATCTCGTCTGGAACAACATAGATATCAGCAGCTGTTTGGTATTGTTCTATATGGAGAACATGATCAATTTTTTCATCGTATTTTGGTGTTACTACTGGGGCTTTGAATTTTGACGGTGTGGGAAAGTCCATAATTTCTTGTATGAATGGTGTTCCTCTGACAAAAGTCCTTTGTAAAGGATTATTGGTTTTATCCATCTCCCCTAATCTATCCGCCAACCTTTGAATTGAGCCCTTCCATGCATCATTTCCTTCCTCGATCCTATTGGTTCGAGCAACTGATCGTGTTGAATTTGCCTCTTGGGATCTTTTATGACGAGCAGTTGGTCGTGATTGGGCAGAGCCTTCCTTTAAATTAGATGGTCATTGAGAGTTCCTCGACACAATCCTAGGGGGACTTCTATTCCTCTTAGGACCCAAACGATTAAAAGGAGAGACTCTACTCAACCTTTCAAGAGCACTTGTCCTTTTTGGAGATAGAGTGATGTTTTGTTGAGTGTCTGTAGCTCGTACCGAGGAAGTTCGTCCAGGCTTATAAGAAGGTTCATTAGATCTCTCAGTACGATATGAATCAGTGCGTCTAGACTGAGATTCCTCTGGGAATAACGTTCGCCTAGTTCGCGAAGAGAGTAAACGAGTATTTCTCTGAACACTTCATTGTCCTGATTGGGCTGGCACTCCGCCCTGAACGGTTTGTATGAGTTGATGCATGGTTTCTTGCATGGCCATTTGCCCTTGGGCCAAATTAGCCATTATACCATCCAGATCTGAAAAATTTGGGGGAGCAGAAGGATTCGGGGGAATCCCAGTGTTTCGATTACTGGATTTCGGATTATCAGCCATTGATGATGAGTTGTTTTGACGAAAAATGCTAATTACAGTCGTTTCCCACAGATGGCGCCAATCTGTTGATGTAAAAAACTATATTCGATCTAATTATTTTAATCACAGATAAAAATGAATGAGTAAATAAGACAATAAATTTTAAAGTGGTTCAGCCTTAATAAAATGGCCTACGTCCACTGTTTTTGTATAGCTGATTACTTGCCAAGAATTCTCGATAAGAGATTTACCAAGAAATTTCGAGTCCCCTCTAATGAGGATGTTACAACGTATTTATAGCCTTGAGGCTATACATGTGAAAGAATAATGTGCTGTCTTCTAGCAGTCGTATACATCTATATGACATTAAATGCACATTTAATGCGTAGTTATCTTCTGGTATACTTGACGCGTACGTCACAAGTATTTGAGTTGCTCGGACCGCCTTAGTTGCTCGGACCTCTTGAGTTGCTCGGACCTTATTCATTCAAAGTCTTCATATTCACCATGTAAATAGACACGTGTATTTATATGATTGATCCATGTCAGCAGATTAAATTTGGTATCAATAGAGAGGTAACTCCTAGCCAAAGATTTATTATTTTCCCCTCTCTTTTGTAACTATTTTATTAATAGATACTTTGCTTCTCTAGAAGAGAAAACACCAAGAGCAATGTATGGTTAACGAAAAGGGGTAAGGAAAAGATAACCAATCTCCCCACCTGGTCTGATTATTCTCTCACTCATTTATGTTATTGATTCTTGTTTTCTTTTGATTATATTTCATATCTTTTGATCTTAGGGAAAAACACTTACTTCTGCACCCATATTGGGTCAGAGACACTGACGTGAACGAGAAAGATCCCAACAAATGTCTTTTCTCCATCATATAACTCCTACCATGGATAAACCATCTTTGATGACTTCTTCATTGTTAATTAACCCTGCACCGCAATGTTTCCATCCGCGTAACCAAACCCCATTATCAAACATCATTACAAACATAAACAAAAGTGTTGTCATCCGAGATGCTTCTGAAGTGGACATCATTCTTAGAGAGGTATTTAAACCAACTTTAATTGGAATCAATGTTGTTTGTACGGAAAACATAATGGATTATTGATTATTATTGTTCATTTTTATAAACAAGTTGGTTTGGGGCATTTGGTTCTTCTGATTAGGATATTTATACATTACATTCTTTTTCTTTTACCCATTTAGCTTTATTAATATAAGTTTGTAATCTATTTTTTCAGAAGAGAAAATACACGGAGCTACTTTCGATTAATGATAAGGGTAATGAATTTTAGTTTATAGTTTTAAAAATGTCGTACTTGCGAGTCTTAAATTTTTGCATCTATTTAACATGTCAGGAATTTCCACGACCTTTTAATCACATATTGGGTCAGAGATGCTAACGTGGACGATAAAGACACCAACAAATGGTATTACATCGTGAAAGTATTAAAGATCAACCTTCTACTTCGTTAACCACCTGCACACTACAATTATCCCCACAGCGTAACCACACCCCAATGTGCAATATCGCGGCGGATATTCCACCTTCGGTAGACCCTGCTCAATTTACCCATAATATTGACACCCATAATCTAAACATAGATTTCATGTATGCCATTCATACGGAACATCTAACTTCGTCTCCGATAGTGGTGCGTTAAGAATTATGTAATCGGTATGCGAATGTTAATTCTGATCCAAATTTATCCCCGAGAGTTCCACTATAAGATACTCCATCGGAGGGAAATACTACACTTCTTCATTTAGGATATCACTTCTCCCTTTAATCAGAAGGTACATCTTAAGACTTCTCACTTCTATATTTTAGTGTTTGTTTGTATTCTTATATCTTATTTAATATAACACAGTTATTTTTTTGAAATTCAGGTCAATGAGACCATCTTTCCAAAATGGAGCCAAAACTAACGGACTAAGTCGTTCGTATGTTACATCAGAAAGACATGATCTGGAACTTATGAATGTAAGAATCCCCCATTGTAATGCGTTATACTGGATGGCTGAAAGATTGTCGGATTCTTCAATGATGCGACCATTATTTGGGAAATGCTGTTTGTAAGGCCAAATTCGTTTACCCGCACTCATTGAACCACCTCCTGAAATTAAGCTTCCATTTTGTGGTGATGATGACCGTTTAAAATCCTTTCGTAATTATACCATAGAGTATAATGATGTCAATGAGTTTATAAGTTTAGGTGTTCAAATGGATGACCAGGTTATCGGGGGCAGGGGTCCATCGAGTTTCACGATTTATGGAGAGCTTCGTCATCGCACCGGATCATTAATACCAGATACGGGGCAGGAACACCATGATGCTTATGCTCAGCTGTACATATACGATCCAGATGTGGCTTTGGATATCGAACATAATAGAAATTCGCCTTTGAAGAGGGACGGTTTAAATACAGTTCAAGGGTCTTTGTTGGTGAATAATGTTTTCACATCGAAATATCACGAGGCTTTTGTGATTTTGGAAATCTCTAATAGGTTGGGTCAGAACTTAACTGCTTATCTTCATTACAATTCTTCAAAGGACCGTTGCACTTATAATTTGTCATATGCTGATGAGATTATCATTATTTTGTCGAGCGATGAATCCAATGTCAGTGGCATACATGACATAATAGTTCGACTTAAAGGGGGTAGTCAATTGATTCAGATTAACGAGTGACATCCAACATATTTTCCATTGTAC
This sequence comes from Sambucus nigra, assembly GCA_949130495.1. Classification (NCBI taxonomy): domain Eukaryota; kingdom Viridiplantae; phylum Streptophyta; class Magnoliopsida; order Dipsacales; family Adoxaceae; genus Sambucus; species Sambucus nigra. The sequence continues at coordinate 71,042,556 of OX422211.1, read as the reverse complement.
TACATCTTATTATTTCCTCGCGGTGAACTTGGTGGCACCCTGACATGAAACTGTGGGGATGTGGAACGTTGTACTGAAAAGGAAACACATTTTACTCAATTGAATTATTTTGTCTATCGAATGTTTCAACACTCCTCAGAGTATTCCTTGATACACAGAGGGGGGAAATTGTTACAAGAGTCCATCGTCGATGGTTGGGCTTCTACTGAGCAAAACCATTTGACGCACCACAGATTAAATCAAGGAAAACTTCGTGCAAAGTTGTACAAAGGTATCAATGATGGTATGTCCAATGAGTTACAACCAGGTCAGATTGGAAAAAGAATGATTTTGCCATCTTCTTTTACTGGCAGTGCGAGAAATGTGTTTACAATTTATCAAGATTCTATGGCAATTACCCATTTTAATCATTGCCCATATGTCTTTCTCATGATGACTACAAACCTAAAATGGCTAGAGATCATAAACGAACTACTGGATTTTCAAAATGCCTTCCTTTGTCCAGACTTGGTGGCACGTATGTTTGAACTCAAGATGAAGGCTTTGATGAATTAGATTAAGAATAATCATATATTTGGAAAAAAAGTGGCACACGTCTTCACGATCGAATTTCAAAAGCGAGGATTACCTCACATGCACGCTTTAATTTTTCTTAATGGTCTTGACAAGATTAAAACACCTGCCCAAGTTGATAGGATTGTTTTTGCAGAGTTTCCTAACAAAGATGAAGATCCCACCCTTTTTGAAACAATTTTGGGTTGTATAGTCCATGGACCTTGCGGCTTACAATCTCCTCATGCTCCGTGCATGGAAAATGGTAAATGCACAAAGAAATATCCTAGGGATTTCTCACAGTCGACCACAATGGATAACTATGGGTATCAATTTATCGTCTTAGTAATGATGGTTGTGTCTATACTACGTCAAATGGAAAGCATGTTGATAATCGAGATATTGTGTTGTATAATCCACATCTTTCTTGAATTTTCAATTGACACATTAATGTCAAAGTTTATGCAAGGTTGAGATGTGTCAAGTACATTAATAAGTATATCTATAAGGGACATGATCGCACTACTACGGTCTTAGGAGGTGATGATGAAATCCAGAAGTACTTGGATGCAAGGTACATTGGCCCTCTCGAGGAAGCTTGGGGAATACTGGGTAATCCAATGCATGTAGAAAAACCATTTGTAATACGATTGGAACTTCACCTCCCTCAAATGCATCATGATGTGTTTAATCTAGATGAGTTGATGGATAAAATAATGCATCGGGCTTTAACTCAACGATCTTCTTTGACGGGATTTTTTAAATATTGTGCATCGAATGAATCAGTCTGTGCTTTCACTTATCAAGAGTTTTCACAACACTTTGTTTAGCACAAAGTAACAAAGACTTCGACTCCAAGGTCACCTACATCACCATTTGAAATTGGTAAAATGTACTTTGCGAGAACGAATTCTGGAGAAAGGTTCTATTTGCATTTATTTTTAATCGTTGTAAAAGGTCCGCATTCATTTGAGTGCTTACGGACTGTAAAAAATGTCTTACACGATTCTTTCAAGTCCGCATGTGTTGTATTAGGAAGTTTAGAAAATGATGATGAATGGGTACAATGTTTGCAAGAGGCGTCTTTTATACAAACATGCTATCAACTTTGGCATCTTTTCGACGTTATTCTCACCCAATATTCCCCATCAGATCCTGCTTTATTATGGGAGCAGTTCGCATAATGCATATGTGATGGCCTTGGTCACAAGCTGCGTACATTATTCAGAGTTACATCTCTAACAGATTCTGAAATCATCGACTACGATTTGTATCTTTTAAACGACTTGCTCCACGAAACCGATAAATCTTTGTCTGATTATCCACCTATGCCCCTCCCCGTAAAAAAATGGAGCACCGCGAGAGAGAATAGACTAATATGGGAATACATACACATCTATTGTGCTAACTAACGTCAAACATCTTAATCCGGGGCAACAAAGTGCTTTCGATGCAATTATGACTTTGGTATTAGAGGGTAAAGGAATAACTTTCTTTTTCAATGGCGAAGCGGGCACGGGCATGACATTTTTGTACAATACAATTCCGTCCTACTATCGTGGTCTGGAGCACATTGTAATTACTGTTTCTTCTTCGGGTATTGCTTCATTACTATTGGTTAGTGGTCATAGAGCTCATTCTACATTTTGTATTCCCCTTGACGTTCTTGAAAACTCAATTTGTGGGTTTAAAAAATAATCAATTCAAGCGGAGTTGTTTTAATTAGCCAATCTTATAATTTGGGATGAAGTTCCAATGCAATATATATTCTACATTGAGGTTGTTGATCGTACATTACAGGATACATTAAATAATAAGAAGCCTTTTGGAGGAATTACAGTTGTTCTCGGTGGTGAATTTTGCCAAATCTTGCCTGTAATATCCAAAGTCGTTAGAGAGCAAGTAATTGGAGCATCTTTATGTCGGTCAGTGTTGTGGAAAGATATTCATATTACTTCCTTGGAGTTGAACATGTGGCTCAATGGTACCGATGTTGAAACTTTTCAATTTTCAAATTTCCTAAATAAGGTATATCCGTTCTCAATTAATTTGACAGGTATATATAGATTATTATTTAACTCTTTACTAAAAAAAGTCTTTAATTGTTTCACCTCCACCATGTTGGGACAAATCTTGAGGAAACTTATTCCATACCATTAACATTACGCCATTGTAAGAGTGTTGAGGACTTAATAGGGATTGTATACCCATTGCACTGTTACATCTGCCTTTCTTAATGAAAGCACAATTCTCTCTGCCCGCAATGATGATGTAAATGCCATTAATACTATTGCACTCAATAGTTTCCCAGGTGATGTAGTTAGGTATTTCACTGCGGACAAAATGTGTCCTGATGCAACTAATCACGGCACAAACACCAATTTCCCACAAAGTTTTTAAATTCTCTTGACCCATCAGTGTTGCCAGTTTTTAAGTTGGAACTTAAAGTTGGATGTCCCATAATGTTGTTGCGAAATATTGCGCCCAAAGATGAACTTTGCAATGGAACTCTCTTGATAGTTACAAGGTGTGCGAAGCGTGTTCTTGTAGGCTGCTACGGTTGTTCCATTGCTGACTTTAGGTTGCGTATCTACGTGAGTATCTGCACTATATTCATTACAGATATCATTGTGTATGTAAGTTGCGATTTATTATTCATAGTGAAATAAAAGGTTTTACCCGAAAGCTTTTTTCAGAAATTTGTGTGTCAGCAATTATATTTGTGTTGGTTTGATTTCACCCACATAATTGCATGTTTTAAGGCTGAATTAATTTAGTTTAAAAATTGATTCAAATTAAATAAGTCTAAATTAGAAACTTGCGAATTTGATTAAATAAGTATCACACGACATTATCAGAATTTGCTGAAGGAGGAGGTTATTTCAAGGGTTTAAAGTCGGCCAAACTAGCCTCCCCTTCCAACCAATCAAATCAGAGCACATGGTGTACTAATAAGACAAAATACCACTCAACGAATGGACAAATTTGCCTTTGCTTCGTAATTTCAGCATAGTTACTTACTCGGACCTCTCTTTTACACACCGTTTGTTGTGTTACAAACTTAACTCATATATTTACAACTATCTAGTTTCACCTCAAGTCAGTTGTTATATTATAAGGGTCATAATTAGTCTGCAACATGAACATTCTTACCGAAAAGTTCAAAATTTGATGTTTGTAATTAATTTGATATTTCATGAGTTATGAAGGTAGGATTAGACTAAACATAATAACTTAACATTATATACACTAATAACACATTATCCATATAACATAAGCTAATCATGATTTATCATAATTATATTTGGGTTATCACAACTTCCCCCCTTAGAAAATTTTGTCCCCGAAATTTAGTATGAATTTCACTTACCAAACAATTGGGGATACTATTTCCTCATGTTATCTTCCTTTTCCCAAGTTTCTTATTTAATATCATGGATTCTCCACAACAATTTAACTACGGGACTAACTTTATTCCCTAGTACTTGCTCCTTACGATCAAGAATTTCCACCGGTTCCTCGATGCACGACAAATCTTCTTTCATAACATCTTAAGTTACGTAAGGATAATCACCTAATGATTTCTTATCAATAAAAACCAATTTCCAACTCATATATTACTTCATACCTTTATATACATATGTCGGACATTCACATATAATAGATTATCAGTTCTATAATCATATATTCACAATGAGTGAACATTCTTATTTAATCTAGTATCATTGTTTATGTTTCTCCCTTCATTCCTATAATCTATCCTTATCATCGATTAATATTTCAAATCATAATTATTCTACTACAAGACAAGCTTCTTATACTTTATTTCTCCAAATTCCACTTAATATCTCAAATCATAAATATCATATTACTAGATTAGCTTATTACACGTCATATTTCCATCTTCTATTTAATACCAAATACATGTGTTTAACTTTAACTACTATCCGTATTATTTTTGAAGTTTAAGAGTGTTAAATATCGTCATTACAATTTCTACATCTAAATAGAGCCTCACTGCTTTTCATATATCGAAACTGAACAATCATTCACTAAATGTTTATTCTTAACCAAGATTTCATATTCACTTTCATATATATTGTGCAGTCATGCACTATAAACTCAATATAACTTCTCACTATATTCCTTTTTCGGTATCATTTGATTGCTCTTTAACTAAAGGTACAATGGCCTTAAAAAGTCATTTGTCCAACACAATAACTTTACAATCATAAACTTACCCCAATCCTTATTAACATGATAGTCTTATGCAACATCAATGATACACTCATCTTACTCATTTAATACATGGATGTTAAACGTAACATCACCACTTAAAACCTTAGCTATACTTACGAACCCCATAATACTTCTCTAATTATTATATCTCATGTTTCTTTCAAATAGCCAGTATAAGTACCTTAATATATCACATTATGTTATCTCACATAGCACATTATCCTTACACATAATTCTTGGTGACTCATTATAATGTCAACCATATTCATTATACGACATACCCTTAGTGATAACACATAAGTACAATAACGGATACCACTAAATATCCACGCAAACTAGTTACTGATATTCAAACCTGATTAGAATCTCTCCCATACTCATACGCAACACATACTCTTTAAATGACTCCTTAATATTTTCAAATTTTCAACTCTTTAACGCCTCGTCTCAACTTTACTATTCATATAAGCATTTCAAAACATCACAAGAGTAATATCCACTACATGTACTCATACTATTAAGCACGTGCATCTCAACTCTCATTACTCTTTTCTTCTACTTATTATAATTCATTATGAACCCATATTCAGATCAATTGTGATATATTGATAAGTAATTGAATTTCATACCATTTCACATATTAAATTGAAACATATGCAACTACTAATCTTCTCACTTCACCTTTACTATGTGAATTTTCATTTTATTCACACTCCAACAATTTAAGTCTCATCATAATCATGTAATAGTAATTCTCCTCACTTCTAATCCTTTAATGGAATATGGGTTCATGTGCATCACTCTCCCTTACAAATAAGACGTGCACCCATCCATGGCTTAATAAGTAACACGACTCAAGTCCACATATACTAGTATAGGAAGAGATCACTTCCAATACTTCACAATTTTTCTTACCACATTTTGTCTTTAAAAAATTTCTTCAATGACATGTTTATCCATACAACATATAAAATAATGCAATGATTCATATTAAAATACATGTATTCCCTGTCATCCTCGAATAAACATCAACATCGTATTTCATTTCTCGCAAGATCCTTGCACTACATATCCCTTACAATAATTATATATATAAGACATGTGTTAGTTAATAAAGAAAATTTAAAATATAATAACAAACCCTTCATGTCCATGTCTCAAGAATCCAACATACTTATTTGTATCCTAAAAAATTGAATACTTATTAACCAAAACAATTTTTATGTCCATTGCCAAATCTAGGCGCTTCTAACTCCAGAACCTCTAAAAACTAGGCTCTGATGCCAAAAGATGATGCACCCCAGTCCAGTTACTTATAATTAAGTTTGATAGTCAAAGAGAGTCAACCCATAATTGCCTTAAACGAACTATAAGCACGAGTTACCTTTTTCAGTCATCAACATGAATCCATAAAACTAAAAACTTTTAACAATTTTAAAGTAATTATGATTATATGAACTTATTTAAAGGATAAGTAGGCTTAAATTACCCCATTTATACATTTGACCAAAATTATGATTTTATGCATCCCTTGCTAACCCTTCCCGACCTCCTAGATTTGGCAGTGACATCACGCTACCTGAAAAAAATAAACACTGGAACCGTGAACAAAATAACTCAGTGAATGCAGCACTACTACACTATTACATAAAGTTAAATGCAATAAATTATATCCGTGTGACAATATATAAACTTACTACATAATTGCATAAAATTAAATGCAAATAATCATATCCGTGTGATATTATATAAACTTATCCGGCCCATTCATAATGAATGACCAACCTTTCCAAATCATGATTCACATAACCTGTGTGCAATAGATAATTCTCTCCTATTTCTGGTCGAGGAGTAACACCTTGTCTGTAATAGACAAATCTTATCAGAGACATTCATAAAGAATGACCAACCTTTCCGAATCATGATTCACATATCCTGTCTATAATAGATAATTCTTCCCCATTCCTGGTCAAGGAGTTCCCCTTGTCTGTAATAGATAAATCTTATCCCACCTATTCATAATGAAGGACCAGCCTTTCCGAATCATGATTCACATATCCTGTCTGTAATAGATAATTCTCCCCCATTCCTTGTCATGGAGTAACCCCTTGTCTGTAATAGACAAATCTTATTCGGCCTATTCATAATGAATGACCAACCTTTTGGAATCATGATTCACATATCCTGTCTATAATAGACAATTCTCCCTCATTCCTAGTCGAGGAGTAACCCCTTGTCTTTAATAGAAAAATATCCCCCAGACATACTTTACTTGGTAATCTAATCCTTATCATATTAGATTTCTAATACAAAAGACTACACGTCATTTCAAGTTGTCTAGAGCAAGATATGCCAATTTCTTTACCATATAGTAAACCTGCCTTATAAACTCCTCTATCGTTCAGTCAACTTCCAGAAATTTTCATAATTTATCTACGTCATAAATTTCTATGATCTTCCACCAAATTTCAATAAACGTAATGAATAATGTAAAATTAAAGTTTCATAATTTTTTGAGTTTATTTATTATGTCAAGCAAAACCTCAAACACATGGTATGCATACTTACACTTTGGGGGCAAATTCTATACTTGAACTTCAAACTATCACCCGAGATTCATTTCTTGATATTTTTATATATTTTTTGGATATAATATGCATATATGAGTCTATTTGAATCTCCATCTAGAATTACTCAATTCAAGTAAGTATACAAAAAGATATAAAAGTTTGAATACACAAGGTTTCCAATTGAAATAATATAAAAAGGTTTACAACTTCAACTTTCTTTAAACTTGTATCTACCCATACATATACATCAAGGCGTGAATTTTAATAAACAGTTGATGATTTGTTTCATTTCAATTAATAATATAAGAAAAATAACAAGATTTATGAATAGAATTACCTTAGGGACGTTTACATCATTTTCTACGAATTTTTCTCTAATTTTTCTCCTTCCTAAACTTCCTGATTCTCTCTCTTCAAGTTCCAACTCTCTCGTGGCTGAATTTGCTGAATAAGGAGGTTATTTCAAGGGTTTAAATTCGGCCAAACCATCCTCCCCTTCCAACCAATCAAATCGTAGCACATGGTGTACTAATAAGACAAAATATCACTTAACGAATGAACAGATTTGCCCCTACTTCATAATTTCATCATAACTACTTACTCGGACCTCTATTTCGCACACCGTTTGTTGTGTTACAAACTTACCTCATATATTTACAACTATCTAGTTTTCACCTCAACTCAATTATTATATTATAAGGGTCAAAACTACTCTGCAACATGAACATTCTTACCGAAAAGTTCAAAATTTTATGTTTGTAATTAATTCGATATTTCATGAGTTATGAAAGTAGGATTAGACTAAACATAACAACTTAACATTATATACAATAATAAACACATTATCCATATCACATAAGCTAAGCATGATTTAAAGAAGATTTATCATAATTATATTCGGGTTGTCACAATGTACCTCTTTGCTGCAAGGAGAAGATGTTGGAGCTGAGATTGACTTGCGTGGTGAGGGGAGAGTGGGGCGGCAACGCGGAGAAGTTGGGAGCAACGTGGAGAAATCGGCGACAGTTGGGGGAGGCAGCGGGTAGATGAAAATGGGAGACAATGAGGGCAAGGTTTAAGTTATCCCTAATTTTGCCATATCATAATGCTTAAGTTGTCATGACACTCTCTCACATCCTTAGATCACTCCAAGAAATTCGATCTCAACTGTTAATTCGTTGGGACAGTAAAACACCCTCCTCTCTCTCTCTCTCTCTCTCTCTCTCTCTCTCTCTCTCTATATATATATATATATATATATATATATATATATATATATATATATATATATATATATATATATATATATATATATATTATGTATAAGAATTACATACATATTAATGTATTATATATGTATATTATATATTGAGGTAATACTGCATTAAGATATTAAGAATGGATAATTTTGATTTGAAAAATAAAAAACAGAAGTTATAAAACACTCCTTTACTATTTTCTGAAAATTTTGATTATAACACAAAAATATTATAATTAAATATTTAAAAATAGTCGTGTTCAACATAAATTTGTATTAAAATTATATTTAAATATAAAAAATAAAATTATAATTACAAATAAAATAGACGCTTAACTTTTGGGGGTACAAGCATCCAAATCGATGAATTGTGTTCTCCATGTTTTTAAGTTAGTATGGGAGTAATATTAGCATACTACTAGGTGGAAACCCGCGTGATGCGCGGTGAATGAGGTATTGAATGCATAATAAAAGAAGGAAGAAGACAAATTGATAGTAGATTTAAAAAGTGTAATAGATTAAGAATGTAGAGTAGTAGTGACAGGTGAAAAGCATTTAGCAATATTAATAAACATTGTCAATGTTTGATGTAAAATGCTGATGGAGCTTGAATTCTGGAAACCAAGTCTAGAGCATCCTCTTTTTCCCATGATCAACGCCCTACAATGACGGTGAAATATATGTTTGAAGAATATGATAATAAAGTGAAAAGATAAATCGAAGTTGAATAGATATAAAATTGAATATACTTTCCCGCACCCTTCCTTTTAGAGAAATCATCGCATTCGACGTGAGTTGAAGGATGTGTTTTATGTGCTGTAGTAGATATTGGAGAAGAAGAACGAATTACATCACCACTGATTTCATTGTCTGTGATAATGATTGGGTCTTGATTTGTTTTCACAGGGATTGTTTCCTATTATATAAATAAGATAGTATTAGAGTTATTCAAATAAATGAAGTAAATAAATTGTAAATAAGATAGTATTATATAAACTAAAACATGCGCTCAGTAACATGAAAACAAATGAGGTGCTGACAGGTGGGTCCACATTGAGAAAGGTCGCTTTTGATTGCAAAGTTGGGAAAATATTAAAAAATATTTTATTTACGAAGAGTGACCCTTTAGATGAAGCTTTACAAAGTGTGGGAATAAATTTAGCCTCTAAATGTAGCTATTGTAAAGCTAATACTGAGACGATTAAGCATCTCTTCATTCTAGGTCCAGTAGCTAAGCAGGTGTGGACTTTTTTCTGCAATTTAATGGATTGTCTCATTATAGATAATTCCATTCAGGGTATTTTAATCCATTGGTGGCTTCAATCAGGTTGGTCCCAATTATCTAAATCGATTTTCAAAGTCATTCCAGTTACTATTATGTGGTAGATTTGGATGAGTCGAAATAAAGGGTTGTTCGAAGGTAAAAAGAAGTTTGATAATAATATTATCTCTAATATTATTTACCGAATTTCTAAAATGGCTAAATGTTCTTCGTTCTATGGTGATGGTAAGGATTTTAATCTTACCATTCTTAACACTTTCAATATCAATAAATCTTTAGTCTGCATTGTCCAAGATCAGATTGGTAGATGGAAGAAACCTTCAGTTGGTAGTTTTAAAATTAACTCTGACTCCAAAGGCTCGATTGATGACAAAGGGAATATGAGGATGGGGTCTATTCTTAGAGACGACAAAGGCATGATGATTTGGGCTCTTTCAAACTATGATATTGGCGACTTTCATTTATTAGTAGAGGTTTTAGCAATTAAGAGAGGTCTCAGTGTGTGGAACATAAATGTATGTTAAGGAGCAAATAATTGGTTCACAGTCCTTCACAGAAATTCAAATGAGTGGGAAGTAATAGAATCAGGTTTAATGTTAATTTATCCAAATATATTTTACTGAGAGATATATAGTTCATAATTAAATTTTTTATTGGATATATAAGATGAGAAAATATATATGATATATATTAGTGTTAAAATGAAATTGTAAAATAGTATATCTTACTTGGCCATAAATTCTTTTATCCCTTGAACAACCGGATTTATATAAACTTTGGATGCGTTTGCTACTGATAGTGAAAATTCCCCTACGAAATAAACGTGATACGAATCATAAATTGATTTATTTATAATAGTTATTAGTTATGAATAGGAAAAGATAAGAATTATAGTAGAAGTACCTCTAAATTGTTTGACTGTAGTGGAGGTAATGGCAACAATCAAATGATCTTTCAGATTATTGCATACATCTTCAGTTATTAGTGCCGTTTCGTCGGCCCAAAGGGTGACTGAAATCCTATCCCCATTGTATAATAGGGTAAGTGGTTAAGGAAGTATGCCTATTATATCTTCACATTGAATGCATTGAATATTATGAAAATAAGAAAGTAGCACCTTTGATTTTCAAGCTTGAGAACCTTTTTTTTTAACTACAGATCCCCTAGTAAATTGATCCTCAACAGGTGATATTGATGTCAAAAGTCCCAACACATTTGATCAAATTCCAGAAATTGGAAGTGATATTTTGGTATTAGATAATTTTCACCTTCAGAATGTATAAACCTTGAAGATGGAATGAATTCAATCATTAGATTGTGGGATGACACCCTGTTGCTATGCTCGGTATCCATAACTCTGAAATTAGCTATTGTGTAGACTTTTCCAAGCTCTAGTGAATTGCCGAATTTGCCAAGTAAGTATCGGCGCATTACTGCGTGTATCGAATCACCCTGTGAATGTAAAAAGTATATATAATTAAAGGGAAAATAGTAATGAAGATAATGTGATTTCTAGTGACAAAACAGTAAAATAAATGATAAGGTAAAAATGATTTACGTATTCATCAACTAAGAGAAAGTCGTCTGATTTTTTTTTGTTATCGCCATTTCGAGTTTTGGATTCCCATTTTCGAACGACACGTACAAAGATGGTCCAATTCATTATATCATTTGGAACAAAATTTTTGAAAAAGATTTCTTTTTTATTACTTGTCTAAATCCCTATATACAAAAACTACGTCATATTCACAAACACTAATAGAGTTAAGTAGTAAATTATGATAGATTTTAATTTCTGTAAAACAATCGGGTTAAGATAAAACATGAAAAGTTTGATAAACAAACTAAATATAATAAATGCAAGTGAATCCATCTGGTGGAACCAATTCAAATGGTGACGCTACAGCAAAAAATAAATAAAAAGAAACATAAATATATTATAATAGATTACCCATTTCATATGGAAAAAATTTGGATAACATCACAAAAAAAAAATTCATACATAGGGAGAAACTAAAAATTTCCAAAACCTCATACCAATTTTGATGAAAACTATCATGATTCATGATAATAATTACAAACACCATCATAAACGTAATTAGGATCTCATACCAAAATTTGAAATTTATCATGATTCATGATAATAGTTCCAAACATCCTCATTAAAAAAATTAGTATCTTTACAATGTTTCTTGCATTAAAGTTAAAAATAACCACAAACTTGGGCATTACAGTTCCAAGCGAGAGTTAACAAAAGAATGGGAACATATGAATATGCGATTATTGGATACATTAAATAAAATTAAACTTGTACGCAAAAAGATTAAAACCTTGAAAATGGCATCTAGAAAATAACATAAAAATAACTGAGGTTTAAAAAATATAAAGCAATAATTTCAAAACCATAGATTGAAGTATTACCTGGAAGATGTGAATAGTTAAAAGACGGAGTAAGAGACTGATCAACTTCAAAGACAAGCTCTACAGAAAAACCAAAAGGGTTGGAGAAAAGGGTAGACATAAAATGGGGGATTTCAGCAAACGATATAGATCAATTGAAGAGAAAGTAAATAACAATTTGATTGATGAGAAAGAGAGAGGATAGTTAATAGTTACTTGGCATCCAAGAAGCAAAAGGCGGGGCAACACAACCAACCGCTGATTCTTCTGATCGAGACTTTGCAATTGTCACACTAACGCCTTAACTACACTAGACTTGGAAAATTAGATGAATTAAGAGGACGAACAAGGTTGAATATATCGATCGTCACATTACTAATGAACGTGAGTTAGAAACATCGGGCATGTATGGGTTTTGATAGGAATTGGTCTCTGCGACGAATTGCGTATGCTAAAATGTTGTTTCAACCATTTTTTTGGCTTGGTTTGGCTGGAGAGGTGTGATGGATGGTAGGATAGAATTTCCAGCTGTAGCGATTTTGAAGCGGCGTCGATCAAGGGTTTTGGTATTAAGAGAGTTTAGAACTATGAATTCCATCCAGAGACCTGAACACGATAAATACATGCTACTGCTTCATTCCCATTTCTTCCATCCAAAGACCTAAACTAATGGGAAGAAAATGGGATATGGAGATGTTATCGGGAGAAAGGGGCTTGTGAGGGATATGAAGTGGAAATCGTGAGAGGCGGTGGAAGTTGTAACATCAGCAGCTGAATGGACGTCCTAATGTACTGCTCCATCGGTGGAATGACTGATTTCGTTGATATTTTTATAACTTTTCTGATAAAGCATTGAATTGATAAAAGAAGAAACGAGAGATGAATAGTTGTATGGGCAGAAGAAGGGACGGGTAGAATAATAATGCCCTTGAGAATTGAAACGACAGATAGATATAAGGAGAAGATGCAAGAAATGGATTAAATGGGAGGAGAGTGAGACGGAGAGAAAAAACTCACATTTTAATGGTTGCCTATGTGGACATCCTTCGCATTGAGGAAATTATATTTTTAGTCTTAAATGCTTAGCCTACGTGGATAGGGTGATTGAAGAGGAGTCTTAATGCCTAGTTTTGCATTTTATAATAGTAAGAGATTATAAATAGTATTAGTATAAAGATGAAATAAAGTGAAGGGCATTATAGGCAAAAGGGAAACCGTATACGCGTCTAGGTCGGCCACCCCACACGCTATATATAACCCACTCTCGCCCCCTCATTGTTTAAAATTTAGGTTTCCTCACCACGAAACCCTAACCGCAGATATCCTCTTCCTCTAATTTTTTCATCGGGTTTGGGTCTGAATAAACCATTTGGACCTTTAATCTTGTCTAGATTTTGATATAAATAATATATATATATATACATATTGAGTGAGGCTATGTCTCGGTGCTTTTCATACCCTCCTCCTGGATATTCAGGCAACAACGAAGCCTTGATCGAATCGATTAAGGTTTGTTGACCACTTGATTTCATGTGGGTTACTCTATGTGTATATGTATGCACTCTTTTATGTAACAAATCAAAAAGAAAATTGTAAATCATCATGGACAGAATGAGATTGTTTGATTGATTGTGTATTTGTAATTATGTGCAAGAAGCTAGTGGAATTGTGTGTTTTATTTCATTGAATTAGATTGGATATGGTGGTTGAAATTGTTTGGATTTGTTTGGGAGTGTGATGGATTTGGATTTAGGGTAATGGATTTGGGGGTTTGGGGTTGATGATGTTTTATTTTGAGGATTTTTGTGGTTATATGAGAGCTTTAGGAAACCCAATTCCAATTTTGGACTGAAATAAATTAATCGTAAGCAAATCCTTTTCTATGAACTACTATGAATTTGAGTTGGGTGGGGTTAGGGTTTGAGTGTCTTTATGAATTTGTGGCTTTTTTGGGGGTGATTAGAAAACAAAACTCTAATTTTGAACTGGGGATTTTCTAGTTGTAAACAAGTTGGGTGATTAGGGTTGATTGATTTTGGGGGTAGGGTTTGATACCTTTTATGGTTATGTGATCCTTTTAGGTGGGTCTTTCAATCACACCCTTTATGTAATTATGTAATAGATTCGGGATAATTGGAACATGTAACGTTTGGTGCATGAATTTGAGATGATTGGTTGATTTGGGGTTAGGGTTGATTCTCTTGACCTTTTTTGAGGTGCTTAGTGGTTTTTGAGGCATTCATGATTATTTTGAAACAATTTATAGCGTCAAACATGTTTGGTGTTATCATGGTTTTGGGAGGGAGGGGTTTTTACACTTTTGTTGAAGTAGAAATTTTTTGATGTCTTAGAGACACGTTTGGTTAGATTGCTGGCACGGACCCATGCTAGCATTGCTAACGAATCACGAATTTAAGACAAGTTTTGCTGCTTTAGAGACATCAAAAATTCGCTCTCCTAAAGTTGTAGGAATTTTGACTGAATAAGCATCAAACAATTCAAAATTTTAATTGTTTCTTGTTCATAAGAACAGTTTGTTGATTTTTTTTTTAATTTACTTGAATTAAATCAAGTTCCATGAATGAAAATTCCAGTGGAATTTGTAACCAGCGACAACCCACGTTAAAAGCTCTGTTTTCATGAAGCTTATCAAATTATGACTGGCATTGATGTTTAAAAAATGGAGCGAAAAGATTTTTGTAGCCAAACTTTAAGTTGTAATTCACATCACTTGTATGGTTTGGCTGGTTTGTCTTGTATTAAATTTGTGTACCGAGTGTTAATTGATTTTATGCAATTGAGTATATTGCAACTTAATCCATTCTCAACAATTGAACTTATTGGCGAAAGAGAGCTCAGTTTTCTTGAGTTGATGATTGTAGTTTCTTTTATAAACCATACAGTTAGTGATTTGATGTTGAAAGCTAGTCTAGTTGAAACTTTGTAATGACTGACTGAAAGTATGCATACTACTTTGTTGTTACTGTTTCTTTCTACCTTTTCATCCCACAAAACCATAAATTACAAGTGAATTTCTCGACAATGCTCAAGTCCACTATTAGTTGGTCATGTTCATGTTGCATCTTTGGTCATCCCTTAGCCCTCAATTCTAAAATTGTTATGCTGGTGCTTTAAAGCTCCAGAGGGAAAGGGAAAAGGCCAAAGCAGAAAAGAAGAAAGAGAAGAGGGAGAAGAAAGAGAAGAGGGAGAAGAAAGACAAAAGAAGAGAAAAGAAAGAGAGAAGGGAAGAAAAGAAAGAGAAGTCCAAGGCCAAGGCCAACCAAAGTGATGATAAAGCTCCCAAAGTGGAGAAAAGTTGGGCAGACTTGAAAGAGGATTTCAAAAAGAGGAAGGAATGTGAAGTTGAACAATTAGAGAAGAGTGATCTCACTGAAGAACATGGCCAGCTTGTTGGTTTACATAACCCCAGCTACTCATCTGGCAGCACCCAGAATAGCAACAAGAGGAAAAGATCCTCTGTTATTGATGCCAGCAGCAGTAATCATGGTGAGAGTTTGTTTATTTCCTTCATTTCTAGGGGAGAAACTGTAGGTAGCCTACCATTTCAGGCCATATATATATATATATATATATATATATATATATGCCCAACTATGGATCCAACTTTGTAATTGCAACATGCATTTGGTTTTAAATTGTGGGCTACATAAAACTTCTTTCTAGGGGAGTTTTTCCAAGAGCATCCCATTTTGACAAGAAAATGGATAAAATTACCAAATACTATACCTGCATTGGTGGATGGATAGTGCAAGATATAAGTAGTAGAACGGATGAGTGTTGAACTAAGTTATTCTCACATTTAAGGACACCCCATCTTCAATTCATTAAAAATTAATTCAAGACCAGACTGTTCCTCGTATGGGGGGCACATTTTGAGAACTAAATTAGGTCTCTTATTCATCAAACATTAATTCTACACTGATGGTTTGCTTTTTAAGCTCGCAGAGTGTACTAATGGTGTAAATTTTATTATGGGCCACAGGTGAACATGTCACACTTCATATTATCACCTCAAATCATATGAAAAAATGCATGTATTATGGGTGTCAAACTATATTTTACAACTATGCTTTTAGGGTTTTTCCTTTGTGATTCTTTCTGGCACTAATCAAAAAAATTATTTTATGATTGTCAGCAACAGGGAAAATCATTAGGATTCGTTTGCCCTTGCAAAAACACAAAGAACCTGTTGCTTCAGCCAGCAAAGAACAGCTTTGCTCTACTTCTGGAAGGACAGTTTTACCTCCCCAACATATACAACATCAGAATGAAGTTGCTCCCAAAGTCAGACAAGAAGTTTCTTGTTCTACCCCTCATAGACCCACAAAAGAATTGGAATGTTCAACTTCCGGAAGGAATGAAATTCCCGTACAAGACAAGGCTCAAATGGCCTTGAGTTCCAAAATTAATGAAATTCCTGTACAACACAAGGCTCAAATCACTTTGAGTTCCAAAATTAATGAAATTCCTGTACAAGACACGGCTCAAATAGCTTCGAGTTCCAAATCTCGCACCAGTAAGAAAATGCAGAGATTAACCACCGTTTATGATGATTTGTTTAGAAAATGGATTCCTCCAGCCCTTGAAAGTGAGCCTGGTCTTGATGATGATCAAGATTGGCTCTTTGGCAACAACAGACTTGTAGAGAAGAGCTGTAGAACGAGCAGTAGTGATATATCCAGTTGTGGTAGCGCCGCAGTGATTCCGAGTGCTCAATACTTGCCGGAAGCTGATATATACGCATTGCCCTATACTCTTTATTTTTAAATTCTTTATGTCAGTGAAGCTTGAGGGGGTTTCTTTGGTGACATGTAATTTGGATTTGGTTTTGAATTTCCAAAGCAGAGCATGTTAGGGACTGACAATTCATTTCCATGTACTTTACTAATTAATGAGATTCTAATTAATGAGATTCTGTTATTTTGAAGGCTGATTTTGTTGCACGAACTATTGAATCAAATTTTGTTTAGATGATGTTTCGTGAATATTTAATGCTCATCCGACAGTTTTGGGATGTGGGCGACCCCAAATAAATTTGTATGAGAATCTGTAAAAGTTGATTAGTAGTGTGAAATTGATACGATCAAATGTTATTAATATCTAAATTGCAATTTGAAGGCCCACTCTTGCTTTTCAGCAATTGAAAATTTGCATCCAATAAAAATGATTATTTGTATATATGGTAAGGCTGACATAGCAACCACCATTTAAACACAAATTCAATAAGAAGTCACGTTTTTTTTATACTTGAAAAAACAAATTAATATATTTTGAAAAGTCAGTTGATATTCATACCTTTTTTATTAGACGTATTTATTTCAACATCCCTTACTTTTTTAACCTCGGCTCTTATTAAGCTCATGCAAGTGGGTTGAAATACATTTTTTTTTTTAAACATTCCAAAGGATTTCATTAAGTAAACAATGATTACAACAAACCAAGAAACACTTAATCCAAACAGACTCAGATTAAGTTGGGGGGGGGGGGGGAGAGAAGAGAGAAAAACATAAAATAAAAGGAGAGAAAATTAGAACATAAGCCTAGAGATAAACTTTTAAAACTCCTGACATGTTTAGAGTTTCAATCACAACACATTCCAGTAAAGAGAACAACAGACAGATGTCGAAGACACTAGAGGGTGAGTCCCCCATAACAAAATCCGTGCACAAGGCAAACAGACGGTGGAATAATGCAAAACAAACATGTAAAAAACTCGAGCGCCAAAGAGCGATGCTCAAACACCAAGGGACCTAAGAATAGATATACCTTAGTAAAAGTGGGAGAAACCTAAAAAAGACCAATGTCCATTTGGGTCCTAACCCGAAAGGAACACCCACTAGAACAGTTGAACCAAAGCCTCCAAAACATGACAAACATATTAAAAAAAGATAGATCGCTCACAAAGGAGACAGAAAAAAAGACTCCAAACGGAGACTTCAGATAACAACAAAAACCAAAAACATAGTCAAACAACATATCTTCAACATCACAAGGCCGATCTACCACCAGAATCTTATTTCTTATCGCAACATTTTTGATATGTTCCATGAGCAGATCTTTCACAGCGGAATAACCCAAAAGACTCGAGACACCACAACGACTGATCAAATCGGGAAAGACCCAGCTTAGATTTTTTTTGATAGCAAATTATACACCTTTTGGATTTGAGGAACCTATTTGGTTCTCCCCACTCTCACCGGAAGTGAGAGGGGGGAGGGATGGCCGGAGGAAAGAGTATAAAATCGAGGGCGGGCTGGGATTTTTTGTTTTTTTAGAGAGAGGTGAGAGCGTTTTTTAGAGAGAGGTAAATGCAGACAAAAAAATGAGGTAAGTTGAAATACATTCAAGACACCCAATTTATGGGGTTTATAGAAAAATTAAGAGGAAATTTTAAGTTTAACGAACATTCTTTTAGCTTCCTTAGAAATCTGCTTCCTTAAAATCCAGTGAAAGAACCCCCTGTTAATCTCTTCTACTCCCTTCAGAGTTCAGACCCTTTTCTTGTTCCACGAGGAGTTTCCCTATTGTAAAAAAATTAGCAGTTGTATATCTTGCTTATCCCATTCTCAAATCTTTATAAAATTTATTTTAATTGATAGTCCAATATGAGATTTGTGATTCAAATATTATTTACATAATACATTGTCTAACCTTGAAAGGTTTTATGACTTTTTTATCGTAACAATTAACAAATTCCGGTAAGTTTACGAAATTATGATTGTTGTGTTAAAGGTTATATGATTGCTTTCCATTTTTTTAAGGAAATTTTGATCGAACTTCAGTTTGTTCGTTTTTTTGTTCGAAGGTTACAGTTGAACGTGATTAATTAGTAGTCGTCTTTGTATTCAAATGGGCAGACATATTATAAAATTGATAATAAAATACAACTAAAAATTAAAATAAATCAAATAAAGAGCCAACTATGTGTACATATATAAAAAGAGCATGCGGATCCAAATGTTGACAAAATATTGATTAAAAAAAGTTAAATGAGTCTCCTACTAAAAAAGAAACAATCCATAATTTAGGTTATACTTACTTAAAATCAATCTCAAAGGAATTGGGAGGTCTGTACATTTTGCAGCAATCAAGGAAAATCATGCACAAGGTGAAATGTAAAAACAAAAAAAAATACCCACATGATTTGAGACGAAAATTTGAACTAGGCCAGTTTCAGCAAAAAAATCATTTGAAACAACCCAAACACAGTTAGTACAAATGTGATTGAAATTGATATTATTAATTAATGAGATGAAATACCAATCTGAATACCTTATTAACCATGGTTACAACAAGAGTTGTTCCCTGTTGGGTGGAGTTATTTGTAAGAAATTATGTTGATACCTCATAAATATATTTGCTCATTGACCTACCTGTGTATGTCTAGAATTGTCATAAAAAAATTTCAAATCCTAATCAATTTATTTTTTTGATGGAAATGAAGAGTGAAAAAGGCCCTTACCATTGGAATTAACTTTCAGTTGCCTTGAATCTTCTCGATCATATTTCTCTCCTTGAGAGCCTTCGCAATTTATTTCGGCATATTATATAGTTTCTACTCAAAAGGCATAAGTTTTATAGCTTCTATAAAAAAACAAATCGCCTCCTTATTTGTGTGGCAGTTGGCAGGTGAAATGTAGAGAGACAAATGCATTAGGGCTAAATTAATTGGATAGTTTGGGAGATTGTAAATGAACAGAAAAAAGGAGGTAAATAAGGTAATCAAACAGCCAATGAGATATAGAGTTATGGAGTCAAATAAATAGTTACTCTTCAAATTCTGGGATAGAGTAGAATAATTAAAATATTTATAAAGTGTACACGTGTTGTCGTGTGGGTGCGACAAATGTCGACGCTAGGTTTCGCTGACAATTTTAGTTATATACTATAATTCTCCGTTGACGACTATTTGTAGAACTACTTCATTCAGTTGTTTTGTTTTTAGTTGTTGCTGTCGAAATTTCATAGTCATTTTATCACTTTGTTCTCTAAAAGAACTGAAAAATACAAGTCGGGGTCGTTGACATTGTGAGGTTTATATAAAACCTCCATTTTTATTTTGTTCCAAAAAATTCTCTCACCAAAACACTCTCTCTTTCTATTCGTCTTAACCCTAAGGGAAATTTGCCAAAAAAAAGTAGACAGGGGTCTTTTTGGCTTGAACTTGACACTCAAAACAAATGGCTTTTTGGCAGCAACTTGACACCCCAAAAAAGTTGGCAGGTACTTGACACCAACACAACATATAGATCAATTTCGTGTCATGTTATCATTTTGACACACCTATTCATATAAAAAAACCTTCACTTTAATTTCTTCTTTTTTTTTCCTGTAATAAAGGAGTTGGCATTATGTGATTCAATTGTTGACGTAAATTATAAAGATTCTCTGTAAATTTACACATTTGAAATTCAAGAAATTTACAAATATAATATTAAAAGTGGTGTCTCCTCTTGCAAATCAGCCACTTGGCATAACAATTGA
The DNA here is from genome assembly GCA_949130495.1 of Sambucus nigra. Lineage (NCBI taxonomy): Eukaryota > Viridiplantae > Streptophyta > Magnoliopsida > Dipsacales > Adoxaceae > Sambucus > Sambucus nigra. The sequence continues at coordinate 71,021,750 of OX422211.1, read as the reverse complement.
GGCTCAGTTATTACTATCTTAGCTCCTCAAAATAGGCTCAGTTATTACTATCTCAGCTCCTCAAAATCTCACGTTTTGGTCTTTTTCCATTCAACCCATTAGTTAGAGTTCTCATTTTAGCTCAGCTCCTAAAAAACTCCTCATGTTTTGGCATTTGGCATTCAACCCATTAACATTTAAGGGGCTTCTCATTATAGCTCAGCTCCTAAAAAACTCCTCATGTTTTAGTCTTTTGCCATTCAACCTATTGGTAACTGTGAGTACAAAAAATCACAATAAAGTATTTCTAAAAAGCAAGGAATAAAATAATATAACAAACACAAGAATTTACATTGTTCAGAAACTGCCTACGTCCATAGAGAGGGTTCTCAGTTCGTATCAATTTCTCAGAAAGTTCAAAATTCCATGCCCCCTTGCCTCTAGGTCACTATTGAAGGTGCCCCCTACCCAGAAACCCTATAGCGGTTGATGGGGGTCACTAGATCCACACACTTGCTGTGGTTTAGGGGGGGGGGGTAACTTTCCCCCCAAATAAGCTTTTTTAGAATTCTGCAAATACTTTGATGTTGTCCTAGCTCAATGTGCCCCAAAACCTGACGATTTGTCAACATGGTCCATAGAATCAATTAATTATATGGGACCGTCTTAGGTATCCCAGAAATCAAATATTGTTACTCCTGGTTTCACGTCATTGATGATGTTTTATACCTGAAGGCAAGGAAGGCTGATAGGGTTCTTGTAGTTAACCTTCCTAATTCCAATAAGGTATATTGGGATTAGGGCTTCATTACCCATATGTGGCAACATTTTCCTCTCCCTGAGGACTGGTAGTACTCTGGGTTTGTGTGCCCAGAATGGGAGAGCGATATAGGTTAATACTTTTTCTTGTATGCACTTTTATGAGTTTCCTTTTTAGTTTTGTTGACCTTTTGAATTGTGTTGACTGGTGCTTTTTCTTTTCTTTATTTGAACAACTCGATTAAATAAGAAGGATCCCTCCCTTGCTCACATCACTAAAGCTGAACTATTAAAGGTTTAGAAGCTGAGAGAACCTTTAGCTGGGGGTGATCATCCTCCTCATCCTCCTTCCTTCTTGAGTACAAAAATTATACTGACAGCTTTATTTCTCATCCAGTAGATAACATCCCCGACCTCTCTGAACTAGACGAGGAAGCTTATGTATCCTGCTATTTCGAATCCCTAGATGTTGGGTCCATGCTTGTTGAATAATAAGACTCAATGGCTCTTAGAAAGAGGATTCTGTTGATCGAGGACGATGATGTTGAGGCTGGTGCCTCCTCTCCCAAGATCAAGTCCTTGAAGGGAGCTGAACAAGAAGGCCCCAAGATTACTGACTAGGATGTGGTCGTCCGGGAGAAGAACGGTAAAGACAAGGCCCCTATAGCTCCATAACCCTTCAAAAGGGTGATTTCTCTCCACTTGTAAGGTCTTCACATGCGACGTTTGTATCCATAAATCCTTCCCTGGCCTATGATCTTTTGAAGGGAGTTGTGCTCGCGATCGATTGTGAGAAGGTTAAGCAGCTACCTTATGAGCAACTAACAACCCATGCTGCTCAACCACTATCACCGGTAAGTCAAGAACTCTTTATTCCCAATACTTTTATTTTCGTGTTTCTTAGAGATGGATGTCATTAGTACCTTCCTTATTCGTTTTCTTGCAGTTTGTGACAAATTTTGTTCAAATTTTAGAGGGCCGCCTGGACCAGTCCAAAATTAATGATGAGCTCAGTGTGGCTTCCAAAAATCGAAGGAAGAAGCCCACGAGGAGGAAAAGAAGTCCACCAGTGTCGCCATGGAAACACTGAAGATCGAAAAGGACTAGATGAAGGTTGAGAATGATCAACTGAAGGCCGAGAATGCTTGGTTCATAAAGGAAGCTAAGGGATTTTTCTCAACTAAAGAGGAGAGATCCCAAAAAGGCTATACTGAACCCTTCAAGGATGCCAAACGCCATCTGGCGTATATCCATAAATCAAACTTTAGGAACAGTTGGGATGCAGCCTTGGTAAGGATAAATGTCCTGGTGGAATTCGAACTCTTTGGCGAACACAAGCCGGGATCTCAACCAAGAGTTAAGGAGAAAGCTACCACTAATGCCCCAACCAACCAAAGTGGGGATACAACATCCAAATGCAAGGCCCAAGAGAATGAGGAGCGGGCAAAGAACAAAAGTACTTAGAATAAGGTTGGGTTTCTTGTACCTTTTTCTCTCTCTCTGTTTGAAAGGGCTTTTCCCATTTTAAAATTATTAATGAGAAAGCTTTCCTTTTATTCATTGCATTATTATCCATACATTTTGCTGAATGTTCTTCTTTATTTGTATTTACTTTCTATAACTTGGATGTCCTTATTAGTTGGGACGTTAATGCTTAGGCTCACCAAGCATTTATGTCTGTCCATAAGTCTCTTAAGAATATGACTGGTGGTTACAATATCGAGTTAGCTTTGGTGGCCAAATTGAAGGATGATGTGAAAGAATTAGGGGACGTGGCACCCTGATGTAAGAGAAAGTGAAGAACCTGAAGGCTCAGTTTATTGGGGAAAAATACATAGGAGATGTTGGTGCCCTAATTTAGTCCGAGAACGATGAGATCAAGAAGAAGATTATTAATGCAAAGGATAGTAGCCGAAGAGATGATGTCATGGTCATGGGACTTAGCCACGATGTGACCAAGTTTTGCTACTTATTCAAGAGAGGTCCTTGAGCGGCGTGGTCGGCAGGCTATAACGAAGGTTGGGTGAATACTCCGAGGAGGCCAAGAGTGTGGCCTATAAACATGGTTGGCTGAATGCATTGATGATTTTAAAGGTTCCCAAGGATTCTCAACTCTGGTATATGTATCAAGTTGAATGCCCAGCGTACAGGCACCTTCCTTTTGGCAGTGAAGAGAAGTAGGTCCCAATGGATATTGCTCCTCTTCAGTTCTCCAAGAGCTACCTGGACTCCGATGATGAGTTCCGACCAGACCCAAATGATAGTCGAAGAAGAGAGATTGCTGAATTCCTTTCTCGCCGACTATAGCTTGTTCATTTTTTATGTTTGAACTTTACAGTAATAGATATTTTTGTAGCTTGTAACTGTATGTTATAATCAAGCTTATTTAATACCAATCATATGCATTTTTCCATTCCTTTATGCCAAGCGTGTGTTTTATTGTCTTATCTTACCTTTTAGGTTGTGTCGTCACACTACCTTAAGCTTAGAACAAACTATGGCAAAAGTGCACCTGGTTTAAGAGCAATCCACCCATTCAGGAATTTATTTGATCAAGTCGGGTTCATTTTGCACCTAGGGATCCCCCCATAGGGTTTTTATTTGCCTGAGCAATTCCTGAGGTCTTTTTATTTTTCATGACAAAAACTTGAAGACCTTAGGTTTAATTGTAATTAACAAACTTGTAGGTATTTGATTGTTAATGCAAAATATGAGCCTGTCCCTTTGGAACGATGCAAAGTAATTGATTGAATAACTTGGATATTTATTAATGACTTGAAATCAAACTGCGAGCATCAGAAGTCTTGAAATAAAAATGTGTAAGAACTGAACATGTTGGAAATAAAATCAAAAGTAAAATTTCTTGAGGTTAGTCGCATTCGAGGCTCTAGGTATCTCTTTACCCTCCATTGTTTCCAAGTGATAGGCTCCTTGGAAGTCATCTCCAATTACTTTGAATGGTCCTTCCCAGTTGGGCCCTAAATTTCTTTTCGAAGGCCTTTTGGCGCTATCGAGGACTTTTCTGAGGACATAATTTTTGACCTGAAATTTCCTCGAATTGACCCTTTTGTTGTGTTTTTTTGCCAACTGCTATTAGAACAAGGCCAACTTGATCATGTCATGTTCACTACGTTATTTTTCTAGTTATGGACCATGGACTAGTTATGGACTTCAAGCCGTTAGACGATTGATGAAGCATAAGGGAGAGCTTTTAACACTTTTTACACTTCTAAGCATAAGTACTTGCGTCTCTCTACATATATGGCCACCAATAGGCTTATTTGATTGCTCAAAAGTCCAGAGATCTTCCTCCTATGTGGCTCCCATAAATCCTATCATGTAGCTCATAGAGAACTTGGTCGACGCCTTTTGGGTGTACACAATGGAGGTAGGGGATTATGAAGGATACTCTGTAAAGTTTTGCCCCGAGTCCAAGGAAAATGTAGAGCTTTTACCCTGATTTGATGAGCTTGTTTTTTATCACTCGAAAACGTATCATGCTGTAGGTAAGCGATGATAAAACCCATCTAGCTTGGACCTGTTTCAATGGAGAGAACGTGCGTAGAGGCCACCACTGTCAGAATGCTAGGTTTAGTGAGGAACTCCATTTCAATTATTCTCCTGAGATTGGAATCCACTGCTAAACATTGTTCAACTAAAGCATCTGCACGACTGTTATGCCCCAGAAGAACTGTTGAACATGGACATCCTCAAACTTTGATAACAACTCGCGAACCACCTGTAAGTATGCTGCCATCTTTTCATCCTTGGCGTTGAAGTATCCACTGGCCTGGTTGGATATTAGCATTGAATCGCAATACACTTCAAGGTGGTTTGCCCCAAAAAAATAAGCCTTGCGCAGTCCAGCTATAAGCGCTTTGTACTCGAATTTATTATTAGAGGCTTCAAAGCCCAGCTTGATCCCTTGCTCGATCATGGAATTATCTGGTGTTATAAGAACAATTCTTACCTATGCCCCTGTAGAATTAGAATCACTATTTACGTACAATATCTACTTATTGGATTGATCCAACTCATGATCTTTTAACTGGTTGGACACCTGTTGATTGATAGGGGGTCTCTTATCCTATAAATTCTGTAATGAAGTCAGCTAACACTTGTCCATTGATTGATTTTCTTGGTTAATAGTGTATATCAAATTTCTTGAGTTCGATTGACCATTTGAACATACGTCCAGATAGGTAGGCTTTACAAAGAACAACCTGCAGAGGGAAATATGTGATAACTGTGATAAAACAAGCCTCAAAGTAGTGCTTTAATTTTCGAGACACGATAACCAGTGAGTAAGCTAACTTTTTGAGTGGTAAGTAGCATTGTTCAACATCGAGGAGTGTCTTATTTATGTAGCAAATGGGGAATCATCTTCCCTCTTTCTCGCATACTAAGGTCGAACTAACTGTGTATCTTGAAACTGCAAAGTATAGGTAGAGAGGATCCCCTGGGTCTGGAATTGCTAACAATGGAAGTGTAATACCCTGCCTTAATATTTTCTTAATTTTTCCACATAAGTTGTAATAATGTGAAAACCTTAAGATTTGGATCATTATGATTGAGTTTATGGCCGCAATTGTCTGTTTGGGGTCCTGATTGTAATTGTTGGAAGATTGTGGGATAAAAATTGGAGAAAAATAAAGAAGGGTCGTTCGAACGAGTTCAGGTCATTCGAATGAGAAACCAAGGTCATTCAAAGAAGGGGATCGAACAAGATCCCATTGAATAACAGGTTCAGTTCCTTCGAAGGTTGTTTGAAGCACAGTTCGAACGAGAGCCCATTATCATTTGAACGAGGGGGGATTTTCATTCGAATGAGGGACGATTATTGTTCAAATGAGGTTATAAAGAATTTTAAAATCAGATTTTTCTTGTGCGTTGTCTCATTTTGGGCCATTAGATGGATGAGCTGTCGAGCTCTGGTGAGCCCAGATTGGGCAAAAATGGAGTTTTGGTATTTAATGGGATTTTATAAGGTTTGTTTGGGTTTATTTTGGTTATTTGAGGTTGGAAGTATATATATATATATATATATACACACACACACAGAGAGAGAGAGAGAGAGAGAGATGGGTCTTCCACCGTGTTAATGCATTTCTCCACCTCTCTCTACCACAAACCACTATGCCACCACCATCTTTCCACCCGCATCGCCACATTTTACATGTATTACATCATATACAAACCTTAAATACACATTTCTACAATGGATGAGTAGAGCTACGAATTTATGGAACTTTTGTTGGGGGTTCTTGAAGATAGAAGTGGAAGAATTATGGAGTTTGAAGGTTTTTTTTCTTGGTAGATTAATGGAACAAGCTTGGTGGAGTTAGGCAACCTCCCTAAGGCCACTTTAAGAGGTGGTAGGTTTCCATCTTCTTTGGCCTTTCATGCGTCCCATTATTTGAGCACCATTTGAGGTGGAAAAATCTACTCTTAGGTTAAGACTTTAGTTGTGTATTATTAGTCTTGTTGTTAGAATTTAAGAATATAATGAATATAAATGAATGATGGGTTTCTAGTTGATTTGGTATTAAACATTTTTATGAAATAAACATTTTATTTTGTTTGAAATAAGTGATGATTAAATATTTCAAAATTTTCTTAAAATAAGGATTTCGGGTTTTTATGAAAATGGTGTAATCCTAAAACTTTGATACTAAGCATTTTATGAAATAAAATATATTGAAATGATGTTGATCTTGCTAAAATATTTGGTGAAATAATATTCCAAAATTTCTTGCAATATGAAGATCTTATGAAAGTTGGACATTTATTAAATTTGAAAAAATAAAAATGTCCTTTACGTCTTGAAAGTGTATTTTCAAAGAACTATGAATTTCTAAATGAAATGTATGTTTAACCGATTTAATATGATTTTAGGATTAAAATCCATCTTCTCATGAATATAAACTTGTAGCATTTTGACAATGTACATATAAACAAGTTTAAAGAATATTTTGTTAGGTTTAAACATGAAATAAAAAATAGAAATTCTACTTGTCAAAGTGTGTAAAAAGGGGTTGAAAGTGTGAGAGGTGTAAGGTTGTAAGACTACATGTGTTAATAAAAGGAAATGATTGTGACACCCCGCCTAATTAAACCTTGGGTGATCAAGCCTTATAATAATATAAACAGGTTTCTTTAATGGTTCATTCTTAGCATCACTGTCGAACGCCTTTTTAAAAATTTTCTAACCACCTAAGAGATATTAAAACGGGTGCCAAATTTTATCTTTCTTAAACAACAAATATTCCAAACCACACATTACCAAAACTAGATATGAATACGCAGTATGCAAAAGAAATCTGAAAGCAGTTAAAGTCTTGCCGTAAACCACGACCCAAAAAGACAACTACAAATCCATAACTAGAATAAACTGTAATAGTAAAGGTGGAACGACATGTTCCAACTAGGAATAATAAAACTGAGATCCTGTGCTAGAACTGAAAAAGAGGAAGCGTCTAAACGATCCCTGCAACCTCCACACTGGCTGCAGCTCCCAAATCTCTGACATGAAATCAAGCTGGGTGTCCCTGTGACTGGGCACCTAAAATGTTTTTAAAATTTTACATAGCAAGAGTTAGTACTCAAAACATTTGAAAATATTTTGCAAGCAGTTATCACAATTAAGTTATTAATTACACATATTAAGGTTTCGCACACTCCCTTGAACTTCCTCACCTCTCTTACGTAATATGTAACTATCGAGGATACTTAGTCTACCTAGTTATACTTCCCGTAACCGTAGTTAACTCATTTTCTGTTCGTTGTCCTTATTCTTGTAATAATTTCATCATGCTATAAATTATTACTAAGACATTCACATATCATTTCATTGACTACTATTATCAATTTGTAGATTATGTACATAGAAACATTTTATCCCACAATAATGTAATTAATATTAGTTACCTCTAATATATCCTTTTTATTACACACAAAGGACCCTTGGCTCGGAATAATTCATCGACTCCAAGTGAAAGTTGGTTCGACATGATCCATCGACCCCAACTATATACAAATATAAATATATACACATATTCTGGTTCGGGACTCTTTCATCGCGGCACCAGTTCAAAGTTTGGTTCGGCATTTACATCGACCCCAAATATATAATAACTTTATGTTAGTTCGGAATGTCACATCGACCCTAACATAATTAGTTTAGGTAATACTCTATGAACCCAAACCTATTTATATAGATATAGTAGGTACACACTCGACCTAATAAATCATACCCGTACGTAATATATTTCACTTATATTCTCCGTACTTATTAATTACAATTTCTCGCATTATTGTATTTATTCGAGTATTCGCGTAACTCTAAGGGCCCTAGTTACCCCTCCCTTAATTCAGTAGTTAAGTTAATTTTAACCTACTGGTATTTTCTTTCCGGAATTAAGTCTCACTCTATCCGTAATTAAATTAACCATCTCAACCCACGGCTAAGTCAATCGTTCTTTCGTCATTCTATTTCTCCAACTTTCCTACTCAAACATTAGTGGAGGAACCTAATGGTACACCTACTGGAAATTTCAAAGTCCCCTCATAGGAAAAATATCATCTCTAAAGTTCCCATTAAGCAACGACAATTAAAGAAATTTATATACAAATTCTCTATAGTTCAGACAGGGTCGATCGATCGAAGGGAAATGGTCGATCGATCGACTGCTCGATCGATCGACATTCAAGGGTCGATCGATCGATCAAGCAGTGACAGACCCAGTTCATCTTCTTCCTACGAGTTTCACCATTTTTACATCTCTAACTTTCATGATAAGCCATCATACTCACAACCAACAATTTCTAATCATTCCTACATGTTCTGGGATGATTACTAACGATTTAAAACAACAAAATCATTACAAAACTTGGCCAAATTCACTGAAAATCTCTCTAATATTCAAGAACCCTAAAAATGCATTCTTTATAGTTTTCATCCAAATTCCAGATTTTCTTACGAATTTCTCATCAAGCTTTCTATGATATAAACATACTTGGTAATTTAAAAACGTCCTACATGCAAATCCTTATCAATCATGGATTATTAACAATTGTTTGTTCCCAAGAATATCATAAAAATCATGTTCTTCCTAAGACTTAATCATGGGTATTATAACTCAATTATTTTGCAAATAACCACTTGCCTTATGATCTGTAGGGTCTGATTTCGTGGTTGTTGCTGATGATTGATGATATTGATACTTCAATCCTCCCTCCCAACAATCTTTATGATGAAATCTTCCTAAGATGATCTCTCTTTCCTTCTTTTGCCTTAGGAATTTGCCTCTCTCTCTCTTCTCTAATGGCTATGGTGTAACTCTAATTGCCTAACCCTAGCCACCACTCTTATAATCAGATTTAGGGCTTCAAAATTCGTAGGTCTTCTTTCCCATAATTGTAAAGAGACCAAAATGCCTCCGAATGGTCCCGGTTTAGCCCGAAAATGACCCGGCACTCAACTAGTACCACCGGGTACATTAGTTTGACTAATTTGACCCTTTCGGAATCAACCGTGGACTCTAAATTATCATTTGAGTCTCGTAAATATTTTTCTACTGTCATCCTTAATTTTGTCGAGATACTTCCGGTACGTCCATATAGTCACTAGACCGTACATATCAACATTGAAAATTTCTACTCACCTTTAGTAAATTTTCTATAACACATATTCATCTTTATTAACATAATATCTATTTAAATTACTCTACTCACGTAATTTAAATAAAACGTATTTAATCACATTAAATTACTCTACTCACGTAATTTAAATAAAACGTATTTAATTAAAGCATTAAATTACTCTACTCACGTAATTTAAAATTTAGCAGAATTACGGGGTATTACATACTTCCCCCCTTACAAAAGGAATTTCGTCCTCGAAATTAGAAAAATACGTGTTATAAATAATTTTGAATATTGTTCTCGCATATCCTCTTCCCGTTCCCAAGTGGACTCATCCATATTGTGATGTCCCCACTGTACTCGCACTAAGGGTACTACCTTGGATCTTAGTTTGCGCTCACTATAATCCAGGATAGCCACGGGTCTTTCTTCATACGAGATATCTGGCTGCAAATCGATCTCCTCCAGTGGAATGTGCCAGAAGGCTCTCTCGCTCCTCTTGTATTTCTTCAGCGACGCCACATGGAACACATCGTGTATTCGCTGAAGATGCTCAGGGAGTCCCAATCTGTAAGATACCGGTCCCACTCTCTCAATGATAGGAAACGGGCCCACATATCTCAGTGCTAACTTCCCCTTTTTGCCAAACCTCGTAACCCCTTTCATAGGAGATACTCGAATTAACACCTGGTCTCCCACATCTAATTCCACATGTCTCCTGCCGGCGTCAGCATAACTCTTCTGCCTATCCTGGGCTATTCGAATACGTCCTCGAATCAACTCTATTTTGGAGGAAGTCTCCTGTATCATCTCTGGCCCTAAAAGCCTGTTATCCCCCACCTCTAACCAACAAGTGGGTGAACGACAAGGCCTCCCGTAAAGCGCCTCGAATGGAGCCATGCCAATAGTGAATTGGTAAGAGTTATTATAAGCAAACTCTACCAAAGGAAGGTATGACTCCCAATTTCCCCCAAAATCTAGAATACACATTCTCAGCATGTCCTCTAACATCTGGTTTACTCTTTCCGTCTGGCCATCCGTCTGTGGGTGATATGCCGTACTCAATCGTAAGTCGGTGCCCATGGCCTCCTGAAAACTCTGCCAAAAGTGCGACACAAATATCTTATCTCGGTCCGACACAATATTAATAGGAACTCCGTGCAGCTTAACAATCTCTGAAATAAAAAGCTGCGCGTATCGCATCGTATCATAATCCGTACGAACCGGTAAGAAATGTGCGACCTTAGTCAAACGATCCACTATCACCCATATGGAATCGTGACCCTTCTGCGAGGTTGGTAACCCGGTAATAAAATCCATTGAGATACTCTCCCACTTCCACACGGGAATCTCTAGTGGTTGTAGCATCCCTGAAGGTCTCTGATGGTCGACTTTTATGAGTTGGCATGTAACACACTTTGAGACAAAATCTGCAATATCTCGTTTCATACCTGACCACCAATATACTCGTCGCATATCCTGGTACATTTTGTCCCCACCTGGGTGTACCGAGAATTTTGACCCGTGTGACTCTGTCATAACGGCATGCCTCAAATCATCATCTTCGGGTACTATCAGTCTGCCGTTGAAACGTAGTCCACCCTCTGAACTGATGGAGTAGAACTCTTCCCCCTTGGCCAGTAACTGCCGTACTTTATCCTGACAAAATGGGTCTTCTGCCTGCGCCCTCACTATCCGCGTAACGTTCTCGAAAGTGATAGCTAGAACTGCCATACATGCTCTTGCCATATCATCCTCGTGTCGGAGCTCACTCCACTTTGCTTTCCAAACTTCTGCTAACTCTCCGGTAGGTCTTCTGCTTAACGCATCTGCCACCACGTTAGCCTTACCGGGATGATACTGTATATCAAATTGGTAGTCCTTCACGAATTCAAGCCACCTTCTCTGCCTCATGTTCAGGTCCTTCTGAGTGAACAGATATTGCAATGACTTATGATCCGTGAATAGCGTGAACTGCTCGCCCAGAAGATAGTGTCTCCAAATCCTCAAAGCAAAAACAACCGCTGCCAACTCGAGGTCATGGGTGGGGTAGTTCTTCTCATGTGGCTTTAGCTTTCGTGACGCACAAGCTATAGCCTTCTCCTCCTGCTGTAACACACCCCTAAGTCCTTGTAAGGACGCATCAGTATAGACTCGGTATTCCACTCCGCTCTTAGGCAAGGTAAGAACGGGGGCTGATGTCAACTTGTCTTTCAATTCATCAAATGCTAACTGGAAACTATCACTCCATACGAAGGGAATCCCCTTCCGAGTCAGATTTGTCAATGGTCCGGCAATTTTTGAGAATCCCTTGATGAAGCGACGATAATAACCAGCCAATCCCAAGAAACTGCGAATTTCTGTCGATGTCGTGGGCTGTCCCCACTCCCTCACCGCCGATACCTTACTCGGGTCAACAGCAATACCCCTGCTAGATACGACGTGGCCTAGGAACTGAACCTCCCGAAGCCAAAATCCACACTTCTCAAATTTGGCGTATAACTGATGGTTCCGTAATGTCTGTAGGACCAATCGTAAGTGTTCTGCGTGCTCCTCCTCCGTACGGGAGTAAATCAGAATGTCGTCTATGAATACAATCACAAACTGATCCAAAAACTCCCTGAATACCCTGTTCATGAGATCCATGAATACTTTCGGAGCATTAGTTAGCCCAAAAGGCATCACTCTGAACTCATATGACCCGTACCGCGACAGGAAAGCGGTCTTAGGTACATCCTCTTCACGAATGCGCAATTGGTGGTAACCCGATCTCAAATCGATCTTTGATAAGTATGCAGCCCCTCTCAATTGATCAAACAAGTCGTCAATCCTCGGTAATGGATACTTATTACGTATCGTTACTTTGTTCAGCTCTCTGTAATCTACACACAGACGAAGTGAACCATCCCTTTTCTTCACAAACAGTACTGGCGCACCCCATGGCGATGTACTCCACCGAATAAAACCCTGTCCTAATAGTTGCTAAATTTGCTCTCTCAGTTCCCGCATCTTCGAAGGAGCCATGCGATATGGTGCTCTGGCAATCGGTCTCGTCTCCGGTGTTAGATCAATCACGAACTCTATCTCCCTGCTAGGTGGTAACCCTGGTATCTCCTGAAAAACATCCTCAAAATCCCTCACCACAAGGATTGAGTCCAGAGAAACGACAACCCCATGTGAGGTCTCCTCCTCAATATAATATAAATGAGTTTGCGATCCTCCCTCGGGAAGTGGCATTGCCACAAGGAACATCTCCTGCCCCGGGATGGAGAACACGATGGTCCTCTCGTAACAATCTACCATTGCCATATTATGTGCCAACCAATTTATGCCTAGGATGACGTCATATCCCTCCATATCCAGCACTAGAAGGTCCGCCGCTAGACTCAATCTCCCGACCATAATGTCCACACCCTTACAAATCGAGTGTATAAGGGACCCACTACCCATCGGTGACTCCACACACATAAGATGAGTGTCTGCTGTTGCTAATAGGCCGGCTGCCCGTGCAAATCTAGAGGAAATAAACGAATGTGTCGCCCCTGTGTCAAACAAAATATTCCCCTCAAGCCCATGAATAGGAAACATACCCGCAACTGTCGACGGTGCTGGCGGTGCCGGCTGAAATGGAATGTCACGGATGTTGAACACACGCCCGTACTGCATCTGCCCTGGCTGTGGGGCCTGTACTGCTGCTGGGGCTAATGGTGCCTGTTGCCCCTGTTGGGCACCTTGCTGTTGTGCCCGGTCTTGCTGTGGACAATTTCTGCTCTTGTGACCCTGCTGACCACAAGTGAAACACTGACCCTGAAACTGTCTTTGTCCTTGGCCCTGTTGGCCCTGACGTTGGCCCTGTCGCCCTTGGCCTTGTTGTCCCCCATTTTGATTACCCTGGCCCTGTCGACCCTGAGGGACTGGTTGTTGAGGACCCTGCTGGCCCTGCCGGTCGAAGCGATACTTCCCGTGCTTAAACTTCTTGGCAGGGTTCCCCTGTCGGGAATCCTGCCCCATCTGACCCGCTACCTGCTGCTGTGTTGCGCTGCTGCCACTACCTCCATCCACCTTGCCCGGTTGGCTAGGTTCACCCCTCTTACTTCCCTTAGTATGAAAACGGTGATCCTGACAGTGTAGTAGAGCGGCATTGAAGACATCTGTATAGGTTACCAATGCCGGATTACCAATTAAATGCTGTCTGATTCTCCAGGTTAAGCCCTCCATAAATTTGGACTTCTTCCTCTCCTCATTGCTCACCTCGTTTGGCACAAAATTGGCCAAGCGGGTAAACTCTTCCTCGTAGTCAGCAACTGAGCGATCACCCTGAACCACTTCGCTGAACTTCTTTCTCATCTCAGACTCTACTGTTGGAGGAAAATACTTGCGGTCAAACCGCACCCAAAACTCGGAAATAGTCAAAGTATCTCTCTCCTCGGTGGTGGTAACTGACTCCCACCACTGTAGGGCCGCTCCTGACAGACGAAAAGTGGCTAGCATCTGTTCCTGTACTCCGGTGCACTCTAGCATACGTAAGTGGCGCTGGATATTCTTCTTCCAGTTGCACGCTTCCACTATATCAGTACTGCCCTGAAACTCAGGTGGGTGCCCCTTCTGAAATGTCTCGCTGACTCGTTGCCAAGTAGATGGTCCTGTCGGAACTTGCACTACCGGTACCACAGGGGGAGGTACTTGGGGCTGAGGAAAGTGGGCTGCCATTGCTCTCATCGCTGTCTCAACTGCCTGAGCCACTATCACTGCAACCTGAGTAGTGGAAATTAGCTCGGGTGGGGGTGGTGGTATCGGTACCTGTGGCTCCTGATGAGCCTCCCTCACCTCCTCTCTGGCTTCAGCCCTCTCTGCTCTTAGTCTCCTTGGCGGCATCTGAAATAAGATTCAATTTGTATAAGTACACAGTTTATACAAAATTTAAGAGCAGAAGTACGATAACGCAACAGAGGAAATTTTCAAACAACAATCCTAATAGTAGGGATCTAATACAACCAAACGTAACGCTGAATCGTAGTAAGCCGTACAGATCCTATGGACACTAGAACCTGATGCTCTGATACCATCTGTGACACCCCGCCTAATTAAACCTTGGGTGATCAAGCCTTATTTTAATATAAACAGGTTTCTTTAATGGTTCATTCTTAGCATCACTGTCGAACGCCTTTTTAAAAATTTTCTAACCACCTAAGCGATATTAAAACGGGTGCCAAATTTTATCTTTCTTAAACAACAAATATTCCAAACCACACATTACCAAAACTAGATATGAATACGCAGTATGCAAAAGAAATCTGAAAGCAGTTAAAGTCTTGCCGTAAACCACGGCCCAAAAAGACAACTACAAATCCATAACCAGAATAAACTGTAATAGTAAAGGTGGAACGACATGTTCCAACTAGGAATAATAAAACTGAGATCCTGTGCTAGAACTGAAAAAGAGGAAGCGTCTAAACGATCCCTGCAACCTCCACACTGGCTGCAGCTCCCAAATCTCTGACATGAAATCAAGCTGGGTGTCCCTGTGGCTGGGCACCTAAAATGTTTTTAAAATTTTACATAGCAAGAGTTAGTACTCAAAACATTTGAAAATATTTTGCAAGCAGTTATCACAATTAAGTTATTGATTACACATATTAAGGTTTCGCACACTCCCTTGAACTTCCTCACCTCTCTTACGTAATATGTAACTATCGAGGATACTTAGTCTACCTAGTTATACTTCCCGTAACCGTAGTTAACTCATTTTCTGTTCGTTGTCCTTATTCTTGTAATAATTTCATCATGCTATAAATTATTACTAAGACATTCACATATCATTTCATTGACTACTATTATCAATTTGTAGATTATGTACATAGAAACATTTTATCCCACAATAATGTAATTAATATTAGTTATCTCTAATATATCCTTTTTATTACACACAAAGGACCCTTGGCTCGGAATAATTCATCGACTCCAAGTGAAAGTTGGTTCGACATGATCCATCGACCCCAACTATATACAAATATAAATATATACACATATTCTGGTTCGGGACTCTTTCATCGCGGCACCAGTTCAAAGTTTGGTTCGGCATTTACATCGACCCCAAATATATAATAACTTTATGTTAGTTCGGAATGTCACATCGACCCTAACATAATTAGTTTAGGTAATACTCTATGAACCCAAACCTATTTATATAGATATAGTAGGTACACACTCGACCTAATAAATCATACCCGTACGTAATATATTTCACTTATATTCTCCGTACTTATTAATTACAATTTCTCGCATTATTGTATTTATTCGAGTATTCGCGTAACTCTAAGGGCCCTAGTTACCCCTCCCTTAATTCAGTAGTTAAGTTAATTTTAACCTACTGGTATTTTCTTTCCGGAATTAAGTCTCACTCTATCCGTAATTAAATTAACCATCTCAACCCACGGCTAAGTCAATCGTTCTTTCGTCATTCTATTTCTCCAACATTCCTAATCACACATTAGTGGAGGAACCTAATGGTACACCTACTGGAAATTTCAAAGTCCCCTCATAGGAAAAATATCATCTCTAAAGTTCCCATTAAGCAACGACAATTAAAGAAATTTATATACAAATTCTCTATAGTTCAGACAGGGTCGATCGATCGAAGGGAAATGGTCGATCGATCGACTGCTCGATCGATCGACATTCAAGGGTCGATCGATCGATCAAGCAGTGACAGACCCAGTTCATCTTCTTCCTACGAGTTTCACCATTTTTACATCTCTAACTTTCATGATAAGCCATCATACTCACAACCAACAATTTCTAATCATTCCTACATGTTCTGGGATGATTACTAACGATTTAAAACAACAAAATCATTACAAAACTTGGCCAAATTCACTGAAAATCTCTCTAATATTCAAGAACCCTAAAAATGCATTCTTTATAGTTTTCATCCAAATTCCAGATTTTCTTACGAATTTCTCATCAAGCTTTCTATGATATAAACATACTTGGTAATTTAAAAACGTCCTACATGCAAATCCTTATCAATCATGGATTATTAACAATTGTTTGTTCCCAAGAATATCATAAAAATCATGTTCTTCCTAAGACTTAATCATGGGTATTATAACTCAATTATTTTGCAAATAACCACTTGCCTTATGATCTGTAGATTCTGATTTCGTGGTTGTTGCTGATGATTGATGATATTGATACTTCAATCCTCCCTCCCAACAATCTTTGTGATGAAATCTTCCTAAGATGATCCCTCCTTCCTTCTTTTGCCTTAGGAATTTGCCTCTCTCTCTCTCTTCTCTAATGGCTATGGTGTAACTCTAATTGCCTAACCCTAGCCACCACTCTTATAATCATATTTAGGGCTTCCAAATTCGTTGGTCTTCTTTCCCATAATTGTAAAGAGACCAAAATGCCCCCGAATGGTCCCGGTTTAGCCCGAAAATGACCCGACACTCAACTAGTACCCCCGGGTACATTATTTTGACTAATTTGACCCTTTCGGAATCAACCGTGGACTCTAAATTATCATTTGAGTCTCGTAAATATTTTTCTACTCTCATCCTTAATTTTATCGAGATACTTCCGGTACGTCCATATAGTCACTAGACCGTACATATCAACATTTAAAATTTCTACTCACCTTTAGTAAATTTTCTATAACACATATTCATCTTTATTAACATAATATCTATTTAAATTACTCTACTCATGTAATTTAAATAAAACATATTTAATCACATTAAATTACTCTACTCACGTAATTTAAATAAAACGTATTTAATTAAAGCATTAAATTACTCTACTCACGTAATTTAAAATTTAGCAGAATTACGGGGTATTACAATGATATTTTCTTATAAAAGTAATCTTTAAGTGTAATTGGATTTCTTAGATAAAGAAAGTAAAGAAATATCTAACTTGGAAAAGTGTTGATTAAGTGTTAATGGTTAAAAACACTGGGAAGTTAGTGTGTGTAATTTAATAATTTTTGGGAAATAACACGTTTGAAATTGGAGGAAAGACAAGTTTGGAAACAAAAAGGGAAAAATAGTAAAATTTTATGTAAAGTGGAACATTTTTGTGAAATAAAAATGTTGAAAAAGGTGTTACACCAAGTGGTCTTAAACGAACATGATTTTGATAAAAATCAAAGTGAAAGTGTAAAGGACATGAAATGATAATTTTCAAAGTGTAACACAAGTTAGGATGAAAGCTGAGGTTTTAGCTTTGGCCGGGTAAAAAGGGATAAGGTTGAACAATGTGGACATTTGTAAAATATTAAAACACATTAAAAAGGAACTCGGATGACACCGGGATAATTAATGAGGGCCCAAAGTCCTGGGGTGAAAGACCCAAAATCACTGGCCAGAGCATATGGTGACATCGCCGGTGGTGTGGAGTCCGTTAAAGTACATAGTTTATTCAAAGATTTCGAGAAAAAGATAAGGAAATATGGAACATGTCAAGAAATGGGTTGTGTGGTGAAAATGTGTAAATACAATCTAACTTGAATGAATTAATAAATGTTACTATAAAGTTTAAAATGGATAAGATAGTGTAAGTTCATTATTGTCCATAAAGTAAGGAAAAAGTAAAGTATAGTGGTTACATGGGTAGTTCAACATCCTAAGAATGTGTGATCCATAATTTACACAATGGTGTATTGTGAAAGGTTTCTAAATGCTAAATAAGTATTTTCTAACACGGTATTCGTGTGCGTTGAAAGAGATGCTTTTCACTGAAATTACTAATGTGGATTGGTTTAAGTAAAGGGTGATTTTGGTAAAGAAACGATTTTCAATTACACAAAGTGTATTTGTTTAAGTATTTAACCGCGTGTGTTAAGTAAAGAGGTAAATTGCAAGTCAAGAAAAAGGAAGTTCTTTTATAAGATTAAGGTAATTTAATCGAGACAAATCACATTTTTGGAAATAAAAACGATTTCATGCGTTAAGTATATATATATATATATATATATATATATATAAGGTAGTTGCATGTTCACGTAGGTAGACCATGTTAGAGTCTTCTTTCTTCCGTTCGATTCTATATGCATTATTGTATATTTCCCACCAGGCATTCAGCTCACACCTTCATCTTTGTTACGGCAGGTTGGGTGCGGGTTTGTATTTTGTGAGCGTTACACATGTGAGTACTCTCTTTTATTTGATATTAGTAGCTCTGCATGCTTGGACACCGGGATGCTTCCCATGGGCCCCTCGCGTTGTTTAATTTAAAATTGAAATTGCATGTTTGATAAGTGAACTGTTAATTAAAATAAAATTGGATTATCAACATCATAGATGTTGTTTCATTGCACTTCACACCTAACACTCGAGTTGAACCAGGTTGACTACGGATAACTCATAAATCCAAGCCGGGGCATTACGAATGGTATCAGAGCTCTAGGTTTAAGGTTCTTTTCGAGAGTGACGTGGTGAGTTTGGCAGTGGATCTTTCGACGTCGGTGTTGGTTTGGGCTGGTCACGCTAATTTTGGTGACGATTTAGTTTGTGTCCTCAATGGTGAAGTCAATGGAGGTTAGCACGACGGGTGAAAAATGGCCATGTGGCATACGACTAAGTTAGTCGTTACTAATTTCTTTCACGCTTTTGATTAGATATATTTGTGATTTACGGGTGTCCATATAAGGTAATAGTAATGACATCGTGGTTTTAGTGTGAGGTGCTTGTATTCCAGCCTTTGATGACGTAGAGTCTTTTGAGATGTTAATAGAGTGTGATGACACCATTGGGCAAGTGGCACAAATTGTGTATAGTCAACGGAAGAGGTTGATAGTTAGGGTGTTGTGACTAAGTAAGGATGAGTGGTGATTAAAAGGCATATAACCCCTAAGGGCGGCACTTATTGGTGGTTAACGTCGATAATGTAAGTAGGAAAATTCGATCCTTGTGGTAATACTGTGGTTGATGGGTAGTTCAATGAGGATGTAAAATTATGTGGGTCAATGCTTGAGGATATTGTACACTCAGTTGTAGTTGATATGATGTTATCCTTATGGGTGAGTGCCTTAGTGATTGTTGGTCGATAAATGTATCTCATAATTTGTGATTAGAGGATGGGCCATTTATGGCAAAGGTGTCTCATGGGTAACAGTGATGAATTGTAGTGACAAGGGAGTGAACCTTAGGTAGCACTTTCTGGATAGTATTAGAAAGAATGATGCAACATTTGAGGAATAAGATCTTTAACGACACCATTAGTGAAGACTTAAAGATGTGTTGGTTATACACAGTGTCCTATGTCCTACTAAAATCCTTAGTAGTGTTAGCTTGTGGTTTAATGCGTGGTGCATAACATTAGTTATTGTGAGGAGGTCCTCGGAATATCCTTGGGGTGAAAGGTCAACTTGTTGTGATGCCTTGAAATGTCCTACGGCTATGACCTACTAGGATAGAGAATTATAGATTAATATTTGGGTGAGTGGTTAGCAATTGATGAAATAAATATTGAGAAATCTTATGGCATAACCGCTTGTGAAATTATGATCGAAAAAGTCTTATCTAGTCTTTGGTAACAAATTCTTGGGTACACTTGGTGACCTTGAGGAACCAAGCTAGATTTTATAAAATATGTTGTGTCCAATGGAAGGATGTGGAAAACTTGGTGATGACCTTGGGTTACCAACTAAGTTCAAAGGATCCGCTTCATATAGCCTTGGGTGAGGCTACCAAAGTTTAGTGTAAATAGTTAGTGCGATCTTTTGAGGTGAAATTAGAGATTCATATCATGATTGGGTATAATACTCGTTGTCTTCAGGAGATTGATATAGAAAGGGCCGTGTTAAATTTGACGAGTACCAGGAGTGCATTGGAGATTTGGGACAATGATGTTATGATTTGGGCCCCGCAAGTTATAATTACGATAAGATGTTGAAGCATAACGACGGTATCGACGTGAGTCAATAATATATGTGTTAGAATAGCACTAGTAGGGAAACAAGTAGACCTTTGGTCATCTTTTTTGACTTGTGTGAACTCGAGGGTGTACATCTGAGTGGTACTTATTACCTTTATGGTGTTAATGATGAGCGATTGGCTGTCCCATGGAGTCAATGTAATTGAACTTTGGGATAAGCGATATTGACCTTGTAACGATGATAGCTGTGATAGGGTAAGTGTTTCATTGAATTGGGTAGTGCCTACGGAGAAGTTGGGAATGACTATTGTACAATAAAGTAAGATAGTAATCTAGGTTTATTAGATTGGCGACATCGTCACTGATAAGATGGATGAGGTCGGTGTCGAGAAGGAAGTTAACATTTATTGACCGGTGGCTCGTGTTTGATAAGGATGTAAGGAGGAGGCCTTATTCTAAAGGAGGGAAGTCTAGTGCTTGACTTCCCAAATTATGTCAAGTTCGTAGGTTTCTTCCTTCTCGAGGAAATGAGTGGGTTGTGGTTAGATTCTTCATGATTGGTGACTCAATACAGGGCACATGGCTAGGCTAGGCTAGGATCCGTTAAGTTTTCTAGGTATGGGACGTGGATTCTGAATGTGTAGCGTAGGCTCGTCTTCGTAAAACATCACTGTTATGCGTGAGTGAGGTCCCGTCGGATCTATTATTTATCTCTTATGATTATTGTGCCTCCATTCAGTTTCAGTGTTAGAGAATCGTCCCTCAATTATGATAATTCAAACTTATACCACAAAGTGGTACGATGCGATTTAGCCCAGTAGAGCGAGGTGGGACCTGGCATGGTCACGACAACTCGGTAACTGGGTGCTCCCTTTTCTAAGGTATCCTTGTATTTACATCAAACTTTGTGTTCAGGTGGCTGTTATTTTGACCGCACGGTAGCTCATAGTGTTTTCTTCCCTTAGGCATAGTGACCTAGGATTTGGTCGGCATGGCAATTAAGGGCTCTGGTCGTAAAGGGCAGGATGAGAACTTGAGGACATGGTAAAATGTTATAACTTGAGGAAACTTAACACTAAGTGCGGTTTGTCACGGTGAGTGGATTGTGTAATGCTCAGGTGTGTGTCCCTTGGTTAGACGCCTAGAGTGACCCTAGGTTCATGCGAGGGTCCTGTGAAAAAGGTATTAGTCATACAGATGGTTTGAGACTTATTGGTGTGTTGATCATTGATGAAAGCGACTAGTGATACGAGATTAATGTCAAGTTTGACTGAAGCTATGTGGTCAGGACGATCCGAAGGTTTGTGAAAAGCAGAGCGTGTAGTTCTAAGGGTTGAGTAAATTATTGATGATGAATCGGGTACTGATTGTGTTACAATTTACTCTTAGGTGAGTCTCGATCATGAGAGGGTGTTGCCTAGTAGGGGCACCATTAGGCTTTAGTTATTAGCCAAGGTAGTCCTAGGACTCAACTAAGCATGATTATCGAGAAGTGGAGACTCAAGGACTGTAGGTGAATTTGATGACTAGATTGAGGGTGAGCATTAGGTCATAGTGCATAATGAAACTTTTGTGACAAATCTATGGCCATCCCTGATCCTCATGGAGGGAGAGATATGATTTGAAGGGGTGTCATCTCCGCGATGAGAGGATCCGGGTCCCGTGAATCTTTCTCGAGAGCGTTTCAGCCGTCTTCAGTGATGCGTGAGGTGAAAAATGTAGAGAGATTTAGTCGCCAGTCTATTTTACTCAAAATAGGCAAAAGAAGGTGGAGCCGTCCCGAAGGACAACATCCAAAGACATACTGATACATACGAAACCAAAATTGATTCGAAAAGGGTTCGGAGGCTAAGTTACGAAATGGGAAGGTGTTAGGCACCCATTCAGCCCTTGCGGTCTCTTATGGATTGCTACTATTTTCCTTTATTTCCCCGTGATATGTGTGCATGTGTATATGTAGTGGAGATAGGAATCATCGACTTGTATCATGGAAGAGATAAAGCGAGTCATTCATAGGAATGTTCCTAAAGGTAATATTAAAAAATATGATTTACGTGGTTATCCTTGCGTTAATCATTATAAAGGAACGATAATGCATGTGGAATAATACGCCACTAAGAACAAATATATGCATATGTAAATATATAGATTTTAGGAGAATTAAGTTAAAGAATATAGAAAAATAACAGAAATGGAAGGAATAGGACTCGAGTCTCGGGTTTTATCCCGAGATGCCTACGTAGCCTATAAAGGCATCAAAGTCCACATAGTTCGTATGCAAAACGAGGGGTCCAACCGGGTACTTATCTTATACGTGTGTCTGTGTAAAAAAGTGTTTTAGGTGTGAGAAAAGTGTGAGAATTCCCGTTTGGAATTTATGAGCAAACCCTCTTTTTCATTTTTTTTGGGTTTTTATTTATATGAAAATAAGAGATGTGCAATAATACTAAATAAAAAGTATATTAGGATATGTGAGATGGAGAGAATAAAAGTGCTAAGTAATAAAACAAGTTAATGCGAATTTGAGAAAGTTAGACCTTCTTGAAGATCTTGAGCTTGATATTGAATATTGGAGAGAAACCCTTGCACTTGGGTGATGATGAAGGGTAGTTAATTCACCAAGTTTGATGAAAAATATGATAAAAAGTGAGGGTTGGAAAGGGATTTCGATATGGAAATCATGCTGACTTCGAGAGAGGTTTTCTTAATTTGCTGAGAGTGATGGATTTCAGATCTTGGGTTCCTTTTGCAATGAGGTCATGCCCTCCTTTGTACAGGCCCCGTGCATTATCGATCGGCATAGTCCTAGTCCTGCCAATCGGTAGGAGTTTTTAGGCACACTGCCGATAGGCAGGGTTTGGAACCTGCCGTTTGACAGTCTCTTTCAGGTTCCTTCGAAAAAATGGTCGTAAAATGCAAACCATTGATCTGAACTGCACACGGGATGAACTGATGGAAAGGTACTTCAGAGACCTTCAAAAGTCCTTTGGACTTCTCTCGAGTCCGGGAGTTGACTTCGGGTCAAATATGGCTCGAAAGCGCCCGTCGGTCCTTTGGACGGGGAATTATCGGACGCAAATAGATCGTTCGTTCGCATGGTAAGTCAGAATCATGCACGGGGTGGACTGTTGGAAAGGTTAGGAGATGTACTTAGACATTACAAAGAGCTTGACTCAGTTTGGAGAGTTGACTTTTGTCAATCGGGGCCTAGAAGCGTTCGGTGACCTTTCGAAGTAAAACGGATCATTCTTCCGTATCGTAAGTCAGAATTATACTTGGGGCAGACCGTTAGAAAGGGGATTTAGTGCCCTTTGAAGATTCATTTAGTCTCGATCGAGCTGAAGAATTGACTTTGGTCAAACGAAGCCCGAGAGCGTCCGATGGCCTCCTAATCAAGTTTCGGGGGAAGACGGGTCATTTGTCTGCACCGTAAGTCAGAATCGAGCACGGGACGGACTGTTGGAAAGGGGTTTTAGTGACCCTTGAGGATTCATTCAGTCTCAGTCGAGCTAAAGAATTTGACTTTTGGTTAAATGGATACTGGGAGATGGCCTCTAGGTTAGTACCTGGGGTATGACTTAGGTTTGTAGTGATGAAAGAGGTACTAGGTACCTAAGGAGAGGTTAGGGAGTGCTAGAATGGGGTGTCTACAGAGCCCCTCGACGGGTGAGTTTGGAATAAATGAAAGCCGTCGAATAGACACCACATGATGCTTTTGAAGGAGGATGACCAATTCAGAGGGTCGAGGCCGATTTTGAGGAACTAACGATGGGGATGAACGATTCAGAGGGTCGAGGCTAATTCTGAGGGCTTAAATTGAGATGACCAATTCTGCGAGTTGAGGTAAATTCTGAGGACCTAAATTGTGATGACCAATTCTATGGGTCGAAGCCAATTCTGAGGGCTTAAATTGTGATGACCAATTCTGTGGGTCGAAGCTAATTCTGAGGGCTTAGGTTACGATGACCAATTTGGTGGGTCGAAGCCAATTCTGAGAGCTTAAATTAAGATGACTGATTTTACGGGTCGAAACCAATTTTGAGGGCTTAAATTTAGATGACCAATTTTGTGGGTCGAATCCAATTCTTAGAGCTTAGGTTGTGATGACCATTTCTGCGGGTCGAAGCCAATTCTGAGGGCTTAGGTTGTATTGAGCAATTCTGCATGTCGAAGCCAATTCTGAGGCATTAAATTATGGTGACCAATTCTGTGGGTCGAAGCCAATTCTGAGGGCTTAAATTGAGATGACCAATTCTGCGGGTCGAAGCCAATTCTGAGGGCTTAGGTTGTGATGACCAATTATACGGGTCGAAGCCAATTGTGAGGGCTTAGGTTGAGATGACCAATTCTGCAGGTCGAACCCAATTCTGAGGGCTTAAATTGAGATTCGAAGCCAATTCTGAGGTCTTAAATTGAGATGATCAACTGTACGGGTCGAAGCCAATTTTGAGGGCTTAAATTATAATGACCAATTCTGCGGGTCGAAGCCAATTCTGAGGGCTTACGTTGTGATAACCAATTCTGTGGGTCGAAGCCAATTCTGAGGGATTAAATTGAGATGTTCTTGGGGAATTCTGTCGGGGAAATTACCTCGTGATTTTGATTTGAGCTGGGGAGATGATTGCTGGGAAAATCTTCGCATCTTTTGGAGACTTTGCGGGGTAATAGCCACATTGATGCTGTAAATTCCACTGGGGATGTGATTAGGTGGTCCATGGTTTGGACGCTTTGATCAGGGAGACTTTTGGGGGATAGGAGATAACCTGAGATTTGGGATACTTCAGGGGTCCTCTGGGATGTTACTGGGGGAGATTCTCTTGGCTTTTGAGAGTTTCGCTGGGAAAATAGGGATTTCGCTTGAGGGAGTGTGAAATTTTCTTGGTTAAAATGTTCTAAACCCTTCCCGGGATTTTTAGAAATTTTCTGAGGATTTTTCAGAAAATTTAAGGAGGGTGCCGGTCGGCATGGTGTGGAGGACGGGCTGTAGGTGAGACAGATGGCCTGGTTGTTTATTTTGCTGGTGCTGGGGGGATTTTTGGTGGCATCGAGCGGCGACATCATCCACTTATGGTTTTTGCCATACTTGAGGGTGTTTTCGAACATCCCTCTTTATGATTGGGGGAGCCTGACTTTGGCGACCCTTTATTTTTCGCTGGATACATTTAACCGGTGCTGCCGATAGACTTTTACTGGATCCATGTATCTTCTTGAGATATTCATTAGTTTGCGCATTTTCCTTTCATGCATTCGCATTTTTCTTGTGTCTCTTTTTGATTGCAGATTCTTATTTTAGGTAGACGTGGTTCTATGAGGTGATTGGGTGTAATACCCAACTGATTTCTCTGAAGGATGAGACTGTTGGCGACTTTTATCTGTTGTATCGTTGGCGAAAGGCCAATCGATAGTCGAGGAAGTCTCTTTCTCTGGAGGCGGTGCGTCAGGTCTTGAATGGCCTGATCAGTGACAGGGTAAGAGTTTTTCCTTCTTCAGTCTTGGTCTTTGTGTGCTCTAACTCTGTATTGACTTATATCTGCGGGGGATTTTTTAGGTGACCTTTTACCCTTGGAGGATGACTGTTCAGGACACGGGGTCGACTGGGGTGAATACGCAGATGAGGCGTTTACTGGCGTATGAGTTTGTCCACTCTTGGTATCTCGAGGAGAGGGTGGTTCGACAGATTGCTGAGGAGGAGGTGGTGATGCCGCCTGCGAGGCCCCTTATGTCTATGAGGCGGGAACGACTGCTGCGAGAGGATGCGAGGATTGCAACGACGATTGACGAGTCCTATCTGTTGTATACTGACACAACTTTTCCATACGATTATATGGACTTTGCGACAAGCTGGCTGATGGCGCCCAATATATATGATGCACTACCTTTCTCTCCTGCGGCTTCGAGTTGGCCAGTGGGGTCCTCCCACAGTGGTGGTGGTCCGTTCACATCTACGGCGACGGTGACTTCGGAGGTTCCCTTTGTGCCGTTGCATACGCCTTCCTATAACATTCGACAGGCTGATGGAGGGATGGTGTCTTTGTTTCATCGTCCTCATGCAATGGACCCGGAGGAGTTGGGCTTGGCAGAGGAGGTTCTTTGTCCTTTGGTATACCTTTTTGTTCTTTTCTTTTGGTTTCTTTTTTTTCTTTGGTTTCTTTTTTATCTTCTCTGCATGATACTGATTCTGCCTTTTCTGGCAGTAAGTCCGGGTGTCCACCATTTGGCTAAGGGATATTAGGGACTGGATATCTTCAGTGACTGCCCATTTTCGAAATGCGGTTCCTGTTCCTTCTTTCTTGGTGCCGTCTACCTCATTCGGGGATGTAAGGACATTTCTGTCCATTGTCAATATGTATGTCGTACGCCATTACATCGTTGAAGAAATTCAAGATCGCAACTACATCAAAGGATCCGAATATCAAAGCGTCTTCAACATCATAACCTCTGCGAGAATGAACTTGGTAAAGTTTTGTTTTTAAGTCCCTTAAAGTTTCATACTTAGTATTGGGAAATTTTTATAAAATGTTTTTTATAAAAATAAGAAGTAAGTTTTTTCAAGCAAAATGAGGCTTTTAAAAGTTTTTTTTCTGGTAAACCGGACCGGTCCTCCCCTTTTAAAAATGAATCGATCCGCCTCTATACCAGACCGATCCGCTGTGCATCAGAACCAGTAGACCCCAGATCGCAGGCAAACCGAAGAAGCCACTTTAAAAAATGAACCGATCCGAGGTCGGACCGATCCGCCTCCAAAACGGACCGATTCGCTCTGGATAATTTCGAACAGATCCATGAGATTTTTTACCACCAATTCAAGTTTCCTATAACTATACCTATTTCGGTGATGAATTTTCTAAGTCTTTGAGAAAACATTTCTAATAGTTCAAACACAACAAGACTTCGATTTTTGATGTGCCTAACATTTTTTTGATTCAGACACAAAAATCCCAATTACTTTTCTAAATCTTTTGGAACCCTAGAACACAAGATTTGCTATTGTTCAACCTTTGTGGGGAGATCTTTGCAACCGAGGGCTGCGTGTCCTTGCTGAGGGAGTCTCTACAAAGTTTTATGGTTGCGTGTCATTAAGGAGAGTTACGGTTCTTCCTTTATTGTTTGGGTTGCGAGTCCTTGGAGGGTGCTGCGTGTATTCTCTTGCTGAGTTCAAGACTGCGTGTCTTTGTGGGTTGGCTGCGCGTTGATCCATTGCAGATTTCTCTATGTAATTGTAAGTTGCGATTTATATATTCATAGTGAAATAAAGGTTTTACCCGAAAGGTTTTTTTTCCTGAAATCTTTGTCTCAGCTTATTTTTGTGTCACATGCTTTATTTATTTATGGGTTGACACACGCACCTTAGATGCATGTTTAGGGACTCTAATTAAATAAGAGGTACTTGGAAACTTGCGAATTTAATTTAATCAATTATCACATAGTAGCACTTTTCAAATTGGTATCAGAGCGGGTTACGCTAATTTATCGCGTATTATTATTTTTCGCAAAATCGTGTGATATTGATTTTTTTTTTAAAATCGGCTTTGTGAAAATTCGCATTTTTTTCCTATGGAGCTCTTATATAATCAGATGCCTATTTTTGACGAGTCTAATTATGCCTACTGGAAAGCGCGTATGAAATCGATTTTAAAATCTATTGACGAGCATGTTTGGTTGCTTTGCGAGAATGGTTGGACATCTCCCACGGTCACTGTTAATAACATCACCACTTTAAAACCCGTGTCAGCCTGGACTGAAGATGATTATAAATTGTCCAATTTTAATTCCCGTGGTCTGAGTGCTACTTCTAGAGCTGTCTCTCCTGATAAGTTTCACCGAATTATGCCGTGCACCACGTCTAAAGAGGCTTGAGATGTTTTGAAACTGACACATGAGGGTACGAAGGCGGTTAAAGAATCAAAATTACAAAATTTGGCCACCCAATTTGAGACTATTACCATGTATGAGTCTGAATGCTTTGATGATTTTTATGCTCGTTTGTCAGACATTGTTAACACATGTTTTAATTTGGGTGAGGTGATTGATAACACGCGTGTCGTTAAAAAAAATTTGAGATCTCTCCCAAAACGCTTTATTCCTAAAGTCAATGTTTTGAACTCTTTGGGAAATTTGAAATCACTTAAGTTCGAAGAACTTGTAGGAGATCTTCAAACCTACGAGATTGACATGTTTCCCAAAACCATTAAGTCCAAGGATAATGGCATTTCTTTAAAGACTCATTTTAAGAAAAAGAAAGAAAAAGTTTGTGAGTCCAATTCTGAGGGAGATTTTGATTTTAATGATATGGCCTTGTTTGCGAAAATTTTAAAAAAAAATTCTCAACATGAACAAAAATAATTCTTCCAATAAAAAGAATTTTTTTGAGAAAAATAAAAAGGAAGGAAAGGCCAAAGAAAGTGGTGAGAGGGAAAAAGAGAATGACTCCGATGAGGAGTGTGAGGAAGATTTTGAGAACGTCACTTGTTTTGAATGTGGGGGTAAGAGGCATAAGTCATTTGAGTGTCCTACACGGCTTAGAAAGAAAGGGAAGAAAATAGCCATGCCTGCCACACTTAGTGATAGTGAGAAAGAGGAGGGAGATGATTCCGATAAAGGTTTAGCACATGGGATGGTTGTCTCTTTTCTAGTCATGTGAGCACACTCACTTTATCTCACGAGAGTGCACACGAGAGCGATGATAGTGATTTGTGTTCATCTAGTGAGGTAGAAAGCGAGGAGGAGAGTGGAGATGAAAGTGAGCTCCAAAAAGCGTTTAGGGATTTGTACACCGAGACCTTGAAGACAAAGAAGTATAATTGTGATTTAGGTCATCGGGTTTTAGATTTGGAGAGAGAGAAGGAGGTTTTGAGAAAGGAGAAGTATGAATTGACCGACACGTTGTCTAGTCTGACGACACGTGTATCCCAAGTCGAGAGTGATCTCGAACGTGCTCGGGAGGTCAAAGTCATGTTTAAGAATGCACCTAAGAAGGTTGAAAAGGTGGTTCTTAAGGGTCAAGGTGAGAATTTAGGAATAAGTCATGACGGTGCTTTTACGTCCCAATTAGCACCTGAGTCGGTTCCCACTTTAGTGTTAGATTCACATAAGTCTCACCCTAACCCACCTAGGCGTCCCATTCCTATTAGGAAAGTGCGTCCTAGAGTTTTTGAGAAAGGTGTTTCGAGGCCTGTTTATGTTTGCTCACATTGCAAAAGGAGAGGACACCTTAGGGAATTTTGCTTTAAGTTGGGTTATGTGTCACGTTTTGCTTCTACACGTGTTTCTGACACACATGCACCCACACGTGATACTTTACATGCTCCCGGAGACTACATGAGAGAGTTTACACATTTAGGTGAGCAAGTTAAGTTTTTAGTCAAAACTTCACAAGAATTGATGGAGGTTTTTCATAAGTTGTCACCACCTTTGGAAAACCCCTCCGCACCTAATGATTGAGGTTTGACTTGTTTACTAGCATAGGATGTTTTTCATAGTGACATTGTTTGCCTATTGCTAGTATGTATCATTTTTGTATGTTTTATTTTTTTTAGGAAAATTTTTGAAAAATACAAAAAGATTTTATTTTGATAAAATTTTGAGAAAATCTAAAAAGATTTTTGTATTTTGTTTGCACCTTTTATGGATGAGCACTTAGGATGACCATGTCATAACATCATTCCATTTATCCATGTGACTGTTTGATAGTGTTTTGAGACAATAGGTCAATTCATCCTTGTGCTTTATAATGTTTGGAATTATTAAGATGTAATTAAGTGTTACTTCCTACATGTTTGACTCATGTTGCCTTTATTGCACACATGCACGAATTTGTTTGATTATTGTGCTTGTCTTATCACATGTTGGTTGGGTGTTTTCACTTCAATCCTGTCTTTAAAACGAACCAAGCGCGATAAATTTTGATAAGGAAATTGTGCATATAAAAACCGTTTTGTGAGTTTGTTTGTTTGTTTGAATACGGGGAGGGCTGCGAAAGGTTCATTTTGCCTTTGCGAATACTAAGCCATCGTTAAATTGGACCTAAAAAATGGAGAAATTTTTATTATCCGAGGACTAAAGAAGTTTAAAAGAGCCCGAAAAAATTTAAAGGCAATAAAAAGAAATTCATGCCAAATTATGGGCCATTTAGGTTTTTTGCACCAATTCTCCAAAGTTTAAGAATTTAGATCACCTCTAAAAGAAAATATGCATGAGTGAGTTTGGTTGGAGAATTTAAAACGGGTTTGCACGACCTTGAAATGCTTGAAAATGCGCTACATAGTTTTGGACGTTATTGGTGTGGAAATCACTTTGACTTTGATTTGTTTATTTGTATAAGACGATGTCATCTAAATTCAACAATATTTTCACCTAAGGATAATTTTGATGTTCATTCATTAGGGGTACACATATTCATCGTGCGTATATGATTGATTGAGTTGATTTACCTATCGAATGTGCTCACACCCATTCATTCCATTTCCATGACTTCGTTGGTTGAGTCTAAATCCATGGTGTGATTTTTGTAGCATTTTTTTTCAAATGTATCTTACTTTTGTATAAAAAAATGAAAAAAATCAAAAAGAGTTTGTGATTTGTTTTTTAGCATCTCCTTGCAAGAGCACGTTTTCCATATTATTTGATGCCCTGTTTTGTGTACCGTGACACCCCGATTTTGCCTATTTGATTCATTCTTCTCATTTGTCTATTTGGGGACATCATAAAAAGGGGGAGAAAGAATTATCATTTTATGGGGGAGTTTGAATTTTGGGGGAGTTTTTAAGATTCAGCTTATGTTTTTATCATTAATTGGTATCTATGTTTATCTCATTTCAAACTCTATATATGACGTGGTATTTGCTTTGTCTCATGTGTGTAGGTACGAAGATTGAAGATCAATATGTTGCACACCCTGATGAGAAAAGCTTTGAGCCTTGATGATTGTTGAAGATTGAAGAACAAACGATGAAGATTTAAACATTTGTATCTTTCCATATTTAGGGTTCATGGGAGGGTAGATTTGTATAGGTCATTAGTTGATAATTCGGATATTTTTTATGTATGTACCGGCATAGACATAGGGGGAGATTTGTAAGGACATTTCTGTCCATTGTTAATATGTATGTCGTACGCCGTTACACCGTTGAAGAAATTCAAGATCGCATCTACATCAACGGATCCGAATATCAAAGCGTCTTCAACATCATAACCTCTGTGAGAATGAACTTGGTAAAGAAATTTTTATGAAATGTTTTTTATAAAAATAAGAAGTAAGTTTTTTCAAGAAAAATGAGGCTTTTAAAAGTTTTTTCTCTGGTAAACCGGACCGGTCCGCCCCTTTTAAAAATGAACTGATCTGCCTCCGGACCAGTCCGTCTCTATACCAGACCGATCCGCTGTGCATTAGAACCAGTAGACCCCGGATCGCAGGCAAACCAAAGAAGCCACTTTAAAAAACGAACCGATCCGAGGTCGGACCGATCTGCCTCCAAAATGGACCGATCCATTATGGATAATTTCAAACAGACCCGTGAGATTTTTTACCACCAATTCAAGTTTCCTATAAATATACCTATTTCGGTGATGAATTTTCTAAGTCTTTGAGAAAATGTTTCTAAGAGTTCAAACACAACAAGACTTCGATTTTTGATGTGCCCAACATCTTTTTGATTCACACACAAAAATCCCAATTACTTTTGTGAATCTTTTGGAACCCTAGAACACAAGCTTTGCTACTGTTCAACCTTTGTGGGAAGATCATTGCAACCGAGGGCTGCGTGTCATTGCTGAGGGAGTCTCTACAAAGTTTTATGGTTGTGTGTAATTAAGGAGAGTTGCGGTTCTTCCATTGTTATTTGGGATGCGAGTCCTTGGAGGGTGCTGTGTGTATTCTCTTGCTGAGTTCAAGACTGCGTGACTTTGTGGGTTGGCTGCGCGTTGATCCATTGCAAATTTCTCTATGTAATTGTAAGTTGCGATTTATATATTCATAGTGAAATAAAGGTTTTACCCGAAAGGTTTTTTTTCCTGAAATTTGTGTCTCAGCTTATTTTTGTGTCACATGCTTTATTTATTTATGGGTTGACACACGCACCTTAGATGCATGTTACAGACTCTAATTAAATTAGGGGTACTTGGAAACTTGTGAATTTAATTTAATCAATTATCACACAGTAGCACTTTTCAGGGGAGGAGTCTGGCTTGGGTAGCGGTGGTGCATCATCTCGCCGCAGGGGAAAGAGAGCGCGTCGCAGGGATGGATGCTCTTAGAGAGAGAGGGGAAAGGGTAAGTGATAGAGAGAGTGTGGGTCCGGGCTGAGTCCCATTGGTTTTTTTCTTTCCTTTATTTTCATGCAAAAATGATGTAGCACAGAAAAATATCTATGCAATGCAATGGAGTTTTTTTTATTATCTTCTATTAATGATGAATGAATGAATGCATGCATATGCGCTTTTTACTTTGCTGATGAGACCGTAAAAATAAATATTTTTGGAAGTTTTAAAAGGAGGTTTTATTCACAATGTGGAATTATATAAAGACGAAAAGGGAATTTTAAATTCTGTTTGAGAATATCAATTTATTTTTATTGAGTTTTCTAATTTTGGACAAAAGAGGAAAAAGGAAAACTTCCAAAAATGGGGGGTTACCGATCGACAAGCCCCTTGTCCTGCCTATCGGCGGGTCAGTCCAGTCTAATCAATCAAGGCTATGATTGGTACTCTCTTTAGCCTTTGTTACCTTGTGGGGGAAGGATTCCCTCCGATTTCTGCAAAGGCTGTGTCTTTTGCGAAGGTTTTCAAGTATAAAATGAGGTAAGGGTGGAGTGTTTTCATCACACCTTCACATTCTTCCTTTTCCACATTCTTACTTATTTACTATTTCTTGTAAGATGGCTCTCCCTGGTAGTATTGAGTTTGCTAACTACCTCGAAGCCTTGGAAGCAATGTGCTCTTATAATGTTGACTACGATGCTTTAACATGCGTTGAGTCTCTTTATGGCGTAATCAACCCATATAATGGAACATACTGATGGAGGTGGTACAATTTTGGTACCCCGAAGACCATGTATTCTTCTTTGGATTCGAAGAAGCTTGTTCGACTTATGAGGAGTTTTCTGGCATGTTAGGTGTAAATCCTATTGTGGCAGCTGCTATGCCTGAGTTTTCTCGATCTCCTCGGGAGTTGTTGGCTGGACTTCTTCGTGTCTCGCCCTCTGCGGGTAGATCTTTGGTTACTGGAGGAATGATCTCCCTTCCGGTGGTGCTGCGATCTGTGCATTTGCAGGAGGTTGGTGATGTTGGATATGCCGGAGCCGTCGTTCTAGGCTTGGTTTCAATATTACTGCTGGTGACTTGGGAGCTGCTAATGGACCCATAACTTGTAGCTATTAATTCATGGATGTCCTACCATCACAATACTGCGGCGGTGGTACTGGAGGAGACTTTGAATGACCTGGATGCCTAGCGAAAAGCCGTTCTGACTTTCTGAGGGGTAGCCCTGTGATGTTGTTCATGTGGTTGTCTGAAAGATTCTGCCTGGTGACTCCTCTGGAATATCCTTTATCGGCTGTGCCCAACTTATTTTCGCATCATTTCATTAGTGTTGGACTGGATATCGAGAGCTGGGAGAACTGGTTTGTGGAGCATGGGGCTCTAAATCTGCACTGGTCAGTGCCTTATTGGGGACAACTACTGCCTATTCTGGAGCTGGGGGAATATCCGTACGTTTGACTGGTTGGTCTCAGACAAAACTCTTTCAATTTTCCTTGGAATCTTCTGCGCTAATTTGGTTGGGAGCAGATCGTGCCACCTCAGACACTAGACTTCTTTCCGGTAGAAGATCTGACAGAGTGCCTGCGTATGTGGTTTGGCTCTTTGTGGGAGAGT
The DNA here is from genome assembly GCA_949130495.1 of Sambucus nigra. Classification (NCBI taxonomy): domain Eukaryota; kingdom Viridiplantae; phylum Streptophyta; class Magnoliopsida; order Dipsacales; family Adoxaceae; genus Sambucus; species Sambucus nigra. The sequence continues at coordinate 70,987,622 of OX422211.1, read as the reverse complement.
CGGCGTCCGTCGACCCGTCCCTCTCAGTCTGTTGGGAGAGTTTGGCACATCCCTGGGGATTATATGAAATGGTTGTTGAGAAGAATAGTCAGCAAGATGTTGGTAGTAGAGACCGAACAAAGGTGGCTTGCCTTATCTGATACCATGGAGGGAGGTGTGGTAGTTTTTTTGAGGTTGGTTTGAGCTTATCGGTCCATGGAGCGTCTGCGGCACTCCATTCAGGCAGGGGAATCTTGAGGACCCCAGGATGTAGATGATGACGGAGTGGGCTCCTCTGGCAGCTATGGGTAGGACTCTTTGAGAGTTTGTTTTGTAATGGGGAATAAATTTGGGAATTTATTTAGCTTTTTAGGAAGGTAGGGGGAAGGGAATTATCCGTTCCTTTTCTTATGTAATTGCACTGGAATTTCTCATTAGTGAAATAAATAAGTCTTTGATCACTCAGCTATGCCTTTTGATGAATTTTGTATTTACCTATACCGATCGCTAAGGTATGCATAATCCTTTTGTTCAAGTATATGTTATAATGAACTGTCATTCTGGAAGATAAGAAAAGAATAGTTTTTTGTGACAAAGAAAAGGGTCGTACTCATGTAAGATCTATGATCTGCCTACGTACCTATGGTTTTTTTTGAAAGGTTTTAATATTTCTAAAATGTTTTTTTGCAGAGGATCAGGCCCACGTAGTTTTGGCTAGAGGGAAATGAAGATTTTTTTAGAATAGAAGGGAGATGAGAAGAGTCGTAGCGCACCAAGATTTCGAACTAGGGGTAGAACTTCTTGAGATGGTCCAGGTTGACTGGACGAGCCATCTATTTTCCATCTAGGTCGGCGAACATAGCGAAATCACCGAACAAGATCTTTTTCACAATGTATGGACCACTCCAATTGGGCTTGAATTTCCCTTTGGGGTCCCAGATGGGCCCTACTATTTCTTTGAGGACTAAATCCCCTTCTTGGACACCGTAGTCCTTGATTCTCTTATTAAATGAATGTGCTATTCGACGATGGTATCCTTGTATGTGATACAACTCTTTCAGTCTTTTTTCATCCAAGAGTGATAAGTCGTCGAGACGGCTTTGATACCAGTCCTACTCACTGACTTGGCTTTCAAGCATGACACGAAGTGAAAGGGATTTCTAGCTCCACGAGTAGGATCACTTCCATGCCGTAGACCAGAGAGTAAGGGGTAGACCCAGTAGAGGTTCAGATTGAGGTTCGGTAGCCCCAGAGGGCGTAAGGGATTCGATCGGCCCAATCTCGATAGCTTTCGGTCACCTTACTGATGATGACTTTGAGGTTTTTATTGGAGGCCTCGGTTGCATTGTTGGCCCGAGGTCGATAGGGATAATATTTGTGTCTATGAATCCCATACTCATTGACCACTTTTGTGACTTCTGCCTCAAAATGCAACCCATTATCTGACACCAGTTTGTGCGGGACCCTATATCGGCAGATGTTGCTCTTCTTGATGAATTTGGCCACTTTTTTAGTGTTCAGAACTGCGTATGACTCTACTTCAACCCACTTAGTAAAATAATCAATGGAAACTAGGATGAATTCATGCCCGTTGGAAGCCTTGGGTGTAACCTTCCTTATGATGTCGATGTCTCAGGTGGAGAACGGCCATGGAGAAGTCATGTGGTATAATTCTCACGAAGGCAGGTATTGAAGGTTGGAAAACTGTTGGCATTTGAGGCATCTCCGAACATAGGCAGTGAAATACTGGATCATGGTGGTCTAGTAGTATCCTTGTGGGATGATCTTCTTGGCAAGCATGTGACCATTCATGTGGGGGCCCACCTTCTTCGCTGTGAATTTTCTGCATTACCTCTTCAATGTCACCCCTTGCGATTCAGTGTAGATATGTTCCATCGAAGTTTCTCTTGAATAGTGCTTTATGACAGATGATGTACTGGCGGCCAGTCTTCGGAGGGTTACTCGATCTTTCTTATTGGAACCTTCGGGATACCTACCATGCTTGAGGAGGTGACAATTATTATAGTACTAGAAATTGTCTAGCTCGGGATCTTCTTTGGTGATGAGCTCAATGTGGTAGCAATGGATTGGTTTATCTTTCTTTTGAATTAGGAAGGGGGCATTATTATTCCTTTGGTCATGTCGACCATAGAGGCTAAGGTAGCAAGGGCATCGACTAGGTTATTCTTTACTCGAGGTAAGTAGTGGAAGGTGATGTCTTGGAATCGGTAGGCTAGTTCTTCTAAGTGGGCATGGAAGGGTTGGAGCTTCTCGTCCTTGACTTTCCATTTTTTGAGCACTTGAACGATGATGAGGGCAGAATACCCGTAGACATCTAGGTATTGAATTCCTTTATTGAGAGAAACTTTGAGGCCTACTGTACACACCCCGTATTCAGTCATGTTATTAGTGCAGAGGAAACCCAATTTATTAGCGATGGGAGTGTGGGAGTCATCTGGGGTGATCAGAAGTATCCCAATGCCATATCCTTTTTTGTTGGCAGTGTCGTCGAAGAACATTTACCATCAAAGGTCGTATTTATCGATGTAGAGGATGTTTTCATCTGGGAATTCGTAGATCCAAACATCAGCTTCTTCTATGGGGTAGTCAGCGAGGTAGTCAGAGAGGGTTCTTCCTTTCATGGATTTTTGTGTGACGTACACGATATCAAACTCGTCTAGGAGCATCAACCATCGATCCATTCGATTGGATAAGGTGGGTTTCTCAAGTATGTACTTTATGGGGTCCATTTGGGATATAAGTTTGATGGGGGAAGGCAAGCATGTAGTGTCACAACTTTTGGATGACCCAAGCAAGCACGACACATGCCTTCTCTAAAGCAGTGTAGTTGACTTCGCACCTGGTCATTTTGTGACTGGCGTAATAGATGGCTATTTCTTTAAGGGAATTTTTAAGGTATTAGGCTAGCAAAGCCCCATCTGCAGTGTCAGTTATGGTTAGGTATGGGAGCAAAAGGAGACCAGGCTGTGGTGGCATGAGTACCGGAGGTTGGGTAAGATATTGTTTGATTCGGTTAAAAGTTTCTTGGCAGGCCTCGTTCCAAACCTTGGTTGAATCCTTTCGGAGGAGTTTGAAAATAGGTTCATAGATGGAGGTTAGCTGGCTGATGAACCGACTGATGTTTTACAATTTTCCAAGGAAACCACGGATTTTTTTCTCCGTTTGGGGAGGTGGCATCTCAAGTATGGCTTTCATCTTGGCAGGATCTCCATATATCCCCTTCTTACTGACCATGAATCCCAAGAGTTTTCATTTTGTAATGCCGAAGACACAATTCTATGGATTGAGTCTCATCTGAGACCATCGCAGTCGTTCGAAGAACTTTCGGAGGGCGGGGACATGACCTTCTCTAGTTTTGGATTTGATAATCATATCATCCACATAAACCTCGACCTCTTTGTGAATCAGATCGTCTAGGATGGTTATGGCAACCGTCTGGTAGGTAGCCCTATCATTTTTGAGACCAAATAGCATAATGGTGTAGCAAAAGGTTTCCCATGGGGTGATGAACGCGGTCTTTTCTTGGTGATCTGGATGCATTTTGATTTGGTTGTATTCGGTAAACCCGTCGAAGAATGACTTAAGAGCATGACTGGTTGTGTTGTCCACGATCATGTTGATATTGGATAATGGGTAATCATCCTTTAGAGAGGCTTTGTCAAAGTCCCGATAGTGTACACATAACCTAATTTTCCCTCCCGATTTCGGTACAGGCACTATGTTGGCTAGCTATGTGGGATATTCGATCATGCGAATGAAACCCACGTTCAGTTGTTTGACCACTTCTTTTTTGACTTTGAGCGACCATTCGGTGCGGAGATTTTTCAACCTTTGTTTAATTGGCTTGTACTCTGGAAGAGTGGGGATCTCATGTTGAGCTATTTCAGGATCAATGCCGGGTATATCGTCATAGGACCACCCAAAGACATCCACAAATTCCTTTAGCAATTCCTCGAGTTGTGCGTACTAATGCTTTTTAAGGGTAGCCCCTATCCTAATCTCACGCAGTTGGCTACTAGAATTGAGGTTAACAATAACAGTTTCTTCTTCATTAACTTGAACGTGGTTATGTTGTTTGTTATTAACCTTATTTTGATCAGTTAAGAATTATTCATTTGCAAAATCATCATCATCAAAAGTTTGATTAGAATCTAAACAATTAATGTAAGGCACAACAAGATACTCAAAATCTTCATTTATTTCATTGATAGGAAAAACAACATTGAGAACCTCATCAAAGGAGGTCTCGATTACATTTGAGCAAGGATAGATAACAGAAGAAGAGATTGGGTAAACATTGGGGTTAGGTGGGATTTTAACATGCCAGTTGAGGAGAGGTGAATCAATAACTTTAATCAGGTGGGATGGATCCAGTGATGTAGTGCCTGAATGAACCGTGCAGAGTGTCAGACCCAGTGTTTGTAAGTCAAACGAATCCTCGGAGTCACTTCCCTCAAAATTTATGTTATCTTTGATGAGTGGTTGTACATGGTGTTGGGAATTTTTGGCCCATAGGTAGCTGTCTTGGAAAAAGATCTCCATTCCAGGCTTCATCATCTTGTCTGTATGGCCATACCATGGTTTGGAAAAGCCACAAAAAGGGAATTATTCACCCTCTTTGATGAATCTCCCATTCAAGGAGTCACCTGGGATAGTATGGATGCAGTCTAATCTTCTATTTGGTCGAGATTGGCGGATCATTCTGAGATCTTGTTCTGATGGTTGATACCCCAAACAACAAGGAGGTAAAGCTTTTTTTAGTTCAATGGGATCAATTATCCCTTGCTGTCTTTGTCCTAGCCCCAGTCTGGGCATAAAGTGCATGTTTCTGAACATCTGAATCATATTGACATTGTCGTGAGGGTCGTATTCTAGACAAACCCTTTCTTTGAAATCGTCCCCTGTTGGGAGTAAAAGTGGCTCAACTCGGAATACTGATAAGAGCATATCATTTGGCCTGTGCTACATCTCAAGGATTGGATTGCTAGCACTTACACCCTTGGCATTGTCATCGTCGCCCAAAATGGTGATGCCTCGTTCGTCGATGAAGAACTTTAATTTTTAATGGAGCGAGGGAAGACACACCCTTGATACTGTGGAGCCAAGGTCGTCCGAGAAACAGGTTGAAATAAGCTGGGATGTCAATAACTTGGAACTCAACAACAGGGTTTATAGGGCCAGCCCCTATTACAAGTTTTAGGGATCCCATCACCTCTCGACGGGTATTATCGTAGTCACGCACCGCAGCGGAGGTTGGAGTGAGATCACTTTCCTTTAGTCCTAAGCATTTGAAAGTTCTTAATGGGTATACATTCAAGGTGAATCCATTATCGATAAGAGAGAGTGGTATGATCTTCCCCATAACTTCGATGGAGATGTTGAGTGCATTATTGTGGTTTGGCCCAATTCTGGGATTTCTTCTTCGGAAAAGGATAGCATTCGGGTAGAGGTCAGGGATCCGACTAAATTTATCGCTTCTTCTAGTGTGGTGGAAGGAGTAACTGTGGGTCTAGTGAGCAACTTGATCAAAGCATTTCTGTGTAGATGGGAAGATATTAGCTTGAGTTTTCTTTAGTTGATCGAGGATCTTGCTTTACTCGAGGGTCATCTCTGGTATAGGAAGTTTTTCAACGCCCTTCCTTTTGTGATTGGCTGGTGGTAAGCTTGGGATCTGGTAATGCCTTCCCAATCTGGTCATGTGATTTACTAAAGAAGGGAAGAACATGAACCCCGTTTCCTCGTCAATCTTGAGTTGTTCTGTCACCTTATTTATTTCTTCGAGGAGTTCTTTAAATGATATCATCCTACACATGTTGGCTACCGGGCCAGTTTTCTCTTAAGCTTGCTCTTCATTTGAATCTCTAAATTCTTCACCCCATCCGGTGGTAACAATTCTGGTTTTCCATGTAAAGTCAATGCATTCCACAACTTCAATGGCTTCTTCGTACAAGTCCTCCCATTCTGCAAGGAGGTGTAAGGCTGAAGGGATCAGGCGCCCTTGTAACTTCAGAGTATCAAGTAACTCGGTCATGCTACAAATATTGTTGGTTTGTCTAAATAATTCTGCCATGATCTGGACAACCTCATCTAGACTGACTTCATCGGTTGGTACTACCCAATTGTCTGACTCTCGAGCCCATTCCCATGCTTCCAAGAATAGCGTACTGAACCTCTGGAAATCAATGGTCATCTGTGAGGGAAATTTCAAGTCGAACTCTAAGAGTTGGTTTAATACTTATGATAATTCCATACTTCCATTTTTAGAACGGGTACGGACCACGATGCGTGCTCTGGTAAGGAGTGACAGTGCCTGATCAGCGAGGCTAACAGGTGTAGGAGGAAATATGGGCAAGTTTGGAGAGGTTCGGGAGAGCATATGGGTGTGATTTGTGTTGAGGGATCAAATTTTGGGTTCTCTTCTAGGAAGATAACATTGGCATGATTTAGGAGTGGGTTGTGAGTAGTGTTTGGCTTAGAATTGGATGGTGAGGCAATGGAACCCCGATCAATTAGACCTTGGATTATGTTTCGAAGGTGAAAGCATTGGTTGGTGTCATAGCCGGCAGTCTGGTGAAAGGCGCAGTGGGCATCTTCCTTGAAGTTTCTAGGAAGTGGATTTGGCAATGGATGGGGGTCCAAGGGTTTAATGAGGTTTTGGATTAACAGGGCTTGATAAACTTTGGAGAGGGGAGCATGGATCTCTGTGTATTCCTTTCAGACTGGGACAGGGGGGCTTTCTGGAGCCCATGAGGTGGTTGGTTGAGAGATGTTGTTGATGGTTGGGACTGCAGCATTGGTAGGCTTATGATATTTTCTGGGAGTGAACTGTCTAGACACTTTCTTGGGTTCAACTTCTGTTTTAGCAAGACCCTCCTTGATTTCTACTCCGGATTTTCTGAGATCTCGAAAGTGGGGATAGTATTGGCCTCCCATTATTGCTCGAACATGAGGTAAGAAGTTATTCTTCACTATGTTGACTTGTTCTTCTTTGGATGGCCGATTGGTCATGGTGGCTGATTTTTCCCCTCCATCGAGCTATAAAGTTACTGACTGATTCCCCAGAGTTCTGTTTGAGTATCTCTAAATCACGACAGGTGACCTCAAGCTCTTCGTTTTATTTGTACTGCGATATGAATTCTCGGGCTACATCCTCCCAGCTATGGATTCTGGACTCCTCGAGAGATAAAAACCATCGGAATGCGCTATCCTTCAAAGTTTGCTAAAATAATTGGGCCATCAATTTTTTAGAAGCCCCTAGGAGAGTCATAGAAAGGTGATAATTGCGAAGATGAACAATCGAGGGTCCATTTCCTTTGAATTTCTCGATATTTGGCTTCTTGAACTTCTCGGGTAACCTCACCTTAGGATAAGGAGACATGTGGGTGTAGTCTAGTAATTTCCAGAGATTCTGACTTGGTTGAACTTCTTAGTTAACATCTTGAGATATTATTTGACCTTGTTCAACTCTTCCACATTTGGATCAATGATCATAGGTAAGTTAACCCTAGGTTGGGCATGGTTTGGCATAAGAAGCTGGGCGGGCGGTGACCCGTTTGCAGGATGGGCACGTGGATGGTGCTAATACTATTCGGGAACTCAGATTTGATCGGGTGGACCCATAGCACGAGGGAATAGGTCCTCGAGCTCTTGAGGAATAGGAACATAGTTTCATTGCATCTCTCGAACCTCAATCGAGAGGTTGTCAATCTTAAACACGAGCTGAGCTAAGGCTGCCGTCAGATCTGGCTGCACAACTGGTACTTGATCTGTGTTCTCCATGGAAAGCTGATGGATTCCAGACTCGAAAGAAGTAGCATGGGAACGAACGAAACTCTGGGGTGATTTGATTGAAGATCGAAGCCAATAAGGAGCTAGGCCAAGGACGCGCAATCGACCTGAGAAGGCATAAAATGGGATTTATTTTTGGAGAAAAAGAATGAAAATATTTTTGATATTTTTTTTTAGATTGAAAGGAAAAATATTTTTGGATTTTTGATGAAGAAAGGAAAAATGTTTTTGGATTTTTGATAAAGGAAGGAGAAATGTTTTTGGATTTTTAATAAAAGAAGGAGAAATGTTTTTGGGAGACGGGTCTCAGCATGATTATTATAATTATTATGTTCTCTCTTGTATTAAATTCTCCTATATGTAAAAATCAAATGTCGGACGGGACCCGAGTCTGGAAAAGTTGGGGTTGTATATATAAAGTTATGATTGGACTTGTGACCAGGCTCACGGGCAGGGTCCCATTTTAAAAATGCTTAAAAATTTGGGCGACAGGTCGATCTGGAATTTCAATAGAGTTTTGGGTTGAAATCGACAATCTAACATGTGTGTCCTAGTCTTGACACCTATATATAGGTATGTTGTTGGTTGGGTGAATTGGAAAGGGTTCCCCCCTTTGGCATGGCTTCCACGATATACGTCTTGCTTTTGAGGGCAATCGGTATTTGTGGACAAGCCATTTGATATACCTGAGTGTACGTGAATTGCCTCACTATATACCTCGTGGGGGATGATACGTATGAGAAAGAATTCGATATACTCGACGTACGTGAATGAATTCCCTACGATATACCTCCCGTCATGGCTTCGGTCAAGCGGTACGATGCGGGGGAACCGTTCAATATACGTCGAAGGTACTTGGCCAATGGAAGGTGAGAGTCATATCGCTTAGGCTAACTGCGCCCTGTCGGACCAGCGCCCATCACGAAGTGACCCTCCAGTTACTGGACAAATTTGGTCAATACCAATGCTCTTTGGTGATGTCGTGTGAATCATGGATGATTCTCTTATTAGTATCTTATGATGCGAGTATCTTTCTTGATCATGCAAAACAGGGAGAAAAGTACAAGTACCAATGGTATACCAAGTATGGATGGGTGATGCGTGCAACATGTGGATACACGTGATCCTAGGTGCACGTGGTGCGAAGTGTACATGGAGAATCTTCTACAAGCGTGTGAATAGAAGCATAAGCATGAGGTACACATGAATAATAAAAGGGGAACATACAAAATAGGGGAATATATAAGAGAATAAAACACCCATGTAAATAGAGTCTAGCCCAATTAAAGAAAAACATCCACAGCAGAGTCTCCATTATGGCCATCCCCGATCCTCGCGAAGGGAGAGAGATGATGAGAGGGGGTGTCATCTCTGCGGTGGAAGATACTGGTCCCGTGCATCCCTCTCGGGAGTGCTTCGCCCATCATCGACGATGTGTGAGGTGAAAATGTAGAGAGATGGAGTCGCCAGTCTATTTTTCTCAAAACAGACAAAAGAAGGTGGCGTCGTCCCGAAGGAAAGCATTCCAAGACATACTGATACATACGAAACCAAAATTGATTCGAAAAGCGTTCGGAGGCTAAGTTACGAAATGGGAAGGTGTTAGGCACCCATTCCGCCCTTGCGATCTCTCATGGATTGTTGCTATTTTCCTTTATTTTCCCGTGATATATGTGCATGTGTATATGTAGTGGAGATAGGAATCATCGACTTGTATCATGGAAGATATAAAGCGAGTCATCCATAGGAATGTTCCTAAAGGTAATATTAGAAAATATGATTTATGTGGTTATCCTTGCGTTAATCGTTATAAAGGAGAGATAACGCATGTGGAATAATACGCCATAAAGAAAAAATATATGTATATGTAAATATATAGATTTTAGGAGAATTAAGTTAAAGAATACAGAAAAATAACAAAAATGGAAGTAATAGGACTCGAGTCTCGAGTTTTATCCCGAGATGCCTACGTAGCCTATAGAGGCATCAAAGTCCACATAGTTCGTATGAAAAAATGAGGGGTGGGATTTATCCCATAAATCCAACCGGGTACTTCTCTTATACGTGTGTGTAAAATAATATTTTAGTTGTGAGAAAAGTGTGAGAAATTCCATTTGAAATTTATGAGCAAACCCTCTTTTTCTTATTTTTTTGGGTTTTTATTTATATGAAAATAAGATATGTGCAATAATACTAAATAAAAAGTATATTAGGATATGTGAGATGGAGAGAATAAAAGTGTTAAGTAATAAAACAAGTTAATGCGAATTTAGGAGAATTTGAGAAAGTTAGACCTTCTTGAAGATCTTGAGCTTGATCTTGAATGTTGGAGAGAATCCCTTGCACTTGGGTGATAATTAAAGTTAGTTAATTCACCAAGTTTGATGTAAAATATGATGAAAAGTGAGGGTTGGAAAGGGATTTCGATGTGGAAATCACGCTAACTTTGAGAGAGGTTTTCTTAATTTGCTGAGAGTGATGGATTTCAGATCTTGGGTCCCTTTTGCAATGAGGTCAGGCCCTTCTTTGTACAGGCCCAGGGCATTATCGATTGGCATAGTCCTAGTCCTGCCAATCGGTAGGAGTTTTTAGGCACACTGTCGATAGGCAGGGTTTGGAACCTGCCATTTGACAATCTCTTTCAGGTTCCTTCAGAAAAATGGTCGTAAAACGCAAACCGTTGATCCGAATCACACACGAGGAAAACTCTTGGAAAGGTACTTTAGATAACTTCGAAAGTACTTGGGACTGCTCCCGGGACCGAGAGTTGACTTCGGGTCAAATGTGGCTCAGAAGCGCTCTTCGGTCCTTTGGACGGGGAATTGTCGGACGCAAACGGATCGTTCGTCTGCATGGTAAGTAAGAATTATGCACGGGGTGGACCGTTGGAAAGGTTAGGAGATGTACTTAGACATTCCAAAGAGCTTGACTCAGTTTATGGAGTTGACTTTGGTCAATCGGGGTTTGAAAGCGTTCGGTGACCTTTCGGAGTAAAACAGGTCGTTCGTCCATACCGTAAGTCAGAATTGTGTACGGGGTAGATAGTTGGAAAGGGGATTCAGTTCCCTTTGAAGATTCATTCAGTCTCAATCGAGTTTAAGAGTTGACTTTGATCAAACGGAGCCCGAGAGCGTCCGGTGACCTCCTGATCAAGTTTTGGGGGAAAACGGGTCGTTCGTCTTCACCGTAAGTCAGAATCACGCATGGGGTGGACTGTTGGAAAGGGGTTTCAGTTCCCTTAGAGGATTCATTTAGTCTTAATCGAGCTGAAGAGTTTGAATTTTGGTCAAACGGAGCCTGGGAGTGCCCGATGGCCTCTAGGTCAGTACCCAGGGTATGACTTAGGTTTGTAGTGATGAAGGGTGGTGCTAGGGACCTAAGGAGAGGTTAGGGGGTGCTAGAATGGGGTGTCTACAAAACTCATGAATGAGCGTATGATGTTATCTTGATATTCGAGGACTTTGATGGTTTAGTCTTGGAGGAATCCTATGACTTAGAGTAGAAATTGATAATCCCCATAAGCTTGAGTATTGATGGCTCAATAATTTTGGGGATGAAATTTCCTAAGGAGGGAAGAATGTAATACCCCGATGAAATATTTTAATAATTTCCTCGCATAAGTTGTAATAATGTAAAAACCCTGAGATTTGGATCGTTATGATTGACTTTATAGCTACAATTAATTATTTGGGGTTTTGATTGTAATTATTGGAAGATTGTGTGATGAAAATTAGAAAATTTGGAGAAAAATTAAGAAGAGCCATTTGAACGAGTTCATGTCGTTCGAACGAGAAACCAAGGTCATTAAAACTAGGGGATCGAATGAGGTTCGAACTAGATCCCACTGAATAACAAGTCCTGGTCGTTCGAAGCACAGTCCGAATGAGAGACCATTCTCTTTCGAATGAGGTTCGAACGAGGTTACGTATAATTTTTAAATCATATTTCCCTTGTGAGCTACCTCATTTTGGGCCATGGATGGATGAACTTTCGAGCTCTAGTGAGCTTAGATTGGGAAAAAATGGGATTTTGGTGTTTAATGGGTTTTCATAAGCCTTGTTTGGGTTTATTTTGGTTATTTGAGGTTTGAAGGAGAGAGAGAGAGAGAGAGAGAGAGAGAGAGAGGGTCTTCAACCATGTTTATGCATTTCTCCACCTCTCTCTACTAGAAACCACCATGCTACCGTCATCCTTCCACCTCGTGTCACCACATTTTACACGTATTCCACCATATCCAAACCCTATATACCCATTTCCACAATGGATGAGTATATATATGAATTTATGGAACTTTTGTTGGGGGTTCTAAAAGATGGAAGTGGAAGATTTATGGGGTTTGAAGGTGGTTTTGCTTGGAAGATTAATGGAGCAAGCTTGGTGGAGCTAGGCAACCTCTTTAAGGCCACTTTATTAGGTGGGAGATTGGCATCTTCTTAGACCTTTCATGCGTACCGTTGTTGGAGCTCCATTTGAGGTTGGAAAATCTACTCTTAGTTTAAGACTCTATTTGTGTACTAGTAGTTTTGTTGTTAGAATTTAAGAATAGAATACATATAAATAAAATGATGGGTTTCTAGTGGATTTGGTATTAAATATTTTTATAAAATAAAAATGTTGGCAAAAATGTTATTTTGTTGGGAATAAATGCTGAGTAAATATTTCAAAGTTTTCTTAAAATAAGAATTTGGAATTTTTATGAAAATGGTGTAATCCTAGAAATTTGATACTAAACATTATATGAAATAAAATATTTTGAAATGATGCTAATTTTGCTAAAATATTTGGCGAAATAATGTACGAAAGCTTCTTGCAAAACGAAGATTTTATGAAAATTGGACGTTTGTTGAGTTTTGAAGAAATAAAAATTTCCTTTATATCTTGAAAGTGATTTTTGAAAGTATTACGAATATTAACAATGAAATGTATGTTTAACCCACTTAATAGGATTTTTGAATTAGAATCCATCTTTTCATGCATATAAACTTGTAGCAATTTTATAATGGGAATATAAACAAGTTAAAAGAAGATTTTGTTGGGTTTAAACATGAAATAAGAAAAATAGAAATCGTAGTCTTTAAAGTGTGTAAAAAGTGGTTGAAAGTGTGAGCGGTTTAAGGTTGTAAGACTACATGCGTTACTAAAAGAAAATTATATTTTCTTATAAAAGTAGTCTTTAAGCATAATTAGATTTCTTAGATAAAGAAAGTAAAAGTAGCCAAACGAATGTTGGGCTGTTCTCGGGAAAAATCGGGATACTCATAATTCATCCTCCTCCAACCTGTAGAATCAATAGGATGACACATGAGATTACCCCCTACTTCTGCCCTAGCATGCCAAGTCATTGCCTCCTCTATCCATGTTACTGTGAAAAATTGCTTTAATCTAGTCCCAACGGGAAAATATTTCAACACTTTTTTAGGCACTTTTGAGCTTGTGCCTTCCTTGCCAGTAGATTAGACATATCTAGGTTCATCGTATACCGGACAACGATCGATATTTTCACACTCCTTTCGATATAGTATGCAGTCATACACACAAGCATGTATCGATTTATACTTCATTCCCAAACCTTTCAAATTGTTCTTCATAACAGGATAACTATTTTGAAGCATATTCTCCTTGGGTAGTAAGCCCTTCACCCAATTCATAATTCCTGTCATGCTATTGCCAGAAAAACTATACTGCATCTTAAAACTGTGCAAACCAACCATGGCATGTAGAGTTGTTTGATCTTTCTCAGAGCCAGAGTATAACGGTTGGGTCGCCTTAAATTTTGAACTTTGGTAGTCATCCTCAAGGTTTCTCGTGATATCTTCACGAGCACCTGAACCTTGTACATCATCAGTAACCTCATTCTCCTCCGCTTCATAAACTCCGTACGCATCATCAACTAAATCCTCTAACATATTATGATCTACATCGTCCCATTCTACATCTATCCTACTTGTTGAAGGTTGTTGTGAAGGTTGTTCGGGGACAAAAGGAACTTTCAATTCACTGTGAAAACTCCAAAATCGATAAATATCTTGCATACCCCGTGTTAACAAATGTAGTTCAATTGTTTTCCACTCAAATGCCTTACCATTCTTACACCTAGCACACGGACACGGAAACTCTTCGTCATGATGACATCTCTTTGCGTATTTCACAAATTCATTAGCACCTCTGCCAAACACATCCCCCATTCTATTTGTCTCATCCATCCACTCTTTGTATTGAGGATATCCCATCACAACTACCACAATTAATCACCTATTAAAGGTAAGAAACGTATATTCATGGATTAGTATAAACAAAACTTAGATTTATAGTACGTTTCATTTAATTATGTCTTATTTATATTCGATTTTTAAATTTCAAGTTCAAATTCAATTTATAATAGAAATTCCTATTTCCTCCATCTCCTCTAAAGGTTGACAAGTGTTAGTGTTATTTCAATTGATCAATTGAAATAACAGTCACACTTATCAATCTAGTATGTACACAGAGAACATTAGGATACGAGTGAAGAACTTGCTCCAAAAGTAACAACTTTAAGCCACTAAGAATATTATTATACAGAAATTATGCAGTCCCAAACTGTCCAAACGGGAAAATTCGAGAGATCTCATTACAGGGGTAATGACTCTCGAACGGGTCTAAGGGCTATTGAATGCGTACGCATAAGAACTAGAAGGCTAGTATCTATGCGCACTATATGTAATTTCAAGTATGTTTCATTTAATTATCATACGATATATATTGTTCGTGATACAAAGTAATTTTTTTTAAAAAAATTGAAAAAATCCCACCCCATGTGGACAATAATCCAGTGGTCATGCCACTTCTAAAACTAACCAACCGAACATCGATCCACTATAATCCAACCGCAATAGCAACAACAAATGTGTATCCCCTACTCCTTCTAATTCATCTACTCAATTAATTCTTTTCATCAATTAAACTAACAATTAAAGTATACAATTATTAATTTACTAATTTACCATGAGGGGCAATCCTACTTGCATATGAAAGGGGAACTTATTATTAATTTACTAAAAAAATTAACAACCAATCAATATTTAATCAATCAATTCTTTTACAAGGAATATGAGGGGCAATATCTAATAAACCAATAAAAATTAACAAGCCCCCCCCCTTCCCCCCCCCCCCCACCACACACGTTCATATACACACACACATGCACATATACACACACACGTTCATATACACACACATACACACACAACCCCACCCCAGCCCTACCCCTACCCCCATTTCCACTGCCCACCACACGCTCACGCATACACGCACACATACACATACACACACACACACACACACATATAGATATATATACAAACACACACGCACATATACACCCCCTGCCCCCAGCCTTGCCCCCCCCCCCCCCACACGCATATATACACATTTACACACACATATACACAAATGGAAGAGAAATAGAGAGAAAAAACGTACCAAAATCGTAGAGAGAGAGTGCAGTCGCTTAGAGAGAGAGAAATGGAGGGAATAGAAATCGGTCAGAAAAAAGAAGAGGGAAGGGTTTTTACTGACAGAATTGTCACGGACATGTCATGGTCATTGACCATGACAAGTTTATAAGATATGTCACGGTCAATGACCGTGATAAATATTTTTCGTGGAGGCTGGCCGGTTGAAGGGTGTCAATTTGACCATTTTAGTGTAGTGATCTTGGGGTGCACTATTTGGGTGGTGAGATATTTGTGTTTATTCTTTTGTTTGGGTTGGTTTCGTAGAAAAGAATACCGATTCCCATAAACGATGCCAATTATGAGTACAAGAAATCACAATAAAGTAATTCTATAAAGAAAGGAATACGAGAATATAATAAATGCTCACAACATAAGAATTTACATGGTTCGGGAATCGCTTACATTCGAGGAGAGGGTTCTCAGTTCTTATTAATTTCTCAGAATGTTTGAAATTCCATAAACCCTTGCCCCGAGGTGAGGGTTATATTTATAATAGTAAAAATTAGTTGATAAGGAACTCTCCTTGCTTTTTATCGGCTCGTGTGGTGATTCCTATTTATCTCATTCGAGAATGTAGGTAACCAATTAATCATGTGAATATCCACATGATAAGCAGTTGTAATTATCCATGCGACACTTAAATTTAACTGGGGCAACGTGTTGGGCCTGTTCGGATTGCGAAAAATTGGGCCTTTATGGTTTAGGCCCCACAATTAGTCTTTTCATTTTCCTAAACCCATTCCTTTTACCTCTGTAATCCATTCCTATTCTGGTTGTAAACCCATTCCTCTTCCCTCGGTGCAGTATTTATATGTCCAAGAGCATAGCTTTTGGAGGCCACATTTCTCTCTCTGTTTTTAGCATATTTTCCACGCAAAGTTACTCTTTCTTGAAAGAAAGGTAATTTTCACCCCATTTTATTGTTGTACAACACACGATTTTGCAATATCCAACGTCAATCACAATCTTATTTTGAATAATGGATAGCGATTTTTCATAAAATAAAGGCTTTTACTTAGATATCAGCTATACGAGCCATAAGGATCCTTGGAATGCATACTATATGTTTGTGTTTTTATTTATGTGATGTTATTTTTGCAATGTTTAACACATTGAATTTATTGTATATATTTATGGGATTTGTTTTTCAAGAAGTTGAATGTATAATCAATCATATTCCTAAAAAAAAACTTTAACATGGTTTTGAGTTATACAAGCCATGAGGATCCATAGATTGCATACTATGTGTTTATGTTTTTGTCTATATGATATTATTCTTACTATGTTTAGTTCATTGAACTATTTGTATTTATTTGTGTGAATTTTTTGAAAGAAGTTGAATATATAATCAAACATTCAACAAAACATTTAAATGATCGGCGGTGATGATCACAAACTAAAAAATATATAATGGTTAGGAGTTTTTTTTAAGTCTCAAATTCTCTGTTGCATCCATATAATTATGAAACTAGGGTCTTTAGTTTTCTTTGACTCTACCAAACAAAGTTTAAGTTGAATCTAAACATACAAATCAAACTTAGTAAGAATAAGTTACACAAAAATCTAAATAACTACTTACTAAGTTAATAACATAATGTTATAGGTTGAGAAAACTCCGAAAACAAACTCTTTGAACAAAACTCTTTTCAAATTACAACACAATGTGTTAAATATTTTTCTGAATATGTCCTCTAGATTTGTTAGTTTGATTACCTTAGGTTTTTAAAACTAAAACCTACAATTAAGTCTTGGATGAGATATTGTTCACAAAAGCAATTAAGAACATTCAAGCAAATTTGACAATCAATTTTTAACATGGTAAAATCCTAAAATAAGGGAAACATCTATGATGACCTCTATGCCACAAAATAAAATCTACTAAAATCACAAGGCACAAGTTACAACACTAAGCATGCACCCCAAGATCCTAAATTCTGTGACACCCCACCTAATTAAATACCGGGCGATCACTCCTTTATTAAATTAAAATCAAGGTGAACAGTTGGTTCATTCTTAGCATCACTGTCGTAAAAATAGCTTTTCCAAATTTAACACCCTATTTAATTTAGCTAAGTGTCAAAACCATTTTTTAAACATTACTTTCCAATTTTATTTATTTATTTTAATAAACAATCAATCCAATAATTTAACATTTAACAACCCAATCCCAACATTTAAAACTTAAAGTAAAACATACATGCTGAATAAATCCCAAAGTAACAGTACTAGAAATAATTGAAATACAAATGTCCCAATAAAACAGATAAATAGTGGAAAGGGCGACACATGCCCAATAAGGAGAATGATAGAAGTGGAATCAAGTAAATGAAATCGTCTAAGCAAGTGGCCTGCAACTCCCACCTAAGCTGCAGCACGTTCCTTCCAAGGGATCCTAAACAAGACGCCCCTGTGGCTGGGCACCTGTAATATATACACATATATACAAGAGAGAAAGAGGAATAGAAACGGGTCCGAGCCCGATAGTTTATATGATTCAAAAATTCGTTTAGCAAGTAATTAAATTGATACAGGCCAATGCAACAACATATTAGTGCGACACTCTCTTGAGAAATTCTCGCCTCTCTTTTAATGTGCACTCCTATCGCACTAACCTTCCCAATGATTTATCTCATCATATATCACACTATCCTTCCCCAAGGATTTAACTTATCTTAGGTGACTCTCAAAATTTAAGATTTAACAACATCATGGTTTAAAAAGGATAATTTCATTTAGTACAAAACGCTCATTTTAACTTTATTGATTCATAAAGTTTTTTCAATATCATATTATACTTTTCAAAACAAGTATTTCCAATTTGAGTCATTATACATGTCTTACTTACCATAACACAGTAGGCAGTTTCCCATATTTCAGAAGTTCATATATATATTAAATACTCGTATAATATATATATTCTAACAGCACCCCACATAAAATTTTATGGTGCGGGCATACTCTGCTATCCAATCCCCGTATCAATTGTACTAAAGGGAATACAAGTTCGGAATCACTCTCGAACTGTATAAATACATACACAAACAATATTGAGGCGAAGCATAGTTTCCAAGTCCAAGAGGTCAGTACATACCCTCACGTCTCTTAGGACCGTGACTACCGATTCGATAGCCTGTACCTAGGATTTCTATCTTCTAGGGTACGAGTCAATATCCCCCATAAGGCACACGAGATAAGATCGTCCCAGCGCGGAAACCTCAGGGATAGTAAGTAGCGCGAGCATGATTTTCACAAGTATATAATATATGCATACACAATCATATAAATATACCACTTTTATTATATCAATTTAGGTTTATCCAATAACCCACATTCACAACATTTATCCTTATTTTCCCATTATTATTTATCAAGTATAATGGTTCGTTTCTAACTTTAATTCGAAGGGTTTTTCCAACTTACTACATAACCCTCATGGACTCTATTCTTCCAAATGTACAATTCAGTAGATATCCATTTATGTTCCAACGTAACTCTCTCTTACGTGTCTCTCCCCTTTGATATATACTTACATTATCCCTTATGCAAAATATCCCAAAAATATAGATTTCGCCTTACATTAAAGGATTTTGAATTTTATTTTCAAAGATGAGAATTTCAAACGGTTTCAAAATCGGAATTAAAATGGAGTTTTAATTGAATTTTTTTTTTCTAAGAGTCCTCAAAACATAAAACTGTCTAGCAAAAAAAATATTAAAAAATATTGAACGGTCCGATCGAGCTGAATTTTTTTCTGTAGCTTCCTCTCGTCTTCAGCTAATTCTTTGTAAAATTTTATCCAATTCCAACGGTCCGATCATCCGAAATAATTTTTTTTTAATGTTTATATCTGATTAGAACTCTTTTCTTAATCAAACTCTTAATCCTTTACATGACAAAGGGTTTCGAGAATATCATATAAATCATCACTACATGAAAATTTCCCATCTCAAATTGGGTTTTTCTTCCATAAATCTCATCCTAATAACTCCTAAACTAATATGGATGATACATCAACGAAATAAGCAAGATAAACACTTGCCTGGGATTTTCAGAAATCTGGTTTGGTGTTGAATTTGGTGTGGTTGCGTTCCCCGTCTCGCGATCTATGCGTTGGCGGTGCAAACGGGTGAGCTTTGAGCCTTGGAATGCCTTAAGAGCTCTCTCCTCTCCTCTCCAATGGTCGTTCTAGTGTTTTGAGTTATCTAACCCTAGGAGATAACCTAAACATCTGATATAACCCCTTTAATTTTCGTGGGTTTAATTACCCAAAAATACAAAATGACTAAAATGCCCTCCCGGGGTACTAATTAGGCCTAAAAATGCCCCGAGACCCAAATCAAACTCCCGGGTATACTTTTCTGACTACTTCCGGACGCGCTGGCGCACTCAAAACGACCATACGAACAACTTATAAAATATTTTTTTTATTTATCAATATTTAGTCCCGACGCGACACGGGCGCGTCCCTACTCAAATTTCTAAAATTGTCATTTTATTCACTCGTGATATTTAATATGGCCACTATTATATATTACTTTGCTCATTAGTAATATTCAACAAATTTTCCCATAATTACTAACTCTCATCACGTTAATAATTATAACATAATTAATTTCCGGATTTTTATTAAATAATTAATTCACATTAATATTAATAAATCCCCAAATTAATATAGCATAAAAATACGGGGTATTACATACTTCCTCCCTAATAACGGAATTTCGTCCCGAAATTCGGAAAATAAGGCATACCTGGTAAGAACAAATCTGGATATCTCTCGCGCATATCGGCCTCGCTCTCCCAAGTGGATCCTCCACATTATGATGCTCCCACTGGACCCGTACAAGTGGAACTATCTTCGACCTCAATCTCCTCTCACTATAGTCTAGGATAGCCATCGGTCTCTCCTCGTAAGAGCTGTGAGGCTGCAAATCTATCTCATCTATCATGATGTGAGTATGGGCCATATCATCCCAAAGATACCGTCTCAACGACGAGATGTGGAATACATCGTGAATGTGATGTAAATGCTCTGGTAGTCCTAATCTGTATGCTACCGGCCCAATACTCTCGATAATGGGAAATGGTCTCACGTACCTCGGGGCCAATTTCCCTTTCTTCCTGAACCTCATCACTCCCTTCATAGGAGATACACGCATTAACACTTGGTCCCCCACATTAAACTCCCGAAAGAATCGTTTCTCATCGGCGTAGATTTTCTGCCTATCCTGGGCTACTCGAATGCGACTCCTGATCATCTCAATCCTCGCGGAGGTTTCCTGAATCACCTCTGGTCCTAGCAACTTGTTATCCCCCACCTCGAGCCAACAAGTTGGAGAACGACAAGGCCGGCCATACAAAGCCTCAAATGGAGCCATACCAATCATAAACTGATAAGAGTTATTATAAGAAAACTCTACCAGTGGAAGATGTGGCTCCCAACCTCCTCCAAAATCAAGAACACACATGCGTAGCATATCCTCTAACATCTGATTAGTACACTCTGTCTGTCCATCTGTCTGTGGGTGATAAGCTGAACTCAACCTCAACTCAGTACCCATAGCCTCCTGAAAGCTTTCCCAAAAACGTGATACGAAAATCTTGTCTCTATCTGACACAATATTTAGGGGCACCCCATGTAATCTGACAATCTCAGCAATGAACAACTGAGCATACTGACCTGTGGTATAATCTGTCCGCACCGGCAAAAAATGAGCCACCTTGGTCAAACGGTCTACAATCACCCAGATAGAGTCGTGGCCCCGCTGTGATGTAGGCAACCCTGTAATAAAATCCATGGAAATACTCTCCCACTTCCACGCGGGTACTTCCAATGGCTGAAGCAATCCTGACGGTTTCTGATGGTCCACCTTCACCAGCTGGCAGGTAGAACACTTGGACATGAACTCAGCAATGTCCTTCTTCATCCCACTCCACCAGTATTGCCTCCTCATATCCTGGTACATCTTATCTCCTCCAGGATGTACCTCAAATCGGGACCCGTGAGATTGGGTCATCACTGCATGACGCAATTCTGCCCCTTCTGGAACCACTAACCTCCCATTAAACCTCAAACCCCCATCAGAACTAATAGAATAGGACTCAGCACCCTCGGCTAAAAGTCGTACAATCTGTTCCTGGCAAAACGGGTCTGTGGTTTGGGCCTGTATTACCCTCATAACAATCTCGAGTGTGACTGTCATAACAGATATGAAGGAACGGGCTACTGCATCTTGGTGACCCAACTCCTTCCACTTCGCTTTCCAGACATTCGCTACCTCATTTACCGGTCTACGACTCAACGCATCAGCAACTACGTTGGCTTTCCCCGGATGATACTGTATGTCGAACTGATAGTCCTTCACAAACTCTAACCATCTGCGCTGACGCATATTCAGCTCTCGCTGAGTGAACAGATACTGCAGTGATGAACAAATGGAACTTCTCCCCCAATAAATAGTGTCTCCATATCCGCAGTGCAAAAATGACCGCTGCTAACTCCAGGTCGTGGGTGGGGTAATTCTTCTCATGCGGCTTAAGCTTGCGGGAGGCAAAAGCTATAGCCTCTCTTCCTGCTAAAGTACTCCCCCAAGTCCCCGTAAAGAGGCATCGGTGTAAACCAGGTACTCCACACCCGGCTTCGGTAAAGCAGACTGGTGCTGAAGTAAGCTTGTCTTTCATCTCGTCGAAAGCCAATTGACAAGCTTCATCCCAAACATATGGTACCCCTTTGTGAGTCAGGTTCGTCAATGGACCCGCTATTTGGGAGAATCCCTGAATGAATCTCCTGTAGTATCCGGCTAACCCCAAGAAACTACGCACTTCCATCGGTGTCGTGGGCTGTCCCCACTCCCTCACCGCTGACACTTTACTCGGGTCAACTGCTATCCCCTGTTCAGAAACAACATGCCCCAAGAACTGTACCTCTCGCAACCAGAATCCACACTTCTCGTACTTAGCATACAACTGATGCTCTCGTAAAGTCTGAAGAACCTGCCTCAAGTGCTCGGCATGCTCCTCCTCGGAGTGTGAATATATCAAAATGTCATCTATGAAGACGATGACAAACTGATCCAAGAACTCTCTGAATACTCGATTCATTAAGTCCATGAACACGGATGGAGCATTTGTGAGACCAAATGGCATCACTCTGAACTCGTAAGACCCATATCTCGTCAAGAAGGCAGTCTTTGAAACATCCTGCTCTCTAATACGTAGCTGATGGTACCCCGGCCTCAGATCTATCTTCGAAAAGAAAGTTTCTCCCCTACAGATCATCGATTCGAGGCAACGGATACTTATTTCGTATCGTGACCTTGTTCAACTCCCGGTAGTCCACAAATAACCTCAGTGAACCATCTCTCTTCTTCACAAAAAAGATTGGATCGCCCCAAGGTGAGGTACTCCTGCGAATGAAGCCCTGACCTAACAGCTGCTCTATCTGAACTCGTAACTCTTACATATCCGCCGGAGCCATATGGTATGGAGCGCGTGCTATCGGTCTCGTATCTGGCAATAAATCTATGACAAAGTCTATCTCTCGACTGGGGGTAGGCGTGGTATCTCCTGGAATGCATCAGAATACTCACGAATGACTGGGATCGAGTCTAAAGGAATCACAACCTCCTTAGAGGTATCCTCCTCTATATAATACAAATGAGCGGTCGAACCTCCCTCTGGGCGAGGCATCGCCACTACAAACATATCTTGCCCCGGAATGGCAAAAAAAATGCTCCCACCGAAGCAATCAATCATGGCTCTACAAGCTGCGAGCCAATCCATACCGATAATAACATCATGCTCATGCATATCTAAGACTAACATGTCTGCAGGTAATACCAAACTACCAATCTCTACCCACACTCCCCGGCATATATAGAAGATAAGCGACCCACTCCCCAGTGGTGAGTCTACACACGTCACTGTGCTCTCTGCTATGGCTAACAACCCTAAGGCCTTCACAAAATGCGTAGCTATAAAATAATGTGTCTCCCCAGTATCAAACAAAACCCTACCCATAACACCATGGATAGGAAACATACCCTCAATCGCGGGTGGTGCCTGTGGAGCTGCTGCCTGGTGGACGTTATAGACATGTCCGTACTGTAACTGCCCCTGCTGCACTGGAGTTGCTGGAATGGCTGGTAGGGCTGGCACCTGGGCTGGAGCTGGGAGGGAAGCTGGAAAAAGTGGTCTCTGTGGCTCATTACGGGCACCCTGCTGTTGTGGGGCCCTATTACCCTCTGGGCAATCCTGGCGCTTATGACCATGCTTGCCGCATACAAAACACCGGCCTATGAAGTTACCTCCCCTCTGAACCTGCTGACCATGGCCCTGCTGGCCGTTACCTCCCCGCCACTGGCCCTGTTGGCACTGATTAGCACGCTGTTGGCCCTGTTGGCCTTGTTGATTAAGCTGGCCCTGCTGGCCCTACCTATAACCCCCAAATCCCTGCCTGGAATCACCTGAACGGAATCGCTTAGCAGGGTCCCCCTGATGGAAACTCTGCTCTTGTTGACGAGTCTGTCCATCAGATGGTGCCCCACTAGCACTACTACCCCCGGTCCTGCCCTGCTGGCTGGACTCTCCTGCTCTCCTTCTTCCCAGCAGATGGAAGCTGTGATCCTGGCAATGTAGTAACGCAGCATTGAGTACATCAGTGAAAGTACTCAGAGATAGATTCCCTATAAGATGCTGACGGATCCTCCAAGCTAACCCGTCCACAAACAACACTATTTTCTTACTATCAGTAGGTGCCTCATCTGTCACTATGGTGAGAAGTATCGTGAACTCCTCCTCATACTCAGCAACGGTAGAGTTTTCATGTTTCAAATTCAGTAATTTTCGCCTCATCTCAGTCTGCACGGCGAGTGGAAAGTAATTGCGGTCAAACCGCTCCCAAAACGACTGAATAGGGACCGTGTCCCTCTCCTCCAAGGTGGTAGTGGACTCCCACCACTGCAAAGCGGCCCCTACCAGCTTAAAGGAAGCCAATAACTGCCTTTGCACGTCAGTGCACTCATACATACGAAGATGCCGCTGGATGTCTTTCTTCCATTGGCTGACTGTGACGATATCTGAGCTACCAGAGAACTCAGGGGGATGCGCCTTCTGAAAAGCGTCCCTAACCCTCTCCCATGTAGATGGAAGCTGTGCTGGTACTGGCGCCACTGCCTGAATCTGGGGTGGAGCCTGCTGAACCACCGCTAGCGCGGCATTCACCACCTGAGCAACAATGGCGGCTACTTCATTAGCATTCATAGTGCCTTGTGCCGGAGCTGGTGGATGCTCGGCCAGGGCACGCCTATCCTTCGGTGCACGTCTAGAAGGCATCTGATACGTGAAGAAGTTTATTATTCTTCAGTCATTATCAAATCCCAAATGGCTGGAGACGTAAACGTAAAAGCAGAAATACAACAATCCTAAAAATAGGGCTCTATAGCAAAAACGTTAAGCTGAAAGCGAAAATAAGCAGTACAGATCCTATGGACACTAGAACCTGATGCTCTGATACCACCTGTGACACCCCTCCTAATTAAATATCGGGCGATCACTCCTTTATTAAATTAAAATCAAGGTGAACAGTTGGTTCATTCTTAGCATCACTGTCGTAAAAATAACTTTTCCAAATTTAACACCCTATTTAATTTAGCTAAGTGTCAAAACCATTTTTTAAACATTACTTTCCAATTTTATTTATTTATTTTATTAAACAATCAATCCAATAATTTAACATTTAACAACCCAATCCCAGCATTTAAAACTTAAAGTAAAACATACATGCTGAATAAATCCCAAAGTAACAGTACTAGAAATAACTGAAATACAAATGTCCCAATAAAACAGATAAATAGTGGAAAGGGCGACACATGCCCAATAAGGAGAATGATAGAAGTGGAATCAAGTAAATGAAATCGTCTAAGCAAGTGGCCTGCAACTCCCACCTAAGCTGCAGCACGTTCCTTCCAAGGGATCCTAAACAAGACGCCCCTGTGGCTGGGCACCTGTAATATATACATATATATACAAGAGAGAAAGAGGAATAGAAACGGGTCAGATCCCGATAGTGTATATGATTTAAAAATTCGTTTAGCAAGTAATTAAATTGATACAGGCCAATGCAACAACATATTAGTGCGACACTCTCTTGAGAAATTCTCGCCTCTCTTCTAATGTGCACTCCTATCGCACTAACCTTCCCAATGATTTATCTCATCATATATCACACTATCCTTCCCCAAGGATTTAACTTATCTTAGGTAACTCTCAAAATTTAAGATTTAACAACATCATGGTTTAAAAAGGATAATTTCATTTAGTACAAAACGCTCATTTTAACTTTATTGATTCATAAAGTTTTTTCAATATCATATTATACTTTTCAAAACAAGTATTTCCAATTTGAGTCATTATACATGTCTTACTTACCATAACACAGTAGGCAGTTTTCCATATTTCAGAAGTTCATATATATATTAAATACTCGTATAATATATATATTCTAACAGCACCCCACATAAAATTTTATGGTGCGGGCATACTCTGCTATCCAATCCCCGTATCAATTGTACTAAAGGGAATACAAGTTCGGAATCACTCTCGAACTGTATAAATACATACACAAACAATATTGAGGCGAAGCATAGTTTCCAAGTCCAAAAGGTCAGTACATACCCTCACGTCTCTTAGGACCGTGACTACCGATTCGATAGTCTGTACCTAGGATTTCTATCTTCTAGGGTACGAGTCAATATCCCCCATAAGGCACACGAGATAAGATCGTTCCAACGCGGAAACCTCAGGGATAGCAAGTAGCGCGGGCATGATTTTCACAAGTATATAATATATGCATACACAATCATATAAATATACCACTTTTATTATATCAATTTAGGTTTATCCAATAACCCACATTCACAACATTTATCCTTATTTTTCCATTATTATTTATCAAGTATAATGGTTAATTTCTAACTTTAATTCGAAGAGTTTTTCCAACTTACTACGTAACCCTCATGGACTCTATTCTTCCAAATGTACAATTCAGTAGATATCCATTTATGTTCCAACGTAACTCTCTCTTACGTGTCTCTACCCTTGAATATATACTTACATTATCCCTTATGCAAAATATTAGAAAAATATTGATTTCTCCTTACATTAAAGGATTTTGAATTTTATTTTCAAAGATGAGAATTTCAAATGGTTTCGAAATCGCAATTAAAATGGAGTTTTAATTGAATTTTTTTTCTAAGAGTCCTCAAAACATAAAAATGTCTAGCAAAAAAAATATTAAAAAATATTGAACGGTCCGATCGAGCTGAATTTTTTTCTGTAGCTTCCTCTCGTCTTCAGCTAATTCTTTGTAAAATTTTATCCAATTCCAACGGTCCGATCGTACAGAATAATTTTTTTTTTAGTGTTTGTATCTGATTAGAACTTTTTTCTTTATCAAACTCTTAATCCTTTACATGACAAAGGGTTTCGAGAATATCATATAAATCATCACTACATGAAAATTTCCCATCTCAAATTGGGTTTTTCTTCCATAAATCTCATCCTAATAACTCCTAAACTAATATGGATGATGCTTCAACGAAATAAGAAAGATAAACACTTGCTTGGGATTTTCAAAAATCTGGTTTGGTGTTGAATTTGGTGTGGTTGCGTTCCCCATCTCGCGATCTATGCGTTGGCGATGGCGGCGGTGCAAACGGGTGAGTTTTGAGCCTCGGAATGCCTTGAGAGCTCTCTCCTCTCCTCTCTAATGGCCGTTCTAGTGTTTTGAGTTATCTAACCCTAGGAGATAACCTAAACATTTGATATAACCCCTTTAATTTTCGTGGGTTTAATTACTCAAAAATACAAAATGACTAAAATGCCCTCTCGGGGTACTAATTAGGCCTAAAAACACCCTGAGGCCCAAATCAAACTCCCGGTTATACTTTTCTGACTATCTCGACCCTTTCGAACGCGTTGGCG
Organism: Sambucus nigra; assembly: GCA_949130495.1. Lineage (NCBI taxonomy): Eukaryota > Viridiplantae > Streptophyta > Magnoliopsida > Dipsacales > Adoxaceae > Sambucus > Sambucus nigra. The sequence continues at coordinate 70,960,356 of OX422211.1, read as the reverse complement.
CACTCAAAACGACCATACGAACAACTTATAAAATATTTACTTTCATTTATCAATATTTAGTCCCGACGCGATACGGGCGCGTCCCGGCTCAAATTTCTAAAATTGTCATTTTATTCACTCGTGACATTTAATATGGCCACTATTATATATTACTTTGCTCATTAGTAATATTCAACAAATTTTCCCATAATTACTAACTCTCATCACGTTAATAATTATAACATAATTAATTTCTGGATTTTTGTTAAATAATTAATTCACATTAATATTAATAAATCCCCAAATTAATATAGCATAAAAATACGAGGTATTACAAATTCGAGCTCAGAAATTCACCTACACGAGTTACTCTACTCTCAAGGGCTTCTGACTTGATATGATTTTCCTCTCGTAGTTTCCTTTCTTTTTCCTTGTTCACTTGATTATAACAACCCCAACAAACAATATATCTCACCAAGAACCATGATATCTAAGTGTTCGTGTGAGAGTGAAAGTGTTTATGAATTAATCTAAATGCAAAAATACATCTCACATCTCTCAATCAATTATACAACAAATTTCTATGAATTACAAAGCATTCTATATGATATGCAAATAATTTTAAATCTATTTTGAATAATAGACTTCAACAAAGTTTAAATCTAGAATAAATCTTTTTCTTAAAACTCAATATTTGTTTTAAAAAATTATTAATATTCAGTCTTATTTCACAAATTATGAAATTTTATTTTGAAACCAAAAATGTATTTTCAGATCTGAATATATACATAACAAGAAGTCTTATGTTTTAAAATTTATTTGAAACCACAATATTGGATAAAAAATAACAACAACAGCAAGATCCAAATAAACAGATAATCTAGGAATGAAAAACTAGACGGTGGAAGAACGGACGCTGGTTGGTTGGCTTCGCAGACACAGGGATCGGGTTGAACAGATGTGGATCCTTGATTAGATCAGGAGCAAGGGTCATGATGTTAATCGAACATCTCAGTTTTATTTAGATAAACACAAAGACAGACATCTTGGGAACCATCAATCAAATCTCCTAGATCTAATGGTCACGGTTCATCTCAAATAATAGAAGAAATGAAAAGAAGCACACAAGTGCTTTTAAAGCATCCAGTCACGCGTGTGTTTTTAAAAGGGTTTAGAGACAAAATTCCCTTAAGTATCCTTTACTCTTGGGTAAAAATAAAAATTCCTAGATTTCCTATACAAAAATCTCTAACTACCCATACCCATCCTAGAACCGAAAATAAGAGAAGAAAATACATTACTCAACTACAATATAGACCAATACCCTAATAAATAGGACAAGCTATACAAACGGGTCTGAAAAATGCTTGAAAAATATAAACACTCAATGGTATATTAGTTGAGTTAGTACGAGAAAAGATTTAAATCGTAGCACAAGTACTCAAGTTCTTTTCCCCCAATTTTGCTCAAATATACAACGGGGTGAGAATATAAATCAGGAGAATATGAAATAATATGTCAAGACAAGCAATAACACATACAAGGGCAAATATAAGGGTCCCCTACATAAAACAGATATTAAGAGGCGTCTTTTATCATTTGATAAACATCCATGCCCTAAATCCTCAGAAACTAATTATTAGCATGCAACTACCGAGGATATGAATGATATGTTGAATTAAGTATGAACTATCATACCAATGGCATTTCGAAGATACTCAAATTGAATATCATGAACAGGTTTGGAATTCTTCCTAAGGTATACATAATTAATGATATGACAAGCTGTTTGAGCAGCTTCGGCCCAAAAATACTTAGGTAGATCTTTCACATGGAGCATAACCATAGCCATCTCTTGTAAAGTTATATCTTTCCTTTAAGTAATTTCGTTCTGCTGAGGTGTCTTAGGCGTACTAAATTCATGTTTATAGCCATTGCCTATACAATATTTTGCAACACCAGAATAGTTGAATTCTCCACCTTTGTCACTTTTGATGCGACATACTTGGGTATCCTTATCGTTCTCTATTTTTAAAAGTATTTTTAAGAACTCATCGAAGGTATCTGATTTATTTTTCATGAATGCGACGCAAGTATATCGTGTGTAATCATCCACAATAACAAGTATGTAACTGTTACCACAAAAGCTGACAGTTCGAGAGGGACCCATAAGGTCCATGTGGATTTATTCCAAAGATTTTGTAGTTAAAACATTTTTAACTTTCTTGTGAAAGGGTTTACTTATTTTACCTTCGTGACAAGGACCATGAACAAGATTAAAAGAATTTTTTATTTTAGGCAATCCTCTAACAATTTTCTGGGAACCTATCCTACGAAGATTATCAAAATTTGTATGTCCCAATCTATTACAAGATTCAGAGTTAGGAAGGGTTGTGTAACAGTTATCCTCATTTTTGTTTCTTGTTAAAATATAATTTCCCTTTTCATCAAGGATTTTGCAATCAGTTTTAGAAAAGGTAACAATGTGATTGGAATCACAAAATTGAGATATGCTAAGTAGGTCAGCCTTGAGATTTTTAACTAGGAGGACATCATTTAGACCGGGGAGATATTCCTCACATAATTTTCCCTTACCTATGATCTTAGATGAAACTCCATCACCAAACACAACACTACCTCCAAGGAAGTCTCTTTTATTTGTTAATTTTATTTCATCTTCGCTCATACGTTTAAAACATCCGGAGTCAAGGTACCATCCAGACGAAGTGCGATGTGCCTTAAAAGCAAATATGACAATATTGCACTTGAGCTGGGGTAACAAGTCATGTTTTCTAATCCAAATAGGCCTAGTTTTGACAGTTTTATTGGCCTTTAATTTAAAAAAGTTTTGTTGGGACTTTCTAAATGATTTCTTCTTAGTTGTAGGTCCTCCATTCTTTTTATGGTTAGAGTTGTGAGTGGTCTGTCTTGGGAGAACGTATGTATTCCTACTCTTTCTAGAATAGTTAAAATTTGAATAAGTAGGTGTATACAATCTCTTTTGAAAACATTCGGCAATAGAGTGACCATAAACATCACAGTATGAACACTACTGATGTGTGGAGGACTTGACTTTATTATTAAAGTATTTGAATTTTTTTTATCCCTAATAGGAATGGTCGTCCAGGTGTCTTTTTTTTAGTTTTTGACATTGATTTCTAACAAGAGGACATACGTACTTAGCTGGACCATTAGATTTGGGTTGTTGAGTACAATCACTTTGTTTTGCCTTAGAGACATTTTTAAAACAATTTTCTTTTTGAGTGTTCTGAAAACTCTGGCCTTGTTTTACAAAAACAATATTTTCAAGAGAAACATTTTTTCTAGTATAAACTTTTTCTCCAAATCCAAAACCAGATTTGTCTTCAGAATCAAACTTGCTTCCTATAACAATTTCTTCGTAGGATTTATCTTGATTTTCAAAGTGTAACCATTTTTTAAACACGTTTGAAACTTTTGGTTTAGATTCTTCAAGTTCAACTAAAGTAGACTTATATTTTTGTTCAAAAATATTATTTTTCTCAGAAAGATCTTCTATTTTTGTGGAAAATTCCCTAGTTTCAACTCATGGGCAACACATTGTGATGTAAACTCTTCAACGTTCTTCCTAATATTTCGGTTAAGTAAATCAATACGCTCATTCAGAAGCTTAACCATTTTTTCAAGACGGGCAATTTTGTTTTTCGTTTTAGTGTATAGTTTATGCAGATCTGGAAGATTATCGTCGGACTCGCAAAGTGTGTCATGTGAAGTGTCTCCTATAGCGTTCATTTCATATATGGAAATCAGACACACTTCAGGTTTAATGATAATGCTTTTAGTTTGACACACCCTTAAGCTATCACTATCAATGTTGTTTTCATCATCAATAGTCACAATATTTTCATAAACAGATGCAACAATAGGTACAATAGAATCATGAGTAGTCACACATTCATCATTATCATGGTATATGATCCTAGAATAAAATGACATACATGACTCATAATTATGGGTTGACTCAGTTTCATCTTCATCAGAATCACTAGAGTCGTCCCATGTCTTACACAAATTAGCCTTAGTATTGTTGGTAGGTTTATTTGGGCATTTATTAGCAACATGTTCCAGTTTTCCACATCCATAACATTTGACATCTTTCATGTCTATCGTAGGTATGCCATTGTCATGGGTCCTTTTGTTGTCATGTCTTTCATGAGGCCTGGAATTTTAAGGGCCTTAATAACCTTGTTTGCCATGTCTGGCAGCCAACGAGATCCTGAATTTGATTATTTTCTTAAACTGTTTGCTCATTAAGGAAATTTGGTTATCAAGATCATCCAAATCACAGTCATCATTTAGGTCAATGTTAAAGTCTAAGGGATTGACTTTAGGTGAAGGTTTTTGTGATGAAAACACAAAATTAGATCTACTGAGTCTCCTATTTTGGGCAGTCATTTGTTTTTTGAACTCTAACTCCATCTCAACAGTTCTTAATTTGCTACTTATCAATTCAGGATTCAAGTTTGGGTCGTCCACTTCTTCTATGGCATATCTTTTATTGTCAAACTTAGCAGGTACTGACATAAGAATCTATTGAATGATTTCTTTTCTACTATAGGTTATACCATTTGCATGTAATTTTGTGAAAATATCGGTTAACCTAATGTAAAAATTGTCAAAGGATTCATTGTCATCCATAATCAGTGTATCATAACATTGGACAGGCATTTGTGTTTTTCTGGCCTTAACACATTCATCACCCTCATGTGCGATGACTAGAGTGTCCCAGGCCTTCTTAGAAGTAGAGCAAATAGATATTATTTTAAACTCATGCTCGTTAATGGACATAAAGATAACATTTTTGCCCTTATTATTGTCGAGAAACTTCTTTTTCTCTACCGTAGTAAATTTGCTAAAAAGTTTTTTAACCCTTATGGGATCAGTATCAGATAAAGACTTAGTTGGATGTTCATTACCATTTTAAATCATATCCCAAACATCATCACCAAGAGTTCCTTAAATGAAAGCAACCATTCGTACTTTCCAGGAAGAGAAGTTGTTTCCATCAAAGAGAGGTGGTCAGGAAAGGTTACCTAACTTCTCAAATCTTTCATCCATATTCAGATATAGATTTTGAATTTTTTTTTTGGAGTTTCAGGATCAAAATATCTTTTAATAAACCCGCTCTGATACCGCTTAAAAAACTTCTTACTAAGTTAATAACAAAATGTTATAGGTTGATTAAACTCTAAAAACAAACTCTCTGAACAAAGCTCTTTTCAAAATACAACACAAGATGTGTTAAATGTTTTTCTGAATATGTCCTCTAGATTTGTTAGCTTTATTACCTTAGGTTTTTAAAACTAAAACCTACAATTAAGCCTTGGATGAGATATTGTTCACCAAAGCAATTAAGAACATTCAAGCAAATTTGACATGTGATTATTAACGTGGTAAAACCCTAATATAAGGGAAACATTGACGGTGACCTCTACGCCGCAAAACAAAATCCAATAAAATCATAAGGCACAAGTTACAACACTAAGCATGCATACCAAGATCCTAAATATAAGCTCAGAAATTTACCTACACGAGTTACTACACTCTCAAAGGCTTCTGACTTGATATGATCTTCATCCCGTAGCTTCCTTACTTTTTCCTTGTCCACTTGATTATAGCAGCTCCAACAAATAATATATCTCACCAAGAACCACAATATATAAGTGTTCATGTGAGAGTGAAAGTGTTTGCGAATCAATCTAAATTCAGAAATGCATCGCATATCTCTTAATCAATTATACAACAAATTCCTATGAATTACAAAGCATTCTATATGATATGCACATAATTTCAAATCTGTTTTGAATAATAGACTTAACCAAACTTTAGATCTGGAATAAATATTTTTCTTAAAACTCAAGATTTGTTTCAAAACATTATTTATATTAAATCTTATTTGACAAATTGTGAAATTGTATTTTGAAACCAAAAATGTATTTTCAGATCTGAATATATACACAACAAGAAGTCTTATGTTTTAAAATTTATTTGAAACCACAATGTTGGATAAAATATAACAACAACAGCAAGATCCAAATAAACAGATAAAAAGAACCTAAAAATATTTTTTATGTGAAAAAAATATGGTTCTTAGAGATATAAAATTGAAGAGGTCTTAAATCTTGAGTCAAACCAACAACACTCCAACTCACAAAAAACCCAAACATATTAACTCTAAAAAATATGGGTTTACTGTTTTTAGACAAACAAGTCTTTTGGTGTTTATTTAGTTTGGAAAAGAAACGTGTTTGGTTTGGAAGTGGGTTTCTCTCTCTCGGGTTCTCAAATGGAGCACCGAACTCTCTCCCTCTCTCTCTGATTTAAAAATGAGACATCGTTGTGCTCTCTCCCTCTATGCTATTTGCAGAGTCGTTCGCTCTATACAGTTAATCAACAATGGAGCGTCCTTCTCTCTCTTATCTCTAAATTCTTCTCTCGAATGGAACGCAACTCTCTTCTCTCTTTATTTAGGATCACCGACCTCGCTCTATTCTCTCCTTTGGAGACGATCTCACCAGCCTACCTAAAGGCAAACCCTCTTTTCTTTTTATACTCAGCATCGACAATATGAGAATAGGTTTGTTACGAACCAACAGCTCATATGAATGGCATCGTACCAAACAGCTAATCTAAGAATGGAAAACTCGACGGTGGAAGAATGGATGTTGGTTGGTTGGCTTTGCAGACACAAGGATCGGGTTGAACAAATGTGGATCATTGATTAGATCAGGAGAAAGGGTCACTATGTTAACCGAATATCTCAGTTTTATTAGAGAAACACAAAGATTGAGACAGGAAGCTTGGGAACCGTCGATCAAATCTCCTAGATCTAATGGTCACGGTTCATCTCAAATAATAGAAAAAATGAAAAGAAGAACACAAGTGCTTTTAAAGCATCCAGTCACGCTTGTGTTTTTAAAAGGGTTTAAAGAAATACAATTTGCACCACAAATATTTCTTTATAAAAAGAAATTATAATTTTAGCCTCAACATTTAAAAACTCAATTTTAATTAATGAAAAACATTATTTCAAGTGATTATAAAAATGATTTAAACGAATCTCTTTTTTTTTTAAATGTTTGACAAAGCTAAACCACCAAAATAAATTGTGCACACATAATATCACATATATGCAGAGTGTGTGTCCTAATGTGGTTCAAGATATTTCCTTTTATGTAGAGAGCATTGGAGTTCTTGGACTGGGATTCCTTTGATGAAGCTTGAATTCCTTTTTTAGTGAGAGTAAATTACAAAAAATCTAATCCTATTTTGTCTCGATATCCAAACTAGTTGGAACTCCTATATATCACAGACTCAAGTAAGTCAACCATATAGTGTGTTCTGAAAATCAATTCCATGACGAACTTATTTTTTTTTTATCAAAGAGGGACCCCCACAAGTTTTATTAATTTTTAAAAATAGAGAAAAACCCTCTCTATTGCTTAACAAACCCAAACTTAACTATATCTAGAGGTTGGGACCAATACTTTAGATTTGAAAAATTAAATTTGGGGTTTTATTATAACCCCATTACAATATGAGCAAAATTCAAATCAATCCAAACTGGGCATTTTATAAACTAATACCATTACAATTTTTTTATCCTAGTTCTAATATGAGGAAGATGTTGCCTATCCATGTTGAGGTGTCCTTTCACCAATTGAGTAAGAGAATTGAACATCCAATCCATTGAGTCAATATTTCGAAGAGCTTCCCTTGAAGCAAAAAGGTCTGCTACTGAATTCATTTCTCTTAATATGTGAGTGGTTTGGAATTGACTTGAGATTTGAATGTTATTTAGAATACCAATTGATTGCCATGGAGGTTTTTCTTTCTCCAAGACAACATCAACAAGAGATTTGCAATCTGATTCAACTGTAACATTTTGAATGTTTAGTTGAGAAACCAGATTTAGGCCTTCTGCTAGAGTCATTGCTTCTGTATTGAATGAAGTTTGAACATATGTTGATTTTTCAAAACCTGTAATAAATAAGCTTTAGAGTCTCTAGTCACACCATAAATTCCACTAGCAATAAGATTTCCTTTGGAAGCTCCATCAATATTTAATTTGAAGAGACCTAAGGGAGGATTTGTCCAGGCTCATTTAATTATCTGCACTTTCTTAGGCTTTGTTTTGATGCCAAACAATATATTATATGATTTTCTTCTAAGATACTTTTATTATAATAGTTAGTGTTGTTTAGAATGTTTGAGGCAAGATTTATTACTTGTTGAATAATGTATGAAGAGTTTGAGCTAATGTTATTAAATAGTTTTTTATTTCTTGCCTTCCAAATTTCCCACAAGATTATCTTAGGCATAATAAAGAACGATCTCTTTTTGGATTAATAATCCACCAAGATAAGAGAATAGACCTGCAAGTTGAGAAGTTAATTTTCAATCCAAAGAGTTTCGAGAAATACATCCAAACCTCTTTAGCTAATTTACAATCTATTAGAACATATTGGCTACTATCTTCGTTGGATCTGCAGGCCCTACAAATAGAAGCCAATCTTATCCTTGCTTTTTGAATATTTGGGAACTGAGTAGTTAAGAAGTTTCCAAATGAAGTTGGATAATTTCATTAAGTAATCATCTATCCAATTAATTTTCCAACTTACAGACATAAGCTTGGACTTTCTACAAACATTATAGACTGACTTAAATGAAAATTGTCCTGTTTTTTATGGTTTCCATATTTGATTTCCCTCATCTATGAATTCATCTGCTATCTCAGAAACACTAGCCATCCTTTTAACCACTCTGAAACCATTTTTAATAACTAAACCTCTATGGTATTTATATATAATAAAATAATCCCAAAGGCCTTTATCAAACTTAAAGTTACAATATACCATAGATGCATTACCTATATCTTCAAGACCTCTAAAATTTAATCCATCTTCTTCAAAAGGGAAACAAGTTTCATTCCACTTTGTCCATTGATAAGGGTGGTTGTTATTAGTACCTCCCCAGTAGAACTTAGAGAATATATTATTCAATTTTTTAATGGTTGTTTTAGGAGGATTAAGAACAAATAGAGTGTATACTAGCATTGATAGAAGAACATGCCTAATTAATGTTGCTCTACCCACTTGAGAAATTAATTTTGATGACCAAATATTGAGCTTAGCTCTAATTTTAGATATTAAATCAGAAAATTGAATGATTTTGTTCCTACCCTTATTAGTGTAGCAGTCTAAATATTTTATAGGTAAAATTTTGCAATTTAATCCAGTATGAACTGCTATAGCCTTCTTCCTAGCAGGTCTAATTTTTTTATCCATGTAAAATGATCCTTTAGAGTAATTGACTGTCTGGATTGATGTATCTTCATATGTTATAAGGAGTTTGATAATGGCTTTAAGACTTTTACTTCCCCCATTTATAAATATGATAATTTCATCTGCAAAGCTAGGTGAGAGATCAGTTGACTTTTTTTAGGGTGAAAGTAGTTAATGGCTTTATTTTGATGGAATATTTTATCTATGTTTCTACTTAGGCTTTAAGTAGCTAAAATAAAGAGACTAGGAGACAAGGGATCACCTTGTCTCCGACCCCTAGTAAAATGATAGAAACCTTTGCTCTGACCATTTATGTTTATGGAGTATTAGTTATTAGAATTGACTCTCCAACCCATATCTATAAAGAGTTCATTAAAACTAAACGTTTCAAGGATTTCATATAAAAAAGGCCAGTAGACGTTGTCATATGCTTTTTCCATGTCTAAGTTGATAATGACATTATTCCCATGGGCTTTTTCCCCAATGGATTGAACCATTTCTTGGTCTAGAAGAATATTATCTTCAATGCTCCTTCCCTTAACAAAACCACTTTGGTTAAGGGAGATAATTGAAGGGAGAACTGATGAAAGTCTATCACTGAAGATTTTAAATATAATTTTATTAGAGAAATTACATAGACTTATTGGTCTAAAGTGAGCACAATATGAAGGATTAGATACCTTTGGGATAAGAACTATATTTGCTGAAATCCAACTTCTTGGGATGTCTGCACCTGCAAAAAATGCATGTATTATAGTAATAAGATCTGATTTAATGATATTTCAGTACTTGATGTAAAAATCTTCCCCATATCCATCTAGTGCTGGAGCACTTGAAGGATCAAGACTTTTTATGGCTTACACTATTTCTTTTTCTGATGGAAAAGCAGCAATAGTTTGGTTAATTTCTTTAGTAAATTCTATCAATTACTTCCAAGAATTCATTGTTAAGTATCTTGAAATCACTTTTCCAAAGGTTTAAAATGAGAGATAAATATTTGGTCTTCGTCTTCACTTGAATGTTCCTATTGGTCATTACAATTCTTGATTATATTAATGAACAATTTTCTATTTCTGGAGTTTACTGAAGCATGCAAAACTTCGTGTTGAAGTCCTCTTGGTTTAGCCATTTAAGATGACTCTTTTGATGCCAATAAATTTCTTCCCTTTGCAATGCTATATTAAGTTGAGCACTAGCTTCAAACATTTCAGTCCCAGAGATTTCATTAGGGGGTAGTTCAAAGGCATTCTTTTTTATCATTACCTTATCCTCTAAGTCATTGACTAATTGAAAAATGTTATTTAAATTATCTTTGTTCCATGTTTTTAGTTTTGATTTCAGAAGTTTTAATTTAATAGCAAATTTGACCATTGGAGGATCTTGAATGTTAATAAACCAAGCTTCTTTAATTATCTCTTTAACATTAGAGTTGATAACTAGGATCGAAAAAGTTCGCGATCTCCAGGAAGCATTTTACCGACATAATATTCCAAACGTTATGAATCTTTTTTCTACCATCCTAATCTTCCTTATTTTTATCTACTTCTAAGGTTTTCACGTGGTTTTGCGTGTTAGATCGAAAAATGCCCATGGACAACAGGGATTATACCCAATAAAGTTATTCTATACTTCCAACATGCCCATCATTCTTCAGTTTGCACTCGTATCCAACCTTTATTTCATCTCTCAGTTGTTACACGTGAGATACAATGGAAATTTTCTTATTAATTTGTTGTGCAAATGGAAGGAATCTAAATATTCAAGTCAATTCGTCCTTGTTGGCGGTATTTATTACTATATAACTGCACCATCAAGCTTGGAAAATATGATATCCAATCCCTTCCATGTTCTTTTCTATTTAGTGTTTACGCTATCAACTTGTTCACTATTCTAAAAAAATTGGATTGAAGTTTTCAAAACTTTTGCTAGAGATGTGGCCAAGCAGCTTAAGGAATAACAAATAGTGAAGCTTGGTCAGCGTGATTCTAACTTAAAGAAGAAATTGAACCACTACATGTCCACTAGCTTCCTTTAGGGGAAAGTGCATTGGTTCTTTAACTATGTTGGTTGACTTCATGAGCACAATTGGCTCAGGGATTGGAATCCTGCTTGGGGTGATAATTATCTACCAATATTTTAAGATGTTTGAGAAGGAGAAAGCCAGTTAACTTGGTTTATATGGCTTTTAAAACACCTCTGGTGTTTATTTTGGTTAAGTTATCATACTTGGCTTAGTGGCGTATTGTTGCTAAGTTTTAGTAACTTGTTAGTCCTTTTATTGGTTGATACTCAATTAGTTGTTGAAGCCAAAAAAAGATACACCACATAGAGAGGAATTTAAAAGGTTATGGGCATTGATCTAGATTACTCTTGATTGATAATAGAAGTGGACTATGATCAGAGAAAGTTATACGGAGATGAGATATAGAGGTGATAGGGAATTGAAGCAACCATTGATTATTAACTAATCCTCTATCTAGTATACAGAAAATGGTGCCGTAAACTCTATTATTTTTCCAAGTGAATCTAGAGCCTAAATAATCTAAATTCAATAGAGAACAAGAGGATATCATGTCATTAAAATCTTCTATAGCATGAAAATATATTTGTTACCTCCTATCTTTTCTTCTTCATTGGAGACCACATTAAAGTCTCTCGTGATCAACCAAGGATGAATTAACGAACTAGTTATAATGTGCTCTAAATTAGATCGTAATTGCTTTTTGTCAATAGAAGTGCATTTAGCATATACTAAAACTAGGTATACTGAGGTGCTTAATTATTTTATATCAATTTTCAAACCCATCATTTGATCTGAATTAAAAATAACATTGACTTTAAAATCATTTTTCCAAAAGAACCAAATATTATTGGAATGATTAGTTATGCTATTAGAATATTGTCATTTAAATTGATATTTGGAAATAGACTTTATTCCAACTTTAGGGTTTAATAAATCTATAGCAAGTAGTTGATGATTTTTAATAAGTTTTTTAATTCTTCTATTTGTAGCTTTATTAGCTACTCCCCTAACATTCCAACAAATGAAATTTAACATTTTGATGATCTGGAAGGATTAAGAGAAAATGACTTGCATGACGATCTAGTAAACCTTCTAAAAAGAGGATCATAAGGAATAGGTTTAGAGGGCTTACCTGGTTTTTGATTTTTTTCAGTAGCTAGTGTGATACCTGTTTTTTTTTTTTTTTGCTTTGTTTATCCTGTGCGACTTTTATTTCTTGAATGTTTTTCCATTTCGCATCAAACCTCAAACCATAATGCAAAATTTTAGATCTCTTCTATAATAGGAAGTGTAATATATGATTCTTCCTTATCTGAATGGCATTCTTTGTCATTAGCAGGATGTTTTTCATTGGTTGGAAGATTTGAACCTTTTGGGGATAAGTTATATTGATCCACAATTGTCGTTTCTTCAGTAGAATACTCACCATGATGAACCTTTGCTATATGTTCTTGATTGTATCCTATTGAGTTTTTCTTTAAATAAAGTAATGTAATACTATTTGATGGAGAATGTAACTGAATCATCATCATCATCATCATCATCATCATCATCATCATCATCATCATCATCATCATCATTGCCTTAATCCCATCATATGGGGTTGGCCACATGGATTCTCTTTTTCCATTCTAATCTATTATATGCAATATTATCATTCAAGTTTAATTCCTTAAGATCTCTCCTAATAATTTCCTCCCGCGATATCTTAGCGTGATCCATTTCTCTTTCACCCTCTATTTTCAATAATCTTCCTTTTGTTATAGGTGTATCTACTAGTCTATGCAACACATTTCCATACCACCTAAGTCTACTATCTCTTAATTTATCGCTAATGGAAGCAATTCCTAGCTTTTCTCTTACGTACTCGTTTTTAATGTTGTCCTTTCTAGTAATTCCTATCATCCATCGGAGCATCCTCATCTCACTAACATGGAGACTTTGTTCATGTTTTTTCTTTAAAGCCCAACACTTTGCTTCATATAGGATCGATGGCCTAACAATTGTTCTATAAAATTTTCCTTTTAATTTATTAGTTATCCTCTGATCGCATAACACCCCACTTTCTTGTCTCCATTTCATCCAACCAGTTGATATTTACTCGTAACATCCTCATCAATATCCCTTTTACTTTGTAACACTGAACCTAAATAACGAAATTTAATAGTTTCGGTTATCACTTTTTCTTGAATCTTAAACATTATTCTATCCGATGCCTCATTATTAAATTTAGATTCCATAAATTCCGTTTTATTTCTACTGATTCTTAGTCCCTTAGACTCTAAAGCTTTTCTCCAAGTATCTATTCTCATCGCTAAGCCCTCTTTGAACTGTCTACTAAAACTATATCATCTGTAAACAACGTTCACCATGGGATATATTCTTGTATGTCCTTAATAATCTCATCCAAAACTACGGTAAATAAGTAAGGACTTACGGTCGATCCTTGATGTAAACCCACTTTAATCGTAAAGTCATTAGTTTCTCCACATATAGTTCTTACTCTCGTCTTTGTGTTATCATACATATCTTCAATATCTTTAATATAACTTATAGGGATTCTTTTCCTCCTTAATGCCCACCAAATTATATCCCTAGGTACTCTATCATAAGCCTTTTCTAAGTCTATAAAGACCATATATAAATTTGTATTCTTACTTCTACATTTCTCCATTAACTGTCTTAATAAGTAAATAGCTTTCGTAGTTGATCGCCCCAGCATAAATCCAAACTAATTATCCGAAATAGTTGAGTCATTTCTTAATATTTTCTCTATAACCTTTTCATATGATTTCATCATGTGATTCATCAATTTGATTGCTCTATAATTACCCCATTTTTTTTATACAAAGGTATTATGGTGCTTTTTGTCCACTCATCTGGCATGTTTTCTTGTCTTAAAATTTTATTAAATAAATCCGTTAATCATTTTATCCTTGTACTTCCAAGGGTCCTCCATACCTATATGGGCATTTAATCTGGTCCAATCACTTTATTCTTTCCCATTTTTCTTATTAATATTTATACTTCTTTTTCAGTAACCGGACATACCAATCCTATATTCGATTCAATGTTCTCGATATCTTTTTGGGGATATTCTTCATTCAATAATCCTTGAAAATAATATTTCCATCTATCTAGAATTTCTCTATCATCAATTAATTTACTTTGATTTATGTCTTTAATACACTAAACTGGACACATACCCCTTGTCAATCTATCTCTATTCTTTTCCAATTTATATATTTATTTTTCACCTTCCTTGGTGCCTAATTTATTATAAAGATTATCTAGTGCGTTTTTTTGTGCATTTCTAATAATATTTTTTTACTTCACTTTTTAACTTCTTATATTTTTCTAAATCTTCTTGATTTTTACTCTTTTGCCACTCTTTTTAAAACTTACTCATTTCTTTTTTATTATCTTTTGAACTTTCTCATTCCACCACTAAGTCTCATTTTAATGAATCCTTTTCCTTTAGTGTCACCTAAAATTTGTTTACCTATTTTCTCAATATCATTCTTTGTTCTTGACCAAATATTGTTAACATTTTCGTCCCAATTCCACTTCATGTTTAATTGCCTAAATTCTATCTCTTTGTAGCTATTTAAATTTTTCCATTTTATATTTTGATCACCTATTTTCTCTTTTCAGTACTTAAATCCTTTAATTTCTAAATCTATTACTAGTAGGCGATGTTTATTTGTTAAGCTTTCACCTGGTATAACTTTATAGTCTTTGCTTGTGCACAAGTTTCTTCTTCTAAGTAAGCAATAGTATATTTGAGTTTTATTCTCTCCACTTTTAAATTTTATTAAATGTTCTTCCCCGAATGTCTTCTTGATTGTCCTCTTCTGAATCTGAAGGGTAATTTTGCAAAATTTCAAATTGATTATCCTTGCTGCCTTGATTAACTGCTACATTTGTATTTTCTTGAAGTACCTGCTCAACTAGATCTGGATGATTCTTGATGGTCTCCTTTCAATTTTCAGTTCTTTCTTGAACTTGTTGTGGCTTTTTTGGTAGATTCTTTGGAGGTTTATTGAGATTTGGATGTTTGAACATGCATTTTGATTCATGGTGACCTTTTTTCATACAAAACTCACAAAATGACAGTATATTTTCATAAGATACTTGTTGCGAAAAACCTTTATTACCACAACCAATCCAAATTCTATGGACTCTTTCTTGAAGAAGGTTTATTTCCACACACAATCTTGTTATACTTGGTCTTGATACCGATATTGTGGATGAATCCATTTTAAGTGGTTTCCCAACAAGTTGGGCAATAGAGTATAATGAGGATTTAGCATAAAAATGAATAGGCAATTTTGGTAGATTTACCCATACTGGAACAATTAGGCTTTCTTCATCAGGTTTAAAAACTACAGTCCATTTAAAAGTTCACATGGGTTATTTTCCTATAAACCATTGATCTCTGAGCCATAATCTGGCGTAATCTTCCTCGCAATTCATCCTTATAAGAATATGCTTTGAGTTTAATTAACCTATTAAGAAGGTTGATTTTAATGAGAATGTTTGGAATGTTTTTCGAATGGACTCAATTGGAGGTCTGCCATGATTTTTTTTTTCAATAATGGAATTCTTGAATGGTTCCACTAGGGATAATATATCTTCTTCAGAAAAATACTACAGGTTCTGCTTTGAATGTTGTTGGTGACTTGAGTTCTAGTTCGTTGGAAGAATTATTCACTAGGACAATTACAAAAGATTTTTTCCAAATGTTTGTAGGATCAGGAGGTTTTCGAGGGATCATTGTTATAAGAGGAGGATTGGCCATATTAGCCATGGAAGATGTGCGATTGAAGAGATATCTATGATACCTGAGGGAGATGGATAAGTCTCCCTAGGTTCTTGGAGAAAGATCGCATCTATTAAACTCCATGATGAATTTAGATCCCAACATTATCGTTGAATTACAATAGTTCCATAAAAAGGCTTCATAACTTTGTTCTCCTTGATCTATGGATTATTTCTATTTAAAATAAGATATAATATTCTAACGACGGTGTAAATTTTTTTGATTTATATTTATAGAAGTAAAATTACTTAGGGGCATGGAAAGGTAAAAAAAATAGGTTTAAACAAAAATATCCACGATAAATTGTTGTGTACCATGTGTCTTGATGAGTCAACTTAAGTCTACAAAATTGTTAATGGTCCTATTCCCACTATATTTTTAAAAATTGTGTCGGTGATAAAAAAAACATAAAGAATAAAATAGGTCTAATCAATTTTTGCTTCAAGATTTTAACTTTCATTCCCAGTTTTTTTCTCCAAACGATATTACTTTCATTATTTAAATTTCAAAAAATTCTAACAGAAAGAATAAAATAGGTCTATCCGAGTATTTTTTTTGGAGATTTTTACTTTCATTTCAAGGTTTTCCCCAAACTATATTAATTTCATTACGCAGATTTTGAAAAATTATTTCTCCCCCCCCCCCCCCCCCCAGATTGTATTACTTTCAATATGCAATAGGGGCATTGATTTTGGTAAAACTTTATTTTATAAATAAAAATGAAATATATATATTCAACGTTGTGTTGGTAATTTATTTAATATCATGTTTTACCATTTGTTGATAGGGGAAAATGGTGCGAAGAGAGTGATAAATCCAATTGAAGGCAAACCAAATGTATTCTCACAAAGACGTCATTGATGTCAGCAATCCAACCCCCCTGTGAGTCACGCTTCCAGTCAAGACGTTGCATTTGTGAATTAAATGATTATATCAACATCATTAAGAACAGACCCAAAAAATCACGTGTGGGTAAAATCTATACAGTCTTGAAAGCAATACACAAAGTTCCTTTCATTAAGACCTTAAACAGAGAAGGGAAAATAGTGAAGTTTAAAAATAGTGAGGAAAAAAGGGAAAAAATAGTCTTTGTTCCCAAGCCTTGAAAGGGCTATTAAAGATGCTGAATCAAAACGAATAGAAGTTGACATTGCTTTTTTTTTATCGATAGTTTATATGAAGAAGGGGGAACGGTAGAAATTGAGGAAGACATGGAAGATCCTTCTATTGAGGATGATTTAGTTTATTCAGAAGATGGGTAATAATTTGGAATCTAATTCGGGCATTGTCTTTAGAAAATATTTACAAGTAAATAGCGGTGAGTGTCAATTTATTTTTATGTTGGTTGAATAGTGTTTACTGTTAATGTTGCAATAATATTAATGTATCGAACCCTCATATGTTTGCTATAGTTTTTATGAATAAAAAATGCAATTAAATTTCAATTTACCGACTATTAATGATGTTATCAAGTTTATGATTTTTATGAATAACCTATGTTATTTGAGTGATGTAAATTGATTATTATTAATGTTTCTCAGTACATTAACCTTCCAATTTATTTATCTATTTGTGTTTTGTCTTTAATGTAAAAATTGTTCAAATTTGGTTTTAATGTTTTCCTATTGGTTTTTATTTATGTTTTCTTCAATATCTTTATTTACCAATAGTAATATAGGCTTTAGTCATTGAACATTAATTTACGATATATCATTTTTTTGTACTTAAAATGTTTTGAGATTAATGTATCTTTAAAAACTTTATACTTACACATATGTACTCTTAACTGTAACTCTTATATTTTTTAATGGTATTTTATGGCAGTTATTAACTTTTCTCTAGATGATTTTTTTGTGATTTGTCTCTTTTATATTGATGGAATTACATTAATTACATTTAAATTTTAACATTTTTTTTATCATAGGTACTTTGAAATATTGATTCAAAGTTTATCCAACATAATAGCTTCAACTACAGGAATTTTTCTTTACAAATGTATTAAACAGTTATATGTTTGTTATTTTTTTACGAATAAGGTACGTCATCTAAATGTCCAAACTTTTTTCTTTCGGTGAATTTTACTCTTGAAAATATATAGTATAAATTTATATATGTCATTGACGGTTTAAGTATAGGTAGATTCCCCTTAATCATTTACTCAGTTGAAATGTTTAGTTCATAAGATGTATTAAATTCAAGTATTAAATTTCCTAATAAGGAACTTATGGATAATGTTTTATTGATTCGAATTTAAGCGTTCTTTACGTTGTTTTGTCATTAAACATATGCATTGATGTCACAAAATTAGGCAGACGCTTCTAGGTTAAGGACCACCTTTATAGGCAAGGTAGGAGTTCCGCATTAAAAATATCAGAGAAATATTTCTCATCTTTGTTTCATTTAACCAAGGTCCTGATAATAAGTTTCTCCGTTGATTGCACTAAAGTCATCTTAATGTGAATTACAAATAGTTACATTTTCTATTAAGTAGATGGAGAACCCAGATTACACTAGGCTTGCTAGATTAAACGTAGCAGAGTGTCGGGTGTTATGATCTCTCATAACACACCAGTAATCTTGAACCTCACACTCCTAGCTCCAAACATTAAGCCCTCTATTTTGGCTCCAAATGGAAACATTGGTAATATTAATTTAACAACAACAACCATTTTTCGCTCATTTGTGAATAGAGATGGCAACTTTACTTCAACCACCAAAGTTATTGGACCAACGTCTAATACTATCTACAGGAATTACAATGAATACACCATCGAATTTGTTAGACATGCTGTTGGGAGACTAGAGACAAGGTCAACATTAAAGGTGATCCATCACTATTTAAAATCTTAAATTTATGAATTACAGTTTAACAATTTTACGTATGAATTTTTTAGAGTTTCTTCTATAAAAATCAAATAATTCCCTATTTACATTTTTATTGACAGTCGATGGAGAACATGAGCAACATAACCGAGGAAGAAAAATAGGCCAGTGTATTTTATGTCCCACGTCTGAGTAAGAATAACATATAGAAAATAAATTATTTTTTTTACAAAAATAACCTTTATCACACCCCATTAAATGTCGGTTTATTTTTTTCAAAAAAAATTAAAGAGGCCTGGAATTTTGGTGGCCTAACTTATATTTGCAAGAATTGCGGATCCTTTATGTGGTATGAAGAGCGTAGTGAGAAACATAGTCTACGTAGAAATGTGAAGTCCTCCATGTGCTTTTAAGAGGGAAATATAAAATTTCCCCTACTATAGTAACCTCCCACATTTCTAAATAATCTATTAAACTCTTTTGTTAGGAAAAAAGATGCTAAGTTTCAAGAGAATATTCGGGCATATAACTCCATGTTTGCCTTCATATCAATGGGTGGAAAGATTGACAACCATAATAACTCCGGGGTGGGACCTTACGTTTACCGTATTTGTGGGCAAAATTACCATAAAATAGGATCTACTACCATTAAATGGAGAGCCGCCAAAGTTTTCCCATATATATACTTATAACATTGATAATGAAGTTCCCAATAGGCTACGATCACTCCGTGGAGATGACCCCTCATCGAATTTAGACCCTGAGATTGTTCAAGGTTTGATACAAATGTTTGTCTCACACAATGTATTAGTGAAGGTGTTTACGATGGCACGTGATCGTTTCAATGAATATTTGGAGAACGATGTAGAAACTCACATGTCTACAACTTACCTATTGCACCAGAGTTAGCAACTATTATTGTTGGAGACCTTCACGACATTGATGTCATCAGAGATGTTATTCTGGAACATAGATCAGATGGATAATAACAAATCAGTAAGCTTAATCCATCATTTATGGATCTACAGTATCCTTTACTCTTTCTATATGGAAAGGATGACTTCTATGTCAACATTACATACTTAAATAATCAAGGGAGGTTGAAAACAAAAAGAAATTATGTTACAATTCGTGAATTTTATGCATATAGTTTGCAACAATGGATGAATGGATCATAAACGGTCGAGCTTTCAAGAAGATAATTCTAATAATATTTAGTTGATGCATATACTTGCATAGAGAGATTGCACTAGGTTCAGTCAAATTAGACTCAATTAAGATTTGAGCTCTATAAAGGCGTAAAATATGCAGTTTTAAAGGGGGATACAACACCTGCATTTGTAGAAAAATGCATCATTTTACCTTCTAGCTTCACAGGAGGCCCAAGATATATGACTCATAACTTTCATAATGTTATGGACATATGTAGATGGGCCAGAAACCCCGATCTTTTCATTACATTTAATGCAAATCCCAGATGGCCGGAAATACAATTTTTCTTTGATTTAACCCCAACTCAAAAACCCAAAGATTGGTCATATATTGTTACAAGAGTATTCAGACTTAAGCTATATCAAATAATGTGGGATTTAACAGAAGGACAACATTTGGTCCTATTTTAACTGGTTAGTATATTCTTTAAACTTATGTTGTACGAAACTTATTACTCCTTATATTTATTAATAACCTTACTTACAACGCATATGTTGTTAACTATTATTGCCTTTACATTTCTCGCGGCTATCTACATAATATAATTTCAAAAGAGAGGCCTACCACATGCACATATATTACTTTTTCTCCAATCTGTTTCCAAAAATAGAAATCTAATGAAATTGATGATTTCATTTCGGCGGAGTTACCTGCTTACACCCTCGATCCTATTGGTTTACAACGGTTGGTCAATTTAAGATGCACGATCCATGTGGCGCAGCGAATCCTAATGCCCCATGTATGACAAAAAAAGGTTGATAAAAACACTTTCTAAGCCCTTTTTGCACCTAAGACACAATATATGATAGAGGATTCCCGGTGTACAGGAGAACAGATAACTCAAAATTTATGGACAAGAATGGTGTGAATCTTAATAATAGATTTGTTATACCACACAAAATTGATTTGATCGTAAAATACCAAGTGCATATTAATGTTGAATGGTGTAACTGATCAAGGTCTATAAAATACCTTTTCAAGTACACTAATAAGGGACCATATAACGCAACTATGGTTTTGGAAGAGAACATTACACATAACCAATAAGATGTATCAAAATAAATAAGGAAAATGGATAAGATACGAATGTTTTTAGGTTGTTGTTACCTCTTAGCCTATAAAGCGTATTGGAGAATTTTTGAGTTTGACATCCAATATAGAAGTGTAGGTGTTGAACATCTTACTTTGCATCTTTCGGAGAAACAAGTTGTCACCTTTAAAGACTAAAATAAACTAGATAATGTTGTTAACAAAATCGTTGTTAATAAAACTATGCTCACCTAATGGATGAGAACTAATACACTTCACGAAGATGTAAATGAGTTAACATACGTAGATTTCTAAAAAAATGGATACGAAAACCAAAATATAAGGAACTGAAGAGACGTGAATATAGGCTATGTATTGGATGAGTGAACTACATTCACATGTTCTACCACCAAATGTTATCTAACATCATAAAGCGAGCAAGAAATTTTGAAAAAAATGAGAACCATCAATTGAGTGATGTATCCAACGTTTAAGGCAGCATGTTATTAATTTAGGTTACTAGACGGAGAAAAGGAATGGCATGGCATAATACATCAAGACTCCCAATGCTCAACATGAGCACAATTGAGGGATCTATTTGTCCCCCTTCTTCTCTTTTGTGAAGTATCAGATCCTTTAGAGCTTTGGAAAAAATTGGGAAGTAATGTCTGATGCTATTTTGTATCGGCAACAGAAGATCCTCAATTTCAATAATTTGATCCTTACAGATGATCAAATTAAAAATTATGGCCTGTATGAAATTGGCCAAATATTGCTAAAGAAAAACAAGTCTCACAAGGATTTCCCACCTTTGCCAGTACCAAATCGAATACTTATCCATGAGTTGAATAATAAGTTGATTACAGTAGAGCAATCATATAATGTTGAGCAATTAATTCGTGATCATGTGGATCTACATGAAGGAATGAATAATAAATAAGAAGAAGTTTAAAATTCCATTATTCAGTCATGTATCGAAGATAAAGGAGGATTATATTTTGTATACTGCACAAGAGGCACTCAAAAAACATATTTATATAAGACTATCATTGTGAGATTGAGGTCAGAGGGAAAAATTGTGCTTGCAATTAAGTTATCCGATGTTGCCTTACTATTATTACCTGGAGGAAGAACGGTATATTCAATATTTGCAATTCCAATTCATTTGGGAGACAACTCAACCTGTGACATTTGTCAAGGCACCAATACAGTGGAGATAATAAAAATAACGAATTTAATCATTTGGGATGAGGCAATAGTGAACCATCGACACACTTTTGAGGTTGTCTACAAATCACTTAGAGATATTCTTTGTTTCAATGATATGTATCCCAATGACAATTTTTGGCAGGAAAACCATCTTACTTGGTGGTGATTTTAGGCAAAATCTTTCGGTTGTATCAAGAGGAAGCAGAGAGGATATTGTCAAGTCCTCGATTATCATTCCTACATTTGAGAGTTTTGTCATGTGTTCCACTTAAATAAAAACAAGCAAATTCAAGATTCAAATGAATTTAGAACTTGGATCCTTACCTTTGGAGATGGAGAATTGCCAACCTCCTCAATCAGAGATGAACATGAAGCATATTGGATCGACAACCTGATAATAGGATCATTATGTTAACAGATGATTCCTTGGTATTATAGTTCGATCAACATATCTTAATTTAGGTCAAAACTATACAGATGCAAACTATTTTACTTCTAGAGGGATTCTAACGCTAACAAATGAAACAATCAATGAAATAAATTTTTACACTATGACCTGATTCCTAAAGACAAAAGAACAGATCTCAACTTCGATTCGCTTTGCAAGGCTACCGAAAATTTTGGAGATCATGACATTCTTTTCCTTATTGAAATTTTTAACACTCTTACCTTCCCGGGTCTCCTAAACCATCAGTTGGAATTAAAAATTGTAATTGAAATCATTTTATTATGAAATATAAATCAAAGTGTGGAGCTTTGCAATGGAACTAGATTGATAACCACTCAACTATCTTCGTTGGTGATTGAAGGTATAATCATTATTGGCTCCAACATTGGCGCAAAGGTGTTCATTCCTCGCATCATATAATGTCTGCAATGAAATCAAAATGGCCGTTCCTTTTGAAATGCCTCTATTTCACTGTATGTCCACCATTCTGCAGGATAATAAACATAAGCCAATGACAAACTCTACGACACGTTGGCGAACACTTACCAAGGCCAATTTTTATCCATGGACAACTTTACATTGCGGCATAATAAGTTACTTCACGTGTTGGTTTTGTAAAAAGTGCGCGTGTGATACCTATTCGAAAATTTTTGCAAATTTCCAATTTAAATACTTATTTAATCAGTGTCAATTTTTAAACCAAATTAATTAAGTCCAATTTTATTTTAGCCCTAAACAAATATCTAGATGTAGTGGCAACACAAATAAAATTACTGACTCACAAATTTCAAGAAAAATCCCTTTCGGGCAAGACACTTATTTCACTATAATAGTTACAATGATTACAATAAAATCTTCAATGAATCAACCGCAGAAGATCCACAAAGACGTGTAGTCTTCAATCAGCCCGGGAATACCCGCAAGCGCTCCCTTTGACACGCAGTCAATGTTAGGCCAGCACCTCCCCCAAGCGGCACCTAGATCAGCAGTACAGATCCTCTCTACAAGAGAAAATTGACACAAGATGTGTTATTGGGTTCCAAACTACTCACATAAACTATTGGGATCTTGTGAATTGAAAACAAAAGGCATTAAAGCCCTAAAAGTGAGAAGACAATGTATTCGTCCAAAGCAGTTTCGTCTATTGAAAATTCACAGGTCTTTTGACCAAAAATGGAGTTGAACAACCCTATTTGTATAAGAAGTTAAGGTGGAGCGTCGTTCGAACGAGATGTCAGTGTCGCTCGAACGATGATACATGTCATTCAAATGACTTTGCGCGACATAAGTATGTCGCTCGAATGATGTCCTCTGTCGCTCGAACGAGAAATTAAAAAATAATTATTTTTTGTTTTGTCAGAAAATAGTCCGCCTCAACACTTAGAAAAAATATTTGGACGAAAAACTCTGCTCCAACACTTAGAAATTTTTTCATAAAAGTTATCCCAATATTCTAAGTGAAATGCTAAGGTACTTAAAACACAACCTTACCAAAGTTAAACTTGGAATGCTTGAATGTTGATGAAAACGTGAAATTCGGATCCCTCTTGTTGCATATGTGATCTTGAACATTCTTCAACGGTTGTAGCGGTATACGACATACTCAATTGATAACGTAAAATATAAATAATGTCCTTACAAATCTCCCCCTTTGTCTACGCCGGTACAAAATAAAAGCATCTGAATTATCAAACAAAATGCCTATACAAATCTAATACCCTCCCATGAACCCAAAACTGAAAAGGTACTAAACATGTAGGACGTAAACGTTTCAAAATCTCCAACATCAAATCTTCAAGATTTTATCAACAGGGTGTGCAAAATAATGATCTTCAATATTTGTACCTACACACCTGAGAAAAAGCAAATACATTCGTGACGCAACGAGTTTGAAATGATATAAGAATAAATCAATCCATAATCAAATCTCCCCCATAATTCGTTCTCCACCTTTTTTACTTGTCCGCAATAGATAAGGAAATGAATTAACGCAATACTTATGGATTTATCATTATAAACAAGGCAAATAACTACGATCATCAAAGAGATACTCAAAACAATGCCACAAACTATTTTTGATTTTTTAATTTTTCATACAAAGATGCAAAAAATTATTTTACGCAAATCACACCATGAATTTACACTAAGACAACCAAATCATGGAAACGGAATGAAAGGGTGTGAACATATTCAATAGGCAAATTAATGCAATCAAACATAACATATGTGCACGATGAACATGTATACTAATGACGAATGAATCTCAAAATGGTCTGTAGGTGTCGAAAAAAATGTTGAATTTAATGACATCGACTCAATCCATCAACATATCAAAGTCAATAATGATTCCCACACCAATAACGTCTAAAATAATGTAATTCTTTTTCGTGATGATGTCAGGACGTGCAAACCCAATTTTTATTACTTTCCATCCAAACTACCTCATAAATAATTATACATTTATTTTTCTTTTGAGGTGGCCCATTTTTGGCATATTTATCTTTTTATTGACTTTTAATTTTTTTTCAGGCTCCTTTAAACGGTGGCTTTCATGACAAGTTAATTTTGAACTCTCGTAGCCATTTTTCGTGTTTCACTCATCATTTTTTGTTACAATTAAATCCTCACGGTAAACGGTTATTACATCTACTACTTTCATTGCCAAGTTTTATCGCATATGGTTCGTTTTAAAGACAGAATTGAGATGACAACACTCCGAACAATATGTGATAAACAAGTACAAAGAGTCAAATAAATCCGTTAAAATGTACAATAAAGGAATTCATGAGTCAAACATGTAGGTAGTAACAACTAATCACATCTCAATGACTCCAAACACTGTAAAGCACTTGAATGAAATGATGACGCCTATCAAAACACTATCAAATCGTCATATAGATATGGAATGAAATTGTGATTCGATCATCCTTAATGTCCATTCGTATATGGTGCAAAACAAACTACAAAATCGTTTTGACTTTTTTCAAAACTTTTATCAAAATAAAATCTTTTTGGCTTTTTCAAATTTTCTCAAAAAATAAAAAATCTTGTTGTTTTTTTCAAAAATATATCAAAAAAGGAAAAATAAAACTACAAAAATGGTACATACTAGAAATAGGCAAAAATATCATCAAGCAAATCAACATATGCTAGCAAATAAGTCTAGACCTCAACCGTTAGGTGCGGTGGAGTTTTTCAAAGGTGGTAAAATCCTATGAAAAATATCCATCAAGCCATGTGAAGTCTTGACTAAAAAATTTACCCACTCCCTAAGATGTGCAAACTCTCTTATGTAATCATCTTGAGCATCATGTGTGGGTGCGTCTGTCTGTACACGTGTAGTAGCAAAATGTGACACATAACCAAACTTAAAAAAAACTCCCTAAGGTGTCTTCTCTTCTTGCAATGGGAACAAACATACACAAGCCTAGGTACACCTCTCTCAAAACTTCTACGAAGAACTCTCTTATCAGGTACGGGATGCCTAGGTGCGTGGGGTTGAGAGAGATGTGAATCTATCACTAAAGCGGAAATCAGCTTGGGTGCAACTAAGGAAGTGGATGCACCATCATGACCTTTTACTAAACACTCACCACTACACAAAACGGGATTGAGAACCATCTTTCCAACTTTCTTAGATGCATTCTCTAAAGGGACATTAACCTCCCGGTCACGTTCGAGATTACTCTCGAGTTGGAGTACACGTGTCGTCAGACTAGACACTGTGTTGGTCAAATCACTCTTTTCCCGATTTAAAGCAATCAATGGTTCACTCAAAGAAACCTTCACCTTATCGAGTTGACTTGATTTCTCCTCAAACACCCTCAAAACATCTAACTATCTCTCCAAATATCTCACCCTAAGACTTAACTCCTTATTCAATTTCTTAGTCTTTAAGGTCTCGGCGTACAAACACTTTCACTATTACACTCGTAGAAACACTCAAATCATCCTCGGGGGTATTACATGCACAAAGTATCCTCATCATCGTGGGACAAACTAGGTGTGCTCACGTGACTAGCTAAAAATGCAATAAACTTCCTGTGGGTACCATTTTAGCCACCACAGGCCCAGACAAGTAGCCCGATAAAGGCCCAAATTCTGGGATCCCCGCACCCCTACCAAAATTAGTTATGACTTAATCTCTTCCTTAAATCTCATAAGCAGATATTCTAAGAAGTGATGGACTAACGTGGGGGAGTCCAACAACCGCACTCCCCGAGAACAAGCATGTATATAACAAACCCTAAGCCTGGGGCAAAAGGCACGTATGGTATTTTCCTATAAAACACTCCCCGGAGTACAAAGAAATAAAACTGAGAGCACCACCATGGACATAGGCATCCTTGTTGAACCACGTAAATACTGTGTCATATGATCTTGTATTCTTTACATTATTTATTTGCTTCGGTGATTGCCTTTTCTTATTAATTTGTGTTGAACTTAATTGTCACCACAATTGGCGCCGTTTGTGGGAACGTTTGTCTTCCTTTATGAAATCCCTCACCAACAAAGGATTTGGAATGTCTGAACACAGCAGCAATACCCCTCAAGCAGGGGATATCCAAGAACATCCTGCCCCTCACAGGATCAGATATGAAGTTCGACGTTCAGATCAAAGGGGTCGCCCAGAGCGACAGGCCTCAGAATAAAGTCAGGGACCAGTGAGGTCCACACAAATCTCTAGGTTAATCTATGCCTATGAGGCAAGGCTCCAAGGGCAAGGAGAGGCCGCTCGCAAGCAAGAGGCTGAGAATGATCACCTAAAAAGGAGATTGGAGAGGTTGGAGAGGGAACTCCATCGCAGCACCAGGCGACGTCCATACCTCACTCCTAGTCCTCAGGCGAGCAAGTCTCGCAGCCGATAAAGGAGCCCTAAACACGGATCCCAGAGATTTGAGGAGCACGAGTCGGATGACGACTTGCTCGAACAACAGCGACCAGTTCGTCATTATAGGAGCCCAGCTTGAGGTGATGAGGATATACGAAATTTGGTCCGAAGAGAGATGTACCATCACCCAGCTTATCGGGGTGCTAGATCAACTAGAGATATTGCTCGGTGAGCTATCAAGACCCAGATGAAATCCCCTTTTTCAAGGGAGATAGAAGAAGAAGCCCCCAAGAAACTTGTTATTCTGAGATTCAAGGTCTATAACGAAAAGACTGATCCTATAGATCACGTTAGGCAGTACAGGCAGGCCATGACCCTCTGGAACCACATGGATGCACTAATGTGCCGAATTTTTCCTTCGAGACTGCATAATGTGGCCCAGAAGTGGTTTGAGAGGCTCCCTCATAGGTCCTTCAGGAGCTTTGAGTCCCTGGACGAGCTCTTCACAACTTGCTTCATTACCAGCAGCTCCCATCCAAAGAGGATGGATGCTTTGTTAATAATGAAGAAGACGCCTCAGGAGAGCCTTCGGGACTACGCAAAGAGGTACTGGGAGCTATTCAACGAGGTCGAGGATTGTTCAGAATAGGTGGCCGTGGCCTCTTTTAAGATTGGCCTACCCAGCTCTTGCCTTTTGAACCAGTCCCGAACGAAGAAGGAGGCTACAACCATCGATGACCTGATGACTCGCGTTAAGAAGTACGTCAAGGTGGAAGATGTGACCCGCCTTAGTGCAGGGGAGAATGGTCGGGCTAAGCTCGCTGCCAAGGGAAATGATGAGGCCAAAAACCATAAGAAAGGAGGCAAGAATGGGGGCAAGGGTAGCTCCAATAATGAAGGCAAGAATGATGTTTCGAAAGCATTTCAGTCGAAAGCATTTTAAGAATTTCAGGCAAGAATGGGGGCAAAGATCAAAGACGAGCCATATGTTAAGTGGCCCAAAAAGATGGGGGGAGATCCTTCAAAGAGAAATAACGCGTTGAGATGTGCTTTTCACAAAGAGGGAGGACATAAGACTGAGCACAGCAAGGATCTTAGGTCTCACCTTAAAGAATTGGCCCAGACCGGGCATTTAAATGAGTTTATGGAGAAGAAGGCAGAGGAGGTTACTGCCAATGGAGACATGAGGCCCGACAACGTACTCAAGGATGATGCTGGCCATGAATTTGTAGTAATTCATGGGGCATCTGATATGAAGCAGATTTAAAGGAATTCGATTCAGATGGAAGTGAAAAAGCTTACAGCGGTAATGCAAGATTTTCAGATCCATCCAGAGAAGACACAATCAGGAAAGCATCGGCGAGCAGATGATGTCGATTATAGAAAACATATCGTGTTCACAGATAAAGATCTGGTGGGAGTAAGAACCCCACATTATGACACCTTAATCATTACTCTCAGGATAGACAACTATGATGTCGATAAGTTGCTCGTCGATCAGGGAAGCTCATCCGAGGTAATTTATCTCGACCTATTTAGAAAGTTAAAGATAAGCATTGCCGAACTGAAGGAAGCCACTGTCCCTCTAGTTGGCTTCGCTGGAAAAGTAACTATCCCAATGGGAAAGATCGTGTTGCCATTAAGGGCTGGAAATGTCTCCAAGATAATCGAGTTTCTGGTAGTCGACATTGACTCGCCATACCAAGCTATCCTCGACAGAGGATGGATACATGCAATGAGGGTAGTCCCGTCGACCTACCATCAAAAACTCAAGTACGTGACTGAGCGAGGAGTAATGGAGATCCACAGAGATCAAGCGATGGTAAGAAGGTGCTTCATAGCGGCCATCCACCCAAAACCAGAGAAGAAGGTCAAGAAGGACAAAGAGAAGATCGAGGAGCAAGAAGGTTTTATACCTTTGAAATAACAACTAAAGTATGGAAGACCCTGGGTGGAGGAGACCAGGCTCCTCCCCTCTGAGCAGGTCATTAAAAATCTGGAAGAGATAACAATTGGTGGGGGCAAGAAAGATAGGATGTTCTTGATTGGAGCTTCTCTCACAGATCAAGAAAAGAAGGAATTGATGATATTATTGAGAAGCAATCTAGACGTTTTTGTGTGGGAACCATACGAGCTGCCTGGAATTGACCCCAGTGTGGTTTCTTATCGGTTTCACGTCGACCCCACTTTCAGGCCTATCGCGCAGAAGGCACGACGAACTGCGCCCGAGAAGGCCAAAGTTGTAGAAAAGGAAGTAGAGAAGCTGCTGGATGCAGGATCCATACGGGAAGTTCAATTCCCTAAATGGCTTTCCAACCCAGTAGTAATTCTAAAGAACAATGGAAAATGGAGAGTTTGTATAGACTTCACTGACCTTAACAGGGCATGCTCTAAGGACAGTTTCCCCCTCCCAAATATTAACCAATTGTTGGACGCTACAACAGCTCATGAGATGATGAGCTTCCTGGATGCATACTCTGAGTATCACCAAATTCCTCTATATGCGCCAGACCAAGACAAGACAGCATTCATCACCACCATCGGTTTATACTGTTATAAAGTTATGCCCTTCAGGCTCAAGAATACAGGAGCAACTTACCAGTGACTGGTCACTAAGATGTTCAAAGACCAAATGGTAGATACCATGGAAGTCTACATTGATGATATGTTCATCAAGAGAAAGCGCAAAGAATACCATCTCTCAGACCTATCAAGGACCTTTGAAATCCTCAGGAAATACCGAATGAAACTCAATGCGAGCAAGTGTTCTTTCAGTGTCCAGTCAAGAAAAGTTCTCGGGTACTTGGTTAGCGAGAGAGGCATTGAAGCCAACCCAGACCAGATCGATGCAATCAACAAGGTACAGCCTCCTCTCACAATAAAAGACGTGCAAAAGCTCACGGGTATGCTCACTGCTTTGAACCGTTTCATCTCAAAGTCCTCTGAGAAGTGCAAGCCATTCTTCCAGCTCTTGAAATAAAATAAGACAGTAGAGTGGAATCAAGATTGCTCGAAATCATTGGAAGAACTCAAGGCTTATCTCAGCACACCACCTTTGCTGGTCATACCTCAAGAAAATGATTCCCTGTACTTACACCTCGAGGTCTCCAGCCACGCCGTCAGTTCTACACTGATATACAAAAAGTCAGGAATCCAGCACCCAGTCTACTACGCGAGCAAGACCTTATTAGATGCCGAGAAGTGGTACTTACCACTAGAGAAGCTCGCCTTTGCACTGGTGGTAACCTCGAGAAAATTGAAGCATTACTTCAAAACTCACACTATCATCGTCCTTACCTCACACCCTCTTAAAGCAGTCCTGTGAAAAGAGGATCTGTCTGGTAGACTCTCCAAGTGGTCAGTCGAGCTCGAACGATTTAACATCCAATTTTAACCAAGGAATGCAATCAAGGAGCAGGTGCTCACCGACTTCATCGCGGGATTCATAGGCGAGCAGCCTCGCGACCAACTCCAACCTATGGATCAAACGGGAGGAATTTGGCGACTATTTTATTGATGGATCCTCCAACTCAAAGGGGGAAGGATTAGGCATTGTGCTCGTTACTCCAGAAGACATAATTCTCGAGCAGGGCATCAGACTTGGATTTGAAGCCTCTAACAATGAGGCAAAATACGAGGCTTTGATAGCAGGCCTGTAGAAGGCACAGGCATTGGGTGTAAAACAGCTGCAGGTGTTCGGCGACTCACAATTAGTCTCCAATCAGATAAGTGGGGACTTCAAGGTGAGGGATGAAAGAATGGCAGCCTACCTGACTTTAGCAAAAAAGTTAATGTCTAACTTTGAGGAAGTCAGTGTCCAACAGTTTCCCAGAGGACAAAACAGTCATGTCGATGCCCTAGAAGCCTTAAGTTCAGCAATCAACTCTGACTTAAAGAGAACAATCCCTATAAACTTCCTCGCCCAGTCGAGCATCACCCAGAGTGAAGAGCTGCCAGACATAGGCCATATTCTCCAGGTCGAATCAACACCTAGTTGGATGGACCCCCTGAGGGATTATTTGAAGGATGGTGCACTACCATACGACAAGAAGGCCGCTCATCAGATAAGAGTCAAAGCTTCCCGCTTTCACTTATCTACTGAGGGCAAGCTATATAAGAAATCATTCACCGGCCCTTACCTCCAATGTGTTCACCCAAAGGACATCGAGCAAGTGTTGCGTGTGAAATAATATTACTAAAGCCGTTTAATACAAGATTAAACTATTTAAGTAACTCCGAACTGTTTTTTGAAGAAACGCTTTTCTAGAAATCAAATCAGTTAAACCACAAGATATTTTTTTAAAAATATGCACGAGATCTGTTCAAGATTTGTTAACAAGTTTTGAAAAATAAAACTAAAACAGTTTAAATCAGCGCACTAAACAGAAAGGGATGAGGAGATGTAGAAAGATTAATGACAAGATATTTTAACGTGGTAAAACCTCAACCAACTGAGGAAACGTCCACGACTCCACCTCTACGGAGTAAAAATAAAAATCCACTAAAACAAATATAACAGTTACAAACTATATAACACACATGCACACAAATCAAACCTATACAAGTTTAGGAATGTACCCACTGGTGTCCTTATAACTTTTTTGCAGTTCTGATTCTTGATGTTGTTCTCCCAGTTTCCTAACTTTACTTTGTTCCAGTCTTTACATCGACTCTTGTTTCAAGATCTTATTACCAACACTTTCAGTGTTGTAGTGTGTAAGTGCTTGTGATGGTGATCTAACACATGCATGAACACACTCACGCCTATTTTTACAAACAATCCTAGCAAATTACAAATCGGATCTATATGCTGTGATTTTCAGTTTCTCTCTTCTTAGGAAACTTGAACCCTATTTTACCTTTAAAATTAACCCAGAATCCACGACTATCTTGCTCAAAAGACGTATCAATATCTTAATCAATCTCAGGGTTTTGAAAATATTTTTGAGATTGAAAGCCACCAAGTGAGATTCCAACTAGGTCAAAGGTCTTGTTTCAAAAGAACTAGAAACAAAAAGTATTAGTATTGATTTTGAGTATGAAAACATTTACTGAAAAGAATCAACAAAACTTTTCTCAAGATGAGAAACTATAAATGCAGATCTATGTGAAATATAACATAAACTGTTCGGATCTATGATTTCTATGAATAAGAAACACAGATCGAAACTTAATGTTTAAGTTGAAAACAAGATCTTAGAACAAAGAGGTTACGGCACAAAACAACTTAACAAACTAACTCTCAAACACTCAAGGTTGTGTTTGGTATATAACTAGTTTTGAAAGAGGTTAGCGTTTGAAAGGTGTTTTGGACGATTTAGGGTTAGGGTTTATAACTCTCTCTCTCTATTTTCTCTCTTCTCTCTCTACTCTCTTCTCTCTCGAGAAATGACAAAGTTTCGAGAATGAGGTTCAAAATCAAGGGCTACGATCTAGTCTTCAGCAGATGACTTTGATCCAACGATATAAGAGAAGCAGTGGATTAAAACGCTTTTGATTGGCTTAAGAGAGGTTCACAGGGATTAAGCCAGAACGCATGCTGATCATTGATTAAAACAATCCAAGGGCAGGAAATGAGCAAGGCTTATGTCTCTCAGAAGAAACACAAAACAGACCGATATCTGGCTGACATGTGTAAGACTGAGATTAAGGCTGAAATGCGTGTTTTGAAAATAATTACACAAACACCTTGAAGTCTCTAGCGCTTTCGGTTTCTACCCCAGTGAACTTCCAAAGATAAAATCACCAATTCAAAATTATATATTGACCCCGAAGACTTTTAAAACCAATTTTAATTTAAAAAAAATTGTTTTAAAAATCATTAAAAATTCCCAAAAAATTATTAAAATTCAAATTAAGGGAAATTAATAAACTCAATACACACATAACCAATTATATGCAATATGTATGAATGCAATACTAATGTGTGTGAGTGCTGGTAAATATACCTTAGATCAAGATGTATAAAATGTAGAGAAGGTTTGACGCTCTTTGGTTTCTAGTATGGGACTTAATTTTGTTTCTATTTCCAAACTAGATGAGCACTTATACAATATAGACTCAAGTGAGTCAAGAGTATAAGGTGCTTCAGCGTGAGCTCCATGAAGGATCTTGCGGGAGCCATATTGGAGCGAGATCTCTAGCTTTTCGAGCAATGAAGGAAGGCTACTGGTGGCCACACATGCAGAGAGATTCTGGAGTATATGCTTGCAAGTGAGAAAAATATAAGCTACATGATCCTATGGTCCACCAACCTGCCAGCGACCTAAGATCATTTACCGTCCCTTGGCCTTTCGCCCAATGGGTAATGGACATCGTGGGCCCTCTTCCTACCGCTGTAGATAATCGTAAGTATCTGTTGGTCGCCACAGACTACTTCACCAAATGGATCGGGGCAGAGCCGCTGGCAAACATCAGGGATGCGGATATGATGAGATTCATATGGAAAAACATAATTACCCGCTTTGGGATCCCCTGAACCATCATTACTGACAATAAAACGCAATTCGAGAGCGACCCCTTCCAGAGTTTTTACAATGACCATGGGATCAGGCACTATTTTAGCTCGGTTGCCTACCCCCAGAGCAAAGGCCAAGCTAAAGCTTCTAACAAAACAGTGATCGATGGGTTGAAAAATTGACTTGAGAGATCCAAAGGAGCATGGGTAAGCGAGCTGCCACACATTTTGTGGGCTTACCGCACTATCCCACGACGAGCAACAGGGGAAACCCCATTCGCATTAACATATGGAATGGAATCAATCATCCCTCTAGAAGCTGGACTCCCAACCATGAGATCAACCTTGGTCGACCAAGGCCAGAATGATGCATCATTACTCGCTGAACTTGACCTAGCCGACGAACGCAGAGAACTAGCCCTAGTAAGACTAGTGAGCTATCAGCAGCAGCTCACAAAATAATATAACAAAAAGGTCAATCCAGGGATATTCCAGGTTGGGGACTACGTCCTAAGTAAAGTTCTTGGCAGCGCAGTAAAACTATCTGATGGCAAGTTGGGTCCAAACTGGGAAGGACTATTCAAGGTGACAAGAGACGACCTACAAGGTTCCTATCACTTGGAAACGCTGGAGGGCAAAGAGATACCTCGAGCGTCGAACGCAGCCAACCTGGAAAAATTTTATTTCTAGTTTTTTCATTAATCTTTTATCGCATTGTTGGAATTAGCTGCTCATTTTTTAATTGTTGTCGATTAATAAAAGATTGTTTGGCAGTGGCGTCCTATGAAGTGTTTATTTTGTATTATGAACTTTATAACTTGCACACCTTCTCAAGCAATAGGCACATCACTCAGTATACAAAAGCAGGGAATCACCCTCCTCAGGTTTTCATTATGAAACATGAACAACCTCTTAGCCTTGCCCCTAACAATATATGAAGCCCTACAGGCAGCTCGACCAAGTCGAATTGGTCGCCAAACAATGTTTGGCTCAAAAAGCCTGATTGGATAGAACATCCAACACCAGGTGTGTCCTTGCTATTGCCATACTTAGGCCTAAGGGAGTGTGACGACACGACCTAAAAGGTAAAGTAGGACAAAATGGTATCTCATAAGCATACTGGACTGGGAGGATACTCACACAACAAAACAACTTTACCCACATCAAATCTAGTCGTCTACGAAGAGTCCAAGATAATCAAATGAAAAATTAATGAAGTAAAAATACAAAACACATGTTTAGTCAGCAAAACTCCCAAAACATAAATATTTTATTACTTCATTACATTTATAAATATTTATATTAAGAGAAGAAAATCTTAATGGGGATTAGGCCTCTGAGTAAGGTAATCATCCACTTGTGATCTCCGGCCATCGTTTGGATGAGGGGACAGTTATTCCTCAACTTCATTCGCATCTTCTCTAATAGCGGCCTGGGAATAGCATTTATAAGGACCCACTGGTCGTCCCTCCTGAAAGGATTAGGACTCGGAGTTGAAGGAGAGATCTCGTGATAATACCAGAGTACTGAGTTCCGGGAGACCTGCAGCTCCCTGAGGGCACTCAACCATCCCCTAATAAAGGCGATCTCTTCAAACTCTGTCAACCTCATCGGAGCATCTGTCCAACTTTGGTCATAACCATTAGCCCACACTCGCCGAGGACCTTTCTTGAACAGATGCCTCAGACGTGTGACATCTCTTTGAAGCCCAATAGCAATCACGTATGCTCGACGAATATTTTCTCGGAGCTCGTCCATCTCCCTAGCTGGACCCCCTGCATCTGGACCAGCTCGCGGAGCAGTCGAAGAGGTAGAACCTCACAAAGTTGGAGGGGCACCGCTCGGTCCTGTGCCATCTCGCGAAACAGCCGATGAAGAGGAACCTCATAAAATATAAGGTGCGATACTCGGTGCATGCTCCCTGAGTCGCAACACCTCCCTTCTTAGAGTATCGTTCTCCTGTTAAAAATCTTCTCCGAATTGATTGATTTCAGAGGCATCTAGAAGCTTAGCTCTCAAAGTGTTCACTTCTTCTTGGACAGAGGCACCAACTTCTTCCATCTCCTGAAGTCTATCCTTTAGTTTGGCGATGAGCTCAGGCTGGTCTTTAAAGCTCTTATTCCTCGACCTGGGAGACTTATAAATCCTAACAAAGGCATAGCGAACCTGATTGCTCGCATTAAGACCAAGGATCCTTCTCAATTGAGAGGTGGCAGGTATATAATCATCTACATCAATCAGCTACAGGCCATACAAGCATTCAAAAGTAGAAGAATCAGTATGCAGAAGGGAAAGTCTTTTCATTTCATTCAAATAAAGAGGTCTAATTACATCGGTAATTAAAGGAGAGCAATGAAAATAAAGCAAAAAATACAAATAAAGTCCTAAAAGCAGGCTAGTTGGCAACCTCAGTTTGTTCAGAGGTCACTAGTTGCTTTCCCTTATCAACAGCAGCGGAAGCCCCTCCCTCAGATGGAGCATCTACTGTTCCTTGAACGGGGGGAGTGCCAGCAGGAATGATGAGAGATGCAGGAACACCACTATCAATAGCCGGGGTAGGAGCCTCATCCACAACAGGCTTCGGGCCTGGATCATGCTCATCGAACAAGGGTGAATCAACATCTACCCCAGCAGCCAGAAGAGCCTTATTCAAGCCCTTCTTAAAGTTCAGCCGACTGATGTAGCCTATCTGAGCATCAGCATCCTCATATGCGACAGCCCACCCAGAGTTGTATGAACTCTCCTTAATGGTAGCAGCCTCAGACTCCACCTTCTTCACCTGCTCTGATATCACCTTATTTTCCTCGACCATGGCCAACTTGCTCATACAGACCAGATCGTAAGACTGTCTCAACTCATTTAGCTTCTTAATCGCCACTTTCTTCGCATTGTTGGCTTCAGCAGGGGGCGAGATCAGAGGACTTCTGGGCCTCATGGAAGACTTTAGACTGTCCTCCAGCTCGACGCCTTTCCCCTTTAATTTAACATTCTGCTTCTCCCAATCTGCATTCCTACTCACCAGCTTATCGTGAGTACGGTAGAGAATAACGAATTCGGTCACGAACTGCAAGTAAAAAGGGAGCATTAGAAGAAAGCATTGAACAGAAAATTATGAGTATTGAAAAACGGAAATAGACTTACCAAGGCTAGCCTCTGACTCGCTTACAGAGCTAACATGTCGGTCCCCATTTCCCTCTGTCGATCAGCAGGCAAAACTTCTCTCTCGAGCAGCGCATGAGCCAACAGGGGAGAGGTGGCAACCGAGGGCCCCTCGAGAAATGTGGATACGGGCACCAAATCTTGATCGGCCTTTGTCCTCACTTCTACCCTCCTTCTCTCATCTTCCCTATCCTTCTCCCTCTCAACTTTCCTCCTCTCTTCCACCTTCTTCCTCTCTTCTTTCTTTCTCTCTTTCTCTCTTAATTGTTCTTCCTCCCTTCTTTTCTTCTCCTGCTCGTTGGCAGCAGGCCAAGAACCAGTGGCAACTTCTCCACTACCAGACTTTTTCTTATTCTCCCTCCTAGAAAGGAGCACACCATTATCATCATCATTATCATCCCTGATCAGGTTCCTCCTAGGAGGAGCCATATCTTCCTCGCTGGAAGTACTTGACTCACTGGAGGACTTTCGAGCTTCTGAAGCCTCTTTCGAGCTATAAGACCCTTCACCGCTAGAGCTCATCTCATTAGCACCACCTTCAGTAGTTCCCCTAGTATCACCTTCACTATCATCACTGGAGTTTCTCTCTTCCTCATCCAACTGGATGGGATCTGCAGAAACTTCCTTAGTAATGTCCAACTCAGGGATGCTGTCTACAGGTTATGCGATGAAACTAGACCCAATATTCTTATACTCCATAAGAAATGCAACTGACCAAGGATGTTCACCGTCAGCCAAAGGTTCTCTGATGTTCCAAGCTTTAATCAGCTCGACAACTCAAACCTCACTAAGAGAAGGTTCCAAATTCTTTATCCTCACTGAAAAGAAGAGAGAAGAATATCAGAGAAATCATACATTAACAAGAAGCTCGAAGAGCAGAACAAAAATTAAGCCTACCTATGTACTCCTCCCCATAAAAGGGGACCGTGAACCTGTCAGACCTCGACCCCTCGGTATGGGGAAGAAATTGCCAATTTCTAGCAAGAAAACCCTCTTGCTAGTAATCCATTTAGGAATCAGGTAGATTTACTACCAATACCCTGTCATAACTCCTGGCCTTGAGGTAAAGAAGACCAAAAATTGTTCGCGAGAAAGAGTAGCAGAAGCATATCTCAACAAGCCCTACATTGGTGCCATAGAGATGATTCATTCTATTGACACTATTAACTATCTTCCAAACATTAACACGTTGCGGGGATAATATTGAAGTAACCAAAGAAGTGTAAAAATAAATTACTTGGGGGGAAAGTGAGCCCCCTTGGGACAGTAAAAGGACGTGAATCCAGTGGGCACCCTCTATTTCTCTAACATTTTTAGGGATAGGGTCACACTCAATGTCTACCCAATCTGGGATGTGGTAATATTTCCTACATTCAGTTACCGACCTATTGCCTATTTTTTCCCTTTGCAAAACCCTAACTACAAATGCGAGGAGATTGCAATAGAAAAAAGCACAGAAAGAGAACAAGAAGAACTTACAAAATGAAAACTTGGCTTGTGATGACGCGAAGACGATGGAGGAGAATGAGTTTGAAAGATGATGACCTGGGAACGAGGGCGCAACGGTAGGAGCTTAGAAAAGATGAGAAAATTTGAACAAGTTTGAAATGACAACTACAAAGTGTTGTTCCAAAGGACTTTTAAATGCTTCCAATCATCGCGCACAGGACACGAGGCAAGTTGCCACCTAAATCAGTTTTCAATCCTGTACAGAGCTGTATAATTTACAAGGAAGCCATTATGACAAATCATTTAAATTTCTTGAGCCCAAATTGTGGACCAACAACTTTAGGGGTAATTGTGGGTACCACTTTAGCCACCACAGGCCTAGACAAGTAGCCCGATAAAGGCCCAAAGTCTTGGAGCCCCGCATCCCTACCGAAATTAGTTATGACTTAGTCTCTTCCTTAAATCTCGTAAGTAGATATTCTAGGAAGTGATGGACTAACGTGGGGGAGTCCAACACCCTCATTCCCCGAGAACAAGCATGTATATAACAAACCTTAAGCCTGGGGAAAAAGGCACGTATGGTATTTTCCTGTAAAACACTCCCCGAAGTAAAAAGAAATAAAACTGAGAGCACCACCATGGACGTAGGCATTCTTGTTGAACCACGTAAATACTGTGTCGTGTGATCTTGCATTCTTTATTTGCTTCGGTGATTGTCTTTTCTTATTAATTTGTTTTGAAATTAATTGTCACCACACTTTCCATGTAAAGACTCATCCCCGGAATCATCCACCTCATCCTCACTATCACTAAGAGTAGTTGGCATGGCAATTTTCTTGCCCTTTCTCCTTAGCCTAGTGGGACACTCAAAATCTCTATGTCCTCTACCCTCACTCTCAAAACACTTCTATTTTTCCTCTTTCTCACCACTCTCTTCGGCCTCATTTTTATTTTTCTCAAAAAATCCTTCATTGGAAGAATTTTGTTTTGAAAATTTGAGAAACTTTTTTAAAAAATTCGCAAGCATGGCCATATCAAAATCAAATTCGCCCTCAGAATTAGACTCACAAAAACTCATTTTATTTTTCATCTCTCTCTTGGACACTTCCTCTCCCTTCATAGACTAGGCTCTAAGTGTTATCCCTTTATCCTTAGGCTTGACAGTGTCAGGAAACATGTCAATTTCACATGTCTGGAGGTCTCCTACCAGCTCTTCTAATTTTAAATTGCCCAAATTACCTAAGACATTCAAAATAGTCACTTTTGGGATAAAACGTTTAGGCAACTATGGAAAAATATTTTAAACCACTCGTGCATCAGGTTTAGGCTCACCAAGATTGAAACTAGTGTTGACAATGTCAGATGAACGTGCATAAAAATCATCAAAACATTCAGATTTAAGCATGGTAAT
Organism: Sambucus nigra; assembly: GCA_949130495.1. Taxonomy (NCBI): domain Eukaryota; kingdom Viridiplantae; phylum Streptophyta; class Magnoliopsida; order Dipsacales; family Adoxaceae; genus Sambucus; species Sambucus nigra. Next base: position 70,920,181 of record OX422211.1, on the reverse strand, counting down.
CGTTTCAAATTGAGAAGTTAAATTTTGAATTTTAGACTCTTTGGCCGCATTAATGCATTCGTGGGTAAGTTGTAAAATTTCCCACACTTCTTTTGACGTGGTGCACGTCATAATACGTCAAAACTCATCAAGAGTGACGACACTAGAAATTGCACTCAGCTCACGTGAATTAAAAGTGATCCATTTAAATTTATCCTCAGTCCAGGTAGTCACGGGTTTTAAAGATGTTACGTTATCTACGGTGACAATGGGAGGTGCCCACCCTCTTTCACAACTACACAAACACGCTCATTTATGGCCTTTAATTGTGATCTCAAATGTGCTTTCCAATAGGCATAACTAAACCCGTCAAAAATGGGCATCCGATTGTATAAGTGTTCCATCGGAAAAATAGCGATTTTTCACAAAATAGATTTTTCAAAAAAAATCAATATCACATAATTTTTTATTGAAAATAGGAATACTCGGTAAATTTGAGTAACCTGCTCTGATACCAATTTGTAAAAAGTGTGCGTGTGATACCGATTCGAACAAATTCGCAAATTTCCAATTTAAATACTTATTTAATCAGTGTCAATTTTTAAACCAAATTAATTAAGTCAAATTTTATTTTAGCCCTAAATAAATATCTAGATGTAGTGGATCATGTCAAAACAAATAAAATTATTGACTCACAGATTTCAGAAAAAATTCCTCAAGGGCGAAACCTTTATTTCACTATAATACTTACAATGATTACAATGAAACCTGCAAAGAATTTACCGCAACAAACTCTCAAGAACCTCAGTCATGAATCAGTAATGAATCAACTGCAGAAGATCCACAAAAATGCACAGTCTTGAATCAGCCCTGGAATACCCGCAAGCTCTCCTTTTGACACGCAGTCAACATTAGACCAGCACCTCCCTCAAGCGGCACTTAGATCAGCAGTACAGATCCTCTCTACAAGAGAAACTTGACACAAGATGTGTTCTTGGGTTCCAAACAACTCACATAAACTATTGGAATCTTGTGAATTTAAAACAAAAAGGATTAAGGCCCTAAAAGTGATAAGACAATGTATTCTGATAAAGAAGTTTCGTCTATTGAAAATTTGCAGGTCTTCTGAACAAAAACGAAGTTGAACAATCCTATTAATAAAAAAAAGTTAAGGCGTTGCGTCGCTCGAACGAGATGTCAGTTTCGCTCGAATGATGACACGTGTTGTTCAAACGACTTTGCGCAACATAAGGATATCGTTCGAACGATGTCCTTTGTCGCTCGAACGAGAAATTAAAAAATAAATATTTTTGTTTCGTCATAAAATAGTCTGTCTCAACACTTAGAAAAAATATTTTGACGAAAAACTCCGCTCCAACACTTAGAAAAAATTTCATAAAAGTTATCCCAGTATTCTAAGTGAAATACTAAGGTACTTGAAACACAACCTCACCAAAGTTAAATTTGCGGAGGCTTGAATGTTGACGAAAACTTGAAATTTGAATCCATCTTATTGCATATGTGATCTTGAACATTCTTCAACGGTTGTAGCGGTATACGACATATTCAATTAATAACGGACAATATAAATAATGTCCTTACAGGTTTGAAATTTTTGATTATTTAAGAAAATGCGGATCAATAAAATAAGAAAAAAAATATGGTGTACAAAGAAGTATTCGATTCATTTCATTCAAGTATGTTATATTAGAACTACATCTCAACATTACATAAATATATTACGTTTAAAATCTTAATCCTTAACCAAACTGATAATTGCTTTCAACATAGGTGAATCTCAAAATAAATCATGAGCATAGTGAAATTAGTTAAGGACATTGGAAAGGAAGGAATTGATTGGACAATGCAAGTGTGGGTGACACAAAAATGGAGGACTCAAAAAACAAGGCAAACAATGAAGTGATGAGCACTGATATTGTACTACTAGATGAAATTGTATTCACTTCTTACATCTTTACTATTAAAAATTCTTAAAATATCTCAAATAATGCGCTTATCCATATTTCTTTGTTTAATAAGGGTGATCACATTCATGCTTGCATAAGCAAAAAATTAAAAGACCAATTCAAAGTCTTAATGGATAAGGGGAAAATATACAAAATTTCGGGCTTCAAAGTGTTAGATAACAATCCTGCATACAAGGTGGTCAACCATAAATATATGATATGCTTCTTACCACAACAGCAATAAAAACACTTTCAGGGAATTACCCAATCGTTGGTCACCATCGCTTTGAATTCATTGATTTCACCCATGCAGCAACACGAACGGACAACAAGCAACTGTCTGGTAACTATTTGTTACTATTACACACCACTTATAAACAACATTACATGAAATATATGCTCATCTCCCTCACAATTTATAATTCTAAACAGACGTAGTAGGAATCATGACTGGGATAGGTAATATTGAAGCAATTAGCTAGGGGAAGTTTAATCAAAAAGTGGGTTATTTAGCTACAAAACCTAAGGTAAATTATTTTTACACATTTTACTTCATTAATATAATTTCTTTAGTAAATACGTATATATAATTACTTAGTTGAAAATATCAAGGCAAAACTACAAATAACAATTTGGGTCGATCATGCACTTGAGTTGGACATGGATACTATGGAAAAAAAACTCATCACCAATCATTCTAGTTGTGTCATCTACAATAGTTAAATTATTCCAGGTAACCTTTCCTCTTTCATATATATTTTTTCTTGTTCTTAATTTTTCATATAACTCAAAAATAGTTTCTGGACATTTTTAAATATTAGTTTATGTCTGACCACCAGTTCTGCTATGATACCTATAATATATTTTTGAAGTCATAAAAGACAAATTGAATTGGAAAGAATTTTTAATATCCTATTTCACAAGTAATTACTCGCTCGCCACAATAAATGCAAGCAAAGTTTACATCAACCTAAACATTCTAGAATTTTCATATTTGAAGGAAAGGTAATTCATTAAAACGTTTTTTAGTATCAATTTAAATTATAAATATATATACTCTAATATAGACATTATTGAAATTGTTGTACAGTATTTTAAGCAGAAATGTCGAGATCAGTCAAATGAAAGAAACAACTTATCACAAGCCCGAATTAAAAACAATCAAAGAAATATTGATGATTACATCCAATGCTAAGATGGAGGTATTTAAATTTAGATACTAATTGCAAAACATTTATACTTTATTTACTAATACCATTGCAACATATAAATAACATTTCATCAAACTATAGATGCTATTTGTTTCATCCAAAATAAAGATCATCGAGGTTGATGCACAATATAGTTGGTTCTACCTATCCTTCACCGAATGTAATAGGAAGTGTAACCCACTATCTATAATATTTTAGTGCAATCATTACAACATTGAACCAAAATTCCCTAAACCAAGGTAAGAAGTACAAATTCATATCATTATATAACAATGAATCAAAAACTAATTTAAGCTCATATTCCGAAGATATAGCTTGAGTGTTCAAGTCGAGGATAATACAGGTTCGACGACGTTTGAGATTTTCGATAAAGAAGTAGAGAAAATACTTCATATCCCTGTTAGGCAGCTTCGCATCTTAGTCTAGAAGGTATTACCTTAAATAAACTAAAATATCCTCTTAATATCTAAGATTGCCAAATTCCAGCATCGAATTTATAATACAGGAACATAATCAAATCAAGGTACTGTAATACCCCGTATTTATGCGTATTTATAATTTAATCAATTCGAGAATTAATTGGGAAAATGCGTTTTAATTAATTTATGCGAGTGAAGTAATTTAATATTATTAAATGATAAATGTGATTATTAGATATTAATCGAGAGATAGATACTGATTAAAATTATGATATAATATTTACTAAGTATGAATGGTAAATAATTGATGATTAGTGTTATATAGCATAGCGAGTGGTATGTGCGTATTTTATGTTATCTCAATCGGGAGTCGCATGTAGACTAGAATTGAGGTCGAGATAGGAAAAATATTTTAAGTGACTCAAATAATAATTTAGAGGTCACGAATGATTCCGAATGGATCGAAATAGTCGAAATAGCATACATGGGGGTATAGTTTGGGTTCCAGGTCAATTTTTGACTAAATCGGCACCTATTGAGGGCATTTTGGTCATTTGACTAAGAGGTTTAGATAACTACGAAATTTGTAGCCCTATATCTGATGTTAGATAGAAGGGGCTAGGTTTATAAACACCAAAAATGCAAAGAGATCATTAAATAATATGAGAAGAAAAATTATGGAGCTTTTGTGGAGAATCTTGAAGCCCTTCACCTTGTTCTTACTACACAATCAATTGGGGAGTGAGGATTTGAAGAGAAGAACACAAATCTATCATCACCATCATGAAATTAGACCCTACAAACAAAGAGGCAAGTGTTTATATACAATGTTTTTGAAGTTATAATACCCATGAGTAGGGTTTCAAAATAAACTTGATTTAATCATAATTCTTGAAAGAAAAAAATGGATTTTGATGCATGATTGGGTAGGTTTGGATGTCGAATGATTTACTATCTATAGAGAAGTAGAAATCATATTATAAGGACCCATCATCATTAATTAAATTTGAGTTTTTGAATGAATAATTGGAAAGAACGCAAAACTAGGTTTTTAGAAGAGCTTTGGGTTTTAATTCGTTCTTGATTGAATTCTGTGAAGATTTGATATGTTTAGAATGTTAAAAATCATCCTAATACATGTAGAAATGGTTTAGAACTATAGGTTGTGATTTGTGTGAAGTAACATGGGAGTTGAAAATTGATAATGGAGGAAAACGCATGAATTGGACGAAGAAGACAAAGTACAGATAGGCGAACCAGTTCGGTTCAGAGGGTGAACCGCTTCGATCCTCCAAGAAATTTAAAAATTTCCTGTTTGGGCCAAGTTCTTCTAAACGGTCATCGTACGAACTTTTGGGACTTTGTTAGGATGTAATAAAAGATTTATTACATTATCGTAGGCCTATATTGGGTTTGTGGTTTAGTCTTATTGAGAGAGTTAAGACGAGAATAAATTGGGACGAATTGTGTCGTAATTTATCGGAGAGAAAATAATGAATTACAGGAACTTCGCATGAATTAATAAGTAGACCAGTAGGGTAAATATTGAATTGACTAATGAAATTAATAAAGGGGTAACTAGGGCCCTTAGAGTTGTGTGAATACTAAAGTAAATACGATAGTTTGATAAATCGTAAAGGGATAGGTACGGTAAGTTTTCGAGAGAAATATACTACGCACTAAGATGTATGGTCGGGTTGTGTGAATACCTATCGATGGAGATTAATGCATAGGTTGTGTGAATACCTACAGTATACTAAGTAAATATTGGTGATCGAGGTAGGATTCCGAGCCAATATAGATGACTAGTATTGGTGATCGAGGTATGATTTCGAGCCAATCTATATATGATTAATATTGGTGATCGAGGTGTCATTCCAAGCCAATATAATCAATAACTACTGGTGATCAAGGTATGATTCCGAGCCAAAAATATAAATCACTATTATTGATCGAGGTAGGATTTCGAGCCAATAATCCCTTACGTGTGATACGGAGATGTGATTATAAAGTATGCAATTATAGTATATATTGTGAGTGAAATATATACTTTATGATTATTCAACTTATGAGTGATAGTAAACTGACAGATGTTATATATAGATATATATCTGAAAGGCAAATTAAGTAGATAGACTTAATTAACGGAGTAAAGATAGATAGTGAATATCTAAGAAAATAAATTAAGTAGTGAGACTTAATAATAAAGATTAAAACATAACACATGTGAAATGTTACATGAGAAATAATTAACATATGGGAGATGTTAATAAATTAATTAACTGTATGGGCGGTACGGAAACTTAGACGTGTAGGTAAGTTCAGTTGCATACTTTAGTCTAGTTAGCTTAGGTAGTATAGCTAGGTGGGCTAAGTACAGAACGTTAGGCGTGCACTATTGATGAGAGGTGAGGAAACTCAAGAGAGTGTACGTGAACCTAACATGTGTAATCAATAATCGAATTTTATTGTAATAAACGCTTGCTAAATATTTTCAAAACGTTTTGAGTATTAACTCGTGCTATCAAAATCTATTAGGTGTCTAGTCACAGGGACACTAGGCTTGAAGACTCCATTCCAGGGACTCGGAGTTGTAGCATTGTGGATGCTGACAGGATTTGAGTAGACGATTCTTTCTTTCAGATCTAGTGTGGGATCTCATTTTACATGTCCATATATGGACATGTTGTCCGTTGACAGTTTTTCAGTCATTCACTTCTTTTGTTATTATAGAGTATTTGGTTTTGGATTTTAGCCGATGGTTTATTCGGAAAAACTTTATTCATTTATATTGTGATGGTTGGACTCTAGTATAATTTTAGGAAAAACGTAACTCTTCAACATCAATCTTGATAAGTACAATTTTAAGCATGGAACCCGTAGCTACACAATCACCGAAATTCTCAACGAAGACACGTCACAAAAGCATGAGCCACTGATCCCAACTAAAGCCCATGTAAATACATTTAATTTAGTTCTTATATTTCAATACCATTCAATACATTGTTCTAACCCTCATACACATCATTAAACAGGACCATAAACGACCATCAACATCATTCACAAGTCAGTCAAATAACTATATAAAACCACCAACAAAAATACCGAATAAAAAAACACATGTCTTATTCATCCTTACAATAATTAATCAAAATAGACCTTTAATGATTATTTAAACAATAACAATATATAAAACTGAACACAAGTTATATATTTTGCTGGCAACATAAAATGGCATTGATATAGGGGATATTCATGATCCAAATTCTAGATTATTAATATTACCGGTAATGACACTATCCGCTTTCGATTATTGAAACAAAAAACCAACTCCATATTTTAATTCAACTTTGAAAGTCATTAAACTCACTTTGAACTCTATCTTACTACGTTCATTTTACCTTCTTACAAAATAACGATCACACGCTTCAAACAAACCGGTGTGATCTCCCAAAATGTGAAGAACTGCAAAATAAGGGGATACGGGAATACATTTACCTGAAATTAATGCAATTTCTATTACTTTAAGACATTACTCTGCTTCAATACAGAATATACAAGTCCAATAATTACTCTCAAGTGAATTGATGAAACATTATTATTAATTTATATGAAATCTTTGACTTTAACAATTCATGTCATTCGTTTGATTTCTCTTTCAAATTCTATTATGGTTATATTGTTTAATGGAAAAAATGTGTTATATGGTTTTCATAGACTTTACAATTCAATTATATGTCTATATTAATTCACATCTATTTTCGATCTCTCATTATCGTTGGTTTGGCTAGTCTAACAAAACGAACTACATGTGTTTCTTTCAATCAATAGTCTATATATTGTTATGATGGTACAAAATGAGACCATTAGTTGGTCACAAATAGAATTGAAAAAAGGATATTGTATGTAACTTATACTGTCAGCCATTCAGACGGTTATAAACTTAAAGCATAGACCTAGACAGGAATTGGTGGTGGAATTAGAGGAATAAATGACATATAAGAATAGTGTTAAAAATGAAATACATAATCAGTAGTGTATAAGATCGAACTTAGTATATCAAAATAGGGTATAAATGAACAAACCAACAATGTATGTAAGAAAGCAATGGCATCAATTTGTATACACTGCATATAGTTGGTATGCACCAACTTTTAGTACATGTGTAATACTCTCCCAAAGTAATATAATGTTCCTTATAGTGACTTCCGTCAATAGTCAACCAAAGTTCAGGATTCGCTTTAGGTATAATTCAGGGAATTCATTATAACCACAAGGAAGTATGTGAATAAATGGAATCGGCATTTACCATTGCGGTATAACATGTCAAGAGCAAACATGGTGTTATACTTGGATCTATTACTCCATTATATTACCATTTTTTCTCTATTCAACTTCAATGTACTGAACCATAGTCATGGTTCTATTAATACATTATATAAGTTACTTCGTTAGTGTTCTTAGTACTGTATGAGGATAGGTGGAAAATATACGTAGCATCCTTTGAACGTTTATAAATTCACCTAACAAAAAATCAATCATAATGCAATTATCTCCAACAAAATAAATGTACTCTATGCTCAATATCTTTAGTTTGATTTTGTTATTTCATTTGTGTTGCCCTTCATTCGCATAGTCCTTTATTCACCATTTTGCCAAAGGCCTACGCTTTCGTGAATAGAATAATATAGAGAGAATGTAGTAGTAGTGGACTGTGTAGTCATCCATTAGTGATGACTGAAAGTGGTGAGTCATACGCTTCATTCATATTATGTGCATCTCTTCTTTGCGGATAAATGAAAAAGATTCACATAATTAGTGTCATTAGATTATATAATTACAAAAACCTTGCATTTAACTATATTGCGGGGAAGATTTACCATATTATTTCACAAGGTGTTGGGTAGCATCAGCTTTACTTTTGGAATAGGTTGTTTTAGGTTAGTTAAAGGCTTTCAAAATCTCTTAAATGCATACTCGCGGTTTAACAGATTATTCAACAACGTTCTTTCTTTAGTTCAAAAGTTATAGTTAAAAGATATCTTCTAAAAGGTTCACGAATGTTATTACATAACGAGCTTTTTTGGTTTAAGTTCATCTTTCCTTCTCACTTTTCCAGTAATTAATGTTGGGATTCATTTTTATCATTTATATACAATTTGGCTTACCTCCTGAGTGATTTCACAATGGATGTATTCAACAAATTATGAAACAAAGTATTAAATGAGGAACCAGATGGTTTAGTTACTTGGTATCTTATAATTAATTAACTGTCTGCGACAACTAAAGAGACTTTCATAAATTGTTTTCGGTTATCACACTCCACAACATTTATTCCTTTCAAAGTAAGATTTACACACTATTCCAAAACATTCCTTGAATAGCTCTCAAGATTGACAGAAAATAATTTAGCTTCAATCAGATTTTACAATATTTAAGTTACATTTATTATCACTGTGCAGCACTGTTCTAAAAAACCCGCCTAGGCTTGAGGCTTGAGAGAAACGCCCCGCCTTAAGATTTTGACGCCTTATACTTGGTAAAACCCGTAAAGCGTACTTTTTCTCTAAAAACAACAATGCTTTAGTGAAACGATATCACCTTTTAAAGATTTTTTTGCAAACCGGACCATTATCTCATCAAAAATAATCAAATAATATTTTTATTTGCAAATATTCAGACATATTTTTATGATATGTACAATTTTAGTATTTTAATAGCCTTGTTATGGTTAAAAATATTAAAATATATTAAAAAGACCTAAACGCCTTTTCACGCATTTTTACGCCAAGACCCGCCTAGGCTTCTAAGGCTTAAGGCTTGGCCTCCACGCCTCGATCACGCCCGCGTTTTTTAAAACCTTGATGTGCAGTAATAGTAAAGAAGTTCCGCTTCAGTTACGCTATGCAAAATACACTTTTTCGTATCTATGTAGCTGTTTGGTGTCAATGATTTTCTACGTCGTGTGCACGCATCAAGATCATCAAAAAGCTACTTCCAAAGCAAGAAGTTGTTGATAAAATGACATTAGTTGAAGTTCAAAACGAATATGAATCATCAAATGGAGAAGATTGATGAAGATTTATTGCGGTCTCTACATTACTGATTTGCATTTTCAGCACTCTCTACACAAAAATCTTCTACCAATTTCATTTCATACCATAAAACAATGGCACTACCAACATCAGCATAGATTTTTTTTTTTTTTATCACACTATGTTTCTCTCTTCGGTCTTAATCCTTCTCGACTTTTTACAATTACATAAACCTTAAGGATGTCGAGTATTATGTATTGAATAAAACCATTCTTATTTTTATAATTTAATATCCATCTACTAAGAAAGTCTTTTTTATCTACACTCCCCCACATACATATTATGGATTGTTGATACTTTCAAAGCAAATTGAAATGGTAAAGATAGAGCAATTATAAGGAACCATTTGTCTCGCAACATTGATGTGCTACAATCAATTCTTTGTTCTACCTCATGGCTAATGAAGTTTTTTGCTTAAGTTGACATCAAAAGATTCGCCTTTCTGTTTAATGAAGGGCAATATATGAAACATTTCGGATTGTAATTATACAAGAAATTTTTTGAAACACTGCGCAACTCGCAGGGTTAAAACCTAGTGAAAGAAAAAGCATTCAGTCTAACATCCGTTGTGAATAAGATCCTTTGATAATTATGGCAATCTCAATATACAAGGATATGAACGAACGGAACAGTGCACAATTGCCACTTCTCTTATTTCCACCTCGAAAAACACTAAACCAACACGCCATAGGAAAGAAGATGCCGCGACTTCATTGACGCAGCGCCTCAACTTCACACCTTTATGGGATCAAATTTCTCCCCCATTGCACCACCCTTCTGTTTTTGAAACTCTATGTATCGCAATGTACTAGCAAAGAAAGCATCTGAAGCTGGATCCGGGGTGGTGGTGTCACTTTGCATCTCTGTTTTGATTAATTCTACTAAGCCTTGAATTGCAGCACTGGTTATCTGTGGATTTCCTTTCTCGAAAAAATAGAGGTACCTGTTGGCATAAATATTCAAGAAAAAATTACTCATGTAAAACCATAAGTAATAACTGAAAATTGAGTACATCTCTAGAGTCCTATAAACTAACTTGTTCAGTATTTCGACAAATAGGGTAACTGGTCCACTGCTACCCCTAGCAACACTGGCCATCTGTTGCGCAGCATTTGCTATCCTTAATGAACGTTTCAGGCAAAGGAGAACCCTGATTTACCCAAAAAAGAAAAAAAATTATGAAACTTTTGTTAGTTCACAGTGGTGGAGCCAGGGTCGATATATATTATTGTTGTTTTTCTAATAAAATTATACAATTAAAACAGACATTAAACAAAAATATTAGAAGTACGATCTCATGTGAGGGGTAACAGGGGTGACTGTAAGGCCTCGTTTATTGCTTCGTATAAGAGAGTCGTATTGCATAAAAAATGATGGGATATGTTATCCCAAGTGAGTTCCTTGTCCCACAAGGAGGGGGGTAAAAAAATCCCGCCTCCGAGGTAGTATAAAGTTATCCGGTATCAAGATTTGATTGAAAATTACTACCCTGCCCTTACTAAGTTAAAATAAACTTACACAACTTCCACTCTCTCAAATATTAAATAGCAACTGTCGGTTTCTTTCATTCACACAACTCTCCATTCACATTTTTCATCATAGTAGCTAACCTTCTCCTTTCTGAATTTTTTTCTATTTTTTTATGTTTGTTGCTTTATCATGAACTACTATTTTTGTTTAAATCGATGCAAATATTATATTAACCCACCTGCTAGATAAGTTGAAAGTTATGTGTTGTTAACTCACCGCTAATATTTTGTTATAATTTTTTTTTTATGTTGTTAATAACCCACTTGCTAGATAAGTTAAAAGCTATGTACAATTCAGTTTGTTTGTTTTCGTATGTTTTCGACGGCTACTTTGAGTAAAATCGATGTTACTCAGTTGGGACTTAGACAACTGGTTTGTTATGAATTAAAAGAGAAGATGGTAAACAATCAGTTTTACTATCTCATTATTTCCGACGACTGGTTTGTGTGCACAAGGTTTTTGTATGCGTGAGTAAATCCTAATGGTTGACTGTGTACAAATTATAAATCTAAATACATATGTCCATCTCATTATTATCATCCCATAATATTATTTTTTAACATTCCACGTGGAATTAAATACTATGTTATTGATTTAAACTACGTGATATCAATATATTTTTGTATTTTTTATATCAGAAGGGGTAAGGGTTTTAAAAGTGGGGGTGGTGATGGTTGTGTGGTGGCAGAAAAGATTGGGAACAAGGAGTTGTGACCCGAGGTGGTGCCCGCCCATAGCGGCTCCTCCTCGCCCTTGGATCGAGGTCCATTCTTTGTAGCAACTATTTGTCGGACATTTGTTGGGATGGTGGTGGGGTGGCAGAAATAAGTATTGGTGGTTTGCGGTTTAAGACTAAGGAGACAGTCCACCTTTTTAATTAGGTCGTCTACTTGCTCCTCCAATCGGAAATTACGACACTCTAGAATGTGTTTCCCCGGCACCATTGGTTGCTTGTGTTTTACGATTTTGTGATTTTACTACATGGTGAACGGCAGAACAAAAATACACTCACGAGAGAGTAATACTCAAATTGGAGAAATGTAGAATGAATTACTATTTGGGATAAAGAAATATTTAAAGGGAAGAGGGGGTGGGGGCAATGATCTAGAATGAGGTCATTAATACCTAATAGGAAGTGGGCCTAAGCCCATGTGATGTCACGTGTGACCTAAGAGAACCCTTTTAAAACGTTTCCTATAAAAAAAAGGTAATAAATGTAAAAGACAACTAATAAAAATATAATGACAAACACTGAAATTAAACGGCATCCTCAGCCCGCTTCCACGCACATGTCATTTATCCATACACATCGTTCTCCCTTCCTTTGACAAATCTCGTCCTCGAGTGTAAGGGGTGAATTGGTACCTCCCGTGCCAAACAAACAAGTATTCGGAATATATATTTGTCTCTTTTTTGGGGGAAGAAAAATACTTGTTTTGGGACCCAAATAAAATATTTTTTTAATATTTAAAGACTGGGGGCTGCCCAAATTTTTCCACACCGCTAAAAAAAAAAATTCCCATTAACCCCAACCCAAGTGGTGTCTCTTAACAATGGGCCTAAGATAAGACAATGGCCACTTGGGAAGCTCAAACTCCTCAATAGCTTTATAGCCCCATCTTGCACTTAAAAGTCCCATCTTAACAAAGGAAACCCTAGCAGCCTCCGTCTCTTAACAAACCCTAACAGCCTCCTCACCCAAACCGAACCCAATCACCTTTAAAGCTGCCGGAGTTTGATTTGCCACCAATAGCGGTCGGAGATCATCACCGGAGGTCGGATTTGATGGCCTGTGCTTGACGGGCGTTGGCGAGGAGCAACTGACCTCCAACGGGCTAGAATGGATGTCCTTTGCAGTTAGTTCAGGTTGGAAATCAGACTTAAGCAAGAACCAAGTCGAAGGGGGTCGGAACTAGTTAGGTCATTCGGGAGTTGGCGAATGGTCTTCCCCACACCGAATCTGCTCCGGAAGAGCTGAGGTAAGGCCGATCTGGCCGGAAAAACCTTCTGTTGGAGCCGAACGAAGGGAATCGATGGTTGGGGGTTGCTCATGGCTCCGACAGAGATTCCGGCTTTGGATCTGGCCCAAAAAGGAGCTGATATGAACAAGAAAGGTGGTGGAAATGTTGAGGTTCAACCCAGACCACCTCCAGCGCTTGACGACTTGCCGTTTGAAACGGGGACGTCCCTGGAGGCCAAGGAGGAGATCGGAGGGGCTTTCCTCATATCCTTTCGATCCATCTTGGTCCTCCTCAAATTGTGATGAATGTGGTGGTTGGTAGCTGGTTGGTGGTGGAGGTGGTTGTGTGGCGGCGATAACTTCTTAGGCCCGCTCATAGCGTAACAATTCTTCATCGGATAGTTGATCGCTTTGGGGGTTCAATCCCAAGCCCGATTGCCATGGGAACATTTATCCGCCAACAACCCTCCCGACCAAACGGTTCCGAGTTGAAGCCATAGCTCGAACCGAGCTTCATACACCAGTCAATACAAAAACACACCAAGAGCAAACAAAGCAAACATCGCTCTGATACCAATCTGATGTGTAGTGCGTGGCGGAAGCGTATTAATTACACTACATAACAACAACAATGATAAAATAAAGGAAACTCCCACTCTCATTCTTCATTTATAAAAGTCAAGTAGTCCTTACAAATGAGGACCAAAGGCCTTGTTTATAGGTGAGGTTAATTTGCTAGAAAAGCTAACCCTAAAAGCTAAAAGACTAAAAAGGATCCAATAAACAAAAGACAAAAAGAATCCTTAACTATACTCGAAAGCCAAGTAAAGACCCTAATATGTGATGTGAATTGAGACGATTAGGGGCTATTTTTAGTACATACCCACTTGAGTAGCATTTTTGTTATTCTCTCTACTATGATGTACTTTTCTTTTATTGTTGGTTTAGTTGTTTTGTTTAGTATTATTAGAGGGAAGTATTAAAGGCTAGTAAGGGCATAGATTTAATTAGGATCTTTTCTTGTAGTCCAAATCTGGATCCTTCTACTTCTCCCTATAAATACTCCCCATGTAGCCTCATTTGAGGCATTCCTACATTTGTGATATTGAGAGATAGTTGAGATAAGAGTTAAATCATCTTCTTATTTTTCATTTGATGGTCATGTACATCAATTAGTATCAAAGTCTCGTTCGCTCCACCCGTTGTTATATAACAAATCGTAGACGACGGCAAATGGGACCTAAAAAGAGGTTTTCTCCCGTTGATTCGCACACCGATAGGCTCGAAGAGGTTTAAACCGTCTCATAGCACGATTCGACACTCTTGATGCTCGCCTTCCTCCACCCAACGCATCCACGAGCCGCCCTCACACCGCTGCCACCACCACTCAAAACCCTAATTTCACCACATCCAATAAGGCCCATTCCACCCCTTTACCAACCCAAAAAAATCCCCTACCTACCACCGCCACTATCTCCGCCGCCACAGCGGCTGCCGAAAAAGCGACAGGGGGTGGCAGACCACCGACGACCCAGCTGCAAGGTTCACTAGGTCCGCCGCCCTGTGGTGGTTGTCGGTGACTCCCAAATATTACCCTCCCCACTATGACTCATCGCGACACACCCCACCTCTGCCTGCCATTGCTGGTGGCCGCCGACAGTGGCGCTACGAACCCGCGGGGTGTGGCACTAACCCCTCCCCCCCACACACACACACACCTCCGATTGATCCATCCATTGCAAATCAACTCAATTTTAGGCCTCCACTATCCACTTTCCAAATAAATCAACAATATGTAAACCTGAATCTCCAACCGTATAAATTTCCTACACCACATATTCTCCAAACCACTACTTTTCCTCAACCACACCAAACCCTAAACCCCACTCCTATTGACTCCACCCAAAATTCACACCTCCTGCATTTTTTCACATATCCCCGCCACCACCCCCAGCTACATCATGAGCCGTATCATTCACATCATCTTCCATCCCTACCCCCGGCTCTACCTACTTACATTGACACATACCTCCACCCACATACTACTTACACCATGCTTCTTCCCCCACCTCCACTTCATACACATTGCCTCCACTCCGCTACAGAAACCATGTTCACCACCCATAGTATGTGTGGGAAACATGTTCAGCATATTTTGCCCTGTCAATACTTTGGAGCGTGTTCAAAGTTGGCTAGACCATCCCAGGAAGGCGGACCTCCTCCTAGGCCACATTCATTACCGGATATTGAGTCGGCTCAGCCTACAGAGTGACGGACAAATGTTTCACCTTTGGACTCTTCGAGTCCAAAGGTCACTCCATTTGTGCCGATAACTAATAGGCACTACTTTTTGTGCTACCAGAGACGACATTTGATGGATCAATACCCGCATCACCAGCCAGCGAAGCTTGTTTCACCTCAGCGCCTTCAGTGACGGCGATTTCTCCTTATGTGCCACCTTCAAATCCTGTTGAGACACCTCCTCCAGCCCCATTCCATGCTCATCCATCGCCTCAGAGGCAGTGCCACCGAGCCCCAGTTAACGATCCTCCGATAGGCGAGGATAGGTATAATGAGGATGATCTAGACCTTCAAAGAGGCGACCCCAATACTTGTATGGGTCTTCAGATGCTTTCCCGGAGCATGCAGGGGGATATCAGGGTTGATGTGCCGATGTTTGATGGTCACCTCCAATCCGATGCAGTGTTTGATTGGCTTGCCACCATGGAGCGTATGTTTTAGTATAAGAGGTTGAGTGGTTGTAGTTGTGTCCTTGTGAAAATCAAATTTCAAGGCTATGCTAGTGTTTGGTGGCATGATTTGGAGCAACACCGAGTGATTAAGGGTTAGCCTCCTATCTAGTCTTGGACCGAGTTACGAGCAACGCTAATGATCTCGTTCGTCCTAACCACTTACGAGCGAGACTTATTTCTCCAAGTTCAAGCCCTCTGCCAGGATACATTCGTATTAGACTACATTGAGAGGTTTCAGATCTTGTGCACACGAGCTCGGCGGGAAGAGACTGAGGAGCAGCGGATCTGCCGCTACATTCATGGGCTTCAGGGCTTTATTCAGCGGAACCTTGCATTACGTGGCATCTCCACCTTTGCGAAGGCGGTGGAGTATGCCACGAAGGTGGAGACGTATCATCAGACCACTTCCACTACCCGTGCACGCACTACTACCTCTGCTTCCCCTCCTACTTCCAGTGTTCCACTCTCTACTACTACAACGGCGGCACCAGCTACTCCTCCTCCTCCTTCATCCTCTTCCCATACTGTAGCATTTAAGCGCTACAATTGTGGAATAGGTCACGGGGTTCGGATTTTTCTTTGTCCCGTCATCGTGCCTTGCTTACTTCAGGGGGCCCAGCGTACCTCAAGGACGGCAATGATCCCGCGCCACAGTATGCTCTCATCACCATCCTGGAGGGCAACACCGATGGCATTTCCCTATGAGTTCGTGGACGAACTCTTTTCTCGGAGGGGAGAATGATGTGAATTGAAAGGCTTAGGGGCAATTTTCATAGTTGTCAAATCGCGAATCGTTTACCCCCCGAATCGCGAATCGTGAATCGAATCGGAACCAAATGATAAAAACGTAGTAAAACATACGTAAATGGGATTTAACACTATAGAATTGGTAATTAAGCGTAATATGACAAAAAACTAATCGTAGCACATGATAATATCTCAAAATATATCACAAAAATTAACCGTAGCACATGTTCTCATTCATTTTAAGCTTAAAAATGTAAAAAAACAAAAATATATCATAAAACAACCTACATATTAATTTAAAACATCCTACATATTAATTTAAAACAATAAAATAAATACTAAGGTTAATTTAAAACAGTAAAACTATAAAACAAATACTTCCAAAAATTTTAAACAGCCTACAAAATTACAACAAAATTAATTTAAAACAGTAAACCATATTAATTTAAAACAATAAAACAAATACTAAGATTAACTATAAAATAATATTAATTTAAAATAGTCTTCATATTAATTTAAAGCAACAAAAAATTATACCTTGAAAGATTTTATAACAAATAAGTTTTATAACAAAAAAAAGCAAAAGATAGAAGACACTCGGCCAAGAGAATAAACAAGAAAAGTCGGTTGATAATAACCGAACCAAGAGAACATGTTTTTCTCTAAAACTTAGTATCTTAATGGTATCCTTTATTGTTTGCTTCTTTTTTTATTTGTTTTATTAAAACACACGTATGGTTATAAGGTAAAAAAAATCGGGAAAAAAAAAGTGAATCGGACCCAAATCGGGAATCGGACCTGAATCGGACCCAAATTGGAAGATTCGAATTGTGAATCGCCGATTCGGTCCAATTCTTTAGACAATTGCGATTCTCAACTCGATTCGAATTGTTTTATGTGTGAATCGAATCGAATCGAATCATACGATTCGAATTGCGAAACGTACGATTTTGACAACTTTAGTACATACCCACTTGAATGACATTTTTGTTATTTTCTTTATTATGATGTACTTTTCTTTTATTATTAATTTAGTTATTTTGTTTAGTATTATAGGAGGGAAGTATTAAAGACTAGTAAGAGCATAGATGTAATTATGACCTTTTCTCGTAGCCCAAGTTTAGATATTTCTACTTTCCCCTATAAATACTCCCCATGTAGCCCCGTGTGAGACATTCCTACATTTGTGATATTGAGAGAGTTGAGACAAGAGTTGAATCATCTTCTTATTTTCCATTTGACGCTCATTTACGTCAATATGACTCAAATACTAAAATACCCTATTCTAGATATTCCAAAGGAATAGTCATTTATTTTACTAATAAAAAAAAAATACAATTAGAAATCAGAATTTTCTTTCAAACCCACCTCCTTGCGCCACATGTCGTCAATATACATCAGAAGCTGGTAAGTTTTTTTTTTATAAAAGTTCAAACTTTAAAGATACAGGCATGTACTACTAACGTTATAAATACACCCCAGGAAAAAAGAAAGAAGAAAACCTCATGTGAACATCGATCATCATGGGAACATTATTATGAGACATTCAAGTTACTAGATTGAATTAGTAATTTTAAAGTATGAGGTAACACACCTCTCTCCATCCTTGATTCCGTCCTGATCATCAACCCAAAAGAGATGTGAGCATGCATAAACTGCTCTGCATTGATCTGGCTTCTTTAAAAGTTTTGCTGAATACTGAACACAAGAAAACATCAGATAATTTGTTTTTATTTATTCCTGATAATCGCAAAATAATCAGGTGGTGGTAAACTTTTTGTTGGTAAAAAATCATCATTACCCCGGTGGCCTTGTGTGTCAGGGTATCCCTATTCTCCACACCAAACACATTCATCTTCTGAAGAGTCCCTATTATTAGGTGAATAGCAGTAACCTGGGCTTTTGAGTCCTAGAACCAAGTACATAAAAACATGACCAAAAACATATTGAGATAAGATAGCACAATAATGGATACTTTTCCACAATACATTTTCAACCACAGGAAAATACAAGAGCAATTACCGCAACTTCTTCCTCGTATAGCACAAACGCTTGAGTGAAAAACTCATAAGCAACAGGTTCAATATCGCAGTCATTGGCAGCCTATGTAGAAGAAACATAAATCTATAAACAGTTACAAATAACTACATAAAGAAAGTGCTTATTTGCATATATATGATTGCCGGAAAACATTTACACCATGGTAAGCAGTACAAGATTGCATTAATGCAATTTAATTAGGAAAATGATATAATATGTCAATTTCAAATGGACACCACGACAGACTTGCTACAAGACTTTTTCCAAACGACGAATTCTAATGATGCTAGTACAGGATGTGAACTTTACCTCAGCACATTGCAAGTATAACCTCAACGCCAATTCAGGTGATGGAACAGATGAAAGAGCCTCGATAGTCTGAAATAAATATAAAGACAGCATTATCACACACAATAAGGGCATATGATGTTATAAGGCCAAATGATGAGATATACCACGCATGACAATGTATAAGCATCACAGAATACAGTTCTGGCCAATGGAACGAAAAGCAAACCAACGAGAGAAAAACATGCACATGCCTCTTCAAGTAAAATGCTTTACATTAAGGAGGGGAAAAATCATTTGCCTCTTCATTTTTGGTCGTTTAGTTAAAGCTAAGAAAATAATTTTCTGATAAGCATACTACGAACTACATATAAGTTTTTGTGAGCAAAAAAACAAAGATCGTATCTATGAAGCACGGACATGAGTAAAGGTGTCGTGTCCAACACGGCTCGGGCACTCAGACAAGGCAAATCAAAAAAAATTAGGACACGACACGGCGACAAATAAATATAATTTTGTAATTATATAATTATATATATATGTGTGTGTGTGTGTGTGTGTGTGTGTGTGCGTGTGTGTGGATAGATAGATAAATAGTTGCATGTATTTTGAACTTCAAATAAAAACCTTAGTTGCCAGACCAATTTATTCATAATAATAATTAAATTGTAAGTCAAAAGTATGCATTGAAATCGTGCGAGAGACTGACTTCAGTCTCGGACACTTCAAAAACAAAGACTAACTTCATTCTTTTGAACATCTCTTCTTATAAATTCAGGAAATCTTAAAAGATCCAATTTTACATGATGACACTAAAATTTCTTGAAGTTCATTTATTTTTAGGGTCCAATTGTGTCCATTAAGTGTCTAATCCGTGTCGATAAAGTGTTCGCTTTCTTTGAAATGTCGAGCAAGTCCAACACGCCACGTAGCGTGTCGAGCAAGTGTCCGAGCCGTGTTGTACGTGTGTCGGAATGTCCGGAGTGTCTGACATGGGTACGTCGCCTCAAAAGAAGTGTCCGTGCTTCCTAGTGTCATTTTAAAGATTTGTAAGCAATATTGATTATCTATGTAAAACATTTTCCAAACAAAATGCCACAAGATGCTGATATCCTCTCGAAAACGTATTATATTGAAACAAACAAAATGTAAATGTGAATCGGGTCATAGCAAAGCCTTAGTGATCAGGAATGCAGTGTTCACGTGTCCCCTGACTATCTCTGGGAAAAATTTGCAAATTTACAATTGTCAACCCAACATATTCAATCACATTCTTGAATAAACTATGGGATATAAATTATAAAGTACAAACATATTTCTGAGCAATATGTTATTGCGTGCCTGATTTAGGATCTGGAAAATTTTCTTTGGTGTCGCAGGAACATCTTCTCCAGCTAGATCTCCATCCTGACCTTGCAATTGCCTCACCAACTGCAAGACAAAAACACCAAAAACTTTCGCTCAAACTGATATTTGTTTTCCTTGATTTATATAGAATATACAAGATGATATGCACACAAGAATGATGCTGGAGCTTAGTTTGGGGGGTTATTTTACAATTACTGAATGCTGGCTTGTTTTAGTTCTTTAAAGAGGTTTTTTTGGTCTTTCTGTTCCCTTGGCTTATAGAATGTGATCTCTTGTATCATACATTATTACAACTTTGAGAGAATGAGAATATGGTTGGGTGAAACCTTAACCCTAATAGTTATTTTTGTTTTCATACACTTCCGTGCATTCACATCAAAGAACTCATACCTCTGCCGGCCATAGCTAATCTACATTCCTAAATTTTGTGAACCAACGATGCTTCAGACAAAAGACGTTGGTTCAAAATTGCAACCAATCTTGGATTATTTCAGGATTCTTCAAGAATCCACAATTAAGTTTAATTAAAAAAATCGGGTACTTGGTGGATGCAAATGAAAGGAGAACTAGGGGAGAAGTAAAATCCGGTTAGGGTGCAACTTGGGTGTGTTGACTATCTTGAAGAACCTGTGCTTCACAGAACTCCAATGATTCGGGCAACCCTTTAATCCACTTTTATGCATTCTTTTCTTCCACTTGGTCCACCATTCCATTCAGAGGTAAAATTCCAGTATCCCATCTCCCTGACCAAATCACAGCTCACGTGAATAATTAAATACAATATGCTTTACCAGGGGTCAGATGCACAATCAAGGAGCCAATTCTGAATATTTGACATGATAACAGTTTTTGTCTTTTATCGGAACTTATAACAATTTTTTAATCAGCCACAAGTTATTCGTAGTCTATGGCATAATGCACTCAACCACTATTTTTTTTAAGAAATATCTTTTTTTTCATGCATGGCATGCAATGAACGTATCTTTGTACAAAATAACAAAACAATATCGTATATTGCGGTTCTATAATGTAGAAACAAACCTTCAATGCAGAAAAAACAAGAGAAGGAATTGTAAAAGGTACACGCTTTGGACCTCCAGACATAATATGCTTCTTCAAAGTACAGATAATCTGAAGCAAGCAAAGAAATATAGTAAAAATATAATAATGAAACAACAAGCAGCATGGCATAAATCTGAGATATATAAAAATAGAGGAAAAGTGCCAGTTTAACAAAAAAGTATTAATACATCTAAACACATGAAAAATTCAAAGGATTAAGAGTCGGCAATAGTTTAGAACAACTTTCAGCACAACATTACATGCTCAATTAACAAGACAATATAATATGAACAATAATTTTAAATAATCTATGTCATGATCTAAACTGCAAAAAAATTATGGTCTGGTACCACTTCTGCTTTAGAACACAATTCCTTCCAACTTAAAAATGGCTCTTTCAAGGTAGAATTCTAAATTTATTGTGACAGCACCTTGGACCAACTTGACACAAGTTTGAATTTAAAAGGAAAGTTTTATCAATTCTTACAAATATAATTAAAATATATGAATCTAAACTACTAGAAATTTCATTGAAGTATCGAGCACTAACATTTAGTATTTGTACATAGTTTGAGCGGATCCTCGTATGCACTCCAATAAGCCTATTAGAGTTTTAGCACAATTACATTTTGTAATAATATCTATAAGACTGTTACATTAATCTGATATGTTTGTTACATTATTGATTATTCTTTTAAAAAAGAGTATCATTATCGATGCGTGGACCATCCATACTATGTATACATGTAATCGGTAGATACAAGCGTCATAGAATGTTAAAGATTAGTAATACCCAGAAAATTGACCAGCGAAATTTAGCTATGAGCCCAATTAATGAATTGCGTCAGTCACAGTAACATCAAATGCAACATTATACATGCAAAAATCTCCAAAACATTAGTTACCTTCAACATCTCTTCTGGGTCATCATTATACAACATGTGTATGAGGCGAGCAACAGAATTTTGCTCCTCCTTGAAATCCTCATCATCAAGCTATTAGCAAGAGACAATGAAGAAGATTAAGCTCAACAAGTGAGAGATGATAGTTCAAGATTGGCATATGCCAATCAGAATTATAATTAAAAATTATAAGAGTAAGAACTATATGTGATTTGAGAAATTTTCCATATGCACCTCATCCATAGGAGTTCCATCTAAATCTTTTATAAGCCCTTTTATCAATTCGAACAGCACCTCAACCTGCAAAAGAACACAGGCCATATATTTACAATACAAGGGCAAACCCATAACAATTGGGAAAAAAAAAATGAGGGCACGTACCTTGTCAGCAGTAGATACACAAGTGTTGTTTTTCATAATGCTTTGAATAATAACCATTGCCATGACTTTATTTGTTCCACTGTCGAGGTAGTCCATCACACGGGGATAATTGGAAAGTGTCAAGGCTGTGACAATATCATTGTATTTCTCCAGTGGAGCACTCAAAAGCGCAACAACTTGTTTTGTTGATTTATTATCTTCAAGTTTTGCTTTGCCAGAGAGTTTCTTTACACATGCTCCCTGTCAGTAGTTAACAAAGAATACATCATGTTAGCGTGAAAATGCCACGTGGGAATCTATATACTAGTTTTTTCTTCTTCTGGTCAAGGCATCTGAAAAGGTGTCCTATCAGTTGCATGATTAAACTTATAACAAGTATAGTATCAGGAAGTAAATCAAAATAATTGGTGCTCAAGTGGGTGTATTCTTTTTACGAACATCATGCCACTTAATGAACTGAAACAATTTTTTTCAATTTCTCATTGACTTGAAAATGAAACATACCAGCACTTGATTCACATAATCAAGCCTATCAGGATGCACACGAAGTGTAAAAGTAAGAAGAGAGACATATAAAGTAATGGCTCCAACAATAGGCATGTCAACCTGTGCTTCTATCACCTGTCATAAAAATAACTGTAATCAAGATCTTGAATTGCTACAGAAAATGGACTCCATAACTAAACATACGTGTATAGAGCTGTACCTGTAAGTAACCATATACTCCCTCTGTCCAAATTAATAGTCGTGTTTTCTATTTTAGTCCGTCCCAAATTAATAGTCATGCATCTAAATAGTATATAGAACTAGGTGAGATTACAAAGTTACACTTCCAGACAATACCATGAGTGAACCATGATTCTAGTCTGTCTTGTATTCAAGGAATTCGTCATTTTTTTTTATCTTCTTTTATATATTGGGGTGTCCAGGCCTTTTGTTTTGAGCACCTGACTAATCCCCAAGGATATGTTTGGACCTCCAATCTGCACATACAAGGATATACTGTGGGAGGTAGCCCGAAGAGGATTTAAACTCTTGACCTCTCTTACCCCTGCCACTAGGCTATCCCCTTGGAAGCATAAATTTGGAAGGTAAAATATTTTCCTAAAATGTTTGATTTTCAAACGGGGACTTTTAATTTAGGATGGAGGGAGTATGTTCTATAAATATATATAGAAACGGTGAAATAAAAAATTGTAGGAAGAAAAATTAGAAATTAATTGCTTTTGCAAATAGAGGGGGAATCCAACTGATTAAAACACCAAAAACCTCAGAGTATCTAACATAGCAATGACTTCAGGGCAGATAGCAGACACAAGTACTAAGTATGAGATTGGTCACCAATGAAGCACGGACTCGACACGCAATACGTGTTTCGACACGACACGCGATACGTGATTTTTCTAAAAACAAGGATACGACACACTAGGATACGTATAATATACAATATATATTTAAATATATATAAAACAAATAAATAAAAAATTCATAAGATACATTATTAGAGCATTCTTTATATAAATTAAGAAGATGGACCATACAAAACAATATTCAAAGTTCCAACCACCATCACAATAGAACATAAACACCATACAAAAATGGTTCCAAGTCTGAACATAACAATATTCATAAATAAACTTATTTTTTGACAAGTAAAAAACAAAATCTATAATCTAAAATAAAACAGGGCTGAATAAACTATCAAATTAAGATGTTGTTCTTTGATGTTTCTAATCTTATTTTTTTGACAGGGATGAAGATCAAACATCAAAGATACAACAACAGCAACATTTATAAGGGAAACATCAACAGCAAACAGCAACAGCAACAGCAACAGCAAACATGCCCGTGTGAACAAAACCAAAAAAAAAAGGATGACAGCAAACATGGTGTTTCGTAACTACATAAAAAAAAAAAAGAGAGAAGAAGATGTGATGAAGATGTGATGAAGATGCAATGGAGATGAGATGGATACTTACCCGTGTGATGGAGAGTGTGACACCCCGACTAATTAAATACCGGGTAGCTACTCCTTTATTAAATTAATACAAAATGTCAAGTTGGTTCAATTAATAGCATCACTGTCGAAAACATTTTAATAATTACTAACCACCTAGTATTTAAAAAGCGAGTTGTCAAATTTTAAGTTAACTAAGATTAACATGCAATAAGTGAAATATAAAGAATAATATAACCATTCACCATAAAGTCCAACTATAGTAATCATCGAATAATAATAAGTCTAGAGGAAATACTCCTCACAACAATCCAAATATGGAAATAAATAAAACAAGTCTGCATCCTGAATTAATTACAAACCAAAAGTCTGAATAACTGAAAGAAATGAAATGTCTCTAAAAGAAATGGGCGACATGCCCTACAACTGATGAAATCTGAATATAGAGTCAAGGCAAATGAAACGTCTACTAGCAAGGCCCTGTAACTTCCACAACAGCTACAGCTCGTCACCTGACTGGAAATACTATGCATGGTGTCCTTGTGGCTGGGCACCTAAAATGGTTTTTACAAAAAGATAGATTTGAAAGCAAACGGGTCAGAGCCCGAATGTGGAGAGTATTTTAAAAACAGCAAGTGTTTTAATAACATTAAAACAATGAATGCAAAGTACATGTTCGGACGTGCTCTCACATGAAATACTCACCTCTCGGCTATTTGTGCACTCCTAACGTACTGTACCCATACAAGTGTTTCTCATATCCAACTAGACCAAAACAAATACTATCCTTTCTACTCGATTCGCACTATAAGTCCCAACGTTATCAAATTTATAGAGAGCTTTACTTAAATTCTCGAATTTCAAAGTATTAGTGATACAATTTACCAAAGGTTATCTCCCATTTTATATTCTCAATGCGTTACTATAATGATTCTCACATTCAAACATAACAATTCTTTTCATTTAACCGTATATTCTTCACATCATAAATATACAATACAAGCACCCCGAGGCTAAGCTGCGGTGCACACACTCTGCTATCCATCCCGGTACATCACGTACATAAGGATTACAAATTCCGAATCTCTCAGGAATTGTTAGAATAAGCTCAACACACAAAAATGGAGGCGAACATAATTCAACATATCCATGGTCACGTACATACCTACGCTCCATAGTCAGCTGACTTATTAACTCACAAATAAGTCATTCTCTTGAACTATGTCCTCTAGGCACCAATCTAAATCCGGGCACACAAGGATTAGATGGCCCTAAGCGAACGTAAACCTCCCGTGATAGCAAGTATGGTAGGTATGCCATACACATAACATCATATACATATACTAAGCATGCACACATCTTAGTAATTACCATAACTTATTAGTGGTATACTTCTCATTCTTATACCCATACACGCGTCCCCGGTTTATATATACACATCATCCGTTATCCTCACGACGTAATTAGTTATCCGCGTCCTAACCCACAATTTCCATTTGGTTCAAATCATTCTTCTATATTTTACTCCTCAATATATCCCGAATATCCCAACTATATCATTTAGTCATCCAGGTAATGTTATCTCATCAAGTAAACAAGGTTGGACACTAGAAATCAAATCAGGCCAAAAAGGCCAAACTGTCAACTCGTTAGAAGTCTCGTTCGAACGAGGTCGTTCGAACGAGAGTTAGTTCGAACGAAGTGGGCATCTAACGAGGTCTCGTTCGAACGAAAGGCATCGAACGAACATCCCTCTCGTTAGAAGGCAAACTGTCAACTCGTTAGAAGCTCGTTCGAACGAGCTCGTTCGAACGACCTGGGCAGGCCTTCTAACGAGGTGACAGTTTCAAGCCTAGAATTCCTAAATTCGTTTTTCCTCCAACTTTCTCTTCTCAAAACTCATCCCAACATTAACCCAACAGTGTTTTAAGGTTCCTAATCATTCCTAAACATACTTAGGTCGTATATTAACATAAATATGGGATCAAATCATTCTAAATCACATTTAATCATCAAATCTCCCCAATTTTCCCCAAATTCCATGAATCAACCCTAGAAAATTAAAGTCATCCATTAACATAATTAAATCCGTTTTTGGTGATATAAAAGATGTATTTCTATCAGAATAATCACCCTAACACAATTCTACATGCAATCTCCTCATCAAAATGTAATTTTTTAATTCCAATTCAATGGGTCTTTATCATTCTCCAAGAACAAAACAATTATATACATTTCCTACGCATGGAAGAAACATTCTTTGCAAATAACGTAATTAAACCACTTGCCTCTAATCTTTCTCTGAATTTGATGTTGAATCTTGAAGGTTGAATTGTTCTCTCTCTCTCTCCGCAGAATTCTCTTTTCTCTCTCTCTCTACAAGTTCTTCTCTAAAGATGATGACAATGGAGGTGGGGGTTTATTTTTGGACCCTTAACTTCTATTCTAAACTTCTCCCGTAGCCCACTACTTAGTTTAGGGCTGATAATGGGCTGGTGGGTTTATTTACCTGTGACACCCCGACTAATTAAATACCGGGTAGCTACTCCTTTATTAAATTAATACAAAATGCCAAGTTGGTTCAGTTAATAGCATCACTGTCGAAAACATTTTAATAATTACTAACCACCTAGTATTTAAAAAGCGAGTTGTCAAATTTTAAGTTAACTAAGATTAACATGCAATTAGTGAAATATAAAGAATAATATAACCATTCACCATAAAGTCCAACTATAGTAATCATCGAATAATAATAAGTCTAGAGGAAATACTCCTCACAACAATCCAAATATGGAAATAAATAAAACAAGTCTGCATCCTGAATTAATTACAAACCAAAAGTCTGAATAACTGAAAGAAATGAAATGTCTCTAAAAGAAATGGGCGACATGCCCTACAACTGATGAAATCTGAATATAGAGTCAAGGCAAATGAAACGTCTACTAGCAAGGCCCTGTAACTTCCACAACAGCT
The DNA here is from genome assembly GCA_949130495.1 of Sambucus nigra. Taxonomy (NCBI): domain Eukaryota; kingdom Viridiplantae; phylum Streptophyta; class Magnoliopsida; order Dipsacales; family Adoxaceae; genus Sambucus; species Sambucus nigra. The sequence goes on along the minus strand of OX422211.1, from coordinate 70,892,549 downwards.
ACAGCTCGTCATCTGACTGGAAATACTATGCATGGTGTCCTTGTGGCTGGGCACCTAAAATGGTTTTTACAAAAAGATAGATTTGAAAGCAAACGGGTCAGAGCCCGAATGTGGAGAGTATTTTAAAAACAGCAAGTGTTTTAATAACATTAAAACAATGAATGCAAAGTACATGTTAGGACGTGCTCTCACATGAAATACTCACCTCTCGGCTATTTGTGCACTCCTAACGTACTGTACCCATACAAGTGTTTCTCATATCCAACTAGACCAAAACAAATACTATCCTTTCTACTCGATTCGCACTATAAGTCCCAACGTTATCAAATTTATAGAGAGCTTTACTTAAATTCTAGAATTTCAAAGTATTAGTAAATACAATTTACCAAAGGTTATCTCCCATTTTATATTCTCAATGCGTTACTATAATGATTCTCACATTCAAACATAACAATTCTTTTCATTTAACCGTATATTCTTCACATCATAAATATACAATACAAGCACCCCGAGGCTAAGCTGCGGTGCACACATACTCTGCTATCCATCCCGGTACATCACGTACATAAGGATTACAAATTCCGAATCTCTCAGGAATTGTTAGAAGAAGCTCAACACACAAAAATGGAGGCGAACATAATTCAACATATCCATGGTCACGTACATACCTACGCTCCATAGTCAGCTGACTTATTAACTCACAAATAAGTCATTCTCTTGAACTATTTCCTCTAGGCACCAATCTAAATCCGGGCACACAAGGATTAGATGGCCCTAAGAGAACGTAAACCTCCCGTGATAGCAAGTATGGTAGGTATGTCATACACATAACATCATATACATATACTAAGCATGCACACATCTTAGTAATTACCATAACTTATTAGTGGTATACTTCTCATTCTTATACCCATACACGCGTCCCCGGTTTATATATACACATCATCCGTTATCCTCACGACGTAATTAGTTATCCGCGTCCTAACCCACAATTTCCATTTTGTTCAAATCATTCTTCTATATTTTACTCCTCAATATATCCCGAATATCCCAACTATATCATTTAGTCATCCAGGTAATGTTATCTCATCAAGTAAACAAGGTTACGGGACACTAGAAATCAAATCAGGCCAAAAAGGCCAAACTGTCAACTCGTTAGAAGTCTCGTTCGAACGAGGTCGTTCGAACGAGAGTTAGTTCGAACGAAGTGGGCATCTAACGAGATCTCGTTCGAACGAAAGGCATCGAACGAACATCCCTCACGTTAGAAGGCAAACTGTCAACTCGTTAGAAGCTCGTTCGAACGAGCTCGTTCGAACGACCTGGGCAGGCCTTCTAATGAGGTGACAGTTTCGAGCCCAGAATTCCTAAATTCGTTTTTCCTCCAACTTTCTCTTCTCAAAACTCATCCCAACATTAACCCAACAGTGTTTTAAGGTTCCTAATCATTCCTAAACATACTTAGGTCGTATATTAACATAAATATGGGATCAAATCATTCTAAATCACATTTAATCATCAAATCTCCCCAATTTTCCCCAAATCCCATGAACATGAACCCTAGAAAATTAAAGTCATCCATAGACATAATTAAATCCGTTTTTGGTGATATAAAAGATGTATTTCTATCAGAATAATCACCCTAACACAATTCTACATGCAATCTCTTCATCAAAATGCAATTTTCTAATTCCAATTCAATGGGTCTTTATCATTCTCCAAGAACAAAACAATTATATAAATTTCCTACGCATGGAAGAAACATTCTTTGCAAATAACGTAATTAAACCACTTGCCTCTAATCTTTCTCTGAATTTGATGTTGTATCTTGAAGGTTGAATTGTTCTCTCTCTCTGCAGAATTCTCTTTTCTCTCTCTCTCTCTACAAGTTCTTCTCTAAAGATGATGACAATGGAGGTGGGGGTTTATTTTTGGACCCTTAACTTCTATTCTAAACTTCTCCCGTAGCCCACTACTTAGTTTAGTGCTGGTAATGGGTTGGTGGCTTTATTTAATAATCATAATTAAACTCTAATTTTCGTGGGTTTTAATTCCCAAAATTCCAAAATTTCCAAAATACCCTTTTAAGTTGCCGGTATGGCCTAAAAATGCCCCGGGACCCAAACTAAACCCCCGGCTAGTGTTTTCTGACTATTTCGACCCTTCCGGACGCGTTGGCGCACTCAAAATGACCATACGGTTAATAGAAATAAAATTCACTTTTTAATTGAATAATTACTTTACTGACGCGACTGTCACACGCGTCTCAACAAAATTTCCCAAATTGTTGCCGTATATCAATCTCACGACAAATTTAATAATTTCAATATTCATATAACGTCGTATGTACACATTATAATCAAATACCAACTCACATCTCGTTAGTATTTTATCCGGATTAATTCCCAATTAATACACATTTAATTCAATTAATCCCATAAATAAATATCACAAAAATACGGGGTATTACAGAGAGGAAGAGAGATGAAGATGAAGATCCAAAAAAAGCTGCGATGGAGACGAGAGAGAGAGTACAGTTGCAATATGAGATTAGTTTTTTTTTCTTTTGTTGAACGTGAGCGAGAGTAGTTGCGATCAGTTAGGGTTCTTTTTTTTTGTTGTTTTGATTTTGTTTTTGTTGTGGTTGTTTAATTGTGAAGTTGCGATCATACAGGGTCAGATTGGTATGTTTTTTACTTTTTATTTCTATGTTTTAGTTAAAGTTTTTATAATTATACATTTGACCACATTTTAAGTTTTTATAATTTAACATTTACCCCAGCGTATCCTAATTACGTGTCCACAGCGTGTCCATTTTAAAAAAAAAATCTGGACACTCTAGGACTCGCGTGTCCTGAGCGTGTCGCGTGTCCGACACGTGTCAAACAAGATTCGTGCCTTCCGGGAGAGTGTCCGTGCTTCATAGTTGGTCACATCCAAACAAAAAATATATATATATATATATATATATATATATATATATATATATTATTTTATATCTTAGTTTCTAATTTTTCTTCCTACAATCTTAGTTTATCCTACTTATTTTATACTGACCGACTCTTCAAGATTCAATTTTCTACTTATTTTATATCTTAGTTTATCCTAGCCTGACTAATCCCCTGCCTAATCCCCACGGAGTTGTTTAGACCCTCCAATCCACACAAACCAGGGCAGATTATGGGAGGTGATCCCAAGAAGATTTGACCTCTTGACCTATGTTGTGAGGTAAGAGCCATGCCACTAGGCTATCCACATGGGGTCTAAGTACTATAATTTTTAAAAAGTTATTTTCCAATTGTAACATTATCATGTAATAACGAAGGGAGAAATAATAGGAATAACAAAACAGAAAAACTGTGGACTGCAGAATAATTAAACCTAAAAATAATTCATTTTAGTATAATTATTATCATTAATAATTAAAAAAAAGTCGTATAAAAATCCGTGATAAAAATGATTTGTACACTTCTACAGGGCTCACGTGAATCGTGAAATTTAATGCCACTATGTTAGCTAGAAATTGAGATGACAGCACGTAAATTATGTTTCTAAAAGTAGACTGCATATAACTTCAATTATTTTTTAGTGGTTGACGCACACCAGGAATTGGAAGGTGGAAAATCAAGACTATTTCAAATAATTAAAACCACCACAGTTACCTTCCCAATAGCATTGCTTAATTTCGCAAAAGCTTCTACTTGCAGGAACTCAGGTAAGACCTGTAAAACATAACCAATTTAATAAAATGCGAAGGAATGACCGGTGAAAGAAGTATGTAAATGACTCACTTCTGGACTCGATGCAGCATAGTTTGACAATCTCTCCATAAGTTGTGATAATACTGTCTTGATGTCAACCGCCGGCTGAAATTTAAAATTATGCCACAATAAGATAAGAGCTTTAGTAGTTTTTCCCTTGTTAAGCTCGTCATGTGATAAATATAAATAGGAAACATATATGTGTGTGTTACATTGGTATTTAAAGGATCCACATGCAACATTTGTATACATCTAATATTAAATCTTCATCACACAATTAGAGATTATGTAATTTCCCTCTGTTAAGATCGTTTTGTGTAAGAAAAAAAAAATTAAAAAGTTTGAAACATATATTATATACACATATAGATATTAATGTTACATGGGTATCTAGAGGATCCACATGCTAAATTTGAATCCATCTAAATATTATACCTTCATCACACAATTAAAGGAGCAATTAACCAATGTGTAGCGTGTGTGTGTGTGTGTGTGTGTGGTGGTTTGGGGGGGGGGGGGAGCAATTTAACCTAAACTACATAAAAATAACATTTTAATGAAAAAAGTTTCACTCTCTAATTCTCATTCATCTCTGCAAAAGTAATAGTAGTGCCTACAGGCTACAATACAAGAGATAAGTCATTTTATAGGATCAAGAGAAGGTTCATAGTCTGGTAATGTTACGCGTGATGTCATAAAAGAGGTCAATACGCGTGACATCAGTAGATAGTGTAGAATAAAAATAAAAAAAGTACAAAAATAACCCTCGGTTCTCATGCTCTTGCATCACTAAGAGCATCACTCTCCCCCGTGAAAAGTTGCCATATAGTGTCCCTACAATGGCCCATGTTTAAAAAAGCACTCGAGGCGGCTGAAAAGAGCCTCGAGGCATAAGCCTCGGTGGTAGTTTCTGAGGCTTACGCCTCTTGGGTCTGAAGACAGTACGCCTCGAGGCGGTATGAGGCGAGGCGTTCAGTTTGGATGGGTAAAAGAAAAAAGAAAAGGTTACCTTGATTTGAAATACTTTGCTTCCGATCAGCATTCTTGCAGTTTCGTTTGGAGGTAACCTAAATTTCATTTCTTTTTTGGATTTTTACCCCCGTTTTCATATTCCGGCCTAGTCGGCTACTGTTTTTTTTGTATTTAATGTATGGTTTTTAAGTTTTAGAAGCTTCCGTCCTTTTTTCTTTCCGACCAAAAAAGGCTGCTGTTTTATAACTTATCTTATTTCTTTTTTTTTTCAACTTTATTCATTTTTTTTTGCGTTTTAAACTTAGATTAATATGTTTTCTTTAACTAAACTGAATATATTTTAAGAAACAAATATATTTTAAAGGGTGCTGTTTTTTCAATAAACTTAGGTTGATATGTTTTGCTTTTTTTTTTCAATAAAGTTGCTGGGTTTTTTTTCCAATCTTAACTTGAAAATCAATGTTTTTTTAATAAATTTGCTTGTTAAGTTTTTTTAATTAATTGTATTTCTTGACAGTGTTGCTAACAGATTTGTTTGATTTTATTTTTGTTAATAAAGTTGTTTTTTAATTCACTGTTTTTTAATAAAGTTGCTGTTTTTTTTATAAACTCAGCTTAAAGTTGGCACTAAAAATATTTAAATGAATATGTTGTCAATTTGATTGTATTGATTAATTTATTGTCATATTATAAAATAACCAATATGTTAAAACTGATTTTGTCAATTTTTTTTTTTTTAAAAAGTCAATCTCGAGGGAACAAAAAAATGTCAAACTATGTGAAAAAGTCCTCAAAGATGTTTTTTTTTATAGTTTTGTTTTATATTTATTTGTTATTTTATTTTTATGGTTTTATTAGTATTCTTCTAATATTATTTTGCTGTTTTTTTTTCCTTTTCGGTGAGGCTTACGCCTCAACGAGTCAAGACTAAAACCCCTCGCTTCGCGCCTTTTTAAAGATTGACAATGGCAATAGAAGTCGGGGTCGATGCATTGAAGGGTGGCCTCAGTGACCCAGCCTCAGGAAAGCAGGTGTACAAGGCCGACGTCAAAAACAAGGATGCCCCCAACAAGGTCGACGTCAAAATGGACGAGGTGGCCCTCTAAAGGCATCCTTCCACTCTCCCCGGAGTCGTATGCGAATCTCGTGAAATCCGCTCTTGAGGTCGAATTTGGAAAGTATTTGGGCTTTGTGTGATTGATTAAGCATGTCCTCAAGACGGGGGATATAAAACCGATACTTAACGGTAATCTTGGTGACCGTCCTGCTATCAGCGCACATCCGCTAGCTCCCGTCCTTTTTTAGAGTCAGCAGACGCACACAAAGACACGCTCACCTAAATGACGCCATTGTCGCATAGCTCAAATTCCCGTCTCTGTAGCTCCTAGTGCTCGATGGGTTACATCCGATAGTGATGTAAGTTAGGTAAAGATGCTTCAAGCACAAAATCAAAACCAAGTTGAATGTCGCACAACGGTGGTAGATCATATAGTGGGGTGCATACATATGCATAGGAGCCCAAGAGGCCCTAAATCTCGGGTGGGACGTCGACATATGAAATCAAGTTGACTAATGCAACCCGAGGTGAATCAGAGCTAGTTGGAAGCCCTCATTATCTATAGGAGTGTCAAGTATTGTGTTAGTGTTCAGGGAGTTAGAGGGTAATGCGGATACTAAAGAAACTTTTACGTATATATTGACTAATTATATATTAACTAAAGATACATCTAATTTCCTCTACTACTGTGAATTTAGATGGGGATTCCAATAACTCTTCTGTTATGTCGGCCAACGTGGTGTGGGAAACAATGAGGGCCAAAGGTCATGGAAGTCGATGCTCGTTTATCGGTCAAAGTTGGAACTGCTACCCCTGGTGTTGAAAGGTGTAGGTGTCGGCGTGATCGTTGTGCAAGCTAAAATGATTGTATTGTCATGGCCTACCTATCCACAAATGGCATACATGCATATCAACTATTGTGCAAAGGACTTCATAACATAGATTCCGATCGAGTATGGGGTGCGGCATTGGCGGCTCGATGTTAGGGTTCTTCTATTACCGAGTCAATCAATATGACAAGGGCATGTGAGGGGGTTGGTGTTTACGCCAAGTTTTTCTACCATCTCTAAAGCCACTAAATTGTCGTTGGCACCACCATAGTTGTCAAATCGCGAATCGTATCGTGAATCGTTTACCCCCCGAATCGCGAATCGTGAATCGAATCGTGATCGTATCGGTCGAATCGGAACCAAACGATAAAAACGTAGTAAAACATATGTAAATGGAATTTAACACTATAGAATTGGTAATTAAGCGTAATATGACAAAAAAGGTAATCGTAGCACATGATAATATACCAAAATATATCACAAAAATTAACCGTAGTACATGTTCTCATTCATTTTAAGCTTAAAAATGTAAAAAACAAAAATATATCATAAAACAGCCTACATATTAATTTAAAACACCCTACATAAAACAAATATATATATATATATCATAAAGAACCTATATATTAATTTAATGTAAAAAAAAAAAAAAAGTGAATCGGACCGAATCGGGAATCGGACCCGAATCGGAAGATTCGAATCGTGAATCGCCGATTCGGTCCGATTCTTTAGACATTTGCGATTCTAAGGTTGATTCGAATCGTTTTGGTAGTGAATCGAATCGAATCGTCCGATTCGAATCGCGAATCGGACGATTTTGACAACTATGGGCACCACCATCAATGATGACAATACATAAACGACCCTTAAAGGTGCATCAGGTGTAGAAGATGTTGGTACCCAATCACTCAGAATCAACGAGCTCAACAATAGCGGTCGTGATCTTGACTTTTGTAAGCATAAGTGCACTCGCATGAGTGTGTCCGAAAAGCTTGAAAAGGATGTCAATGGAAAGAATGTGGACAAAGTGTTGTATCGAATATGATAGGTAGTTTGTTATACCTCACGGCTAGTCGTCTCGATATATCCTCTGGTGTACGAGTTTGTGCTCGCTACCAATCGCCTCCCAAAGAATCCCATGTGAAAGTCGTTAAGAGTATCATCAAGTATGTTGATGGGACGACGACTTTTGGTATTTGGTACCCACGTAGTACCAATACTTTTTTGTTGGCTTATTCTTATGCCAATTGGGCGGGAGATATAGAAGGTAGGAAGAGTTCCTCCAGTGGCTACTTCCAAAAGGAAATTTGGTTTGTTGGCACGCCAAGAAGCAAAATTGTGTCTTTGTCCACTATCAAAGCGGAATATATTGCGGCGCGTAGTTGTTGTTTTCAATTATAATGGATGAAAATTGTTGAAGATTATACTATTGATTGAGATTGCAAGACTATATATTGTGATAATATATCATTGATATTTCTAAAATTCCAATTCAACATTCACGCATAAAACACATTGACATTCGCCATCATTTTATTCTAACCCTTGTTGAAGACAAGGTGGTGCTATTGAGCTATGTTTTAACTGAGCATCAATTAGCCGATATCCTAACTAAATTTCTTCATTTTAATAGATTTGAGTGTCTTAGATTATCATTAGGTATTTGCATTATTGATTTTTGTTTAAGTTTGATTGTACATCTTGCCATAAAAAGTTTTTTAATACAATCATTTATATGATCTTTAGATAATATACTTCATTTCATATCTTGTATATCAACTTTTCCTTTTGTGTGGGAATATGATATGTGATTCATGAGATGTATTCTTTTTTCTTTTTGAAATCCTATAAAATTTGAGAGGTATTGTAATATTCAACTCATGTTCACATCTTGTTGCACTTTACACCACACTACACATTGATTAGATGCCACTTTATAAGGGATTACAAAGATTATGGTCTTTCAACAAGTGTTCAAAACTTCTTAAGACATGTAAAAGAGTGTTTAAACACCTAAATGTGTATGTGAGGATGTTTGTTTCATGATTTGGAGAAAGTTTAAAAAGCGTATGCTATAACTAAAAACTCATGTGAAAAGTAGTGGTTAGGGCTAACTACAAATGGAATGAGCAATGCTACATTTAAATATTGGAAATAGTGTCCCGTGTTTTATTTGGAATGAAAATTGCCACTTAGAAAACAATTTGCACAAAAGGCAATGTCTCAAAGAACTATATATATCCATAAATTGAGTCACACCACGGATGGAGACCAAAGTTTTAATAAAAAATAATTGCTTATTTGAGGGGGAAAAGATGGTGATTAAAAATGTGAAAGGGTGTTGGACATATCGCTAAAGTCGAAGTTGTGCATTCTTTGTTTTATGATTCATTATCTTAATTGAACTTGAGCTTGAACCTTTCTCTCAATGGTGCTCATTTCTTTTGTTTTGCACAAGCGAGATATGATATAATATTCTTAGTTGATAAATCTTATCATGTTATTAGTCTTCTAGACTATTCTTCCTTGATTATGAATAGTCATAAACTTATTTTTGGTAAGTACGATAAATTATGCTCATAATATTCCTCATCCAAAGTTGGTCCAATAGTTCGTATATGATGCAAGAGCATAGGGACATACGCATCATTTTTATCATTTCTTATATTTTTAGCCTTTTTATCCTTTTTGTACCTCTAGTATAAATAGCCCCAAAGGTTCCCATTTCTATTACTTTTGACATCATGATAATGAGAGCTTAAAGAGAGAGATTGAGACCCATCCATGAATTCTAGTTGTTGTTGTTATTGTGTAGTTTAGTTTTATTTTACGCTTCCGCACCGTTATTTTACATCAAATTGGTATCAGAGCGGGGTTTGTTCTTGATTAACAATGATTATTGAAGATTAGGAATCGGGTTGGTGTCACCCGAATGAGAAGAGTTTCTCTCTCTATTCACAATATCTCAAAATTAAGGAACGGCTCAAATGAGTCTACAAAAGAGGTATTTATAGGAAGGAGGTTGCTTGGCCTCTAAGCTAAGAATCTAATTACATTTATGTTCCTAAGGGCCAATAATCTTCCTTCTTCTAAATACTAACAAAACAACTAATACAAGAAAATACATCTAAAAAAGGAAATAAAAGAAACTAACAAAAATACAATAAAACCCTAAAAATATTAAAAATAACCCCTAATTTCTCATTCACATCAGTCTCTCCACCTTCGAAAAAGTTCGTCCTCGAACTTTAAAGTTGAGATCGAATGCAAAAATGTCCCAAAATTGCAGAAGAGACAAAACTTTGAGGGGCCAAAATGTAATTTCTGAAAATATGAAGAAAATTCTTGATTCTTGCGACTCCATCTTCTTCCTCATGTCGCGTATGCCAATCATCAAAAATTATTTACCCCCGGGGTCGAAACCCAAGGTTGTGATGCCAAACCCTAGTTCTTGAACTTGTTGGAGGGTTTTCTTGAAGCTGGAAATATAGGGCAACTGCGTGGTAGTCAAATCAAGGGGTTTGGGACGCTATCCGGGGTCGGAATGATCTCGAGGGGTCTTCTGGGCTGGTAATTCAACCCGAACAGCAGTGTTCTGGGTTTTATTTTTGTCGGTTGAGCAGCTGTTAGAGTGTATAGGGTTTGGATGATGTTTTGGGTAGGGATTTGGGGGGCAGACGCCGGAATTGGGAAGATCTAAGGCTGAAAGAAGGGGGTCGATCACCGAGAGGGTGGTTCAACGTAGTGGAGACACCAGGGGCTGCCGCAGGAGGTTGCCAGCAGGATCTTGAGCAAGGGTATGCACTTTTTGTACCAGACTCAGATCGGGGGGTTGAACACGCTGTCGACAGTGCTGATTTTGCAGCTCGTTGACGGGATTGTGACACCCCGACTAATTAAATACCGGGTAGCTACTCCTTTATTAAATTAATTCAAAATGCCAAGTTGGTCCAGTTAATAGCATCACTGTCGAAAACATTTTAATGATTACTAACCACCTAGTATTTAAAAAGTAAGTTGCCAAATTTTAATTTAAGTCTGATTAACATGCAAAAAGTGTAATGAAGAATAACAACACCATTCACCATACTGAAGTAAATAGAATAATCATCACATAATGTAAATAAAGTCTGGAGGAAAACTCCTCACTACAAATCCCACAACTGAAATAAGTAACGAAATACTGAATACTGAATCAATACATGACAAAGTCTGAAAAACTGAAATGGAAAGATGACTCTAATAGAAATGGGCAACATGCCCTACAACTGATAGATAACGAATCCGGAATCCAAATGATAGAAGCGTCTACAAGCAAATCCCTGTAGCTTCCACAAACAGCTACAGCTCGTCACCTGAATGAGTATCCTATGCATGGTGTCCTTGTGACTGGGCACCTAAAATGGTTTTACAAGAAAAAATAGATTTGAAAGCAAACGGGTCAGAGCCCGAATGTGGAGATATTTTAAAAATCTGCAAGTGCTTTAAAAACATTTAAAACATTAAATGCAAAGTACATGTTAGGACGTGCACTCACATGAAATTCTCACCTCTCGTCTAACTGTGCACTCCTAATGTAAGTACCCATCTAAAATGACACAACTACTAGCTAAGTGACATCATATCTAGCTAGACTGCCATAGGTTCAACCCTTATTACTCGGTTCTCATTAACATTATAACGATCTCAATTAAATAGGGCTTAACGTAACTTCAGGTTCTCATACAAAAGTAATACAACTCGTTATAGATTATCCCTCTATTTTATTCCATAGTTACACACAATACCATATGAAAGTTCCAGTTTATTAAGCGTATATTTTCCACAACATAAATATACAATATAAGCACCCCGAGACTAGGCTGCGGTGCACACATACTCTGCTATCCATCCCGGTACATCACGTACATAAGGATCACATATTTCGAATCTCTCAGGAATAGTTCACAGATAACAACATCACAAATAATGGAGGCGAACACAGTCACATCACATGGGTCACGCACATACCTACGCTCCCACGATCAGCGGACTTATTAATATCCCAATAAGTCTTTCTCTGACCTATGTTCATCGAGGTAACCAGTCTAAATCCGGGCAACACAAGGATTAGAGGGCCCTAAGCGAACGCAAACCTCCCGTGATAGCAAGTATGGTAGGTATGTCATACACACAAATCATATACCAATACTAAGTAAACACACGTCTTACTAATCCCGTAGTTTAATTGTAGTACTATTCTCATTCTAGTACCAATATATAATTTACACACTTTATACGATTCCGGTTTATAATCATACGCGCCATAATCTATTCTCACGTCGTAGTAGACACTCACGTCTCAACCCACTTATCCCTTTAATTTAAATCGCTCGTAAATAATTTACTCCTCAAAATAACCCAAACGTCCCAATTCTATCAATACATCATCAAAGGAAGGTTATCTATATCCTCGAACAAGATTACAGGACTCCCAAAATCAAAACAGGCCAAAAAGGCCTAAACTGCCAGCTCGTTAGAAGTCTCGTTCGAACGAGGCTGTTCGAACGAGATTCCAGTTCGTTCGAACGAACTGTACCTTCTAACGACATCTCGTTCGAACGAATGTATCGAACGAAATACAGTTCGTTCGAACGAAGGTATCGAACGAAGTCTCCCCTCGTTAGAAGCGACTGGTCAACTCGTTAGAAGCTCGTTCGAACGAGCTCGTTCGAACGACCTGGGAAGGTCTTCTAACGAGGGACCAGTTTCGGCCCAGAACTTCTTAGTTACGTTTTTCATCAATTTTTACTCCTCAAATCTCCTCTAAACTTCGTCCCAACAATGTTTAAAGGTCTCTAATCACTCCTAAACATAACAAGGTTATAAACTAATGTATTTTACTGAGTTAATTCATCCCAATCATCATTAAATCATCAAGTCTCATCACTTTCCCCCAATTATTCAAGAACACAAACCCTAAAATTTTAATTCATGAATTAACCCAATAAAAATCCGTTTTAATTTCACCCAATCACTAATATCCTCAGTATAATCATCTACCTATCATTCTACATGCAATTCTCCTCAAGATTTCAAGTTCTAAGTTCCAAAATACATGGGTTTTCATATTACACCAAGAACAAATCAATTTTATTAAATTCCTATACATGGAAAGAGCATTCTCTGAAATTAAATTATATTAAACCACTTGCCTTGAGTTTATTTCTGATTTTGATGTTGATTTGCTGAAGCTATCTCTCTCTCTCTGCAGAATTTCCTCTCTACAAGCTTTCTTCTCCAAAGGTGGCTATGGTGGCTAGGGTTTTTCTTTGGGAAAGTTGGAAACCTAATTTGATAACCTCCGTAGCTTATTGGGTCATTAAGGGTTGGTTAGTGGCTTAGTGGGTCAAACCCATATCAGATTAAAACTCCCAATTTTCGTCACTTTTAATTCTCCAAAAATACAAAATTACCAAAATGCCCTTTATGTTGCCGGTATGGCCTAAAAATATCCCGGGACCCAAACTAAACCCCCGGCTAGTGTTTTCTGACTATCTCGACCCTTCCGGACGCGTTGGCGCACTCAAAATGACCATACGGTTAATAGAATTTAAAATCACTTTTATAATTAAAATAATTATATCCCGACGCGACTGTCACACGCGTCCCAATAAAATGACCAGATTGCCGTATATCAATCTCACGACAAATTTCATAATTCAATATTCATATAACATCGTATATACTCAATATAGTCAAATACCAACTCACATCTCGCTAGTATTTTATCCGGATTAATTCCCAATTAATTCACATTTAATTAATTAATCCCAAAAATAAATATAGCCAAAAATACGGGGTATTACAGGGATCTTGCAATTTATCGGCGGCCGAAGGCTGGGTGAGGCTGTTTGGGGCAGATGGAGGGCTGTCGGCCACCAGAAAGGTGGTCCGACACAGCTGCTGGGGTTTGCTGCCTAGGTCGGCTGCTGTAGAAGGGGGAGGGTGGTCGCGAGGGGTGGAGGAAAGCAGATTGGGGGTTGGTTGCAGCGGGGTGCAATGTTTAAAAAGGCGTTTGAGGCTTCCGCCTCGAGGCGAGGCGGGCAAAAAATGCCTCGAGGCTTAAGCCTCATGATTGAATTTGAGGCTTACGCCTCAATGCGCCTCGCCTAACGCCTTTTTGCTGAGGCGCAAAAAAAAAAAGTCTTGTTCTTTTTTTTTTTTTAAACTGCACTTAACTTATACTATTTACTATTGTAACTTGAGAGAATTTTTTAAAAAAAATAACAAATATGTTAATGTAACTTAAAAAACTAATTTTGTCAATTTGATTTTGTTTGAAATAAATATACTAAATTAACTTCAATATGACTTTTTTTTAAAAGTTCTGTTTTTTGGTTTTCAACTTAGATTAATATGTTATCTTTAACTAAATTGAATATATATTAAGAAACTAATATATTTTAAAGGTTGCTGTTTTTTTTAATAAACTTAGGTTAATATGTTTTATTCTTTTTTTAATAAAATTGCTATTTTTTTAATCTTAGCTTGAAAATCAATGTTTTTTAATAAATTTGCTTGTTAAGTTGCATTGATTAATTTACTATCATATTATAAAATAACCAATAAGTGAATGAAGATAAAAAAATGATTTTGCCAATATGATTTTGCATTGACTAATTTATTGTCATATTGTAAAATAACCAATATGTTATAATTGATTTTCTCAAATTACTTTTTTTTTAAAAGTTATCTCGAGGGAACAAAAATATGTCAAACTATGTGAGAAAGTCCTCAAGGATGTTTTTTTTTTATAGTTTTATTTTATATTTCTTTGTTATTTTATTTTTATGGTTTTATTAGTATTTTTTAAATAATATTTTGTTCTTTTTTTTTCTTTTCGGTGAGGCTTACGCCTCGCCTCTCCGCGACTAAAACGCCTCGCCTCGCCTTTCGCCTTTTTAAACATTGGCGGGGTGGGGGAAGAATGGTGGTAAGAGGGAAAACTAGGGTTAGGATTTTGATTTTCTTGGGGTAAGGGTGCGAAATGGGTTGCGGAAGCGTAGGTGGTGGGGTATTGGGGGTTAGGGTTTATGGTGGTGGGTGTAAATGTGGGTGGTGGTGGAGTATCTCGTGCTTCGATCTCATCTAATCGGGTCATCAATCGGTTGAGGGCCACTTAGATTTGATTGAAAGTGTTTTCGTCAGAGGTGTTCATCTTTTCTTGAACCCACCTTGACGTTGTTTACGAGTTTTTGTTTTACAACAACAACAACAACGGGTGGAGCGACTAGGCTCTGATACCAATTGACGTAAATAGCGTCATATGGGAGCAAGAAATGATATTTCTCTCTCTATTCACAATCTCTCAAAATTAAGGAATGACTCAAATGAGTCTACAAAAGAGGTAGTTATAGGAAGCAGGTTGCTTGGCCTCTAAGCTAAGAATCTAATTACATTTATATCCCTAAGGGTCAATAACCTTCCTTCTTCTAAATACTAACAAAACAACTAATACAAGAAAATACATCTAAAAAAGGAAATAAAAGAAACTAACAAAAATACAATAAAACCCTAAAAATAACCCCTAATTTCTCATTCACATCACAAACAAGTCACCAATTCTATAACCGCCACCATAGCAACAACCAGATGTGGAGCCCGGCGTGGCCACTAGCCTGACGCCATCTCATTCCCATATCCGGATCCGAACAGCACTCCGCCCCAACTGGACGGAGCCGAACCAAGATCAGAGCCAGTCGGCACTTCCAACAACCCTCTATCCGTCAAAACAAGGGCCTGACTTCCTCCATAGCATCCGGGTCCACCCAGGGCACCTAAACAGTGGCCGACCTAGAGTTTTCCACGCCGAAAAGACCCCCAACAAGGGGCCGACGCAAGCCGGCTAATAAAATGGGACCCTCCCAAGTCCTTCTTAACCCTAACATTTCTCTACCTCCTAATGAAACCCCCACACCAACAATAGCCTCATCTTTCCCAACTTTTACCCGCCAAGAAATCCTAATTTCTAGCCCCTCCATAAACCCTAATTCAAACTCAATCCCCTTCCAACCAAATTTCGTGTCAACACCCAAAGTATACCGAAACCGCGATTAAGGCAACAAATATCTCAACCCGACCTACTTATAAGGGGGGGGCCCTCATTAGCCATTCTAGCAATGCCAACTCACCCTTATCTTCCGCCCAATCTATTTGCCAGCGTCGAGACTCTTTTTGCCGCACTCAGTCGAGGCTCCCAGATACTTTTTCCGCCTATATACACACCGTCATGATAACGACCACAGTTGACCCCCATTCACCCCCTCCTCGTGACGACACATGGATCCGCACGAGTATTATCTTTACTCGTACCACGAAAGGGAGGCTTTGTACGGTTACTGCAGAGGGCGGGACTAGTGACAATTTGGTAGCGCAGGAGATGGTTGATAAACTGAAGCTTCCCACGGAGTCATTGACCACGCCGTGCCGCATTGGATGGTTAAGTAATGGGACTACACTCACCCCAAGCCGACAGTGTCGGGTGGTCATTTCCATTGGGGACTACCAGGATGAGATTGTGTGCACCGTGGAGGATATGCGGGTGTGTCATCTACTTTTGGGGAGGTCGTGTCAATTTGATCATCGTAACGTGCACGATGGGCGAGCTAATACTACACATTTAAGCACGAGGGTAGGGACTTCCTCCTCCGTCCCATGCAACCATTCTCGATGACGTGGCCCTCCGCCTTGATAGTTTCACACGAGGAGTTAGACACAGAGGCCGCGGAGACAGAATTATGCTACGCCCTCATCAATCCTATTACCACTTTAGAGGCGTCCGTTCCACCACATATCTATAGCTTGTTAGATTTGTATGTCGACGTATGTACGCCCCCAGATGATCTTCCCCCTCTCCGGGATATGCAACATGCTATATATTTCGTCCCCAGGGGCGCAGCTCCCCAAGGGATGATGACACAAATCCTGTGCCTTTTCTTAGGCAAAAGGCAAATTTGTGCTGGTTTACTTTGATAACATCCTAATGTACAGCCGATTAGAGGAGCATCTTGAGCAAGTGGCCCCAGTATTGGAGATTTTACAGGCGGAGCACTTCTTCCTCACATTGAAGAAGTGTGCCTTTATGGTGCCATCAATGACTTTCTTGAGGTATGTGGTTTTCCGGGGATGGTGTTAGAGCCAACGATGCTAAGGTCCAGGCTATAGTGGAGTGACCCACACCCACCTCGGTGTCTCAGGTCCGCAGTTTTCATGGCCTAGCAGGGTTTATCGGCATTTCATAACTGGGTTCAACACTGTTATGGCCCCTATCATGGAATTGATGAGTACCTCTTCGAGCACCGAATTTTAGTGGAGTGCAAAAACCGATAAAGCCTTCACGTGCATCAAGGAGTTGATGACGACCGCACCCATCCTAGCACTACCTAATTTCGACCAGTTGTTTGAGCTATCATGCGATGCTTGCAAGACGGAGGTGGGAGTCGTGCTGAGTCAAAACGGGAAGCCCGTAGCATTCTTTAGCCGAAAGTTGAATGGAGTCGCGCTCAATTATTCGACTTAAGATCTCGAGTTCCATGTGGTTGTGACAGCGGTGAAGTTTTAGTCATCCTACTTCCTCCATAAGGAGTTTGTCATCAAATATGATCATGAAGCCATGCGTTTTCTTCATAGCTAGCGACGTGTTAGTAACCGACATGCCAAATGAACTGCCTACCTCTAGCGCTACACATTCCATTTACAGTACAAGTCGGGGAAGGAAAACCTAGTAACGGACGCACTTAGCAGAAGAGCCCAAGCATTGGTGACTCTGAGGAGTCAAGTGTTTGGGTTTGATGAGGTCCGGGATCTCTACCTGACAGATGTGGAGTTTGGACCCATTTTTGCTGCTTACCAATAGGGCAATGATGCCTCGGGTGAGTATCTCTTGCAGGATACACCGTGGTACGGCCTTATATATTCCATTTTCTTCTTTGCGGAAGAAGATCATTTTTTAGATTCACGGAGGACTGTCGGGCCATCTAGGACAGGCGCATACCCACGCGATGTTGAGGGACCGCTTTTACTGGCCGACGATGAGGAGGGATACCAACGCCTTCATTCGGCATTACTACACTTGTCAGACGACCAAAAACTAACACTCCAATACGGGCCTGTATACTCCATTATCGATCCCTGAGGATGTATCGATGGACTTTATTGTTGGACTACCCCGTAATTCTAACGGTCAAGATTCCATCTTGGTCATGGTGGATAGATTCTCCAAGATGTCACACTTCATCCCTTGTATGCACACGACAAATGCGTTTCATGTTGCTTCATTATACTTCCGTGAGATTGTCCCTCTACACGGAGTCCCACGCAACATCACTTCCGACAGGAAAGTACGATTTACAGGACATTTTTGGCATACGCTGTGACGGCTTCTGCGAACAGAGTTACAGTTTTCGACCACTTTCAACCCTCAAACAAATGGCTAGACGAAGGTGATCAACTAGAGTGTTGGTGACCTATTGAGGTGTCTGTCTTTGGAGCATCCCCGCAGGTGGGATATAGTAATTGCCCAGGTCGAGTTTGCCTTCAACAATGATGTCAACCATTCTACAGGCCTCTCCCCATTCCAGATTGTGCTGGGACAGTCCCCACCATGCCCATAGATCTTGTCGAGCTTCTCCCAACAGTGCATACATGTCCCTCCGCTAAGGAGTTTGCTGCTCGCCTGACTTCCATTCAGGCCGACGTTCGTGCTAGGCCACAGGCCACTTACGCCTCCTATAAAGAGGCGGTTGATGAGCACCGACGCTTTGTTTCCTTCCAGCCAGGTGATCTTGTCATGGTATACCTCCAGAAGGCGAGACGACAGAGCAAAGGCAACAAGCTCCTTATACGTCGATTTAGTCCTCCGATTATTCGAGCTTGTGGGCCGAATGCCTAAGAAGTTGACCTCCCTGTTGAGTTTCGCATGCACCGCACGTTCAACGTGGCAGATCTTTCTCCATTCCGGGGCACCCATGCCCCCCATTCCCATTCCCATTCCCACAGCCACTACCCACCCGATCCGCTCTCATATCAACCGCATTGAGGACATCCTAGGCTCCGAGCTCGTATCATCCTCATCGGGAGATTACACACGTTGTTTGGTCCGTTGGGTTAAGGATTCTTGGATCACCAAGGCCAACCCCGACTTCTTTCGACAGTATTCAAAGTATATGGACTCTTCACAAAGGGGGGAAGAATGATGCAGGAGTATAAGGACATAAGCGTCCTTTTTATCATTTCTTTTATTTTCAGCCTTTTTACCCTTATTGTACCTCAAGTATAAATAGTCCCAAAGGCTCCCATTTGTATTACTTTTGACATTATGATAATGAGAGTTTAGAGAGAGAAATTGAAACCCATCCATGATTTCTAGTTGTTATCGTTGTTGTTGTGTAGTTTAGTTTTATTTTACGCTTCTGCACCGTTATTTTACATCAGTATCTCTAATTCCAAATCTATGTGGTTATCTCCTTGTAAAAGAGTTTGGTTGTGTGAAAATGTATCGATCTTATTTTGTGATCTCAATCGCATGCTCTAATTTGCTTATATCATCTCTTTTATACTTTAAATAGCGTCTACCGCATTTTATGCTTTAACCTTTGTTCTTTATATTCTTTCCTTTGTTTATTACTTAACAAGAAGGTAAAGAAGTTTGTAGTAAGGGGGGGATTATGTGAGAGAGATACCTTATTTAGGGGGAGTATTTATGAAAGTATGCTAGTTAGAATGAAATATATGACTATATTATTGCCTATATCTTTTATTGATTGTACTTACTTTTATCATAATGTTTTCTTTACACATTGGCATGTCGATGAACATGCTCGTGTCTGTAGGAAAATAAAACTCAAGCAATTCTTGGACAATTAAAAGAGCGTTATGTTTCCTTCGGATTCTTGCATTTGTAATCTCTCCTTATGTGCCGTTGATCGGGCTTGTCATGGGTGACAAGTTTCTTTATATGCTTGTAATCTTGTGGTGTGTATTTTGTCACGAAACAAACAAGGGAGGAGATTGTAAGAGTAATATACTCGTGTGCCCTAGCTAATTAAATTGTCTTGTTTCGATTTCCAAAAAATATTGTGTTCGTCCATGGGGGTCCCTACCAGAAAGTTTCATCAAAATTCAAGACCTTGAAGCCGTATCTTTTTCTTCCCAGAATCACATTATCACATTTATGATGAAGGTAAATTGACCTAGAGAACTTAGTGTTTTAATGGTTAACAAAACAAATCGATAAACTCTTTTCTCGAAACCTTTAGTGTGTTTTTACCCTTTTACCAAATGTCGTAATAATTTTATCTATAAAAATTTATATTTCAAAAGACATTTGTGTGAAGTCCAAGCGCGAAGCCTACTCTTTGCAAACTAAGACTCTTTAGGTAAATGACGTAAATGAGCGCCAAATGGAAAATAAAAAGTTTTAACTCTCGTCTAAACTCTCTCTCAATATCGCAAATGTTGGAATTCCCCAAATGAGGCCACATGGGGAGTACTTATAGAGGGAAGTAGAAAGATCTAGACTTGGTCTACAAAAAAGGTCTTAATTACATTTATGTTTAATACTTCCTTCCTATAATACTAAACAAAACAACTAAAACTAATAATAAAAGAAAAGTACATCATAATAAAGAAAATAGCAAAAATGTCATTCAAATGTACTAAAAAATAACCTCTAAGCCTCTCAATTCACATCATTCTCCCCCACTGGAAAAGAGTTCGTCCACGAGTTCATTGGGGAATGTCATCGGTGTCACCCTCCCGGATGGTGATGAGAGCATGCCGCAGAATCGGCTCGTCCGTCTTCTCAAGGTATTCGAGGCTTCCCGAAGCAAGCAAAGCATGTCGACGGGGCAAAGAACAGTCATAAGCTCTGTGGCCCATTACTCCACAATTGTAGCATTTTAAGGCTACAGGAGGGGGGTGGAGGAGTAATAGTAGTAGATGGGGCAGCCGTCGTAGTAACAGGAGGTGGAGTATTGGGGCAGGATCAAGTGCAGAGATAGCAGTGCAGGTACGAGTAGTGGAGGGGGTCTAATGGTATGCCTCCACCTTCGTGGCATACTTCACCGCCTTCGCAAATGTGGAGATGTCACGTAAAACAAGATCCCGCTGAATGTATCCCTGAAGCCCATGAATATACCTACTGAATCGCTGCTCCTCGGTCTCTCTTAGTCAGGCTCGAGTGCATAAGGCCTGAAACCTCTCAATGTAGCCCAAAACAGAGATATCCTGCCACAAGGCCTGAACTCGGAGAAATAGGTGTTGCTTGTAAGTGGCTGGGAAGAACGAAGCCACCGTTGATGCCCGCAACTCGATCCAAGATTGAACAGGATGTCGGCTCTCAATCACTCGGCGCCGCTCCAAATCATGCCACCAGACACTAGCATAACCTTGAAATTTGATCGCCTCAAGAAGTACACAACGACGACCACTCAACCTTTTGTACTCAAAAATGCCCTCTATGGTAGCGAGTCAATCTATCACTGCATCCGGCTGGAGGCAATCGTCAAACATCGGCACATCAACCCTGATATTCTTCCGCATGCTCCGAGAAAGCATCTGAAGAACCATAAGAGTAATGGGATTGCCTCCCTGAAGGTCTAGATCATCCTCATCAAACCCATCCTCGCCTAACGGAGGATCCTCAACTGGGGCTCGCGGACCTCGGAGGCGGTGGATGAGCGGGAACTAGGACTGGAAGAGGGGTCTCAACAGGAACTGGAGGTGGCACGTACGGAGGAATCGCAGTCACCGTAGGTGCAGGATGTGGGACTGCCATAACTGGCTAGCGTTGCGGGCACTAATCATCAAATGTCCTCTTAGTTATCAACACAAATGGAGTGACCTTCGGACTTAAAAGAGTCAGAAGGTGAAACATCTGTGCGCCACTCTATAAGCTGAGGCGGCTCAATATCCGGTAATGACTGTGATCTAGGAGGAGGACTGCCTTGCTGGGAATGGCCTAGCCAATTCTGAACGCGCCCAAAAGTAACAACTGGGGCAGAATATGCTGAACAGGAATCCCACACGTGGGTGGTGAACATGATCTTTGTGGTGAAATGGAGGCAAGGTCGCATGAAGTAGAGATGGGGGCGGAAGAGTGGTGTAGGTAGTATGTGGATCGAGGTGCGGGTCAATGTAAGTATGTAGAGCCGGGGTAGGGATGGAAGTGGATGTGAATGATACGGCTCATGATGTCGCTAAAGGTGGTGAGGGGGATATGTGGAAATGGGTAGGAGGTGTGAATCATGGGTGGAGTCAATAAGAGGGGTTTAAGGTTTGATGTGGTGGAGGAAAAGTAATGGTTTGAAGAATACGTGGTGGTGGAAGGTGTAGTGGCGATGGTCGATGATCGTATAAGTTTGGATCGAGTGGTGGCGAAAGAAATTTGTACGATTGGAGGTTAGGATTTTCTAATTGTTGATTTATTTAGGAAATGGGTGGTGGAATCGTAGATTGGGTTGAGGCGGCAACCAGCGGTGGCGGACAGTGACTATAGGTTTCCGGGATGGAGACAGGCGATCGAAAATTGGAGGGCGAAGCTATCGAGGCAAGCGGAGGCACTAGGGCTCCCTGTGGTTGCGCCACTAATGCCCCGCCACTGTAATGGCAGTGATCGACGGCAGACGGGATCCCCAGGGGCACCGTGGTGGTAGGGATTTGGTTCAGGAGGGTCGGAGTGGGTTGGTGGTACTTTCCAGTGATTCTACCACCACCTGCCACTACTCCAGTAGCCCCCCAGTGGTGGCGAAAGTAATGGTGGTATTAGGCTGGTGTGTTTTATTTAAGGTTAATAGGCGGTGAAGTGGGTAAAATTCGTGGTGGTGAGATTAGGGTTTTATGCGGCGGTCGGGGGTGGAGTGAGGGCAGCTCGTGGATGCGTCGGGTGGAGGAAGGCGAGCATCGAGAGCGTCAAATCGCACTACGAGATGATTTAAAACCTCCTCTAGCCTATCGGTGCGCGAATCAACGGGAACAAATCTCTTCTTAGGTCCCATTTGCTGTCGTCTAAGAATTGTTATACAATAACAACAACAATGAGTGGAGCCAATGATGCTCTCATACCAGATGACGTAAATGAGCGTCAAATGAAAGACAAAGAAGATGATTTAACTCTCGTCTCAACTATCTCTCAACGTCACAAATGAAGGAATGCCACAAATGAGGCTACATGGGGAGTATTTATAGAGGGAAATAGACGATCTAGACTTGGACTACAAGAACGGGTCTTAACTACATCTATGCCCTTACTAGCCTTTAATACTTCCCTCCTACAATACTAAACAAAACAACTAAACTATCAATTAAAAAAAAAGTACATCATAATAGAGAAAATAACAAAATTGTCCATCAAGTGAGTATGTACTAAAAATAGTGTCTTAAGCCTCTCAATTCACATCACTCAATTCACATCAGTAAAACTTTAGTTCAGTCTGCGACTGCCTTCGCGAAGAGTTCACAAACGTGAAGCATAAAATCGGTTACGGGAACTCCTTGTCGTTGGTCACGCCAAAACCATTGATTTCGGAGAAAAACCCTAGCCTCATTTGTGACCTTGGGTCGTTGATCCTCGGCGAGAGCGAAGATTTTCTTCGAGTCCGCGATGCCTTGGCGACGGCGGTATTGAAATATTTTTGTGAGGGGGGGCGCTTAGCTTCAATTAGGGTTTTGTCAACATTTTTTTTCAAATCTACATAAACCCCATTTACTCTTCATTCTAATTAAGCTTCAAATATTCTTCAAGAGAGAAAATATCAAAGAGAGAATCCGAGTATTTTTTATTCTTCAGTTTCATAAAATCAAAACCTTTTTAAGAAAATTAAAGCTATATTAAATCCTTGTTCATCTTTTTCTTTATTTCTCTTCATTGCATTCGATCAACCTTTCATCGATTGATTAATAACTAATCGGAAGAAGAAAATGTGTAAGTCATTAAACATTTGTCACTTAAATGTTTTTCAAACTTGGGACCTTTGTTCTTTTGGAGATTATTGTGATCGTGCAGTTCATCAAGAGATTCTTGGGATCGTGCGGTTCATTAAGAGATTCTTCATCTATAAAAGACAAAAGGTTCGAGTCGGTTCAAGGGTGATCGATTGATTAAGATATCGGATATGTTGAGATTCTCTTCAACGTTACAGAGGTTTCCGTCTTGCTAAGAATGGATGGGAAAAAGGGTGAGGTGTGAGTTAGCGCAATGTGTGATTGTAACACGTTTATCGTCTCTGTATGTCTTTACTAAGTTTTAAGTGAGATTGTTGCATTGACCTAACGTT
Organism: Sambucus nigra; assembly: GCA_949130495.1. Lineage (NCBI taxonomy): Eukaryota > Viridiplantae > Streptophyta > Magnoliopsida > Dipsacales > Adoxaceae > Sambucus > Sambucus nigra. Next base: position 70,868,614 of record OX422211.1, on the reverse strand, counting down.
GTTTCCCAGTAGTGGGTTTTTCTCATACATTTGGTGGTATGTGTTGATTTACTCTTCCACATGATTCATAACTCAAATATTTAATTACGACTAAAATTTGGCTTTGTTGTTAAATCATTTGTAAATGTTGCCACATAAACCTTTAGGGTGTGCTCTTTGTTTAAGCACCAATTAAAATCTAAAAGAAAATTTTAATTTGGTGTACTCTTTCTTTTGGTATGTAAAACGCACTCCTAGTTTTCATGTGAGAAAAAAATCATCATAAAAACGTGTATATAATATACTATTAAGATTTCATATTTTGCACAAGGTATTATAACTTCCTAGACACTTATGCAACATGAGAATGACAAGCGCTGGAAAAGGAAATAAAGCTAAATACTACATTACAATAAAAATAAGCTAAGAAGATAGTACCTATAAGTGAAGAACTAATCATCTTTAAGTGTTATCCTAGTAGAATATTATAAGACTTGCATCATGGATGTGTACAAGTCCTCAATGATAAATAGTAAGTATTTTATTTGAATGCCTTCATGCTACTTAAATAAGGAATATCACTTTTGGAATGTTCATTAGTTAGTAAGTATTTTATTTGCATCCATTTGTACCCATTATTTGCATATGAATGAAATATTCAAGAAAATGAGTTGAGATTTAAGCCTAATTTCTTCTAAATGTGCACTTGAACCTAATCTGACCATCATTGTTGTCATGTTATGGTAAGCCTCGGAGCAACCAACGCAGGACGAGTCCTCAAACACTATCCCCGTTGCCAGCAGTCAAATGGCACCAACTCCATTGCGGACATTTTCTTCGTGGCATCGCACATTGCCGAAGACTCTATCCAGTGGCCAATGTCAGCTCATTGCCAACTAACGACGACCCACCTCACCCACATGGAGCCCCCCAGCCCCCGCAAGCATCCATCCATGAGTACTCAAAGACACTATCAATTTTCTAATCCAAACATCCCAAGTCTTCGTCGGCATCATGAGACCTTCGTTGAGCCCTACGATGACTCTCGCTAACGCCATCGAGCGAAGGTGGCCTAACCACCAGTGAACCCCTCCCATTCTTCCAAGCTTCGCCAGCCTACATCGAGATTTATCCCTCTTTGCGATGTTTATGTGACACCCCGACTAATTAAATACCGGGTAGCTACTCCTTTATTAAATTAATACAAAATGTCAAGTTGGTCAAGTTAACAGCATCACTGTCGAAAACATTTTAATTATTACTAACCACCTAGTATTTAAAAAGTAAGATGTCAAATTTTAAATTAAGTCTGATTAACATACAATAAAAGAATTACGAAAGAATATCATAACCATACACCATAAAGTCTCAATAAAGTAACCAACAAATAATAATAAGTCCGGAGGAAAACTCCTCACAACAATCCCACCACTGAAATAAATAAAACAATATATCCTGAATTAATTACATGCCAACAATCTGAATAACTGAAATATGAAATGTCTCTAATAGAAATGGGCGACATGCCCTACAAATGATGAAAACTGAATAGAGTCAAGACAAAAGAAGCGTCTACTAGCAAGGCCCTGTAACTTCCACAAACAGCTACAGCTCGTCACCTGAATGGAAATCCTATGCATCGTGTCCTTGTGGCTGGGAACCTAAAAGGTTTTTTACAAAAATAGATTTGAAAGCAAACGGGTCAGAGCCCGAAAGTGGAGAGTATTTTAAAAACAGCAAGTGCTTTAATAACATTAAAACAATGAATGCAAAATACATGTTAGGACGTGCTCTCACATGACATACTCACCTCTCGACTAATTGTGCACTCCTAACGTACGGTACCCATCTAAGTGGTATTCATATCTAGCTAAACCGACATAAGATCTAACCAATCTACTCGATTCACAATATAAATTCCCAATGCTCGGATTCTCAATTATTAGCATTACCATTTACTGGAGGTTATCCCCTTATTTATCTTCTCAAGGAGTTACTATAAATTATTCTCATAATTTAACATGACAAGTCTGTTCATTTAACCGTATATCATTCACATCATAAATATACAATACAAGCACCCCGAGACTAAGCTGCGGTGCACACATACTCTGCTATCCATCCCGGTACCTCACATACATAAGGATCACGCATTCCGAATCTCTCAGGAATCGTTCTCAGATAACAACAATCACAATCAATGGAGGCGAACACAGTCACATCACATGGGTCACGCACATACCTACGCTCCCATGATCAGCAGACTTATTAACTTCCCAATAAGTCCTTCTCTGACCTATGTCCTCGAGGTACCAATCTATATCCCCCCGTAGGCACACAAAGATTAGATGGCCCTAAGCGAACGCAAACCTCCCGTGATAGCAAGTATGGTAGGTATGTCATACACATAGAATCATATACATATACTAAGCATGCACACATCTTAGTAATTACCATAATTTATCAGTGGTATACTTCTCATTCACATACCAACTTATAATTTTACACCTTTCATATGTTCGGTTCGTATGTATTTAAGTCATCAATTATTCTAACAACGTGATTAGTCACTCGCGTCCTAATCCACAAATATTATTTGGTTCCAATCACACTTCTATATTTTACTCCGCAATATATCCCAAATATCCGTTAATACAAATATTTAAGCCGTCACTTGTTCTCACATCGTAATAGTCACTCACGTCCTAATCCACAATTATCATTTGATTCAAATCACATTTCTATGTTTTACTCCGCAATATATCCCAAATATCCGTTAATACAAATATTTAAGTCGTCACTTGTTCTCACATCGTAATAGTCACTCACGTCCTAATCCACAATTATCATTTGATTCAAATCACACTTCTATGCTTTACTCCTCAATATATCCCAAATATCCCAACCATAGTTGTCAAAATCTTACGATTCACGATTCGAATCTTACGATTCGATTCGATTCTCACATAAAACGATTCGAATCGAGTTGAGAATCGCAAATGTTTAAAGAATCGGACTGAATCGGCGATTCACGATTCGTATCTTCCGATTCAGGTCCGATTCGGTTCCGATTCAACGTTTTTTTTTTTTTCCGCGATTTTTTTTACCTTATAACCATACGTGTGTTTTAATAAAACAAATAAAAAAAGAAGCAAACAACAAAGGATACCGTTAAGATACTGAGTTTTAGAGAAAAACATGTTCTCTTGGCTCGGTTATTTTCAGTCGGCTTTTCTTGTCTATTCTCTTGGCTGAGTGTCTTCTATCTTTTGCTTTTTTTTTGTTATAAAACTTTTGTATTTGTTATAAAATCTTTGAAGGTATATTTGTTTTGTTGCTTTAAATTAATATGAAAGTTGTTTTAAATTAATATTGTTTTATAGTTAATCTTAGCATATGTTTTATTGTTTTAAATTAATATGGTTTACTATGTTAAATTAATATTGTTGTAATTTTGTAGGCTGTTTTAAATTAATATTGTTAATCTTAGTAGGTGGCCCTGTTTAAAATTTTTGGAAATATTTGTTTTGATAGTTTTACTGTTTTAAATTAACCTTTGTATTTATTTTATTGTTTTAAATTAATATGTAGGATGTTTTAAATTAATATGTAGGTTGTTTTATGATATATTTTTGTTTTTTACATTTTTAATCTTAAAATGAATGAGAACATGTGCTACGGTTAATTTTTGTGATATATTTTGGTATATTATCATGTGCTACGATTAGTTTTTGGTCATATTACGCTTAATTACCAATTCTATAGTGTTAAATCCCATTTACTTATGTTTTACTACGTTTTTATCATTTGGTTCCGATTCGACCGACTCGATTCACGATTCGATTCACGATTCGCGATTCGGGGGATAAACGATTCACGATACGATTCGCGATTTGACAACTATGATCCCAACTATATCAAATAGTTAACAAGGGAAGGTTATCTCTACAATTAAATATGGTTACGGGACACTCGAAATCAAATCAGGCCAAAAAGGTCAATCTGTCAACTCGTTAGAAGTCTCGTTCGAACGAGGTCGTTCGAACGAGAGTTCGTTCGAACGAGAGTTCGTTCGAACGAAAGGGGCATCTAACGAACATCCAACTCGTTAGAAGGCAAACTGTCACCTCGTTAGAAGCTCGTTCGAACGAGCTCGTTCGAACGACCTGGGCAGGTCTTCTAACGAGATGCCAGTTTCGAGCCCAGAATTTCCTATCTCGTTTTTCTCAAACTTTCTCTTCTCAAAACTCATCCAAAAAATTGTCCCAACAGTGTTTTAATGTTCCTAATCATTCCTAAACATATTTAGGTCGTATCTCAACACATTTAGGGGTCAAATCTTCCTAAACAACATGAAATTATCATCAATCCCCAATTTTCCCAAAACCATATGAGTATGAACCCTAGAACTTTAAAGTCATCAATTCCCATAAATAAATCCGTTTTTGCATCATAAAAATTATATTTCTTTTAGTATAATCACCCAATAACAATTCTACATGCAAAGCCCTATATCAAAACCTGACTTTCTAACTCATATTTCATGGGTTTTTATAAATCTCCCAAAACAATGCGATTATATAAGTTTCTAAGCATGGAGGAAACATTCGCTTGAAATTAACATAATTAAACCACTTGCCTTGGATTATTCTCTGAATTTGGTGTTGAATTGATGAAGGTTGCTCTCTCCTTTTCTCCCAAGGTTGAAGGTTGAAGATGGAGGTTAAGGTTTTCTCTTTTGGGAACTTCTCATGAAACCCTCGTAGCCCTCTAATCAGTTAAGTGTTGGTAATGGGTTAGTGGGTCATTAAATTTTCTATTTTAAACTCCCAAAATTCGTTAGTCAAAATTCCCCAAATTCCAAAATTACCAAAATACCCTTTTAAGTTGCCGGTGTGGCCCAAAAATGCCCCGGGACCCAAACCAAACCCCCGGCTAGTGTTTTCTGACTATTTCGACCCTTCCGGACGCGTTGGCGCACTCAAAATGACCATACGGTTGATAAAAATAAAATTCACTTTTTAATTTAAATAATTACATTCCTGACGCGACTGTCACGCGCGTCCCAACAAAATTTCCCAAATTGCCGTATTTCAGTCTCGCGACAATTTTTTCAATATTGATATACTACCATATATGCACATTATGATCAAATACCAACTCACATCTCGTTAGTATTTTATCCGGATTAATTCTCAATTAATTCACATTTAATTTAATTAATCCCATAAATAAATATCAATAAAAGTACGGGGTATTACAGTTTACCTCTTTAAATCCCTTTTGAATCTAAAAATTACAACTCCACCCCTGCTTCTCCAGAGAAATTACTAAACCCTCCCCTCAAGTTTCTGAAATGTCACTTAACACACCCAAGGTTTTCAATCCACAATCAAAATTCCCCAATACTTCTAGCCCTCCCAAATGGGACGAGGGAGGCATTGAGTAAACCATTAACGAGCTACGTCACTTGGTTACATGTGGAAGAAGAATTCCTCAATTTGTCAAAAAATTGAGAACTGTGACACCGTGGAGTGGGAAAGTCGATGCACCATTGCATCACTCTAAGAATTAATAGATGTTTGGATGGACAACATATTGTATTGGCGCAGTGAGGCTCAAGGTTTCTGGTTGGGATTATTTTGGTTGCTCGGTACGTGGATTACCACTTCCATGTACTTGAGTGTAACAAAATGGTTGCTAAATTAAAATCGAAGCGTGGGAGCGCAAGGAGACCATGCTAGGTTCTGCGGTCATATTCCCATAGATGAGCCATTTGGCCCATTTCCTATGGTCCCATTACTCTTATTTTGACGCCCATTGTCACTCCTTTCGCGCCGAGCGGTATTCTGAGTTTGTTAAGGGAAACGAGTAGTCCTTGGGATGCACTATTGAGAATTTCTTCAAATATTGTTGTTGAATTTCGCTGGGTTACTTGAACTTGATTTCGAGGTATGGAGTCTTATTGTTCTCCCCTGGTCATTCTGCCCCTACATGCTCTTACACTTGTGGTCAAGTGTTTTCAAGTAAGGGAGACTGATGTGTAGAAGGCCGCAAGGATTAATTTTATCCTTTTGTTTTTATTCTAATGTCATAGAATAAAGGATATCCATTAGTTAGGGTAGGCATGTCTTTTTGCGTTTACAAGGAATTATTAGAACCCAACTCGTCAGACTCACACTTTACCAGATCTTTAGTTTCTAGTCCAAAGCCAGTAATGGAAAGAAACCCTATACTGCAGGAATTTTCTATTGAATGGCACATGGTTTGGCATTGACAAGCAAGAAGGAAGAAATAAAAGTTGTCCCGCTTCTTTTCTATACTGATTGAAATTGCGTTGTTGTGTCTGAAGAATGATAGCTATACTGATTCGGTATACTCGCTCCAGGTTTTGGGCGGCCCATCTAGTTAGTTCAGCTATCACTGCCGAAAGACTCTGCGGTTATTCGACTGCATACTCCCCATCCGCGTATCTCACACTCCCAAAGTAGGCCTATCATTAGATCCGATCCATTTAAACGGATATGGATCATGCCTAAAATCCGATTACCCGATTATTAAATGGAGCAGATTTGGATTCATATACTTTGATCCGTTAATAATCCGATCTGATTAATATTTTTAATATATATACATAAATTATCTATAATATATTTTTAATTCATATATATTGTATTTAATAATTTTTTAAATATATATTATAATAGTTATAATATTATATAAAAAAAATCTCCCTCATATGAAAGGAAAAAGAAAAAGACACACGCGGTTCTTAAGAGTTGAAAATTAAAATGTTGCAAATCAAGTGGTCAAAAGTATATGTATATGTTTTGACACATCATTATTTTTTTTTAATGAAAATTATTATAAAAACAAATAAAAAATAATCTGCAAATAATCGGATCGGATCCGAATCCGCTTAACATAAACGTATATGGATTTGGATTTGCCTGATCAGGTCCGAATCCGATCCTTTACAGGCCTATCCCAAAGCATATATTTTTTTTCATCTTTCATTTTCCTTTCCTGCATCTTTCTTTGCATCTTTCTTTCTATTCATAGGTCAGTTTCATGCATATAGATGTTTGCCCAGGGAAGTGGTGATAGATAGCGGAAGGCTTACTTACCTTACTTACCTGATTCCTTTCTGATGGCGGTCCAAAGAGGAGCTAGCAAAACAATCGATACAAAAGAAACTCATGCATAGAACAATCAACACAAAAGAAACTCATGCATACTACAGTGACAGGTGAGGAATGACTTATGGATGAAGCTAGCAGCCGAAAGGAGGCACAAAATAAGAGTTGAGAGCCGAATTTGCATAAAAATGAATGTCTTGTAAGCCGAGGGAAGGAGCGGAAGAGCAACCAGAAGATTCCAAGCAAACCAACGTAGAAGAATAAGTTGTGTTTGTGTCCGCCACACTTGAATAAGTGGATCGAGTTAAATTAGCAACAGAGGCAGGAGTGGAGTTGGGGCCTACTACTATCAAGTTACGTTCAGTGCCCCTTATCTTGCTTGGCCTCTGCTTCCAACGCTTTCTATTCTATATGGGTGTGTGCGAACTATGCCCCATCCACAATAGACTGCTTTTAAGCCTACTTTGAGAGTAACGATTCTCTCCTGATGGTTTTGCCAGCTTATAGCTTCACTCGACCAGCAAGATACGACTTGTCAGCACCTACTTAAACGGATTCCGTTTCACACCTTGACTATAACTATCTGTCCATAGGCCCAGCAAACAGAGAGTAAGCAATAACTTTCAAGTTTAGTTTAAAGCTCCAGCTTAGGTATCTTATATAGTCAAGACTGCGTGATGAATCTCATTGCCGGGCCAAAGCCCTTATTCTAGCAAATAAGCAAGTAAACTACCTTCGAATAAGAAAGTTTTCGGCTACAAGTGTCTTGGTTATACAAAGAGAAAGTAAAGTAAAAGTCTGATGGAACTATTGATTGTTACAAGGTTCTCATGGTGGCCTTTGGCTACAAGCAGCAAGAGGGGTTTCCAGCCATGAGTTTCCCTGTGACATAAGCGCTCTTGGGTGGGCTGGGCCATTCCATCAAATCTTTGAGAAGGGGCCCCAATCTCGTATTTTATTGTCGGCGTGGCGATAGGCTTCGCTTCTACGACTGCCTTCCAAGCAATAACAAGAATATTTCTAGTGGAACATCTTTCACAATCCCTGGAGAGATGATTCACTAATAGACCGAGGTAGAAGTAATTCGACTCATTCGCATCCATCATGAATGTTTGGAATCCATATTATGCATTGCCCTTACCTTGATCACCAAGCTAAGTTGGGTTTATATTTTGTTGCATTGGCCTCTTTTTCGTACGCAATAAATACGTGAATATGAATGAATGAGAATGAGTTGGGAGTTGGGAGTTGAGCCTAATTCCTTTTAAATGTGTGCATGTCTTCCGTTTTGTACATCACGAACCATGATAAAGAAAATCAAACAAATTATTCAATTACAACAAAATAAGCTCTAAGCAGATAATGCTTAAAATTGAAGAACTAGTAATAACTATGCGCATGTCATAAATAAAAAAATATAAACCCAAACTAACATAATTCATTTCTAATAGAGAACTCGAGTAAACATTTACATAATCATGCCAGATGAAAAAAAAAACATTTCATAAACAGGGAAAGGAGGTTGACAAATACTACTATAGCTATGACAAATACTGCTATCATGGTCCATGAAGGATGATCATAATCCTACTCCAGATATGATAGTGTGAGAAAATGGGTCAAATAAGTAGATTAGATTTTCCCAGCTAGATAAAAAAAAAATCTTTCAAAATCATAAAATGATAAGTTTTACACCTGAAGTTGAGGACAAGCGGCCAATAACGTCTCGAGTGTTTGCAAGTGGTACTCATCCGGAAAGACCTGAATTATGCAGTCCATCAAATAATATTGTGCAATTTCATCTTTACAGTTGACAACCTGTCACAAACATTTTGGTTCACAAATAATTAGATATCGTGTTGTACATCAGTCTTCCACACGCCATATAAATAGAAATTTAGTGAAGCCAGATAACCACACCTGCTCCAAGACTCTGGGAAGAACAGTGTCTTTATACAGTTCAAGGTCAACACCTTCTATCTGACTGAGAACATGTAAATTCTTTCCTACCTGAAATTTCAAAGGTATGACTGAATGACTTCTCTATAGAAGATCCATCACATTTAATCTAGTATAGCAAAAATCAGGCTGCTTTTGGAACATTGAATATTACTAAATCACGAAGCTCGCCCCTTTCCTTTTCCAGTTTCTCTTTTATCCTGACAGGTCCCTGCAGACCAGAAAGCCCGAATGAAGGCCTCAACTCAGGATCACCATAATGAATGTATCACAAGCACTATAACACCTGCATGGCCAAAAATCATGCCCTCATGATTCATTTTCACTTTGTGGCATGCCAGTACCTAAGTGCCATGCATGTCACAAGATAACAGTAGAGAGATATTCCAACAAACCTGATGCTGCATTCGGACCCAGAGTTTATTCATCTCTGCAAAGTTTTGTAGCACAAATTCTACAGCATCCATGACAGTGTCACCATCTCTGCATGAAGAAAATGGAACAGCCTTTCAGTAACGAGTAATGATACTCTTACCGGGTGTTAGTACCGGTACCGCTTTATTTGATTGTACATATGTGGGACCTATAGCATTCCCTGATGGGACACACCATAGTACAAGCAAATAAAGCAGTACCGGTACTAAACCGGTACTACCACCCGGTGTGTATAACATTTTCCTTCAGTAACTAATCACAAACAAGGACAAATGGACAACTAAAGCTGATTACTACACATTCTGGATGATAGTTCAAGAATAGAATAAGTTCCTAATAAACTATACACTTAGAAAATCAGTCATTGTACGGGAGGCAATATAAATTTCTTAATAAGTCTGTCTGTAAAAGATAAGTTTGTCCTCCAAGAACTGCGGTAAATATGGTGTTCACATTTGCATGTGCATGCACACACAGAAAGAGCTTGCATATAATATAAGCGATACTTTAAATTTAAAAAAAAAATCAAAGGGTGAATGAGAATTAACTCAACCTTTTCATAATATAAGTTAATGAAAAAAACAGTTCTCCCAGATGTGTACTAAAAATGTATCTACTGATCAAGAACACTTTGAAATACAGACAAAATGATAATCTCATGGTTAAGAAGAGAATTGGCACAAGAAATTAAAATGTAGGAGGGAGGGAGGGAGGGAGGGAGGGAGGAGGGAGAGAGTCCACCACAATATAACAGAGGCTCAGTAAATCTAGTATTTGCACCCTCATCTCTACAGTCAAGTAACACTTAAAACAGATAATATTGTCAAAAATCTGTGATCAATATACGAAGTGCAATAGTGAAATGACCGTAGGGTGTGTTTGATTGGAGCAACTTGTCTGGAATACCAGAATAAGGTACGTGAAGAAAATAGACAAAAATCCACATTACAGATGCTGGCAGTTTTAGTACGGGTTGTTCAAGTAGAAAACTACGCATATTAAAGAACTTGCAGTGTTAACAAGGGCAAAAAGAAAAATAGAAGTGTCAGAAGTTCGAATACATATCAATTAACAGTGTAACTTCGGGTAGCTATATATATGGTGAAAGGTTCAGGCAATGTTTATAAGAATGCTTGGGGTAAAATTTACTCTTATAAAAACTCATAATAATCTTAATCATAATGTAATATTAAAAATCAGTAACATTACATTATGACTACGCAACATTTTTTATTTACCATATATTGATGGAAATTAGTGAAGATTTAGGGTTATTTTAGTAGTCTTTAGTATTTTTTGCCCTTTTTATTTTATTAAGTTTCCTCTTATTTTTGTCATGTTTTTGTTGCTTCTATTATAGGGTTAATGGGAAGCCTTCTAGAAGGGGCATTATAGGAAAAGAATGCAAAGGAGGTGCCACTAGGTCATGTGACATCACATGAGTCTAGGCCCATTTCCCTATTAGGGTATTGATGTCCTCATTCAAGATAATTTCCATTCCCCCTATAAATATCGCTTTATCCCAAAATAGTAAATTAGTCTACGTTTCTTCAAATTAAGTGTTAATCTCTCACTTGAATGTCTTTCTATATTGCCATTGACGGCTTAATTTGCGAGAATGCTCCACCCTTTGGTGGTGTTATTGTTGTAAAATCAAAATCGTAAACACAAGCAAGAAATGACGCCGAGGAAACCCACCCAAGCAGAGAGAAGAAATGCCCGATTGAAGGAAGCCGTAGCTATGCTCGCCAAAAAGTTGACATACTCCTCCACGAACACCACCATCGTGAAACACCCACATCCACCTCTCAAACACCTATTGCCTACCAGCCAGTTCCGCCCAACATCCACCCACCCACCCAAGCCTCGTTGCCATAACCCGCCTCCTGAAACCCCAAGGATTCTCGACCTTTCGATGCCCAAAACCACCTTGACGCCCCCTGCCCTCGCGACAACCTATACCCTCCTGACAGCTAGCTGGAACCAGGCATGCCCGACCTATATCAGCCCAGACCCCCCGCCATGGCCAGCCTCTGAGTCTCCCACTCCCGTCTCTCCGACTCGAAACCCTACTCGAACCATTCACCAGGCGGCCTCCCCGCCTTTACTCCCAGTCGAACACCTAGCCCAAGACACTCCAGGTCTTCCCGCCTCTGCCCCCGATCCAGACTGCCTGAACCATCTGCCCCTCCCCACCCTCTGGACCACCAACCGACCTACTGAACTAGCATAACTCGCCTTCTCCACCATCCTGAACCCCCGCCCAAGGCATCTCCCGGCCTACCCCGCATGCCTTCCAATCTGATCTCACCCGGTCTCCGACGGCCTTGAAAACCACAGCTACAAATGCTCCTTCCAACCCACCCTTCCCCTTTGACCCACCTGAACCAACCTTGAACCACACTCATAACCGACCCCTTCACCACCATACCCACGTCTCCGGGCCGATTCCATTTGGGACACCCATCCGACCATCTCCAGCCCAAACAATTCTCAAGATTCAACTCGTGAGGTTACGCCAAACCCTACTCCTCAATCAATTGCGTATACAATTTAGGCACTTTGAAGGTGAAACCCCACCTCCCAAACCCACTTCTCTCTATGAGGATGGTAGAGTCCCGATGTATGAGGAGTGGCGCACCGACACCACTCCTTTCGACTCTCTCAACCCTAAGGTGATGCCCTTTGTGCCGATTGAGGACCGCCACTGTTTTTCTCCTTGCTACCCTCCATAGGAGCTCGAGGCCCGTATCTATAATGTTGTCCAAGATCCTGTGGGGCCACTCCCGATCCACGTTCCTAGACCCCAAGGCTAGCCTGCTTTTGAGGATTTTGTCAAGGATGATGACGAGGACTGGATCCGTCCCCTGAAAACAACCACTTGGCTCTAGCACTCCACCATCTCTCCAAAAGCCTCCAAGGTGACATTTGGGTAGATTAACCGATGTTTAATGAGCATTTGGATCCGATTACCCTCGTAGACTGGATTTATGCGGTGGAGACAATGTACGACTACAAGCGCATCACAAGGGGCAATGTGTCCAGTTAGCTGCCAGCAAATTTCAGGGATTTTCTCGAGTTTGATGGAATGATACAGTGCAACGCTTAGCCATCTATGAGCTTCCTCAAATCCAAAACTGGGACCAGTTGAAGACAGAGTTGCGAGTCTTCTCCATACCGCTGACATACGAGCGCGACCTCTACGCTCGGGTCCAAAGTCTTAGGTAAAACACCTCCTCAATTCCCACTTATACGGAGCAGTTTCAGCTTCTTTGCACTCAAGCCCATCTAGGTGAGACCGAGACCCAGTGGATGAGCCATTATATCCAGGGACTCCAGCCGTATATTCAGCATGATTTGGGGTAGGATTTGGGGGTGGGGGAGATATTGTCCTTCGTCAAGGCGGTTGAATACGCAACTAAAGTTGAGGCCTATCACTGCACTCCTTCAACAGCAGCTCCCAGACCCCCATCTTCGACCGCTCCCCTATCTCGAGTCCCGGATGCTTCACCGGCTACTATGAAGTGCTTCATGTGTAGCGTTGTGGGCCACTGAACCACTGCGTGCCCCAAGGCACAGAAACAGACCCTGCTTGTGACTGATGATACGGATCCGCCGCACGAGGAGGTTCAGCACCGGGCTTTGATCCCGATACTAATGGTGTTCCCCTTTGAATTCGAGGTCAAACTCTTTTCATAAAGGGGGAGTGATGGAAATTAGTAAAGCTTTAGGGTTATTTTAGTAGATCTTTAGTATTTTTAGTACTTTTTATTTTATTAAGTTCTCTCTTATTTTTGTCATGTTTTTATTGTTTGTATTATAGGGTTAATGGGAAACCTTCTAGAAGGGGCATTATATGAAAAGGATGTAAAGGGGGTGCTCCTAGGTCATGTTATATCACATGCGAATAGGCCCATTTCCCTATGAAGGTATTGATGTCCACATTCTAGATCCTTCCCATTTCCCCCATAAATATCCCTTTACCCAGAATAGTAAATCATTCTACATTTCTTCAATTTGAATGTTAATCTCACTTGGTGTTTTTTTGTATTGTCATCGACGGCTTAATTTACGTCATACATCACCATGAGAAAATTTACTATGAAAGTGCGCCTTTATTAAAGAGGAAGAATGTATTCCAAGACAAAGAGTTTTATATCGATGGCAGAGTGACTTGCAGCATACAATCAGAATCCACCCACGTCCGATTTTGCGAAACTGATGCAGAAGTCCTTCCAAAAATATATATCAGATAAAATAAACTCAATCACATAGTCGTTCCCTTTTTTCTTTCATTTATACCGGAAAGAAAGGAGTTTGTAAGAAACAATGAGCAGGCACATGAAGAATGTTGAAACAGTTATTCTTAATTTAGTGTAAGATTTTAATCACTCTCTTATTTCCCACAACAATATAGCAAAGAGCTCACTGGCAGAGAATATAAACGCGCCACACCAACCACTTCCATTGAATGGTATTTACAAAACTTAGTTTACTAGCATGATAGATTCGAGTATTCAACCCATGACGTGAACAAAGTATCAGCAACAGATTAATGAATAAAAAAGGCAAAAGCAAAGCAGCCAATAGCCTTACCCTTCATACTCCGAACCAATATCTGGTAACTTATCTCTGCTAACTTGAGCAAGGTAGCTCCTTAAAAATAGTCCACGTATGGGATGCTGAACACCACGACACATTTCAACAAGATCTTTAAGAACGTCCTTGGCAGGAGCCTCCTTTGATTTGATGTAAACAGATCCAACCGTACATAGAAGATACCTGATAGATCAACAACATCAACTTCATATGCTCCAAAAGGGCATGCAATGTCTGTGGAAAGGGGCATATAATATGCAAGCACGCAAAAACAAGGAGAAGAAAATATGAACTCGCAAAATCAAGTGTGATAAAAGATCTTTATTTTAACAAAATGAATCAGAGTGCATTCGGCATTAATCACCTTTACGATTAGCTAAAAAATAATAAAATTAAATAAAGGGACATTGAGGAAAAATCTTATCACAGTTCCAAATTAAGAGCACATTACGTCACTCATATTCAGAGCAATCAGAAAACAAACCCGTGATTCAACTCAGTATAACTAAAAAAAACACTATCTTTGATTTAGCATATAGAAAATGACAGCAATGATATCTCAGTTGCACAGCAACACGGTGAACAGTAACATGCTATCACTACCAGAGTGCGGATGTATCAGTTGTGAATAAATCAGTTGACATACTAAGCATATTGCTCCTCAATGGCAACTGTATTGAGTCAAGCATAGCAAGTTTACCGGAATAACAAAGCTACAATTATGGGAGATGGAAGTAACTAAAGATAGTTATATAAATTAAAGCACCTGCATACATATTAAAGATCGACAATAAACACAAAACGTTTTAGAAAGATGCAAGAAAAAAAAAGAGAGAGAACTGTTTAGTTGAAATAAATTTGTACCAAAATACGATGGATAAGAAACCCTCAGATACTCGAGTTACACAAAATGCATGCATATTATCACAAATTGATTGTTTGGCAAATATTGAGCATACCAGTTTTTGTTGCGATTAAAAATGAAAAGATCACATACTAAAAATAGTTGACCAATGAAAGCATATAATGGATGTAGAATAAGGGTCTTGAACAATGGGAACGGCAGGGAAGAATAGATTTTTAAAGTAGAAAATGAGCAAACATTAAACGGAGCTGTGGCTTATCCAAATAGATGTGGTACCAGAATTGTACTTTTTCTAGAAACGTTCATTCGACAACATTCGAGGCAGAATCCACAACTGGAATTGACATTCGAACGAGAATCTAAGCCCATTCCAACAGGCACCCGAGAAATTTCAGAATTGTGCAAGATTCGAGTTTTACAGACCTTTAAAGAGGAGTTTTAATTTATTATAGAAATTTTAGAGAGAGAATTTTAGCATAATTATTGTGCTTGTTCCTCTTTGCTCTTAGGATTTTCAGCGGTTCTTTCTGACATTTCTTGTTGGTGATTCTAAAGTCTTCTCCGTGAGATTCCTTGTTTGTTTGTTCTTTGTTGTAAACCATTTTTTTGTATAACGGCAATTTACATCAGTTGCAGGTCTAAAAATTTGCAATCATGCTTTCCTTGTATGGAACTCAGACGTTAAAGAAGTGGAGGGCAGTGAACAGGGTCGAACTGAGTGGCTGAATAACAAGCTGACAGGATGACCCACAATTGGACCAACTCGTTTACAACCTAAAGCCTGAGCCTATGGTTGAAGACGAATATGGTACTATCAATGAGAACCATCCTATGAGCATCGACGCTGCTTGTCTCACATAAACAGAATTCCATGAAGGCATCAGGGTCAGGACAGAAGAATCCTTGGGTCAACTCAACATGGTGGAGTAAACCAATGATATTGCTATCAATGTTCTAAAATTCAGGCGGTTGATGGCCTTTTTCTTTCTTTTTTTACACACCACCAAGTATGCTTTGAAGTTAATGTTACAAAGAATCTAACATTGATCTACACTTGAACATTGATTTACAATACTTTAAAGCCCTTTAAACATTACTAACATTTCTTTAAAGCCCCATACATAAATAAAAGATTGCTTACGCTAAGGCAAAGAATAAAAATATTACACATAAATATTTTTGTGCAATTGATATTTGATTCCTAAAACAAATAATAGAACTATTACACAAAAAAAATGTTATTTTCAATATAAAACCGAGTAACATTTAAAAATATTACGCAAAAAAATGCTACTATTACCATATATAAATTTAAAATATATTTTTGTCTATTTCTATGCTATTGTAGTATTATATGTGCTATCTTGTTAAATTATTAAAAATGATAGTTTTTCACTTGGTTCTCTTTCTTGTCATCTAGCCACTAGGCGAGGAGCATACCCCGCGCCTCGCGCCGCCTAGGTAGCATGTAGGCAATGTTTTAAAAGGCGAAACGAGGCACGCCTCGAGGCGAGGCGCTGGGTGGGCTATCTGAGGCTTACGCATCTTGTGTGTTATCTGAGGCTTCCGCCTTTTGTCCATGAGGCATCCGCCTTGAGGCTTTGCGCCTTGAGTATGTTGAGGTGTACGCCTCTTTTTTTTTCCTAATTAAGGGTAAAAGTGGTCAAATAGGTAAAAATAAATAAAAAAACGTGTTGTTTCAAACCCAAAATCCCTAGCCGATTTGCTCTCAAAGACCACCGATCGTCTTTGTTACACAAAACCGAAAGGTAAATTCCAACAGAAAACCTCCGATCGTCTCTGTTTCACAAAACTGAAGGTAAATTCCATGTATTCTTTATATTATCTGTGCCGATGTGTGTTTTTTATATTTTTTTGGTATATATATTCTGTTTTTCTTTTCTATATATATATATATTCTGATTTTTTACACACACACACACACACATATATATATATATTATGTTTCTTTTGTTAACACAAAATTTGTATTATTATAGTGAGTTGTCACTATGTCAAATAGGAAGGGTCCGCTTGGAAATACGGGAAGGAGGTGGAATTGTCGGATAAGGGTTACAAATATATCGAATGTGACTTTTGCGAGAAAATTATTAAAGGTGGGGTTAAGCGAATGTAGGACCATCTTGCAGGTACCAAACAAAATGTGGCTAAATGTGTAAAGGTACCTCTTGAGGTTAGCCAAGAGATGAAAGATTATTTGATGAAAGGTGTTGATGTTAAGCAAACAAAAAGAAGAGAATATGAGGAAGGATTAATAATGGCTCTTACTATAATCAATCGTTTGGAGGGTTAAACACTGGTAGTGATTCTACGAGGGGAGTTCGAGGACCAACGGATCGTTTTATTGTCAATGTTGATGATGATAGTGAAGCAACCACCATAGACAAGGGACACGAAAAGATCTTCGCAGTTAAACGTGTTTAGATGTTGGAAGATTCTTTTTTGAAAATGGTATTCTTTCAATGTAGCAAGTAGACCTTTTGTGAACATGTGACGGGAAATCGAGAAATTTGGTCGTGGTTTCAAGCCTCCTACACCACATGAACTTAGCACGTGGATTTTGAAGAAGGAAGGGGAGACAGCAAATGAAATTGTTAATGAGGTGAAAAAGACATGGGCGCACACTGGGGTTTCCAAATTATCTGATGGGTGGAAAGATATTCGAGAGAGAAAGTTTGATAAATTTTCTTGTCAACAATCCATATGATACTGTTTTTTTTAAATCTGTTGATGCATCAGATGCCATCAAAGATGCTAACTTGATGATGTTGGGGAGGAAGTTGGGGAGGATATTGTTATCCAAATTGTGACAGACAATGCGTTGAACTATAAGGCAGCAGAAAGTAAGTTAATAAAGAAGAGAAAACAGCTTTGGTGGAAGTCATGTGCCGCACATTGCATAGATTTAATGTTAGAGAAGCTTGGAAATTTGCCTCAGCACAAGAATGCATTGACTAAAGCAAAAAAGGTAATACATTAGTATTTTTTTGTATCAATTTCTTAATAAATTTGCCATAATTTGATTAATTTAATTATTACAATATTTTTTATGATGGTTAGGTGAGTAATTTTATTATAATCATGGATGGGTGTTGGCATTGACGAGGAAAAACACCAATAAGGATCTTGTCCGTCCCGCTGCAACTAGATTTGCCACGGCGTATTTGACATTACAAAATATGTATGGGTTGAGGCAAGGTTTAGAGCCCATGTTTACCTCTAAAGATTGGGCAGAATGTAGTTGGGCAAGCAAGCGAGAAGGAAAGGAAGCAAAAAAGATCATTTTGCGAGATAACAGTTTTTGGGGTAGTGTGGATTATGCAATTAAGACCACAAAGCCTCTTGTTAGTGTATTAAGGATGACGGACTCCGAAAAGATGCCGGGAATGGGATTTATCTATGGTGCTATGGATAAAGCCACGGAGAAGATAGCAAAAAATTTGGATAATGATGAAGGGCTTACAAGGAGTTGTGGAGTATCATTGACGAGAAGTGGGGATTTCAATTGCATCGTCATTTGCACGAGGCAGCATATTTTCTAAATCTAGGGCTGTGTTTTTTTTCAGAACTTCCGATTTTTTTCGATTTTGGAATAAATTTTTGTATTCCGATTTTCGAATTTCTGATTTCCGATTTTTCCGAAAAAATCGGATCGGAAATCGGAAATTTTTTTATATTCCGAATTTTCGATTTTTGCCGATCCGAATGTATTCCGATTTTTTTTCCGATAATTATGTCGATTATAGTTTCCGATTTTTATTTCCGAAATATACACACTTTATCTTTACTTCTTGAATTTTATTTTTACCTTAGATATGCTTGGGCCAATAGTAACCGTTAGATTAGTTTTTAGGGCAAGATAGAAGAGGAAAAGGGCTCTCACTTTTATCATTTCACTCATCTTCTCTCTCTCACTCTCCAAAACGGCTCTCATTTTCTCTCTCAGTCTGAATCTTCGAAAACACCATTGGAGACATTTCTCATCTCTAATCTAAGGTTAGGTCTTTAAAAATGTTATCCAAATATGTGCAAATCTTTTGAACGAAAAAAATGTTTCCAGTATAAACGAGATCTGTATATAAAAGATTTTGGAACGAAAAAATATGTATGTACGTTTATATAAATCGTATAAACATCGATTTATATATAAACGATTTAAACGAAAGATGTTTTCGGTAATAAACGGTTCAGATCTCTGCTTTGATCCAACGAAAAAATATGTATGTATGTTTATATAAATCGTATAAACATCGATTTATATAAACGATTTAAACGAAAGATGTTTTCGGTCATATAAACGAGTTTTGGTTGTATGTATGTTCAGATTTGTATAACTATAAATGAATTTTCACAGAGATTTGTATATTGGATGAGTTTTCGGTAATGAGTTTTTGGTTGTATGTATGTTCAGATTTGTATATTGGATACCAAAAATTTTTATTTTTCCAGAAAATTGCCGAATTTCCGATTTTTCCGAAAATGCCGATTTTGCTGAAAATTCCAAAATCGGAAAGAAAAAAAAATACAATTCCGAAAAAAATCGGCTTCGGCACGTCAATTTTTTCGAAAAATTTTCCGAAACATACTTTTCCGATCCGGCCGAAACACAACCCTATCTAAATCCCAACTTCCAATACGGTGATAATTTCTCCACGCATTTTGAGATTAAGTCAGGGTTATACATTTGAATGGACAAACTCATCACTTATCCAATGGAGAGGGAAAAAGCTGATTTGCAATTGGATGTGTTTCAAATGAGGGAGGGCATGTTTGGGTATTTACAGGCGAAACTTACGTGTAAAAAAAGGAGTCCCGATAAGTACACAAGTTATTAAAGTTAATTTTTTTTAAGTTAGTTTTTTTAAAATTTTACTTAAAGTTAATATTTTCTCTCAGCTGATCGGTGGATTCGATTCGGAAATGAAACCCCACAATTGACAAGTTTTGCTGTGAAAGTTTTAAGTTTAACTTCTTCATCCTCCGCTTGTGAGCGTAACTGGAGTACGTTTAATCAGGTAATTAATATTTATGAATTAATTCTCGCTCTATAAATATAGTTGTAAAATTATGACTAACTTTTAGTCGCTTTACAAAAATTTATAATAGATACACACAAAGAGGAGAAATCGTTTGGCAACATCGAAGCTCAACACGTTCGTCTACATCATGTATAACAAACAATTGAAAGATATGCACTTAAGGAAGACCAGGATCCATTGGCCATTGACATTGTGCCTTCTGACGATGAGTGGATTGCCGAGCAAACCAATGGATGCGAAAGCGATGAATTGGAGTTGACTACTGAGGGTGGCTCGGGTACACAAGTGCAACAAAGAAAAAGGAGAAGGTCGAAGAGTTCAAAAACTTCGAGAAAAGGTCTAAATTAATATTTATACTTGTCTTATTTATTTTACTAATTTCAAACAAACAATAAAACTAATTTTTAATCCTTACATCTTATTATTTATTAGATAAAGGAAAAGGGTTGCAACTGGTGGACGAAGAAGAGGAGTGGGAGGATCTCAACTTGGATGAGGAGGAGGATAGATTGATTCGATATTCAGATGATTCCATGGATGATCCTTTCAACGATTATGATGGGGATGGGCGTGGAGATGAAGCATATTATCCATTTTCCCGGTCATTGGATACCGATGATCCACTACTTAACATATAGTGATGATACATTGTTTGTATTATTTTGGGTTATGGTTTGGTGATATATTATTTTGGGTTATTGTTTGGAGGTGATGGTGATGGTGATGGTGATGGTGATGGTGATGGTGATGATGACTACCGTGTTTGAGGATTATGGTCTTAATTATTGATTTCTTTTGTCTTGACGGTATAATATGTATTGTGATGATGACAGGATGGTGTTATTATTTGTATTGTGTTGTGGAATCAAGTTTGCATCGTTTGTTTTCATGATAGATGTGATACATAATTTGTTCCCCGTTTAATTATTATTTTTATATCATTTTTAGCGACTTTTGTGGGCAAAAGTTGAGGCTTATGCCTTGGACAGCCTCGAGGCTTACGCCTAAACTACACCTTCCACCTTTTAAAACATTGCATCTAGGTGCGCCTTTTAGAGCACTGAATCCAGAGGATAAGGTGAAATTAGCAGTGAAATGTTTCACAGATCGTGTGTTAGCTTGCTGGGAGTGTCACTAGTCACATGCGCTTGACGAGATACACCTGAGATTAAGTATTTGGAGATGACTTAAGTTAAAGCTTACCTTTTTGCCTTTTAATTATGCCAAACAAAGTATCAATATTCTTATGATTTATGGCGAGGAAGGAGTGTGGACGTACAGAGGAGAAATTTACCAATTAATTGTCAATAATGGTTTAATGGAATTAGAAGAACTAGTGGTTCACAACGTAATCAGGTTGATAATATTTTTGGGACATGTTATCCAATGTTCTAAAAAGCGCTAGATGAAATGGGTCTGACGTAAATCTATAAATGCGGAAGCGTTATTATTACAACTACTAACTACACAACACCAATAATAACAACAAAGGAAATTAAACAAAGGAAATGAATTTCTTTCTCTCACTGTTCTAAAAAACCCGTATAGGCTTAAGGCTTGGGAGAAACGCCTCGCCTTACGCTTTTCACGCCTTATTCTTGGTAAAACCCTTAAGGCGCATTTTTTTCTAAAAAAAACAATGATTTAGTAAAACGATGTCGCCTTTTAAAGAATTTGTTTACAAGCCGGACCATTATCTCATCCAAAATAATCAAATAGTATTTTAATTTGCATATATTCAGACATATTTTTATGATCTGTGCAATTTTTGTATTTTAATAGCCTTGTTATGGTTAAAAAATATTAAAATATATTAAGAAGGCCTAAACGCCTTTTCACGCCTTTTTACGCCTAGGCCCGTCTAGGCCTCTAAGGCTTGGCCTCCACGCCTCAATCACGCCCCGCGTTTTTTAGAACCTTGCTTTCTCTCTATATTCAAGTGTAATTACAAATGAATGCCAAGGGTTTATTTATAGGAGAAAAATTACTTGATAACCAAGTAATGACCCAAAACACTATAAAGGACGACTAATAACTAAAAATGACTAATTAGCCCCAAACATGCTTGGAGACCAATTCAAGACTAAAAATAAAAGAAAATGACAATATTACCCTAAACTAAAATACAAAGTAAGGGACATTTGTGACTAAGTGTTTTAAGTGTGGGACATTTGCGTTGTTTTCTTAAAAAAAATATATATATATATATACAATTGTTTATAAAAATGTTATTTTTTTAAATGTTACAAAAAATATTAAATGTTACAAAAATGTTATAAAAATATTTTTTTTAAATATGTTATAAAAATGTTATTTTTTTCAATGTTATAAAAAATGTTACAAAAAAATGTTAAAAAATATTACAAAAAAATGTTACAAAAAATATTAAATGTTACAAAAATGTTATAAAACTGTTAAATGTTATAAAAATATTTTTGAAAGAAAATGTTATTTTTTTAAATGTTATAAAAAAATGTTACAAAAAATATTAAATGTTATAAAAATAAAAATGTTATAAAAAATGTTACAAAAAAATGTTAAAAAATATTAAATGTTACATAAATGTTATAAACTATTACTTGTTATAAAAATATTTTTTAAAGAAAATGTTATAAACTATTACTTATTATAAAAATATTTATTAAAGAAAATGTTATAAAATGTTATTTTTTTTAATGTTATAAAAAAATGTTACAAAAAATATTAAATGTTGGAAAAATGTTATAAAAATATTTTTTAAAGAAAATGGAATAAAAATGTTATTTTTTAACTCGATTTTTTTAATGTTATTTTGTAGAATGGCTCCAAAATTAGATATTAGATGAGAACATGAAACTGCCATTGGTGGAGATAAGAGGAAGGTTGCTTGCAATTATTGTGGTTAGGTTTGTAGTGGTGGTGTTACGAGACTAAAAGAGCACTTGGCAGGTGTACAAGAATGTCGAACCTTGTCGTCATGTACCTCGGGAGATCACTAATATTAAAAAATTCTTACAAATGATATGAAGCAACGGGCAACGGGCCCTTGAGAAGAGGAAGAAGGAGAAACAAGTAGAGAATTTGCTAGAGCAAACCCAATACTATAATGAAGACGATGCCGGTGAAGATAGTGATGACGTTAATGAAGATGATATCACCCATTTAGAATTAGAACAGTTGAAAGCTGCTATGAAAGAAAGTTGAAGAATGGCAGAAGAACAACATAGACATTCAGTTTCCGGGGCAAGGCCACCACATCTGGGTTAAGCGACCGCACGTGTCACGATTGTGATCATTGAAACAGGGGATCCTGCTCGAGGAATTGACCCTTCCATATTTAGGTCGAGGAAGTCTACTCAGAAAACTGTGATATCCATGTTCTCTAAAGATGGAGTGAAGAATGTTGGGAAGGCTATTAGCAAGTTCTTTCATTTTAATGTCATCTCGTTTCATGTTGTTGATAGTAAACCTGCCTATCAACATATGGTTGATACGATTGCTACGAAGGGACCGCGGATTAAAGGTCCAAGTGGTTATCAAATTGGAGGCGTTTACTTGGATGAGGGGGTAGAAGAGGTGGATGCGTACATAGCAACTCTAAAGGAGAAATGGCCCGAGTATGGGTACACAATCATGTGTGACGGGTGGAGTTCAAGGACGAAGAAGCCTATCATAAACTTCAGGGTATACTGGGATCGTAATATAATATTTCACACTTCTGTTGACACGACTAACAGAATCAAGTCGGCGGATTATATTTTTTCCCTTATGGATAAAGTTGTGGAGGAAATTGACGAGGCTCACGTCGTATATGTTGTCACTGATAATGAGCCAAATTTTAAGGCGGCTAGCGCGTTATTGACGGCGAATAGGAGACATATTTTGGTCACCTTGTGCAACACATTGTCTTGATTTGATGCTAGAGGAAATTGAAAATATGAAGTCAATCAAGCCGGTATTGAATGATGCCAAATCAATTACCTCGTTCATATAAAACAGTCAAAAAGTTATGAATTTAATGAAGGAGTATACCAGATATAGGGAGTTGCTAAGGCCAGGCATTACGAGATTCGCTACTGAGTTTATTGCCCTTGAGAGTCTCATTCGCTATCAATCTGAGTTGAAGCGAATTTGTACCACGAATGAATGGCATGAATACAACCGTGAGAGGACCCGAAGGAGTGCGACCACTAAAGTGTCGAATTTAATTCTAGCATATCGATTCTGGCAATGGGCTGTCGAAGTTGCTAATATTATGGAGCCCTTAGTATTGCTTTTGAAGATCGTAAACCAGGATAAAAAGCCTACACTTTCTATCATTTACGAAGGGGTGGATAAAGCAAAACTAGCAATCCAGGCAACTGTTAGAAACTGAAAGAAGTATTGGCAGGTGATCGATGGAAGATGGGAGAGACAATTGCACCGAGACTTGCATGCCGCGAGATATTTCTTAAATCCAGTGTTTCAGTATTCATCTAATTTTCCAAAACATCCCGAGATAAGAGTTGGACTTAAAGGGGTCATCAAAAGGCTAGAGCCAGATGTACAAAAACAGGCCTTGGCAATAAATGAGGTATCACATTTATTTCCATCGAGTTATATTTATCTCATATATGTATTGTTTCTAAATTGATTTGTTTGCTTTTTATGTTAAACTCTTTACGGATAAGAGAGGGGAGTTTGGTTCAAATATTACCAAACAAGCAATCAAATCTTCTCTTCCCGCTGAGTGGTGGAAAAATTACGGTGATGATGCTCCCAATCTTAGGCGCATTGCTATCAAAGTTCTAAGTCAAACATGCTCATCTTTGGGCTGTGAGAGAAATTGGAGCACATGGTCTCTCATCCTTACAAAACTTCGCAACCGATTGGCAATAAAAAAATTGCATAAATTGGTGTATGTGCATTACAATTTGCGACTTAAAGTTAGGAATTTGATGTACATGCGAGGTACCGAAGATTTCTTCAATCCGATATACTTGAATTTAATATTTGAGGATGACATCTTGGATGAGTGGACCTGAGAGAATGATGATGGGGTCTTACCAGCCGATGACTTAGACTGGTTGAATGAAGGTATTCAACAAAGTGAAGGGGAAGGAGAACGGGAGGGTCACAATCAACAGGCACCAATCAACATTATTTCCAGCTCTGATGATGATCATGGTGGGGATGATGGTTGGCAAGATATTCCTGGTAGTCATGGTAATCATGAAGATGATGATGACAATGACGACGATGACAATGACGACGATGACGATGACGATGACGATGACCAAGGTGGTGGCAGGGGAGATATCAGTAGGGGAATTGCGAGTGGTAGCCGACAAAAGAGTGGAGCTGGTGGTAGCCAACCAATGAAGCACGGACTCAGAATACGCGTTTCGACACGCAATACGCGACACGTGATTCTTCCAAACACTAGGATACGACACGCTAGGATAAGTGTAATATATAATATATATTCAAATATATATATTAATGAAATGAAACATATTTTTCCATAAACTACATTACTAGAGCATTCTTAACATGAAATTAAGAAAATGGACAATACAAAACAAAATTCGAATACACTTTAACATTAAAAATCATCTATGAAGCACGGACACTTCTCCGAAGGCCGCGTACGAGTGTCGGACACTCCAAGGACACGGACACGCAAGGGACACGGCTGGGACACGTGTCCGACACGCCACGTGGCGTGTCGGGCTTAAAAGGCATTTAAAAACAGTTGGACACGGCTGGGACACGCAAGAGACACGGCTGGGACACGGCTGGGACACGTAAGGGACACGGCTGACAAAAATATATAATAACTTTAAAAAAAAGGGGCAGGAAACATATGTTTTTTTTTTCCTTTTTCTCACCTATTTATTCTTTTTTTTTTAATCTCTTGTTCAATAAATTGCATTAGCGATATGCATTTTGATTGTTATTATTAGTATGGGATTTAGTGTCATTGTGATGTTTGATGTGTAGAATGGATATAATACTCTTAATGCTTATATGTTTAATGTTGTTCTTAGTATGAGATTAGTATTAATGTGATATTTCATATTTTTTATATATAAAAATAATTATAAAAAATATTTATTTAATATCGTGTCCCCGCCGTGTCGTGTCCGTGTCGTGTCGGACACGACACCCGTGTCCGTGTCCGTGCTACATAGAAAATCATAAATAAAGCAGAATCACCATCACAAAATTCAAATACACGGTAACGTGTCGGAGCGTGCACATAACACGTGTTTCGACACGACACGCGACTCGTGGCTTCCGAGATAGTGTACGTGCTTCATAGTAGCCAACAAAGGGGTGGTTCTTACAATACAATACTGGTACACAGCACGGTGGTGGTAGGCATAAGGAGATGAAAACTACTATGCCACACAAGACACAGATCATGGTTATCGCCCAGTGAACAACAGAGGCATTTAGACAATTTGACGAGATTCCCTAGTAGTGACGAGTATTCAAGCGGATATGATCCGCAACGTCTTGATGATCAACTACGGGCAACGAATTAAATGACAGATCATACATAACGTGGTGTGGAAGACATAATATCTCTGGGAGTGGGAGTGGCACAAATAATTATGGTTCGACACAACTTACAAGATCTACTAGTACTAGTATAGGTGGTTACCATGATCGTTATAGAAACCATTATAAATCTACTAGTAGCGGCACAACATGTGGTGATTATTATGGATATAATCAAGGGACATAATATTGTGGGTCTTCAACTGATAGTTCTAGGTATAGAGGTTTTGGATATTATCATCACGGTAGTCAACCGGGAGATCGTTAACCACAATTTTCAAATTATGGACCATCTAGCCGGTCATCCCAACCATCTGTGCAACAATATGGTTCATAGTTCTTTCCTTATCCAACTGAAATAAATTATCCCTATCCAAATCCGTATGATCGATACCGGAACTAGATAGGGAGATGAAAATGATAAAACATTGTAATCATTCTTATTTATCTTCCATATACATTTTTTATCTAAGTTTATGTGGCATTAGATTGTTTTTCAATATTATTATTGGTTTACTATGCAATATTGAATCTGACAACTCTGTCACGCTTCAGTATAACCAATTCTACAATGCAATGCATATTGAATGATGGGCTTGAATGTGCCTCATTGGTCCACAATGTTAATCTTATTTTTTTTTTAATTTCTATATTTTTTCTGGAATTTTTTGCGCTCTCTAAATAGCATATCTTTGCGTACCGCGACTGATACCGCGACCGAGTTGAAAATCGGGTGTCCGATGGTGTTTCTTGGGTCTAGGTTCATTTATAGTGGTGTAACCGTGGACGGAGTTAGGGGATTGGTGGCGGAAGCATGGGTGGTATTAGGGTGGGGTGTGAGGGTTATGGAAAGTGAATGTGGGGGTTGAACAACAAAAGGGAAGTCAGTAGGAGGCAATAGAGACGGAGGGGCATCCACTGGTTGATGGTGTTGCAAAAATGACAATGCCGCAAAGCTCATTCACCAAAGACTCGAGGTCTCTTCTATGGTGAAAAGCCTCCTCTTTAAATCAGCCGATTGAAAATTCTTCTTCCGCGCCCTTCATGTGTGTACTGTTTTTAAAATTCCTATACAACAACAAAAACAATGGGTAAAGGAATCTCACTTTTATACCAATTGACGTACACTTGTCAATGGCACAAAAGAACAATTCTCAAACAAGTCAATCCCTAAAACAAAGGGTATTAATTGATTTGCCCCAAATGGAGAGTACAATATTTATACGGATTGAGGAAAGGCCTATTACTTCTTAACTACATGTGATGTCATGGGTTGACATCACTAGGACTAGAACAATCTCCCTAAATATAATTAAGATCAATATTTCCACCAATTGACTTTGTACTCACATTCTGGGCAAAATGTTACCAGCATGTTGAACAAGCTCATACAAATCAACAACTGAACATCCATGTTTATCCTCCTCCTTAAAAAACATCTCAAGCTTCCTCAACTCATCAAACGCCCTCATATCTGACACATCACCACCACAAACAACTTAAAATCCACTAAATCAACACAACAAACAAACAACACGAGCCAATAAACAAAAGAAACTCACAGAGATCGTAGTATTTGTGAGGTGAGAGTCTGGAAGTTCGAAGCTCAGACAACAATTGGGCGGAGTATTTTAGGGCTTCTCTTAGATTATTGGAGTCCTGTCAAATGTAAATTGAAATTATTAGAAAGTATGTGTGTGTGAGAGAGAGAGAGAGAGAGGGTTTTTGATCAATGAATTTACCAAAGCTTGGTGCATGTAGAAGGCGTTTTGTTGGATGCCGGCAATGCCTTCGGCGAGCCATTTTTCTTCGTCTTCTATGGCGTCTAGTAACATTATTTTGTGTTTGTTGATGGATTGATCGAGGGAGGATTCACTTGAGTGATTCACCTATGAGGAAGAGTAGTTGAGGAATAACAACGTGGATGCTCTAAACATGTGGGACATCATTCACGAGTTCCTCCATTTGAACATTGTTTTTAAATATACTTTTAAAATTCAATTTTCTATGTTTATAAATATTAATATGCGTTTTATAAACTTATTTTTAAATAATATTATTTTAAAATTTGATAAAATTGACATTCATTTATATTATACATATATGTGTGTATATATACTTATATACATTATAAACGAGGTATGTTAGAAAGTTTAACTATATATATTAGGGGTGTTAATTCGGATTAATCGTGTCATTTTCGGATCGCGTTGATTTTGATTTGAGTATAAATTTTAAGTACTCTTAAATCTATACAAGCTAATCGCGTCATGTTCGGGTCAGTTTCGAATTATTACCGGAAACGGGTTATCGTGTCAAAAATTGTCAGCCCTAATATATATATATATATATGATATTGCATGTATACCTCACAATAAAATTATATACATATATGAATTGATAATATTTTTAAATACATATGTATTATATGTACATTTTATATTATTCCATGCATTAATAAAACATGTATAAAATTATATATAAGTATCATGTATCTATTGATAATATTATTTAACATATGGAGATTAGTATATTATATAATTTAATAAAATATGAATATACGTAATTTTGTGTACATGTACATATATATTTTTTATTTATAAGAATTATACACATATTAATGTATTATATATATGTATTGCATATTAAGGTATAAATGTATTAAAACAGTAAGAATGAATAATTCTGAGTTGAAAAATAAAAAACTGAAGTTATAAAACAGTATTTTACTGTTTTCTGAAAAACTTTATTATAACACAAAATTATTATAATTCAGTGTTTGAAAACAGGTATGTCAAACCTAAATTTTTATCACAAATACATTTAAACACATAAAATGGAATTATAGTCGCAAACCAAACAGGCCCTTGATTTTTTTATTAATAACTAGCTTCGAGCCCTTTGTGATGGTAAATAAACACTTTTTAAAACTCACATTGTGAAAGAGAATATAGTTAAGACATGCTAAAAATATATTTAACATAGTAAAATGATATTTTGATGGTGAATAATGTGGTTGAATATCTTAATATTATTTTAAATAAATGAAAATTAATATTAAATTAATATATAAAAAATATTATGAAAGAGACTGTGAGTGAAAATATTCACAGTGAAAGAATTCTAAAATGCAGTTAAAGAAGAAGCATGCATATGTCACATACACAATACACAAATATATGTAGTCCGGCACCTTACTTATGTCCACGAAGAGGTCACTTGATTTTTATTAGTTTCTCTTAAAATACGAAAAGTACATCCCCCTTGCCCATGAGGTGTGGGTTGTATTTATAGTTATGTAAAACTATAGTATTTAGATTATTCAAGGAACTCCCTTGGATTGTTGTTGGCTCGTGTGGTGATCCCCTAAATATCTCGTCCGAGAGTTTGGGTAACTTATGTGAGCTTAATCAAAATACTAACTGCTTCGTGATTATTCGCGTGATAAATATTTGTATTTATCTTTTCCATTCATATATTGGGTCGTGCGTGCATTAAGCATTGTTGGGCTTGGTCAGCAAGCCTGAGTTAGGTCCAATTATGGTTTGGTCCTCATAGTTTCCCCTAAAATTCGTGACCAAATCAAAGCCAAAATTGGGCCAAAGGATTTTTTCCTTGTTAAATGCCCACTTGTGTGATCTGCTTCTAATGAATTTGTATCGGCGGCTAAAGTTGTAAATAAGTTGTAGTTGTAAGGGTGCGCTTGTCCGAGGAAAAAGTGAAGTGCTAGAACTTGCTTTGATTTCCCTACCTTATGATTATAGACACTCTTTCAAACTTTATTTTGCTTTTACACTTATCATCCAAACGTCATCTTTGCTTATTTTCTCCTGCTGTCAAAAAACTCAGAGCTCTCATTTGCCTTCATCTAGTTTGTAAGTGTCTCCAGATTCTTTGTCGTTATTCGTCTTTGTAGTTTTTTTCTTTTCCTATCTCTGTTTTCTTCATTGATCATAATTTATTTTTTTGAGAATGATAAACACACTCCATGGTAAAAACGTAAATGATTTTAGGATAACTTATTATATTCTATCCTGGGTCACTATTGACTGTGCTCCCATGCCTAGAGATGTCAGAGTCATTGATAGGGGACACTAGGGGTGGTCATAGGCCCGAGGCCCGCCAAGCCCGCCCAACCCGCCCAATAAAAAAATAGGGCTTGGGTAAGGTAAATAGGCCCGCAAAGCGGGCTTGGCAAAATTTTATAGGCCCGATTTTTTTTCGGGCGGGCTTGGGCATGAGTTCTTAAGCCCGATGAGGCCTGGCCCGGCCCGAGGCCCGAAATATATATATATATATGGGGGGGGGGACTTATATAAATATGAAAACGTATACCAAGTCTTTTCATGTAAAGTGAGAAACTTTATATATGGACTTTGTAATATATGGAGTTTAAAACAGATTTTTATTAAAAAAATTGGTCTTTAAATAAAAAAATAGGTATTTTAATTTTTTAAAAAAATCTTTTAATTAACATAATAGGGCCCGATCGGGCGGGCCTGGGTAAAGAGCTTTCAAATCTGGGCGGGCTTGGGATTACATAATAAGGCCCGAGCGGGCTTGGGATAACACTTAATTTTTCAAGCCCGGCCCGAGCCCGACCGGGCCTGCCCAGGCCCGGCCCACGGCCACCCCTAGGGGACACTGTATTCACACCCTTATTGTGGTCCAGGGGAGATTGACTTTTCTCCCAAACCCTTTATTCTTAGAATTCTTCGAGTTCTTCAGGGTGGTTCCAGCCCAATGTGCACCCTGCCCCCAATATATGGCGTATTGTCAATGGGGTAAATAGGATAAACAAGCTCTATGGGACCAAACTTGGTATCCCAGAGATCAGGTATTATTATATTTGTTCTCATACCACATATGGCCTTCTTTACTTAAAGGCGAGGGAAGTCCAACAGGGTGTTGGTCATAACCCTCCCTGATTCCAACAAGGGATATTAGGATCAGGGACTTATTGCCAAAAATTGACAACATTCGCCGCTCCCTGACGACAAAGAATGCACTGGGTTTCTTTTTTGAGACTGGGGGATGAAATAGGTTAATGCTTTATCCTTATTCGTTTGTGTTTGTTTATCATTCTGTTGTATTATTGTTAATAATGCATTTTGTTGTGTTTGTAAGCAGCTCGTAAGAAGAACAAGGAGCCTTCCCTCAACGACATTGACATTGCTAATTTATTGAAGGCTTGGAGGGTGAAAGAGTACTTTCTTGACGGTGACTACCCACGATCAACCTCTTTTCTTTTGGAGTACACCAATACTACTAGCAACTTCACTGCTCGCACAGTAAATGATATTCCTGAGCTTCCCATCTCTGATGATAAAGTCTCATCTTCAATAAAGTCCTTTGACATCAACTCAATCCTACGAGACGAAGAGGATTTCATGGCTCCTCTCAGGAAGATGGGTCTTCTACTAAATAATGACGATGTCCCCCTCTCCACCAAGGCTAAGTCCCAGAAGAGAACTGAAAATGAATCATCTAAAGCTGATAATTGAGGTCTGATCACTAGGGAGAAGAAAAAGGATGAGAAAAAGTGAAGAAGAAATAAGAGGAAAAGGATAAGAGAAAGACCTTTATGGCCTATCCTTTTTCTAAGAGAAGTGACATCCCTCCCTCTCTTTCAAAACCTCGCAGGCCACGTTTGTGGCCCCAAATTCCTTATTGGCCCATGGCTTGCTGAGGGAGGCATTACTCGCAGCTGATCACGAGCGGCTGAGGATGCTGGGACCTGACCAGCTTTTTGTTAGCGCTTCCCAAACTCTTTCACTGGTGGTGATTTTCTTTTGCTTTATTTTTACTTTTAG
The DNA here is from genome assembly GCA_949130495.1 of Sambucus nigra. Classification (NCBI taxonomy): domain Eukaryota; kingdom Viridiplantae; phylum Streptophyta; class Magnoliopsida; order Dipsacales; family Adoxaceae; genus Sambucus; species Sambucus nigra. The sequence goes on along the minus strand of OX422211.1, from coordinate 70,836,240 downwards.
TCAATAAATTACTATTTGTGAATGTACCTAATACTTGTCCATTGCTTTGTTTTGCATTTTATGGTGAAGTTTACCAGCCTCTTAGATAGTCGTGTAAACCAGTCCAAGATTTTTAATTAACTTAGCCTAGACCTCAAGAATACCGAAGAGACAATGGCTAAGGCCTAAAAGGTTTATGATCAAGAGAAGAAGGTTACTTTTGAGGCCATAACCTCGTTGAAGGTCAATAACGGCCTATTGAAAGTTGAGAATACTCAATTAAAGGCAAAAAATCTTATTTGATCATTGAGGCTGTCGAGTTCCCTACGGCTAAGATGTCAGTTTTGGGAAAGGTTGGGACGAGGCTTATGTTGATGCTAGGGTCCAAATAGACTATACTCGAAAGGTTAGCTTTAAGAATGGCTGGGATCAAGCCCCGATAAAAGCTGAAGTCTCTATTGAGTTCGAGCTATTTAGTGAGCATCACCCTAGTTCCCCTCCAAAGGTTGATGAGGAACCCTCCATCAGTAACCCTGTCGATCAAGCCAAGGAGGTGGCGACGAAAGGGAGGGAGCTAAGGTTGAGGAGCAGGTGAAGAAATGAGGCATTTAGTTTCTAGGATTGTTGCTCGTGCTTTGTACTCCCCTCTTTTTTGTTGTTGAATTGTAAGGGCTCGGCCCATTCTGTTTATAATTAATGAAAAAGTCTCTTATTTTCATAATCTGTTTGCACTTGTATTGAATATTGCTCTTCTTAATATTTTTGTTGAATTATTGCTTACCTTGTTTGTTTTTCCTTTGTAGCATATTGCCGAGGAGATTCCCTAATTTTTTAGTAACTTAAATAATGTGCCTAGGTGGGATGTAAGCAACCAAGCTCGCCAAGCATTTTTAACTGCTTGCAAAGCCCTAGAGAAAAGGATTAAGGCTTACAAAGACCAATCCACTTTGGTCGCAAAACTGAAAGACGACCTAGAGGACTTATAAGATGTGGGATCCTCCATGCAGAAAGAGATAAATGATTTGAGGGCCCAACTTGCAGAAGCCAAGAACGTAGGGGCGGTCAGCTCCCTAGTCCGGTTAAAGAATCATGATGTGAAAAAGAGACTTGTTAAGGCCGAGGAAAAAGTCCAGAGGAGCAACATCATGATTATGGGACTTAATTGTGACATGAAGAAGCTTGGATATCTTTTCAGAATGATCCCCCGAGCTGCCTGGTAGGCAGGCTATGATGAGGGATGGCAAGATGCCCCTGTGAGGTTATAAGAAGCTCGAGATAAGGCCTATAAGCACGATTGGTTGAATGCCCTTAAGGTTACTAAAGAACCCAAGGATTCCTATATTTGGTATATATACCACATTGAGTGTCCAGCGTACATACGACCTCTTTTTGGGCGAGATGAGACGTGGGTCCCCTTGGATACCATTCCCCTTTAACTTATTGAAAGCCACTTGGAAGGTCACGATAGCGACGACGAGTACTGACCTAATCCTAGTGACAGTCGAAGAAGCTAAAGGATAAGTTTTGTCCAGGTAACCATAAATTATTGTAACATTTTTTGTACTATGTGTAATAATTTTATAATTGGTATCAAGGCATTTGCCGAAAAGTTGAATTAATGCCAATCTTTATGCATTCTTCCATTACTTTATGCCAAGAATGTGTTATATTTGTCTATCTTACCTTTTAGGTCATCTTGTCACACCCCCTTAGGCCTAGAGGAGACAATGACAAAATGCACCTGGTCTATGGGCAATCTATTAATTCAGGATTTTATCCGACCAAATAAAGTTGGTTTACTGCCTAGGGATCCCTTGTAGGGCTTTAGCTTGCCTGGGTAAGTTGTGAGGTCGCATGTGTTGGTTGTAACAAGGACTTGAGAACTTTAATTATTAATTGTAATAAGTCAGATTGTCATTGTAATTAAGTTAAAGTCTGATTCGTACTTTCAATGGTTTTGAGCCTATTACTTTGGAAATAATGTACATCAATTGAATAACTAATAGATTGAGCGAATAGAAGAAAGCCATTTATTCATAACTGAAATAATAAACTGCGAGCAACATGAGTTTTGAAATGAAAATTTGCAAAAACCAAGTACTGAAAGATAAAACTAAAAATATAATTTATTGAGGTTAGAGGCATTCTGTGATCTTGGTATTTCTTTGTTTTCGTTATTTTTAAGAGATAGGCTCCCTGTAGATCATCTCTGATTACTTTGAATAGTCCCGTCTAGTTAGGTCCTATTTTGCCATACGACGGCCTTACGACGATGTCGAGAACCTTTTTGAGGACGTAATCCCCAATCTAAAACTTCCTCGGATTGACCCATTTATTATTTTACTTTGCCAACTACTGCTAGTATAAGGATAACTTGATCACGACTTGTTATCTTCGTTAGTCAGTTAGGTCAAGTTCAGCGTGAAGGGCATCGTTGTTCAGTCCTTAATTGACAACCTTAGTTCTCATGGTTGGGGGTAGTTTTAAGTGGAATAACAACTTCCATTATGTATATCACGGCGAAGGGCATTTCCCCGATTAGAATTCTCTGCGTAATGCGATATGCCTAAAGCCTATGAGGAGGCTTATCCACCCAAACGCCTTTTGCTCTTTCTAGCCTCTTCTTTAGGCTATCTAGCATTATGTTGTTGAAGGCCTTTACCTGGCTATTGCTTTGGGGATACGCCACTAAACTGAAGTAGTTCTTGACTCCATGCTCATTGCAAAAACCTTAAAAAGGTCCACTTTTAAACTGCGTGCCATTATAAATAATGATGGCCCTTGGTACCCCAAAGTGAGTTATAGTGTTCCTCCAAATGAATGTTATCATGTTTGCATCTCTGATGTTCGGCAGTGGTTCTGCCTCAATCTACTTGGTGACATAATATGTACTGACTAACAAGTGTTTGCAATTTCCTAACGCAGTAGGTAGTGGTCCCACGATATCCACCCCCAATTGTGCAAATAGCCATGGTTTGGTCAATGGCCTTAGGTAATTGGTTGGTTGATGGACCATGTGAGAGAATTTTTAGCACTTTTCTCACTTCTGATCATGGGAGAGAATTTTCTACATATACGGTTATTAGTAACCTTTTTCAATGCTCGGAATGTTAGGGGCCTCCCTCCTGCGTGGCTTCCTTAAACCCCATTATGAAGTTTGTGAAGAACTTGCTTGACATATTTTAGGTGTACGCACTAGAAGTAGGGTATGTGAATGATCTTTTATAAATTTTGCCCCTGGGGTCTAGATAGAAACGAGCAACTTTCATTCTGACTTGTGTGATAATTTCTTATCGATCGGTAGTGTTCCATTTTGTAAGTATGCAATGACTGGATCCATCTAGTAGGGACCCTTCTCAATTGAGAGAATCTTCTCAGAGATCATCGTCTTGTTAATATTGGGCTTGGCAAGGAATTTTACTTCTATTGTTCTCCTGATATTGGAGTTTATTGCAAAGCTTAGAGCTGCTAAAGCATCGGCATAACTGTTACGCTCCCGGGGGAATTATTAAACGTGGACTTCATCGACTTGCTTGATCAGTTCGCATACCACTGCGGGGTAGGCCACTATCCTATCATCCTTGGCATTGAAGTCTTCACGTACTTGATTGGACACCAGCTTGGAGTCGCAGTAAGCATTGAGTCGACCTACCCCCAGTAAATGGGCCTTGCACAGGCCAGCTATAAGTGCTTCGTACTCGACCTTATTATTAAAGGCTTTAAAGCCCAATCCGATTCCCTGCTAGATCATTGTATATTTTGGAGTTATGAGGACAATTCCTACACCTGCTCCTTTGAATAGAAGCACCATAAACATATAACGTTCAACTCTCAGACTGACTCTGCTCATGGGTTTTTAATTGATCGACTAACTGTTGGTGGGTAGGATCATCTCCTGTGAATTCTGTAATAAAGTCGGCCAAAATTTGTCCCTTGATTGATATCCTCGGTTAAAAGTGAATGCCAAACCTCCCAAGTTCAATCGATCGTTTTAACATTCGTCCAGAAAGGTCGGCTTTACGAAGGACGACCTTAAGGGGGAAAATAGTAACGGAGTGGGCCTCAAAGTAGTGCTTAAGCTTTCGGGACGCAATCACCAATGCATAAGCTAGTTTTTCCAACGACAAGTAGCTCTACTCGGCGTCTAGGAGCATTTTAATGGCATAGTAAATGGGAAACTATTTTACCTCTTTCTTGGAGACCAAAGATGAGCTAACTGCGTGGCTTGAAACTGCAAGGTAGAGGTAGCGGGGTCCCCTTGATTGGGAATTTCCAATAATGGAGGCTTGCTTAGGTAAGATTAATTTCTTATAAGACCCTTGAGCACTCAATATTTTAGGTGCTTTATGTTTTTTTCTCGAGCAGTTGGAAAAACGGTCGACAATGCTCGGATGACTTCGAAATGAAGAGATTGAGTGATGCAAGCATCTGGTGAGCTTTTTGATCTCGTGCAATGTCTTCGGCAGTTGAACACTATTGATAGCCTCTATTTAATCTGGATTGGTCTCAATTCCCCTCTTGGTGACCAAATAACCTAGGAATTTTCCTGACTAGACCCCCAATGAGCACTTGTTGTCATTGAGCTTCATTCGATAGTGCCTGAGGATTTCAAAGGTATTAGTCAGGTCTTCGAGATGGGCATTCTTACTATTGCTCCTGATGAGCATGTCGTCAATGTACAGTTCCGTTATTTCTCCCATTTAATGTTTGAAATCTTTTGTAATACCCCGTATTTTTTACTATATTTATTTTGGATTAATTAATTAAATTGCGTATTAATTGGAAATTAATCCGGGTTATAAATACTAATGTGATGCGAGTTGGTATTTGATTATGTGCATATATGATTATATATGGACTTAGTATTATAAAATTTGTCGTGGGATTTATATACAGCATTTTAGAAATTTTGTTGAGACGCGTGGGACCGCCGCGTCACGGTATAATATTTTGATAATAAAAGTGAATTTAAAATCTATAATTCGTATGGTCGTTTTGAGTGCGCCAACGCGTCCGGAAGGGTCGAGATAGTCAGAAAACACTAGCCGGGGGTATAGTTTGGGTCCCGGGGTATTTTTAGGCCATACCGGTAACTTAAAGGGTATTTTAGTAATTTGGTATTTTTGGGTAATTAAAAGTGACGAAAATTGAGAGTTGTAATCTGATAAGGAATTGACCCAACCAACCCTTTATTAACCCCATAAGCTACGTAAGTTATCATTTAGTCTTCCAACTCTCCCAAAGCAAACCCTAGCCACCATAGCCTTTTGGAGAAGAAAGCTTGGAGAAGGAGAGAGAGAGAGGAATTCTGCAGAGATTCTTCACCAAATCAACACCAAATCCGAAATCAAACCAAGGCAAGTGATTTATTCCATTTAAATTTCAGAGAATGCTTCTTCCATGTTAGATTATTCATAAACTTTGTATGTTCTTAGAAGATAATGAAAAACCCATAAGATTGGAGTCATTAGTTTAAATTTTGGGATATAGGTTGCATGTAGAATGTTACTGGAAGATTATATTAAGAGAATTATCGACTTTTGTTATACCAAAAACGGATTTAAGATGAAGTTTTGAATGTTCTTGAGAAAAATCTGGAAACTAAGTTTTTGATGAAGATTGATCCATTTGTAGCCTATAGTTGTTGAAATATTGATTTATGGACGTTAGTAATATTGTAGGATTGTTATATGACATTACTATAACGTTATATTTGAGAATCATACGTTAGAAATAAGTTTTGGGACGTTTTCAAATCTGCAGAACGAAGCAGTCCGTAGCCATACCCGTTCGATCGATCGATCGACATTCATCAGTCGATCGATCGACTGGATCGATCGATCGATATTCATAGGTCGATCGATCGACCTTCCCAGAATGAGTGAAATTTTCCTTAATATGATTTTAATGGTGGAAACCCTCGGAGAATATGTTTGGAGACTTTGTGAATACCCTTAACTTTAAGGAAGACCAGTAGGCATGATTAAGAAGTGGGACTTTAATCAGAATATAATTTGAGGAATTATTCTAAATAAATGAAATTCGTTATGTGAGTTAATATTTGGGTTAATAGTACAAATTTGAATAAGTTGATGAAATAAGGTTTGGGGCAGAAGTAAAGACCTTAGGCATAAAGATATCATATGTGAGAATTATGGGAACTTAGTAGTCTATTCGAGATAGGTTTTAAGTTTAAGGAATTACGACGTGAAACGTGTCGACTATTTAAATTATATATTATCGGATTACTTGAAATATATAAGTTTGGGATAATGGTATAATGATGTAGAAAATACCTTATTAAAATGGTGATATCTAAGATGTGTGAATGCTTAGTATATAGTTTATGTGTATGACATACCTACCATACTTGCTATCACGGGAGGTTACGTTCGCTTAGGACCCTCTAATCCTTGTGTGCCTACGGGGGGGATATAGACTGGTACCTTGATGAACACAGGTCATTGAAAGACTTATTGTGATATTAATAAGTCCGCGGATCGTGGGAGCGTAGGTATGTGCGTGACCCATGTGAAGGTGATTGTGTTCGCCTCCATTATTTGTGATGTTGTTATTTGAGAACTATTCCTGAGAGATTCGGAATATGTGATCCTTATGTACGTGATGTACCGGGATGGATAGCAGAGTATGTGTGCACCGGAGCTTAGTTCTCGGGGTGCTTATATTGTATATTTATGATGTGAATAATATACATTTAATTTAATGAGAACTTTCATGTTAATGTAGTGAACATATATATATCACGGTATTATTTTGAGAAACAAAATGGGTTAGCTAGTAGTGTAATATATTGTATATTGAGCATCTGAGTTTATGTTAAACCTCTATTAAATTACGAGCGTTGTTATGTTAAATTAACCGAGTAAAATGGGTAGAACCTTTGGTAGTCTAGCTAGTTACGTTGTCACTTAGCTAGTGGAAAGGGTAGTTATAGATGGGTACTTACGTTAGGAGTGCACAGATGGTCGAGAGGTGAGAATTTAATGTGAGTGCACGTCCTAACATGTACTTTGCATTTAATGTTTTAAATGTTTTTAAAGCACTTGCAGGTTTTTAAAATGATTTCCACTTTCGGGCTCTGACCCATTTGCTTTCAAATATATTTTCTTGTAAAACCATTTTAGGTGCCCAGCCACAAGGACACCAAGCATAGGATTCTCATTCAGAAGACGAGCTGTAGCTATTTGTGGAAGCTACAGGGACTTGCTTTTAGACGCCTCTCTCATTTGGATTCCAGTCTCAGCATCTATCAGTTGTAGGGCATGTTGCCCAATTTATTAGACATTTTTACATTTCAGTTTTCAGACTCTAGCATGTATTGCTCAGTATTCAGTTTTAGTTATTTCAGTTTACTTATCAGTTGTGGGATTTGTATTGAGGAGTTTTTCCTCCAGAGTTTATTTACATTTTGTGATGGTTATTCGTTTTACTTCAGTATGGTGAATGGTGTTATTTAGTTATTCATTACTCTTGTTGCATGTTAATCAGATTTAATAAAATTTGGCACTTACTTTTTAAATACTAGGTGGTTAGTAATAATAAAACGTTTTCGACAGTGATGCTATTAACTGAGCCAACTTGGCATTTTGAATTAATTTTATAAAGGAGTAGCTACCCGGTGTTTAATTAGTCGGGGTGTCACATCTTTGTGACTAGTCTCTAGTGTATAGCTCTTGTATTTTTAAGGCCGAATGACATGAACTTTTAACAGTACATGCCCAAGTGTGTTATGAATGAAGTTTTATCTTGATTGGGGACGAACAGAGAAATATGCTCATACCCTAAGTAAGCGTCCAGAAAGCTCATTCGTTCATGGGTTGTAGTGGTGTTGACTAGTTAACTTATCTTTGGCAAGGGAAATTGTCTTGGGGCACACCTAATTGAGGTCGGTGAAATTTATACAGACTTTCCATCTACTGTTGCTTTTACGAACTATGACTGGATTGGAGAGACACTTTTTGAATTTAATTTCTCTGATGGACCTTGCCTCCAAAAGTTTCCCTGCCTCATTTTCTACTGCCTTTGCCTTTTCTAGGGCTATTTGGTGAGCTTTTTGTATGATCAGTTTGAATGTTGGATCCATGTGGAGATGATGACGGACGATCGTATGATCAATCCTTGGCATCTCATGTGGATCCCACGCATATACTATTAATTTTTATTTTAGAAAGGTAACCAACTCCTTTCTTTTATGGTCGGCTAGTGTGGCACCGATCGAAAATTTCCTCTCCAGTCGGCTTTCATAAAAAATAACCTCCTTTAGGTTTTTGATGACCCTATCAGTGGGGTGGACCCTGGTCTCCTCCACCCCTGGTCGGTCGTGTCGTAGTTGTTATTTCGAGGGAGTGACCCCTCCTGGGTCGCCTCCAAAAGAACATCTTTATTTTTCTTCTTCTCGTGCTTGGGTCTAATAGCAGAGATATGGCATTTTCTAGCAATGGATTGGTCACCTCTTATCGCCATTACGCCCTGATCTGTGATACACTTGAGCTTTTAGTGGTAAGCATAAGGAATATCTCTCATAGCATGAAGGCAACCTTACCGATAATGGCGTGATATGGTGAATATATCCACCACTAAAAACTCAATGAGCTTCGAAATATTTCTTGCCCTCACTGGCAGGTTCATCTTTCCCAATGGTATAATCATCTTTCCTGCACAACTGACCAAATGGACGGTCGCTTCCTTAAGATCTGACGCCTTGAGCTTCAGCTCTCATCTGACGCCTCAAGCTTCAGCTTGTAGAAGAGCTTTAGGTTCAACGCCTCCAAAGATCTGCCCTGATCCACTAGTAACTTATCCACATCAAGATTGACCAAATGCACATCAAGCTTGACCAAATGTAATCAACATCCTTTGGTCGTCGATGCTTGACCTCTTGGCTGTTAGGGAGATCTATTTACCAGGCATCTATCACGACTGTAACTTTCTTGAGCTCCATCTGAATAGCATTTCCCTGAATCTGCTTGTAGTCGGACGCCCCATGTATCACTACCAACTCATGTCTTGCCTCATCGTCCAAGATCTTATCGGGTTTTTGTTCACCGTTAGAGACGACCTGGTCGGACTTCTTTTCTATATATTCATTCAAGTACCCAGCCTAGGCCAACTCCTCTCGATGAGATTTTAGAACCTTATAGTTCTCAGTCTTGTGGTCGTTCTCTGTGTGGAACGCACACGAGAGCGTGTTGTTTCTTTTAATCGGACCTCCTTCCATCTTCTTTGTCCACTTGAAAAACTATTGATCCTTGATTTTTCCAGGGATCTTATAGTACGGTTCCTTGAAAACTGTGTTTATGGATTGAAAAGCTTTGGATGAATCAAACTTGCCCCTGTTCTTAGTATTGTTTTGCTTCTTGTTTCCTTTCTTGGTATTATTTTCCATATCACTCCCTTTGTTTTATTTCGTATGACCAATTTCTACCTGGATGGTCTGGCCCGCGTCCTCCACTTTGGCGTACTTTTCAATACACGATATGAGATCGTTAATGGTGGCATCCTCTTTTTTGGTGAGAGACTGTTGCAGCATTGTAGTAGGGGTAAGTCGATATTAAAATATGCCACGGTAGCCTGCTCCGATTAGTCTTCCACTTCATTGAAAACTTCTTATTAACTCTTGACGTAGTCGCGTAGAGTATCTTTTGGCTTCTTCTTCATTGTGAGCAGTGAGTCTATCCTCTTCGGGTGTGAGCTGCTAGTTATGAAGTGAGTAGTAAAGGCCTCAACAAAGACCTTGAAGCTCTTAATGAATCTATGAGGCAGCTTCTCGAGCCACTTCTGGGAGACATAGCCCAAGATGGAAGGGAAAATGTGGCACATCAGAGCATCATTGTGACTCTATAAAGTCATGGCTTGCCTTTACTGCCGAATATGATCTATGGGGTTAGTTTTTCCATTATAGATTTTAATCATGGGTATTATAAACTTCTTCGGGGTTTCCTCCTCCTCAATAGACCTTGAGAAAGGACACTTCATCAGGGTAATCAGTGCTCTCCTTGTCAGTTCCTTTATAAGTCTAACTCCTCGGTGAGTTGGATGTTGATCCATTTCCTTCCGAGCCAAACTCCTTATGTTATACCCATGGCACTCATTATCTCTGTGGTGTCTTCCTATATGACTTCCATGTTCTGAACGCTCTTGGTCGCATCTGGTGCTCTTTCCTCGATTACGAGTCTTGCTCGCCTGAGGACTAGGAGTCCGACCACATCATTTTCGATTTTCCTCGTAAAGTTCTCTCTTCATTCTTTCCAGTCGCCGCTGGAGATGATAATTCTCCTTAATCTGAAGGTGAGTTGCCTCCTCTTGCTGTTGAAGTCTTGCTTCGTATGCGTCGACCAGCCGTGAGATCTGGGTAGAAATTTTGCTCTGGTTGAAATTTTGGATTCCCATCTTGACGGACCTCAAATTTTACCCTTAATGGAGTTAAGTCAGCTCGCACATCTCCATGTTGGGGTGCACTATTTGGGTGGTGAGCATCGTAGCTATTATTTTATAGGGACTTCTTTCGTTAAAATGAAGTCGCTTCCCACAAACGGTGCCAATTGTGAGTGCAAATATTCACAATGAAAGAATTCTATAAAATTATTAAAAAAGAAGCATACAAATGTCACGTACATAACATATATATATATATATATATATATATATATATATATATATATATATATACGTGGTTCGACAACTTGCTTACGTCAACGAAGCGGTCGCTTGAATTTTATTAATTTCCCTTAAAGTACGAAAATTACATCCCCCTTGGCCCTAGGGTGTGGTTTGTAGTTATAGTTGTGTAAAACTATAATGTTTCGACTATTCAAAGAACTCCCTTGGATTGATATTGGCTCGTGTGATCCCCTAAATATCTTATACGAGATTTTGGGTAACCGATGTGAGCTTAATTGAAATCATAGATGCTTTGTGATTATCCACGTGATATATGTTTGTATTTATCTTTTCCATTCACATATTGGGCCGAGCGTGCATCAAGCGATGTTAGGCTTGGTCGACAGGCCCGAGTTAGGTCCAATTATGGTTTGGTCCCCACAGAGGCTGTTATGCTTAAAAGTACATAAAAACAACGTAAAATAACCCTAAAGCATTCAAGATGGACTCATTAAATAGATTATAAAATCTTAGTATGTAGCATTAAACGTTTTATACAATATATATCACGTTATAAATTTATAAAAAAATATATTTTAACAAACCTAATAAGCACAACATATTAGTATCCATAGTTATGAAATTGTAAGTGTAAAAGTGAACTACTAATACGTGAAGCAAACATACAAATTAAGAAACCCTCTAAAGTATTTAAAATCATCACACCCAAAAAATTCAGAGAGAAAAATAATTTTCACTAGAGCCTTGATTCAAATAGCTAAAGTATTCATTCAACTTGAGAACACCTCTGTAAACCCCTTCATCCAAATACATGGTTGTCAGAAAAAATATTTGAGAGATAAAAAAATACACTAACACACTTAATATTTGAGAGATAACACTTAATATGAGGAGATAGTTTTTCTTTACTGCTCACGCAATATTTTTTACTTTTTATGACTTAACTTCAAATGCCAACATTACATGGGTATTTATAGAATCTCAAAAATGAATCTACCCCAATACATTTATCTATTACATTTATTGTACACATACCCTATTTAGACTTATATACATGAACCTCATAATACATGAAACAATTAAATGCATGTATTAATCAAATATATATGTGTCAACGTTAATCTAGATAATACAAAATTAATAAATGGCTTAATGAAGTGTACAAGTGTCAACGTATGGAAGCGACAAATGTCGACACTGGGTTGTGATGTCAATTTTAGATATATACCATAATATTTCACTTTAATTATCTTTAGTATATAATTAAAATTATAGGTTTTATTCTCATGTTTGGACGACATCATTAATTGGCATTAGTTATCTCAAGATGCAATAAATTATTGGACATGTGGCACTCCAATTCACGGCACCTTAGCCATATCCAATAAGTAGCTCAAGACTCTTTTACCAAAGTCCATTTACCTTCTAACTATTTTCATCTAAAAAAATAACTATTTTCATCTCGCAAGAAGTTTGTTCACTTTTCCCTACTTTTTATGAAAACTCTATTGGTCTCAATAACATATGCCTTTCATCCTCCACCATTTCCCTTCATTTAACAAGTTGAAATTACATCTTAGGGACCATTTAGTGCGTGTTGAAATATCTTTCATTGTGTTAAAAAAATGACCTAAGTAAATTTTTTGGTCGGTTGTTCATTCACCATGATGAAATAAAATGAATATGGTGAAAAGTGGGGTGAAACTTTACACACTTTAAACCATAGGTAAAGTGAATCTTTTAACAGGTGAAAACAACTAAATATGTTTTGTGACCGAACTAACCTTCCATATTTTACCATTTACCAATGTCAATCACGTCATTTAGCATAAAAGAATCTCTAAAACCTCAGGACCGTTAATGAAATTCTCTTTCTCTCCTTCGTTTGATGAAAATTGTCCAAATATGTTCGTTATTGTGTTTTCTCTGATCAGAATGTTCATGATTGTGTTGATATCTGTTCAAAATTTTTGTTCGGGATTGTACCCTAACCTAATCTACTTCAAAATCAGACTTCTCTTCTAAAAAAACCTCAATAGTTCCCCCTTTATATTCGTGATCGTGTCGATCTGATTTTGAAGGTAAGAATTTCTAATTTAAAATATGTTGATTTTGTGACCTAGTTTAAATCAACTGATACATATTGATTTGGTGCTTTAATTTAGAATAATCAATATATGTAAAATTATGTCCTGGATTATTTTGTTGATCAATGAAAACATGTTGATATGATTTTATTCGTCAATTAATACATGGTGATTTAGTTATTTCTTTGGATGTAATTTTAGATTTGCATAGTTTTCTTATTTAGTTAGTTGTTTAAATATTTATTTTGTTGATCAGTTAAGACTTGTTGTTGATCAATTGATACATGTTTAGTGCCCTACTTTGGATGTAATTTTAGATTTGTATAGATTTTCTATCTAATTAGTTGTTTGAATATGTATTTTGTTGATAAATTAATACATCTGATTTAGTAAATTATATTTAATTCAAGATCTATGTATTTTTAGATTTATTTAGGTTAAATCTGTTTTTTTTTCAATCTTCACACACACACACACACACATTCGTAGTTTGTACATGATTTGTATTTTCTCATTAAAAAAACTGGTCTCCAATTTGTTTTGGTTCATTCACACTTGGTGCAAATTATGGGTTAATATCAAACTTTGATGTACAAAAATGGCGCGAATTATCTTGTCTAGTAGAAAAAGGATTTTACTATTACACGAGAGAGTTAGGACTATTTAAATTCTTATAACCAAATTTTTTATTATACTCCTCCTGCGAAGAATTCGCCATTATGAGAACCGAATGCTAAAATCGGTGTCTCTTTGGTGCCCCCTTTCATGTTAGGTCCATTTGTTCAAATTGACTCGTGAGAGTGACTTAACATGTAAGGAAAAACTTTGTATGGATGAACAGACTTTCTGCAAGTTGTATCAATACTTCAGAGTATTGGCAAGTTAAAGAATACTAGGAGTGCAAGTGTTGAAGAGATGGTAGCGATAATTGTGTATGCACTTGCACATCATTTTAAGAATATGGATATTAAGAACAAGTTTATGCATTCAAAAGAAATAATTAGCAGACATTTTGGGGGATGTGTTATCCGTTGTGATGAGGTTGCAAAGCCACTTGCTTAAGAAACCATTGGTGGTTAGTGAGATTTGTATGGACGATAAATACAAATTGTTTAAGGTACAAATGTGCATTTATGTATAACTTTTAAAAGTAAATTTTAGGATTTATGTTTTGGTTTTGACTATTTATTTTATATGTCTTTTCATAATTGTTTGGGATCCTTGGATGGGACATATATTGAGGTACATGTAAAACTAGAGGATCATGGGAGATATTGTACTAAGAAGAGCGACGTTGACACAAATGTCCTCGTCGTATGCTCCCACAACCTCAAATTTATCAACATTCTTCCTAGATGGGAGGGTTCAGCGTAAGACTCTAGAGTTGTTAGAAATGTTATTCATAGGAGAAATGGGTTGAAAATCCCCTTAGGGTATGTTTTTAACATAAAATAGTAGATGTTTTATTTTTCCAACGTGCTAACCTAGCTTTTTAAATATGTAAGGTCATTACTATCTTGTTGATGTTAGTTATCCAAATGGTAGCGACGTTCTTACACCTTATAGAGGAAAACGATATCATCAAAATGGTTGGGGAGTGGGACAAGAGGCATAGACAAAAGACGAATTTTTTAATCAAAAGCATTTTGAGGCTAGGAATGTACGCGAGAGGTGTTTCGGGAAAATATTGGGTTGATTCCGGCATTCTTTCCCACATAATTTAAAAAATGCATCATCATAGCATGTGCACTTCTCCATAACCATATATGAAATGAAATGCCAACTGAGATGGATGCCCCAAATCAAGTGAACGCAACCCAAAAATTTATAAAACCACGCGAAAAGCCTTATACACACATAGACACATCATAAAAGTGGAGCGAACGGAGGGACAACCTAGCAACCGAAATGTATATGTTTGAGAACAACTAGTTTGTTATGCATTTAAGGATCTCTAGTACATTGATTAGTGTTGATTATGCAATGCACCAGACTCGATTCGTATTAATATTCCTCATATGTACTCCAATCTAAATTAGTAATTGTTTATGTTATTGACATAAATTATAATAAGTTATCTATTATTAGTGTACACTGTTTTCAACTTTTTTGGGCACAATTTGCATTTATATTTACTATTTGTTATTGCATTTTTTTTATAGTTGGGAACACTTAATTAATTAGTTGGGAATTATTTTTTATTAGAAAAATATTTTTCTTTACTTGGTAAATGTTTTTTTCCATTTAGGAACTATTTTTTATAGCGTGGAACTGTTTTTTATAGTTGGGACTTTTTTTAACTGGGATTTTTTTAATTAAGACTGTTTTTATAATTGTTAACTATTAATTAATTAGTTTGGAACTCCTTTTTTATATTGAGAATTGTTTTTTTTAATTAGGAACTATTTTTTTTAAGTTAAGAATTATTTGTTTTCATTATTGGAAAATGTTTTTTAAATTGGGACTGCGTTTTTTTAAATTGGGACTATTTTTTATAGTTGAAAGTTATTATTAAATTAGTTGGAATTGTTTTTTAAATATAATCTATTTTTTATGGGGAATTTTTTTCTCAATAATCAATTAAACTTTTTGTACTTATTTGTTTTAGAGAGCCACCCAAATGCAAAGGGGTTATTCGACAAGAGGTTTTCACATTTCAATTCACTAGTTTATATTTTTCAAGGTGATAGAGCCACGGGAACTAACACAATATTTATAGCACATGTTAAAGAGCATGTTGATGAAGAGGAGGCTGCGACGGAGGCAAAGGGTGTCAATTTGGACGACGACACGGAGATATAGGCTACAGATATCTCCTCGGCAACGAGTAGTATTGGTAGTGGTGGTGGATCAAAATAGAAATGTAAAAGGCAACACTGTAGCACTTCCTCCAATTATAGTGTAAGCAATGATCTCTTATCTGAAAATCCCTCCAAGCTTTGTGGAGCGACAATCCCTTACTTGTCTACCCAGACCAAAGTTCTTTTCAAGGCGATTGATGGCGTGGAAAAGATTGCACAAGAGGTTTTAAAGAGTGAAGGCTTGACTCACACTAACTGATTGGTGATGGTGGAACCTTGGCAGTTAATCCACATCAGGCGAACTTGTTTATGAATGTACCCGATGAAGAGAAGGCAAATTTCTTAGCCACATTTTTTAATTTTGTGAGGTTGTAAGATCAAAATTTATTATTGTTCATATTTTTATTTATTTTGGTTTGGCATATCCCGTTATAAAAACGCGACACCTAAACACTTATACGTCATTACTTCTTGGTACTTGAAGACTATGTTGAAGCTTGTCAAAGAATGCAAGATTTGGTCATCTCAACAATCACGGAAGAAGTATGCGATTGGAGTGGTAAAAAGGTTCTGAATATTTTCTGGGCTTATTTATTTTTATGAGGCAATAATTTTCTTAAAGGAACTTGAAATTTTTATAAAAGAAAAAAAATTCCAAAAGTCGACGCCTTGTTCCAACGAGGAGGTCTGACGTTCAAATGAGTTACTTTTTTTGGGATATGTTGACATCTCATTAGAAGTCCATGTTCTAAGCATCTTTCATATGAGATATCATGACATACCACAGAGCTTCACTTTGTAATCTCATTAGAAGCATTCGCTCGAAGCGTCAATTGAACGAGATACAGTGTCGTTCGAACTACTTGACCTTTCGTTCGAACGACTGACGTAGATTTTGTTTCTTTAATTAATATCTTCCTATTATCTTTTGTGTTTATCCTTTATATCTCTCCTTCATATAAAAAAGCGGAACGAGATCAAATCCACGAACTCTTTTTCATAAAGAATAACACATTTTGAGTTCTCTTTTTGTGATTAAACACCTCATATCATATTACTCACTCCCGGGATATATTCAAGATCACTTTTACCAACATTAAGAATGTTTCTTGTGATACACTGTTGTAAAGACTTTTCTCTATGGCTGACTTTGTGAAACAAGGTTTCACTGCTGAAGAAGAAAGAAGGCTGAATCGGTGGATACCGAGGGTAGATCGCTACCTGTGGACGACTTTAGAGTTGGGTCATATCTAATGGAGTTTTTAGAGTTCTAAGCATCTAATTTAGTTTAGCTAAGTTTTTTGTAAGTCGTCTGTATTCATAAACTTCCAATAGTGCTGAATAAAAGGTTTCGCCCTACAAAGAGATTTTTTCTCATCTTGTGTATTTTTGCATGTTTGGTCTGAAAATTGCAAATCTATATTTAAACACAAATCACATGCTCATAATTAATTGAAGATTAAAATTTGATTATGATTTGGATTTGTGTCTTGGGGCATTTATTTAAATAAATTCATTCATTAATTCGTGCACACTCTCAATTTGGTACCAGAGCCACTTGCACTAGTTTATTGTGTAATCCTTTTTTGCAAAAAAAAAATGATATCAATTTTTTTTGAAAAAATTATTGATTTTTAAAAATCCGGAATTTAGTGGATAATTAAGATAATCGAGTGCCCATTTTTTATGGTTCCAATTATGCTTACTAAAAATCTAGGATGAGAACTACATTAAAATCAATTGGTGAACGTGTTTGGTTGCTTTGTGAAAGAGGGTGGACACCACCCATTGTAACTGTTGATAATGTCGTTGGCCCTAAACCTATCTCTCAATGAACAAGTAACGACTTTAAAGGGAGCAATTTTAATTCACGCGGTTTGAGTGCCATCTCGTGTAAGAAAGTTCGCTACAGTGGAATAATGTGACTTCTCAAATAAATCCAATTTTAATTAACCCAAATTTTAGTTAAATCATAACACATGCATCTAGGTGATTTGATAACATGAAATCAATAAGCATGTAAAGGAAACCAATATCAGGAAAAATCCCTGAAGGGCAAAACATTTTATTTCACTATAATTATAAATCGCAACTTATACGGTTACAATGAAATAGATTTTAACACACGAATACCCGCAGGCGTCGATCGGTGTCATCAACAATGAATTACACGCGGCAATCCCCAAGAACCGCAGTCCTATCTTCAGCTCAGGAATACCGCAGCACTCCCTATGAACCTCAGTGTAAATCAGCAAAGAATTTTCATGCAGCAAGATCCTCAATGACACGCAGCCATATGATGTAGATTTACCCTCTCTACAAGAGCAAGATCAGCAAGATCGTATTTTGGGTTCCAAAATAAGTCACTAAGAATTGGGATGTTTTGTGAATTGAAAAACCAAAGGATTAAACCTCTAAAGTGAGAAGACAAATCGTACTGCTGTTTGCCAAAAACGTAGATAGTTTTTACACAGGTCTTCTTCTAAAAAACGGAGTTGGCGAGTCCTATTTATAAAAGACTTAAGAAGGCGACTCGTTCAAACGAGATTGGATGTCATTTGAACGAAGTCCAATGTCGTTTGATACTTCGCGCAACAAGCCATGTCGTTTGAACGATAGTAAAATTCAACATTTTTTCTTTTCTTTTTCTTGGTAAATGCACTGCCTCAAAAACTCTAAAAAATATATTTTTGATGTAAAACATTAAAAGCTCTGCTCCAACACTTAGAAAATATTTTGTGAAAAATAATCCCAATACTCTAATTGAAATGCTAAGGTACTTAAACACAACCTTACCAAAATTAATCTCGTGGAGACTTCTTTAATAAAGAACTTTGATATTCGGATCCGTCTTAATACTGAATGATCTTGAATAATTCTTCGACGGTTGTAGCAGTATACGACATACTCTAATGTAAACAAGACTTATAAAATATGTCCTCACAAATATCCCCTTTGTCTATGCAGGCACAAAATAAAAATAATCTGAATTATCAAATCAAAATGCCTATACAAATCTAATACCCTCCCATGAACCCAAAAGTGAAAAGGTAATCGAAATGCAAGTCTTCAATCTTTTCTTCAAAAATCTTCATCAATCTTCAAATATCAAAGTTTTTCTCATCACGGTGTGCAACATAAGATCCTCACCTTTATACCTACATACATGAGATAAAGCAATTACCTTCGTGACGCATCGAGTTTGAAATGATATAAGAATCAATCAATCAATCAATATAATCAAATCTCCGCCATAATGCAAAACTTCCCCATAATCCGTTCTCCCTCTTTTTATTTGTCCGCAATAGAAAAGGAAAAGAATAAAGAAACAAAATATGGATTGTCACGACAAACATCATATCAAACTACACGCATGCAAAGTAAATACTTAAAAGATCTACAAACTTTTTTTTTATTTTTTTCGAACAAAAATAATTTACAAAAATCACACTATGAACAACATTAAGGTAACCAAATCATGGATATGGAATGAATGGGTGTGAACAAATTCAATAGAAAAATCAACGCAATCAAACATAACATATGTGCACGATGTAGATGTGTACTCCTCTCGAATGAATCTCAAAATCGTTAAAAATGCTGAATTTAAATGACATCCATTCAATCCATCAACATATCAAAGTCATGAATGATTCCCACACCAATAACGTCTAAAATTATGAATGTTTTTTCAAGACGCTGTCAGGACGTGAAAACCCGTTTTTCATTTCTTTCCATCCAAACTCCCTCATAAATAATAATCATTATATTTTCTTTGAGGTGGCCCCTTTTTGGCATATTTTATCTTTTTTTTGCCTTTAAATAGTTTCGGGCTCTTTTCAAATGGTGGCTTTCACGCAAAGTTAATTTTGAACTCTCGCAGCCCTTTCTCGTGAATCACACACCATATTTTGTTGCATTGAAATCCTCACGGTAAATGGTAATTACATGCACTACTTCCATTGTCAAGTTTTATCGCATTTGGTTCGTTTTAAAGACAGGATTGAAATGACAACACTCCGACCAATATGTGATAAACAAGTATGATAGTCAAACAAATTTGTGCAAGTGCGTATTAAAGGCAAATATGAGGTTATAATCACAAATTACATCTTAATATCTCCACACATTAAATAACACAAAATGTGATGATGACGCATATAAAAACACTATCAATCAGTCACATGGATATGGAATTAAATTATGAGTCGGTCATCCTAAGTGTCTATCCATAAATAGTGTAAAACAAAATACAAAACTCTTTTTGACTTTTTTAAAAAATTTATCCAAATAAAATCTTTTTTTATTTTTCCAAAGCTTTTCAAAGATAAAAACTATAAATACTAACATGGAACACACTAGCAATAGGCATAATATCGACATGAGCATCATCCTACGCTAGCAAACATTAAATCATACACATAATCATCAATCTAAGCAGGTGTGATTAAACGAAAAATGCAGTATTAGCAATTAAGCATAAATACCAAAAGTAACTACATATAAACTGACAGAAGCACCTACTAATACGAAATAATGTAACTAATGAACATAGGGTACTGTAAACGGAATGGTCAAAGTCAACACGATCGCTCAAACGAGACTCCCTGTCGTTCAAACGACATAGTAGCTCGTGAGAAGGCTTCGCGTGAGATCAGAAGTCGCTCGAACGAGAAAATCAGATTTTCATAGATTCCCCAGAATGTTAAATAGTGTTACCAGTAAAAAAAAATCCAAAAAATATACATGGAAGGTGCTGACAGATCCAAAACAGTGTTAAAACAGTAGTTAAACTAATAAAATAATGTAAACTACATCAAAGTGAGTCATAAGACTAGTAAGAGTATATCATGGAGCACAACCAGTGTATGACAAATAACATACACAATCAACCAAACAATCTCACATGGGGTGTATCACATGCAAGCAAATAAGAGTCATGAACAATTAGACCATAAGCCTCTAAATTCAATTTTTTAACCCAAACAAATTTGTAATGACAAGTGGGGGTTTGAGGAATCGAATTTATTCTTTTATTAACCTTCCTAGATCCTTTTAAAAGCTTGTAACAAAAACGCCTAAGATGTCTTTGCTTACCGCAATGTGTGCATGTATAAATCGGGCGGTGAGTGTTACCTAAAGGTGGTCCTCTCCTAACATTTCTAGGTGGAATTCTCCTCAAATTCCTAGATGCCTCTCTCACGATGTTCCTAGGTGGATCTCTTCTAATAACCTTATGTGCCTCTCTCCTAACAACCCTAGGTGGCTCTCTTACACGTGTGGGATTATTTTAGGGATACAACACTCTCATCGAACCTATACCACCCTTACCCTCCTTAATTTGGACAGTGCCTAAAATCTTATCTAGCTTTTCTGACCTCGACTCCAAATCAAACGTCACCTTACTTGATTCTCTTAAACTCTTCTCAAGCTCACCTATCCTAAAATCAGGTACACGTCTAGAATCCTCAAACTCTAAAAGTTCCTTTTTCATAGTCCCCATCAACCCTCTGAGACTATCTCTCTCACCCTCGACATACTTGAGCTTCTCTCTCAAAATTTTCTCACGCGCCCTAAGATCTTAAACTAAAACATCATTATTTTTTAAGGCACGCTCTTTCAATTGAGCTTTTAATTTAAAGTTTTTTTTCAAAGCTTCAGCATAAAGTTCGTTGAAAGCAATTTGCAAGTCACTCTTATCAACACTTTCATCCTCACTTTCATCACTCTCACTCTTATCACTAGTCACACGGGTGGGAAGCTCTCGCCTGGACGCATAAAAAACTTCTTCTTCCGAATCACTATCACTAAGGGTAGAAATATGAGATGTCGATTTTTTAAATTTCTTCATTAAATTTGTGGGACACTCATCTATCGTGTCACCAACACCCTCACAATGCAAACGCCTCTCAGAATCGTTTTCAACAGAAGATTAAAAACAAGAGTTCGTGTGAATTTTCCAATTAGGCTTTTCAAAAAGTTGACATCGAAAATCATCAAAACCACCAAAAGCAATTTTTAAGAAAATCAATTTTCAAACTAGTTTTGAAAAATCAGGATCATAACACAATAACTTAGCGCAACCCGCTTTGACATAAAAGTGCGTGCAAAAATAGAATCACGCAATAAATTAGCGTAACCCGCTCTGATACCAATTTGTAAGAAAGTTCACTGTAGAGGAATAATGCGACTTCTCAAATAAATCCAATTTTAATTAACCCAAATTTTAGTTAAATCCTAACACATGCATCTAGGTGATTTGATAACATAAAATCAATAAGAATGTAAAGGAAACCAATATCAGGAAAATTCCCCAAATGACAAAACCTTTTATTTCACTATAATTATAAATCTCAACTTATACGGTTACAATGAAATAGATTTTAACACACGAATACCCACAGGCGTCAGTCGGTGTCGTCAATAATGAATTACGCGCAGCAATCCACAAGAGCCGCAATCCTATCTTTAGCCCAGGAATACCGCAACACTCCCTATGAACCTTAGTCCAAATCAGTAAAGAATCTTCACGCAACAAGATCCTCAATGACACGCAGTCATATGATGTATATTTACGCTCTCTACAATAGCAAGATCAACAAGATCGTATTTTGGGTTCCTAAACAATTCACTAAAGGATTGGGATCTTTTGTGAATTGAAAAACCAAAGGATTAAACCTTTAAAGTGAGAAGACAAAATCGTACTGTTGTTTGTAGAAAACATAGATAGTTTTTGCACAGATCTTCTTCTGAAAAATAAAGTTGGCACTACACCAAATCTTTCGAATTGTCACGGTCATGGACCTTGACAAGTTGGACTTGTCAAGGTTAATGACCGTGACAATTCTGGGGGTGACAACGTTTATTGTCATGGATGTGTCACGGTAAATGACCGTGATAAGTTCATTAGAATCGTCACGGTCATGTCACGGTCTATGACCTTGACAAGTTTTGTCACGGTCATAAACAGTGACAAACTCGTGACACTCTTTAAAAAATTATCACGGACAATGACCGTGACAATTCTGGGCAGAATTAAAAAAAACCTGTTGGGCAGTATGGCCACTGTCACTGCCCAACAGTATATTTGTACCTGTTATAGCGACATTATACATGTTCAAACATTATATATCCAAATAAAATAGAGATAATGCAAATATACATTCAAAATAATATGCATAACGATATAATCCAAATATAATTCAAATGTAACAACTTAAAATAATTCAATTTAAATAATGTCACTACATGCCTGGGGTAAGGTTAGCTCTGAGGAGGTGAGTAGGCCACACGATATACGAATTGACACACCCACTAATATACATCGTGCCGCATTGTTCATGCAACCACAAGGGGGAGTTCTCCTTCTCGGGTATCGCATGCGTGACGAGCACCTTGGACTCGATGTCTTGAAGCAAGCGTCCATGAACTGGCATACCCTGGACGGTATTCGGGTCCCTTAACCCCTGCCCTATCTGCTGGCCATCAAATATGTCCAGTATAAACACGCTCGACCAACTAAGTGTCGACATCGGTCGGTTGAAGGGAGCCAAATAAGGGAGTGGATCATCAAAGTCCGCACGTGTCGACGATGAAGCAGCAAGGTCTACATCATCGTCATCCTGCACCTCCTCCTCCACCACCTTCTCCTTCCTTTCCCCTTACAGTTTCCACCCAATAAACGCTTCATAAATGAGAACATATCTTGGACCGTTGCCTCCAAACGGGACAGCTTCGCGTCATGCGAGTTCACCATTCGAGCTAACCCGGTGTCACTTGTCTCCAATTCGATGATCCTAGATTTGGCCACTTGCGAGCTCACCCCCCTGTCCTCCCCTTGCGATCAGTGCCAATCACTTGGCTGAGTGAGTCTATGGATAAAGATGCTTAGTCGGCATCAGACTGCTACTCATGCACTTCCTTAATCTTTGTCTTAAATGACAAAAAACACATGATTAGAGTAAAATAAGTAAATAAAAAAATTATAACGTAATTAACAAAAAGTAAATTGTCGGATTACTTACAATCGTGGTCGCGACGCTTGGGGACACCTCCTTATCCTTACCCTTCTTCGTTCGAATAGCCACATAAGTATCAAGTCTATGTGGCCTACCCCCAGGGCCACTCCCTGTCCCTTGAAATAAAATAAAGTAAAATTAGTATCGGCCCCGCAAAGTAAAATAATGCAGAATAATATATTTCTGTAGTTATTGAAAAATTAAATCTTATCATCTTCCTATGCTCCACCTCGGCGTAAGACGTCCGACCGGAGTAGTGCATGTCCGTCTTTTTTGCCCGATTTTCCCTCCCTAATTGGCGAGATGCCAATTGTCGCTCCCCGATCTCATTATCAATGAACTTTTGCAATTGTGCCAATGAGATCGGCTCCTTTGGCGGGACGGATTCATGCATTCGGATAACGGACTCTCGGGTCTTTCCAAAGTATCGGGTTCGCATATTTTTCTTTCACGTCTTGTGTTGCTCCCTCAACTACTCCAAGACAGAATCGCATAGCTTTGGATCCAGACTGAATTGTTCCTATCCAACAAATACAATGTTAGTTGCGAATAAATATAAATATAAAATGAAATCAAAATTGAAATTAAAATTAAAATATTCATATAAATATAAATATAAATTCATTACCTGTAGTGTCACCCGAATAGCTAACTTGAGCTTATTTGACACCTCCTTCGAACTAGTGTACCCCGGGCCGATGATCGTCTTTACCAGCTAGAGGGATTTCGCTAATATCCCCGTATTGTTCTCAATGGCCATCCCCAATTTGTCATATTTGGGGAGCCTAGGGGCCGAGGAGCCCTCCTCGCCTCCGCTACCACCGAGCTCAAACGACATCATCACAATCAGCATCATCATCCTGGCCTTAATACCCGAAGGAGACATTTGTTGTAAAAAAATGTTGTTATTAGTACAAATCAAAAGGAATTAGAAGAAGACATGCAAATATGTACAATTACTACAAATCCAAATGAATTGTTACTATTTAACACCTCAATTCCGAATTTCAAAACAACAACATCTATCTCATAATATGTACAATTACTAAAAATCCGAAACATCCCCACCCCCACCCCTACTGCCCACACACATGCACACTACACAAGAGTGAAAATGATAAAGTGCAAATCAATTAAAAACATTAAAAATGGATTTATAAAATATAAATTGGAATATTTATTACAAATTGAAAAATTGTTTCAAATTCGGGTTATCATAAAAAATGGATTGATATTCGGTAGGAGCAGTGGCTAGACGAGCAAGCCTTGATGTCACATCACCCGTCTTTAAGAGCTGAGAATATAGATAAATTAATTAGATTAGTTGTAAAGTTTGAGTGTAATATGACGTTATATAACGACTATTTTCATTATAATTACCTCTTGTGACAACCACAACCTAAATTCGTTGTCTGATTGTAGCATTGTTTTTCGTCTTTTATTGTTCTCACAGACTTCATATTTTCTGCATATTACAAAATTAAACTTACTAAAATATTCTAAAATAATGTTAAACATTAAAATAATCTAAAATATTCTAAAATAATGTTAAACCTTAAAATAATTTAAACTTACTTTTTCCATTCTTCGACATCTTCATGTGTGTCAAATAGATAACGAGCTACTTGTTCATGTTGCAAACTCGTCAATTTCACTCGTTTTCCCATCACATGACCACCATCATCGACAAACTCATCAGTATCATCAACGCAGGTCGTGTCAGGCATATATTCCCGAGTATATATTGATGACTCCACGGTGATATATTCCTCTGCAATTGATCCTGTAATGTTTAGCATATTCTTGACGTAATCCTTAAAAACTTTCATCAATATTTGAAACGGATACATCCACCGATATCTAACTGGACCACAAAGAAGTGCCTCGTCACATAGGTGTACCAACAAGTGAACACTTATGTCAAAGAATGCTGGGGAAAAGTACTTCTCCAACACACAAATCGCTTCGGTCACCGCCAATTTTACGACCATTATGTGTTCTCGATTAACTACCTTCTCACACAAAAGTGAGAAAGTAATACTAATTTTCATAATAGCCCACCGCAAATCCTTGTGCTTGGAGAAACAGTGCTTAAACAATAGAGGAACCAATTGCATGATCGCATGTCAATCGTGGGACTTACACTTATGTAAATCATGAGTAGCATAATTCACAATCATTTGCAAGTTGGATGAAAAATTAGATGGGCCCTTCAAATTATATATTGTGTCTAAAAGCACCTTCTTTTCCCCACTCGTCAAAGTAAACGCACCAGGGGGAATTATTGTCCTTCCCCTACTATCTTCTTTCAACCATAGTTGTGGCTTAAGTTTCAACGATTTAAGTTTTTTTAAGCATTTTCTCCATCCTTCGAATGACTCACCCCAAGGCAAGTGCCCACAATATGTTCAGCGAAGTTCTTCTTTGCATGCATCACATCCAATACATGATGCACCGGATTATCCTTCCAATAAGGCAAGTCAAATAAAATTAACCTCCTAGACCATGCCTTTCTTGTTTCAGTTTCATTCCCAGTTGGGGTCTTCTTATTCTTGACATTCTTAAATTTGGGATTCTTACCTGGCATATTAGGACCACATTCAGAAGATTTAACTTTTAATTTTTGAACCTGAAAGTTGTCTCGGCGGTAGCATATGTTCAACCCCGCCCAATAAAAAATTAAAACCTTTCTCAAATCTATAACTATGAGCCGGGGGTAAAAACCTCCTATGGCAACGGTATATATTTTTTGAGCTAAAGGATAGACGAAGAGATTCAGTCTCCTCTCCACAAATAGGACACCCCAAATAACCATGTACTACACAATCGGATAATGTCCCATAAGCTGGAAAATCATGAATTGCCCACATCAACATAGCTTTCAGCGTAAACTCTTTTTTTTCTAAAAGAGTCAAATTGTTGCACACCATCTTCCCACAACTCATTTAATTCTTCTACCAAAGGAGCCAGGTAGACGTCGATGTCATCACTTGGTGCCTTTGGCCTAGGTATCAACAAAGACATCATCGAAAATTCTGGTCTCATACACTGTGAAGAAGGGAGGTTGAGTGGGGCTAAGATCACTGGCCATACACTTAGATTGGTGCTTAGATTTCCAAATGGATTAAAACCATCTGTTGATATAGCCAAAAGAATGTTGCGCTGTTCTTGAGCAAAATCGAGATGCTCATAATTCATCCTCCTCCAAGCTGTAAAATCAGTAGGAGGACACATGAGATTACCCCTACTTCTGCCCTAGCATGACAAGTCATTGCCTCCGCTATCCATGATACTGTGAAAAATTGCTTTAATCTAGGCCCAGTGGGAAAACATTTCAACAGTTTTTGAGGCACTTTTGAGCTTGTGCCTTCTTTACTAGTAGATTGGACATATCTAGGTTCATCGTAAACCGGACAACGATCGAGATTTTCATACTCCTTTCGGTATGATATGCAGTCATACACACAAGTATGAATCGATTTATACTTTATTCCCAAACCTTTCAAACTGTTCTTCATAACATGATAGCTATTTGGAAGCGTATTCTCCTTGGGTAGTAACCCCTTCACCCATTTTAGAATTCCTGTCACGTTATTGCCAGATAAACCGTACTGCATCTTCAAACTGTGCAAACCAACCATGGCATGTAAAGTTGTTTGATCTTTCTCACAGTCAGAGTATAACGGTTGGATCGCCTTAAATTTTAAACTTTGGTAGTCATAGTCAAGGTTTATTGTGATATCTTCACGAGCACTTGAACCTTGTACATCATCAGTAACCTCATTCTCCTCGGCTTCATAAACTCCGTACGCATCATCAACTAAATTCTCTAACATATTATGATCTACGTAGTCCCCTTCTACATCTATCTTAGTTGTTGAAGGTTGTTGTGAAGATTGTTTGGGGACAAAAGGAACTTTTAATTCACCATGAAAACTCCAAAATCGATAACTATCTTGCATACCCGATCTTAACAAATGTAGTTCAACTGTTTTCCACTCAGACACCTTACCATTCTTACAGCTAGCATACGGACACGAAAACTCTTCATCATTATGATATCTCTTTGCGTATTTCACAAATTTATTAGCACCTCTGCGAAACACATCCCCCATTCTATTTGTCTCACCCATCCACTCTTTGTATTTCGAATATCCCATCACAGCTATCACAACTAATCACATATTAAAGGTAAGAAGCGTATATTCATGGATTAGTATAAACAAAACTTAGATTTATAGTATGTTTTATTTAATGTCATTTAATTTCTATTTCCTCCATCTCCTCTAAAGGGTGAGTGGTCCTATCCCATTTAATATTGCATATTTCTGTAATATACTTAACAGCTCATGCACATTGTTACGATTTAAGAAAAGTTCGGCAGCATATCCTTGTAGTTCTCCAAGTACACGGCGTAGATTGGTAAGTGTGAGTATTATTTCAATTGATCAATTGAAATAACAGTCACACTTGTCAATCTACTATGTACCCAGAGAACATTAGGATACGACTGTAGAATTTCCTCCAAAAGTAATAACTTTAGAATATTATTATACAGAAATTATGCAGTCCCAAACTGTCCAAACGGGACAATTCGAGAGTTCTCATTACAGGGGTAATGACTCTCGAACGAGTCTAAGGGCTATTGAATGCGTACACATAAGAATTAGAAGGCTAGTATCTATGCGCACTATATGTAATTTCAAGTATATTTCATTTAATTATCATACTATATATATTGTTCGCTATACAAAGTAATTTTCAAAAAAACTTGAAAAATCCCACCCCCATATGGACAATAATCCAGTGGCCATGCCACTTTTAAAATTAAATAACCCAACATCGATCCACTATAATCCAACCGCAATGGCAACAACAAATGTGTATCCCGTACTCCTTCTAATTCATCTACTCAATTAATTCTTTTCATCAATTAAACTAACAATTAAAGTATACAATTATTAATTTACTAATTTATAATGAGGGGCAATCCTACTTTCATATGAAAGGGGCACTAATTATTAATTTCCAAAAAAAATTAACAACCGATCAATATTAAATCAATCAATTCTTTTACAAGGGGCACTACAAAATTAGGGGCAATATCTAATAAACAATTAAAAATTAAATTAAAAAAACACACACACGCACATATACACCCCCCACCCCACCCCACCCCCTGCCCTACCCCCCACCCCCCCACCCCCTGCACTACCCCTTCCCCCCGCTGCCCTTGCCCACCACACGCACACACACACATATACACACGCACATATACGCACACACACACATATATACACAGACACACACAAACACACACACACATACCCCCTCCCTTCTCCCCAGCCCTGCTGCCTCCCCCCTCCCCCCCACACATACACCACGCACACACACGCACATATACATACACATATACATAAATGGGGGAGAAATAGAGAGAAAACATACCAAAGTTGTAGAGAGAGAGAGAGCAGGTGCTAGAGAGAGAGAAATGGAGGGAACGAATTCGGTGGGAAAAAAAGAAGGGGGAGGGCTTTTTTACTGACAGAATTGTCACGGACATGTCATGGTCAATAACCGTGACAAAAAACGTGTATTTTTGTGTCACGGTCATTGACCGTGACAAGCCTGTCCGCTAAAAAGGTGACAATTTTACCATTTTGGTGTAGTGTGGAGAGTCCTATTTATCCAATGTCGTTTGATACTTCGCGTGACAAGCCATGTAGTCATAACGATGTAGGCTGTCGTTTAAACGACAGTAAAATTCAATATTTTTCCTTTTTCTTTTTCTTAGTAAATGCACCGTCTCAAAAACTCTGAAAATATATATTTGACGTAAAACATTAAAAGCTCCGCTCCAACACTTAGAAAATATTTTGTGAAAAATAATCCCAATACTCTAAGTGAAATGCTAAGGTACTTAAACACAATCATACCAAAATTAATCTCGCGGAGACTTCTTGTGACACCCTGCCTATTTAATTACCGGGGGATCAGTCCTTAATTAATTAATTTCAGAATATCAAGTTGGTTCAGATAATGCATCACCGTCGAAAACTCAAAATTTAATTTAATAAAACTAACCGCCTAATATTTAAAAAGGCTGGTGTCAAAATTTTATCTTGTTATTAACCATCAATAATAAAGAAAAAATATCTAATCATCACCATACATCACAATAGTATAAGGAAAGAACTAACTGAATTTAAATAAAGACCTGGAGTAAACGCTTCCAGTCAAAATCTCATACAATAACCCAATAACATGACATCAAAGTCTAATAATAAAATAAAACAACTCTAAATCTCTGAATGTGAAATAGGTGGGACGACATGTCCAACTGAAATAAATGACTGATAGATAAGGAGAAATAGACTCAGAAGCGTCTACTAGCAATATCCTGTAGCTTCCACAGCAGCCACAACTCGGCAAATGAATGGAATCTCCTAAGTTTGGTGTCCCTGTGGCTGATCACCTAAAATAATAGAACAAGAAAAGAGATTTATAGAAAATGGGTCAGAGCCCGAGTAGAAAATAATTTAAATATAGCTAGTGCTTAAATTGATTTACTTAACACATATATTATACATGTTAACTTAGCGTACTCACTTCGATACTCACCTCTCATCTAATGTGCACACCTAGCGAGTCTAACTACCCATACTAGTCTTGTTACTCTACCTGACTATATGTAGGATAACCATTATGCCGGATACAATATCTAAATACCCCGAAACTAATATATTACTATTATTTAGGAATAGGTTTAAAGATGTTATAATTCATTCTCATAGCATTCTTTACTTTAATAAATTAGCCAACCTGAAACACAAAATATGAACTCAGTATACATATATAAAATCTCACTATGTATACATACAAATATATGAATACTGCACTCATGGTTAAGAAACCCCTGGTGCCAGGCATACTCGGCTGTCTAGTCCCATTGCAACTCTCACGCATAAAGGACAACGGGTTCAATCTCTCAAGAACCAGTAAAACATATACACATATTGGAGGCAAACATAGTCCCGAGCCGATGGGCTATGCACATACCTACGCACCCATACGACCGTCATCACTATCATTCTCACAAATAACCCGTACCTAGGTTCCATGCTCTAGTGGTACGATACAAAATCCCCCGAAGGCACACAAGATATGGTCGTCCACAACGCGCTAACCCCCGTTCGATAGCCAGTAGCTAGGTATGTCATACACATGATATTCCAAGTAATAAGCATACACACAACTTATATACATTAATAAGTATTCAGATAACCCAAATACAATAATTCGTAAGTAATATTAACGCCATTACTCTCCACGATATCCGTATATATATAACCTCTCTTGAACTTACATTATCTCCTAGGTTTTCACACAAATTCAATACCCCGAGGACCATTACACCCTTAATTCCCTAAAACTTTGGAATTTAAGCCACCCGTTACTCACGCAGGTTAATACACTCGCTTGGATAACCCTAGGATGGTTGTTAACTCGAACGAACCCTAAAAACTCATTCTGGAATCTCGTTAAAAGTTACAGGATTCTCGTTCGAACGAAGTTCTCACTTCGAACGAACTCAGCAACTCGTTAGAAAGGTCGTTAGAAATCTCGTTAGAAGTTTCTTTCGAACGAGGTCATTCGAACGACCTGGGCAGGTCTTCGAATGAGAATTCCGGACAGACCCAGTTCTTCCAAATTTTGATTTTTCTCAACATTTCAAACCTCAAACTCAATCCAAATTTTGTCCAACATCAGTTTAAATGTTTCTGAACTAACCCTAATCATTATGGGAAAATTTCTAACACAAATTAGTATTCAAATCTTTAGGTTTTCAAAAGGAAAAATAATAATTTCTAAAATCGCTAAGACTCCTCATATGTTGAACCGAGCACTTTAGTTATTTCAAATCCTTAAATTCAATTCGTAATTTGTACATAAAATCTCCAGATTTAATAGTCTACAAATGGGGTAAATCCTCTACATGTAACCCATCACCAAAATCTAATGTTCTTCTCCGATTAAACCTAATGAAACATAAATGTCCATTATATGATGTCTAAATCATTAACAGAGTTTAACAAGAACAATATATGCTAAATAGACTAGAAAGATAAACACTTTCCTCGAAAATAGATTTTTGATTCTCGGACTAAAATTGGTATGGGAACAATCCTCTTGACACGATCTACGTGCTGGTGTAATTTTTGGTTTGAAAGCTTGAGTTCTTGGCTTAGGGCTCTAATGGAGTCTTCTTCTTCCTTGATTTTCTCTCTCTCTCTCTCTCTCTCTCTCTCTCTCTCTCTCTCACGTATGCTGAAAACTGATAGTCACCTATAACCCACGTTGCCTTTAATTAAGCCCAATTTTCATCCATTTAAATATCCAAAAATTCTAAAAGACCAAAATACCCCTCTGGGTGTCGTTTTGGGGTAAAATTCCCCGAACTCCAAATAAAATACTCGAGTAGTGTTTTCTGACTATTTCGACCCTTTCGGACACTCTGGCGCACTCAAAATAGTCATTCGATTTATATAAAAGTAATTTACCTTTTTAACACTCAAATGCATACCAATGACGCAACTCATACACGCATCCCAAATAATTATATCATGACTGTCGTGTATCTCATCCCGACTATAATATTATTTTTGATAACTACTAACTCTCGTCACGCTTGTAATTATTACCATTAAATCGGATAATTACAAATTAAATTTTCTCCATTTAAATTAATTAATACCTATTTTCCATTATTTCATAATAAAAAATAAATATACGTAAAAATACGGGGTGTTACATACTTCCCCCTTAATGATAGAATTTCGTCCTGAAATTCAAAAATGAATATATATTCCTGGCAAGAATAACTCTGGATATCATTCACGCATGTCATCCTCGCGCTCCCAGGTTGGCTCCTTAACATTATGGTGTCGCATCTAGATATGGACTAGTGGTACTATCTTCGACCTCAACTTCCTCTCGCTACGGTCTAGGATAGCAACCAACCCCTCCTCGTAGGAGCTATAAGGCTGTAAGTCGACCTCCTTCAACGAAATGTGAGTATGGGCCAAATTATCCTGACAAAATCTCCTTAGCGAAGAGATATAGAACACGTCATGGATTCTATGTAAGTGCTCCGATAACCCAAGTCTAGGGGTGTAAGCGGTACGGTTTAGTCGGTAAATCGTAGATACCAATACCAAAACCAAACTCTAGATGGTAAAACCAAACCGTACCAATTTACCACCCGGTACACCAAAATCAATACCAAAACCAAACCGGCTGGTATTTCGGTTTTTTCGATAATTTCGGTTTTTTCTGGTTTCGGTAAATTTTGGTTTTTTCTAGTTTCTTCTGGTTTTTTCTAGTTTCGGTAAATTCTGATTTTTTCTGGTTTATGGTTTCGGTTTTTTCTAATTTCGATAAACAACACTAAAAGTCTCAAAAAACCAAAAACAAAACCAACCAACTTTTTTAAATATTAAAACGAAAACCAAAATCAACTTTTTTCTGTTTTTGGTAAATTCGGTACGGTATGGTTTTTTCTGGTTTCAGTAAATTCGGTATGGTAATTTCGGTAAATCGTTTTTTTAAATATTAAAACCAAAACCAACCAACTTTTTTGCGGTAATTTCGATTTCGATAAGACTGGTTTCTGGTATTTTAATATATGAAACCAAAACCATTTTTTTTAGATCAAAACGGTACGGTACGATAAAAACTTGTACCGCTTCCACCCCTACCCAAGTTTATAAGCAACTGGCCCAATCCTCTCGATAATGGGGAATGGCTATACATACCTAGGCACCAACTTTCCCTTCTTCCCAAAATGCATAACTCCTTTCATAGGGGACACCCAAAGTAACACCTGATCTTCAATGTTGAACTCTCAAAAATACCGTTTGGCGTCAGCGTAGCTCTTCTATCGATCCTGAGCAACTCGAATACGGCTCCGTATCAACTATATCCTCGCAGAAGTATCCTAAATCACCTCCGGACCAAGTAGCTTGTTGTTCCCCACTTCTAACCAACATGCTGGGGAACGACAAGGTCTGCCGTA
Source organism: Sambucus nigra (assembly GCA_949130495.1). Lineage (NCBI taxonomy): Eukaryota > Viridiplantae > Streptophyta > Magnoliopsida > Dipsacales > Adoxaceae > Sambucus > Sambucus nigra. Next base: position 70,802,639 of record OX422211.1, on the reverse strand, counting down.
TAATGCTTCGAATGGAGCCATACCTATAGTAAACTGGTAGGAGTTGTTATAGGCAAACTCCACCAACGAAAGGTACTGCTCCCAGCCTCCGCTAAAATCAATGATGCACATATGCAACATGTCCTCTAACATTTGATTTATTCGATCGGTCTGACCATCCGTCTGCGGGTGATAGGTTGTGCTCAGTCACAATTTCGTACCCATCGCCACCTGAAAACTCTCCCAAAATCAAGACATAAACACCTTATCTCTGTTAGACACGATATTGAGAGGCACTCCGTGGAGTCTCACTATCTCTGCTATGAATATTTGGGCGTACTATCCCGTGGTGTAATCTGTCCTGGCTGGCAAAAAGTGGGCTACCTTAGTCAGCCGATCCACTATCATCCATATCGAATCGTGACCCCTCTGTGATGTAGGTAATCTCGTGATGAAGTTCATAAAAATGCTCTCCCATTTCCACATAGGAACCTCTAATGGCTGTAGAAGTCCCGTCGGTCTCTGATGGTCCACCTTTACCAACTGACAAGCGGCACATTTCGAGACGAACTCGATAATATCCTTTTTCATCCCTCTCCACCAATATTATCTTCGCATATTATGGTACATCTTATCCCCACCGGGATGTACCGAACACTACACCAAATCTGTTGATTTGTCAAGGTCATTGACCTTGACAAATCCAACTTGTCAAGGTCAATGACCGTGACATTTCGAGGCGAGACAACTTTTTTTGTCACGGTCGTGTCACGGTCATTGACCTTGACACAAAACTCGCATTTCGTGTCACGATCGTGCCGCGGTCAATGAACGTGACACGTTTGTCACGGTTTATAACCGTGACAAAGCCGTGACCCTTTTTAAAAAAATTGTCACGGTCAATGACTGTGACACGTCCGTGACAACTTTTGTCACGGTCAATAACCGTGACAATTATGGTCAGAATTTAAAAAAATCTGCTGAGCAGTATGGCCACTGCCACTGCCCAGCAGTATCCAAACATCATATATCCAAACAAACTAAAGATAATGCAAATATATATTGAAATAGAGACAATATGCATTACGATATAATTCAAATGTAACAACTTAAAACAATTCAATTCAAACTTAAAACAATGTCACTACATGTCTGGTGTATTGTTAAAACTGAGGAGGTGAGTAGGCCACACGACATACGAATTAACGCACCCACTAATATACGTCGTACCGCATTGTTCGCGCAACCACAATAGGGAGTTCTCCTTCCCGGGTATGACATGCGTGACGAGCACCCTGGACTCCATCTCTTGAAGCGCACGTCCATGAAATATTCCACCCTGGACGATATTCGGGTCCCTCAACCCCCGCCCTATCCGCTGGCCATCAAATACGTCCAATATGAACACGCTCGGCCAACCAAGTGTCGACATTGGTCTGTTGAAGGGCGCCAAATGGGGAAGTGGATCATCGAAGTACGAACGTATCGGTGATGAAGCAGTGAGGTCCACATCCTCGTCATCCTGCGCCTCGTCCTCTCGCACCTCCTCCTCCACCGCCTTCTCCTTCCCTTTCCCTTTCCCTTTACGGTCTCCGCCCAATGTACGCTTCATGAATGCGTACATATCTTGGATCGTCGCCTCCAAACGGGATAGCTTCGCGTCGTGTGAATCCACCGTTCGAGCCAACCCGATGTCGCTCGTCTCCAATCCGATGATCCTAGATTTGACCACCCGCGAGCTCACCCCCTTGTCCTCCCCTTGCGATCAAAGCCAAGCACTTGGTTGAGTGCATCTGTGGACAAAGATGCCTTGTCGGCATCAGACTGCGACTCATGCACTTCCTTAAGCTTTGCCTGAAACGACAAAAAGCACATGATTAGTAAAATAAGTAAACTAAAAAATTATAACGTAATTAACAAAAATTAAATTGTCGGATTACTTACAATCGTGGCCGCGACGCTCGGGGACACCTCCTTGTCCTTCCCCTTCTTCGTTCGAAGAGCCACATAAGTATCGAGCCTATGTGGCTTACCCCCTGGCCCACTCCCTACCCCCTGAAATAAAATAAAGTAAAGTAAAATTAGTATCGGCCCCGCAAAGTAAAATAATGAAGAATAATATATTTCTGTAGTTATAGAAAAATTAAATCTTACCTGCATCCTATGCTCCACCTCGGCGTAAGAGGTCCGGTCGGAGTAGTGCACGCCCGTCTTTTTTGCTCGATTTTCCCTCCCCGATTGGCGAGATGCCAACTGTCGATCCTCGATCTCATTGTCAATGAACTTCTGCCATTGTGCCAATGAGATCGGCTCCTTAGGGGGGACAGATTCACGCCATTGGATAATCGACTCTCGTGTTTTCTCAAAGTACCGTGCCAGCATATTTTTTTTCCACGACTTGAGTTGCTCCCTAATCTGCTCCAACACGGGATCGCGTAGCTTTGGATGCAAGTTGAATTGTTCTTGTCCAACAAATACAATGTTAGTTGCGAATAAATATAAATATGAATATGAATATGAATATGAATATAAATATAAATATAAATATAAATATGAAATTGAAATTGAAATTGAAATTGAAATTGAAATTGAAATTGAAATTGAAATTGAAATTGAAATATAAATATAAATATAAATATATTACCTGTAGTGCCGCCCAAACAGCTAACTTGAGCTCATATGGCACCTCCTTCCAACTCGTAAACCCCGGGCCGATGACCGTCTTTAGCAGAACGAGGGATCTCGCTAATATCTCCGATTTGTTCTCGACGCTAATCCCATATTTCCCATATTTGGGGAGCCTAGGGGTTGAGGAGCCCTCGTCGCCTCCGCTACCACCGAGCCCAGACGACATCATCATAAACAACATCATCATCTTCGCCTTATTACCTGAAGGAGACATTTGCTGTAAAAAAAATGTTATTAGTACAGATATAATATTTTTAATTTTAAGGACTATTTTCATCACTTAGTGTTCATCCAAGTTCTAGTATAACAAGTTCCCATAAAAATCTTTAATAAAATTCTCATATCTTCTTTCAATTTAAACACACACACAGTAGTGACTGTCTATTTAAAATAATCTCAATGTTAATTTCAGGTATTGAATTTCTACTATTGTTTTGTGCTTTTTATAAATCATACCCCACCCCACCCCACCCCCACATGTTTACTGGCTTTCATCACCCGTCACAAATTTTTCGATCCGTGACTTACTGGCCAGTTGTCTTGGGTCTTTTAGTCCCTTAACATTACTTTAAGAATTTTACCCAATCTAAATACCACATTTTCTTTCTTGTTATACACTTGAACACGTTTTGTCATTTAGTCCTTATTAATTTATCTTTGATGTATTACCAGCATCTTTACTTTTATAAACTTTATTTAATTTTCAATTTTAAGGACTATTTTCACCGCTTAGTGTTCATCTAAGTTCTAGTATAACAAGTTCCCATAAAAATCTTTAATAAAGTATTATCACAAATATAAACTAAGAGTGATAAAATAACTTTGAGGCATATAAATTAATTGTGACAAAGTAAGATTATGAAAACCACACTTTTTTTTCTATAACTCCTATTTTATTAAACTTTAAATATAATTAGGGGTGTATAGAAAGAAAAGTTAAATAGGAATAAAAGCAACATTTTTAAAATATGAAGGGCTCACCAATTTGATCAAATTTTTCAACAACATAGACTAATTGATCTTTATTATAAGACAATTACTACAAATTTATGCGCATCGCCCGAATTCAAAAAGTAATTTAATGACTAAAGTAATAATTTTTTTAACTTTAGTTATTCACCACAAATCTTAAAAAATATTTTATTTTTCATGCTTTTAGCAACTTCGGATGCCATTTTAACCCTTATTGTAGTTTTTTAGTTTTCATGCTTTTATTTGATGGATATAAAGTCATGTGATTATTTCACCATATAAAGTCAACAAAAAACGTCATATATGGTTTTTTTCTCCATTAGTATAAGTATATAGCGATTATTTCATACTTAAATCACATATTAAGCCGACCTTCATTTTTTTATGAAATTTGTAGAAAATTACTTATTTATTTTGAATGAAAATAAAATGTTATCCAATATTTTTGGATATTATTTACATTTACATTTTTGGATATTATTTACATTTACATTTTTGGATATTATTTTTGGAAATTTATAGAAAATTACTTATTTATTTACATTTTTAACCCCCTACCCCCTACCCCCACCCTGCCCCACCTCCTACCCCCACCCTGCCTCCACCCTACCCCACCCCTACCCCTACCCCCACCTTACCCCCACCCTACTCCCACCCTGCCCCACCCCCCCCCCCACACACACACGCACATATATACACATATACACACATATATATACACACAAACATATATATAAATGGAAGAGAGAGAGAGAGAGAGAGAATTAAACCTGAAAGTAGAGAGAGAGAGAGAGCAGCGTCGAGAGAGAGAGAGAGGGAGGGAACGGCGGGAGGGAAAAAAGAAGGGGGAAAGGATTTTTGCTGGAACCATTGTCACGGTCGTGTCAAGGTCATTGACCGTGACCATTCTTTGTCACGGTCGTGTCAAGGTCAATGACCGTGACATAAAACGCGTGTTTTTTGTCACGGTCAATGACCTTGATAAGGGTGGCCGGCTGAAAGGCGACAATTTTGTCATTTTTGTGTAGTGGTAAATTGTGAACCGCGTGACTCTGTCATCACCTTGTATCGCAAGTCTTCTCCCTCAGGAACAACTAACCTTCCATTAAAATGCAAATCCCCATCTGAACCCACGGTATAAGACTCGACCCCCTCTGCTAGAAGTTACACTATCTAACTCTGGCAGAAAGGATCCGTTGCCTAAGCCTGTACTACTCTCATAATAATATGGGGCATAACTGTCATCACAGATATGAACAATCGTGCCACCGTATCCTGGTGTCCTAACTCCTTCCATTTCGCTTTCCACACCTCGACCACGTCACCTACTGGCCTGCGGCTCAATGTTTCTGCTACCACGTTAGCCTTCCCCGGGTGGTATTGGATATCAAATTGATAATCCTTCACAAACTCAAGCCACCGACGTTGACGCATATATAACTCCTTTTGCGTGAAGAGGTACTGTAGTGACTTGTGGTCCGTAAATAAGCAAAATTTCTCCCCTAGGAGGTAATGTCTCCAAATCCGAAGTACAAACACGACCGCTGCTAACTCCAAGTCGTGGGTGGGGCAATTCCTCTCGTGAGGCTTAACCTTATGGGATGCATAAGCTATAGCCTGAGTCTCCTGCTGAAGCTCACCCCCAAGTTCTAATAAGGACGCATCAGTGTAGACTAGATACTCCACTCCCGGTCTGGGCAATGCTAACACTGGTGCTGAGATTAACTTTCTTTTAACTCATCAAAGGCTAACTGACAGGCGTCACTCCAGATAAACGACACCCCTTTGCGAGTCAGGTGTGTAAACGGACCCGCTATCTTCGAAAACCCTCGAATGAAACTCATGTAGTATCCGATTAAGCCCAAAAAACTACGTATCTCGATCGGTGTCATGGGTTGTCCCCACTCCCTCACCGCTGACACCTTCCCCGGATCTACGGATATCCCCCTGTCAGAGATGATATGCCCAAAAAACTGGACCTCCTTCAGCCAAAATCCACATTTCTCGTATTTTGCGTATAACTCATGCTGGCTCAGTGTTTACAAAACTTGCCTTAAGTGTTCGGTATGCTCTTCCCCGATCTGTGAGTAAACCATAATGTCATCTATGAAGACGATGACGAACTGGTCCAGGAACTCTCTGAACACCCTATTCATCAAGTCCATAAACACGGCTGGGGCGTTGGTTAGCCCGAAAGGCTTAACCCTGAATTCATAGGAACCATATCTTGTCAAGAAGGCAGCCTTCGACACATCATGCTCCCTGATATGCAACTGATGGTATCCCAATCTCAAGTCAATCTTCGAGAAGAAGGCCGCTCCTCTCAATTGGTCAAATAAGTCATCGATTCGAGGCAACGAATATTTGTTCCGTATCGTGACTTTATTCAACTCTCGGTAATCAACACATAACCTCAACGATCCATCCCTCTTTTTAACGAACAGTACGGGTCACCCCACAGTGAAGTACTCCTACAGATATATTCCTGCCCCAACAACTTCTCAATCTGGTCACGTAACTCCCTCATCTCTGCTGGAGCCATACGGTAAGGTGCGCGGGCTATCGTCCAAGTGCCCGGTGCTCAATTAATAACGAATTCTATCTCTGTACTCGGTGGTAACCTTGAAATATGTTGAAACACTTGACAAACTATCGAACAATCGGAATCAAGTCTAGCGGTACCACCACCTCCCAAGAGGTCTCCTCTTCTATATAGTATGAATGTCTCGATGATCCTCCCTCAGGGCGAGGCATCGCCACCAGGAACATCTCCTGATCGGGTATGGCAAAAACTATACTCCTACTAAAACAATCAATCATGGCCCTATACCTAGCAAGCCAATCCATACCTACAATCGCGTCATACTCGGACATATCCAATACGAGCATGCCAGCAGGTAAAATAAACCTCCCAATATCTATAATCACTCCCCGATAAATAAAAAAAATAACGGAACCTCTACTCAACGGAGAATCCACACAAGTAATCGTAATCTTTGCTGCATCAAATAATCTCGTAGTACATGCAAACCCCATGGTAATAAAACAGTGTGTGGCCCCCATGTCAAATAAAATACGCCCTAAAGTCCCCTGGATATAAAATATACCCTCAATCGTGGGTGGGTCCTGCGGGACTGTGGCCTGGTGAAGATTATAAACTCGTCCATACTGAAGCTGACCTTGCTGAACTGGGGAGGCTGGAATGGGTGGCAATTCTCGCATCTGTGGAGGTGTTGGGAGAGCTGCGGGAAATAACAGTCTCTGGGGCTTCTGACGAGCACCCTGCTGCTGTTACTGCTGGCCTCTACACTTCTAAGGGCAGTCCTGACGTTTGTGGCTAGTTTTGCCATAAGTGAAAATTCTCCCTGGGAAGGGTCCTCCCCTCTGTCCCTGCTATCCCCAGCCCTGATGGCCATTACCACCCCTCCCTTGGCCATTTTGGCCCTGCTGAACCTACTAGTGGCCCCACTAGTCATGCTGACCCTGCTGGCCATGTCGAAATCCTCCCTACCTATGTCTAAAACCTCCTGACCTGAACCTCTTAGGATCCCCCTGCTGGGAACCCTGGTCAATGTTTCTATGCTGATCCTGAACTGCCTGTGCCCCACTGGCACCATTTTCTCCTGTCATGTCCTACTGGCTGGACTCTCCTACTCGCTTAACCTCGGTCAGATGAAAACGGTGGTCCTGACAGTGAAGTATTGTTTCATTAACCACGTATGAATTGGTGGCCAAAGAGAGATTTCCAATCAAATGATGACGGATCCTCCATGTCAACCCATTCATAAAACGCTGAATCTTCTTCTTCTCAGTTGGGATCTTATCCGGTACAATGTTCAGAAGGTTGATAAACTCTGCCTCATATTACACCGCAGTCTTTCCCTCCTGTTTTAAATTCACCAATTTCCATCTCATCTCTGTTTGGACGGCCGAGGGGAAATATTTGCAGTCGAACCGCACCCAAAAGTCTCGAATAATGAGTGTGTCTCTCACCTCAGCGATGGTAATGGACTCCCACCACTGTAGTACTTCTCCCACTAACTTGAATGTGGTCAATATCTGACTCTGCACTTCCGTTCACTCATGCATCCTCAAATTCCTCTAAATATCCTTTTTCCATTAGCTCGCTACCACCACATCGGAGCTCCCTGTAAATTTCGAAGGATGTGCCTTTTGAAAGGCATACCGAACATGTTCCCAAGCAGATGAGAAGGCTTGGGCCTAAACTGGAGCCACCACCGGTGCTTGAGGTGGTGCTTGCTGCACAACTGCCAATGTCGCATTCACCGCCTCAGCTACAATGGCGGCAACTTCAGTGGCATTCATCATGTCCTGAGCTAATGCAGGCTGAGGCTCGGGTTGGGCATCCCTGAGAATTCTCTGTGCACGTCTAGAAGGCATCTGAAAGGAGAGAAAAATTTCATAAGTCTATAGTTATTATCTGAAATTAGCTAATGAACGTAAAATGCATAATGAGTACAACAATCCTAAAATATAGGGCTCTATATCAAGGGACTCTACGTGAAAACACAATAAGCCGTACATATCCTAAGGACACTAGAACCAGATGCTCCGATACCACCTGTGACACCCCACCTAATTAATTACCGGGTGATCAGTCCTTAATTCATTAATTTCAGAATATCAAGTTGGTTCAGATAATGCATCGCTATCGAAAACTCAAAATTTAATTTAATAAAACTAACCGTCTAATATTTAAAAAGGTTAGTGTCAAAATTTTATCTTGTTATTAACCACCAATAATAAAGGGAAAATATCTAATCATCATCATACATCACAATAGCATAAGGAAAGAACTAACTGAATTTAAATAAAGACATGAAGTAAACACTTCCAGTCAAAATCCCATACAATAATCCAATAACATGACATCAAATTCTAATAATAAAATACAACAACTCTAAATATCTGAATGTTAAATAGGAGGGACGACATGTCCAACTGAAATAAATGACTGATAGATAAGGAGAAATAGACTCAGAAGCGTCTACTAGCAATATTCTGTAGCTTCCACAGCAGCCACAACTCGACAAATGAATGGAATCTCCTAAGTCAGGTGTCCCCGTGGCTGAGCACCTGAAATAATAGGACAACAAAAGAGATTTACAGAAAAATGGGTCACAACCCGAGTAGAAAACAGTTTAACTATAGCAAGTGCTTAAATTGATCTAATTAGCACATATATTATCCATGTTAACTTAGCGTACTCACTTGAGATGCTCACCTCTCATCTAATGTGCACACCTAGCGAGTCTAACTACCCATACTAGTCTCGTCACTCTACCTAACTATATGCAGGATAACCACTATACCAGATACAATATCTAAATAACTCGAAACCAATATATTACTATTATTTAGGAATTGGTTAAAAGATGTTATAACTCATTCTCATAGCATTCTTTATTCCCAACTAGTGACCCAATAAGTATGTACTTTAATAAAGTAGCCAACCTGAAACACAGAATATGACCTCAGTATACATATACAAAATCTCACTATGTATACATACAAATATATGAATACTTCACCCATGGTTAAGAAACCCATGGTGCTAGGCATACTCAGCTATCTATCCCATTGCAACGCTCACGCATAAAGGACAAAAGGTTCAATCTCTCAAGAACCAGAAAAACATATACACATATTGGATGCGAACATAGTCCCAAGCCGATGGGCTAAGCACATACCTACGCACCCATACGATCGTCATCACTATCATCCTCACAGACAGCCCGTACTTAGGTTCCATGCTCTAGTGGTACGACTCAAAATCCCCCGAAGGCACAGCAGATATGGTCGTCCACAACACGCTAACCCCCGTTCGATAGCCAGTAGCTAGGTATGTCATACACATGATATTCCAAGTAATAAGCACGCACACAACTTATATACATTAATAAGTATTCATATAACCCAAATACTATAATCCATAAGTAATATTAACGCCATTACTCTCCACAATATTCGTATATATATAACATCTCTAGGACTTACATTTTCTCCTAGGTTTTCACACAAATTCAATACCCCGAGGACCATTACACCCTTAATTCCCTAAAACTTTGGAATTTAAGCCACCCGTTACTCTCGTAGGTTAATACACTTGCTTGGATAACCCTAGGATGGTTTTTAACTCGAACGGACCCTAAAAACACATTTTTGAATCTCGTTAGAAGTTTCAGGATTCTTATTCGAACGAGGTCGTTTGAACGATTTCGTTCGAACGAAGTTCCCACTTCGAACGAACTCAGCAACTCGTTAGAAAGGTCGTTGGAAATCTCGTTAGAAGGTTCATTCAAATGAGGTCATTCGAACGACGTGGGCAGGTCTTCGAACGAGAATTTCGGAAAGACCCAGTTCTTCAAAATTTCAATTTTTCTCAACATTCCAAACCTCAAACTTATTCTAAATTTCGTCCAACAGCAGTTTAAATGTTTATAAACTAACTCTAATCATTATTGGGCAATTTTTAACACAAATTAGTATTCAAATCTTTATGTTTTCAAAAGGGAAAACAATAATTTCTAAAATCTCTAAGAATCCTCATATGAGGAACCGAGCACTTTAGTTATTTCAAAACCATAAATTCAATTCGTGATTTGTACATAAAATCTCCTAATTTAATAGTCTACAAATGGGGTAAATCCTCTACATGCAACCTATCACCAAAATCTTATGTTTTTCTACGATTAAACCTAATGAAGGTCAAATTTCCATTATATGATGTCTAAATCATTAACATAGTTTAACAAGAACAATATATGCTAAATAAACTAGCAAGATAAACACTTGCCATGAAAATAAATTTCTGATTCCCGGACTAAAATTGGTATGGGAACGATCCTCTTGACACGATCTACGCGTTGGTGTAATTTTTGGTGTGAAAGCTTGAGTTCTTGGCTTAGGGCTCCAATGGAGTCTTCTTCTTCCTTGGTTCTCTCTCTCGTATGTTGAAAACTAACAGTCACTTCTAACCCACGTTGCCTTCAATTAAACCCATTTTCGTCCATTTAATTATCCAAAAATCCCAAAAGACCAAAATACCCCTCTGGGGTGTCGTTTTGGGTTAAAATGCCCCGGACTCCAAATAAAATATTCGAGTAGTGTTTTCTGACTATTTCGACCCTTCCGGACACTCTAGCGTACTCAAAATAGTCATTCAAGTTATATAAAAATAATTTACCTTTTTAATCCCCAAATGCATACTAGTGACGCGACTCATACGCGCGTCCCATATAATTATATCATGACTGCCGTGTATTTCATCCCTGCCATAATATTATTTTTGATAACTACTAACTCTCGTCACGCTAGTAATTATTACCATTAAATTGGATTAATTATAAATTAAATTTTCTTCCTTTAAATTAATTAATCCCCATTTTCCATTGTTTCATAATAAAATAAATATGCGTAAAAATACGGGGTGTTGATGTAAAAAATTAGATTATCTCTAATTAATCAATCAAAGATAAAAATAAACAAGATAAAAGATTTTTAAAGTGGTTCAGCCTTAAAGGAATGGCCTACGTCCACTGTTTTGTTAATGTTGACTATTTGGGAATTCTCGATAACAGATTTTACCAAGAAGTTTCGATTCCCCCGCTAATGAGGAGGTTACATTGTATTTATAGCCTTGAGGTTGTACATGAGAGAGAATATTACATAGCTGTCCAATAGGCGTGTACATCTGTATGATAATAATCAACTTTTAATGCGCATTCAATCCTCTTAATTATTCAGTTATAAATGCTCCGTACGAGGTGCAGTTCGGACCGCCTAAGTAGCTCGGTATATATGAGTTGCTCGGTACAATAAAGTTCCTCGGAGAGCACATGTTGCTCGGAGTGTCTGAGTTGGTCGGGGAGGTTGAGTTCCTCGAAGTCAAGGTGTTGTTCAAAAATATTTGTAAGTGCCATGTAGATTGACATGTGTCTCCACTTAACTGATCCACGTCAGCAGACTAAATTTGGTATCAACACGAGGTATTACACTTCTTTGATGAAGAACTTTTGTATTCGGATACGTCTTGATGCTTGAATGATCTTAAATAATTCTTTGACGGTTGTAGCAACATACGACATACTCTAATGTAAATAGGACTTATAAAATATGTCCTTACATCTCGAGAGTCGTCACTCCCGACGAGTTCAACCGAATTATGACGTGCACCACATCTAAAGAAGCTTAGGATACTCTCCATCTCACTCATGAGGGAACTAATGCAATTAAAGCTTCTAAGCTGTAAAATGTCACCACACAATTTAAAACTATCAATTTGATTGAATCTGAATCATTAGGCGAGTTTTACACACGACTGTTTGATATAGTAAACTCAAGTTTCAATTTAGGTAAGGGAATACGTGAGACGTATGTCGTTAAGAAAATTTTGAGATCGCTCCCCGCCCATTTGATTACTATGGTTACCGTGCTAAATTCGTTAGGAATCCTAATTACTATTAGGTTAGAAGAATTTGTAGGAGATCTTCAAACATATGATATATATTATGTTTTCTAAAACTATTAAGCCTAAGGAAAAGGGAATTGTACTAAAAGCCCAATCTAAAAAGAAAAAAGAAGTGTCGTCTGATTTTGAGTATGACTTTGATTTAGATAACTTAGACCTTTGTGCTAAAAATTTCAAAAATTTTCTCAAACTTAAAAATCAAAATACTTCCAAAGAAAAGAAAAGTTTTAAGAAAGATAAAAAATATAAATCGGGCAAGAAATTTTGAAAAAGAAAAGGAAGATTTCCCAAAGAAAGATGTTACGAGTGTGAGGGAAAGGGTCATAAAGCTCATGAATGTCCGACTAGGTTAAAGAGATAAGAGAAAGGCAAAGTTGCCTTAAACGACACACTTAGCGATAACGAGGTTAAATCAGTGAGTTCGGTAGATGAATCACCGCATATATGTAAATAAAATAGTTAAATATATCCATTTTTATGCATTTGAAGTATGGAGGTAATATGGTCATTTTGTTTTTCCATCGTACTGGTTTTGACCATCCAAGCAACAAATTGTGAAATTTTTTAACTTTTTCACGTATGAAAACTAATCCTTCCAAACATAGATGATGAAAATAAAATCACCAAGCTAATAATTCACCTTTTGCTTCTAACACAGTGAAAGATATTTCAACAAGAACCAAACAGACCCTTAAAAATCTCCCACAATGCTTATAACACCATATTTCCTCATAACATCGATGACTAGGTCACGTGAACTTTATAGATCTTGAGATATTAGTGAAAAAGGAAGTAGTTCGTTACTTACCATCGTTTGGGAAACCAACTTCCTCGATTTATGGATCTTTCCAAGAAGGAAAACATATTCAAATCCCCATTGGAAGTTGATTAACATGGATCTTGTAGGTCTTACTTGCTCGGAGATCTTTGGTGGTAAGAGATATATTCTCGTGATGGTAGATAATTTTCCAAATATTCTATCATAGGATTCCTTAGAGAAAAGTCCGATGCAATTGATTTCCTTACAACCAAGTGCCATACCCTAAAAAATCAACACGGAGTCACTATTAATTGGATGCATAATGACAATGGCACTGAATTTAAATAAGCTAAAGTGGATAGCTATTGTGATAGAGTAGGCATTAAACATGAGTTTTCAGTCATTCGTACTCCTTAACAAAATGGGATCGTTGAGAGAAAGAATCGGATGATACAAGAAATGGATAGATCTATGCTTATTGGGAGAAACGTAGCTAGATGCTTTTAGGGGAAGGCGGTGAGCACCGCATGCCATATGGTGAATAGGGATATCTTCGTCCGCACACACTTTACATGCCTTATCAATTATGGAGAGGGAAGAAGCTCAACCTATCATATTTTCGTGTCTTTGGGAGTACGTGCTACATCTTGCATGTAAGAACAATTTTTTTAGGATTGTTCATAGCATAGTTTTAGACTAGTTTGGCGTATCCCGTTATAAATTATCACGCACCGTCAAGATGAACCGAACTCGAGCATCTCCAAGTTTGAAGACTTCCCGACATCCCTTAAAGGTATAAAATATTTAGAGTTTAAATTAATTTACAAAATTAATGTTTGGGATGTTTATTTTTTTATTAAAAGCGAACAGGAGTTTTTTTTATTTCGAAAAGAAAAATATTTTTGATTTAAAATCTCGTTCAAACGAGATGGCCATCTCATTCAAACTAGATCACATGTCGTTTGAATGTGTTTTTCAAATAAGGTTCAAACGAGGGAGTACTGTTTTGATTTTCCTGATGTCGTTAGAGGCAAAACTGAGACTCGTTCGAACGAGATGCATATCTCGTTAGAACGACCCTTCAATATTGTTCGAATGATGCCACCGCCTCAAATTTTGTGAACGTCCTATAAATACCTGTTTCGTGTTTAGTTTGTTTAAGACTTTTGCTAGATACGTTTCTGCATAAATTTTGCAAAAGTTCTTCATTGTTTTGTGTTCTAAAACACTATTTGATCCACAAATAAACATCCTGAATATCTAGTTTTGTGAATTTGTTTAAACCCTAGAAAGTTTTGTATCTCTGTATACACATTGTGGAGAGCACTCCATGGATGACTTCTGATACCTGAGGGGATTCACTGCTGATGACAGACTGAGGCTGAAGGAGGAGTACTCCGGTTCTTGTGGTTCTTGCAGGAATCATTACTGAAGGAAGACTGCGGTCTTTGTGAGTTCTTGAGGGAATTTATTGCCGATTCATTTATAAAGTTTGTAAGTTGCGATTTATAAATTTTATAAAGTGAATAAAATAATTTTCCCTGAGGGGATTTTTCCTGAAACTTTGCCTTTGTTGAATGCTTGTTTAATTTTTCCATTTTATTGCATAGATATATGTTAAGGATAAAAAGATAAAGTTGGTTTAAGATAATTGCCTACTCTCAAATTGGAGTTTTTGTTGAAGTATATTTATTTTCGCATTATTTAAATGGTATTAGAGCCATCAACTCTTACAAGTGGTATCAAAGAACTCATTATTTCGTCCTAACAATTGTTATTCGATCACTCATTATTTCCTCCTAACAATTGGTATCAGAGCGGGTTGCACTAAGTTGTTGTGTTAGATCCTTGGTTAGTGCTTTTTGGGTGATTTTGTTTTTCTCTCGATGAATTCTCATAGTTTTGATGAATTAAATTGTTTGAATTTGAAGTTTGCTAAAAGAATTTAAATTCTTGAAAAAAAATTCTTGTTTTAAATCCGCCATGGATCTTTTGCAAACTGTTCAAAATCAAAGGGATTTCTTTCGTGAAAAACTTGTGGACAAGGATCGTGAATTTAGAAAATTAGAATTGTCCAAGAAAGATAGTGATGATAGAGTCTGTCTTTTTGAGAGAGAATTAGAGGAATTTAAAAGTTCTAGGGTTAATGTTTGTGCAATCGAGGATAGTGTTTTAATTAATGGTTTTAAGGCACGAGAGAAGACTCCCAGGGATAAGTTTGGTTTTATTGAGGGGGAACGAGATAACCTTTTAGGAATGATTGAACATATAAAGATAGAGTTACTAAAATTGGAAGAGTCAAATTCTTTCTTGTGTCTAAAATTTTAAAGTTAAAAGATGATTTAAAAGACTCGAGTAGCGTGGATAGTAATGGCTCTGGCTCACATGTTTCTAATGCTTCGAATATCAAGACCAAGACCATTGTTTATTTTAGAGGGTCAATCGAATCCAAGAATGTTTGAAAAGGTCAACCCATATGTAACATTCCTCGCGTTTACCGATGTTCACATTGTGGTAGGAAAGGTCACCTTAAAGTGTTTCGCTACGATCTTAGAAAAGATCCTAGGAAGTTGTAGTTTAGAATCCCCTTGGTTCCCCAAACCCCGATTCGTCATTACACATCTGTTTGGGTTAGGAAATCAATTTTAGAGGCACTAGATTGTAGACTAGTTGATTCTTGTCTGCCTACACATGATTCTTCTGTTGCTTTATCTTATGGATGATTGTGTTAGCTTGTTTGTCACACTCTTTATGCTTCAGGGTATATATTTTGCTAGTGTTATGACATGTGTACATTTTGTATTATAATTTTCTTTTATTGAGTCATATTTGAAAAATTCAAAAAGATTTTTTTTGATTAAATTTTTGAAAAATATAAAAAGATTTTTTATTTTTGTGTATTTTAGTTTTACACATTTGATGTGGTCTATTGGTCCGTTTGAATCCAACTCACTTCGCAATTTCTATGTGGCTAGGATGTTTGGTTGTTTAGACACTTAGATTGATCTTAACCATATTTATAGAGTTGTTTCGAAC
The DNA here is from genome assembly GCA_949130495.1 of Sambucus nigra. Taxonomy (NCBI): domain Eukaryota; kingdom Viridiplantae; phylum Streptophyta; class Magnoliopsida; order Dipsacales; family Adoxaceae; genus Sambucus; species Sambucus nigra. The sequence goes on along the minus strand of OX422211.1, from coordinate 70,786,713 downwards.
TTGATTTCCTTAGTGGATTTGACTTTTTATATGCCTCTGTATACACATGCATGAGCTTGTTAGATTTTGATTTCACTATGTATATTAGAGCTTGGTGAGATGTTCTCCCATCAATTTTGTCATCTACATATTTATGTGACTATGGTGAATTTGTGCATGTAAGAACCATTGACCGTGAGAGTTTGTTTAAGTATTGAAAAAATATGAGTGTCCATGGAAAAAGGGCTGCGAGAGACAGGTTAACTCGTCGTGAAATCCACCATTTGAAAAGAGCTCAAGAAAAAATTAAGGTAATAAAAACAGAAAAATTTGCCAAAAAGGGGCTAAAATAGTTTAGTTTGTTTGATCATTAAAAAGAAATCATTTCAAAGAAAAGAATAGAATAAAAATATGATATATGTTTATCTTTTGAGGGAGTCTAGTTGAAGATCAACGAATTTGAAAAATGAATCAATGTTTGCTTATTTTTTCACGATGCTATTGATTTGTAAAAATATCAATATTCTAGGCTTGTGTGCATTACGCTTGTTTTATTCATTAAATTCATCTTTATTTATCACTTGAGGCTAAAGCTTAGTTTGATAAAGTTTTGCGGTACTTCATGAACATATTTGAGTGTTTGGGTTATAATTAATTTGTATCTTGTTCACACCCTTTCATTCCATCCCACATGTTTAGACATATCGATACCATGCTAATGTGTAAAACTTATGTGTTCGTGTCATGTTTTTGTGGTAATTTATACCTATATATGTGTGTCGAAATTGCTTTGATATATTTTGCACATATTATATATGGTATTATTTGTTGTATTTATGAAATTCGCTGTTTTTAAAAAAATGAAAATTTTAAAAAATAGGTGGTTGTGTTTGCCCTTGAGTTGATCATTACACATCCTTTATTTGTATCTTTTTGTGATGACATCTTATATTCTACGTGATGCTTCATATTTCATGCTTATGTTTCTACTTCTTTGCCTATTTCAGATAAAAACAAAAGGGGAGAGCAAATTAAAATGAGTTTGATTTATGGGAGATAATTTATTTATAAGTTGTACTTTATTTCAAACTCGATACATCACGAGGTATATGTTTTTGTCTCACATGTGTAGGTACTTAAATCGAAATTCAAGACACACAGATGAAGAAAAATTGTGTGAAAGGGAAGAAGAAGTTTGAAGACAAAAAGACTTATGCCATTTCGTTCTAGGGTTAAGAAATGTGTTAGGATTTTTATCATAGGAGATTTTTTTTATTTTAATTTGGTGTTCGATTATGTTTGTTTGTTTTGTACCGGAATAGACAAAATGGGAGATTTGTAAGAACAATTTTTCTATGATTGTTCATATCATAGTTTTAGACTAGTTTGGCACCGTCAAGACGAACCGAACTCGAGCATTTATATGTTTGAAGGCTTTTCGAAATCCCGTAAAGGTATAAAATAAATTAGAGTTTAAATTAATTTACAAAATTAATGTCTGGGATGTTTATTATTTTATAAAAAATGAACAGGAGTTTTTTTTATTTCAAAAATAAAAATATTTTTTTATTTTAAATCTCGTTCAAATGAGACGGACATCTCATTCAAACGAGTTCACACGTCGTTTGAAGGTCATGTAATGTGTTTTTGAAACAAGGTTCAAACGAGGGCGTACTGTTTTGATTTTCCTGATGTCGTTAGAAGCGAAACTGAGTCTCGTTTGAATGAGATGCATATATCTTAAGAACTACCCTTCATTATCGTTTGAATGACCCTACCACCTCAAATTTTGTGAACGTTCTATAAATGTCTGTTTCCTGTTCAGTTTGTATAAGGCTTTTGCCAGATACATTTCTGCATAACTTTTGCAAAAGTTATTCATTGTTTTGTGTTCAAAAACACGTTTAATCCACAAACAGACATCATGAATATCTAGTTTCGTGAATTCGTCTAAATCCTAGAAAGTTTTGTATCTCTGCATACACCTTGTGGAGAGGTACTCCATGGATGACTTCTGATACCTGAGGGGATTCACTAGTGAAGGCAAAGGCTGAGGCTGAGGCTGAGGCTGAGGCTGAGGCTGAAGGAGGTGGACTGCCATTATTGTGGTTCTTGCAGGAATCATTGCTAAAGGAAGATTGTTCTCTTTGTAAGTTTTGCGGGAATTTATTATAAACTCCTTTATAAAGTTTGTGAGTTGCGATTTGTAAATTTTATAAAGTGAATAAAAGGTTTTTCCCTGAAGTTTTTTTTCCTGAAATTTTGCCCTTGTTAAATGCTTGGTTGATTTATCTGTTTTATCACATAGATGTATGTTTATGATAAAAAGATAAAATTGGTTCAAGATAATTGTGCACTCTCAAATTGGAATTTTTGTTGAAGCATATTTGTTTTTGCATTATTTTAGTGTTATTAGAGCCATCTACTCTTATAAGTGGTATCAAATCACTCATTATTTTATCCTAAAAATTGGTATCAGAGCACTCATTATTTCGTCACTACATTGCGAGGTAGAGAGCACGGAGGAAAGTTCGACTTTCGGGGTGACGAGAAGATATTTTTAGGATATTCATCGATGAGTAGGGCTTATCAGGTTTTTAACCTTGCTAGCTCTAAGATTATAGAGTCAATAAACATCATGATTAGAGATGACGATCCATCGACATTTGTTGCTCTTATCCCCCAGTGTGAGGATGATGCACCCATGGTGATGATCCCATTATTCCTTGTGCTACTACGGTGGACCCCATTATTAATTTAGGGGAGACATGCAAAAGATGGAAGAACTTTATAATGATGTTGGGCTCTTTCCCATGGTTCATTTATATTTATTATTGCATCTCTATTGTGTTCTTAATTTACATTGACATTCACTACTTGATGATGATGGGCGTGTGTGTGTAGGATGCCTTAGGAATGGTGTACTAAAGTACCGTGGGGCACATAGCATGAGCATACAAGGAATAAAGTTACGATCGTGTGTATGGGTAAAGAAGCCAAGCATGTGTTTCCTTATAAAAATGGTTGACATCAATAACAATTATTTCCTTATAAATATATGAACCTTTATTAATGTGATAGACTTTCTTCTAATTATTAATCTATCATTGGGTCTTTAAATTAGTACATTGTTCCGTTAGGCTTCAAATAGAGACAGGGAAAGGCCATGGATATTGTCCATCCTCATTCAAAGCATTGTTGTTATATAAAAAGTTATTATCGATATGTAAAGGCAGCTTCAATTCATTTATCCGAGTTTTTATTATTATTCATTTTGAAATATTTATTCTTTTTTGTATGATGAACCTCCACATTATATTTAATGATTCCAGTTCTTGCAATTGCACTTACAAGTTGATTTTTGGGTAATTTGGACCATTGGTTTGCCTATAATGTAGGGCAATTTTGGGTAATTGCATAACTTAACTGATTACCCGAGTTTTGGTTAATCCCATATGAATTCCCATACAATGTTGCCCTTGAATGTACTGATTCAATAATAAATTTAGGCAATCAAATTTAATATTTAATGTTCTTTGGTGTTTGTGAATGCAGTAGCTTCTGTGCCACACAAAATGCCCACCTGGCATCTTCCTGCTATGCTTAAAATCAACCTCATAATATGCCCCCTGTAGACCCGAACAAATGAGAAGGTATTTTAAACTCTCACTTTGTTCTTTTATCATAATTTGCTTCTTCTTAATCTGTTTCATCTGATTATAACTTTCCTGTTCCAATTGCACAAATCTGTGTCATCTGCTTCTTCTTAATTTGTTATACATTCGTTATACATCTTTTGTTGTTATGTTATACATCTGCTATACATTAGTTGATTCATCTTCTATATTTATGTTATACATCTGCTATACACTTGATATACATTCATTGATTTATGTTATACATTTATTATACATTCGTTATGCATCTGCTATATTTAATTTTCAATTAGAAAAAGTGTTGTCCATAATTCAGAAATGATCGTGTGTTGGAAACATGTGTCCTTTTTCAATGACTGTGAAGGAGGTCTATAATTAAGTCGTTATATTTTGATATGTAGGTACAATTGATTTAGTAATTGGAAATGAACTTAGTATTCTGACCGTATAACATCCATTTGGTTGTGAATATTTGAATTGCTTACCAATTAGTATGTGCGGTCTATAATAGATGTAAAGGCCTTAAGAAAATAAGTTTATGACCCTCAAGTTTGCGTAAAACTTATAACATCTCATTCCTTATGCAGACTCAACGCATTGCCTTAATGTCTACAAGAAGGGCCACTCCTAGGTAAATTAGGAAAACATACTCAACGCGTTATTTATTTGGTTGGTTTTTGTTTATGATTTCATGTATTTTGATTATGTGCAGGATATTCAGTGATAATTTGAAAGAAAACAAAGTCGTTGAACTTGGTAATATGAGGGAGCATATATCTTTGTATTTCTCTAAGGTATTTTGATAGCTCACGATCACTTTTCTTTCCTTTTTTCATTATTTTTTTGTTTGGAAGAGTTGGTACCAAATTAATACTAAAGACTCACGATCTTTGTATATAATTATAATTCAGTGATCTGTTTGACTTAGTAATTTAGTTCTTAATTATCATTGTGTGCATGTGAGTAGTTTTGTATATGTTTGAATTCAACGATCTGTTACTTGAAATGAATTCAATGATCTTTGATCTTTTTCACTTCAATTGTTTAACAAAATTCCTACCTCATTGATGGAGAGTTCACAGCGGGAAGCTCGCTGATATAGCGTGCATTACCTAAATGATCAATAATGACTAATAGGCCTTGAATCATATTAAATTACTATGGACATAAATGTAAATACATCAAACTAAAAGATGTAATAATAAAATTACTAACAACATATGTACTATAAGTAAAGTTTAGAATTACAAAAGTACACAAATGCACTGAAAATCCTAACAGTTAAAACCAACCAAGTATACTCAAACTAGAGCAATACACCCATCTTATTTCAGTTCTGACGACATTCCACTGACTCTGAGAAGAGGAGCCTACGGGAAGATTATGAAATTGAAGCTGCTATTTATAAAAGAATTGTTGGGAGTTATCTCTGAAAGCCTAAAACTCACTACGCATAGCATCTGTAAGCTGATGCAATCACCAACAAAATTAATGAGGTATATATCCATGAAAAAGCATATCTAAAAGGGAGCTACGAGGACTCATGAAAAAGCTCACATTCTGCTAGATAAATGACGACTTTGTTGTAACATGTAGAGGAAATAAGACCAAGATTTGTATCGTTTTCTTTTTTAATGGGAAAAACTCATTCTTCCTTAGGTAATTCAAAATAAGCCTTCCAAAAAGTTAACATACATCTGTCCTCTCTCATTTAGTCGTGATCTTCATAACTTGATATATATGGTATGATAAATCTACTCTGACACCGGTTCCAATAGAACACATGGGAATTATTGGGTGCAAGGTAGGATTGATATTCAAGGACATCATCGATGCAAGATATAGTAGCCACAGACCAAGCCATGAGCATATTGTACCACACTTCCTTATGACCATTAATCAATGCCCTTGATAGTTAAACAATGATGGACCTGGATCTTCAGGGTAGGGATAACTTAGATTTTTAACCCGAGGTATACTGTAGTATTAAGAAATAACATCCAAAGAAATAAGAAATTCAACTCCCCAGACATAAGAATGTACGAGTAACTCAGTCCATAATCCTCAAAAGTAGCAGATGCATAAAACTCACATACCAAGCGACATCAAAAACCATCCTGTCACGATTTCTCTCCCATATTCCAGATTTGTCCCATTTTCATCAACGTTGTGGAGGCAATTTTTCTGTTTCGAATTTTAGATTTTTGTGTGGAGGCTGTAGATTAGGACAACTGCATATATATGCATATGCACATATATATGCAAATGCATATATATATATATATAGTGCATATATACGCATATGCATATATAAGCATATATACGCATATGCATATATAAGCATATATATGCAATCTGCATATATATAGGCATATGCGTATGTGCAAAAGCCCCCCCCCCCCACCTGTTCTCTCTTCACTTCCCCCGCCGCTGCCCTGCCTTTCTTCTCTTCACCGCCATCCCTTACTGCTGGCCATCTCTTCTCTTCATCTTATTCAATAGTTGTCAACAGTCTTAGCTGATACATTCATTAATACATACATTATACAAATAATATTGCATTTGATATATTATACAAATAATAATACATTTGATATAAATTGAGTCACAATATCATTTTTCTTACAGATTCCAGTAACCAACAAACTTATATTGGAGAATTGGAGAAGTATATGTTGAAGTTCATATCGGTAAGTTCTCCTACTTTTTAGGTAGGTTCTTGAATTTTTTCCAGTTATGCATATGTTTTTTATATGATGCGTACCGACAACGATGCATACATCTTATGTTGATGTTGCATATTTTAGGGTGTGGGTGTGTGCAAAGCTCTGTGCACTTGACGGTGATACGTGCGGTTCTTGACTCTAACAAGTTACCTGGTCGACTCGATTAGGAGGAACTTATCAACAGTGGTTTATTATGTACATATATTTGGGGTTTATATTTGATTATTGTTAAATTGATGAAGTGGTTGAAATGAGGTCCAATATGGACCTCGAGTATTGTAGTATTGTTATTGTTGAGTATTCTTATTTTTTTAAACAGGGTGGATAGTCCTATAAATAAAAGAAACTCTGCCCAATTTTTTTAAAATTAGAACATAAATATTGTACATTTATTTAGATGTACCTTTTTTTGTAATTTTAATGTAAACGAATATTATTGCCATGGATTTGGGTTGTTTATTGATTATAGTGCCAACCGAGTATGAAGATAGTAATATGTGCTGTGAGTCAACCGAGTATGGGTTTTTTATTTCACTTTGTTGTCGGGTAACGATTTTTTTTTTGAAATTACGTACTTTTTGTTTTGCAATTAAACACGACACAACACGACATTAAATATTATTGTTTACCTATCTCAAACACGACCCAATATTTTTTTCAACCAAAAACGAACTTTACCAAAATAAACACGACATGAGATTTTATTACCAATTGAGAACACTAACGTTTGGCAGAATAATCCTATAAATAAAGGATATTATGGCCATTTTTTTAAAATTACACTTTGTTTTGTCGAGGAACGAAATTTTTGTGGTTTTGTAATTACGCACTTCGAAAATTTTTGTGTTTCGCTATTACATACTTTGAAAAATTATCGCCGTTTCGTGATTACGTACTTTGAAAAATTTTCATCGTACCTTCAGGCACGGGCATACACTAGTATATATATATATATATATATATATATATATATATATATATATATATAGTCACATCATCCCTATACATATATATACTAATCTTGCACCCCTTGGTTAAGTCCACTTGGCGCATTGCATACTCTGCTATCATGTCCCAGTGCATCAATCACTGCATAAAGAACAACTGGTTCAATCTCTCAGGAACCATAAATTCAAAATACAAATATTGGAGGCGAGTATATTCCCCAGCCAAATGTGTCACGCACATACCTACACTCCCATTCATCCGTCAAAACTATCATACATCTCAGGATAGAACATAACTAAGTTAATATACTATTGGTACAAGTCAAAAATCCCCCCATTGGGTCACCTCGGATAAGACTGTCCACTGCGCGAAAACCTCCTACCGATAGCAAGCAGCGTAGGTATGCTATACAGACAATAATAATAATCATAAAATAGGCATTTCCACATCCCATTAAAGTTCAAGGTATTCACCCAACCCATACATATATTTTCCATACGTAGTATTCTCTCATTACTACTTATAATATAATTATTTCGATTATTTTCTCTCTCTCAAAATCTCAAAGGTTAATTCACCTTTCCAAATCTTTAGGGTGTTACTATACGAATATTCCCTAGCAGTTCTGCATCATGGTAAAATCACCAAATGACAGTTCCCTATCTCCAAATAACCGCGTAAACCTAATTGGGAAAAAAAATGTATTTTACAAGTTTCGGACCTGTCGTTCGAACCAGGTCAGATGTCGTTTGAACGACATCTCGCGAGATCCATTCTCATTCGAACGAAGCTCTCAATCTCGTTCGAACGAGGTTGAGCAGTTCCCTTCCCCACTAGACCTATTACGTTCTACACCCTTAACAGTTTCGTTTTCCACCATTTTAAAGCCTAAAACCTCTAAAATAATCAGCACAAACACCAATCATTCAATTCTAATCAACTACCGAACATCTATAAATAATTTCCAACAATATAACATCATTAAATAATCACTAATCATCAATTAAGTTTGAAATCCATAATTTAATTACCAAGAACCATAGTTCTCAAATTATATGCATAACTCTAAATTAAAACTCAGATTCGTTTCTCAATTTCAACATATAATTCCGGGATTTCTATTCTACCTGCAAATAGGTTCAATTCTTCATAAAAATAACTCTCAATCCATGATTTAAACTCTCTAAATTCACCTAAATCAATTCTACATCAAGTATTTGATTCCTATATTAACATGAGCACAATTATTGCTAATAGAAAGCAAGTAATAAACACTTACCTCGATTATGATGTTTTGAATCGCTGATGAAATTGGTATAGACTTATGCCTCATCTTTCGATCTACGCTTTGGTGGGATTTGTGGTGTGAGTTCTTGAGTTTTGGACCAAGAACACCTATGGACTCTCTCCATCTTCTTCTGTGGTTCTCTCTCCCTCTCTCTTAGGTTTAGAAACTGACAGACTTCTTCTTACCCACGAACACTCATATTTAATTATCTAATTTTCGTCCATAATATTTCCTCAAATATCCAAATGACAAAAATACCCCAACAGGGTGCCGGTTCGGCCTAAAAATATTTCGTACTCAAAATAAAATATTCGGGTAGAGTTTTCTGACTATCTCGACCCTTCCGGACTCAATAGCGCACTCGAAATGGCCATACGAGTTACTTAAAAGTAATTCACTACTTTAATCCATTAAATTAGTTCCGACACGTCTCACACGCGTGTCCCGACTTAATATACCTGTTGCCCAGATTATAGTCAAGAGGGGGGCTGAATTGTGATTTTACAAACTTTTAGTCAAATTAAAAGTTCAGAAAAATATTTAATTTACAATACTTTGACAATTTTCAGATTAATAAAACTTTAAAGAATAAATCCAAAAATAACAAATAAAAGCAACTAACTAATTTAAACAACTAGAAATACAAATTCTAACACTCTATGCATATTAAATTAATTTTTGTAATTAATAAAAATTAATATTCTGAAATTAATTATTTATTTCAAAAATAATTATTTTTTACTTTAAAATAAAGTTAGTCAAATTTCGGAATTAATTTATTTGCAAAATAGTGTGCTGAAAATATTAAGTCAAGCAAGCATGTGGAAATAAATAAATTAAAGTGCAAAAAATAAATGACACCGAAATTTAACGTGGTTCGGCCAAATTCCGGCCTACGTCCACGCGCCTAGAGCCCGGTCTCCTTTGCGCTTCACTAAACCTAATCCACTTGTGGATAGGATCAAACCACCGTGTACAACCGTTTGCAAGCTAACTCCGAGCTTCAAACACCGTGGCCCACTTGCGGGTAGGAACCAATCACTAGTACAACCTGAAGCTTCAACAAAGCTTCAAAACAAATCTGAATATTTTTGTACAAAGTGGAATAATGAGACTCCTTAAAATATAATGTGTAATCTGAGTTTCTTTTTCCTTAATGAGACTTCAATAAATGATATTGGTGTAGGCACAAGTCTTCTTCTTTAATGATTGAGAAGATAATAAAATTAATTGCTCTCTTGAATGTGTAGTGGCTGAATATTAAATTTGAATGTTCTCTATAAATTCTCTAGTTCTTGCTCATATTCTTTCTTGTTGGTTGCTCTTCAATGCAACACTTGAGAGCCTTAAATGTGTCTTTAAAAACTAGCTGTTAGACACAAGCATTTTGAGCAATAAATGCTCCTGATTTTGCTGAGATGGTGTAGCTTCAAAATGATCTCCAAGTCTGATATGCAAATCTTCATTTTTATTTTCTCCATAAAAATATAAATCTGATGCTACATATATTATTCAATACATGCAAAAAAAAAAAAGGCTAACAAGCCTTTGAAATAGGCGCATGGTCATAAGGCTCAAAGCAAAAAAATAAGAGACTGACCAACAAGAAGTGGATCAGAACTAACTTGCGGTCTATAATAAAAAAATATTACTCATTAAATCTGACTAGGACAAATTTGCATGCCAATGCTACAGTGAGTCTCAACAATTAACAGTAACGTGGTCTTAAACATATTACCATTTATTATCAATTATTATGGTCAAGGAGTTATATCTCCAATATCAAGGACCATCTACGACATATTTGGGGCCCAAAAAAAAAATAGTACTATTCGGGTAAATGAGAAAGCATGTAAAGGTTCCAAAGATTTCTTCCACTCATGGTGGGGACAATGATAAGATAAAACAACAAGCCTTTTTGTTTACATGTACGTAAGGGTGATAGGACAAAAAAGATGTGAAAATATTTATAAACTTATATGTAATATTTATAAAAAATTATAACTTACAAAATACAGTTCGTGCAAAAACTATAACTTGACAGTTAACAAAACTATTGCGAAAAATTCATTTTCTTTGTAAGTGGCTTTAAGTATATATATATAACGAAATATAACTACCACAAAAAGAAATAGTATAAACTTAATATATAAATGTTTGGAATCATCAAAATCAATATATTATATTAAACTAAAATGTACATTAATTACAATTAAACTAAATAAATATTAAACAAAGGGTTAAATACATTTTCGTTAACAATACCAAACCGTCGTATTTCTTACTCTCGAAAATTTTTAAAATTTCATAATCCTATATTACATATCCACACAGTGACATTCAATAATTTTCCATCAATAAGTATTAACTCTTGGCACGTTAGTTAATAATTATTTTAATCCGGATTAATTAACATATGGATTTCTCACATTTTAAATTTAATTAATCCAACAATAATAATTAATCTCATAATTATTTAAATCATAAAAAATACAGGGTGTTACAACATGTTTGGCTCCTAGTCTCCTATATTGCACACGTGAATTAACTTGTTTGAATATTGCACTTACTTGTCACTTGTCGAATACGATGTTCTCATCTCAATTTTGCTTTATAATGAACTAAATGTAGAAAGAGATAAAGTTGTGCATATAAGAACTATTGCCTGAATTTATATCATTTTTTCGAAAAAAATTGTTATATGTTAAGCAATGGAAAGGGGATATGATAAAAACATTCTTTGCGTGAAAAGCCACCATTTGCATAAAAGAGCCTAAAAATATTAGAGGCATATAAAAACAAAAGTGCTAGGCCAATTTTTGATACATTGATACTTTGCTACTGTGGCCATCCCCGATCCTCGCGGCGGGCGGGATGTGTAAGGGAGGATCCTAGGTCTCACGCGTCCCTCTCGGGAGCGCTTCGACCGACGTCATTTGGGTGAGGTGAAAAATGTAGAGAGATAGAGTCGCCAGTCTATTTTACTCAAAACAAACAAAAGAAAGGGAGCTATCCCGAAGGACAGCATCCAAAAACATACTGATGCATACGAAACCAAAATGATTTGAAAAGGGCTCGGAGGCTAAGTTACGAATTGGGAAGGTGTTAGCACCCATTTCGCCCTTACGGTCTCTCATGGGTTTTTGCTATTTTCCTTTATTTTCTACGTGATATGTGTGCATGTGTATATATAGTGGAGATAGGAATTATCGACTAGTACCATGGAAAAGGTAAAGTGAGTCATCTGTAGGAAGGTATACACTACACCAAAATGACAAAATTGTCAACTTTCAGCCGACCACCCTTGTCAAGGTCATTGACCGTGACAAAAAACACGCGTTTTGTGTCACGATCATTGACCTTGACACGACCGTGACAAAGAATTGTCACGGTCAATGACCTTGACACGACTGTGACAACTTCTGCAGTAAAAAAAAGCCCTAGGCTTCTTTTTTCCCACCCTTTTTTGGTTTTCCCTCTCTCTCTCTCTCTAAGCGATTTCTGCTCTCTCTCTCTCTCTCTCTCTCTCTCTCTCTAAGGTATGTTTTTTTTCCTCTCTTTCTCTTTCATTTCTATATGTGTGTGTATGTGTATGTGTTTATATATATGTGTGTCTATGTATGTGTATATGTGTGTGTATATATGTGTGTGGTGGTGGAGGGGGTAGTGGGGGTGGGGTGGTGCAGGTGTGGTGGGGGTGGGGGGTGGTGGGGGGAGGGGGTGGGGGTGGGGGTGGGGGTGGGGGTGTGGTGTGTGTGTGTGTGCGTAGGTGTGTGCGTGTGTGTGTGGCGGGGGGAGGGGGGCAAGGGGTGTGGTGATGGTGGTGTGTGTGTGTGTGTGTGTGTGTGTATGTGTGTGGTGGGGCAATTTTAACAATTGTATAGCTTTAATTAATAAATTGTATAACTTTAATTGTAATTTTAATTGTATAGTTTTAGATGAAAGTAAATTAATAATTAGTGTCAATTTCATATGAAAGTAGGATTGCCCCTCATTGTAAATTAGTTTATTAATAATTGTATACTTTAATTGTTAGTTTAATTGATGAAATGAATTAATTGAGTAGATGAATTAGAAGGAGTATGTGTTACACATTTGTTGTTGAAATTGCTGTTGGATTATTTTGTTTAGTAAATGTTGGGTTGGTTAGTTTTAAAAGTGGCATGACCACTGAATTATTGTCCATATGGGGGTGGAATTTTTCAACTTTATTTGAAAATTACTTTGTATATCGAATAATATATACAAATTATGATAATTAAATGAAACATACTTGAAATTAAATATTTGTATATGTGTGTGTATGTGTGTGTATATATGTGTGTGGTGGGGAAGGGGGGAAGGGGGTGTGGTGGGGGGAGGGGTGTGTGGTGGTGGTGGGTTTTTAACAATTGTATAGCTTTAATTAATAAATTGTATAGCTTTAATTATAATTTTAATTGTGTAGTTTTAGATGAAAGTAAATTAATAATTAGTGCCAATTTCATATGAAAGTAGAATTGCCCCTCATTGTAAATTAGTAAATTAGTAATTGTATACTTTAATTGTTAGTTTAATTGATGAAATGAATTAATTGAGTAGATGAATTAGAAGGAGTACGGGTTGCACATTTGTTGTTGAAATTGCTGTTGGATTATTTTGTTTAGTAAATGTTGGGTTGGTTAGTTTTAAAAGTGGCATGACTACTGGATTATTGTCCATATGGGGGTGGGATTTTTCAACTTTATTTGAAAATTAATTTGTATATCGAACAATATATACAAAATATGATAATTAAATGAAACATACTTGAAATTAAATATGTGTATATGTGTGTGTATATATGTGTGTGGTGGGGGGAGGGGGGTGGGGTGGTGTTTTTTTTCATAACAATTGTATAGCTTTAATTAAGAAATTGTATAGCTTTAATTGTAATTTTAATTGTATAGTTTTAGATGAAAGTAAATTAATAATTAGTGCCAATTTCATATTAAAGTAGGATTGCCCCTCATTGTAAATTAGTAATAATTCCATGCTTTACATCTATTCCGGCATATATAATATATATAATAATAATTCCATGCTTTACATCTATTCCATGTTAGATGTTTTCAACTAATTTAGACATATTTATGTACGTGTACGTGTGCGTGTGTGTGGTGGGGGTGTGTGTCTATGTGTACTAATAACATTTTTTTTATCTGTACTAATAACATTTTTTTACAGCAAATGTCTCCTTCAGGTAATAAGGCGAAGATGATGATGATGTTTATGATGATGTCGTCTGGGCTCGGTGGTAGCGGAGGCGACGAGGGCTCCTCAACCCCTAGGCTTCCCAAATATGGAAAATTTGGGATTACCGTCGAGAACAAATCGGAGCTATTAGCGAGATCCCTCGAGCTGCTAAAGACGGTCATCGGCCCGGGGTTTATGAGTTGGAAGGAGGTGCCATATGAGCTCAAGTTAGCTGTTTGGGAGGCACTAGAGGTAATATATTTATATTTATATGAATATTTCAATTTCAATTTCAATTTCAATTTCAATTTCAATTTCAATTTCAATTTCAATTTCGATTTCGATTTCAATTTATATTTATATTTATATTTATATTTATTTGCAACTAACATTGAATTTGTTGGACAGGAACAATTCAACTTGGATCCAAAGCTGCGCGATTCCGTCTTGGAGCAGTTGAGGGAGCAACACAAGATGTGGAAGAAAAATATGCGGACACGATACTTTGGAAAAATACGAGAGTCCATTATACAATGGCGTGGATCCCTCCCGTCCAAGGAGCCGATCTCATTGGCACAATGGCAAAAGTTCATTGACAATGAGATCGAGGATCGACAATTGGCATCTCGCCAATCGGGGAGGGAAAATCGGGCAAAAAAGACGGACGTGCACTACTCCGGCCGGACCTCTTACGCCGAGGTGGAGCATATGATGAAGGTAAGATTTAATTTTTCTATAACTACAGAAATATATTCTTCTTCATTATTATACTTTGCGGGGCCGATACTAATTTTATTTTATTTTATTTCAGGGGGTAGGGAGTGGGCCAGGGGTAAGTCACATAGGTTCGATACTTATGTGGCTCTTCGGACGAAGAAGGGGAAGGACAAGGAGGTGTCCCCGAGCGTCGCGGCCACGATTATAAGTAATCCGACACTTTAATTTTTGTTAATTACGCTATAATTTTTTAGTTTACTTATTTTACTAATCATGTGCTTTTTGTCGTTTCAGGTAAAGCTTAAGGAAGTGCATGAGTCGTAGTCTGATGCCGACAAGGCGTCTTTGTCCATAGACGCACTCAGCCAAGTGCTTGGCTCTGATCGTAAGGGGAGGACAAGGGGGTGAGCTCGCGGGTGGCCAAATCTAGGATCATCGGATTGGAGACGAGCGACACCGGGTTGGCTTGAACGGTGGATTTACACGACGCGAAGCTGTCCCGTTTGGAGGCGACGGTCTAAGATATGTACGCATTCATGAAGCGTACGTTGGGCGGAGACTGTAAGGGGAAGGGGAAAGGGAAGGAGAAGGCGGTGGAGGAGGAGGAGGTGCGGGAGAACGAGGCGCAGGAGGACAAGGATGTGGACCTCGCTGCTTCCTCACCGTCACGTGCGTATTTCGACGATCCACTTCCTTATTTGGCTCCCTTCCCTAGACCATTGTCGACACTTAGTTGGCCGAGCGTGTTCATATTGGATGTATTTGATGGCCAGTGGATAGCGCGTGGGTTGAGGGACCTGAATATCGTCGAGGGTGGAATAGTTCATGGACGTGCGCTTCAAGGGATCGAGTCCAAAGTGCTCATCACGCATGTGATACCCGGGAAGGAGAACTCCCTATTGTGGTTGCGCGAATAATGCGGCACGATGTATATTAGTGGGTGTGTCAGTTCGTATATCGTGTGGCCAACTCACCTCCTCACATTTACCCAAGACATGTAGTAACATTATTTTTAAGTTTGTCCATTTTAATTATATTTGGATTATATCGTCATGTATATTATTTCTATTTTGAATATTTGGATTATATCGTCATGAATATATATTTGCACTATCTTTAGTTTATTTGGATATATGATGTTTGAATAGGTACAACCAACATTGTTATAACTAGTACAAATATACTGCTGGGTAGTGGCAGTGGCCATACTGCCGAGCAAATTTTTTTTAAATTCTGCACAGAATTGTCACGGTCATTGACCGTGACATTTTTTTAAAAAAAATATTATCACGGGTTTGTCACGGTTATTAACCGTGACTAAACTTGTCACGGTCCATGACCTTGAAACGATCGTGACAATTCTAACGAACTTGTTAAGGTCAATGACCGTGACACGTCCGTGACAAACAAATTTGTCTCGCCCCGAATGGTCACGGTCATTGACCTTGACAAGTCCAACTTGCCAAGGTCAATGACCGTGATAATAGTGCACAATTGGTGTAGTGATAAAAATATTAAAAAATAGGATTTATGCATGCTAATAAGAATAAATATATAGAGTATAAAGGAATGGAGTTTAGAGAAAAATAGAAGAGGAGTGAAAAAGTAAAAATAGGACTCGAGTCTTGGATTTTACTCCGAGACGCCTACGCAGCCTATAGAGGCATCAAACTCCACGTAGTTCGCATGTAAAACGAGGGGTGGGGTTTATCCCATAAATCCAACCGGCGATTTCTCTTATTTTTGTGTGTGTGTGTGTGTAGAAAAAGTGTTTTGTTTGTGAGAGAAGTGTAAGAAAAGTGTGAGAATTCCCGTTTTGAATTTATGAGCAAACCCTCTTTTTCTTATTTTTTGGGTTTTTTATTTATATAAAAATAAGAGATGTGCAATAATACTAAAGAAAAAAGTATATTAAGATATGTGAGATGAGGGAATAAAAGTACTAAGTAATAAAATAAATTAATGCGAATTTATGATAATTTAAGGAGAGAATTGACAAAATTGGACCTTCTTGAAGATCTTTAGCTTGATCTTGAATATTGGAGAGCAGCCCTTGCACTTGGATGATGATGGAGAGTGATTAATTCGCCAAGTTTGATGAAAAAGATGATGAAAAGTGAAGGTTGGAAAGGAATTTGGATGTGGAAATCACGCTGACTTGGAGTGAGGTTTTCTGGATTGGCTGAGAGTGATATGTTTCTGATGTGGGCTCTTCTTACAATGAGGACAAGGCCTACTTTTTATAGGCCCAGGTCATTGCCGATCGATATAGCCCTATTCCTGCCAATCGGTAGGTGCATTTAGGCACACTGCCGATAGGCAGGGTCTGGGACCTGCCGTTTGGCAGTGTCTTTCAAACCTTTTCAGAAAATCGTATGCAAAGTGCAAATCGTTGATCCGAATCGTGCATGGGGCAGACCGTTAGAAAGGTAAATGAGAGACCTTTGAAAGTCCTTTGGACCGCTCCCGGGTTCGAGAGTTGACTTTGGGTCAAATGTGGCTCGAAAGCATTCGTCAGTCCATTGGACGGGGAATCGTCGGACGCAAATGGATCGTTCGTACACATGGTAAGTCCTAATCACACACGGAGCAGATCGTTGAAAAGGTTAGGAGATGTACTTAGATCCAAAGAGTTTGATCTGGTTCGGGGAGTTGACTTTGGTCAAGCGGGCCCAGGAAGCATTCAGTGACCTCTCGGAGTAAAACGGATCGTTCGTTCGTACTGTAAGTCAGAATCGCGCACGGAGTGGATCGTTGGAAAGGGGTTGCAGTGCCCTTTGAAGATTCATTCAGTCTCGATTGAGACGAAGAGTTGACTTAGGTCAAACGGAGCCTGGGAGCATCCGGTGGCCTCTAGATCAGGTTTCGAGAAAAATGGGTCGTTCGTCCGCATGGTAGGTCGAAATTACACACGGGACATACCATTGTAAAGGGGTTTTCGGGCCCTTCAAAGATTCATTCAGTCTTAATCGAGCTGAAGACTTTGACTTTTGGTCAAACGGAGCCTGATAGTGCCCAATGGCTTCTAGGTCAGTACTCGGAGTATGACCTGGGTCTGTAGTGATGAAGGGAGGTGCTAAGGACCTAAGGAGAGTTTAAGGGGTAACAGAATGGGGTGTCTACAGAGCCCTTTGACGGGTGAGTTTGGAACAAACGATAGCCGTCGAATAGACACCGCATGATACTTTTGAGGGAGGATGGCCAATTCAAAAGGTCGATTCTACGGACCTAAGCGATAGTTTGGAGGAAAGGTTTGGGCCAATTCTCGAGGAGCAAATTATGAGGGCTTGAAGTTGCGGGTCGAAACCAATTATGAGGGCTTGAAGATGAGGGTGACCGATTATGTGGGTCAAAGCTAATTCTGAGGGCTTGAAGATGAGGGTGACCGATTCTGAGGGTCGAAGCCAATTCTGCGGGCTTAAGTAGAGATGACCAATTTTGTGGGTCGAAGACAATTATGCGGGCTTAAGTTGAGATGACCAATTTTGCAGGTCGAAGCCAATTCTACGAGCTTAAATGGAGGGTGATCGATTCTGCGGGCCGAAACCAATTCTGCGGGTCTAAATATGAGATGACCAATCCTGCGGGTCGAAGCCAATTCTACTGGCTTAAGGATGAGATGACCAATTCTGCGAGTTGAAGCCAATTCTGCGGGCTTAAGTTGAGATGACCAATTCTGCGGGTCGAAGCCATTTCTGAGGGCTTAAGGTGAGATGGCCAATTCTGCGGGTCGAATCCAATTCTACGGGATTAAGGATGAGATAACTAATTTAGTGGGTCGAAGCCAATTCTACGGGCTTAAGTTGAGATGACCAATTCAGTGGGTCAAAGCCAATTCCGCGGGCTTAAGTTGAGGTGACCAATTCTGCAGGTCGAAACCAATTATGAGGGCTTAAGGTGAGATGACCAATTCAGTGGGTCGAAGCCAATTCTACGGGCTTAAGTTGAGGTGACCAATTATGCGGGTCGAAGCATATTCTGCGGGCTTAAGGGTGAGATAACCAATTCTATGGGTCGAAGCCAATTCTGCGGGATTAAGTGGAGATGACCAATTCTGCGAGTCGAAGCCAATTTTGAGGGCTTAAGGTGAGATGACCAATTCTGCGGGTCGAAGCCAATTATGCGGGCTTAAGGATGAGATGACCAATTTTGCGGGTCGAAGCCAATTCTGCGGGCTTAAGTAGAGATGACCAATTCAGCGAGTCGAAACCAATTCTGCGGGTCGAAGCCAACTTTGCGGGCTTGAGTAGAGATGCTCTTGGGGAATTCTGTCGGGGAGATTTATCTTGTGGTTTTATTTTGGGCTGGAGAGCCGATTGCTGGGGAAATCTTTTGCATCCTCTGAAGGAATAGCCAAAATTCCACTGGGGAGGAGATTAAGTGGCCCATGGTTTGGATGTATTGCTTGGGGAAAATTGAGACCTTTAGGGTATAGAGGGTGATCTTTAGAGATCCTCCAGGGATGTTGCCAGGAGGATTTTTACTTGGTTTTTGGGAGTTTTGTTGGGGATTTTCAGGTGACTTTTTACCCTTGGGGGATAGTCATTCACGATACTGGGGCGACCGGGGTGAACGCGCAGATGAGGCGCTTGCTGACGCATGAGTTTGGCCATTCTTAGTATCTCGGGGAGAGGGTGGTTCGACAGATTTCCGAGGAGGAGGTGGTGGTGCCATCTGCACAGCCTCCTATGTCTATGAAGCGTGAGCGATTGTTGTCAAAAGATGCGAGGATTACAGCGATGATCGGCGAGTCCTACCTGTTGTACACTGATATGGCTGCACCGTATGCCTATATAAACTTTATGACGAGATGGTTGATGGGTCCCAACATATATGATGACTTGAATTTCCCTCCTGCGGGTTTGAGTCAGGCGGTGGGGTCCTCCCACAGTGGCGGTGGTCCATCAGAATCTACGGCGGTGACGATTTCAAAGGTTCCCTTTGTTCGATTGCATACTCCTTCATACAACATTCGACGGGCTGATGGAGGGATGGTGCCTATGTTGCACCGTCCTCACGCGATGGATCCGGAGGAGCTGGGTTTGACAAAAGGAGGTTCTTCGTCCTGCGGTATACCTTTATGTTCTTTTCCTCTTTTTGGTTTCTTTTCTGTTTTGATCCCTCTTTGATACTGATTTTGACTTTTACTTGCAGTAAGTCCGGGTGTCGACCACTTGGCTGAGGGACTGGATGTCTTCGGCGACTGCCCATATTCAGGATGCGGTCTCGATTCCTTTTTACTCGGTGCCTTTTGCTTCATTCGGGGAGGCCTCTTGATCGAGTTGTGGTGGTGCGTTGTCTCGCCGTAGGGGGAAAGAGAGCGCGTCATAAGTGTGGAAGCTCTTAGAGAGAGGGGTGAAAGGTAGGTGAGAGAGAATGTTGGTTCGGGCTGAGTCCCGTTGTTTTTGCTTTTCTTTTATTTCCTACAAAATTTGATGTAACACAGAAGAATATATATATACAATGCAATGGTTTTTTTTATTATCTTTAGTTAATGGTGAATGCATGCACATGCGCTTTTACTTTGTAGCTGAGACCGTAAAAAGAGATATTTTTGAGAGGAAAGTTTTAAAAATGAGAAACTATATAGGGGTGGAAGTGGATTTTTGAAATTATGTTTGAGAATATCAATTTATTTTTTATTGAGATTATGATTTTGATAAAAGAGGAAAAAAGGAAAACTTCCAAAAATAGGGGGTTGCCGATCGGCAAGACCCTTGTCCTGCCTATCGGTAGTCAAGTACAATCCCATCAATTAAAAGCTTTGATTAGTGCCCTCTTCAGTCTTTTGTACTTTGTGGGGTAGGATTCCCTTCGATTTCTGCAGGGTTCATGTCTTTTGTGAGGGTTTTCAAGTATAAAAATGGGCAAGGGTGGAGTGTTTTCATCACACCTTCACATTCTTACTTACTTGCTTACTATCTCTTAGTCTTGCAAGATGTCTCTGCCTGGTAGCATTGAGTTTGCCAACTACCTCGAAGCCTTGGAAGCAATGTGCCCTTATAATGTCGACTACGATGCTTTCAATATGCATCGGGTTTCTTTGTGGTGCAACTGGCCTATTAAGTGGAATATATTGATGGCGGTGGTACAATTCTGGTACCCAGAAGACCATTTATTTCGCTTTGGGTTGGATGAAGTTTGTCCTACCTACGAGGAATTTTCTTCCAAGCTGGGGATAAATCCCAGTGTTACCGCAACTTTGCCTGAGTTATCCCATTCTACCAGAGATTTGCTGGCCAGGCTTCTCCGCATTTCGCCTTCGGCAGCCAGACCATTGGTTACTGAAGGAATGATCTCCCTTTCAATGGTTTTATAGTTCGTGCATTTGCAGGAGGCTAGCGATGCTGGATACGCCGAAGCCGTTGTTCTGGGCTTAGTATTAAAATTTCTGTTGGTGACTGGGGAACTGCTGGTGGACCCACAACTTGCAGCCATTACTTCTTGGATGTCATTTCGTCGCAATCCTATGGCAGTGATACTGGCAGAGACCTTGAATGGCCTAGATGCCCGGCGAGAAGGTCGTTCTAACTTCCTGAGGGGTATCCCCGTGATTCTGTTCATGTGGTTGTCTGAGCGACTTTGCCTGGTGACCCCTCTGGAATACCCTTTATCTATTGTACCCAACTTCTTTTCGCGCCACTTTATCAGCGTTGGCTTGGATATTGAGAGCTGGGAGAACTGGTTTGTGGAGCATGGGGCTCTAAATCCGTGCTTGTTAGTGCCTTGGTGGGGATAGTTGTTGCCTATTCTAGAGCTGGGAGAATACCCGTATGTCCAACTGGTTGGTTTTAGGCAGACCTCTTTCTATTTACCTTGGATGCTTCTGTGTCAATTTGGCTGGGAGCTGGTCGTGCTACCTCGGACACTAGACTTCTTTCCGGTAGAAGATTTGACTGAGCGTCTGGGCATGCGGCTTGGTTCTATGTGGGAGAATCGACGTCCGTCGACCCTTCATTCTCAATCTGTTGGGAGAGTTTGGCATATCCCTGGGGATTATATGAAGTGGTTATGGAAGAGAGTAGTCAGCAAGATGTTGCCAGTGGAGACTGGGCAAAGGTGGCTTATTTTTTCCGATACCATGGAGGGAGGTGTGGTTGTTTTTCCGAAGTTGGTTCGAGCTTATTGGTCTATGGAGCGTTTGCGACACTCTGTTCAAGAAGGGGAAGCCTGGGTACCCCAGTATGCAGATGATAATGACGGAGCGGGCTCCTCTAGTAGCTCTGGCTAGGACTCTTGGAGAGTTTATTTTGTAATGGGGAGTAAAAGTGGGGATTTTATTTTGGCTTTTTTAGGAAGGTAGGGGGAAGGGAGTTATCCGTTCCTTTTCTCGTGTAATTGCATTGCAATTTCTTATTAGTGAAATAAATAAGTTTTTAATCATCCAGTTGTGCCTTTTGATGAGTTTTGTATTGTTTGAATTATCTATACCGATCACTAAGGCATACATAATCCTTTGGTTCAAGTATATGTTAGAATGGACTGTCGTTCTCGGAGATAAGAAAATAATAGTATTTTGTGAAAAAGAAAGGGTCGCGCTCATGTAAAGTGTATGAGCTGCCTACATACCTCTGGGGTTTTCAAAAATTTTTAATTTGTTTGAAAATGGTTTTTGCAGAGGATCAAGCCCACGTAGTTCTGGGTAGAAGGAAATGAAGAGATTTTTTTTAAGAATAGAAGGGGGCGAGAAGAGTCGTAGCGCTTTGAGATTTCAGACTAGGGGTAGAACTTCTTGAGATGGTCCAGGTTGACTGGACGAGCTATCTTTTCGACATCTAAATCAGTGAGCATGGAAGCACCGCCAGACAAGATCTTCTTAACAATGTAGGGGCCGCTCCAATTGGGCTTGAATTTCCCTCTGGGGGTCCCAAATGGTATCTATTATCTCTTTGAGGGCTAGGTCCCCTTCTCGGACACCGCGGTCCTTGACTCTCTTGTTAAATGAACGCACTATTCGGCGATGGTACCCTTGTATATGGTATAGTGCTTTTAATCTCCTTTCGTCTAGGAGGGTCAGCTCGTCAAGACGGCTTTGGCACCAGTCTTCTTCGCTGACCTTGCTCTTAAGCATGACGTGCAATGAGGGTATTTCCAGCTCAACTGGTAGGACGACTTCCATGCCATAGACTAGAGAGTAAGGGGTAGCCCCAGTAGAGGTTCGGATTGAGGTTCAGTAGCCCCAGAAGGCGTACGGGATCCGACCAACCCAATCCCGATAGCTTTCGATCATTTTGCTAATGATAGCCTTGAGGTTCTTGTTGGCGGCTTCAACTGCATCGTTGGTTTGAGGTCGATAGGGAGAATATTTATGTCTTTGAATCCCATATTCGTTGACCACCTCTGTGACTTCTGCCTCGAAATACAAGTCGTTATCTGACACCAGCTCGTGCGGGACACCATATCGATAGATGATGTTTTTTTTAATGAATTTGGCCATTTTCTTGGCGTTCAGCACTGCGTATGACTCAACTTCGACCATTTAGTGAAGTAGTCAATGGAAACTAGGATTAACTTATGCCCGTTAGAGGCCTTGGGTGTAAGCTTACCTATGATATCGATGCCCCAGGTGGAGAACGGCCAGGGAGAGGTCATATTGTATAATTCGCGCGGAGGCAGATGCTGAAGGTTGGAGAATTGTTGGCATTTGAGGCATCTCTGGACATAAGCGGTGCAATCTTGGGTCATGGTGGTCTAATAGTAACCTTGTCGAATGATCTTTTTGGCAAGCATGTGACCGTTCATGTGGGGTTCGCATTCTCGACTATGGATCTTTTGCATTATCTTTTCAACGCCAGCCCCTGCGATACAGTGCAAATGAGTTCCATAAAAGTTCCTTTTGAGCAGTGCTTTGTGACAGATGATGTACTAGGCAACCAGTCTTTGAAGGGTTGCTTGATCTTTCTGGTTGGAACCCTCGGGATACCTATCATGCTTGAGGAGGTGCCAAATATCGTAGTACTAACAATTGGCTATCTCGAGATCTTTTGTGGTGATGAGCTCAATGTGGTAGCAATGGGTTGATTTGTCTTGCTTTTGAACGAGGAAGGGGGTCATTATTATTCCTTCGGGCATATCGACCATGAAGGCCAAGGTAGCAAGGGCATCGGCTAGGTTATTCTTTGCTCAAGATAGATAATAGAAAGTGATGTCTTGGAATTGAGAGGCTAGTTCTTCTAAGTGGGCATAGAAGGGTTGGAGTTTCTCGTCCTTAACTCTCCATTTTCTGAGCACTTGACCGATAATGAGGGCGGAATCCCCATAGACGTCTGGGCATTGAATACCTTTCTCGAGAGAAACCTTGAGGCCTATCGTGCATGCCTCATACTTAGTCATATTATTAGTGCAGGGGAAATCCAACTTGATGGAGATGGGAGTGTGAAAGTCATCCGGGGTGATCAGAAGTATCCCAATGCCATATCCCTTTTTATTGGCAGCACCGTCAAAGAACATTTGCCATCAGAGATTTTCCCGAGTAGTGCAGAGGATTTTTTCATCTGGGAATTCGGAGATCCAGACATCGACCTCATTCATAAGGTAATCAGCGAGGTAGTCAGAGATGGCTCTTCCTTTCATGGCTTTCTGTGTGACGTACACGATATCAAACTCGTCTAGGAGCATTAACCATCGAGCCATTCGACTGGATAAGGCAGGTTTCTCAAGCAGGTATTTGATAGGGTCCATTCGGGATACAAGTTTGATGGGGAAGGCGAGCATGTAGTGCCGCAACGTTTGGGTAACCCAGAAAAGCGCAACACATGCCTTTTCCAAAGCAGTGTAGTTGACCTCTTATCTGGATAATTTGCTACTGGCATAATAGATGGCTCTTTCTTTGAGGGAATCTTCAAGGTATTAGGCTAGCAAAGCCCTAGCTGTAATGTCAGTTATGGTTAGGTATAAGAGCAAGGGGAGACCAGACTGTGGTGGCATGAGTACCGGGGGTTGAGTCAGGTATTGTTTGATTCGGTCAAAATCTTCTTGGCAGGCCTCGTTCCAAACCTTAGTTGAATCCTTTCGGAGGAGTTTGAAGATAGGTTTGCAGATGGAGGTTAACTGGCTGATGAACCAGCTGAAATATTATAATTTCCTAAGGAAATATCGAACTTCTTTCTCTGTTCGGGGAGGTGGCATCTCAAGTATGGCTTTCATCTTGGCAGGATCTGCTTCTATCCCTTTCTCACTGACCATGAATCCCAAGAGTTTTCCCTTTGTAATGCCGAAAATGCATTTCTGCGAATTGAGTCTCATCTGATACTGTCGTAGTCGTTCGAAAAACTTTCGGAGAGCGGGAACATGACCTTACCTAGTCTTAGATTTGATAATTATATCATCCACATAGATCTCAACCTCTTTGTGAATCAGATCGTGCAGGATCGTTGTGGCAGCCCTCTGATAGGTAGCCCCAGCGTTCTTGAGACCAAACGACATGACAGTGTAGCAAAAGGTTACCCAAGGGGTGATGAATGCAATTTTTTCTTGATGGTCTGGGTGCATTTT
Source organism: Sambucus nigra (assembly GCA_949130495.1). NCBI lineage: Eukaryota > Viridiplantae > Streptophyta > Magnoliopsida > Dipsacales > Adoxaceae > Sambucus > Sambucus nigra. Next base: position 70,761,691 of record OX422211.1, on the reverse strand, counting down.
CATTTGGTTGTTTTCGGCACACCCGTCGACGAATGACTTGAGAGCATGACTGGCTCTGTTGTCCACGATCATGTCGATATTGGGTAGCGAAAATCATCCTTTGGAGAGGCTTTATTCAAGTCCCAGTAGTCTACACACATCAAAACTTTTTCTCCTGATTTCGACACGGGCACTATGTTGGCTAGCCATGTGGGATATTCGATTACACGAATGAAATCTACATTCAACTGTTTGACCACTTCGTTTTTGAAATTGAGCGACCATTCGGTGCAGAGCTTTCTTAACTTCTGTTTAACCGGATTGTAATCTGGGAGAGTGGAAATCTCATGCTGAGCTATTTCAGGATCAATGCCGAGGATATCGTCATAGGACCATGCGAAGACATCCAAGAATTCCTTTAGCAATTCTTTGAGTTGTGCACGCTCATGCTTGTTAAGGGTAACCCCTATCCTAATCTCGCACAATTGGCTACTAGAACCGAGGTTAGTAACAACAGTTTCTTTCTCATTAACTTGAACATGGTTATGTTGTTTATTATTAACCTTATTTTAATCACTTAAGAATTGTTCATTTATAAAATCATCATCATCAAAAGTTTGAATAGAATCTAAACAGTTAATGTAAGGCACAACAAGATACTCAAAATCTTCGTTTATTTCATTGATAGGAAAAACAGCATTAAGAACCTCACCAAATGAGGTCTCGATTAGATTTGAGCAAGGATAGACAACAGAAGAAGAAATAAGGCAAATATTGGGATTATGGGAGATTTTAGCAGGTAGAACTGGCGCAACATGCCAATTGAGGATGGGTGTATCAGTAGCTTTAATCAGTTGGGACAAATTCAGTGATGTAGTGCATGAGTGAACCATGCAGAGTGTTAGACCCAGTGTCTATAAGTTGAAGGAATCCTCGGAGTCACTTTCCTCAGTCTCTTCGGTATATTTGATGCGCAGTTGTATATGGTGTTGGGAACTCTCAGCCCATGGGTAGATGTCTTGGAAGAGGATATCCATTCCAGGCTTCATCTTCTTGTCTGTATGGGCATACCAGGGTTCTAGAAAGTCATAAAAGGGGAAGTCTTCACCCTCTTTGATGAATCGTCCATTCAAGGAGTCACCTGGGATAGTTTGGATGCAGTCTAGTCCTCTCTTTGGTCGAGACTGGCGGATCATTCTGAGCTCTTGTTCTGATGGTTGATACCCCAAACCATAAGAAGGTAAAGCTTTCTTCAGTTTAATCGGCTCGAGTATCCCTTGCTGTCTTTGTCTTAGCCCCAGTTCGGGCATGAAGTGCATGTTTATGAACATCTTAATCACATTAACGTTGTCATGTGGGTCGTATTCTGGACAAACCCTTTCTTTTAAGTCATCCCCTACCGAGAGTAGGAGTGGTTCAACTCGAAATCCTGATAGGAGCATAACATTTGACTCGTGCTGTATCTACAGAATTGGACTGCTGGTACTTGTACCCTAGGCATTTTCATCGTCACCCAAAATGGTGATGACTCATCCCTCGACGAAGAACTTCAATTTATGATGGAGTGAGGAAGACACACCCTTGATACTGTGGAGCTACGGTCGTCCTAGCAATAAGTTGAAACAAGATGGGATGTCAATAACTTAGAATTCGACGACAAGGTTTATAGGGACAACCCCTATTACAAGCTATATGGATCCCATCACCTCCCAACGGGTATTATCGTAGGCACGTAGAGGAGCAGAGGTTGGAGCGAGCTCATTTTCTTTCAGTCCTAAACATTTGAAGGTTCTCAGTGGGCAGACATTCAAGGCGGATCCATTATCGATAAGAGAGAGTGGCACAACCTTCCCCATAACTTCGACGGAGATGTTGAGTGCATGATTGTGGTTTGGCCCAATCTTGGGGATTTTTTCTTCAGAAAAGGATAGCATTCGGGTAGAGGATAAGGATCTGACCAAATTTACTGCTTCTTCTGGTGTGGTAGAAGGAGGAACTGTGGGTCCAGTGAGCAACTTGATCAAAGCATTTCTGTGCAGCTAAGAAGACATGAAAAGCCCCCATAGAGTGATGTTAGCTTGAGTTTTCTTTAGTTGATCGAGGATCTTGCTCTCCTCGAGGGTCATCTCTGGCATAGGAAGGTATTCCACGCCCTCCCCCTTGTTATTAGCTGGTAGTGAGTTTGGCATCTGGTAATGGCTCCCTGATCTGGTCATGTAATTTACTGAAGAAGGGAAGAACATTAATCCTGTTTCCTTGTCAACCTCAGGTTGTTCTGCCACCTTGTTCATTTATTAGAGGAGTTCTTCAAATGATATTATCCCACACACATTGGCTATCGGGCCAGTTTTCTTAGAAGTTTTCTCTTCATTCAAATCTTTGAATTCTTCCCCCCATCCGATGGCAATAATTATGTCTTTCCATGTAAAGTTGATACATTCCATAACTTTAACGGCTTCTTCATACAAGTCTTCCCAATCGATGGGGATGTGTAAAGGTAAAGGTACCATGCCCCCTTTTAGCTTCAAAGCATCGAATAACTCGGTGATACTGCAAATGTTGTTGTTTGTTTGAATAATTCTGCCATAATCTGGACAATATCATCCAGGCTGACTTCATCAGTCGGTACTACCCAACTATCTGGCTCTCGAGCCCATTTCCGTGCTTCTAAGAACAACGTAGTGAATCTTTGACAATCAATGATCATCTGTTAGGGTAATTTCATCCCGAACTATAGCAGTTGGTTTAAGACTTTTGATAATTCCACACTTCTATTTTCGAAATGGGTACGAATGGTGATGCATGCTCAAGTAAGGAGTAACAATGCCTGATCAGCGAGGCTAGCGGGGTGTAGGTGGAAATATGGGCAAATTTGGAGAGATTTAGTAGAGTATATGGGTGTGATTTGAGTTGGGGGATCAAATTCTGGGTTCTCTTTTAAGAAGATGGCATTGGCGTGATTTGGGAGTGGGTTGTGAGTAGTGTTTGGCTTAGGATTGGCTGGTGGGGCGATGGTACCCCGGTCAATTAGACCTTGGATTATATTTCGGAGGTGAAAATATTGGTCAGTGGTATGGCCAGCTATTTGGTGAAAAGCGCAATGGGCATCTTCTTTGAAGTTTCTTGGGAGTGGATTTGACAATGGACGAGGATCCAAGGGTTTGATAAGGTTTCGGCTTAGTAGGACTTGATAAACTTTGGATAGGTGAGTATGGAGCTCGGTGTATTCTTTTCGAACTGGGACAGAGCGACTTGATGGTGCCCATGATGTGATTGGTTGAGAGATGTTGTTGATGGTTGAGACTGTGGAACTGACAGGCTTATCATATTTCCCGAGGGTGAACTGTTCGGACACCTTCTTTGGTTCGACATGTGTCTTAGCAAGACCTTCCTCGATTTCTACTCCTGCTTCTCTGAGAGCTTGAAAGTGGGGATAGTATTATCCTCCCATCATTGCTCGGATATGGGGCAAGAAGTTCTTCTTCACTATGCTGACTTGTTCTTCCTCGGAAGGCCAATTGGTCATTATTGCTGCTTTTTACCTCCACCAGGCTATGAAGTTACTGACTGATTAGCCAGAGTTCTGTTTGAGAAGCTCTAAATCACGGCGAGTGACCTCAAGCTCTTCGTTATATTTGTACTGTGACATGAATTCCCGGGCTACATCCTCCCAGCTACGAATTCTAGACTCTCCGAGAGATAAAAACCATCGGAGGGAGCTATCCTTTAGAGTTTGCTGAAATAATTGGGCCATCACTTCTTCACAAGACCCTAATAGAGTCATGGAATGGTGATAACTACGGAGATGAACAATCGGGGGTCCACTTCCTCAGAATTTCTCGATATTTGGCATCTTGAACTTCTCGAGTAACCTTACTTTAGGATTAGGAGACATGTAGGTGTAGTCCATGTAACTCCCCGAGATTTTGACTTGGTCAAACTTCTTGGTGAGCATCTTGAGGTCCTCTTTGAATTTGTTCAGCTCTTCTTCCTTCGGATCAATGATCATAGGCAAGTTGGCCCCATGTTGGGCAAGGTTTGACATTGGAAGCTGGGCAGGCGGCGGCCCATTAGTAGGAGGGGCACGTGGCGCGTGCTGATATTCTTCGGGAACCTAAATAGGCTCGGGTGGACCCATAGCACGAGGAAATAGGGCCTCGGGCTCTTGAGGAACAAGAACCTAGTTTCGTTGCATTTCTCGGACCTCAGTTTGGAGATTATCAATCTTGGACACAAGCTGAGCTAGGACTGCCGTCAGATACTGCTGTACAACGGGGACTTGATCTGTGTTCTCCATAAAAAGCGGATGGTTACCGAACTTGGAAGAGGTAGCAGGGGAACAGACGGAACTCTGGGGTGACTTGACTGAAGATCGAAGCCAATAAGGAGCCAGGCCAAGGGTTTGCGATCGACTTGAGAAGGCACAAAAGTGGGATTTATTTTTGAGAAAAAAGGATGAATTTTTTTCTTTTTGAGATGAGAAGATAATTTTTTTTGGATTTTTGATAAAGGGAGGAGGAATGTTTTTGGCTTTTTGATAAATAAGGGAGAAATGTTTTTGGATTTTTTTTTTGGGAGACGGACCTCAGCATGATTATTATAATTATTATGTTCTCATTTGTATTAAATTATCCTAAATGCAAAATGAAATGCCAGACGCGACCTGTGCCTGGAAAATTTGGGTTTATAATATATGCAAAGCTATGGTTGTACTTGTGACCAGGCTCATGGATAGGGTCCCGTTTTAAAAATGCACGAAAATTCGGGTGGAAGGCCGACCCGAAATTTCGACAGAGTTTCGGGTGGAAACTGATAATCTAACATGTGTGTCCTAGGCTTGACACCTATACGCGAGTATGCAGTTGGTTAGGTGAAACGGAAAGGGTTCCCCCCTTTGGTGTGACTTCCACGATATACGTCTTGCTCTTGCGGGCAATCGGTACGTGTGGACAAGCCATTTGATATACCTTAGTGTACATGAATTGCCTCACTATGTACCTCATAGGGACGGTACGTGTGAGAGAGAATTTGATATACTCAACATACGTGAACGAGTTCCCTGCGATATACCTCCCGTCATGACTTCGGTCAAGCGGTATGATGCGGGGGAACCGTTCGATATACGCCGAAGGTACTTGGCCAATGGAAGGTGAGAGACATATCACTTAGGCTAATTGCGCCCTGCCGGACCAACTCCCATCACGAAGTGACCCTCCAGTTACTGGACAAAATTTGATCAATAATAATGCTCTTTGGTGATGTCGTGTGAATCATACGTGATTCTCTTATTAATATCTTATGATAAGAGTGTTTTTCTTGATCATGCCCAACGGGGAGCAAAGTATGAGTACCAATGGTATACCAAGTATGGATGGGTGATGCGTGCAACATGTGGACATATTTTGAGTCTAGCCCTCAAAATAAACATATAGTCCCCAGCAGAGTAGCCACTGTGGCCATCCCCGATCCTCGCGGCGGGCGGACGGCGTGAGGGAGGATCTTAGGTCCCACGCGTCCCTCTCGGGAGCGCTTCGGCCGACGTCATTTGGGTGAGGTGAAAAATGTAGAGAGATAAAGTCTCTAGTCTATTTTACTCAAAACAGACAAAAGAAAGGGAGCCATCCTGAAGGAAAGCATCCAAAGACATACTGATGCATACGCAACCAAAATGATTTGAAAAGGGTTCAGAGGCTAAGTTACGAAATGGGAAGGTGTTAGGCACCCATTCCGCCCTTACGGTCTCTCATGGGTTTTTGCTATTTTCCTTTATTTTCCCCGTGATATGTGTGCATGTGTATATATAGTGGAGATAGGAATTGTCGACTTGTACCATGGAAAAGGTAAAGTGAGTCATCCATAGGAAGGTATAAAAATATTAAAAAATAGGATTTACGCATGCTACTAAGAATAAATATATAGAATATAAAGGAATGGAGTTTAGAGAAAAATAAAAGAGGAGAGAAAAAGTAAAAATAGGACTCGAGTCTCGGATTTTACCCCGAGATGCCTACGTAGCCTATAGAGGCATCAAAGTCCACATAGTTCGCATGTAAAATGAGGGGTGGGGTTTATTCCATAAATCCAACCGGGGACTTCTCTTATTTCTGTGTGTGTGTGTGTGTGTGTAGAAAAAGTGTTTTATTTGTGAGAGAAGTGTAAGAAAAGTGTGAGAATTCCCGTTTGGAATTATTGAGCAAACCCTCTTTTTCTTATTTTTTGGATTTTTTATTTATATAAAAATAAGAGATGTGCAATAATACTAAATAAAAAAGTATATTAAGATATGTGAGATGAGGGAATAAAAGTACTAAGTAATAAAACAAATTAATGCGAATTTATGAGAATTTAAGGAGAGAATTGAGAAAATTGGACCTTCTTGAACATCTTGAGATTGATCTTAAATATTGGAGAGCATCCCTTGCACTTGGATGATGATGGATAGTGGTTAATTCACCAAGTTTGATGAAAAAGATGATGAAAAGTGAAGGATGGAAAGGGATTTGGATGTGGAAATCACGGTGACTTCGAGAGAGGTTTTCTGAATTAGCTGAGAGTGATATGTTTATGATATGGGATCTTCTTGAAATGAGGACAAGGCCTACTTTTTATAGGACCAGGGCATTGCCGATCGGCATAGCCTTGTTCCTGCCAATCGGTAGCTGCGTTTAGGCACACTGCCGATAGGCAGGGTCTTGGACATGCCGTTTGGTAGTGTTTTTCAAACCTTTTCAGAAAATTGGTCGCAGAGCGCAAATCATTGATCCGAATCGTGCATGGGGTGGAACGTTGGAAAGGTAATTTAGAGACCTTTGAAAGTCCTTTGGACCGCTCTCGGGTTCGGGAGTTGACTTTGGGTTAAATGTGTCTTGAAAGTATTCGTCAGTCCATTGGACGGGGAATCGTCGGACGCAAATGGATCGTTCGTCCGCATGGTAAGTCTGAATCGCACACGGAGTGGACCATTGGAAAGGTTAGGAGATTTACTTCAACATTACAAAGAGTTTGATCTGGTTCAGGGAGTTGACTTTGGTCAACCGGTCCTAGAAAGCATTCGGTGACCTCTCTGAGTAAAACGGATCATTCGTCCATACTGTAAGTCAGATTCGCGCATGGAGCGGACCGTTGGAAAGGGGTTTCAGTGCCCTTTGAAGATTCATTCAGTCTCGATCGAGATGAAGAGTTGACTTAGGTTAAACGGAGCCTGAGAGCGTCCGGTGGCCTCTAGATCAGGTTTTAGGAAAAATGGGTCGTTCGTCCGCATGGTGAGTCGGAATTGCTCACGGGATGGACCGTTGGAAAGGGGTTTCAAGGACCTTCAAAGATTTATTCAGTCTCGATCGAGTTGAAGACTTTGACTTTTGGTCAAATGGAGTCTAGGAGTGCCCGATGGCTTCTAGGTCAGTACTCGGGGTATGACCTGGGTTTGTAGTGATGAAGGGAGGTGCTAAGGACCTCAGGACAGTTTAAGGGGTAACAGAATGGGGTGTCTACATCTACAAATGAACAATAATTTCTTCAAAAATCATTGAGAGTTTATCACAATATATGTGAGAATTTGAGGGAGTTAAAGTCAAAGATCAATGGGTTTGCACAAACTAAAAATATCTCCGAAACACATTACATAGTTTGGCATTATTGGTGTAAGAATCATTTATGTTCATGACATGTTGATTAAGTTGAGTCAATTTCACTTGAGTTCATCCTATTTACACCAAAGGTAGACTTTGAGCTCTTTCATTAGAGGTGTCTCAAAACTTCGTGCACAATGTTATGACTGTTTATATTGATTTATCTATGGAACGTGTTCATACCCTTACATTCCATATTTACAGTTTGAATATTTTAGTGTTATTCCATGGTGTGTTATATTTGATCATTTAATACTTTATATTTGAAAAAAATAAAAAATTTCGAAAATAGTTGGTTAGTACATGCCTTTGAGATTTTCATCACCTATTCTTACTTGATTATACTTGTGTTGATATCTTACTTCTTCAAGTGATGCCGGTATTTTATGCTCAGTTTTGACTCCTTTGTCTGTTACGGATAAAAAGGGGGAGAACAATTTGAGGGAGAGTTTTTATGTTCTGTTTAAAACTCTATGCATCACGATATCTTTTTTTTATCTCATATGCCTAGGACGTTTTGCTTGGATGATGATCATTTGGACCCACACAGTGTGAAGATAATGTTTACCAAAGGAAAGATCCAGTTTCATGATTGGAGACTTGCACATGTTCTACGTTCTATTTTCATTTATAATTTGGATGGTGTTTTGTACCGAACTATCCCAAAGGAGAGATTTGTAAGAGCAAAATTTATGATTGCTCAAATTTTTATTTATTTTTGTTTGGCATATCCCGTTACACAAACATGACACCTAAATACTTCTACGCCACTACTTCTCGGTAGTTGAAGATTATGTTGAAGACCGTTAAAGAATGCAAGATTTGATCATCTAAATAATCATGGAAGAAGTATGCGTTTGGAGTTGAGAAAAGGTTCTGCGTATCTTTTAGGGCTTACTTATTTTTATGAGGTAATATTTTTCTTGAAAGAACTCGATTTTTTTTAAAAGATTTTTTTTCCAAAAGTCGATGCCTCGTTCAAATGAGGAGGTCAATCGTTGGAGCGAGTTACTTGTTTTAGTGTACGCTGACATCTCATTAGAAGTCCATGTACAAAGAATTATTCGAACGAGATATCATGACATACCAAAGAGCTTCACTATGTATTCTCGTTAAAGGCATTCGTTCGAAGCATCATTTAAACCAGATGCAGTGTCGTTCGATCGACCTGACCTTTCGTTTGAATGACTGGTGAAAATTTTATTTTATTTATGAATATCTTCCCATTATATTTTTAGTTTATCCTTTTTATCTCCCCTTCTCATAAAAAGACTGAATGGGATTAGATATTCCAAGAACTCTTTTTCATAAAGAAAAACACTGTTTGAGTTCTCTTTTTGTGATCAAATACCTCATATCATATTCCTCACCCCCGGAATAAAATCAAGATCACTTTTACCAACATCAATAAGGTTTTTTGTGATACATCCTTGTAGAGAAGTTTCTCTACGGCAACAAGGTTTCATTGCTGAAGAAGGAAGAAGACTGAATCGGTGGATACCGAGGGTAGATGCAACCTGTGGATGGCTCTGAAGCTGGGTCCTATCCATTGGAGTTTTTGTAGTTCTACGCACTTAAATTGGTTTAGAAAAGTGTTTTATAAGTCGTCTGTATTCAAAAAACTTCCAGTAGTGCTAAATAAAAAGTTTTGCCCTGCAAAGGGATTTTTCCTCATCTCGTTGTTTTTGCATGTTTGGTCTAAAAATTACAAATCTATATTTGAACACAATTCACATGCACACCATAATTAATTGAAGGTTAATATTTGATTAAAATTTGTATTTGTGTGTTGGGTCATTTAATTAAATAAATTGATCCATTAGTTCGTACGCACTCTCAATTTGCTATCAGAGCCGGTTGCATTAATTTATTGTGTAATCCTTTTTCGTAATTTTTTTATATCAATTTTTTTTGAAAAAAATATTGATTTTTAAAAAGACGGAATTTAATGGATATTTTGTATAATCGAATCCCCATTTTTTATGGTTCTAATTTAGCTTACAGGAAAGCTAGGATGAAGTCTACATTAAAATCAATTGATGAACGTGTCTGGTTGCTTTGTGAAAAAGGGTGGACACCACCGATTGTAACCGTTGATAATGATGTTGGACATAAACTTATCTCTCAATGGATTGAGGACGACTTTAAATGGAACAATTTTAACTCACACGGGTTGAGTACCATCTCGGGAGCCGTCACCCCTGACGAGTTTCGTCGTATTATGACGTGCACCACATCTAAAGAAGCTTGGGATACCTTCCAACTCGCTCACGAGGGAACCAAAGCTGTTAAAGCTTCTAAGCTGCAAAATCTCACCACAAAATTTATAACTATCACTATGCTTGAATCTGAATCATGTGACGAGTGTTATGCACAATTGTTTGATATAGTAAACTCGAGTTTCAATTTAGGTGAGAGAATACCTGAGACGTGTGTCATCAAGAAAATTTTGAGATTGCTTTCAACCCGTTTTATTCCTAAGGTTATCGTGCTAAATTCATTAGGAATCCTAGATACTCTTACGTTAGAAGAACTTGTAGGAGATCTTCAAACGCATGAGATAAATATGTTTCCTAAAACTATTAAGCCCAAGGAAAAGGGAATTGCATTAAAAGACCAATCTAAAAATAAAGATGAAGTGGCGTCAGATTCTGAGTACGACTTTGATTTAGATGACTTAGCCCTTTTTGCTAAAAATTTCAAAAAGTTTTTCAAACTTAAAAAGCAAAATACTCCTAAAGAAAGGAATTTTTTTGAGAAAGATAAATATATAAATCGGATTAGAAAAAGTTGGAACAGAAAATAAATATTTCCCAAAGAAAGACGATAAGAGATGTTATGAGTGCGAGGGAAAGGGTCACAAAGCTCATGAATATCCAACTAGGTTAAAGAGACAAGGGAACGGTAAAGTTTCCTTAAACGCCACGCTTAGTGATAGTGAGGTCAAGTCGGTGAGTTTTGGGGATAAATCATCACATTTATGTAAATAAAACAATTAAATATAACTATTTTTTTGCATTTGAAGTATGAGGTTAATATGGTCATTTTATTATTCAACCATATTGGTCTTGACCATCCAAGCAATAAATTATGAAATTTTTTAACTTTTTCACTTAGTGAAAACTAGTCCTAACAAACGGAGATGATGAAAACAAAATCATTCACCATTTACTTATAACACGGAGAAATATATATCAAGAAGAACTAAACGGACCAAATCTCTCACAATTCTTATCACACCATATTTCCTGATAGCACATCCCCACAACCACCGAATCAGATGTTCTTCCTGTCGGTTCACTATCTCCGTCTCTCATCTCTCATGGTGCTTGCGATTTCAAGTATCTCTCCATTGAAACCTATTGCTCCGAGTCGGCACGTTATAGTATTGAAAAACATCTTTCCGTTACTCTCTTAATTTTATAATAATTGATAGTAATTTACTTTGTGATGTAAATATATGGTTTGTATTTGTTGTTTATTTTATGCCATCCAAATCTAAATATCCATATAAATGTATATTAAATTGACTTAAATTCCAAAGTTACATGTAGTCTTCAACCGAAATTGTGTGTAGGCAATTCAGCAGGTGAGTGAACATACGTAAAATCCATGAAGACCCACTGTCCCTCAACACAAACATATATACGTAAGCTAATAAAGTATATTAAGTTATTAAACTTTTTTTTCAGCCTCCATTATAAATTGCTTTGTACATGATGGAGAAAATATGATGATTTAAGCATGATTTTTTTTTAATATTTCGATTAAGAACATTAGATAGTTATTTGATGAAAGGGGCTTTCCAATTACTGCATTAGTAGGTGCTTCCTTTGTTATTTGTAGTATTGTAGGTGGTAAAATAATACTCCGATGATTTCCAAGCAAATAGAGTCGAACGGTAAATGAAATTCAGACACTCACACAACACAAGGTATACATGGTTCGGTAATACGACTACATTCATGGGGTGTTTCTCTCACTTTATATTAATCAGTTCATAATATATATATATATATATATATATATATATATATATATATATATATATATATATATATATATATATATATATGCTTCTTTTTCCAGGGGTGAGTGTTACATTTATAGTGAATGAAAAAATGGGTTGTGCAGAATGCTGGGACTTGTGGATGCAATTGTGGTGAGATCGAATAGATCTAAGCCTGAGATCCTTGCTGAATGGATTCCCTTTCATTTTTATCCTCAAGCCCCAATCTTTTAGCTAATATGATGGACAAGTGCCAACTATTCCGATTAGGTAAGATAATCAGTAAAATTCCTCCATAATTTCCCCTAAAGCTTTGCAGTCTGGGAGGGGTGAAGAGATTTGATCTTTAGTGGACTTTGGACTTTGACTTTAGTCGGCAGTGATTTCTGATCGCCAGTTGAGGATGTAAGTTAGAGAGCATCAATACTAGTATTTTTTGAAGTGAGAAACCCACCTTATTCTACCCGTTGACTTTGGGGGGCACACTCGTAATATTCCCTAGTCTTCCAAGGGTACACTGGTAATTTGCACATTGAGGAAATAAAACGGCATAGCACGTCCGTCAGTTATCACCTAGGCTTCGTTCCAAATAATGGATTGTATTGGAAGTTGAACCAAAAAGTTCAAATCCTCTCTCAATCGTCATTTTTCATTTCCATTTCCACTATTTATGACATTGGGCTCCCCACTAAAGGACGAGAAAGAGGGCGAGGCCTCAGGAAGTGGCTAGGCAAAGGATGGGGTTGGTCATGAGGAGGTTATCGATCAAAATAAGGGTCCAACAAATTAAGAACTAGTTAATGAGAATGAAGGCCAAGCTAGTTAGGTTTATCTTAGGTTTCCTTATTTTATGTATTTCCCTGTCATTTGATAAATATATTGCAAGGGCTTGCCTCATCCTTTGGCGTTTAATGAAATCTTCCATTTTCGCCTTACCAAATTATGAATGCTTTGATTTGTTTTCTATTTATTTATGAATGTCTTTTCTTTGACCTTTGTAGTTTTATAATCTCCTAACATCCAAAGAAATTGAATGTCTAGATCTTATATTTGGTTGGGAAACTTCCAACAAAGCTCGTGAAGCATTTACGTTTGTTCGACTGGCACTTCAAAAAATGACAAGTGCCTATGGCAATCAGGTTAGCAAGGTTGCTTCGATCAGAGCCAAATTAAAATATGTCATTGATGTTGTCAAACTGCGGGAGAGGGACAGCAACAGTTTGAAGGAGGAGCTCAGCAAGGACGAGAAAATCCATAAAGAAGATAAGGTGACCAAGAGCAGTTTTCATAATAAAATAATGAGGCTGATGTACTAATTTTATCATGGGCCCCTTAAAGTTTAGGCCTCAGGATATGATGAAGATTGTAGAGATTCCTTACCGCATTAGAAAAAGCTAGAAATATCGCCTATAAGCATGAGTGGCTTAATGCCCCGGTGGTGATAAAAATGCCTAAAGAGTCCAAGTTATGGCATTGGTACGAGGGAGGTTGTCCTTTTGTTCAGTTTCCTCCTCTTGTGAGTGAGGAATCATGGATTCCAACTGATGATATTCCCATTCAATTAGTAAAGAACTACTTTTTTTTAACATGATAGTGATGCCGAGTTTCGCCTGAATCCAGGCGATGATGGTCATCGAGCTAGAGTGGCCGCCGATCTGGAGCGCCGAAGATAAATTAAAGATATGTTATTGATTCATTTTTATTCCGTCGATCTAGGCATTTTGTAAAAAGTCTTAACTGTGAATGAAATTGTTTATTTAGTTTCATGTTTTACATTTTCCCACGTTTTATATCGAGCATGTATTCTTTTTTTGCCTTACGTTTTAGAAAGTGCCGTCACACAATCTTAGGCCCAAGATGAACTACGATAAAAATACACTTGGACGCAGGGGCATCCACCTGCTCAGGATTTTAGTCGACCAAAGTCAAGACACCTAATGCCCAAGGATTCCTCGTAAGTCCTTTTCTTATTTGGCTAATTTTTGATGTTCTTATATTTTCTAATGACAAAAATATGTGACCTTGAAGTTTCATTAAGTGTAATCTTACTAAGGCATTCATATTGGCGATCGAGAGACGATCGGATAAACTTGAGATAATAATTAAACCAATCTGCCATTTGGCGAGGCTCACGTCGTATATGTTGTCACTGATAATGAGCCAAATTTTAAGGCGGCTAACGCGTTATTGACGGCGAATAGGAGACTTATTTTGGTCACCTTGTGCAACACATTGTCTTGATTAGATGCTAGAGGAAATTAGAAATATGAAGTCAATCAAGTCGGTATTGAATGATGCCAAATCAATTACCTCGTTCATATATAACAGTAAAAAAGTTATGAATTTAATGAAGGTGTATACCAGAGATAGGGAATTGCTAAGGCCAGGCATTACGAGATTCACTACCGAGTTTATTGCCCTTGAGAGTCTCATTCGCTATCAGTCTGAGTTGAAGCGAATGTATACCACGAATGAATGGAGTGAATACAACTGTGAGAGGACCCGAAGGAGTGCGCCCACTAAAGTGTCGAATTTAATTTTAGCATATTAATTCTGGCAACGAGCTACCAAATTTGTTAATATTATGGATCGCTTAGTATTTCTTTTTAAGATCGTAGACCAGGATAAAAAACCGACACTTTCTATCATTTACGAAGGGGTGGATAAAGAAAAACTAGCAATCCAGGCAACTGTTAGAAACTGAAAGAAGTATTGGCAGGTGATCGATGGAAGATGGGAGAGACAATTGCACCGTGACTTGCATGCCGCGAGATATTTCTTAAATCCGGTGTTTCAGTATTCATCTGATTTTTCAAACCATTTCGAGATAAGAGCTGGACTTAGAGGGGTCATCAAAAGGCTAGAGCCAGATGTACAAAAATAGGCCTTGGCAATAAATGAGGTATCACATTTGTTTCCATCGAGTTATATTTATCTCATATATGTATTTTTTCTAAATTTATTTGTTTGCTTTTTAGGTTAAACTCTTTATGGATAAGAGAGGGGAGTTTGGTTCAAATCTTACCGAATAAGCAATCAAATCTTCTCTTCCCGTCGAGTGGTGACGGTGATGATGCTCCCAATTTTAGGCGCATTGCTATCAAAGTTCTGAGTCAAACATGCTCATCTTTGGGTTGTAAGAGAAATTGGAGCACATGGTCTCTCATCCATATAAAACTTCGCAACCGATTGACAATAAAAAAATTGCATAAATTGGTGGCGTGGGTGGTATTAGGGTGGGGTGTAAGGGTTATGGAAAGTGAATGTGGGGGTTGAACAACAAAAGGGAAGTTAGAAGGAGGCAATAGAGACGAAGGGGCATCCACTAGTTGATGGTGTTGCAAAAATGACAATGCCACAAAGATCATTCACCAAAGACTCAAGGTCTCTTCTATGGTGAAAAGCCTCCTCTCTAAATCAACCGATTGAAAATTCTTCTTCCGCGCCCTTCATGTGTGTACTATTTTTAAAATTCATATACATCAACAAAAACAGTGGGTAAAGGAATCTCACTTTGATACCAATTGACGTACACTTGTCAATGGCACAAAAGAAAAATTCTCAAATAAGCCAATCTCTAAAAGAAAGGGTATTAATTGATTTTCCCCAATTGGAGAGTACAATATTTATACGGATAGGGGAAAGGCCTATTACTTCTTAACTACATGATGCCATGGGGTGACATCACTAGGACTAGAACAATCTCCCTAAATATAATTAAGATCAATATTTCCACCAATTGTCTTTGTACTCACATTCTGGGTAAAATGTTACCAGCATGTTGAATAAGCTCATATAAACAACAACTGAACATCCATGTTTATCCTCCTCCTTAAAAAACATCTCAAGCTTCCTCAACTCATCAAACACCCTCATATCTGACACATCACCACCACAAACAAATTAAAATCCACTAAATCAACACAACAAACAAACAACATGAGACAATAAACAAAAGAAACTCACAGAGATCGTAGTATTTGTGAGATGAGAGCCTGGAAGTTCGAAGCTCAGACAACAATTGGGCCGAGTATTTCAGGGCTTCTCTTAGATTATTGGAGTCCTGTGAAATGCAAATTGAGATTATTAGAAAGTATGTGTGAGAGAGAGAGAGATACATATAGGTTTTTTGATAAATTAAATTAACAAAGCTTGGTGCATGTAGAAGGCGTTTTATTGGATGCCGGCGATGCCTTTAGCGAGCCATTTTTCTTCATCTTCTATGGCGTCTAGTAACATTATTTTGTGTTTGTTGATGGATTGATCGAGGGAGGATTCACTTGAGTGATTCACCTATGATGAAGAGTAGTTGAGGAATAACAATGTGGATGCTCTAAACATGTGGGACATCATTAACGAGTTCCTCCATTTGAACATTGTTTTTAAATATACTTTTAAAATTCAATTTTTTATGTTTATAAATATTACGCGTTTGATAAACTTATTTTTAAATACCTATTCTTGTAAAATTTGATAAAATTGACATTCATTTATATTATACATATATGTGTGTATATATACATATATACATACATACAATATAAATGAGGTATCTTAGAAAGTTTAACTCTCTCTCTCTCTCTCTCTATATATATATATATATATATATATATATAATATACAGTCCTGCTCTTCTGCGGACTAGTCCTCATTTTAAGAATGTGGACCGGGTATATGTCACCTGGCGATGAGTCCAGAAAAGAGAGAGAGTGTGCCTATAATTTAGGCGATAATTTCTAGGGGCACCATTAGGTGACACATATCGGTCCGCATTCTTAAAATGCGGACTATTCCGCATAAGAGTATATAATTTTATTGTCAATTTCTTAAAAGAAGCATGCAAATGTCATATACATAATACATAAATATACGTGGTTCGACACCTTGCCTATGTCCACGAAGAATTCACTTGATTAATATTAGTTTCTTTTAAAGTATGAAAATTACATCCCCCTGAGACCTAGGTGTGGTTTATATTTATAGTTGTGTAAAACTATAGTGTTTAGATTATTCAAGGAACTCCCTTGGATTACTGTTAGCCCGTGTGGTGACCCACTGAATATCTCATCCGAGATTTTGGGTAACTCGTGTGAGCTTAATTAAAATATTAGTTGCTTCGTGATTATCGACGTGATAAATATTTGTATTTATCTTTTCCATTCATATATTGGGTCGGGCGTGCATCAAGCGTTGTTGGGCTTGGTCGATAGGCTTGAGTTAGGTCCAATTATGATTTGGTTCTCATAATTGCCCCTAAAATTGCTGACCAAATCAAATCCAGAATTGGGCCAGAGGATTTTATTCTTGTTAAATGCCCACTTGTGTGATCTTCTTCTAATGAATTTGTACCGACAACTAAAGTTGTAAATAAGTTGTAGTTGTAAGGGTACGCTCGTCCGAGGAAAAAGTGAAGCGCCAAAACTCGCTTTGATTTCCCTACCTTATGATTGTACACACTTTTTCAAACTTCGTTTTGCTTCTACATTTAGCATCCAACCGTCATCTCTGCTTCCTCTCTCCTGCTATTAGAAGAGTCAGAGCTCTCATTTTCCTTCATCCGTTTTGTAAGTGTCTTCATCTTGTTTGTCGTTATTCGTCTTTGTAGCTTTCTTCTTTTCCTACCTTTGTTTCCTTTAGTTATCATAATCTATTTTTCTGAGAATGATAAACACACTCCATGGTAAAAACGTAAACAATTTTAGGAAAACATATTATATTCCATCCCGAGTCACGATCGGCTGTTCCCCCATGACTAGAGATGTCAGAGTTAGGGGTGCACAACGGAACAAGGAGAATCGATAAACCGAATTGAACCGGTTGTATTGGGTTGGGTTGGTTCGGTTTTTTAGACTATTGGTTCGGTTCCAGTTCCAAAAAATTAAAAATCGATATTTTCTGTTCGGTTCTCGGTTCCACTGTAAATCCAACTCGGAACGATCCGCTACCCAAACCAATCCGAACCGATACAATATATTTTATGAAATATATAAATATATATATGTATATAACACTTGTAATTTATATTTTTGGTATTACCTGAGTTTATAACTTATGTTATTAAAGATCAAAATTATATTTGACCTTAAAAAAATTATTTTTGAAATACATTAATCATAAGATTTCACTAAGTTTTAAATAAGTATTTGGAACCAAAAACCGATCCTAACCAATCCATGAACCGTTGGTTAGGTTTGGTTCGGTTTCGATTCTAAAAAATTGAAACTGACCTAGCTCGATTCGGTTCTCGGATTAGTATCAAAACCGACCCAAATCGAACCGTGTGCACCCCTAGTCAGAGCCATTGATGGGGGACAATAGATTCACACCCTTGCTGTGGTCTAAGGGAGATTGAATTTTCCCCCAAACCCTCTATTCTTAGAATTTTTTGAGTTCTTCGAGGTGGTTCCAGCCCAATGTGCCCCCAATACATGACATATTATCAATGGGGTAAATAGGATAAATGAGCTCTATAGGACCAACCTTGGTAGCCCAGAGATCGGGTATTACTATATCTGTTCTCATACCACATATGACCTTCTTTACTTGAAGGCGAGGAAGACCAACAGGGTGTTGGTCACAACCCACCTTGATTCTAACAAGGGATATTAGGATCAGTGGCTTATTGTAAAAATTTGGCAACCTCCATCGCTCCCTGAGGACGAAGAATGCATTGGGTTTTTGTGCCGAGACTGGGGAATGAAATAGGTTAATGCTTGATCCTTTTTCCTTTGTGTTTGATTATCATTTTGTTGTATTATTATTATTATTATTATTATTATTATTATTATTATTATTATTATTATTATTATTATTATTATTATTATTATTATTATTATTATTATTATTATTATTATTATTATAATAATAATGCCTTTTGTTGTGTCTTTGAGCAGCTTGCATGAAGAACAAGGAGCCTTCCCTCAACGACATCAACGTTGCTAATTCACTGAAGGCTTGGAGGGTAAAAGATTACTTTCTTAATGACGACTGCCCACGACCCGCCTCTTTTCTTTTGGAGCACACCAACACTAATAGAAGCTTCACTACTCGCCCGGTAAATGACATTCCTGAAATTTCCATCTCTGATGAGGAAGTCTCATCTTCATTTAAGTCCCTTTATGTCAACTCAATCCTACCAAATGAAGAGGATTTAATGGATCCTCCCAGGAAGAGGGTTCTTCTGCTAAATAGTGATGATGATGTCCCCCTCTCCCCCAAGGATAAGTCCCCAAAGAGGACTAAAATTGAGTCCTCCAAAGCTGATGATCGAGGTATAATCATCAAGGAGAAGAAAAAAAAGGAGGCAAAATTATAGAAGACAGAGGAGGAAAGGGATAAGAGAAAGGTTGTTGTGGCCCATCCTTCTTCTAAGAGAAGTGACATCCCTCTCCCTCTCTCCAAAACCTCTCAGGCCAAGTTTGTGACCCCAAATCCCTTGTTGGCCCACGACCTGCTAAGGGGGGCATTGCTCGCAGCTAATCACGATAGGTTAAGGATGCTGGGACCTAACCATCTTTTTATTAGCGCTTCCCAAACTCTGTCATTCGTGAGGATTTTATTTTGATTTACTTTTTCTTTTAGTCGATAAATTACTATTTATGAATGTACCTAATACTCGCCCATTGCTCTGTTTTCCAGTTTGTGGTGAAGTTTATCAGCCTCTTATATGGTCGTGCAGACCATTCCTCTTATATTGGTTCAAATCTTACCAAATAAGCAATCAAATCTTCTCTTCCCGCTGAGTGGTGAAAAAATTACCGTGATGATGCTCCCAATCTTAGGTGCATTGCTATCAAAGTTCTGAGTCAAACATGCTCATCTTTGGGATGTGAGAGAAATTGGAACACATGGTCTCTCATCCATATAAAACTTCGCAACCGATTGATAATAATTTTTTTTGCATAAATTGGTGTATGTGCATTACAATTTGCGATTTAAAGTTAGGAATTTGATGTACATGCGAGGTACCGAAGATTTCTTCAATTTGATAGACTTGAATTTAATATTTAAGGAGGATGACATCTTGGATGAGTGGACCCGAGAGAATGATGAAGGGGTCTTACCAACCGATGACTTAGACTGGTTGGATGAAGGTATTCAACAAAGTGAAGGGGAAGGAGGACGGGAGGGTCACAATCAACATGCACCAATAACGTTCTTTACAGTTCTGATGATGATCATGGTGGGGATGATGGTTGGCAAGATATTCTTGGTACTTATGGTAATGATGATGATGATGATGATAATGACGATGACGGTGAAGATGACCAAGGTGGTGGCATGGGAGATGTCAGTAGGGGAATTGCGAGTGGTAGCCGAAAAAGGAGTGGAGTTGGTGCAACCAATGAAGCACGAACTCGAAATACGCGTTTCAACACGCAATACACGACACGTGATTCTTCCAAACACTAGGATACAACACGCTAGGATAAGTGTAATATATAATATATATTTAAATATATATATTTATGAAATGAAACATATTTTTCCATAAACTACATTACTAGAGCATTCTTAACATGAAATTAAGAAAATGGACAATACAAAACAAAATTCGAATACACTTTAACATTAAAAATCATAAATAAAGCAAAATCACCATCACAAAATTCAAATACACGATAACGTGTCGGAGCGTGCACATAATACGTGTTTCGACACAACATGCGACTCGTGAGTTTCGGGAGAGTGTCCGTGTTTCATAGTAGCCAACAAAGGGGTGGTTCTTACAATACTGGTACACAACACGGTGGTATGACATGGGCACAAGGAGATGAAAACTACTATGCCACATAAGACACATATCATGGTTATCGCTCAGTGAACAAAGGAGGCATTTAGACAATTTGACGAGATTCCCTAATAGTGACGAGTATTCAAGCGGATATGATTCACAACGTCTTGATGATCAACCACGGGCAACGAGTTTAATGACAGATCATACATACCGCGGTGGAAGACATAATATCTCTAGGAGTGGGAGTGACACAGATAATTATGGTCCGGCACAACTTACAAGATCTACTAGTACTAGTACAGGTGGTTACTATGATCGTTATAGAGACCATTATGGATCTACTAGTAGCGGCACAACATGTGGTGGTTATTATGGATATAATCAAGGGACATAATATTGTGGGTCTTCAACTGATAGTTTTGGGTATAGAGGTTTTAGATATTATTATCACGGTAGTCAACCGGGAGATCGTCAACCATAATTTTCAAATGATGGATCATCTAGCCGGTCATCCCAACCATCTGTGCAACAATATGGTTCATAGTTCTTTCTTTATCCAACTGAAAGAAATTACCCCTATCCAAATACGTATGATCGATACCGGAACTAGATAGGGAGATGAAAATGAAAAAAACATTGTAATCATTCCTATTTATCTTCCATATACATTTTTTTATCTAAGTTTATGTGGCATTAGATTGTTTTTCAATATTATTATTGGTTTACTATGCAATATTGAATCTGACAACTCTGCCACGCTTCAGTATAACCAATTCTACAATGCAATTCATATTGAATGATGGGTTTGAATGTACCTCATTGGTCCACAATGTTAATCTTATTTTTTTAAAATTTTCTATATTTTTTATGGAATTTTTTGTGCTCTCTAAATAACATATCTTTGCGTACCACGACCGAGTTGAAAATCGGGTGTCCGATACCGGGACCGATACCGAGACTTTGAACCATGACGAAGTTGAACCGAAGTCAGGGATGCTCGCTTCCTCCTCTTTTTTATTCTCTTTCCTCATCTCTGCCCAAGGGGTTAGAAAACTATTTTTTATTGCTTATTTCTTTTGGGTTTTGACTGAGAGGCGTTTCTTGGATTTAGGTTCAGTTATGGTGGTGTAACCGTGGACAGAGTTGGGGGATTGGTGGCGGAAGCATGGGTGGTATTAGGGTGGGGTGTGAGGGTTATAGAAAGTGAATGTGGGGGTTGGACAACAAAAGGGAAGTCAGTAGGAGGCATTAGAGATGGAGGGGCATCCACTGGTTGATGGTGTTACAAAAATGACAGTGCTGTAAAGCTCATTCACCAAAGACTCGACATCTCTTCTATGGTGAAAAGCCTCCTCTCTAAATCAGCCGATTGGAAATTCTTCTTCCGCGCCCTTCGTGTGTACTATTTTTAAAATTCCTATACAACAACAAAAATAATGGGTAAAGGAATCTCACTTTAATACCAATTGACGTACACTTGTCAACGGCCCAAAAGAACAATTCTCAAACAATCCAATCTCTAAAATAAAGGGTATTAATTTATTTGCCCCAAATGGAGAGTACAATATTTATACGGATTGAGGAAAGGCCTATTACTTCTTAACTACATGTGATGCCATGGGGTGATATCACTAGGACTAGAACAATCTCCCTAAATATAATTAAGATCAATATTTCCACCAATTGACTTTATACTCACATTCTGGGCAAAATGTTACCAGCATGTTGAACAAGCTCATACAAATCAACAACTGAACATCCATGTTTATCCTCCTCCTTAAAAAACATCTCAAGCTTCCTCAACTCATCAAACGCCCTCATATCTGACACATCACCACCACAAACAACTTAAAATCCACTAAATCAACACAACAAACAAACAAAACTAGCCAATAAACAAAAGAAACTCACAGAGATCGTAGTATTTGTGAGGTGAGAGTCTGGAAGTTCGAAGCTCAGACAACAATTGGGCGGAGTATTTTAGGGCTTCTCTTAGATTATTGGAGTTCTGTGAAATGTAAATTGAAACTATTAGAAAGTATGTGAGAGAGAGAGACATATAGGGTTCTTGATAAATGAATTTACCAAAGCTTGGTGCATGTAGAAGGCGTTTTGTTGGATGTCGGCAATGCCTTCGGCGAGCCATTTTTCTTAATCTTAACATTATTTTGTGTTTGTTGATGGATTGATCGAGGGAGGATTCACTTGAGTGATTCACCTATGAGGAAGTGTAGTTGAGGAATAACAACGTGTATGCTCTAAACATGTGGGACATCACTCACGAGTTCCTCCATTTGAACATTGTTTTTAAATATACTTTTAAAATTCAATCTTTATGTTTATAAATATTACGCGTTTGATAAACTTTTTTTTAATACTATTTTTTTTAAATTTGATAAAATTGACATCCATTTATATTATACATATATGTGTGTGTGTATATATATATATATATATATATATATATATACATACATACATTATAAATGAGGTATATTAGAAAGTTTAACTATATATATATACGTATTATATGATATTGCATGTATACCTCACAATAAAATTATATACATACATGAATTGATAATATTTTTAAATACATATGTATTATATGTATCTTTTATATTATTCCTTGCATTAATAAAACATGTATAAAACTATATATAAGTATCATGTATCTATTGATAATATTATTTAACATACGGAGATTAGTATATTATATAATTTAATAAAATATGAATATACGTAATTTTGTGTACATGTACATATATATTTTTTTATTTATGAGAATTACACACATATTAATGTATTATATATATGTATTACATATTAAGGTATAAATGCATTAAAACAGTAAGAATGAATAATTCTGGGTTGAAAAATAAAAAACTGAAGTTATAAAACAATATTTTACTGTTTTCTGAAAAACTTGATTATAACACAAAATTATTATAATTTAGTGTTTGAAAATAGGTATGTGAAACGTAAATTTTTATCACAAATACATTTAAATACAGAAAATGGAATTATAGTTCCAAATCAAACAGGCCCTTGTTTTTTTTATTAATAACTAGCTTCGAGCCCTTTGTGATGGTAAAGAGACACTTTTTAAAACTCTCATTGTGAAAGAGAGTATAGTTAAGACATGCTAAAAATATATTTAACATAGTAAAATGATATATTGATGGTGAATAATGTGGTTGAATATCTTAATATTGTTTTAAATAAATGAAAATTAATATTAAATTAATATATAAAAAATATTATGAAAGAGACTGTGAGTGAATATATTCACAGTGAAAGAATTCTAAAATGCAGTTAAAGAAGAAGCATGCATATGTCACATACACAATACACAAATATATGTGGTTCGGCACCTTACCTATGTCCACGAAGAGGTCACTTGATTTTTATTAGTTTCTCTTAAAGTACGAAAAGTACATCCCCCTTGCCCATGAGGTGTGGGTTGTATTTATAGTTATGTAAGACTGTAGTATTTATATTATTCAAGGAAATCCCTTGGATTGTTGTTGGCTCGTGTGGTGATCCCCTAAATATCTTGTCCAAGAGTTTGGGTAACTGATGTGAGCTTAATTAAAATACTAACTTCTTCGTGATTATTCGCGTGATAAATATTTGTATTTATCTTTTCCATCCATATATTGGGTCGGGCGTGCATTAAGCATTATTGGGCTTGGTCAGCAGGCCTGAGTTAGGTCCAATTATGGTTTGATCCTCATAATTGCCCCTAAAATTCATGACCAAATCAAAGCCAGAATTGGGCTAGATGATTTTATTCTTATCAAATGCCCACTTGTGTGATCTGCTTCTAATGAATTTGTATCGGCAGCTAAAGTTGTAAATAGGTTGTAGTTGTAAGGGTACGCTCGTCTGAGGAAAAAGTGAAGTGCCAGAACTTGCTTTGATTTCCCTACCTTATGATTATACGCCCTATTTCAAACTTTATTTTGCTTTTACACTTTTCATCCAAACGTCATCTTTGCTTCTTTTCTCCTGCTATTAAAAAACTCAGAGCTCTCATTTGCCTTCATCTATTTTGCAAGTGTCTTCAGATTCTTTTTCGTTCTTCGTCTTTGTAGCTTTTTTCTTCAATGACCATAATTTATTTTTTTGAGAATGATAAACACACTCCATGGTAAAACTGTAAATAATTTTAGGAAAGCGTATTCTATTCCATCCTGGGTCACGATCGACTGTGCCCCCATGCCTAGAGATGTCAGAGCCATTGATGGGGGGACACTGGATTCACACCCTTGTTGTGGTCCAGGGGAGATTGGATTTTCTCCCAAACCCTCTATTTTTGGAATTCTTTGAGTTCTTCAGGGTGGTTCCAACCCAATATGCACCCTGCCCCCAATATATGGTATATTATCAATGGGGTAAATAGGATAAACGAGCTCTATGGGACCAAACTTGGTATCCAGAGATCATGTATTATTATATATGTTCTCATACCACAGATGGCCTTCTTTACTTAAAGTCAAGGGAAGTCCAATAGGGTGTTGGTCATAACCCTCCTTGATTCCAACAAGGGATATTAGGATCAGAGGCTTATTACCAAAAATTGACAACATTCTTCGCTCCCTGAGGATAAAGAATGCACTGGGTTTCTGTTTTGAGACTGGGGGGATGAAATAAGTTAATGCTTGATCCTTATTCACTTGTGCTTGTTTATCATTCTGCTGTATTATTATTATTATTATTAATAATGCATTTTTGTGGTGTTTTTAAGCAGCTTGTAGGAAGAACAAGGAGCCTTCCCTCAACGACATCGACGTTGCTAGTTTATTGAAGGCTTGGAGGGTGAAAGAGAATGATCAGCCTCTTTTCTTTTGGAGTACACTAATACTACTAGAAGCTTCACTGCTCGCGCGGTAAACGATATTCCTGAGCTTCCCATCTCTAACTATAAAGTCTCATCTTCAATAAAGTCCCTTGACGTCAACTCAATCCTACCAGACAAAGAGGATTTCATGGCTCCTCCCAGGAAGAGGGTTCTTCTACTAAATAATGAAGATGTCCCCTTCTTCAACAAGGCTAAGTCCCAGAAGAGAATTGAAATTGAATCGTCTAAAGCTGATGATTGAGGTCTGATCACCAGGGAGAAGAAAAAGGATGAGGAAAAGTGAAGAAGAAAGAAGAGGAAAAGGATAAGAGAAAGACCTTTATGGCCTATCCTTTTTCTAAGAGAAGCGACATCCCTCCCTCTCTTTCAAAACCTCTCAGGCTACGTTTGTGGCCCCAAATTCCTTGTTGGCCCATGGCCTGCTGAGGGAGGCATTACTCGCGGCTGATCACGAGCGGCTGAGGATGCTGGGACCTGACCAGCTTTTTATTAGCGCTTCCCAAACTCTTTCACCGGTGGGGATTTTCTTTTGCTTTATTTTTACTTTTAGTCAATAAATTACTATTTGTGAATGTACCTAATACTTGCCCATTGCTTTGTTTTGCATTTTATGGTGAAGTTTACCAGCCTCTTAGATGGTCGTGCAGACCAGTCCAAGATTAATAATTAACTTAGCCTAGCCCTTAAGAATATCGAAGAGTCCATGACTAAGGCCCAAGAGGTTTATGATCAAGAGAAGAAGGTTACTTTTGAGGCCATAACCTCGTTGAAGATAAATAATGGCCTATTGAAGGTTGAGAATACTCAGTTAAAGGTAAAAAATTCTTACTTGATCACTGAGTCTGTTGAGTTCCCTACGGCTAATGATGCCAGTTATGCGCAAGGTTCGGGCGAGGCTTATGTTGATGCTAGGGTCCAAATAGCCTATACTCGAAACGTTAACTTTAAGAATGGCTGGAATCAAGCCCCGATAAAAGCTTAAGTCTCTGTTGAGTTCGAGCTATTTAGTGAGAATCACCCTGGTTCCCCTCCAAAGGTTGATGAGGTGCCCTCCACCAGTAACCCTGTCGATCAAGCCAAGGAGGTGGCAATGAAGGGGAGGGAGCTAAGGTTGAGGAGCAGGTGAAGAAATGAGGCATTTAGTTTCTAGGATTTTTGCTTGTGCTTTGTACTCCCCTCTTTTTTGTTGTTGAATTGTAAGGGCTCAACCCATTCTGTTTATGTACTGATGAAAAAGTCTCTTCTTTTCATAATCTGTTTGCACTTGTATTGAATATCGCTCTTCTTAATATTTTTACTGATTTATTGCTTACCTTGTTAGCTTTTCCTTTGTAGCATATTATCGAGGAGATTCCCTCATTTTTCAGTAACTTAAATAATGTGCCTAGGTGGGATGTAAGCAACCAGGCTCGCCAAGAATTTTTAACTGCTTGTAAAGCCCTAGAGAAAAGGATTGAGGCTTACAAAGACCAGTCCACCTTGGGCGCAAAACTAAAAGACGACCTAGAGGACTTATAAGATGTGGGATCCTCCATGCAGAAAGAGATAAATGATTTGAGGGCCCAACTTGCAGAAGCCAAGGATGTGGGGGAGGTAGGCGCCCTAGTCCAGTTAGAGAATCATGATATGAAAAAGAGACTTGTTAAGGCCGAGGAGAAAGTTCAGAGGAGAAACATCATGATTATGGGATTTAATTATGACATGAAGAAGCTTGGATATCTTTTCAGAATGATCCCCCGAGCTGCCTGGTAGGCAGGCTATGATGAGGGATGGCAAGATGCCGCTGTGAGGCAATTGGAAGCTCGAGATAAGGCCTACAAGCACGGTTGGCTGCCCTTAAGTTTGCTAAAGAACCTAAGGATTTCCATCTCTGGTATATATACCACATTGAGTGTCCAGCGTACAAGCGACCTCCCTTTGGGCGAGATGAGACGTGGGTACCCTTGGACACCATTCCCCTTCAACTTGTTGAGATTTACTTGTAAGGTCACAATAGCGAAGACGTGTATCGGCCTGATCCTAATGACAGTCGAAGAAGCCGATCGATAAGTTTTTATCTAGCTAACCATAAATCGTTGTAACATTTTTTGTACTATGTGTAATAATTTTATAATTGGTATCAAGACATTTGTCGAAAAGTTGAATTAATGCTAGTCTTTATGCATTTTTCCATTCCTTTATGCCAAGAATGTGTTATATTTGTCTATCTTACCTTTTAGGTCATCTTGTCACTCTCCCTTAGGCCTAAAGGAGACAATGATAAAAATGCACCTGATCTATGGGCAATCCATCAATTCAGGATTTTATCCGACCAAACAAAGTTGGTTTACTGCCTAGGGATCCCTCGTAGGGCTTTATCTTGCCTGGGTAAATCGTGAGGTCGCATGTGTTGGTTGTAACAAGGACTTGGGAACTTTAATTATTAATTGTAATAAGCCAGATTGCCATTGTAATTAAGTTAAAGTCTGATTGGCACTATTAATGATTTTAAGCCTATTACTTTGGAAGCGGTGTACATCAATTGAATAACTAATAGATTGAGCGAATGGAAGAAAGGCATTTATTCGTAACTGCAATGATAAACTGCGAGCAACATGAGTTTTGAAATAAAAATTTGCAAAAACCAAGTACTGAAAGATAAAACTAAAAATATAATTTCTTGAGGTTAGACGCATTCTATGATCTTGGTATTTCTCTGCTTCCATTATTTTTAAGAGATAGGCTCCCTTTAGATCATCTCTGATTACTTTGAATAGTCCCATCCAGTTAGGTCCTAGTTTGCCATACGACGGCCTTACGACGACGTCGGGAACCTCTTTGAGGACGTAATCCCCAACCTAAAATTTCCTCGAATTGACCCATTTATTGCTTTGCTTTGCCACCTGCTGCCAGTATAAGGATAACTTGATCATGGCTTGTTATCTTCATTAGTCTATTTGGTCAAGTTCAGCGTGAAGGGGATCATCGTTCAGACCTTAATCGACAACCTTAGTTCTCATGGTTGGGGGTAGTTTCAAGTGGAATAACAACTTCCATTATATATATCACGGTGAAGGGCATTTCCCCGATTAAACTTCTCGATGTAATGCGATATGCCTAAAGCATATGAGGAAGCTTATCCACCCAAGCGCCTTTTTCTCTTTCCAGCCTCTTTTTTCGGCTATCTAGCATTATGTTGTTGGAGGCCTTTACCTGGCTATTGCTTTGGGGGATACACCACTAAACTCAAGTGGTTCTTGACTCCATGCTCGTCACAAAAACCTTTAAAAGGTCCACTTTCAAACTGCATGCCATTATAAATAATGATGGCCCTTGGTACCCCAAAGTGAGTTATGATGTTCCTCTAAATGAATGTTATTATGTTTGCATCTCTGATGTTCGCCAGTGGTTCTACCTCAATCCATTTGGTGAAATAATATGTGTCGACTAATAAGTATTTACGATTTCCTAGCGCAGTAGGTAGTGGTCCCACGATATCCACCCCCAATTGTGCAAATGGCCATGGTTTGGTCAATGGCCTCAGGTTATTGGCTAGTTGATGAACCATGTGAGATAATTTTTGGCACTTTTCTCACTTACGACCATGGGAGAGAATTTTCTACATATACGGTTATTAGTAACCTTTTTTATTGCTCGGAAGGTTAGGGACCTCCCTCTTGCATAGCTTCCATAAATCCCATTATGAAGTTTGTGAAGAACTTGTTCGACACCTTTTGGGTGTAGGGATTAGAGGTAGGGTCTATGAAGGATTTTTTTCAAATTTTTCCCCCTGGGGTCTAGATAGAAATGAGCAACTTTCATTATGACTTGTGGGATGATTTTTTATCGATCGGTAGTGTCCCATTATCTAAGTATGCAATGGTTGGATCCATCCAGCAGGGACCATTCTCAATGGAGAGAATCTGCTCAGAGATCATCGTCTTGTTAATATTGGGCTTGGCATGGAATTTTTCTTCTATTGTTCTCCTGATATTGGAGTTTATTGCTGAGCTTAGAGCTGCTAAAGCATTAGCACAACTGTTACGCTCCCGGGGGAATTATTGAGCGTGGACTTCATCAACTTGCTTGATCAGTTCGTGCACCACTGGGATGTAGGCCATCATCCTATCATCCTCAGCATTGAAGTCTTTACGTACTTGATTGTACACCAGCTTGGAGTCGCAGTAAGCATTGAGTCGACCTGCCCCCAATAAATGGGCCTTGCACATGCCAGTTATAAGTGTTTTGTGCTCAGCCTTATTATTAAAGGCTTTAAAGCCCAATCTGATTCCCTGCTAGATCATTGCGTATTTTGGAGTTATGAGGACAATTTCGACACCTTCTCCTTTGAATGGAAGCACAATCAACACATAACGTCCAACTCTCAAACTGACTCTGCTCATGGGTTTTTGATTGATAGACTAACTGTTGGTCGATAGGATCATCTTTTGTGAATTCTGTAATAAAGTCAACCAAAATCTTCCCCTTGATTTCTATCCTCGGTTAAAAGTTAATTCCAAACCTCCCAAGTTCAATCTACCATTTTAACATTCATCTAGAAAGGTCGGCTTTACGAAGGACGACCTTAAGGGGGAAAACAGTAATAGTGTGGGCCTCAAAGTAGTGCTTAAGCTTTCTAGAAGAAATCACTAATACATAAACAAGTTTTTCCAACGGCAAGTAGAGCTACTCGGCGTCTAGGAGAGTTTTAATGGCATAGTAAATGGGAAACTATTTTACCTCTTTCTTGGAGACTAAGGCTGAGCTAACCGCGTGTCTTAAAATTATAAGGTAGAGGTAGCGGGGTCCCCTTGATTGGGAATCGCCAGTAATAGAGGCTTTCTTAGTTAAGATTTAATTTCTTATAAGGCCCTTAAGCACTCGATATTTCAGGTGCGTCATGTCTCTTTCTTGTACAGTTGGAAAAACGATCGATAATGCTCAAATGACTTCGAAATGAAGCGATTGAGTGATGCAAATAACCCAGTGAGCTTTTAGATCTCATGCAATGTCTTCGGCAGCTGGACACTGTTTATAGCCTCTATTTAATTTGGATTGGTCTCAATTCCCCTCTTGCTGACCAAATAACCAAGGAATTTTTCTGATTGGACCCCCAATGAGCACTTGCTCGCATTGGGCTTCATTTCATAGTGCCTGAGGATTTCGAAGGTATTAGTCAGGTCCTAGAGATGGTCGTTCTTACTATTGCTCTTGATGAGCGTGTCGTCAATGTACAGTTCCATTATTTCTCCCATTTAACGTTTGAAATCTTTGTGACTAGTCTTTAGTACACAGCTCTTGTATTTTTCAGGCTGAATGCCATGACCTTTTAGCAATACATGGCTAAGTGTGTTATGAATGAAGTTTTATCTTGATTGGGGACGAACAGAGAAATATGGTCATACCCTGAGTAAGCATCCAGAAAGCTCATTCGTTCATGGGCTGTAGTGGCGTTGACTAGTTAACTTATCTTTGGCAAGGGAAAAATTCTTGGGGCACACCTAATTGAGGTCGGTGAACTCTATACAGACTCTCCAGCTACTGTTGCTTTTACGAACTATGACTGGATTGGAGACACACTTTTAGAATTAAATTTCTCTGATGGACCTTGCCTCTAGAAGTTTCCCTGCCTCCTTTTCTACTGCCTTTGCCTTTTTAAGGGCTGTTCGGTGAGCTTTTTATATGATCAGTTTGAATATTGGATGCACGTGGAGATGATGACGGATGATCGTATGATCAATCCTTGACATCTCATGCGGATCCCATGCAAATACTAATAATTTTCATTTCAGGAAGTAACCAACTCCTTTCTTTCATGGTCGGCTAGTGTAGCACCGGTTGAAAATTTCCTCTCCAGTCGGCTTTCATAAAAAATAACCTCCTTTAGGTTTTTGATGACCCTGTCAGTGGAGTGGACCCTGGTTTCCTCCACCCCTGGTCGGTCGTGCCGTAGTTGCTATTTCGAAGGAGTGACCCCATCCTCGGTCGCCTACAAAAAAACATTTTTATTTTTTTTCTTCTCGTGCTTGGGTCTAATGTCAGAGATGTAACATTTTTTAGCAATGTATTGGTCACCTCTTATCGCCATTACGCCCTGATTTATGATACACTTGAGCTTTTAGTGGTAAGCATAAAGCACATCTCTCATAGGATGAAGGCCACCTTATCGAGAATGGCATGATATGGTGAATATATCCACTACTAAAAACTCAACGAGCTTTGAAATATTTCTTGCCCTCACTGGCAGGGTCATCTTTCCCAATGGTATAGTCATCTTTCCTGCACAACTGACCAAATAGAGGGTCGCTTCCTTATGATCTGACACCTTGAGCTTCAGCTCTGATCTGACGAATTAAGCTTGAGCTTGTATAAGAGCTCTAAGTGCATTACCTCCGAAGATCTACCCTGATCCACTAGTAACTTCTTCACATCAAGCTTGACCAAACGTACACCAAGCTTGACTAAATATAATCAACTTCCTCTGGTCATCGACGCTTGCCCTCTTGGCTGTTGGCGAGATCTATTTATAAGGCATCTATCACAACTGTAACTTTCTTGAGATCCATCCGAATAACATTTTCCTGAATCTACTTGTGGTCGAATGCCCCATGTATCACTACAAACTCATGTCCTGCCTCATTGTCCAGGATGTTATTGGGTTTTTGGTCACCGTTAGTGATGACCTGGTCGGACTTCTTCTCTATATATTCATTCAAGTGCCCAGCCTAGGCCAACTCCTCTCGATGAGATTTTAGCACCTTAGAGTTCTCAGTCTTGTGGTCATTCTCTTTGTGGAATGCACACGAGAGCGTGCTATTCCTTTTAGTCGGATATCCTCCCATCTTCTTTGTCCACTTAAAAAACTATTGATCCTTAATTTTTCCCGGGATCTTATAGTACGGTTCCTTAAAAACTGTGTTGATGGATTGAAAAGCTTTAGATGAATCAAACTTTCCCCCGTTCTTATTATTGTTTTGATTCTTGTTTCCTTTCTTGGTATTATTTTCCATACCACCCCCTTTGTTTGCTTTCGTGTGACCAGTTTCTACCTGGCTGGTCTGGGCCGTGTCCTCCACTTTGGCGTACTTTTCAATACACGATATGAGATCGTCAATGGTGTCATCCTCCTTTTTGGTGAGAGACTGGTGCAGCATTGAAGTAGGGTTAATCCGATATTAAAATATGCCACGGTAGCCTGCTCCGAGCAGTCTTCCACTTCATTGAACACTTCTTATTAACTCTTGATATACTTGCGTAGAGTATCTTTTGGCTCCTTCTT
The DNA here is from genome assembly GCA_949130495.1 of Sambucus nigra. NCBI lineage: Eukaryota > Viridiplantae > Streptophyta > Magnoliopsida > Dipsacales > Adoxaceae > Sambucus > Sambucus nigra. The sequence continues at coordinate 70,729,216 of OX422211.1, read as the reverse complement.
CATTATGAGCAGCGAGTCTATCCTCTTCGGGTGTGAGCTGCTAGTTATGAAGTGAGTAGTAAAGGCCTCAACAAAGTCCTTGAATCTCTTAATAGATCTATGAGAAGGGAAAGTGCGGCACATCAGAGCGTCATTGTGACTCCATAAAGTCATGGCTTACTTGTACTGTCGAACATGATCTATGGGGTCAGTGTTTCCATCATAGATTTTAAACATGGGTATTATAAACTTCTTCGGGGTTTCCTCCTCCTCAATAGACCTTGAGAAAGGAGACTTCATCAGGGTAATCAGAGCTCTCCTTATCATTTCCTTTATAAGTCTAGCTCCTCGGTGAGTTGGATGTTGATCCATTTCTTTCCAGACCAAACTCCTTATGTCATACATGGCACTCATTATCTCTATGGTGCCTTCCTAGATGACTTCCATGTTCTGAACGCTCTTGGTTGCATCTAGTGCTCTTTCCTCGATTAAGAGTTTTGCTCCCCTGAGGACTAGGAATCCGACCACATCATTTTCAGTTTTCCTCGTAAAGTTCTCTCTTCATTCTTTCCAATCGTCGCTGGAGGTGAGTTGCCTCCTCTTGCGGTTGAAGTATTGATTCGTATGCGTCGACCAACCGTGAGATCTGGGAATATCTAGGTTGCCCTTGGCTCTCCTCGAAAGGTTATTTCTCTGGTTGAAATTTTGGATTCACATCTTGACGGACCTCAAATAAGACCCTCAATGGAGCTAAGTCAGCTCGCACATATCCATGTTGGGGTGCACTATTTGGGTGGTGAGACATCGTAGCTATTCTTTTATAGGTATTGCTTTCGTTAAAATGAAGTCGCTTCCCACAAACGGTGCCAAATGTGAGTGCAAATATTCACAATGAAAGAATTCTAGAAAGAAATTAAAAAATAAGCATACAAATGTCACGTACATAACACATATATATACGTGGTTCGGTAACTTGCTTATGTCAACGAAGCGGTCGCTTGAATTTTATTAGTTTCCCTTAAAGTACGAAAATTACATCCCCCTTAGCCCTCGGGTCTAGGTTGTAGTTATAGTTGTGTAAAACTATAATGTTTCGATTATTCAAAGAACTCCCTTGGATTGCTATTGGCTCGTGTGATCCCCTGAATATCTTATACGAGATTTTGGGCAACCGATGTGAGCTTAATTGAAATACTAGATGCTTCGTGATTATCCACGTGATATATGTTTGTATTTATCTTTTCCATTCACATATTGGGCCGAGCGTGCATCAAGCGATGTTGGGCTTGGTCGATAGGCCTGAGTTAACTCCAATTATGGTTTGGTCCCCACAGAGGCTGTTATGCTTAAAAGTACATAAAAACAACGTAAAATAACCCTAAAGAATTCAAGATGGACTCATCAAATAGATTATAAAATCTTAGTTCGTAGCATAAACGTTTTATACAATATATGTCACGTTATAAATTTATAAAAAAATATATTTTAACAAACCTAATAGGCACAACATATTAGTATCTATAGTTATGAAATTGTAAGTGTAAATATAGTGCACTACTAATACGTGAAGCAAACATACAAATTAAGAAACCTGCTGAAGTATTTAAAACCATCACACCCAAAAAATTCAGAGAGGAAAATAATTTTCACTAGAGCCTTCATTCAAATATCTAAAGTATTCATTCAACTTGAGAACACCTCTGTAAACCCCTTCATCCAAATACATGGCTGTCAGAAAAAATATTTGTGAGATAATAAAATACACTAACACACTTAATATTTGAGAGATAAAACTTAATATGAGGAGATAATTTTTCTTTACTACTCACACAATATTTTTGACTTTTTATGACTTCACTTCAAATGCCAACATTACATGGGTATTTATAGAATCTTAAAAATGTATCTACCTAAATACATGTACCTATTACATTTATTGTAGACATACCCTATTTAGACTTATATACATGAACCTCCTAATACATGAAACAATTAAATGCATGTATTAATCAAATATATATATGTGTGTCAACGTTAATCTAGATAATACAAAATTAATAAATGGCTTAATGAAGTGTACAAGTGTCAACGTATGGAAGCGACAAATGTCGACGCTGGGTTGTGATGTCAATTTTAGGTATATACTATAATATTTCACTTTAATTATCTTTAGTATATAATTAAAACTATAGGTTTTATTCTCATATTTGGACGACATCGTAAATTAGCATTAGTTATCTCAAGCTGCAATAAATTATTTGACATGTGGCACTCCAATTCATGGCACCTTAGCCATGTCAAATAAGTAGCTCAAGACTCTTTTACCAAAGTCCATTTACCTTCTAACATTTTCATCTAAAAAAATAACTATTTTCATCTCGCAAGAAGTTTGTTCACTTTCCCTACCTTCTATGAAAACTCTATTGGTCTCAATAACATATGCCTTTCATCCTTCACCATCTCCCTTCATTTAACAAGTTAAAATTACGTCATAGGGACCATTTAGTGCGTGTTGAAATATCTTTCATTGTGTTAAAAAAATGACCTAAGTAAAATTTGTGGTCAGTTGTTCATTCACCACGGTGAAATAAAATGAATATGGTGAAAAGTGAGGTGAAACTTTACACACTTTAAACCATAGGTAAAGTGAATCTTTTAACAGGTGAAAACAACTAAATGTGTTTTGTGACCAAACTAACTTTCCACATTTTACCATTTACCAATGTCAATCACGTCATTTAGCATAAAAGAATCTCTAAAACCTCATGACCTTTAATGAAATTGTCTCTCTCTCTCTCTCTCTCTCTCTCTCTCTCTCTCTCTCGTTTGATGAACACTGTCCAAATATGTTCGTCATTGTGTTTTCTTTGCTAAAATCATATATGTTCATAATTGTGTTGATATCTGTTCAAAATTCTTTGTTCGGGATTGTACCTTAACCTAATCTACTTCAAAATCAAACTTATCTTCTCAAAAAACCTCAACAGTTCCCCCTTTATATTCGTGATCGTGTCAATCTGATTTTGAAGGTAAGGATTTCTAATTTAAAATATGTTGATTTTGTGACCTAGTTTAGATCAACTGATACATATTGATTTGGTGCTTTAATTTAGAATAATCAATATATGTAAAATTATGGCACTGATTATTTTGTTGATCAATGAAAAAATGTTGATATGATTTTATTCGTCAATTAATACATGGTGATTTAGTTCTTTCTTTGGATGTAATTTTAGATTTGCATAGTTTTTTGATTTAGTTAGTTGTTTAAATATTTATTTTGTTGATCAGTTAAGACTTGTTGTTGATCAATTGATACATGTTTAGTGCCCTACTTTGGATGTAATTTTAGATTTGTATAGATTTTCTATCTAGTTGGTTGTTTGAATATGTATTTTGTTGATAAATTAATACATTTGATTTAGTAAATTAGATTTAATTCAAGATCTATGTATTTTTAGATTTATTTAGGTTAAATCTGTTTTTTTCAATCTTCATACACATACACACACACATTCGTAATTTGTACATGATTTTTTTTCTCATTAAAAAAACTGGTCTCCAATTTGTTTTTGTTCATTCACACATGGTGCAAATTATGGGTTAATATCAAACTTTGATGTACAGAAATGGCACGACTTATCTTGTCTAGTAGGAGGAGGATTTTACTATTACACGAGAGTGTTAGGACTATTTAAAGTCTTAAAACCAAATTTTGTATTACACTCCTCCTGCGAAGAATTCGCCATTATGAGAACTGAATGCTAAAATCAGTGTCTCTTTGGTACCCCTATTCATATTAGGTCCATTTGTTCAAATTAACCCGAGAGAGTGACTTAACATGTAAGGAAAAACTTTGTATGGATGGACAGACTTTCAACAAGTTGTATCAATACTTCATAGTATTGGCAAGTGTAATACCCCGTATTTTTATAACCCTTAAATTTGGGGATTTATTAAATTTAAATTGAGATATTAATTTAATATTAATTCGAAAATTATTTTAAATATTTACTAGCGTGATGAGAGTTAGTAATTATAGGAAATTTGTTGAATATTACTCAATGGATGAAGTAATATGTATAATCGAATTTATGAAATTATCATGAGTGTATAATCTGATAATTGTGGAAATTAAATTGGGACGCACCCGTGTCATGTCGGGATTAAATTATTATTATTTAAAGTGAATAAATTATAAGTTGCCCGTATGGTCTTTTCGACTGCGCCAATGTGTCCGGAAGGGTCGAGATAGTCAAAATAATATACCTGGGGGTTTAGTTCGGGTCTCGGGGAGTTTTTAAGCCTAATTGACATCTCGGGAGGATATTATAGACATTTTATATTCTTGGGCAATTAAATCCACGAATTTCCTAAGGATATATCAACCTTTAGGAGTTATCTTCTAGGGTTAACAAACACAAAACCAAAGAACGACCATTAGAGAAGGAGTTGGAGAGCTTTCCAAGCAACTCAAGCTCAAACACTCACCCGTTTGCACCGCCACCACCATCAAAGCGTAGATCGCATGACGAGGAACACAACTATACCTCTTTCGTCCACAAATCAAAAACCCAAATTTCAGGCAAGTATCTATCTTGATTTATTTTTAATTAATGTTTCAATCATGTTAGTCTAGGGTTGTTTAGAACATGCTTCATGGAAGAAATTACTATTTTGAGACTTAAAATCATATGCTGTAGAGGAAGTAGTCATATTCTGGACATTTAAATCACATGTAGAGGTTAAGCCACGAATTTGTATGGATTTTAAATCAAGTAATCTGGAAAAGAAATGGAAGAATGGAAATTAAATAAAAAAATTAGGGTTCTTGAAGTTTATGTGAATTTTACCCCATTAAATCGTTATACTTGATGAATTCGGACATATTTTACGTAAAAAATCATATAGATAGGTATATAGTACTTGTAGAATTGTTGTTTGGGAGTTTGGGGATCGTTAATGGAGATTTGGTTGAGGTTGGATAGGTAAACCCGTAACTGGACAATGGCAGGTTTTGTCATAACTGCTTGATCGATCAAGAACATCGATCAATCGATGGTATCGATCGGTCGACCCCCTTCCCTCGATCGATCGATCCCTCCTGGAAAACTGCGTATTTTCCTTCTTTAAGTTTAATTCGGTTAAAATGCGTAGGAAGCCTTAATCATTATTGATAGAGCATAATGAATTATAAAGAGGACTAGTAGGGCCTAGGTAGACCCCGTTGAGTAAAATTTAAGGTAGGATGAAATTATGGGTTAACGGGGAGTTATTCACACATACAAAATCATTCATACGTCTAATAAAAGATCGAGATTCGTGAGTAAGTTAGACTAGAAGATAAGTGAGAGTGCCTACTAAAATTATATTTAGGGAAATAGAATACTTCTAGAAATGAGAAGTAAGTATGGAGTAACTTATATATGAAAATAAAAGTGACGGGTCCATTATGCGAGATAATCGAGCGAAATGTGCTAATAACGGATAATTATAATTATGGGCAGTGGGCGCGCTAAATTTAGAAATGTAAATATTTATATATATATGATTATGTAATTGTACATATATTATATATCTGTGTAAAAATCATACCCGAGCTACTTGCTATCACGGGAATTTCCGTACCGGGACAGTCTTATCTCGATTGGGCCTTTATGGGGGATAACGACTTGTACCCTAGAAGATAGTATCCTTGATACATGCTATTTGAGTGATAATCAGATGATCCTAAGAGACATGAGGGTATGTGCTGACCTCTTAGTGACTTGGAACTATACTTTGCCTCTAATTGTATGTGTTTTGTGTTAATACATTTGCGAGTGATTCCGAACTAGTATTTTCCTTAGTACGAGTAATACGGGGACTTGATAGCAGAGTATGCCAGCACCATAGATTTTATGTAGGGTGCAGATAGTATATATATATATATATATATATATTATATGAGTGACTAATATATATATATATATACTTAAGTATGAGAACTTTCTACTGTGTATAAAAGTAGTTAAGTAATGAATAAATACTCCAACTTTATTATAAGTGTTTGGGAATTGTGTGACATCATTGGGTTGTTTTAAATAACATAAGATATATGAGATAGCTTAATTTTCAGAAATTAATTATCTTAGCCATGGTATTTATCGGAATGAAACCTTATGGTAAAGTTAAGTTAAAATAAACTTTTAAGATTAATAGTACGGTAGACGTGCACACTAGATGAGATGTGATAATTTCTCAAGAGAGTGTCGCACACTAACATGGTTGTTTCATTAGCCGGTAAGCGTTTTAAATACTTGCTAAACTAATTTTTAAAACTGTTTTACACTCGGGCTCTGACCCGTTTCCTGTTATTTCTTTTCTCTTGTATATATATGTATATATTACAGGTGCCCAGCCACAGGGGAGTCATGCTTAGATTTTTTGGAATGGACGCGCTGCAGCTTAGGTGAAAGTTGCAGGCCATTGCTTTGACGACCTCGTTGATTGACTCCACTCTTATTATAGTTCTGATTAGTTAGGGCATGTGTCGTCCGTTTCCTTATTCAGTTGGATTGTCAGGGATTTTAATTCATTTATTTTTCAGTATTTTGGTACTCTTTGGGATGTAATTCGTGTCAGGATGATTTCATTTGTAGTTTATAGACTTGGTATTGGTTTATCTGAATGGTTAAATTCTGCTGTGTTCATTGCCATCTTTAACATTTATACGATTCGTAAACATTTAATTATTTAAAAGTTTTTCTTAATGGAATTAAATAAAATAGAAATAAGGTTTAAATTGTTTTGACACTTAGCTTAATTATGTCGGGTGTTTAAATTGGAAACTTTATTTTGCGACAGTGATGCTAACAATGAACCAACCGTTCACCTTGATTTTAATTTAATAAAGGACTGATCACCCGGTATTTAATTAGGCGGGGTGTCACAGGAAGTTAAAGAATACTAGGAGTGAAAGTGTTGAAGAGATGGTAGCGATAATTGTGTGTGCACTTGCACATCATTTTAAGAATAGGGATATTAAGAATAAGTTTATGCGTTCGAAAGAAATAATTAGTAGACATTTTGGGGGATGTGTTATCCGTTGTGATGAGGTTGCAAATCCACTTGCTTAAGAAACCATTGGTGGTTAGTGAGATTTGCATGGACGATAGATAAAAATTGTTTAAGGTACAAATGTGCATTTATGTATAACTTTTAAAAGTAAATTTTAGGATTTATGTTTTGGTTTTGACTATTTGTTTTATGTCTTTTCATAATTGTTTGGGATCCTTGGATGGGACATATATTGAGGTACATGTAAAACTAGAGGATCAGGGGAGATATCGTACTAAGAAGAGTGACGTTGACACAAATGTCCTCGTCGTATGCTCCCACAACCTCAAATTTATCAACATTCTTCCTAGCTGGGAGGGTTCGGCGAAAGAATCTAGAGTTGTTAAAAAAGATATTTATAGGAGAAATGGTTTGAAGATCCCCTTAGGGTATGTTTTTAACATAAAATAGTAGATGTTTTATTTTTCCAACGTGCTAACCTAACTTTATAAATATGTAAGGTCATTACTATCTTTTTGATGTTAGTTATCCAAATGGTAGCGGCATTCTTACACCTTATAGAGGAAAACGATATCATCTAAATGGTTGGGGAGTGGGACAAGAGGCGGAGATAAAAGACGAGCTTTTTAATCAAAAGCATTTTGAGGCTAGGAATGTACGCGAGAGGTGTTTCGGGAAAAAATGGGTTGATTCCGACATTCTTTCCCACAGAATTTAAAAATGCATCATCATAGCATGTGTGCTTCTCCATAACCGTATATGAAATGAAATTCCAACTAAGATGGATCCCCCAAATCAAGTGAATGTAGAACCACGCGAAGAGCCTTATACACACATAGACACATCATAAAAGTGGAGCGAACGGAGGGATAATCTAGCAATCGAAATGTATATGTTTGAGAACAATTAGTTTGTTATGCATTTAAGGATCTCTAGTACATTAATTAGTGTTGATTATGAATGTGCTAGACTCTATTCGTATTAATAATCCTCATATGTACTCAAATCTAAATCAGTAATTGTTTATGTTATTGACATTAATTATAATAAGTTATCTATTATTAGTGTACACTGTTTTCAACTTTTTTGGGCATAGTTTGCGTTTATATTTACTATTTGTTATTGCAATTTTTTTATAGTTGGGAACACTTAATTAATTAGTTGCGAATTATTTTTTATTAGAAAAATATTTTTCTTTACTTGGTAATTGTTTTTTCCCATTTAGGAATTATTTTTTATAGTGGGGAACTGTTTTTTATAGTTGGGACTTTTTTTAACTGGGATTTTATTAATTAAGTCTGTTTTTATAATTGTTAACTATTAATTAATTAGTTTGAAACTCCTTTTTATATTGAAAATTGTTTTTTTTAATTAAGAACTATTTTTTTAAAGTTGAGAATTATTTGTTTTCATTATTGGAAAATGTTTTTTAAGTTGGCACTGCGTTTTTTAAATTGGGACTGTTTTTTATAGTTGAAAGCTATTATTAAATTAGTTGGAATTGTTTTTTTTAAATATAATCTATTTTTTATGGGGAAGTTTTTTCTCAATAATCAATTAAACTTTTTGTACTTATTTGTTTTGCACATCCACCCAAATGCAAAGGGGTTATTCGACAACATGTTTTCACATTTCAATTCACTAGTCTATATTTTTCAAGGTGATAGAGCCATGGGAACTAACGCAATATTTATAGCACATGTCAAAGATCATGTTGATGAAGAGGAGGTTGCGACGGAGGCAAAGGGTGTCAATTTGGATGATGACACGGAGATATAGGCTACAGATACCTCCTCGGCTACGAGTAGTATTGGTAGTGGTGGTGGATCAAAATAGAAACGTAAAACGCAACGCTGTAGCACTTCCTCCAATTATAGTGTAAGCAATGATCTCTTATCTGAAAATCCCTCCAAGCTTTGTGGAGCGACAATCCCTTACTTGTCTACCCTGACCAAAGTTCTTTTCAAGGCGATTGATGGCGTGGAAAAGATTGCACAAGAGGTTTTAAAGAGTGAAGGCTTGACTCACACTGACTGATTGGTGATGGTGGAACCTTGGCAGCTAATCCACATCGGGCGGCCTTGTTTATGAATGTACCCGATGAAGAGAAGGCAAATTTCTTAGCAACAATTTTTAATTTTGTGAGGTTGTAAGATCAAAATTTATCATTGTTCACATTTTTATTTATTTTGGTTTGGCGTATCCCATTACACAAACGCGACACCTAAACACTTCTACGTCATTACTTCTTGGTAATTGAAGACTATGTTGAAGCTTGTCAAAGAATGCAATATTTGGTCATCTCAACAATCATGGAAGAAGTATGCGATTGCAGTGGTAAAAAGGTTCTGAATATTTTCTGGGCTTATTTATTTTTATGAGGCAATAATTTTCTTAAAGGAATTTGAATTTTTTTTAAAGAAAAAATAATTCCAAAAGTCGACGCCTTGTTCCAACAAGGAGGTTTGACGTTCAAACGAGTTACTTTTTTTGGGATACGCTGACATCTCATTAGAAGTCCATGTTATAAGCATATTTTAGATGAGATATCATGACATACCAAAGATCTTCACTCTGTAATCTCGTTAGAAGCATTCGCTCGAAGCGTTAATTGAACGAGATACATTGTCGTTCGAACTACTTGACCTTTCATTCGAACGACTGACGTAGATTTTGTTTTTTTAATGAATATATTCCTATTATATTTTGTGTTTATCCTTTCTATCTCCCCTTCGTATAAAAAAGTGGAACGAGATAAGATATTCCATGAACTCTTTTTCATAAAGAATAACACCTTTTGAGTTATCTTTTTGTGATTAAACACCTCATATCATATTCCTCACTCCCGGGATATATTCAAGATCACTTTTACCAACATTAAGATGGTTTCTTGTGATACACTGTTGTAAAGACTTTTCTCTGTAGTTGACTTTTGAAACAAGGTTTCACTGCTGAAGAAGAAAGAAGGCTGAATCGGTGGATGCCGAGGGTAGATCGCTACCGGTGGACGACTCTAGAGTTGGGTCATATCTAATGGAGTTTTTAGAGTTCTAAGCATCTAATTTAGTTTAGCTAAGTGTTTTGTAAGTCGTCTATATTCATAAACTTCCAATAGTGTTGAATAAAAGGTTTTTCTCTATAAAGAGATTTTTTCTCATCTTGTGTGTTTTTGCATGTTTGGTGTGAAAATAGCAAATCTATATTTAAACCCAAATCGCATGCCCATAATTAATTGAAGATTAAAATTTTATTATGATTTGGATTTGTGTGTTGGGGCATTTATTTAAATAAATTGATCCATTAGTTCGTGCGCACTCTCAATTTGGTACCAGTGCAACTTGCACTAGTTTATTGTGTAATCCTTTTTTGCAAAAAAAAATTGATATTAATTTTTTTTTGAAAAATTTGTTGATTTTTAAAAATCCGTAATTTAATGGATAATTAGGATAATCCAGTGCCCATTTTTTATGGTTCCAATTATGCTTACTAGAAATCTAAGATGAGATCTCCATTAAAATCAATTGGTGAACATGTTTGGTAGCTTTGTGAAAGAGGGTGGACACCACCCACTGTAACTGTTGATAATGTCGTTGGCCCTAAACCTGTCTGTCAATGAACAAAGGACGACTTTAAATGGATCAATTTTAATTCACGCGGTTTGAGTGCCATCTCATGTAAGAAAGTTTGCTACAGTGGAATAATGCGACTTCTCAAATAAATCCAATTTTAATTAACCCAAATTTTAGTTAAATCCTAACACATGCATCTAAGTGATTTGATAACATAAAATCAATAAGCATGTAAAGGAAACCAATATCAGGAAAAATCCCCGAAGGGCAAAACATTTTATTTCACTATAATTATAAATCGCAACTTATACGGTTACAATGAAATAGATTTTAACACACAAATACCCGCATGCGTCGATCGGTGTCATCAATAATGAATTACACGCAACAATCCCCCAGAACCGCAGTCCTATCTTCAGCCCAGGAATACTGCAACACTCCCCATGAACCTCCGTCCAAATCAACAAAGAATGTTCACGCTGCAAGATCCTCAATGACACGCTGTCATATGATGTAGATTTACCCTCTCTACAAGATCAAGATCAGCAAGATCGTATTTTGGGTTCCAAAATAATTCACTAAATTATTGGGATGTTTAGTGAATTGAAAAATCAATGGATTAAACCTCTAAAGTGAGAAGACAAATCGTACTGCTGTTTACTGAAAACGTAGATAGTTTTTACACAGGTCTTCTTCTGAAAAACGGAGTTGACGAGTCCTATTTTTAAAAGACTCAAGGAGGCGACTCGTTCAAACGAGATTGGATGTCATTTGAACGAAGTCCAATGTCGTTTGATACTTCGCGTAACAAGCCATGTCGTTTGAACGATAGTAAAATTCAACATTTTTTCTTTTTTTTTCTTGGTAAATGCACGGCCTCAAAAACTCCGAAAAATGTATTTTTGATGTAAAACATTAAAAGCTCTGCTCCAACACTTAGAAAATATTTTGTGAAAAATAATCCCAATACTCTAATTGAAATGCTAAGGTACTTAAACACAACCTTACCAAAATTAATCTCATGGAGACTTCTTTAATAAAGAACTTTGATATTCGGATCCGTCTTGATACTGAATGATCTTGAATAATTCTTCGACGGTTGTAGCAGTATACGACATACTCTAATGTAAACAAGACTTATAAAATATGTCCTCACAAATATCCCCTTTGTCTATGCAGGCACAAAATAAAAATAATCTGAATTATCAAATCAAAATGCCTATACAAATCTAATACCCTCCCATGAACCCAAAAGTGAAAAGGTAATCGAAATGCAAGTCTTCAATCTTTTCTTCAAAAATCTTCATCAATCTTCAAATATCAAAGTTTTTCTCATCACGGTGTGCAACATAAGATCCTCACCTTTATACCTACATACATGAGATAAAGCAATTACCTTCGTGACGCATCGAGTTTGAAATGATATAAGAATCAATCAATCAATCAATACAATCAAATCTCCGCCATAATGCAAAACTTCCCCATAATCCGTTCTCCCACTTTTTATTTGTCCGCAATAGAAAAGGAAAAGAATAAAGAAACAAAATATGGATTGTCACGACAAACATCATATCAAACTACACGCATGCAAAGTAAATACTTAAAAGATCTACAAACTTTTTTTTATTTTTATCAAACAAAAATAATTTACAAAAATCACACTATGAACAACATTAAGGTAACCAAATCATGGATATGGAATGAATGGGTGTGAACAAATTCAATAGAAAAATCAACGCAATCAAACATAACATATGTGCACGATGTAGATGTGTACTCCTCTCGTATGAATACCAAAATTGTCCTTAGGTGTTAAAAGTGTTGAATTTAAATGACATCGACTCAATCCATCAACATATAAAAGTCATGAATGATTCCCACACCAATAACGTCTAAAATTATGAATGCTTTTTCAAGACGCTGTCAGGATGTGCAAACCCGTTTTTCATTTCTTTCCATCCAAACTCCCTCATAAATAATAATCATTATATTTTCTTTGAGGTGGCCCTTTTTTTGCATATTTTATTTTTTTATTGCCTTTAAATAGTTTCGGGGTCTTTTCAAATGGTGGCTTTCACGCATAGTTAATTTTGAACTCTTGCAGCCCTTTCTCATGAATGACACATCATATTTTGTTGCATTTAAATCCTCACGCTAAACTGTTATTACATGCACTACTTCCATTGTCAAGTTTTATCGCATTTGGTTCGTTTTAAAGACAAGATTGAAATGATAACATTCCGACCAATATGTGATAAACAAGTATGATAGTCAAACAAGTTTGTGCAAGTGTGCATTAAAGGCAAATATGAGGTTGTAATCACAAATTACATCTTAATGTCTCCACACATTATATAACACAAAATGTGATGATGACGCATCAAAACACTATCAATCAGTTACATGGATATGGAATTAAATTGTGACTCGGTCATCCTAAATGTCTATCCATAAATGGTGTAAAACAAAATACAAAACTCTTTTTGACTTTTTAAAAAAATTTATCAAAATAAAATCTTTTTGTATTTTTTCAAAGCTTTTCAAAAATAAAAACCATAAATATTAACATGGAACACACTAGCAATTGGCATAACATCGACATGAGCATCATCCTACGCTAGCAAACATTAAATCACACACATAATCATCAATCTAAGTAGGTGTGATTAAACGAACAATGCAGTATTAGCAATTAAACATAAATATCAAAAGTAACTACATATAAGCTGACAAAAAACCGAATGGTCAAAGTCAACGCGGTCACTCAAACGAGACTCCCTATCGTTCAAATGACATAGTATCTCGCGAGAAGGCTTCGCACGAGATCATAAGTCGCTCGAACGAGAAAATAAGGTTTTCATAGATTCCCCAGAATGTTAAATAGTGTTGTCCAGTTAAAAAAAATCCAGAAAAATATACATGGAAGGTGCTGACAGATCCAAAACAGTGCTAAAACAGTAGTTAAACTAATAAAACAATGTAAACTACATCAAAGTGATTCATAAGACTAGTAAGAGTATATCATGAAGCACAACCAGTGTATGAAAAATAACATACACAATCAACCAAACAATCTCACATGGGGTGTATCACGTGCAAGCAAATGAGAGTCGTGAACAATTAGACCATAAGCCTCTAAATTCAATTTTCTAACCCAAACAAATTTAAAATGATAAGTGGGGGTTTGAGGAATCGAATTTATATTTTTATTAACCTTCCTAGATCCTTTTAAAAGCTTGTAACAGAAACGGCTAAGATGTCCTTGCTTACTGCAATGTGTGCATGTATAAATCGGGCGGTGAGTGTTACCTAAAGGCGGTCATCTCCTAACATTTCTAGGTGGCGTTCTTCTTAAATTCCTAGGTGCCTCTCTCGCGATATACCTAGGTGGATCTCTTCTAACAACCTTCGTTGCCTCTCTCCTAACAACCCTAGGTGTATCTATCACACGTGTGGGATTGTCTTAGGGATACAACACTCTCATCGAAGCCTAGACGACCCTTATCCTCCTTAATTTGGACGGTGCCTAAAATCTTATCTATCTTTTCTGACCTCGACTCCAAATCAAACTTCACCTTACTTGATTCTCTTAAACCCTTCTCAAGCTCACCTATCCTAGACTCAAGTACACGTCTAGAATACTCAAACTCTAAAAGCTTCTTTTTCATAGTCTCGTTCAACCCTCTAAGACTATCTCTCTCACCCTCGACATACTTGAGCTTCTCTCTCAAAATTTTCTCACGCGCCCTAAGATCTTCAATTAAAACATCATTATTTTTTAAGGCATGCTCTTTCAATTAAGCTTTTAAGTTCAAGTTTTTTTTCAAAGCTTCAGCATAAAGTTCATTGAAAGCAGTTTGTAAGTCACGCTTATCGACACTTTCATCCTCACTTTCATCACCTTCAATCTTATCACTAGTCACACGGGTGGGAAACTCTCGCCTGGACACTTAAAAAACTTTTTCTTCCGAATCACTCTCACTAAAGGAAGAAACATGAGATGTCGATTTTTTTAATTTCTTCGTTAAATTTGTGGGACACTCATCTATCGTGTGACCAACACCCTCACAACTCGAACACCTCTCAGAATCGTTTTCAATGGAAGATTTAAAATAAGTGTTCGTGTGAATTTTCCAATTAGGCTTTTCAAAAAGTTGACATCGAAAATCATCAAAACCCCCAAAAGCCATTTTTAAGAAAATCAATTTTCAAACTAGTTTTGAAAAATCAGGATCATAACACAATAACTTAGTGCAACCCTCTTTGACACAAAAGTGCATGCAAAAATAGGATCACGCGATAAATTAGCGTAACCCGCTCTGATACCAATTTGTAAGGAAGTTCACTATAGAGGAATAATGCGACCTCTCAAATAAATCTAATTTTAATTAACCCGAATTTTAGTTAAATCCTAACACATGCATCTAAGTGATTTGATAACATAAAATCAATAAGAATGTAAAGGAAACCAATATCAGGAAAATTCCCCTAATGGCAAAACCTTTTATTTCACTACAATTGTAAATCGCAACTTATACGGTTACAATGAAATAGATTTTAGCACTCGAATACCCGCAGGCGTCGGTCGGTGTCATCAATAATGAATTACGCGCAACAATCCACAAGAGCCGCAGTCCTATCTTTAGTCCAAGAATACCGCAACACTCACTATGAACCTCAGTCCAAATCAACAAAGAATATTCACGCAACAAGATACTCAATGACACGCAGTTATATGATGTAGATTTACCCTCTTTACAAGAGCAAGATCAGCAAGATCGTATTTTGGGTTCCTAAACAATTCACTAAAGGATTGGGATGCTTTGTGAATAGAAAAACCAAAGGATTAAACCTCTAAAGTGAGAAGACAAAATCGTACTATTGTTTAAAGAAAACGTAGATAGTTTTTGCACAGGTCTTCTTTTGAAAAACAAAGTTGGAGAGTCCTTTTTATAAAAGACTTAAGGCGGCGGCTCATTCAAACGAGATTGGATGTCATTGGAATGAAGTCCAATGTCGTTTGATACTTTGCGTGACAAGACATGTAGTCATAACGACTTAGGTTGTCGTATGAAAGAAAGTAAAATTCAAAATTTTTTCTTTTTCTTTTTCTTGGTAAATGCACCGTCTCAAAAAGTCTGAAAATATATATTTGACATAAAACATTAAAAGTTCCTCTACAAATATTTTGTGAAAAATAATCCCAATACCCTAAGTGAAATGCTAAGGTACTTAAACATAACCATACCAAAATTAATCTCGCAGAGACATCTTGTGACACCCTGCCTAATTAATTTCCTGGTGATCAGTCCTTAATTAATTAATTTCAGAATATCAAGTTGGTTCAGATAATGCATCACTGTCGAAAGCTCAAAATTTAATTTAATAAAACTAACCGCCTAATATTTAAAAAGGTTGGTGTCAAAATTTTTTCTTGTTATTAACCATCAACAATAAGGGGAAAATATCTAATCATCACCATACATCACAATAGCATAAGGAAAGAAATAATTGAATTTAAATAAAGACCTGGAGTAAACACTTCCAGTCAAAATCCCATATAATAATCAAATAACATGACATCGAAGTGTAATAATAAAATAAAACAACTCTAAATCTCTGAACGCGAAATAGGAGGGACGACATGTCCAACTGAAATAAATGACTGATAGATAAGGAGAAATAGACTCAGAAGCGTCTACTAGTAATATCCTGTAGCTTCCACAGCAGCCGCAGCTCGGCAAAATGAATGGAATATCCTAAGTCTGGTGTCCCTGTGGCTGAGCGCCTAAAATAATAGAACAAGAAAGTGATTTATAGAAAAACGGGTCACAACTCGAGTAGAAAATAATTTAAATATAACAAGTGCTTAAATTGATTTAATTAGCAGATATAGTATACATGTTAACTTATTGTACTCACTTGAGATGCTCACCTCTCATCTAGTATGCACACCTAGGGAGTCTAATTACCCATACTAGTCTCGTCACTCTACCTGACTATATGTAGGATAATCACTATGCCGGATACAATATCTAAATAATCCGAAACCAATATATTATAATTATTTAGGAATAGGATTAAAGATGTTATAACTCATTCTCATGGCATTCTTTATTCCCAATTGGTGACCCAATAAGTATGTACTTTAATAAAGTAGCCAACCTGAAACAGAGAATATGAACTCAGTATACATAAATAAAATCTCACTATGTATACGTACAAATATATGAATACTGCACCTATGGTTAAGAAACCCCTGGTGCTAGGCATACTCGGCTATCTAGCCCATTGGAACGCTCACGCATAAAGGACAATAGGTTCAATCTCTCAAGAACCAGTAAAACATATACACATATTGGATGTGAACATAGACCCAAGCCGATGGACTATGCACCCATACGACCGTCATCATTATCATTCTCAAAGATTGCCCGTACCTAGGTTCCATGCTCTAGTGGTACGACTCAAAATCCCCAGAAGGCACACAAGATATGATCGTCCACAATGCGCTAAACCCCGTTCGATTTCCAGTAGCTAGGTATGTCATACACATGATATTCCAAGTAATAAGCATGCACACAACTTATATACATTAATAAGTATTCACATAACCCAAATACAATAATCCGTAAGTAATATTAACACCATTACTCTCCACTATATCCGTATATATATAGCCTCTCTAGGACTTACATTCTCTCCTTGGTTTTGACACAAATTTAATACCCCAAGGACCATTACACCCTTAATTCCCTAAAACTTTAGAATTTAAGCCACCTGTTACTCACGTAAGTTAATACACTCGCTTGTATAACCCTAAGATGGGTTTTAACTCGAACGGACCCTAAAAACTGATTCTGGAATCTCGTTAGAAGTTCCAGGATTCTCGTTCGAACGAAGTTCCCACTTCTAACGAACTCAGTAACTCGTTAGAAAGGTCGTTAGAAATCTCGTTAGACGGTTCGTTCGAACGAGGTCATTCGAACGATCTAGGCAGGTCTTCGAACGAAAATTCTGGACATACCCAGTTCTTTCAAATTTTGATTTTTCTCAACACTCCAAACCTCAAACTCAATCCAAATTTCGTCCAACATCAGTTTAAATAAACTAACCGTAATCATTATGGGGCAATTTCTAACACAAATTAGTATTCAAATCTTTATGTTTCGAAAAGGGAAAATAATAATTTCTAAAATCTCTAAGAATCCTCATATGATGAACCGATCACTTTAGTTATTTAAAATCCTTAAATTCAATTCATGATTTGTACATAAAATCTCCAGATTTAATAGTCTACAAATGGGGTAAATCGTCTACATGCAACCCATCACCAAAATCTAATGTTCTTCTACGATTAAACCTAATGAAACCCAAATTTCCATTATATGATGTCTAAATCATTAACAGAGTTTAACAAGAACAATATATGATAAATAAACTAGAAAGATAAACAATTGCCTCAAAAATAGATGTCTGATCCTCAGACTAAAATTGGTATGGGAACGATCCTCTTGACATGATCTACTCGCTGATGTAATTTTTGGTTTGAAAGCTTGAGTTCTTGGCTTAGGGCTCTAATGGAGTCTTCTTCTTCCTTGGTTCTCTCTCTCTCTCTCTCGTATGTTGAAAACTGACTGTCACTTATAACCCATGTTGCCTTTAATTAAACACAATTTTGATCCATTTAATTATCCAAAAATCCCAAAAGACCAAAATACCCATCTGGGGTGTTGTTTTGGGCTAAAATGCCCCAGGCTCCAAATAAAATACTCGAGTAGTGTTTTCTGACTATTTCGACCATTCCGGACACTCTGGAACACTCAAAATAGTCATTCGAGTTATATAAAAATAATTTACCTTTTTAACCCCCAAATACATACCAGTGACGTGACTCATACGCGCATCCCAAATAATTATATCATGACTGCCGTGTTTGTCATCCCGACCATAATATGATTTTTGATAACTACTAACTCTCATCACGCTAGTAATTATTACCATTAAATCGGATTAATTACAAATTAAATTTTCTCCATTTAAATTAATTAATCCTTATTTTCCATTATTTCATAATATAATAAATATGCGTAAAAATACGGGGTATTACATACTTCCCTCCTAATGACAGAATTTCGTCCCAAAATTCAGAAATGAATATATATTCCTGGAAAGAATAACTATGGATAACATTCACGCATGTCATTCTCGCGCTCCCAGGTTGATTCCTCAACATTATGGTACCTCCACTGGACACAGACTAGCGGTACTATCTTCGACCTCAACTTCCTCTCGCTACGGTCTAGGATAGAAATCGGCCCCTCCTCATAAGAGCTATCAGGCTGTAAGTCGATATCCTCCAATGAAATGTGATTATGGGCCAAATCATCCCGAAGAAATCTCCTTAGTGAAGAGATATGGAACACGTCATGGACCCTATGCAAATGCTCCGGTAACCCAAGTCTATAAGCAACTGACCCAATTCTCTCGATAATGGGGAATGGCCATACATACATAGGCGCCAACTTTCCCTTCTTCCCAAAATGCATAACTCCTTTCATAGGGGACACCCGAAGTAACACCTGATCTCCAATGTTGAACTCTCAAAAATACCATTTGGCGTTAGCGTAGCTCTTCTATCGATCCTGAGAAACTCGAATACAACTCCATATCAACTTTATCCTCGCCGAAGTATCCTAAATCACCTCCGGACCAAGTAGCTTGTTGTCCCCAACCTCTAACCAACATGCTGGGGAATAACAAGGTCTGCCGTATAATGCCTCGAATGGAACCATACCTATAG
Organism: Sambucus nigra; assembly: GCA_949130495.1. NCBI lineage: Eukaryota > Viridiplantae > Streptophyta > Magnoliopsida > Dipsacales > Adoxaceae > Sambucus > Sambucus nigra. Next base: position 70,709,806 of record OX422211.1, on the reverse strand, counting down.
TAAACTGGTAGGAGTTATTATAGGCAAACTCCACCAGCGGAAGGTACTGCTCCCAGCCTCTGCCAAAATCAATGATGCACATATGCAACATGTCCTCTAACATCTGATTTGTTCGATCGGTCTGACCATTAGTCTGCGGGTGATAGGCTGTGCTCAGTCACAACTCCGTACCCGCCGCCTCCTGAAAAATCTCCCAAAATCGAGACACAAATACCCTATCTCTGTCAGACACGATATTGAGAGGCACTCCATCGAGTCTCACTATCTCTGCTATGAATATCTGGGCGTACTTTCCCGTGGTGTAATCTGTCCTGGATGGCAGAAAGTGGGCTACCTTAGTCAGCCGATCCACTATTATCCATATCGAATCGTGACCCCTCTGCGATGTAGGTAATCTCGTGATGAAGTTCATGGAAATGCTCTCCCATTTCCACATAGGAACCTCTAATGGCTGTAGAAGTCCCGTCGGTCTCTGATGGTCCACCTTTACCAATTAACAAGTGGCACATTTCGAGACAAACTCAGTAATATCCTTCTTCATTCCTCTCCACCAGTGATGTCTCTGCATACCCTGGTACATATTATCCCCATCGGGATGTACCACAAATTTTGAACCGTGCGACTCTGTCGTCACCTCGTGTTGAAAGTCTTCTCCCTAAGGAACAACCAATCTTCCATTAAAATGAAAATTCCCATCTGAACCCATGGTATAAGACTCGTCCCCCTCTGCTATAAGTTTTCGTTGCCTGAGCCTGTACTACTCTCATAATAATATGGGGTGTAACTGTCATCACAGACATGAATAATCGTGACATCGCATCCTGGTATCCTAACTCCTTCCATTTCTCTTTCCACACCTCGACCACCTAACCTACTGGCCTACGGCTCAATGCATCTGCTACCACGTTAGCCTTCCCCGGGTGGTATTGGATATCAAATTGATAATCCTTCAAAACTCAAGCCACCGACGATGACGCATATTTAACTCCTTCTGCATAAAGAGGTACTGTAGTGACTTGTGGTCCGTGAATAAGAAAAATTTCTCCCCTAGGAGGTAATGTCTCCAAACCCAAAGTGCAAACACAACCGTTGCTAACTCCAAGTCGTGGGTGGGGTAATTACTCTCGTGAGGCTTAAGCTTACGGGAGGCATAAGTTATAGCCTGATTCTCCTGCTGAAGCACACCCCAAGTCCTAATAAGTATGCATAAGTGTAGAATAGATACTTCACTCCTGGCCTGGGCAATGCTAACACTGGTACTGAGGTTAAATTTCTTTTAAACTCATCAAAGGCTAACCGATAGGCGCCAATCCAGATAAACGACACCCCTTTGCGATTCAGGTGTGTCAACGGACCCGCTATCTTTAAAAACCGACTAATGAACCCCCTGTAGTATCCAGTTAAGCCCAATAAACTACATATCTCGGTCGGTGTCATGGGCTGTCACCACTCCCTTATCGCTGACACCTTCCTTGGATCTACAGATATCCTTCTGTGAGAGATGATATGCCCCCAAAACTGGACCTCCTTCAGCCAAAACCCACATTTCTCGTATTTTGTGTACAACTCATGGTGGCGCAGTATCTGCAAAACTTGCCTCAAGTGTTCGACATGCTCTTCCTCGGTCTGTGAGTAAACCAAAATGTTATCTATAAAGACGATGACGAGTTGGTCCAGGAACTCTCTGAACACCCAATTCATCAAGTCCATAAACACGGCTGGGGCGTTGGTTAGCCCGAAAGGTATAACCCTGAATTCATAGGAACCATATCTCGTCAAGAAGGCAGTCTTCGACACATCCTGCTCCCTAATATGCAACTAATGGTATCTCGATCTCAAATCAATCTTCGAGAAGAAGGCCTCTCCTCTCAATTGGTCGAATAAGTCATTGATTCGAGGCAACAAATATTTTTTTTTTGTATCGTGACTTTATTCAACTCTCGGTAATCAACACATAACCTTAACGATCCATACCTCTTCTTAATGAATAGTAAGAGGGCACCCCACATAGAAGTACTCATACGGATATATCCCTGCCCCAATAACTACTCAATCTGGTCACGTAACTCCCTCATCTCTGCTAGAGCCATACTGTAAGGTGCGCGGGCTATCAGCCAAGTGCTCGATGCTAAATCAATGATGAAGTCAATCTATCTACTTGGTGGTAACCCAAAAATCTCTTGAAATACATTGACAAACTCTCAAATAATCGGAATCGAGTCTAGCGGTACAACCACCTCCCTAGAGGTCTCCTCCTCTATATAGTATAAATGTGTGGACGATCTTCCCTCAGGGTGAGAGATCTCCACCAGGAACATCTCCTGACTGGGTATGGAAAAAACTATACTCCTACTAAAATAATCAATCATGGCCCTATAACTAACAAGCCAATCCATACCTACAATCGCGTCATACTCGGACATATCCAATACAAGCATGTCAGCGGGTAAAATAAACCTCCCAATCTCTATACTCACTCCCCGAAAAATAAAAGAAATAATGGAAACTCTACTCAACGGTGAATCCACACAAGTAATCGTACTCTCTGCTATATTAAATAATCTCGTAGTACGTGAAAACCCTGTGTTAATAAAACAGTGTGTGGCCCCCGTGTCAAATAAAATGCGCCCCAAAGTTCCTTGGATAGAAAACATACCATCAATCGCGGGTGGGTCCTGCGAGATTACGGCTTGGTAAAGATTGTAAACTCGTCTATACTGAAGATGCCCTTGTTGAATTGGGGCAGCTGGAATGGGTGGCAGTGCTGGCATCTGTGGAGGTGTTGGGAGAGCTGCGAGAAATAACGGTCTTTGGGGTTCTTGACGAGCACCCTGTTGCTGCTGCTACTGGCCTCTACCCTTCTAAGGGAAGTCCTGACGTTTTTGGCCAATGTTTCCATAAGTGAACTTCTCCCTTAGAAGGGTCCTCCCCTCTGTCCCCAGCCCTGATGGCCGTTACCACCCCTCCCTTAGCCATTCTGGCCGTGCTGACCCTACTGGACCTAATGGCCATGTTGAACCTACTAGCCATGTTGAAATCCTCCCTTCCCATGTCTAAAACCTGCTGACCTGAACCTCTTAGGATCCCCCTACTGGGAACCCTGGTCACTGTGTCTATGTTGGCCCTGAACTTCCTGTGCCCCATTGGCACCGTTTCCTCCTGTCCTTCCCTACTGGCTGAACTCTCCTACTCATTTAACCTCGGTCAGATAAAAATAATGGCCCTGGCAGTGGAGTAGTGCTGCATTAACCACGTCTGAATAGGTGTCCAAAGAGAGATTTCCAATCAAATGCTGGCGGATCCTCCATGTCAACCCATCCATAAAATGCTGAATCTTCTTCTCCTCAGTTGGGATCTCATCCGGTGTAATGATCATAAGGTTGATAAACTCTGCCTCATATTCCACCACGGTCTTTCCCTCCTATTTTAGATTTACCAATTTTCGTCCAATCTCTGTCTGGACGTCCGAGGGGAAATATTTGCAGTCGAACCGCACCCAAAAGTTTCGAATAATGAGTGTGTCTCTCTCCTCAGTGGTGGTAATGGACTCCCACCACTGCAGTGCTGCTCCCACTAACTTGAACGTGTCCAGTATCTGACTCTACACCTCCGTGCACTCATGCATCCTCAAATGCCTCTAGATATCCTTCTTTCATTGGCTCGCTACCACCACATCGGAGCTCCCTGTAAATTCCGGAGGATGTGCCTTTTGGAAGGCATCCCTAACACGATCCCAAGCAGACGGGAAGACCTGGGCCTAAACTGGAGGTAACACCGGTGCTTGAGGTGGTTCTTGCTGCACAACTACCAATGTTGCATTCACCGCCTGAGCTTTAATAGTGATAACTTCAGTGGCATTCATCATGCCCTGAGCTGGTGCAGACTGAAGCTCGGGTTGGGCATCCCTGGGAACTCTCTGTGCACGTCTAGGAGGCATTTGAAAGGAGAAAAAAGTTTCATAAGTCTATAGTTATTATTTCAAAATAGCTGAAAAATGTAAAATGCATAAATAGTACAACAATCCTAAAATATAGGGCTCTATATCAAAGGACTCTATGCGAAAACATAATAAGCCGTACAGATCCTAAGGACAATAGAACCTGATGCTCCGATACCACCTGTGACACCCCGCCTAATTAATTACCGGGTGATCAGTCCTTAATTAATTAATTTCAGAATATCAAGTTGGTTCACATAATGCATTACTGTCGAAAACTCAAAATTTAATTTAATAAAACTAATCGCCTAATATTTAAAAAGGTTGGTGTCAAAATTTTATCTTATTATTAACCATCAATAATAAAGGGAAAATATCTAATCATCACCATACATCACAATAGTATAAGGAAAGAACTAACTGAATTTAAATAAAGACCCGGAGTAAACACTTTCAGTAAAAATCCCATACAATAATCTAATAACATGACATCAAAGTCTAATAATAAAATAAAACAACTCTAAATCTCTGAATGTGAAATAGGAGGGATGACATGTCCAACTGAAATAAATGACTAATAAATAAGAAGAAATAAACTCAGAAGCGTCTACTAGCAATATCCTGTAGCTTCCACAGCAGCCACAACTCGGCAAAATGAATGGAATCTCCTAAGTCTGGTGTCCCTGTGGCTGAGCACCTAAAATAATAGAACAAGAAAAGAGATTTACAGAAAAACGGGTCACAGCCCGAGTAGAAAGCAGTTTAAATATAACAAGTTTTAAATTGATTTAATTAGCACATATATTATCCATGTTAACTTAGCATACTCACTTGAGATGCTCACCTCTCATCTAATGTACACACCTAGTGAGTCTAACTACCCATACTAGTCTCATCACTCTACCTGACTATATGTAGGATAACCACTATGCAGGATACAATATCTAAATAACCCGAAACCAATATATTACTATTATTTAGGAATAGGTTTAAACATGTTATAACTCATTCTCATAACATTATTTATTCCCAACTGGTGACCCAATAAGTGTATACTTTAATAAACTAGACAACTTGAAACACATAATATGAACTCATTATACATATATAAAATCTCACTATGTATACATACAAATATATGAATACTGGACCCATGGTTAAGAAACCCCTGGTGCTAGGCATACTCGGCTATCTATCCCATTACAACGCTCACGCATAAAGGATAACATGTTCAATCTCTCAAGAACCAATAAAATATATACACATATTGGAGGTGAACATAGTCCAAAGCCGATGGTCTACGCACATATCTACGCACCCATACGACCATCATCACTATCATTCTCACATATAACTCATACCCAGGTTCCATTCTCAAGTGGTACGACTCAAAATCCCCCGAAGGTACACAAGATATGGTCGTCCACAACGCGCTAACCCCCGTTCGATAGCAGTATCTAGGTATGTCAAACACATGATATTCCAAGTAATAAGCACGCACATAACTTATATACATTAATAAGTATTCATATAACCCAAATATTATAATCCGTAAGTAATCTTAACGCCATTACTCTCCAAGATATCCGTATATATATAGCCTCTCTAGGACTTACATTCTCTCCCAGGTTTTCACACAAATTCAATACCCTAAGGACCATTACACCCTTAATTCCCTAAAACTTTGGAATTTAAGCCACTCGTTACGCACGTAGGTTAATACACTCGCTTGGATAACCCTAGGATGGTTTTTAACTCGAACGGATCCTAAAAACCCATTCTGGAATAGCGTTAGAAGTTCTAGGATTCTTGTTCGAACGAGGTCGTTTGACCGATTTCATTCGAACGAAGTTCCCACTTCGAACGAACTCAGCAACTCGTTAGAAAGGTCGTTGGAAATATTGTTAGAAGGTTCGTTCGAATGACCTAGACAGTTTAAATGTTTATAAACCTCAAATCCAAATTTCAAACCTCAAACTTAATCCAAATTCGTCCAACATTCCAAACCTCAAAGTTAATCCAAATTTCGTCCAACATCAGTTTAAATGTTTATAAACTAACTCTAATCATTATGGGGCAATTTTTAACACAAATTAGTATTCAAATCTTTATGTTTTCAAAAGGGAAAACAATAAGTTCTAAAATCTCTAAGAATCCACATATGATGAACCGAGCACTCTTGTTATTTCAAATCCTTAAATTCAATTCGTGATTTGTACATAAAATCTCCAGATTTAATAGTCTACAAATGGGGTAAATCCTCTACATGCAACCCATCACCAAAATCTTATGTTATTCTACGATTAAACCCAATGAAACCAAAATTTCCATTATATGATGTCTAAATCATTAACAGAGTTTAACAAGAACAATATATGCTAAATAAACTAGAAAGATAAACACTTGCCTCAAAAATAGATTTTTATAAACACTTACCTCAAAAATAGATTTCTAATTCTTGGACTAAAATTTGTATGGGAACGATCCTCCTGACACGATCTACGCGTTGGTATAATTTTTGGTGTGAAAGCTTAAGTTCTTGTCTTAGGGCTCCAATGGAGTCTTCTTCTTCCTTGGTTCTCTCTCTCTCTCTCTCTCATATGTTGAAAACTGACAGTCACCTTGCCTTTAATTAAACCCAATTTTTGTCCATTTAATTATCCAAAAATCCCAAAAGACCAAAATACCCCTCCGGGGTGTCGTTTTGGGCTAAAATGCCCTGGACACCAAATAAAATACTCGAGTAGTGTTTTCTGACTATTTCCACCCTTTCGGACACTCTGGCGCACTCAAAATAATCATTCGAGTTATATAAAAATAATTTACCTTTTTAACCCCCAAATACGTACCAGTGACGGGACTTATACGCGCGTCCCAAATAATTATATCATGACTGCCGTGCATCTCATCCCGGCCATAATATTATTTTCGATAACTACTAACCCTCGCCATGCTAGTAATTGTTACCATTAAATCGGATTAATTACAAATTAAATTTTCTCCCTTTAAATTAATTAATCCCCATTTTCCATTGTTTCATAATAAAATAAATATGCGTAAAAATATGGGGTATTACATTTCTTTGATGAAGAACTTTTGTATTCGGATCCGTCTTGATGCTTGAATGATCTTGAATAATTCTTTGACGGTTGTAGCGGCATACGACATAGTCTAATGTAAATAGGACTTATAAAATATGTCCTTACTTCTCGAGAGCCGTCACTCTTGATGTGTTCGACCGAATTATGACGTAAAACATATCTAAAGAAGCTTGGAATACCCTACTCATTCATGAGGGAACTAATGCTATTAAAGCTTCTAAGCTGTAAAATGTCACCACATAATTTAAAACTATCAATATGATTGAATCTGAATCATTAGACGAGTTTTACGCACGACTGTTTGATATAGTAAACTCAAGTTTCAATTTAGGTAAGGAAATATGTGAGACGTGTGTCGTTAAGAAAATTTTGAGATCACTCCCCGCCCATTTTATTCCTATGGCTACCGTGCTAAATTTGTTAGGCATCCCAATTACTCTTAGGTTAGAAGAATTTGTAGGAGATCTTCAAACATATGAGATAGATATGTTTTCTAAAACTATTAAGCCTAAGGAAAAGGAAATTGAACTAAAAGCCCAATCTAAAAAGAAAAAATAAGTGTCAATTGATTTTGAGTATGAGTTTGATTTAGATGACTTAGCCCTTTGTGCTTAAAATTTCAAAATTTTTCTCAAACTTAAAAATCAAAGTACTTCCAATGAAAAGAAAAGTTTTAAGAAAGAAAAAAAATAAAAATCGGGCAAGATATTTTGAAAAAGAAAAGAAAGATTTCCCGAAGAAAGATGTTATGAGCGTGAGGGAAAAGGTCATAAAGCTCATGAGTGTCCGACTAGGTTAAAGAGATAAGAGAAATGCAAAGTTTCCTTAAACGACACGCTTAGCGATAGCGAGGTTGAGTCAGTGAGTTCGGGAGATGAATCACCGTATATATGTAAATAAAATAGTTAAATATATCCATTTTTATGCATTTGAAGTATGGAGGTAATATGGTAATTTTGTTTTTCCACCGTATTGGTTTTGACCATCCAAGCAACAAATTATGAAATTTTTTAACTTTTTCACCTATGAAAACTAGTCCATCCAAACGGAGATGATGAAAATAAAATCACCAAGCTAATAATTCACCTTTTTCTTCTAACACGATGAAAGATATTTCAACAAGAACCAAACGGATCCTTAAAAATCTCCCACAATGCTTATAACACCATATTTCCTCATAGCATCAATGAATAGGTCACGTGAACTTTATAGATCTTGAGATATTAGTGAAAAAGGAAGTAGTTCGTGACTTACCATCATTTTGGGAAACCAACTTCCTCGATTTGTGGATCTTTCCAAGAAGGAAAATAGATTCAAATCCCCATTGGAAGTTGAATACCATTACCACCTCCTGTGTCTTGGAGTTGATTCACATGGATCTTATAGGTCTTACTTGCTCGAAGATCTTTGGTGGTAAGAGATATATTCTCGTGATGGTCGATAATTTTCCAAATATTATATCATAGGATTCCTTAGAGAAAAGTCTGATGCGATTGGTTTCCTTACAACCAAGTGCCATACCCTATAAAATCAACACGGAGTCACTATTAATCTGATGCATAATGACAATGGCACTGAATTTAAATAAGCTAAAGTGGATAGCTATTATGATGGAGTGGGCATCAAACATGAGTTTTCAGTCGTTCCTACTCCTCAACAAAATGGGATCATTGAGAGAAAGAACCGGATGATACAAGAAATGGATAGATCCATGCTTATTGGGAGAAATGTAGCTAGATGCTTTTAGGGAAGGCGGTGAGTAGCGCATGCCATACAGTGAATATGGATATCTTCATCCGCACACATTTCACATGCCTTTTGAATTATGGAGAGGGTAGAAGCCCAACCTATCATATTTTCGTGTCTTTTGGAGTACCTGCTACATCTTGCATGTAAGAATAATTTTTTTAGGATTGTTCATAGCATAATTTTAGACTAGTTTGACGTATCCCGTTATAAATTATCACACACCGCCAAGACGAACCAAACTTGAGCATTTCCAAGTTTGAAGACTTCCCGAAATCCCGTAAAGGTATAAAATATTTAGAGTTTAAATTAATTTACAAAATTAATGTTTGGGATGTTTATTTATTTTTTATCAAAAGCGGACATGAGTTTTTTTGGTTTCGAAAAGAAAAATATTTTTTATTTTAAATATCGTTCAAACGAGATGGCCATCTCATTCAAACCAGATCACATGTCGTTTGAAGGTCGTTTAATGTGTTTTTCAAACAAGGTTCAAACGAGGGAGTACTGTTTTGATTTTCCTGATGTTGTTAGAAGCGAAACCGAGTCTCGTTCGAACGAGATGCATATCTCGTTAGAACGACCCTTTAATATCGTTTGAATGATGCCACCGCCTCAAATTTTGTGAACGTCCTATAAATACTTGTTTCGTGTTCAGTTTGTTTAAGACTTTTACCAAATACGTTTTTCCATAACTTTTTCAAAAGTTGTTCATTGTTTTGTGTTCTAAAACACTGTTTAATCCACAAATAAACATCCTGAATATCTAGTTTTGTGAATTCGTTTAAACCCTAAAAAGTTTTGTATCTCTATATACACCTTATGGAGAGGTAATCCATGGATGACTTCTGATACCTGAGGGGATTCACTGCTGAAGACAAAGACTGAGGCTGAAGGAGGAGTACTACGGTTCTTGCAGGAATCATTACTGAAGGAAGACTGTGGTCTTTGTGAGTTCTTGAGGGAATTTATTATAGATTCATTTATAAAGTTTGTAAGTTGTGATTTGTAAATTTTATAAAGTGAATAAAAGGTTTTGCCCTGAGGGGATTTTTCCTGAAACTTTGCCTTTGTTGAATGCTTGTTTAATTTTTTCATTTTATTGCATAGATGTATAATTAGGATAAAACGATAAAGTTGGTTTAAGATAATTGCCTACTCTCAAATTAGAATTTTTGTTGAAGTATATTTATTTTCGCATTATTTAAGTGGTATTAGAGCTATCCACTCTTACAACTGGAATCAAAGCACTCATTATTTCGTCCTAACAATTGGTATTAGATCACTCATTATTTCGTCCTAACAATTGGTATCAGAGCGGGTTGCACTAAGTTATTGGCCTAACAATTGGTATCAGAGCGAGTTGCACTAAGTTATGTGTTAAATCCATGTTTAGTGATTTTTGGGTGATTTTATTTTTCTCTCGATGGATTCTTATAGTTTTGATGAATTAAATTGTTTGAATTTGAAGTTTGCTAAAAGAATTTAAATTCTTGATTTTTTTTCTTGTTTTAAATCCGTCATGGATCTTTTGCAAACTGTTCAAAATCAAAGGGATTTCTTTCGTGAAAAACTTGCGGACAAGGATCGTGAATTTAGAAAATTAGAATTGTCCAAGAAAAATAGTGATGATAGAGTCCGTCTTTTTGAGAGAGAATTAGAGGAATTTAAAAATTCTAGGGTTAATGTTTGTGCCATTGAGGATAGTGTTTTAATTAAAGATTTTAAGGCACGAGAGAAGACTCCCAGGAATAAGTTTGGTTTTATTGAGGGGGAACGAGATAACCTTTTAGGAATGATTGAACATATAAAGAAAGAGTTCCTAAAATTGGAAGAGTCAAATTCTTTGCTTGTATCTAAAATTTTGAAGGTAAAAATTGATTTAAAAGACTCGAGTAGTCTGGATAATAACGGCTCTGGCTCACATGTTTCTAATGCTTGGAATATTAAATCCAAGACCATTGTTTATTTTAGAGGGTCAATCGAATCTAAGGATATTAGAAAAGGTCAACCCATAGGTAACATTTCTCGCGTTTACCCATGTTCACATTATGGTTGGAAATGTCACCTTAAAGCGTTTTGCTATGATCTTAGAAAAGATCATAGGAAGTTGAAGTTTAGATTCCCTTTGGTTCACCAAACCTCGATTCGTCATTACACATCTATTTGGGTTAGGAAATCGATTTTAGAGGCGCTAGATTATAGACTAGTTGATTCTCGTCTGCTTGCACTTGATTCTTCTCTTGCTATATCTTATGGATGATTGTGTTAGCTTGTTTGTCATACTAATTGTGCTTCATGGTATATGTTTTGCTAGTTTTATGACATGTGTACATTTTGTATTATATTTTTATTTTATTGAGTCATATTTGAAAAATTCAAAAATATTTTATTTTGATTAAATTTTTGAAAAATACAAAAAAGATTTTTGATTTTTTGTGTATTTTAGTTTTACAAATTTGATGTGGTATATTGGTGCGTTTGAATCCGACTCACTTCGTAATTTCTATGTGGCTAGGATGTTTGGTTATGACTTTAGACACTTAGATTGATCTTAACCATATTTATAGAGTTGTTTCGAACTTGATTTACTTAATGGATTTGACTTTGTATATGCCTCTGCACACACATGCATGCGATCATTGGATTTTGAATTAACTATGTACATTAGAGCTTGGTAAGACGTTCTCCCATCAATTTTGTCATCTACATGTTTATGTGACTATAATGGATTTATGCATGTAAGAACCATTGCCCGTGAGAGTTTGTTTAAGTATTGAAAAAATATGAGTGTCCATGGGAAAAGGACTGCGAGAGACAAGTTGACTCGCCTTGAAAGCCACCATTTGAAAAGAGCCCAAGAAAAAATTAAGGTAATAAAAACATAAAAATTCGCCAAAAAGGGGCTAAAATAGTTTAGTTTGTTTGATCATTCAAAAGAAATCATTTCAAAAGAAAATAATAGAATAAAAATATGATATATGTTTATCTATTGAGGGAGTTTAGTTGAAGATCAACGGGTTTGAACAATGAATCAATGTTTGCTTATTTTTCATGATGCTATTGATTTGTAGAATTATGAATATTCTAGGCTTGTGTGCATTACGCTTGTTTTATTCATAAGTTCATCTTTATTTATCACTTGAGGCTAAAGCTTAGTTTGATAAAGTTTTACGGTACTTCTTAAACATATTGGAGTGTTTGGGTTATAATTCATTTATATCTTGTTCACACCCATTCATTCCATCCCACATGTTTAGACATATCGATACTACGCTAATGTGTAAAACTTATGTGTTCGTGTCATGTTTTTGTGGTAATTTATATCTATATATGTGTGTCAAATTTTCTTTGATGTATTTTGCACATATTATATATGGTATTGTTTGTTGTATTTATGAAATTCGCTATTTTTGAAAAAATGAAAATTTTAAAAATAGGTGGTTGTGTTTGCCCTTGAGATGATCATTACACATGCCTGATTTATATCTTTTTGTGATGACATATTATCTTCTACGTGATGCTTCATATTTCATGCTTATGTTTCTACTTCTTTGTCTATTTCAGATAAAAACTAAGGGGGAGAGCAAATTAAAATGAGTTTGATTTATGGGGGATAATTAATTTATAAGTTGTACTTTATTTCAAACTCGATGCATCACGAGGTATATATTTTTGTCTCACATGTGTAGGTACTTAAATCGGAATTAAAGACACGCGAATGAAGAGAAATTGTGTGAAAGAGAAGAAGAAGAAGTTTTAAGACAAAAAGACTTATGCCATTTCGTTCTAGGGTTAGGAAATGTGTTATGATTTTTGTCATAGGAGATTTTTTTATTTTAATTTGGTGTTCGATTATGTTTGTTTGTTTTTTACCGGAATAGACAAAGGGGGATATTTGCAAGAACAATTTTTCTATGATTGTTCATATCATAATTTTAGACCAGTTTGGCATATCCCGTTATAAATTGTCTCGCACTGTCAAGACGAACCGAACTCGAGAATTTATAGGTTTGAAGGCTTTCCGAAATCCTGTAAAGGTATAAAATAAATTAGAGTTTAAATTAATTTACAAAATTAATGTCTGGAATGTTTATTATTTTATCAAAAATGAACAAGAGTTTTTTTTATTTCAAAAAGAAAAATATTTTTTATATTAAATCTCGTTCAAATGAGATGGACATCTCATTCAAACGAGATCACACATCGTTTGAAGGTCGTGCAATGTGTTTTTCAAACAAGGTTCAAACGAGGGCGTACTGTTTTAATTTTTCTGATGTCGTTAGAAGTGAAACTGAGCCTCATTTGAATGAGATGCATATCTCATAAGAACGACCCTTCATTATCGTTCGAATGACGCCACCACCACAAATTTTGTGAACGTCCTATAAATACCTGTTTCCTGTTCAGTTTGTATAAGACTTTTGCTAGATAAATTTCTGCATAACTTTTGCAAAAGTTCTTCATTGTTTTTTGTTCTAAAACACGTTTAATCCACAAACAAACATCCTGAATATCTACTTTCATGAATTCGTCTAAACCCTAGAAAGTTTTGTATCTCTGCATACACCTTTGGGAGAGGTACTCCATGGATGACTTCTGATACCCGAGGGGATTCACTGCTGAAGACAAAGGCTGAGGCTGAAGGAGGAGGACTGCGATTCTTGTGGTTCTTGCAGGAATCATTGCTAAAGGAAAACTATGCTCTTTATAAGTTTTTATGGGAATTCATTATAAACTCCTTGATAAAGTTTGTAAGCTGCGATTTGTAAATTTTATAAAGTGAATAAAAGGCTTTTTCCTGAGTTTTTTTTTCCTGAAACTATGCCCTTGTTAAATGCTTGGCTGATTTATATATTTTATCACATAGATGTATGTTTAGGATAAAAAGATAAAATTAGTTCAAGATAATTGTGCATTCTCAAATTAGAATTTTTGTTGAAGTATATTTGTTTTTGCATTATTTAAGTGGTATTAGAGCCATCTACTCTTATAAGTGATATCAAAGCACTCATTATTTTGTCCTAAAAATTGGTATCAGAGCACTCATTATTTCGTCCTAACATTGCGAGGTAGAGAGCGCATAGGAAAGTTCGACTTTCGGATTGACGAGGAGATATTTTTACGATATTCATCGATGAATAGGGCTTATCAGGTTTTTAACCTTACCAACTCTAAGATTATGGAGTCAATAAACGTGACGATTAGAGATGACGAACCATCGACATTGTTTGCTCTTACCCCCAATGTGAGGATGTTGCACCCCTGGTGACGATCCCATCATTCCTCGTGCTACGACGATGGATACCATTCTTAATTTAGGGGAGACACCGTCTTAGGTTTGAAAGAGTCATGACCCTTCCGCTATATTTGGTGATCTTACACTAGGTGTCAAGATTCGTGCTCAATTAAGAAATGTGGCTATCTATATGTTCTAAACATCTTTAGTCGAGCCCAAGAATGTGAAAGAAGCAATCAAGGGAGAGCATTGAATATCCTCCATGTAAGACGAGTTGCTTCATTTTTGTAAGAGCGATGTCTAGGAATTAGTCCCCTGACATAGTAAGTCTAATGTGATAGGTTCCAGGTGGGTTTACAAGAATAAGATAGATACGAATGGTACCATAGTTCGCTATAAGGTTAGGTTGGTCACTCAAGGCTACACACAGATTGAGGGTGTACACTTTAATGAGACATTCACTCCTATTGCTAGGATTGAGTCCGTCTGCTTACTAATCGCTATAGCATGTCATCTGCACTTCAAGGTATAATAGATGGGTGTTAAGAGTGCCTTTCTAAATGGCATTCTACAGGATGAGGTTTATATGGATTAACCAAAAGGGTTTGAAGACCCTAAGCACTCGGGACACGTCTATTATCTTAAGAAGGCCTTGTATGGTTTGAAGTAAGAACCCCGTGCTTGGTACGAGAGGCTCACTACCTATCTCGTAGCTCGTGGATTTAAGAGAAGGGGAGTGGGTAAGACGTTATTTATGAGGAGATAGAGTAGTGATATTTTGATTGCTTAAGTCTATGTTGACGACATAGTTTTTGGATCCACGTACTCCGACCATGCTCACACCTTTGAGGAGGAGATGAAGAGTGAGTTTGAGATGAGCATGGTAGGTCAACTTACGTTCTTCCTAGGTTTCCAGGTTCGTCAGCTTGAGTATGGGATATTCATATCTCAATCCAAATATACAAGAGACCTTGTGAATAAATTCGGTCTAGACTCCGCTAAGCATTCACGTACCCTTATGAGTACCTCGACGAAACTTAGCAAAGACACTTTAGTCAAGGACATAGAGCAAACCCTTTATCTTAGTATGATAGGTAGTATCCTCTACCCGACCGCTAGTTGTCCCGATATTTCCTTTAATGTTGGAGTCTATGTGCAATCCCAGATGTCCTCGAAAGAGTCACAGTTACTCGCAATTAAATGTATCATTAAATACATGTGTGTAACTCTTTCATATGGTATTTGGTATTCTTTTGATACTGATGACCGTTTTCCGCCTATTTGGATGTCGATTGGGCCAGGGATGTAGATGGTAGTAGGAGCACTTCATGTAGGTGTTTCTATTTTGGGAGTGCTGTTGTCTTGAGATTGAGCAAGAAGAAAAACTCCATATCTTTGTTCACAGAGGAGGCTGAGTATACTGCTTTCGGGAGTTGTTGCACACAACTCCCATCGATGAAACAAATGTTGGAAGACTATGGTATTTCACAAGGCACCATGACTATTTCTTGTGATAATAATACGGGTGCGATCCATATTGCCTATAATCCTGTCCAACATTCACGCACAAAGCATATTAGGATACGCGAGCACTTTATACGTGACCTAGTTGGGGATAGGGTCCTGTCCATGAGCTTTGTGAGCATCGATCGTCACTTGACCGATATATTCACGAAACCTTTAGATGCACTTCAATTTGAGGATCTTAGGAAATCTTTAGGTATTTGCGCCGTTGATTAAGTTCGAATATTTTATCTAGTGTAGGATGATTATCATTCTTATATTTCTTATTCCTAGATTGTCTTATCCTTGTGTTACTATTGTATCTATATTTTTCATTTTAATATTCTTTAGAAAAATCCCCAAAAAGTTTTGTTTTCAGGGAATTTTTTTGAAAAATACAAAAAGATTTTTGACTTTTATGAAAAAGGTGAAAAAGGTGAAATTCTTTTTTTTTGATAAAATTTTATGAAAAATCCAGATTGAGTTTTTTATTTCTTTGTCACCATATATGGATGAACATTTAAGATGTCCGGATTACCCATTCATTCCATGTTTCCATGTGATTTTTTTATAGTGTTTTGAGACATGTCGTCATTTCTATAGTGTGCTTAAAAATGCGTGGCGTCATTACATTAATATTTGATGGTTTTGTTCTACATGTGTGACACCCGACCTAATTAAATACCGGGTGATAAGTCCTTTATTAAATTTAAAGCAGAATGTTCGGTGGATTCATTCTTGGAATCACTGTCGAAAAATAATTCTTTTCTTTATTTATCACCTAATAAATAATTAAGCTAAGTGTCAAAATATTTAATTTTAGTTATACTCAAATAATACATTAATAAATTTCCATCTTAGAGACATAGGCTATTTACGTCCCACATAAATATAATGAATACTGGACATGAATCAACTACTGAAATAAATCAGACTGGATAAAACGTTCCAGTTCAAAGTCTCAAACCAACAAACCATAAACTCCGCAAGTGTAACAGAAATAAACTAATAAAGTAAAGTGAGTAAAGTCTCTAATAAAACGACTGAGAATGGGAGAAACATGCCCTAAGAGAAATGTTTGAGTGGAACTGAAGGAAATGATAAAGGCGTTTAAATGCAAGGACCTGCAACTCCCACAACCACTGCAGCTCGCTAAACAATCCAAGCGTCTAAGTCTGGTAACCCTGTGGCTGGGCACCTAATATAATACACACACACACACACACACATACACACACACACACACACACACACACACACACACACACATATATATATATATATATATATATATATATATAGAAAAAGAGAGAAGAATAGCAAGAGACGAGTCAAAGCCCGAGTTGTAAAAATATTTGTTTTAGCAAGTATTTGAAATTTGCAATATTATGTGCATGTTAGCTTATCGGACTCTCACATGAGATTCTCACCTCTCATCTATCGCGCACGCCTAACGTATATCTATCCCATATTAATTATGCTACCCATCCTAACTAGTTCGAAGTCACCATACCACCATCTGCGTCACTAATAATATACCCGTATCGCCCATACAATACATTATTGAAATAGTTTATCCCACATACCTAAATATCATTATTCACCGTTAGACTGGTTAATCTTTTACCCACTAAGATTATTTTATTCCTCATTATTACTATATCTACTAATTTCGTAGAGTAGAATTTTCCCAAGTTTCACATATATATGATCACATCATCCCTATATATGTATACTACACCTGCACCCCTTGGTTAATACCACTTGGCGTAAATCAATTATTTTTATTATCATATCCACTAGTTACACATAGTAGACATATTCTCAAGCATATATATATACACACACACACACACACACACACACATATAGTAATATCATCCCTATATATATATATACTAATCCTACACCCCTTGGGTAAGTCCACTTGGCGCAATGCATACTCTGCTATCATGTCCCGGTACATCAATCACTGCATAAAGGACAACTGGTTCAAAATCTCACGAACCATAAATTCAAAATACAAATAATCGAGGCGAGTATATTCCCCAGCGAAATGTGTCATGCATATATCTACGCTCCCATTCAGCCGTCAAAACTATTCTACATCTCAGATATCACATAACTAGGTTAATATACTATGGGTACAAGTCAAATATCCCCCCATTGGGTCACCTAGGATAAGACTGTCCACTGCGTGAAAACCTCCCAATAGCAAGCAGCGTAGGTATTCTATACACACAATAATAATAATCATAAAATAGGCATTTTCACATCCCATTAAAATTCAAGGTATTCACCCATCCCACACATATATTTTCCATACGTAGTATTCTCTCATTACTACTTATAATATAATTATTTCGATTATTTTCTCTCTCTCGAAATCTCAAAGGTTAATTCACCTTTCCAAATCTTCAGGGTGTTACTATAAGAATATTCCCTAGCAATTCTACACCATGCTAAAATCACCAAATGACATTTCCCTATCTCCAAATAACTACATAAACCTAATTGGGCAAAAATTATAATTTTCCAAGTTTTGGACCTGTCGTTCGAACCAGGTCAGATGTCGTTTGAACGACATCTCGGGAGATCCATTCTCATTCGAACAAAGCTCTCAATCTCGTTCGAACGAGGTTGAGCAGTACTCTTCACCACTGGACCAGTTACGTTCTACACCCTTAACATTTTCGTTTTCCACCATTTTGAAGCCTAAAACCTCTAAAATAATCAGCACAAACACCAATCATTCATTTCCAATCAACTACCTAACATCTATAAATAATTTCCAACTATATAACATCATTAAATAATCACTAATCATCAATTAAGTTTGAAATCCCCAATTTAATTACCAAGAACCCTAGTTCTCGAATTATATGCATAACTTTAAATTAAAACTCAAATTCGTTTCTCAATTTCAACATATAATTTCGGGATTTCTATTCTAGATGCAAATGGGTTCAATTATTCATCAAAATAACTCTCAATCCATGATTTAAGTTCTCTAAATTCCCCTAAATCAATTCTACATCATGTATTTGATTCCTATACTCACATGAGCACAATTATTATTAATAGAAAGCAAGTAATAAACAATTATTACTGAACTGCTGACGAAATTGGTATAGGCTTGTTCCTCATCTTTTGATCTACGCTTTGGTGGGGTTTGTGGTGTGAGTTCTTGAGTTTTTCACCAAGAACACCTATGGACTCTCTCCATCTTCCTCTGTGGTTCTCTTTCCCTCTCTCTTAGGTTTAGAAACTGACACACTTCTTCTTACCCACGTACACTCATATTTAATTATCTAATTTTCGTCCATAATATTTCCTCAAAAATTCAAATGACAAAAATACCCCTACAGGGTACCGGTTCGGCCTAAAAATATTTCGGAGTCCATATAAAATACCCGGGTAGAGTTTTCTGACTATCTCAACCCTTCCGGACTCAATGGCGCACTCGAAATGGCCATACGAGCTACTTAAAAGTAATTCACTTATTTAATCCATTAAATTAGTTCCTATACATCTCACACGCGTGTCCCGACTTAATATACCTGTTGCCTAGATTATACTCAAGTGGGGGAGGGGGTGAATTGAGATTTTACGAACTTTTAGTCAAATTAAAATTTCAGGAAAATATTTAATTTACAATACTTTGATAATTTTCATATTAATAAAACTTTAAAGAATAAATCAAACAATAACAAATAAATGCAACTAACTAATTTAAACAACTAGAAATGCAGATTCTAACACTCTATGAATATTAAATTAATTTTCGTAATTAATAAAAATTAATATTCTGAAATTAATTATTTATTTCAAAAAAAAATATTTTTTACTTTAAAATAAAGTTAGTCAAATTTCGGAATTAATTTATTTGCAAAATAGTGTGCTGAAAATATTAAGTCAAGCAAGCATGTGCAAATAAATAAATTAAAGTTCAGAAAATAAATGACACCGAAATTTAATGTGGTTCAGCCAAATCCCGACCTACGTCCACGCGCCTAGAGCCCCGGTCTCCTTTGCGCTTCACTAAACCTGATCCACTTGCGAGTAGGATCAAAGCACCGTGTACAGTCGTTTGCAAGATAACTCCGAGATTCAAACACCGTGGCCCACTTGCGGGTAGGAACCAATCACCGGTACAACCCGAAGCTTCAACAAGGCTTCAAAACAAATCTGAATATTTGTGTACAAAGTGAAATAATGAAACTCCTTAAAATACAATGTGTAATCCGAGTTTCTTTTTCCTTAATGAGACTTCAATAAATGATGTTAGTATAGGCACAAGTCTTCTTCTTCAATGATTGAGTAGATAATAAAATTAATTGCTCTCTTAAATGTGTAGTAGCTGAATATTAAATTTGAATGTTCTCAATAAATTATCTAGTTCTTGATCATATTCTTTCTTGTTGGTTTCTCTTCAATGCAACACTTGAAAGCCTTAATTGTGTCTTCAAAAACTAGCTGTTAGACACAAGCATTTTGAGAATTAAATGCTCATAATTTTGCTGAGATGGTGTAGCTTCAAAATGATCTCCAAGTTTGATATGCAAATCTTCATTTTTATTTTCTCCATAAAAATATAGCTGTTGTAGCACAAAAATGGTACTTTGAAAATATATGAAAATCTTCATTTTCAAAGTACTTTAAAAATGGTACTTTGAAAGAATGTTAGTCCAACAGATAATAGAAAATCTGATATATAAATGGTGAACCATTGTGGAAAAGATAGGAGTGTTTCACATAGAGAGATAATAGAAGTATGACAGTGTAAGTTATTTAAAATGTCCAATGGTCTGAACTGTCCAACGAATATCAAATATCACAATGATAAAATAAATAAGGTACGAAGGAAATCTTTTAATGAAAGGATACACATGAAGTCAGGTAATTAAAAGTTAAATATTAACTTTTCAACATTAAAGGAATGACAAACGAATAAGTGTGTAAATAAACTCTCCAACATATATGACAGGGCAAAGATTTGACATATATATATATATATATATATATAAAAGATAAAGAGTACATGCGTTCAGTTTACAACGATCAGATAAATTTATATATATAGAAAACTTAACATCATAGGGACAAAGGTAATAGAGTTTCAAATGAAAGCATCGGACAAGGCATGGTTCTGTCCACATGAATGACTACGCGCGGCTCGAGGTCGATAGAGAAAACTGGTATATGAATATATATGTATGTGCAAGCTTAGGTAAATAAGAAAGAGAAAAGAAAAATACTTTCCGAGACAGTTAAGATGCGGACGACTTCAACATTTTTAAGCACCAGCAGGAATGATGATTTGACACAACTGTCAAAATCTACATATAAATCTGACGCTACATATATTATACAATACATGCAAAAAAAAGGCTGACAAGCCTTTGAAATAGGCGCATGGTCGCAAGGCTCAAAGCAAAAAAATAAGAGACTGACCAACAAGAAATGGATCGGAACTAACTTGCGGTCTATAATAAAAAATTATTACTCATTAAATCTGAGTAGGACAAAGTTGCATGCCAATGCTACAATGAGTCTCAACAATTAACAGTAACGTGAGGACTTAAACATATTACCATCTATTATCAATTATTATGGTCAAGGACTTATATCTCCAATATCAAGGACTATCTATGACATATGTGGGGACCAAAAAAAAAATAGTACTATTCGGCTAAATGAGAAAGCATGTAAAGGTTCCAAAGATTTCTTCCACTCATGGTGGGGCTAATGATAAGATAAAACAACAAGCCTTTTTGTTTACATGTACATAAGGGTGACAGGACAAAAAAGATGTGAAAATATTTATAAACTGAGACGTAATATTTATAAAAAGTTATAACTTATAAAAAAGAGTTAGTGCAAAAACTATAACTTGACAGTTAACAAAACTATTGCCAAAAATTTATTTTCTTTATAAGTGGCTTTAAGTATATATATATAACGAAATATAACTACTACAAAAAGAAATACTAGAAACTTCATATATAAATGTTTGGAATCATCAAAATCAATATATTATATTAAACTAAAATGTACATTAATTACAATTAAACTAATTAAATATTAAACAAACGGTTAAATACAGTTTTATTAACAATACCAAACCGTCGTATTTCTTACTCTCGAAACTTTATAAAATTTCATAATCCCATATTACATATCCACACAATGACATTCAATAGTTTTCCATTAATAAGTATTAACTCTTGGCACGTTAGTTAATAATTATTTTAATCCGAATTAATTAACAAATGGATTTCTCACATTTTAAATTTAATTAATCCAACAATAATAATTAATCTCAGAATTATTTAAATCATCAAAAATACGAAGTGTTGCAACATGTTTGGCTCCAAGTCTCCTTTATTGCACACGTGCATGAACTTGTTTGAACACTGCACTTACCTGTCACTTGTCGAATACGATGTTCTCATCTCAATTTTTCTTTATAATGAACTAAATGTAGAAAGAGATAAAGTTGTGGATATAAGAACCATTGCGTGAATTTATATAATTTTTTTGAAAAAAATTGTTATATCTTAAGCAATGAAAAGGGGCTATGATTGTTGATGTAAAAAATTAGATCGTATCTAATTATTCAATCACAGATAAATAAATGAGACAAAGAAATTTTAAAGTGGTTCAGCCTTATAAGAATGGCCTACGTCCACTATTATGTTATTGCTGAATGTTTGGGAATTCCCGATTTGTGCTTCTTATCAAGAAATTCTGGTCACCCTAGAATGAGGATTGTACAATGTATTTATAGCCCTGAGGCTGTAATATGAAAGGGTAATACATTCAATGCTGTACATATGAAAGGGCAATATATTAAATGCCCCTTAAGCGTATACATCTGAATGATAAGCATTTAATGAACAATCAGACTGTTGGTTTTCCTGCTATTAACGCTTTGTTCGAGGTGCAGCTCAGACCGCCTAAGCTTCTCGAACCGCCTAAGGTTCCTCGGTGCTCAAAGTTCCTCGGTACTCAAAAGTTCCTCGGAGAGTTCTTGTAGGTCGGAGCGTCTGAGTTACTCGGGGAAGCAGTGTTCCTCGTTGTAGTATGGTTCCTCGGAGCATCTGAGTTCCTCGAAAGTGCTTGTTGTTGCCACGTAGATTGCCACGTGTCTTCACTCGATTGAGCCATGTCAGCAGACTAAATTTGGTATCAACAGAACCCCCAATGTTTCATAGTTCGAAATTTGAGGAGTGTGGAACATTCTTTCTCGGAATATGGTAGTTTTAAATGGTCCTCCTAATTTTTAGGAGTGTTTCCTTTGTATTTATTTTTCCTTCCAAATTCATAGAATTAGGCTTTTTTGAATTTTTATAACCGCCTCGATCTCCGCGTACTTTTTGTCCTTCTAGCCGCCGGTAGCGTAATCGTTTCTTTTTTCAATCATTACTTTTTCCTTTTCCCAAGGCAGAGTATTTAAGCGTCACAGACAATCCCATCGTCTTCTACTTTTTCAAATTTGTATCTTCGAATTTTCCATTGTCTTACTCTCTTGTGCGTTCATCCTTTCCATTGTTCGTTGTCAACAGATCCACTCTTTTTTTGTAAGATCTTATTCCTTCTTCTTCATTTCCTTCTTTCATTATGGTTTATTCTGTAGAATCTCTTGATAAATTTCGCTCTGATTTCTCTATTCCCTCCTGGGTTATTCTGGAAGAGCTTTCTAAGCCTTCTGATAATTTCCGTTTGGCTGAGGGACATTGGTTCGCCAGTCTCTTTGTTGCTTAGTGTGGATTTTCTTTTCCGCCTAATCCTCTATGTCTGGAATTTTATCAATATTTTGATGTTGTTCCTGCATAAATAGCCCCCAATACATGGAGAATAGTTAATGGGGTTCATAGGTTAAATCAAATTCATGGAACTCGAATAGGAATTCCAGAAATCATGTTTTGTTATAGATGGGCAGTGGGTGATAACACTTTTTATTTAAAAACTAGATTTTTAAATTGGGCTTTAGTGGTCAATCTCCCGGATGCCAATAGGGACTATTTTGAACACGGAGTTGTTATAAAAAATTGGCAACATGCTCCTTTATCAGGAGATGAAGTGTATCAGGGTCCTAGATACCCTCCCTATGGCAATGGGATAGGTTATTTTTATTTCATTTTATTTATTTTGAAATTATGCTTCCTCTGTGTTTGACAAAATGTGCCACTGATATTGTAATTTTGATTTATTTGCAGTTGATAGCAAAAGAAAGTGTCCAAAAGAAGCAGACGTTAATATAAGGCACTTAAAACTTATCTGGAGTTTGCATCAGAGTGTTGCCGACGAGAACATTAGGTCAGCCTCATATTTGCTGCAATATAAGAGCTACACATCTTCTTTCACTGCTCGTCCGGTGATAAGTGAAGTAGAACCATTAGCAGCTTCTACCAGTTCCTCGCCTGAGTCACATATTCCTTTAAGTGAAAGGATGAAGAAGAGAAGACCTCCCACCCTTTTTGAGAAACCTGTCTCTGGTGATGGAGAGGCAAAAAGAAGTAAGATTGACGTCCCAGGGGAGGGGACAAAGAAAACTGATGCACCTTCCTCGGCTGCCCCTATTGTGAAGGTTGTCGAGAAGCCTCAAGTGTCTCCGAGCAAGTCTGCTGCTCCAGGAGAAGTGATTGTAATATCACCGACCAAGAGTTCTTCCTTGCTCGAAACTATTCCTGTTCCCTCGAGGAAGCTGAAGAAGAGCTCCTCGGTCAATTTGGCTGAAACCATCTCCCAACCCCCAACTACTGGAACTGGTGTTCCTACTTTTGTTCCCCCGAGCTCTGCCATGAGCTCGGTGAAGACTTGGATCATTCCCGAGATCCAAGGTATTGAGGAGAACCTTTCTCGGGACATGGTCACCTCATTGGCTGCTTGCCATATTGCTTCTGTAAGTGTTATTACTTTGAACTTTTCATCTTTCCCTTGTTATATCTGTCTCTAACTTGCTTTTATTTTATTTTTCAATTGGTGAGCTGCTTTAACACAATTTTGAAGAAGGATGAAGCCATTAAAGCTTCAAGCTCCTCGTCTCGTGTAGAGGAAGCTTTGATAGGCTTGGGGCAGTCTCTGAAAGAGTCTCGCCAGAAATATGCTGATGATAAGGCAACTTGGGAGAAGAAGCTTGCCTCCACCGAGTAGGAGAAGGCTCGAGTTGTTGAAGTCTCCAAGGGGTTGGAGAAAAATTTAAAGGACTTGGAAGAGAAAAATAAAGAGCTCGACAAGAAGCTTAAAGATGCTGGAGATTTTGAGAATAAACTCAAGGTTGATGAGGAAGAATTAATCCAACTACACGAAGTAAGTCGCCAGAAGGAAGAAGTTGAGAATAAACTGAAGACTGCTGAAAGTCTTCTGTCCGAGAAGCTTTCCTCGGAGAAATTAAAGAGAAAAATGACTGTGAAGAAGTCTTTCAGCGCCGGCTGGGACAAGGGGTGGAACAAAGGCTTGGCTGCCATGATGTCTCAAGTAGAATATGGCAGCCTTAAATACTTTAGAGATGGGTGGGTCGCTGCTCTACAGGAGATGAAGGTTGATGAAAACTCCAAACTCTTTCAGCGACACATCCCTGGTCCCCCTCCAACTCCTAAAGACGAAGAAGAGGACTAAGCTACCTCCGAAGAGTCTTCCATGGTGATGAGAGATCATCCCCCAGCCATCCAGTCTGCTAACGAGGAACTTTAGCAGCTCGCTACTTCCTCTGAGCAACCTCCAGCACTTCCCCAGCTACTATCTGCTCCATCCGAGCAACCTACTTCCTCGTCCCAGCCTCCCGAGAAAGTTTTGGGAGACAAGGAAAAGGTGTAGAGTTGTTCGGACTTCTATCTATTTTTATTTTTCTTTGGAAAATATAATCCTGAACCATGTAACTCTGAATCTTGTGATATAATAAAACTTGAACTTTTGTTTTTGCACACTGTTGTCTCTTCTTCATGCTCTGTTTTGATTATTGATTACTGCTTTTTCTTCCTCTACTAGTTTCAGGCCAGGATGGAATTACTGTCTGCTCATGATACAAAGCTATTGCGGCAATGTAATGAATATTTTAAGGCTGGTCACATAGATCTGAGTGCAACATAAATCGTCGACATCCTCAGCCAAGATGCTTCGAAACAAGCAATTGAGGCCTACCAATATTTGAAGTGTCTTTTTGATCGTGCGGTGGCCAATAATGTAGCTTACTATGACATGATTGAGGATCTCCAAGGCACTCTTGAAGACCTTCAACAATAATATAAGGAGTCCACTGCCCTCTTGCACTAGGGGTATGAGAAGAAGTATCAGTAACTCAATGCTGACAAGGGATACGAGAAGCGTTTTGCTGGCTACGATGTGAGGGAGAGAACTCTGAGGACTGAGGTCGAGGAGTGCAGACAAATAGTTGAATTATTAGAGAAAGAGAATAACAACCTGCAAAGAGAGTTGTCGCAGTTGAAGTCAGCAGCTTCCACTTCAAAAGCCTTGATCCCAGTGACTGACGAGGGATTCTCGTTCTTGGAGGTCGAGAATGCCAACTTGAGAGATGAGTTGGAAACCTTGAAAAGATCTGGCCCTTCTACATCTTCTCGTGGACGAGCAAGAGCTCCTCGGGGATGAGCAAGAGCAGCTCCGATTCCTGTCGAGGAACAGAGGACTCAATCTGCTTTAGAGAACCAAGCTTTCCAATTAATGGCGAAGAACCAGGCATTGGCTGAAATGTCAAAGAAGATCAGGGACCTAGAAGAGCAGCTTTCTGCGCAGAAATCAACCTTGGAGAATAAAGAGCTCTTCATCAAAAATCTCCATGAATAGATGGAGAGATTGACATATCAATTCAACAAACAGCCCAGGGAGTTCTGGATGGATGGCTACAACGAGGCTCTCTACCACTTAGACGATCGTATCCAGAATGCCAATAATGAAGGCTACAAACAGGGATGGCTGAATGCCTTAGGTGTGCTGCAACTCGAACATGATCATTACCTGTGGGACTACCATGATCCTGGGCTGCTCGACCTACCCGTGCCACTATTCAAACTTGATATGATTTGGATCCCTGCTCGGGCCATTCCTCGATGCTTAATTTCCAAATATCTCGGCGACTACAATCTCCATTCAAATGTCGAGATATCTCATCCTGAGCACCTCCTAGATCGACCATCCATGATGAATATCAGGATGTTAAAATATCTTAACTTCATAAATTCTCCTCTTGCTTTAAATGATCCGCCTGCTGCGAGGAACCTGTTTCAAAAGCAGAGGGGAAGAAACCAATAGAATAGGAATATTGATGTAATAAATTTGTATACATTTCATTCTAAATGTAATTTATTTTTGGATTTAATGAAAGATTTTCATTTTTGTTCGCAATCTTAATTGCCATTGTTTTGTAACACTTTACATCTGTGCATGTGTATCTTTTAAAAAGATAACAATATTGTATTATTTGTCGATCAACTTATTATCGAATAGTTTGAATTTGTGGTAATCATTTGGCAAGAATGATGTTTTGTTTCTCGACTAACTTAGTAAAAAGTTACGAGTATAAAAAATATTGCTCGATCACTTTCTCGTTTTCATAAAATGTTTCCGACCAACCAAGGTCGGTAAATTTTCCTTTTCGACCAACTACAGTTAGTGGGTTTTTCCTTTACGAGCAACTTTGGCACTTTTTGGAATAGTTGTAGCTCCCGACCAACCTTAGTTGGCATTTTCGAGAATATATTTACTTCCTAACCAACATAAGTTGGCATTTTTAGGAATACTTTTACTTCCCGAGGAACACATAGTTTTACTTCCCGTAGGAATACAAGTTTTACTTCCCGGAGGAGTACAAGTAGCTTTACTTCCCGGAGGAATACAAGTTTTACTTCCCGGAGGAATACAAGTAGCTTTACTTCCCGGAGGAATACAAGTTTTACTTCCTGGAGGAATACAAGTTTTACTTTTCGGAGGAATACAAGTAGCTTTACTTCTCGGAGGAATACAAGTAGCTTTACTTCCCGGAGGAATACAAGTTTTACTTCCCGGAGGAATACATTTGTTTCTCGACCAACCTTAGTTGGCATTTTCGAGAAAACTTTTGAGTAGTCTGAGTTTTGCCGAGTTAGATTCGCCGAGTAGTGTGTAGCACTAGTATTCCCCGAAAAACTTTCAATAAAAGGAGAGAATTCGACAGAATATCTTTATTTTATTCATCACTGATAATACTTGCGTAGGTGCTCTGCGTTCCATGCATTCTTAAACTCCCCCCCCTCTAAAGTTTCTATTCGGTAACTTCCTGGTCGAACAACTTCTGTAACTCGGTATGGTCCATGCCAGTTTGCCTCCAGTTTATTGTGCTTTTGAATTACTTTCTTCAGCACATAGTCTCCTTCTTTCAGGTCGCACTTCTTTACTCTCTTGTTGTAGAACAAAGCTGTTTGCTGCTGGTAAACAACATTTCTAATGGCTGCTTCTTCTCTAACTTCCTCGAGCATGTCTAAATCCAATCTTCTCATTAAGTCGCTGACTGGGGAATTAAAATTCAGTACCCTGTGTGTTGGGAGGCCCAACTCGGCAGGTATAACAGCTTCACTTCCAAATGCTAGCATATATGGTGATTCTCCAGTTGCTACTTGGGGAGTAGTTCGGTAAGCCCATAGTACTGATTGTAACTCGTTGATCCAATTTGCTTGCGCATCATCCAGTCTTTTCTTCAATCCATTCAGCAGCGTTCTGTTTGTCACTTCAGTTTGTCCATTGCTTTGAGGATGGCCTGGTGCTGAGTGGATTTTCAAAATATTCTACTGATGACAATAGGCAGCGAACTCCTCGTTGTCAAATTGTGTTCCATGGTCTGTGATGAAGGCATGAGGAAGACCATATCGACAAATGATGTTCTTCCAAATAAATTGGTACACCTTGCCGTACGTCATATCAATGAGAGGATCAGTTTCAACCCATTTAGTAAAATAATCCACTGCGATGACGAGGTATTTGAACCTTCCTCTGGTCGTTGGCAGTGGCCCGACCAAATCTATTCCCCACATGGCAAATGGCCAAGGGGAAGTGATGGGTGTCAACAATGCTTGTGGAGTTCTTCGGATGGAAGAAGAACGTTGACACTTGTCACATTTCTTGGCATAGGCTATACAATCAGCTCTCATCATCGGCCAGTAGTATCCCCGCGTCATCACCCTTTGCAAAAGCGTTCGACCTGCTATATGGTCTCCACAGGACCTTTCATGGATCTCTTCAATAAATTCTTTCACCTCGGAGGGATGTACACATCTTTGCAAACCTTCCATAATTCCTCATCTATATAGAATACCGTTAGTTAATACATACCGAGCAGCTTTAAACTTTAATTTCTTGGCTGTGAGCTTGTCAATTGGTAATTCTCCCTTCTCAATATATGCCCTGATGGGATCCATCCAAGATGGTCCTAAATCAAGGGTAATGAAATTCATCATCAGATCTTCATCTATACTCCGACCAGCTAAAACTTCAATTGGGATTGTTCTTCGTAGCTCCGTACGAATAGCTGATGCTAATCGAGCTAGGGCGCCTGCTATCTCATTCTCTATTCTTGGTATTCTAACCAGCTGAATAACAAAAAATCTTGACACCAGCTCCTTTGCCTTGGCATGATATCTGATCATTAATTCTCCTTTGGCTGCATATATTCCCAACATATGATTTACGATCAATTGAGAATAGAAGACAATAACCTGCTGCGCCTCCATAATTTTTGCCAGATTAAGACCTGCAATCATGGCCTCATACTCAGCCTCATTATTGGAAGCTTTGAATTGGAATCGTAGGGCGTATTCCATGTCGACCTCATCCGGAGTTCTCAAAACTATCCCCGCGCCACATCCTGTAGTGCAAGATGAGCCATCTACATATAGCCTCCATATAGGTAATTCGTCTTCAAATTTCTGATCTGTCAGAGTTCCTCGGTGGAAAATTTGTTGCTTCCTTTCATCCTCCCCTGATATTTATTGCTCTTCGTCGATCATCTTTTCTTGCCCTTTTACCAACCTGAGTTGGTCTGGGCTTGAATTTGATGATCTTGTAACATCCACAGGTTGATCAACGAGCAACTTTTGCTCCTTGGGGGTATCAGGATAGGTGAACTCTGCTATAAAATCTGCTACAGCTTGCCCTTTTAGCGATGATTTGGGTTCATAGACTATATCATATTCACCGAGCTCTATTTCACAATACATCAATCTCCCTGATTTTTCTGGTTTATGAAGGGCTTGCCTCAACGGCATATCAGTATATACTACTATGGTATGAGCCTGGAAGTATGGCCTCATTCTTCCACTTGCCTCGATTAATGCCAGTGCCAATTTTTCCAGCTTTGGATATCTGATCTCTGCTCCTCGGAAGGCCTTACTTGTGTAGTAGATTGGTTTTTGCACTCCATTCTGCACTCTTATCAATGCCGAACCGACTGCATTCTCGGACACTGCCAGATATAAGTATAATTTTTCTCCCATTACTGGCCTGGATAGCAGTGGAGGTGCTCCTAAGTATTTCTTTAAGTCTTCAAAAGCCTTCTCACATTCATCATTCCACTCAAAAGTCTTTCGGAGTGTCTTGAAGAATGGGAGACATCGATCAGTTGCTCGCGATACAAATTTGTTGAGTGCTGCTACTCATCCTGTAAGACTTTGCACCTCTTTCTTCGTCGTTGGAGATCGCAGCCCTAATAGAGCTTTGTTCTTTTCAGGATTTGCCTCAATGCCTCATTGATTGACAATGTACCCGAGGAACATGCCTTCTCGTACTCCAAATATGCACTTCGTCGGGTTCAGCTTCATTTGATATTTATCCAGTTGATCAAAAGTCTGACATAGGTCAACTAGATGATCGACAACTTTCTTGCTCTTTGTCAGCATATCGTCAACATAGACTTCCATATTGCAACTGATTTTTTCAGTAAAGACCTTGTTCATCAGCCGCTGATATGTCGCACCTGCATTTTTCAAACCAAAAGGCATAACATTATAACAATAAGCTCCCCTAGGGGTAGTGAAAAAAGTACTCTCCCTGTCTTCAAGTTTCATTTTAATCTGATTGTAACCAGAATAAGCATCCACGAAGCTCAGCAGCTCGTGTCCCGAGGTACCATCCACCAGTTGATCAATTTGGGACAATGGAAAGTGATCCTTTGGACATGCTTTGTTGAGGTCAGTGAAGTCTACACACATCCTCCATTTATTGTTCTTCTTTTTCACCATCACCACATTTGCTAACCAGTCTGGATATTTAACATCTTCAATGAAGCAAACTTTCTGGAGCTTCTCGACTTCCTCCTGTATAGCTTGATTCTTCTCGGGACTGAATACTCTTCTTCTCTGCTTCACAGGCTTGATCTCCTTATTCACATTGAGTTCGTGACATAAGAAATTTGGGTCTATCCCAGGCATATCCTCATGAATCCAAGCAAAAGTTTGCTTTCTGCTTCTAAGGAAAGTTATCAATTCATGTTTTAGTGAGGCTTCCAACGACGAACCTACTTGAGTAGTTCGTTCAGGGTGCTCGTCATCTAGAATGATGTTTTCAGTAGCTTCCACCACTTGACCCTTCACGAGTTGCGACTCATCTCTAGGATCAAATGTTTCAATTTCGGCACCTTCATCCACTTGATAGGTAGTAGTCTTTTTCCTTGATTCCTCCAGTTCCTCTTGCTCGGCGGATGAATAATAGCATTCCCGAGCTACTTTCTGGTCACCTTTCACAACTCCTACTCCAAAATTTGTTGGAAATTTTAGGCACTGATGCACTGTAGATAACGATCACTACACATCCCATCTATATCCGAAAGTACATCGATATATCAAGTAATAATTACGACTATTGGTATGCACATAACTAATAGTCTACAAACCTCAAGCTCAATCCTAAATTCATTCCATGATCCCATTAATAATTGGAATCCCCCTTTGTTAAACACCCACTGATATATAACAACTATCCCGACTAGATTTACATCACACGCTATTCTAGTAGATAGTATGATCCCCTCGCTCTCAATTCCGACCACGGTTAAATTGCTCCTATGAACCCTTAACATCGAACGTACATATCCCTCATCCTACCTCTAAATATCTATTATCACTTTCACACAAATGTGTGATACTATCTCGACTAGAAGTACAGACACATAACAATTCTATTCGGTAATCCTCAAAAGTATATACCGCAATACCACTTAACTTCATATGCACAAAGAAAAAGGGGACTATCTCTACAATTTATAAACTATTTCGTAATATCCCACCACCATTGTATTAAAATAATCCTCCAAACGTTCAGCCCATAATCATTTCCTTACTAAGAGAGGCATTCTACCTTTAAAATCCAATTCTAATTTAGGTTTGAAAACCCCTATTCATCCTACAGTATAAAGCCCTTAATATTATATCATAACCCTCCATGAAACACTCACTAAGAAGGTCACCAAGTTTTAAACCCAAAAGAAAAGTGGTTAAAGAAAATCATATTCTTGGGCAAAAAACAGTGGACCGGTCGACCGATCCCAGACCCCCGATCGACCACGGGTCCAAATTTTTTTCCTACGAAGAATGTAGTAGACATTTCCCTCAAGGTGCGGTCGACCGGCCATACCAGATGTCTTGCACTTTTTCCATTTTTGGACAAAGGCAAACCCTCCAAACACCCAAAATCCTTTCATCCAACCCTCCATTTTTAACTCAATCATATTCCTCACATCAAAACCCAACCTACACCTCATCTCATCAATTTAAATATCATCAATCCCACATATAAACATCAGATTCAAGTTTTAGTTCCAAGATCTAGGTTTTCACATATAACCCAAAAATCCATTTATTTTATCCATAAATTATGAAATAAAATACACAAATGAAATATTTAGCAAGATTAAACACTTGCCTCAGACTTGTAGAGGTTGAATCATCCCCGAAATCGCGTACGGGCTGAAATCTCCAAGCTTTTTCCTCTCTCTTTCTTCCTTTCTTCTTCTT
Source organism: Sambucus nigra (assembly GCA_949130495.1). Taxonomy (NCBI): domain Eukaryota; kingdom Viridiplantae; phylum Streptophyta; class Magnoliopsida; order Dipsacales; family Adoxaceae; genus Sambucus; species Sambucus nigra. The sequence continues at coordinate 70,677,283 of OX422211.1, read as the reverse complement.
TCTCTCTTTCCCTCTTTTCTTTCTCTAGGGCCTTTCTCTCTCTCTTTGTCTCTTTCAATCTCATGAATGAGATTTTAATCTTCCTAAGGCTTTATATGCCTAATTTCCCTAACACACTTTAAATGACTCGTTTACTCCAATTCGAGTCAAACTTACTTAAAAATATTCCAGAACCAAAATAAAACCCAATGAAAGTCATTTCGACTATCTCGACCCATCCGATATCGATGGTGCACTCAGAATCATCATCCGAAATACTTTATAACGTCCTCAATTTTTGGACCCCAATTTCCAAATTTTAAAATTCTCCAATTTAAATAAATTTTTATTTCTCCCAAAAATTTAATTTCTCAGTCCCAAAGTCACGGGGTATTACATCCACCCACGTCAACGTCTCAGTATCCATTGATAAGGCTCAGCAACCATCAAAAAATGCAAGCAGCATGCATTGAGTTCAATGCACAAAATACGTTCGCTTAAGATGAAAGAAATAAACTTTGTTTCCTAATTTCAAGATCTCAAAGTATAGGAATTATGGAACTTATAGTTTTAAACATATAGGGTGAGACTTATGGTTTGGAACTTTGGTAAACAAGTTGGAAAACATTTTTGCCAAAAGTTCTTAAACATTTTGAGTCCAAAATGCCTTAAATACAAACTGCACGAATTTTGAGGTGGCATCTCGTTCGAACGAAAAAAGAAGTCGTTCGAATGAGAATTGCATTTCATTCGAGTGAAAATGCAATGTCATTTGAACCAACTTCTAATGAGGTCGAAAAATCCTTACAGTGGAACCTCATTTGATTTTTGTTAGATATTCATTCTAATAAGTTGAGAATGTCATTTGAACAACGTAAGAAGTCATTTGAATGAAATAGCAATTTTGTTCCAACGAGCTTGAATCTCATTCAAACCAAAAAATATTTTTCCTAAAAAAAATAAAAAACCAATTCTAAACTAAAACCAACACCCTTTAAAAAATATTTTCGAGGTCTCATAATTAATACGCATTCATACCTGCGAGATCCTTGGTAAGCGTGGAGACAAATTGGGCACGACGACACTATATATCCAATCTTTGAAGCTTGGTCGCTACGTCTTTGTCAAACAACATCATAGGCTTGTGGGGACAACAAGACAAAATCTATCTTATGACTCCAACTTTTTGTTCAGAATAATGCCAATTACATACAAATTGACTTGATTGGAAATTTGTCCTTACAAATCTCCCCCTTTGGCTATTCCGGGATAAAACCAAAACAAAAATCCTATAAGATGTCATGCTCTCTAAAAAGACTCATTCTCCAACCCTAAAAAATAAAGAGATTAAAGACGCCAGATAGACACATAAATGTGAGTAGCTTTACTTTGATTGAAAACTTTGTTGCATTGATGTAAACTTATAACCCTGCACACTTAAACACACCTTTCAAAAGCAAAGAGAATATAATAAGAATAAATCCACAAATGAATAAACATCTAACAATGTCTAAAACAATCTCAACCCAGGTAAGACGTCTCCACCAAGATAGATATATCCTAATCATGAAAAGGAAAGATACCATTTCTCACCCTTTTTGTTCAGGAATAGACAAAATAAGATAGCCTAAAACAATTACGTCCCCCAAAACCAAATCTCCCCCAAAATAAATGATATTAAGATACACAGATGAGAAAATTTGATACCAATTCTAAACATAGGGAGAAGGGAATAAAGCATGCAACGGTGTAAAGTATAGCAAACAAACAACGTGGAAACTTAAGCACAAATGATCCAAACGATCAAGCATATGGCAAACATGGACTAAATGTAAACCTCAAGGACTCAACACACAATACCATATATAATATATGTAAACTATATTAATAAAAATCCGTTACACATATATAGGTATAAACGACCACAAAATTTGACACAAAACACATGAGCTTTACACACTAGCATAGTATCGATGTGTCTAAACATGTGGGATATAATGAATGGGCATGAACTAGATACAAATGAATTATGAACTGAATACTAAAAAATGTTCTAGAAGTTCTAATTACAAATATTATCAAATAAAGATTTAGCCACAAGGGATACGATAAAGTGAACTTAATGAACAAGCAAGCATAATGCACATAAGCCTAGAATATTGATGATTCTACAAGTCAATAGCGTCATGACAAGATAAGCATAACTAAGGTTCATTGTGCAAACCCTTTGATCTTAGACTAAACACCCTCAAAAGATAAACATATAACATATTTTCTTTTCTTTTATTTCTCAATTCTTTTAAAGCTATTTCTTTTTTTAAAGATCAAACAAACTCTACTATGTTGGCCTTTGACAATTTTTCTATTTTTATTTCCTTTAATATTTTCATTAGGCTCTTGCTAACGGTGACTTTCACGCAAAGGAGATTTTCTCCTTTTGTATCCCTTTCCTTTGCACCTTCATCTATTTTCAATAGAATTCAAACAAAGCATACAAGCAACGATTCTTACATGAACGAATCCCCCATTGTCACAAAATATGTAGATGACAAGATTGATGGGAGAATATATCACAAATCTCATATATACAAGGGAAGTTTATGTTTTAAAATCTCCTGCATGTGTGTGCGGAGGCATATACAAAGTCGAATCCATTAAGCCAATCAATTTCGAAGCATAATTAAGAACAATCTAATATCTACAATCATAACCAAATGTCTTAGCCACATGGAAAGTAGAGAGTGAATTGGATTAAAACACACCATTATGCCACACAAAATGTGTAAAACTAAAATACATAAAAACTATAAATCTTTTTGAGTTTTTCTAAAAAGATTTAAAAGAAAATTATAATTTTTTTTCAATGATTGAAAACAAACTTTAACTCAAAAGACTAATGTAAAATACCGTGTGCTATACTGATTCAAACATATATGAAAATTCCATTCACAAACTTATTTAATCAGAGTCAATTTATGAATTAAATAAATTCAGCCCTCAAAATTAACTAGCTACATGCGTGAATGTGTTAAACCAACATAAATAAAATATGTGACACAAAGTTCAGGGAAAATCCCCGAAGGGAAAAACCTTTTTATTTCATTATAATTGTAAATCGCAAGATACACAGTTACAATGGAATACAGTTATTTTGACACACGAATACCCGCAGACGTCGGTCAGTGTCGTCAATAATGAATTACACGCAACAATCCACAAGAACCACAGTCTTATCTTCAGCAAAGATCCACAAGCAGCGAACCTCAATGACATATAGTCATATGATGTAAATATCCTCTCCACAAAAGTATGAACACCAGCAGAGTGTGTTCTCAAACTCCAAAAAAATTCACATGAACAATTGGAACTTTTGTGAATTAAAAACAAAAGAGATTAAACTCGAAAAGAAGAAGCCAAAAGGTTCTGCTGATTTCGCACTGCTTGCAAAATGTAAAAACGTACAGACTTCTTATGAAACACGGAGTTAAAGAGTCCCTTAAATAGGAAACTTAAGGCGGCGGGTCATTCGAATGAGACACGTCGTCGTTCGAGCGACATATGCTGTTGTTTGAAGTATCTCGCGAGACAACATGTCGTTTGAATGACATACGGTGCCGTTCGAACGAGAACCATAAAATAATATATTTTTTCTCATTTATCCTTTCAGTAAATGCACCGCCTCAAACACTCCGAAATATATATTTTTGATGAAAAAACGTTTAAAGCTCCGCTTCAACAGTTAGAAAATATTTTGTAAAAAATATCCCAATATCCTAAGTGAATTATTAAGAAATTAAAAACACAACTTTACCAAATTCAATTTGTGGAGGCTTGATTGTTGATGAATCTTGATATTCAGATCGTCTCATTGCATATTTGATCATGAACTTCTTCGACGATCGTAGCGGTATACGACATACTTAATTGTGACAGACTATGTCCTTACAAATCTCTCCTATGTCTATGTCGGTACAAAATAAAAATATGTGAATTATCTATCTTAAAAACAACCTATACAAATCTACCCTCCCATAAAGTTAAAAGTGGAACGATAAATTGACAAGTCTTCAAACTTTGCTTCAACAATCAAAATTTTCTAACTTCAAGCTTTTCTCATCAGGGTGTGCAATCCAAAAATCTTCAATTGTACCTACACACATGGGATAAAGCAAATACCTCGTGACGTATCGAGTTTGAAATTATATAAGAATAAACATGAAAGCATAATCAATTCTCCCCCGTAGTAAGACTCCCCCATAAAATCATAATCGTTCTCCCCCTTTTTATTTGTCCGAAATAGACAAGGAAACGAATAAACAATATAAATCAAATCGGGGTGTCACGGTAAACCAAGGCAAACAAACTATTTTTGATTTTTCATACAAAAATGCAAAAATGATGTTACAAAAATCATACACCATGAATTTTTACTAAGATAATCAAATCATAGAAACATAATGAATGGGTGTGAACATATTGAATAGGAAAATCGACTCAATCATGTCCTGTGTGCACGATGCATAAGTTTTCTCCTAACGAATGAGCATCAAAATAGTCCTTAGGTGTAAAATTGTTGAATTTAGATGAAATCATCTTAATCATATCAACAAAACAAAGTATAAATGATTTCCACATCAATAACGTCCAAAACTATGTAATGCTTTTTCATGATTTTCAAGGACGTGTAAACCGTTTTAAATTCCATCCAAACTCCCTCATTAAAAGATAATGATTTTTATTTTTCTTATGAGGTGATGAAACTAAAATCTATTGGCCCATTTTTTGCATATATATTTTTTTATTGCCTTTTAATTTTTAGGGCTATTTTAAACCTCATTGAACCCGGGATAATTTTTAATTCCTCACTTTTTAGGTTCATTTAAACCGTGGCTTTATCGCAAAGGAAAAAATGAAACACCTTTCACATCCCTTTTTCATTTTTCAAAATAAATCACACAAACGGTTTAAAACATACACTGCATTCTCGTCAAGTTTTATCACATTTGGTTCGTTGTATAGACATAATTGAGATTGAAACACTTAACCAACATGTGATAGACAAGCACAAAAGTAAAAAAAAAATCGTGCATGTGTGCAGTAAAGGACAAATGAGTCAATCATGTAGGTAGCAACACTATATATCATCTCAAAGACTCCAAACATTATAAAGAACATGAATGACACAACATATTATCTCAAAACACTATCAAATAGTCACATGGATATGGAATGATGTTGTGACTTGGTCAACCTAAATGTCCATTCATATATGGTGTAAACAAAATACAAAACTCTTTTTGGGTATTTCAAAAATTTTGTAAAAAAAAATGAAAATCCTTTTGTATTTTTCCAACACTGTTCTGAATCAACCCATAAATACCAGATAATGTAGCACTACGAACCAGGGGACTGCAAAAAAGGCAAAATTCTCCTGGAGTCGCTCGAACAAAGCGCTATGTCGCTCGAACGATAAGGGTTCTTGTGAGAAGCGGCTTCGCACCACAGCAGAAGTCGCGCAAACGAAAACTTATCTCGTTTGAACGAGAAAAATAATTTTCACAGATTTCCCAAAATGTCATGCAGTTTTGTCCAGTGATTTTTTTTTTGTGAAAATAATTCTTGAAATCAGAAAACAGATCCAAAACAGTGCTCAAACAGTAGGAAAAATAAGAAAACAAAGTAAACTACAAAATGATACACACTAGCAATAAGCAAAAGTGACATCATGTAAGTTATCCTATGCTAGCAAAAAGTCTAGACCTTATCCAGTAGGTGCGGTGGAGTTTTTCAAAGACAGTGACATCTTTTAAAACAACTCTATCAAGTCACGTGAAGTCTTGACCAAAAACTTTACTTGCTCTCGAATATGTGCAAACTCTCTATCATTATGTGCAAGCAAAGTATCATGGGTGGGAGGATGTGTGCGAACATGTGTAGATGAAAAGTGTGATACATTACCCAACTTAAAAAAAAAACTCCCTAAGGTGCCCTTTTTCTTGCAGTGTGTACAAATATAAACTGGCCTAGGTATACCTCACTCAAAATGTCTCCTACGCGCTCTCTTAACATGTACGGTATGCCTCGGTGGGTTGGGTAGAGAGTCATGCGAATCTAACTCTAAAGTAGGAACCGACTCGGGTGCAACAAAAGAAGTGGATGCACCGTCATGACTTATTCCTAAACTCTCACCACTACCCAAAATGGGATTGAGGACCATATTTCCAAACTTCTTAGATGCGTTCTCCAAAGTGACTTTAGCCTCCAGGGCATGCTTAAGATCTTCCTCTAATTGTGACACACGAGCTATAAGTTCACTCGTTTCGGTATTCACGATGATCAACTTATCACTCAAACTAATCTTCACATTCTCAAGTTAAATCGCTGTAGCCTCAAAACCTCTCAAATCCTCCAACTCTTTCTCTAAATCTCTCACCTTAAGACCTAACTTCATATTCAATTTCTTAGTCTTTAAGATCTCGGCGTACAATTCTCTAAAAGCAATCTGGAGCTCACTTTCATCTCAACTTTCACACTAACTCTCAGGCTCGCTACAAACACTCAAATCCTCCTCGGGGGTTTCATGTGCACAAGTGTGCTCATTGTCGTGGGATAAAGTGGGTGTGCTCTCGTGACTAGCTAAAAAGGCAATATACTTTCCTTGTGAAGACTCATCCCCAGTCCAGTCTGACATAGGCTTTAAATTTGTGATATTATTTGCAGTGACAGTGGGTGGATTCTAACCTCTTTCACAATTAACCCAAACTCTTTCATAGATTGCTTTTAAATGGGATTTCATTCGGGTTTTTCAGTAAGCATAATTAGACCCGTCAAAAATTGGCAACTGATTATATAAGCTTTTACTTGGAAACATTATGACAAATATAAAAATATCATTTAAAAAAAAAATCAATATCACACAATTTTGCAGAAAATAAGAATACGCGATAAATTAGCGTAACCTACTCTGATACCAATTTGTAAAACACCATGTGCTATACTGATTCAAATAGAAGCGCAAATTCCTATAAAAAACTTGTTTAATTAGAGTCAATTTATGAATCAAATAAATTCAGCCCTCAAAATCAACTAGCTACATGCGTGCATGTGTCAAACAAACATAAATAAAACATGCGACACAAAGTTAAGGAAAAATCCCTGAAGGGCAAAACTTTTTTATTTCACTATAATTGTAAATCACATCTTACATGGTTACAATGGAATACAGTTATTTTGACACACGAATACCAGCAGGCATCGGTCGATGTCATCAACAATGAATTATGCGAAGCAATCCACAAGAACCGCAGTCCTATCTTCAGCAAAGATCCACACGCAGTGAACCTCAATGGCACACAACCATATGATGTAAATATCTTCTGCACAAAAGTATGAACACTAGAAATTGTGTTCTCAAATTCCAAAACAATTCACATGAACATTTATAGGACTTTTGTGAATTGAAAACAAAAGAGATTAAACTCGAAAAGAAGAAGCCAAAAGGTTCTACTGATTTCGCACTGTTTGCAGAATGTAAAAATGTACAGACTTCTTATAAAAAATGGAGTTGAAGAGTCCCTTAAAGTGGAAACTTAAGGCGGCGGGTTGTTCGAGCGAGATACGCTGTCGTTCGAGCGACATACACTGTCATTTGAAGTATCTCGAGAGATTGCATGTCGTTTGAACGACATATGATGTCGTTCGAACGAGATCCATAAAATAATATATTTTTTCTCGTTTATCCTTTTAGTAAATGCACCGCCTCAAACACTCCAAAAAATATATTTTTGATGAAAAAATATTTAAAGCTCCGCTCCAACACTTCGAAAATATTTTGTGAAAAATATCCCAATATCCTAAGTGAATTATTAAGAAATTAAAAACATAGCTTTATGGAATTCAATTTGTAGAGGCTTGATTATTGATGAAGCTTGATATTCGGACCGTCTCATTGCATATTTGATCTTGAACTTCTTCGACGGTTGTAGCGGTATACGACATACTTATTTGTGAGGGACTATGTCCTTACAACTAACAAAGTCTTTTGTATTTTTCACTACGACTCAATAAAAGAAAAATATAAAATACAAAAGATACACATGTTATAACACTAGCAAATATATGTCATGAAGCACAGACTAGAGTATGAGAAACACGCTAACACAATCAACCGTTAGATATATAAGGAAAGTATCACGTGCAAGCAAATGAGAATCAATAAGTTTAATATGTAAAACCTCCAAATCCAATTTTCTAACCCAAGTATGTGTAACAATACACTAAGGGGTTTTGGGAACCATGGTGACTTTATTCTTAGACTTCCTAGGACTGTTCTTAAAATCATAACAAAAATGCCTAAGGTGACCTTTCCTACCGTAGTGTGTGCACATGTAGACGCGATGCGGAATGGGACCTTTGGGTTAACCTTTTCTGACACCTTGGAATGTGGTTGACCCTCCAAAATAAACAATGGTCTTGGCTTTGGCGATGGAAGCATTAGAATCATGGGAGCTAGCACCATCACTACCAACACTACTCGAGTCTTTCATATCATACTTTAACTTCAAAATTCTAGACTCAAACAAAGAATTAGACTCTTCAAGCGATAGGGATTTCTTCTTTAAATTTTCAATCATTCTTAGAAGGTTATCTCACTCCCCCTCAATGCACGCGAATTTATCCCTAAGAATTTTCTCATGTGCCCTCAAATCATTAGCCAATTTATCATTATCCTCACCGGCACATAAACAAACCTTAGAAATTTTTTAGTCCTCTAATTCTTTCTCCAAAAATCGGACTCTATCCTCACTCTCTTTCTTGGACACTTCTAAAATTTTAAAATCATGGTCCATGTACACAAGCTTCTCACAAAAGAGATCTCTTTGGGTTTGAACAGTTTGCAAAAGTTCCACTGTTGCTTTAAAACGAACATACTCCATTCCAAGAATTTTAATTCTTTTAGCAAACTTCAAATTATCACGGTTATGAAGCTCATTAAACTCTTCTCGAATATCAAAATCGCCATCACTAAACATATCATACAACTTATCACAACGAGAATCCATTGAGAGAGAAATAATACAAAAATAAAAACGAGAGAGAAGGATAAGTAGACCACCCTAGATAACACACACAAAAAAGGATCTACACGTTAACTTAGTGTATCAGGCTTTGATACCAATTTAAGAAAATTGTTATCTTAAAACAAAATCCCTTAAAATTAGTACCACACGATAAATTACTATAACCCGCTCTAATACCAATTTGAAAATTTTTGTATTTCAAAAGAAAGTCTGTAAAAATCAGAATCACACGATATTTTAGTGTAACCCACTATGATACCTGTTGATACCAAATTTAGTCTGCTGACATGGCTCAATTAAGTGGAGACACGTGTCAATCTACATGGCACAAACAAACATTTCTGAACAATATCTTAACTTCAAGGAACTCAATTTCCCCGACCAACTCAGATACTCCGAACAGTGGGTGCTCACCGAAGAACTTTATTACACCGAGCAACTCATGGATACCGAGATACTTAGGCCATCCGAGCAGCTTAGGCCGTCCGAGCTGCACCTCGATCAGAGCATTTATTCTCAGGCAAATAAGAGGAGTAAATGCGCATTAAATGTTGATTATTATCATACGGATGTATACGCTTATTGAACAACTATGTATTACCCATTCACATGTACAACCTCATGGCTATAAATACATTGTATCATCCTCATTGCAAGGGGACCGGAATTTCTTCAGAATAATCCTACTTCGAGAATTCTTAAACAGTCAATAATAACACAAACAGTGGACGTAGGCCATTCGTACAAGGCTGAATCACTTTAAAATATCTTGTCTTATTTATTTTTATCTGTGATTAAACAAATTAGAGATAGTCTAATTTTTACATCAACAGATTGGCGCCGTCTTTGGGAAACGACTGTAATTTTCGTTTTTCACAAAAAACAATTCATCACCAATGGCTGACAATCCTGAATCCAGCAATCGAAATGCTGGAAACCCCCCAAATCCATCCGCTCCTCCAAATATCCAAGATCTGGCTGGAATCATGGCCAGTTTGGCTCAAGGTCAGACAGCCATGCAAGAAACAATGCGACAACTCATGAAAACTATCCAGGGTGGAGCATCAACCTATTCAGGACAACGACGTGTTCAAAGAAATACCCATTTACTTTCTTCACACATTAGACAAAGCGATTCATATCGCACTGAGAAATCTGAAGATTTTTCTTATCAATCGGGTCGAACTTCGTCAGTACGAGCCACAGATACTGAACAACATGTCACTCTCTCTCCAGAAAGGATCAGTGTACTGAAAAGATTAAGTAGGGTATCTCCTTTTGATCGATTGGGCCCTAGGAAGAATAAAAGTCCTCCTAAGGCTGTGTCGAGAAACTTTTAACGACCATTTGATCTAAGAGAGGGTTCTGCCCAATCACAACCAGTTGCTCGACAAGATAGATCCCAGGAATTGACTTCAACACGATTAATTGCTCGAACTAATAGGCCCGAGGAGATAAATGATGTATGGAAAGGCTCTGTTCAGAGGTTAGAAGATAGATTAGGGTAAATGGCTAAGGCTAAGAATCCTCTACAAAGAACTTTCGTCCAAGCAATTGTGGACTTTCCCACACCATCAAAGTTCAAAGCACCTGTTGTGACTCCTAAATACGATGGAAAAACCAACCCCGTCCTTCATATAGAGCAATATCAAGCTGTTGCCGACATCTATACTGTGCTAGATGAGATGAGATGCAGGGAATTCTCGGGAACTCTTACAGGATCTGCTCAAATATGGTACAATAATCTTCCTCGGGGTAAGATTTCCACTTTCTTTTAACTGGCTGAGCTCTTCATTGGAAACTTCTATTTTGGAGCAAAACCTGTTAAACGAGTAGCACACTTATTAAGTGTTAGACAAAAGGCAGGTGAGATCACCAGGGATTATATAACTCGTTTCAATAACGAGAAACTCGAAGTTATTGATTATGAGGAAAAAACAACAATTACTGCTCTGATGAGTGGGCTGTTGCCCAATAAGTTGTACTACACTTTGGCTAAACATCCACCCAGAACCATGTCAGAACTGATGGCAAAAGAGGCTAAGATCATGAACTCCGAGGAGACAATGGCTGCAAAGAAGAATGTGGATACCAAAGAGACCAAGGTGGAGGTTGATAAGGCCAAAAATAAAGATCATAAGAACAATGGTGGCGACAAGCATTCAAAGACAAAGCCATCATGGGAGGTATTAAAGAAATTTGAAAATTATACTCCTTTGAAGGTAGTTATCAACCATGTTCTAGAAGAAATCAAGAACAGCTAGGAGTTAAATTGGCCAGAGAAAATGAAGTCAGATCCTGACAAGAGGAATAAGGCCAAATATTACGAGTTCCACAAGGATCATGGCCACACGACCAAAAATTGCATAGCTCTTCAGAACGAGATCGAAGCACTCATTAGACGAGGAAAACTGGTAAAGTATGTTGATCGTAGAAATGAAAGAAAAAATAGTGATCGAGCAAGAGAGAGGTTTAGATTTCCTCGTCGAGCAGAGGAGAACAAGAAAAGAGACCATGAAGATGATCCAGAAGACGACCCCAATCTTCCAAAAAGACCAAGGCAGCCATAACGTGAGGTATTTTCAATATGTTTTGGATCATTTGATTGTAATGTTATTACAGGTGGAGATGCAGGAGGTGGAGACCTTACTGCAGAAAGAAAAGCTTACCTCAATGAGGCTTAAGCCTGTTCATATATTCAACGAATAAATTTGGCTGAAGATGATCGCCCGAGGAAGGTCAACAAATAAAAATTGGTCATCGGTTTCTCAAAGAATGACCTCGCAGGTGTGCTGTATCCTCATGATGACCCATTGGTGATCAAAATGAGAATGAAGGAAGTGATGATCTCGAGAGTACTGGTTGACAATGGTAGCTCGACTGATATTATGTTCTACTCGTGCTTCGACAGCTTAAATCTAAAGTTATCTCAGTTGGAGCCTTATCATAGGCCCCTCCTCGATTTTGCTGGTGAAAAAGTTTTTCCACTTGGGACGATCAAGTTGGATATGTTCATTGGTATATGGCCTGCTTATAGAATAGAAAGATTATGCTTCTTCATGATGGATAAGAATGTCCAGTCAGCCTACAATATCATCATGGGAAGAGTAGGATTGAAGAAATTCGAAGAAGTACCATCTACGGTACATCAATGCCTAAAATTTCTAACCAATTTTGGAGTAGGAGCTGTGAAGGGTGATAAAAAAGTAGCTCGGGAATGCTACTATTCATCTGCCGAGCAGGAGGAACTGAAGGAATCTAGAAAAAAGACTACTACCTATCAGGTGGATGAGGGTGCAGAAATTGAAACATTGGATCCTAGAGATGAGTCGCAACTCGTGAAAGGTCAGGTGGTGGAAGCTATTGAAAACATCATTCTGGACGACGAGCACCCTGAACGAACAACTCAGATAGGTTCGTCATTAGATGCCTCACTAAAACAGGAATTGATAAGTTTCTTAAAAAGCAGAAAACAAACTTTTTCTTGGAGTCATGAGGATATGCCCGGAATAGATCCAAATTTCTTATGTCACGAGCTCAATGTGAATAAGGAGATCAAGATAGTGAAGTAAAGAAGAAGTGTGTTTAGCCCCGAGAAGAACCAAGCTATACAGGAGGAGGTTGAGAAGCTCCAGAAAGCTGGCTTTATTGAAGATGTTAAATATCCAGACTGGCTAGCAAATGTAGTGATGGTGAAAAAGAAGAATAACAAATGGAGGATGTGTGTAGACTTCACCGACCTCAACAAGTCATGTCCAAAGGATCATTTTCCCTTTCACCGAATTGATCAATTAGTGGATGCTACCTCGGGACACGAGATGCTGAGCTTCATGGATGCTTATTCTGGATATAACCAGATTAAAATGAAACCTGAAGATAGAGAGAGTACCTCTTTCATTACCCCTAGGGGAACTTATTATTATAATGTTATGCCTTTTGGTTTAAAAAATGCAGGTGCAACATATCAACGGCTGATGAACAAGGTGTTTGCAGAGAAGATCAGTTACAATATGGAAGTTTATGTTGATTATATGCTGACAAAGAGCAAGAGAGCTGCTGACCATCTAGTTGACTTAGGCCATACCTTTGATCAATTAGATAAATATCAAATGAAGTTGAACCCGACCAAGTGCATATTTGGAGTACGAGAAGGCATGTTTCTTGGGTATATTGTCAATCAACGAGGCATTGAAGCAAACCCTAAAAAAATCAAAGCTCTATTGGGACTACGATCTCCAACGACGAAGAAAGAAGTGCAAAGTCTTACAGGGTGAGTAGCAGCACTTAACCGATTTGTATCGCGAGCAACTGATAGATTCCTCCCATTCTTCAAAACGCTCCGAAAGACTTTTGAATGGAATGAAGAATGCGAGAAAACTTTTCAAGAATTGAAGAAATATTTGGGAGAACCTCCACTATTGTCCAGACCAGTGATGGGAGAAAGGTTGTACTTGTATCTGGCAGTTTCAAAAAATGCAGTTAGCTCGGCGTTAATAAGAGTAGAGGATGGAGTACAAAAACCAATTCATTACACCAGTAAGGCCTTTCGAGGAGCAGAGGTCAGATATCCAAAACTGGAAAAGTTGGCATTGGCGCTGATCGAAGAGAGTAGAAGAATGAAGCCATATTTCCAGGCTCATACCATAGTCGTATATACCGATATGCCGTTGAGGCAAGCTCTTCATAAACCAAAAAAATCAGGGAGATTGATGTATTGGGAAATAGAACTCGGTGAATATGATATAATTTATGAGCCTAAATTGTCACTAAAAGGGCAAGCAGCAGCGGATTTTATAGCAGAGTTCACTTATCCTGATACCCCCGAGGAGCAAAAGGTGAACACCGACCAACCTGTGGATGTTACAGGATCATCAGATTTAAACCCCGATCAACTTAAGTGGGTCGGAGAGCCAGAGGAGAAGATCGATGAGCAGCGAGGTGTGGTAGAAATGGAGATAAAGGAGCAATAAATATTCCATCGAGGAACTTTGTCCAATAAGAAGTTTGAGGATGAAATACCAGTATGGAACCTATATGTGGATGGCTCATCATGCACCTCAGGTAGTGGAGCTGGGATTATATTCAAAAGTCCAGACGAGGTCAATATTGAATATGCTCCGTGCTTTCAATTTCAAGCTTCTAATAATGAGGCCGAATATGAAGCGATGATTGTAGGTTTTAGTCTGGCAAAAACCATGAAGGCAGAGCAGGTAATCGTATGCAGTGACTCACAGTTGATTGTAAACCAAATGCTTGGTGTATATACAGCAAAAGGAGAATTGATGATTAAGTACCATGCAAAGGCAATGGAATTGGTATCGGAATTTGTTACTGTTCAACTGGTCAGAATACTAAGAATGGAGAATGCAAGAGCAGACGCTTTAGCTCGATTAGCATCAGCTACTCGTACTGAGCTACGAAGAATAATCCCAATTGAAATTCTAGCTGGTCGGAGCATAGATGAAGATCTGACGATGAATTTTATTGCCCTTGATTTAGGGCCATCTTGGATGGATCCCATCAGGGCATATATTGAGGAGGGAGAATTACCGATTGACAAACTCGCAGCCAAAAAATTGAAGTTTAAAGCTGATTGTTATGTATTAACTAATAGTATTCTATACAGACGAGGAATTATAGCAGGTTTGAAAAGATGTGTACATCCCTCCGAGGTAAAAGACTTGATTAAAGAGGTCCATGAAGGGTCCTGTGGAGCCCATGTAGCAAGTCGGATGCTTCTCCAAAGAGTGATGACGCAAGGATACAACTAGATAACTATGAGGGCTGATTGTATAGCCTATGCCAAGAAATGTGACAAGTGTCAATTCTTCTCCACTATCCGAAGAACTCCCCAAGCATTGTTGACACCCATTACTTCCCCTTGGCCATTTACCATGTGGGGTATTGACTTGGTCGGGCCACTTCCAACGACCAGAGGAAGATTTATATATCTTGTCATCGCAGTGGATTACTTTACTAAGTGGGTTGAAGCCAAGCCTCTTGTCGACATGACGTATGGAAAGGTGTACCAATTTATGTTGAAAAATATCATTTGTAGATATGGTCTTCCCCATGCATTCATCACCGACCATAGAACACAATTTGACAACGAGGAGTTCGCTGCCTATTATCATCAGTCAAATATCCTAAAAACCCACTCGGCACCAAGACATCCCCAAAGCAATGGACAAATTGAAGTGACAAACAGAACGCTGCTAAATGGCTTGAAGAAAAGACTAAATGACGCGAAAGCAAGCTGGATCAATGAGCTACATTCAGTACTATGGGCTTATCGTACTACACCCCGAGCATCAACTAGAGAATCTCCATATATGCTGGAATATGAAAGTGAAGCTGTTATACCTGTCGAGTTGGGTCTCCCAACACATAGAGTACTGAATTTCAATTCCCCTGTCAGCGATTTAATGAGAAGGTTAGATTTGGACATGCTCGAGGAAGTTAGAGAAGAAGCAGCCATCAGAAATGCTGCTTACCAGCAACGAACAACTTTGTTCTACAACAAGAGGGTGAAGAAGTGCGACCTGAAAGAAGGAGACTATGTGCTAAAGAAAGTGATTCAAAAGCACAACAAATTGGAAGCGAACTGGCATGGACCTTACCGAGTTACAGAAGTTTTCGACCAGGAACCTACAGAATATAAACTTTATAAGGGGAGGAATTTAAGAATGCATGGAATACGGAGCACCTGCGCAAATATTATCAGTAATGTAAACCATCATGTAATACAATTTCATCAGTATGAATAAAATGTGAATATTCTATCCAATTCTCTCCTTTTGTTAAATTTTTTTCACGGAATACTAGTGCTACACACTACTCAGCAAAATCCACCAACTCCGGTTGGTCGAGAATAAAAAATATTTCCCAGAAATACCAACTCCGGTTGGTTGGGAAGAAAATCCACCAACTCCGGTTGGTCGAGAAAAAAAATATTTCCCAGAAATACCAACTCCGGTTGGTTGGGAAGAAAATCCACCAACTCCGGTTGGTCGGGAAGAAAAATATTTCCCAAAAATACAAACTCCGGTTGGTTGGGAGGAAAATCCACCAACTCCGGTTGGTCGGGAAGAGAAATATTTCCCAGAAATACCAACTCCGGTTGGTTGGGAAGAAGATCCACCAACTCCGGTTGGTCGGGAAGAAAAATATTTCCCAGAAATACCAACTCTGGTTGGTTGGGAAGAAGATCCATCAACTCCGGTTGGTCGGGAAGAAAAATATTTCCCAGAAATACCAACTTCGGTTGGTTGGGAAGAAAATCCACCAACTCCGATTGGTCGGGAAGAAAAATATTTCCCAGAAATACAAACTCCGGTTGGCTGGGAAGAAAATCCACCAACTCCGGTTGGTCAGGAAGAAAAATATTTCCCAAAAATACCAACTCTGGTTGGTTGGGAAGAAAATCCACCAACTCCGATCGGTCGGGAAGAAAAATATTTCCCAGAAATACAAACTCTAGTTGGTTGGGAAGAAGATCCACCAACTCCGGTTGGTCGGGAAGAAAAATATTTCCCAGAAATACCAACTCCGGTTGGTTGGGAAGAAAATCCACTAACTCCAGTTGGTCGGGAAGAAAAATATTTACCAAAAATACCAACTCTGGTTGGTCGGGAAGAAAAATATTTCCCAGAAATACCTACTCCGGTTGATTGGGAAGAAAATTCACCAACTCCGGTTGATCGGGAAGAAAAATATTTCCCAGAAATACCAACTCTGGTTGGTTGGGAAGAAAAATATTTCCCAGAAATACCAACTCTGGTTGATTGGGAAGAAGATTCACCCACTATAGTTGGTCAGGAATAATTTTTTTTTATCAACTAAGGTTGGTCGAAAATTAAAAACACCAACTCTCTTTGGTCGGAAATAGTTGATTAAATAATTAATGTCTTAGAATTAAAAAGTGATCAAGAAAAATTTTAATACTTGAAACATTTTACCAAGTTGGTCGAGAAACAAAATATCATCAACTCTGGTTGGTCGACAAATGATTATCATCAATAAGTTTCACCGACTTTAGTTGATCGACAAATAACACAATGTTGTTATCTTTCTAATAGATATACATGCACATTCATTAGTAAATAGGTTAAGTGTTTTACAAAATACCTACAAGACAATGACAATCAAGATTGCAAAGAAAAATAGAAGTTTTTCATTAAATCCAAAACAAAGTACATTAAGAATAAAATACATAAAAAATTATTACATCAGGAATCCTATTCTATAGGTTTTTTCCCTTCTGCCTTTGAAACAGATTCTTCACCAGCAGGAGGATCGTCTAAGGCATAGGGGGAGTTTATGAAGTTCAAATCTTTAAGCATCCTAATGTTCATAACTGATGGCTGATCAAGAAGGTGTTCTGGGCGAGATATCTCAAAGTTGGAGTGAAGACTGTAGTCGTCGAGATACTTGGAAATTAGGCATTGTGGAATGGCCCGAGTAGGAATCCAACTCATGTCAAGTTTGAAAGGAGGCACTGGTAGGTTGAGCAACCCAGGATTATGGTAATCCCACAAGTAATGACCTTGTTCCAATTTCAGCATGCCCAAAGCATTTAACCATCCTTGCTTATAACCCACATTATTTGCATTCTGGATCCGATCATCTAGATGGTAAAGGGCTTTATTATAACCAGCCATCTAGAACTCCCTAGGCTGCTTGTGGAACTGGTAGGTTAATCTTTCTAACTGCTCGTGGAGATTCTTCACCAAATTCATTTTATTCTCCAAAGCAGACTTTTGAGCAGAGAGCTGCTCGTCCAAATTCATGATTTTCTTAGACATCTCGGCCAATGCCTGGTTCTTTGCCATTAATTGGAAGGCTTGGTTCTCTAGAGCCGATTGAGTTCTTTGTTCCTCGACAGTAATCCGAGCATCTCTTGCTCGTCCTCGAGCAGAGGTAGAAGGCCCAATCCTCTTCAAGGTTTCTAATTCATCTCTCAGATTGGCATTTTCGACCTCCAAGAAAGAGAATCCCTCGTCGTTTACAGGGACCAAAGTGTTTGAGGTGGAGGCAGCAGATTTCAGCTGGGATACTTCTCCTCGTAAGTTATTATTTTCCTGCTCCAATAATTTGGCTATCTGCCTGTGCTCCTCAACCTCGGTTTTCAAAGTTTTCTCCCTCACTTCATAAGCAACAAACAATTTATTGTATCCCTTATCAGCATTCAGTTGCTGATACTTCTTCTTATATCCTTGGTGCAAGAGGGCTGAAGATTCCTTATATTGTTGTTGAAGCTCCTCGAGAGTACCCTGGAGGTCTTCAATCATGTCATAATATGCCACATTATTAGCCATTTCCCGGTCGAGAAGACACTTTAAGTATTGGTAGGCTACAATTGCTTGCTCTGAAGCATTTGGACCGAGGATATCAACAATCTGAGCATCAGTCATATCTGTATGACCATTTTAGAAGTACTCATTGCATTGTCTCAATAATTTTGTATCATGAGCAGATAACAATTCCATCCTGGCCATAAACTAGTGAAAAGAAGAGATAACAAGAATCAATAAGAACCAAGAAGAAGAGAATCAACAGTATGAATAGTCAAAACTTCAAATTTTATTATATCGTAAAAGAGAAGTACATAGTTCAAAGATGCAATTGGCAAAAATAAATAGAGAGAAAAATACGAAAAACTCTACATCTTCTCCTTGTCTCCCAAAACTTTCTCGGGAGGCTGGGACGAGGAGGTAGGTTACTCGGATGGCACAAATGGCTACTTGGCGGATGCTGGGAGCTGCTCGGTTGAAATAATGGATGGTTGAAGTTGCTCGCAGGAGGACTGAACAACTGGGGGATGAGAAATTTGATCTCCCATCACCATAGAGGATTCCTCAGAGGCAGATTCGTCCTCTTTTTCTTCTTCTTCTTCTTCTTCTTCTTCCTTCTTCTTCTTCTTCTTCTTCTTCTTCTTCTTCTTCTTCTTCTTCTTCTTCTTCTTCTTCTTCTTCAGGAGTTGGAGGGGGCGAGGGATGTGTCGTTGAAACATGTCGTAATTTTCATCAACATTTATCTCTTTCAGAGCAGCGACCCAGCCGTCCCTAAAGTACTTAAGGCTACCATATTCCACCTACGACATCATGGAAGCCAGACCCTTATTCCATCCTTTATCCCAGCCAGCGCTGAAGGACTTCTTAATAGCCATTTTCCTTTTCACTTTCTCTGAGGAAATCTTTTCAGTCAAGAGTTCCTCGGCATCTTTCAATTTCTTTTCTGCCTCATCCTTCTGGCGATCCACCTCACAAAGTTTGCCCAACTCTTCCTCAGCAGCCTTGAGCTTACCTTCAAGCTCCCCAGCATTTTGGAGCTTCCCCTCAAGCTCTTTATTCTTACTTTCTAATTCTTTTATTTTCTTCTCCAATCCCTTGGAGACCTCAACAGCCTGATCCCTCTCCTGCTCGGTCGGATTGAGCTTCTTCTCCCAGGCAGCTTTATCATCCACATACTTATGACGAGAATCCTTCAGAGACTGCGTCAGACCCACCAAAGCTTCCTCTACACCTGACGAGGAACTTGAAGCTTTAATAGCTTTATCTTTCTTCAAAATTGTATTGAAACAGGTCACCAACTGGGAAAAGAAAACAATAGCAAGTGAGCGCAAAGATATAATAGTGGAAAAATGAAATTTTAGGACAATAATACTTATAGAAGCAATATGACGAGCAACCAATGTGGTAACCATATCTCGAGAAATATTTTCTTCCATACCTTAGATCTCGGGGATGATCCAAGATTTCACCGAGCTCATGGCAGAGCTCGAAGAAATAAAAGTGGGAACACCACTTCCAGTAGTTGGAGGCTGAGAGATGGATTCAGCCAAATTGACCGAGGAGCTCTTCTTCAACCTTCTCAGAGGAGCATCAATAGTCTCGACCAAGGATGTAGTCTTAGTCGGGGATATGACTATAACCTCGCTTGGAGCAGCGACCTTACTCGGAGCCACTGGGGGCTTCTCGGCAATATTCACAGTAGAAGCCGGAGGAGGTGCATCAATTTTTCTTGTCCCTTCTATTGGGACATCATGCTTGATTTTCTTTGCCTCTCCAGCAATAGAGGCAGATTTCTCAAAGAGTGCAGGAGCTATTCTTTTCTTCATTCTTTCACTCAGAGGAATATGTGACTCAGGTGAAGAACATGCAGAAGATGGTACTGGTTCTACGTCACTTATCACCAGACGAGCAGTAAAAGACGAGGTGTAACTCCTATACTGCAGCAAATATGAAGTTGATCTAATATGCTCGTCGGCAACAGTCTGATGCAAACCCCAAATAAGTTTCAGATGTTTTAAGTTAACATCTGTCTCTTTTGGAGACTTTCTCTTGATGTCAACTACAAGTAAATCAAAATTAAAATATCAATGACACATTTTATCAAACACAAAGGAAGCATAATTTCAAAAATAAAATAAAATAAAAATAACCTATCCCATTGCCATAGGGAGGGCATCTAGGACCCTGGTACACATCATTTCCAGTTAGTGGAGGGTGTTGCCAATTTTTCATAACAACACCGTGCCCGAAGTAATCCCTATTGGCATCTGGGAGATTGGCCACTAAAGCCTTATTTAAAAACGTAGTTTTTAAATAAAAAGTATTGTCACCAACAACCCATCTATAACAAAACATAATTTCTAGAATTTCTATATGGGTTCCATGAATCTGATTTAATCTATGAACTCCATTAACTATTCTCCATGTGTTGGGGGCTATTTTTGCAGGGACCACGTCAAAATATTGACAGAATTCTAGACACAAAGGGTTTGGGGGAAAAGAAAAGCCACATTCATTTACAAAGAGACTGGGGAACCAATGTCCCTCAGCCAACCGAAAATAATCAGAAGGTTCAGAAAGTTCTTCCCAAATAACTCATGAAGGAATAGAGAAATCGGAACGAAACTTATTAAGCGACTCAACAAGGTAAACCATGATTAATAAAGGAAATAAAAGAGAAGGAAGAAGATCTTACAGAAAAAGGATGGATCTGTTGACAACGAACGATGAAAACGATGAACGCACAAGAGAGAAAGAAAATGGAAAACTCAAAGATACAGATATGAAAAAGTAAAAGACGAAATGATTTTCTGCAACGCTTAAATACCTTACCTTGGGAAAAGGTAAAAATAATGATTACAAAGGGAGACGTTTACGCTATCGGCGGATAAAAGGACAAAAAGGGCGCGGAGATCGAAGCCGTTAGAAAAATTTAAAAAGTCTGATTCTATGAATTTGAAAAGAAAAATAAATGCAAAGAAGACGCTCCTAAAATTCAGGATGACCATTTAGTCCCATCATATTTCGAGAAGAATGTTCCACACTCCTCAGTCTCGAACTGTGAAACATTGGGGGCTTCTGTTGATACCAAATTTAGTTTGCTGACATGGCTCAATTAAGTGGAGACACGTGTCAATATACATGGCACTAACAAACATTTCTGAACAATATCTTGACTTCAAGGAACTCAATTTCCCCGACCAACTCAGATACTCCGAACAGTAGGTGCTCACCGAGGAACTTTATTACACCGAGCAACTCATGGATACCGAGATACTTAGGCGGTCCGAGCTGCACCTCGATCGGAGCATTTATTCTCAGGCAATTAAGATGATTAAATGCGCATTAAATGCTGATTATTATCATACGAATGTATACGCTTATTGAACTGCTATGTATTACCCATTCACATGTATAGCCTCATGGCTATAAATACATTGTATCATCCTCATTGCAAGGGGACTGGAATTTCTTGAGAATAATCCTACTTCGAGAATTCCTAAACATTCAATAATAACACAAACAGTGGACGTAGGCCATTCGTTCAAGGCTGAACCACTTTAAAATCTCTTGTCTTATTTATTTTTATCTGTGATTAAACAAATTAGAGATAGTCTAATTTTTTACATCAACAATACCAATTTGAGAATGACACTACAGTGTGTGCTTAGGCAAGGATGGTCCGAATAAAAACAAGTCCAATATTTTTATATTTGCAGATTTTAAAGATTGAGACTTTAAACAAAATTAACCTAATTAAACTTAACACCGATTTTAAAACTTTCTTGTGGAAAAATCATTTACTCAATTTTAACTTTTTAACCTAAAGCATGCATCTAAGGTGATGGTATATAAAATAAATAAATCAACCACAAGCCGCTGATGTACGAGGAAAACTACAAAGGGAAAAACCTCGTACGATGCATCCAAATAGTTCACTATGATTCAAAATTTCCAAAGATGACAGTAGACTTACCGAACGAATTGATACCCCACAAGCCTTGACGCTATTCAATATTTGATCACTCCTCCATAGTGTAACACAAGAGTCCACCCCCACCATCTGCCACAACGAACGAGTTTACGCACATCACGGTATCCACCGATAAGGCTTAGCAACCGCCAAACACCACAAACAGCACACACAGAGTTCACCGCATGAAACACTTTCTCTCAAGATTAAAGAAATAAACTTTGGTGCCTAATTTCAAAATATCAAAGCATAAGAATTATGGAACTTGGATATTTAAACTAGGTTGGAAATTTTTTTTCGCCAAAAGTTCTTATAAATTCTAAGTTTGACACGCCTTAACTATTGACTGCACAAATTTTGAGTCAGCGGCTCATTCAAATGAAAACAAAAGTCGTTCGAATGAGAATTATATTTTGTTCGAATAAAAATTCAATCTCGTTTGAACTAGCTTCCAACGAGGTCAAAAAATCCTGACAGAGGAACCTCGTTCGATGTCCGTTAGATAGTCATTCTAATGAGTTCAGAATGTAGTTGAACAATGTAAGAAGTCGTTAGAACAAAATAGCAATTTTGTTCTAACGAGCTTGAATCTTGTTCAAACCAATAAATACTTTTCTTTAAAAATATAAAAATATATTTCCAAACATTTTAAACAAAAATCAACACCCTGAAAAAATATTTCCAAGGTCTCATAATTAATACACGTTCATACCAGCAAGATCCTCGATAAATGTGAAGAAAAACTTGGCACTAAACACGACACTACATATCCAATCTTTGAAGCTCGGCCGTTACGTCGTCATTAAACAACGTCGTTGACTTATGGGATCAACATGATAAAATTTATCCTATGACTCAAATGTCTTGTCCGGAATAATGCAAATTACTTAAAAATTGACTCGATTGGAAATTTGTCCTTACAATGAGCAAGTACAGGAGTGACACCCTAATTACCCAAACACTATTCAAGTAATAATGGATAAGTCGGGAGGTTTGATGTGCAACACCTAAAGTATTCAACATAGAAGGGTACACGAGAATTCCCTCTGCATTCTAGAAGAAATGTGAGAAATGATAGTAAGGAAGTTGTGCGAGCAACCCCAAGTCGCAGAGCCCTAAAAGAGGATCAAGTACACGAGCAACCCCTCAACTATCAGAGAGTTTTGCGAGCAACACCCAACAAAGGAGGTTGCATGAGCGACCCCCAATACACAAGGGGAACAAGTTCATCTCCTTTAAAAAAGAATGAGTACACGAGAAACCCCTATGCTCACATGAAATTATGCGAGACATCCTAGTAAGGGAGATGCACAAGTAACCCCAACTCATAAAGCTCCCAGAATAAGAGCAAGTACACAAGTAACCCCTTGGTTGCCTAGTGAAGTAAATTGCGAGTTGTCATTCCAGTAAAACAGAAATGAGTGGATGACTACTTCCCTCACTAATACCCAATTTTGTTATCTTTGACAAGTTTACTTAGCTCGAAGACATGACCGAGCTGAGAGGTAAGTCTTACTGACTTTAATATCTTGAGAAAGAGAGAATATCGAGGTGAGGGACCTAAGAGGTCACTCGTACTCACTCACACATTGCATAATACACATTACCAAACAACGAGGAGTCACTTGCCTACTTGCAAGATATTTTAACACTTCAAGTGGTGAGTGACCGTCAAGGTCACTTGTAAGTTTTCAAAACTTATTTAATAAGTAATTTTGATATGAGACAAAATAGTACTTTTTAGCATTATGGAGGACAAGATCACCTTTTTGCCCATTATTTTACCGGGTGTCACTCCCTAACAGACATATCTCAGGTGACAATGAAAAATATTAATAAGTATAAAAAATAAATTAAGATATTTTCCACATGGAAATATCCCTTTGGCATGCATGTGCTATGTCATCCCTAATGTTATACTATATTAGAGCACTTGGGGTACAATTACCACAAGACAAAATCAAACTTATAGAACTGTTACTTTACATAAATTCTCTCAATAGAATATTCTCTCCTTGCTCTCTTCTAGATATTAAGGTTCTTACCTCTACACTCTTAGAGAAACACTGCTCTCAAGGGTTCATTCCTTTAATTTATTATCAAAAGTTATATTCAATCACTAGTTATTCACTCTTGTAATCATAAACATCATTATTATATTGAAATAGTTAGTTTTCATCTCAACTCTTGTTCTTGAAATATTATTACCTTGTAGATAATTTTCATTAGAGTGGGACACGCCTTACCCATTAATAAATTTAGATATACCCCAATACTACTGCCCTCCTATACTTGGAGACTCCACTGGAGAGGTATCATCACTACTATGGATAAAGAAGTTCACAATGTTTCAAA
Organism: Sambucus nigra; assembly: GCA_949130495.1. Classification (NCBI taxonomy): domain Eukaryota; kingdom Viridiplantae; phylum Streptophyta; class Magnoliopsida; order Dipsacales; family Adoxaceae; genus Sambucus; species Sambucus nigra. The sequence continues at coordinate 70,652,603 of OX422211.1, read as the reverse complement.
GCAATTGGTCTCCGAAGACACTCTAGCAGGTAATGGAGTTCAAAGAGACCAATGAAGATCTTGTTGTTACAGGAACAAGAGGTCCTGACTCCTTCATGGTTCAGACGAGCAACTCAATTGTTCCACATCTGACTGGAATGAACATTGTGAGCCTCTTCTTTGATTTTATAAAGCAACACAATATAGATATGGAGATTTTGGTCCAAGTCTGCAATACACCAGTGATGACTCCTCTTAAAGGAGAAATTATACCAGAGGTGGCATCGACAAAGAAAGTGATGGTCGAGTAGCCTTGTACTCCCTTTACCTTACCCGTTGTAAAGAAAGTAGAGGTGGAGGAATCACCCTTTAAGGCAAGTTACTTGGGAGAAGACTCTACTTGTTGGATATGGATGTTGAAGGGGAAGAAAATAGAAGCATTCCAGAATCATGTTCAAATGTTATTCTCGATTATTTAAGTAAACTGTCTTATTTTATTACTTGGTGAATATGTTCATTTCACAAGTTTTTATTTATGTTTTAAGAGCATTTTATATATATGCTAGCTTATTCAGCTGATAAATAAATCTTATATGATACAATCTCTTAACATGACCTGTAGTAAAATATGTGAACGTACAACATATCTCCTTGGACAAGTTAATAGGCCTTATAAGAACCAGGACCCAAGGTGATACGTCTCAATCCTGCCCCTCCGCATGCGCTCGTGCATCCTTTTGGGATGGGATGTCGTGGACATAGTCATCGATGGTGATGCGTTGTCATCGCCTTATTATTTTTGAAAAGAATGGAGTCTTTAGTTTATTTTACAAAAAAGGGGTAGGCTTTCGTAGAGACCTGTCAATGGCATCCAGAGAGTCAAAGGTTTGAGGACTGGGTTATGGAGTAGGAAGGTGTTATGCACCCCCTCTGCCCTTTTGGTCTAAGATGTAGATCTAAATTATTTATATAGCATGTTATAGTGTAAATGAAATAATGTAATGAAAATAGCTATTATATACATAGACTGTGTAATGCAATGTGAGATGAGTGTGTAGGTAATATAGATAAAAGATAAATATATACAAGGTCAGGTTTGTTCACTCGGACAATAGTCCGAGTGACCCTATGTACTCACGTGATGCAATTCAAAGTCCATGTAGTTCGCAAAGGGGTAAATAGGGATTCTAGATCTTATAGCGGTTCGATGCGAGAGATTTTAACTCTTTTTGATGTCTCAAGGTATTTTTAGAGTGAAGTAAGCCTGGATCTATGAGTGTAAAAAACTTCATGTTCATGAAAGATGCTTCGATGAAGTGGGTTCACACATAAAACCACTTCGATGGAGGAAGAGTGTTGATACTTTTAACACTAAGAACAAGATAGTAGGCATAATCTACGGATCTAGTGATCCTATAGCCTAGATAAGAATATTTAATATTTTGTGATGTTTTTTTTAGTTTTGAAAATAAAATGTAAAAGGGGTGAATATATACATGGTTTGACTTGAGTTTTAGAGATCGGGTTTCTCTAACACGCCTACGTATCCACCGTAGGTAGAATCAAAGTCAACGTAGTTCGAACATGACTTGGATATAGATCAAACCTCATGGATCATGGCAACACACAAAGATGATTTGGGGTGGTGTTGTAACACAAAACCACCCTCTTATATCATGACTTTAAAATAAAAGAGTGAGATATGGAGGAACGCAAAGTTACACGTGATTATTTCCATTTCAGTAGCATTCTGACTTAGGATTAACTCTTTTTGAGATGGATCTAAGGTTACTTTTAAGAAAAAGTAACTTTAAAGGAAGAAAAAGTAAAAAAGAGAGAAGATGTTTTTGGTTGATAATGCATATGTATAATGAAGGAAAAATCTAGGGCTGGAAGTTAGACTTCTAGATCTATATCTGGGAGAAGGTTTGTAGTGAATTAGAGAGAGTTTCGAGGCTTTTTTAGGGAGAAAAGAGTTTATGGGCATAGAGCACTGCATTTATGGTGCGAAATTCACACCTCAACTAGTTGGTGGATGCCTTTTTTATTGGCATAAAAATGGGGCATATGGCTGATCGATCAAGGGTACAGTGCTCCCCTGATCAATCGGTCAAAAACATTTCACTATGGGCCTTTTGGGTCCCTTTTGGTTTGGTCTTGACTTTAGTGGGTGGTTTTGTGAGTTTTTTCTTGAGGCTTTTGATCTCTTAGGAATGTCCCCATCAGTTTGGGTCAGTCTTTGGGCTGTTGAGAGGCTTTAGTACATGAATACCTTTGTAGAGAAGAATGGGAAGTTTATAGAGTCCCATTGTACGACTACTGGGGGTTTCTCTCGAGCTCCTGATGATTAATACCGACCTTGGATGCATTGTTTGTGAAATATGGATTTATTATATAGGGCTTTACTCAAAGCATTTTATCCATGAAGAATGTTCTCTTAACATAAGGTGTTAGTATTGTCACATGAATCTTTTAAGGAAATCCTACATTAAGGGACACTGTCTTTGTCTATACACCGAATCATTTCAAAAGAGGTGTTTTCTAGGAATAAGGTGTTTGATTATACACTGAATCATAGAAAGGGTGTCCACTTAGGGACGAGGTGTTTTTCGATACACCAAATCATAGAAGGGGTGTTCGCTTGGGACGTGGTGTTTGTCGATACACCAAATCATTTAGAAATGTGTTCGCTTGGGATAAGGTGTTTACTGATACACCGAATCATAGAAGGGTGTCCGTTGGGGGTCAAGGTGTTTGTCAATACACCAAATCATTTAGAAAGTTATTCTCTAGGGGATGGCGTGTTTGTCAATACACAAAATCATATATAAAGGTGTATGCTTGGGCCAAGGTGTGAGTCTATACACAAAATCATATAAGAGTGTCCGCTAGGAGAAAATATGCTTTTCGATACACCAAATCTTTTATAAAGGTGTCCGTTGGAGGACAAGGTGTTTGTCGATACACCAAATCGTATTAAAATGTGTCCGCTTAGGACAGGGTGTTTGTCGATACATCGAATCATAGGGAAGTGTCTACCTTGGACATTGTGTTTATCAATACACTAAATTATTTATAAAAGTGTCTTTTTGGGACAAGGTGTTAGTCGATACATCGAATCATATAAGGGTATCCGCTGGAGGACAAGGTATTTGTTGATACACATAATCATTTAGAAAGGTATCCACTAGGGGATAAGGTGCTTGTCGATACAGTAAATCGTATATAAAGGTGTCCAATTGGGATAAGGTGTTTGTCAATACACCGAATAGTAGGGAAGTGTCCTCATGGGATAAGATGTTTATTGGTACAACGAATTGTTTAGAATTTCGTCCGTTTGGGACAAGGTGTTTGTCAATACACCGAGTCCTAAAAGGGTGTTCGCTAGGGGACAAGGTGTTTGTCGATTATAGTGGAGCTTAAAGATAAACTCATAATTATGGATAATTACCCCTCACAATCAGAGGAGGCTACATAGCCAAGTGATCAGACTCTTGAGCTAGTTTGAATAAAGGAGGAAGAAGGCAATGAGGAAATTTACCAAAGGAGCGGTTAGAGGGAGCTATGTATTTTTTATTTATACTTATTCAAGTTATGTATTAGTAAATATATATTTTACCTATATATGATGTAGTGTAATATTAGGGAGAGGTCAATCAGTATTTGTGAGGTAACAACTATTATGATCTAACATAGGATTACTCCTTCGGTGGTGCTGTAAATTTTGCCAATGGAAGATGACTCTGACTGGAGGGGTGAAATTAGAAGGCAACTTGAGTTCGGGGATCGAAAGATGGAGCTTATAGAGTTATCTCAATATTTTTCCAGCTAAGGAAAACTTAGATTTCAAAAATATTAGAGGCTAGATGGTAAGGTGCATTGGCCTAGAGGAGGTAGAAGAAAGGTTAAAGAAAGCACAAGAAGGGCATTAGGATACAAGAAAAAATTCTTTATACCGAAGAACCCAAAGAGAGGGATATTTTTCGCGAACGATGAGGTAAGACGCAGTAGCAATTGAAAGAGAATGTGCCAAATATCAACTTTTCTTTCAAGAAGCAGAGTGCAATTTCATGGAAACTTAAGCAGATTGGAGGCAACCTTACATTGATTTCACTAAGGATGGAGGTGTTCCTTCAGAAAAGATGGATGTCATAGGAATTAGAAGAAGTCCCTCACATTTTTACATTCAAGAGGAACATCTTTATCATAGGGGATACTTTAACAAACCTTTAAGGTGAATCACAAGGGAGGAAGAAAAAGAAGAAGAAGAAGAAGAAGTCATGTAGCAAGATCATGATCTAACTAACATTGGGTGAGCCAAGTTATACGATTTACTTATGACCTTGCGATATTATTGGCCAGCAATGGAGAAGGATTCTACTGGGTTTGTTTGAAAGTGCAAGGCAGACTAACTACATGTCCCTTGGTCGATCTACATTCACTCGATACCCCTTAACCATTCCACACTTAGGAATTTGACTTGGTAGGGGAAACTAATCCCTCCTCAAAGGGGAAAATATGGATATTTGTGGCCACATAATGTTTGACAAAATGGGTAGAGATAATAACATTAAAGAAAGTAAAAACAAGTGTGGTGGCACAGTTCATCAGAGAATACATAATTTATCAACATGGCATCCCCAAGGTTATTTTGTCTAATAATGAAACCCCATTCATCAACAAAGAGTTGATCTAGCTCATAGATAAATATTCGATCATCCAGGCCTACCCCAAAGGCAACAGTCAAGCTGAAGGAACAAACAAGACCTTAGTCAACATTTTGTCCAAGATGATGGAAGACTTCCTAAGAGAGTGGGATAACAAAATTTAATTAGTGTTATGGGCTTATCAAATGAATAAAATAAATCCAACTAATAATGCACCCTTCTTGTGGTGTACAGAGCTGAAGCAATTTTATCGGTGGAGTTAAAATTCCCTTTAGCCAGATATACCTTGCAAAGGAGCCTGCTCTCCTAGAACAGATATGCTCAGTTAGAGGCATTGGATGGGCATTAAGATAATACAATGTAGCACTTTCACATGCATAGGAAGCAACTCTCTAGGGATATGACAATTTAATGAGGCTATGAAAGTTCACAGAGGGGACTTAGTACTCAAGGCAGCTGTTTGGCACATCAGAGGGCTGTTATTGCCTAAATTTTCTGCCAATTGGGATGGAGCATTTATAGTTAAGGAAGCATATGAATCAACCTACTGCTCAATCTCTAAGAGTGGTGGAGATAAGCCTTTCAATATTAACAATAAATGGTTAAAGATTTATCATATTTAAGGTTAACTAGTTTATTTTGAGTTGTAACTTTATTTTTTTTTAACTTAAATGGAAAATCTAGAAAGACGTTGTAGATTGTAAATGAGCCATCATTTATTAAGCAATACCATAGTTGTATTGAAATATAAATATAGAAATCAAACAAGTAAATATTGTAAGCAATTGAGTGCCAAAAATTATTACTCCTTTTATATTTCAAGTTTTAACAAAAATACATGGTGTTTGGGACTACTGCCCAAAAGTACAAAGAAAACAAAATAAGGCCTAGCCTATGAGGAACCACAAGTCTAACGAAGTGAAGTAGCCTCCAGGAAGTGTAGAGGCATCTTGGATGCAAGCTTACTGAGTCTCCATGAAATCTTGGATTCTAGTTTGAACATGAGACCGTTGTCCCTACACAACCTCCCGCTCACTCAAAGCCTTAACCAAAGCTTCTTCAGTAGCTTTAACTTTGTTATCTAGTCCTTCAATGAAGGGATCAAGATCCTTTAGAATTACTTCCTTAGAACACTGAGCCTCTACGCTTTTACGATGAATCTCCCGTTGAGCCTCCCAGCGAGGGTCCTTCAACAGCTTGAAGTGGTTAATGAGCTAACCAAAGTTAATACCATCCTTTGCCAGCTCCTTTAGATTTCTTAAATATTAGTTGATTATTGACCTATATAGGTTGCTGGAAAGAGTGTTCATAATTTCATCCATGATAGTCGCCACAACTTGAAGTGTATACCACATGATGACATTGTTTGATCTAAGGCATTCCACCACAAAAGTGTTCGGTTGGTGGCAAACCAGTTGTTATAAAATCGTGCAGTGTCAACCTTGGATAAAAAAGGACTACTGGAGGACTTGTAAATAAAATTTTAGAGGTGCAACATTGGGGAGAGGGATCTCATAATTAGAGTTACTTTCAGTACGGAAATTGGTCATGAAACCACGATAACCATAATTAGATGACTCAACTTAAGTAGGAGGTTGTGTATAAGGCATGACATCGGGTGAGGGAACATAGGGAGGCAACTCATATGTTGCAATGGGTTCCCTTGAATCTTATAAAAGACCAACAACAAAAATTAAGTGCAATGATATTTGAGTTTAAATCTTAGCAAGTATTTTGCTAAGTCACAAAGCAGGTGTGGGATTTGATTTAAAATCTTAGCAAGTATTTTTACTAAGTCACCAAGAAAATGTGGGATTTGATTTAATATCATAGTAAGTATTCGTTGCTAAGTCACTAAGCAGGTTTGAGATTTGAGTTAAAATCTTAGCAAGTATTTTTCTAAATAACCAACCAAGTGTGAGATTTTTTTTATACAAGTATATTATAAAAATAGCGTAGAGGAGATTGAAATATACCTCAGGAGCTTGATCATGAGCAGTTGGGGCTGGGGAAGTGCTAACATACCCTTTGTCAATAGTAGGCCTATAAGGATATTTTTTTGTGACAACATGGGACTTTCACCTTGTATGGGCACAAGATCCAGGTCAGATATAGGCTCTACCGATGAAGTAATCACATCGAAAGGAAACAAGCCAGATCCTAGTGAGGGTAGAGGAACCTCAAGACCAGAGGGTGAGGGGACCACCATGCGAGAGTTGTATTAAAAAGAAGAATTTATCTAAATCTTAAACATGGGCTAATATAAGAAAGCAAATTGGAATGTTAAAGATTTTTTTACCCCTTCAAAGTTCTATAATGGAATTCAGTCCACGATTGGCCTCATAAGGGGGAAAAAGAGAAAAGATTCAGTGAGAGCCCTAATGATGGTCATAACATCCTCCTAAAAGGAAATTATGTCGAACAGTTATCCCTTAATAAAACAATATGAGGAAGATGTACGTTGAGAATCTTGGAAAGGAATAAGTTACCTCCGGTGGATTGGAAGGAGGAACCATAACCAAGGGAAGAGCACTCAAGGCTGGGAAGTTAGAAAAAGAAGAGTAAGCTTACTTTGGAATCATGGAAACCCAATCAATAATCGTCGTGGGACCAACACCTTTTTCCCCCAAAGAGAGCCTACGAGCAACCTCACTTGCACGACTAGAGGCTGTACATCAGGAATAAGTAAGCCCATTCATAGAATAGCGGGGACTAAAGATGTTTTATGCATTGGATCTTCTACTATTGGGATTCGGGAGTTCCTAGGGGATGGGGGTGAGTACCAGAGGAATGCATTCCCTAAAGAGCAAAGAACAAAAAAATATGTTAAGTATGAAAAGAAGATCAAAAGGAATGAACAATACTTGCGCACATTATTATAATAACTACCTTTTAGACTGGGGAATAAGGTATTATGGGGACAACCTGCATTGGAACTATGGTTGCTTATTCCTCTAAAGTGATATCGTCTAGCACTATGGGCTCAGAAGAATTAGATGGTGGGGGAGACACACTTGGGCTTGGGAGAATGATAACACGATATTTGGTAACACGCTTCCTCAAAGTTTTGGTGATAAAACATTTTTTTGAGAGGGGGAACTAGAAGAAGGCCTCTTCTTGGAGGTTCTAGCATGTTAGCTTGATCCTCGAGGAACCTATGAAGTAGCAATAAGAGGAAGTGGGGGAAGCACAAGGACATCGGGGGAAGGATAGCTTAACACTCATAATACCCGTTCAACCAATAATGGGTCAACATGGCAAACAACCTCTGGAGGAATCCCAAATAGCTCTGTTACACTCTTTTGGGACTTGGACTTGGAGGGTTTAGATTTCTTTAGGGCAGGGTTAAAAATTCCCTCACTAGATGAGCTAACTACGGGAGTACTAGCAGGCCTCTTGATAGCAACAGAAACAATAACTTTCTTCTTGCCTTTCTAAGACACATTGCTCATAGGGGAAGGGGGGGGGGTAGTTCACTTGGGGGACTCTTGAGTGTGTTACCTAGAGGGAACTCAACACCTAGGAAAGAGTTATTACTAAGCTCTAAATCATTGACACGGAACTTGTTTACGGGGGTAGGCTGGGGGGTTTGGAGTCAATCATCAAACTGGATAACTTGTAATGGCCAAAACTTTATAAGCTAGTTGCAAGACAATCACCTTTTTGACTTTTTCAAGGAATTATTAGCTTGCCATTTAACTCCTCATAGGGTACAATAGTAGTTCCAGTAATAAAGTTCGAGAAGGCTTGTAATTTTTTTTGGGGCATTGTTACTTTGGAAAATAGGGGAAGGAGCACCTTGATCATACTCAAATTGGTGAGCACAATAATTGGGGCCGTACGATTCAATGAAAACTCCATAATCAGTGAACTAAGGGAGATGGCCCGATATTAGATGAGCACAACTAGCAGATCATGTCCCTATGTAATCATCTCTTTAGTGACTGTTTCAATGATGCAAGGGCCCCAAATGAAGAATGACCAGGTATAAGCTTCAATTTACAAATCAAAGGCCTTAAAACAAAGGTTGAATAGTCAAGAAAATGGAGGAGATATTTCCTAATTTTCTTTTTGTTCTAATGAATCAAGCGACGGGGCTTTATTACAGAGGGAACAAGGGAAACCCCCAAAGGGGCAACATAGGGGAGTCTAGTATAAAGAAAACCAGTTAAAAAGATTGTGTTTACAAAGTTTGTAAAGTTATACCTTTTTAGAAAATGTTCTAAATGGGTCCTGTCCAACCAAGTGTAGAGGGACCCTAGTGTAATGGAAGCAAGATGAACATTAACTCCATGAGCAAGCCTCATAGAGATATCGATCAGGTCATTTCGGGGCTGGTCATTGGGTTTACCAGGAAGAAAGAAATAAGAAAGAATGTGAAGGATATAAGAAATTATCTCCAAAGGGGAACCTTTGCTTTCATCATAAGTGATTTCAAGCATTGCATCTCGAGCTTGCTCAGGCAGAGTAAGCTTGGGAGGAACGTAGAAATAGTAGTTGATAAGATGGGTGAAGGTGGCTTTATTTGACTCCCTAATGCATTTATGACAAATCTGGTCTAAGGCAACTCAAGAAGGAGTCTCATTGACATCCAGAGCCTTATCATTATAAGTAGAAGCTCTATTGGGCTTAAGTCCCATCAGTTCAAAAACATCTTCTAGGGTGATTGTGAATTCACCCCAGGTAGCAATAAAGGTGTGAAACACTATGTTCCAATGAGAAACGAGTAGTTAGAGCACAACTCTATGTTTGTAAAAGGTAAAATCCCCAATCCAGATAAGACGATCAAGACTTACCTTTTTGAGGATGTTTGGGTAAGTGGCTTGCATGTAGTTAGACCAAGAAGGAAATTTATCCGGTCAACTTACAGGTCCTTCGAAGTTAATATGGGAATAGAAGAAGTCCCCATGATCCAAACGAAAGCATAAAGTCCTTAATGGGGCCAAAAATCACTAGGCTTCCCTTTCTTCAACTTCACCACCCAAAGTATAGGCATCATACTTGGCATTCAGTTGGCTAGAAAAGGCCTTTCTTCGCTGTGGAAATAGTCTTCCTCCCCCCAAAATGATGGTAAAATTAAAGTTATGCCTAATGCACTGCCATCTCAGTAGTTACATCTTGGTTGCAAACTTAGATGGAAGTACCTATTAAATGATTGAAGGAATTCATGAGGGGTTGATAAATGTTTCATAAAGAAACAACACAGAGAAGGAAATGAAATAAATAAGGGAGGTGAAGATGGAATTTCACAGCGGAGGAAATAAGGTTTAGAGGGTAGCTAGCAGGTTTCTCTCTATAGAAAATCTTGAGCTCTGATCATCATTGGCAGAAGAAATGAAAAAGTGAAAGAGAAAATAAGGGAGAAATATTTAAGTGTTAAGTGAGATAGTCATTTAAAAACACAAGTTGGACGTCTGGATTTCCCACGTATGGGAATTTTAAGAGGCATGATGACGTTTAGAATAACAAAGCTGATACAATTCCACCTAATTTCCGACGTGGCACTTCGGCGAAAGATGTGTTAGATGATAGGACGCCAGCGTTAAATGAGGGCACGCGTAAAGGAAAAAGGAGGAAAACTTCTTGATAAAGAAAGAGTATTCACGAGTCATTTTCTGGCAGGGAGCTGCTCCTTCAAAATTCAAAAAATAAAAAATTCACTAAGCCCCCTCTCTAGAATTTCTCTCGGGTCCTAACTATGCGTGGGCATACATGAAAAGATTTGACGGAATAAAGGTTTATCATCTTGAGATGTTTCATGAAGACATTTCTTATCCACATAACAAATCTCTACACGAAGGGGAAAATGTAGGGGGATCTTAAATATAAACTCATAGTTAGAGATAATTACCCCTCACAATCATAGGAGGGTACAAAGCTAAGCGATCACACTCATGAGCTAGTTCGAATAAATGAAGAAGAAGGCAGCGAGGAAGCTTCCCAAATGAGCGGTTCGAGGGAGCTGTATTTTTTGTTTGTACTTATTCATGATATGTATTTGTAAAGATATATTAAAAGTTTAAGTGATGTAATGTAATATGAGGGTGAGGTCAATCGGTATTCACGATGGACCAAGCCTGACAGGGCTTGGGAGAACTCTCATGCTCTATCGAACGCTCTTACCACGGGAATCTGTGAGGGAACTGTCCTGGAGGATTGAGAAGTGAGATAACGTTAAGGGTTGACTTAACCACTCTAGATACACCAGTCAGAGAAACCATGAGTTCCATCCCCTGTTGGTCCTAGTGCCAAATAGTCCTTTACCAAAAGGAACATCTGTCTTGAGTGATGTCATGCGCTACTTACCTATTGTCCAATTCAAACTTGTGTAAACCGTTGTGGTTTGGGGGATGCCAGTTAGTTTGGAGGATTACCATTGTTGTGACAACCGTCTGACGCATACTTGGTCACCAAAAGGCTATTTATTGGCATTTAATGCCAATGACATAGGGGCATGCTGATATGTCTTCACATTAAATTTTGTGTGACATAAAGGTATGAGGAGATGTATTTCACATTTATTGACCCTCAAAATACTTGAGTGAGGAATGAATATATAGGCACCTTAATGATGCGAGGGGAACCGAGTGTTCGTGTAGGGACACTGTCATTGATTTCGGTTCCCGCTCTACATGCGAAAATCTAAGCTGCTACTACTACACTTGACAAGCAAGCACAACTGTAAGTCGAGTATCGTAAGAAATAAACAGGGAGTGATTGAATTTTAGATTGGTAATTGTTTTAGTACTTCAGGAATAAAAGTCTATAATAAATAAAAGAAAAGGTGATGGGAGGTTATGGTGTAAAAAGAAAATAATAAGTTACATTACACAAAAGTAAAGTGAGGATCGGATCGCATTCCACCACACGGATCAAATCAACTACTAATTAGAATTAAGGCTCGAAAGCAATTTAACTGAGCATTTTCAATTAATAATAAACATCACGCATGAAGGGATTTTAACCCAAAAATACTTGATAAAAAATTTAATAAAAAATGGTCACACGGGGATTAAATTCGGATTGTCGCTATAAATTCTAGCGTTGCGTGACAAAGAAAGAAAAATGCATAACAATCCAACTTTGATACGCACGATTTCAATTAAATACAATTTTACGCAAAACCTTGTTTTTTGAGCTCAAACCCAGTAATGGCGGAACACAACCCCGCCCCTGTTTCTCTAAGGGCACAACATGAAAATAAAATAAATTACACTAATTAAACTAATTAAAACAACAAATAGCTAACCATAACCAATTAACAAAGCATGAAATTACACTACAAAGAAAGAAATAAACAAGAACAACTATATTAAGGGTGGAGGAAATGAATAGTTCAACATACATAGCCCAAATGGTTGTTATCCCAAAGAGAAATGAAGAAGAGATCTCAAAACGAAAACCTTAACCTAAGATATCTACTAAAACTATATCCCTATTTTATTACAACAAAAATCTCTTATATAGTAAGGTGGAAAAGAAATAAAGAAGAAAGAAATGAAAGGGAAGAAAGATCTAAAAAATAGGGGATCGATTGATCGAACCCAAGGGTCGATCGATCGATCGAGCAAATATGAGCCCACTATCTTCGAAGTATGAAAAAAAATTGAGGAGTCGATCGTTCGACCCCTTTGGTCGACTGATTGATCCATCTAGTCAGCTTCTCCCCTACTTTGGTTTCTTTGGAATCCCCTTTCGATAAAACTCTCGTAACTTCTTCATTAGGGATCGAATTCGCGCACCATTTACATCCACGCGAAGCTCGCTCAGACGGATACAACTTTCGTGAAGACATTGGGCCAGTCCCCAAATTGTGAAATGACTAAATTTCCCGTGAACGTGCGAAATTGTACGAAACTTCACCGGAATGCGTCCAAACTTCATACTAAGCATCCAAATACCTATAAATGCTCAATTAACCCCTGTAAAACATAGGGAAATGTTTATCGATACATTGAGTCTTACAAGGCATGTCTGCATAAGAAAAGGCGCGATACACCGAATCGTAGAAAGGTGTTCATTGGGGTATAAGGTGTTTGTAAATACACCGAATCATATATAAAGGTGTTCGCTTGGGCTAAGATGTTTGTTGATACACCAATTGGGACAAGGTGTTTGTGAGCATTATGGGTGAGAAAGATGAGCTTTTAGAGAATTTTTTGAAGGATATCCCCAATGTAAGGACCATTATCGAGACCGACGAGACTTATGATTGGGAGGGCATAGAGCTCCCCATGGGGCCAGGGGCGAGAGACCCAAGGATGTGCCATCACATGCCCAAGCCGGGAAATCCTATGTACTTGATTTCTGAGGCTACCATACACATATCTGATTTTATCTGTCGTAGCTTGGTAAGTTTCCATTTGTCATTTTTTAATTGTATTGTTTATTTTGCATAACTTTAATGCTTAGGGAGTATATTCTCGCATTTTTTGCTTTTATGTATTGTTCAGGTGTATTAGACAAATCATGCTTCTCAGACTCGTCTTAGGGGGTATAAAATCATTCTTAAGAACACCCTAATATTAATCAAGGACACATTAATATGATTAAACTTTAGCATACAATTGTTCTTAATAAAAGGATCTTGGATCTTCATGTTTTCACAAAATACGTCTAAAAGATAGAAAATAAGACTGACCTTGATCAAGGATCAATCTTGATTAATTGCTCCATCAATCTACCTTCTTGGAAAAAAATACACTCTAATGGAATCTCAGAGTTTCTCTCCCACCTCAGAAATAGTGTGTTATGAGATAACCCCATATGGTGTAGGGCTCCTCTATTTATAAGGGGAAGAGGGCCACAATCCTAGTTAAGGTGGGACTCTTTCAAGTCTCCCACTAATGCCACTAACCATCATGTGACTAACGAATAAGGTTTACCCAAATCTTTTAATATATTTATTTATTATATTCCTAATTAATTATCTGACATTTATTAAAACCACATAAATGGGAAATTCAGAATTTAATACAATTGAAATTAAATAATTAATTTCGTCACTTAACATTAATTTCCAACAGTCTCCCACTTGGTCTTAATAATTCGTATAATTAAATTAGGTATCATAAGGTGCACAATCATTGATAAATTTTGCTAAATCAAATGATTCACGGATGCGAGTCATGGCGGTTCCATGCTATTCAGGAGCATGGTTCCTTCCATGTACCACAACACCTATGTTTCATTCAACTGAGACTTTAATATTGGGTATTATAATGGCCTCATAATGTCCTTTTGAATAAGGACTATTTCTGTCATCAATAATTCATAATTATATGCATGCATTCACAAAAGACAGAAATAATTGAAATCAGAATAACTTTTATTGAATTCACGTAATAGTGTCAAACAACTAAGCCAAATATCAATCATAATTTTACTAGTCGAGATCCATCTCTTTGACATGTTTCATAAGGTCTTTTGGAGATAGTCCTTTTGTAATATGATCTGCTATGTTATCACTCGTACTAATGTGATCAATTGACACTCTTTGTTTATGAGTTTCTTCTTTAACTGATAGGTATTTCATTCAACGTGCTTAGTTACTTTAGGAATACCTAACATTTCTTAATAAAGAAGATTTCAGCGATATTATCATAATAATTCAATAAATTAATAATAGTGTCGACAACTCCAAGTCCCGAAATGAAGTCACGCTGCCAAAATACATAAGTTGTAGCATCAAGCATGCTACAAACTCAGCTTTCACAATAGTTAATGGATGGATTGTGTTGCACTCCTTCATTATATTGGTTGATAAACCAAAACAAATATTCTTAAGCAAGAGTGAACTTCATACCATCCGTACAAATAGTAAATATGAGTCACAATAATTGTTCATATTTAAATGAACACATACATAAAAAATGTGAGCCTATAGTCCTTTAAGTATCTCATCACTTCATACACAACTTTTAAACCCATAAGATTATTTTGATTCTCTACTTTCTAAATATGTGCTTGAATATAGAGAAAATATATAAACTTACTCCCACTGATCGTAAGGTGTATACAAATATATAACGATTAAAAAAAATAATGATATTATTTATTAAAATATGTCATGTGGGAAACTTATGTTTATAAAATGATCTCCTAAACATATACGCATGGTTTATAATACTTCAAAAAGTAATTTTCACATCCACTTCATGTAACTCTCAATCATAATGAGCTACTAATGTCATAGGAATTCCATGTCCTTACATATAATTGAGAAAGTTCATTTATAACCTTTTCTTCATTAATATTGAAATATTTTATTACAATTTAGCTTTATCTCATTTAACTACCGTTAGTGTCGCGTTTGGTCTTGATGACCCCCTTATACCCGACTTTAGTGCATCAATTATGTAATTCAACGAGATTTCAACCTTATATGTAGTCCATTAGTTTCACTTCTTATAACTTTTGAAAATAAAACCATGTCATCATTTATCCCTATGCCAAATTCATGTTCATGAAGATACACCACATAATCATCGAGGATAGTAGACCTTTTAGGACCTTCTTAATACTATTCCTTATGAATTTATCTACATTTCTCTCACGGTGACAATACTATTATTTAGTGGTTGATCATTTATTTGTTCTTTGCTGTTTAGACAATCTAACAACTAAAAGAACAAGGATTCAAGAAGGTTATCGTTAATGGGATAAGTACCCTACCTTCCTTTATAACCATATTTCATGATTTTCTACTACCACTAATTTCACCTTTCCTAATGAATTTGACTTTAATGCAATAAATACGTGTCAAAGGAAATTATATAATCTATGTAGGTCCACTTTAAGGGAAGTTTCTCATAATCTCTCACTTGGGCCACATAGGTCATCCTTATATTAGACATCGTAATACCTTAAGAGCACAACTTGACTATCAAAATTTATAAGAGACACTACAAAAATCTTGTCCGCAAAAATTATGAAAAAGAGTCTATATTTAATTTGACACAAGATTTAAAGAGTTTCATCAATAATGCTACGATTATGATGTAGGATCAAACAAATCTTAAAAGAACTATGTCCAAACTTTATTTTGTACAAAACATCAAAAGGAATATCATAACCCTTGAAAAAAAAATATACATCAAAAGATTCTTTAGAACATAGCCCTCACGATCAAGTCTAGACAAATACTTTCCAAAAAAAAAATTTGAGGGTTTATGAAAACAAATGGCGATTTGATTCCCCAAGAACAAAATAAAAGAATCTTATTAGCATTTCTAGTTTATTTTGTAAGAAATCCTTGCATCAAAAGTAAATACTTTCTATAACACAGTAAGTATAACTTGCAAACTCTACTGAGATGAAAAGCTCGTTTCAAATCATAAAAGATAGATATTATCTTTATCATTATTAGTCCGAGTGTGCAATATGTAAACAAACTTAATTTGTTTAACCAATATAAATATGAAATTTTTAGAGAAACAAAATGGGATACAATAATATGTGATAAGATAATGAGATAAATTGCTCCCTTCATTAATGCTTTGATTTAACAACACACACATCGATTACATGATAATAAATTAAGTGCATAACCGTGAGTTTTCTTCAGTAGTAACCATGAAATATCGATTATATGATGCTTGTAGATTACTTTATTGGGTATAATGTTATTTCATTATATTGTACACGATATTTGTGCACAAATTATTTTCACATACTATAATAATGTATGTGATCTATGATGTTCATTCAATCACTCAAAATTGATTCTCTGTAAGGAATAACCTTGCTTGAAGAAATAAACTCAATATACCCCATTAATATCTTTACAATTATAAGCATCATGAGTTACGACTACCATCATCTTTACATTTAATATTCATTGCCATTCTAGTTGGGTCACTGTAGTGACTACCAAATATTTCATAATATGAATATTACATTACGTAAAGACTTACATACACAAGTCAATAAATTTTTCACTTATTTTCATTAAATATCGAATGATCAATAAACTAAATTATTCATGTTTATGATTTTCATAAACTTAATTGGTAATATGATAGTGAAAGAAACTATGGCATCTGCGTTTGACGACCATTATTACCTTCCCAAAATATATATCACCACTAACATTTTGTTCAATTATTGTAATCACAATAAATGAATAAACAATAATATGTATGCAACATCATAAAGTATCATCACCCTAGCATTCAATATCATACATGGACCCGTAGGCAACCAAAATATGAATGATATTAATGCATTAGTCCAATATTTATATCTTCTGGAATGGAGCACTTTAATGAACACCAAACCTTATATTATATAAATATTAGAGATACACATACATGTTCAAAATACCCGTAATACATGAATAATTATATTATTGTCTATTCCCTAACTTGACATTCACGAAAAATTAGACATAATGTGAAAATCAAATAGACAAAGAGTTTACATGAGATATTACAAAAATAATAGTAAATGAAAGACATAAATCATTTACTTTCGCTTCATCACTTATGTATGAGTAACAAATCATAAATATTGACCCAAATCATTCATGATCATACTAATGCACAATACGGTTATAATCACAATTATCATACTACTGGCATATGTAAATATGACTTTTTAACATTGATGCCAATTATTTAACATTTACAAATATTTCAATCTTTATTTGATTCAAATTTCAGCATGTGTTGCACTTCAATTTAACCTTATAACAAACATTAGGATAATCTGAAATGACTACAAGTATAGTATCTTCACATGTAATCTTAGCCTGTATTTGGCATTTGATTAAACTGAATGAATACCTACTTACACTACACCAAAAACAGCAAATTGACACACCCTGATATTAAAAATCTGGCACAGTTTAAAATCGTGCCAGATTCTGGCACGATTTAATGAAAATCTGGCACACTTTAAAACAGTGCCAAAATTTGGCACTGTTTTAAAGTGTGCCAAAATTGAGTACAGTTAACTAAAATATAAAAGCCCTAAAAAAATAATACCCCTCACAATTTTTTTTCTCTCCCGCTCACTTTGATCTCTCTTTCTAGTCTCCCGCTCTCTCTCTATCTCACCTTGGTCTTTCTCTACCGATTCAAGTCTGGTAAGGGTCGGGCGTTTCTCTATATGGGAGATTTGGGTGATTTTAGCCCCGGTGAAGACCACGTTGCCCCTACCCTCTTTCTTCGTGGTCCTGATTGGGCTTCTTTTTTCGGCGATCGAAGGTTATGGGGCTGGGTGCGATATGGTGGTGATAGGAAGGTGGCTGGATGTGGTGTGGTTCGTGGTGTCGTGCTGGGGTTACTATGGTGGTTGCAGATCTGAGAGTGGCGATCCCATAGAGAAGCCATGGAAATCCGTCCAGTGTCCAAACCCAAATCCGTCCGGTGTACCCTACTCAGGTATTTTGTTTCTTTTTATAAGTTTTGAATGGCTTCTTGAACTTGTGATCATTGTTTCCATAATCTTGAATTGTTCTTTGATTTCCCAATTCAATCTGTGTTCTTAAGTTAACTACATGGAGAAACACATACCTCTATAATGTTTGTTTATTCTTTTTTGTAGGTTTTATCTTGCGAATCAGTCTCACTTTAGGCCTCCTGCCGAGTAGCAGGTGAAATCGATACAAGGTGCTAAATTGTTTTTGTTTTTGTTTATGTTTTTAGTATTTTGCTATGTAATGTCTTTGTGTTTGGTCAGGTGTAGGTTTTTGATACAAGGTATCAATAATAGTCCCATAGTGTATAATATTGGGTTTCAAGATGTTTCGGGTTCTTTTTTTTCATATAACTCTTGGAAATAATTTGAGGTACGATTCTTCTTTTTTTATTTTCTTTTTTATGAATTTTGCTTCATTACCCTCTATTTGGAGTTTATACTGATGAAACTCATAATATCAGATCACTCTTCTTTGTTTATAAAGGCTGATGATGTTGGTGCATCCGTACAATAGGTATGAGGTTTAATATGTCCCTCTCCCTGTCTTGATATTTTTTTTTCTCTTTTTCATATTTGAATGCGAGTTTTTAATCTAAAACAACCTCATTAAACACCCATCAGTGCAGCAGCTGAGTTCAACGAAGATGAATGTGAAGTGATTGCACTTGCTCTGTTTGTAGGTTCACGTGGAAGAATCAAACATGCGAGAATATGAAAAAGTACAATTGTCTTTCCTAGAGATCCAATATGAAAAACTATAGCCTCTGAGATGGGATTTGAGGTAAATTTTTAGTGCCGATAGTGGGGGCTCACAATTTTGATGCATATGCATATGCATATGCATATATATGGGCATATGCATATATATGCAGTGCAACACTCACACACGCACACACTCAAACATGCACACACGCGCCCCCTTTCCCACTCACACGCGCACACAAACACACACACGCACACACTCTCACTGCATATATGGTGAACCTAGTCTTCCTTAGTCAATGGCAAATTTCCCGCATTAGTGCGAATATTTGATATTCTCATTAGTCCAATAGAGAATTTAAAACTCTTTTTTTCTATTTGTACTGATAATTGAGAAAATTAAAGCAAAATTAGATCAAGAGTTCAGGTCTTAATCAAAATTTGTGTTATCGTCTACTTTACACAGGTCAAAAGTGTGCTAGATCCGTTAGCTTGGGAGCTGATTCTGTCCAAAGAGATGATGATTCTAAATCTGACAGCGAGGTGATTCATACAGTACATTATGAGTATTTTTTTACTTAAGGGTCTCGCTAAGGGTCAAAATTAGACTTTGGTACATCTTTTGTACATTTTTTGTCATCGAATATAAAATGGTTTACTTTATGAGCTTATTCAGTTAAATTGGTGGAAGGGATTTGCTGGTGGTTCGCTTTTGGTATTTGCTGCTGCTGTTGAGTTTATTTCAAATGTTAAAACATGTTGGATTTAATGAATAAACAAATGAAACTATGTCAAAATTTTCTAAAATCAATAAACGAGACCAATGTAACTTGTACGAACTGACCGCGTAGTCCCGGTTTGAGAATACGATGATAATTTGCAAAAATCAACACTTAAACTTAAAAACAAGCCGGTAAAGGCTGAAAACCCAAACCACCCCCCAAACGACCCCGTAGGGGGCACAAACACCTCGCACGGGACCAATGTAACTTGTAGGAACTGATCGCGTAGTCCCGGGTCTCCCGGTTTGTGAATATGACGATAATTTACAAAAATCAGCACTTAAAACTTAAAAACAAGCCGTTAAAGGGTGAAAACTCAAACCACCCCCCAAACGACCCCGTAGGGGGCACGAACACATCGCACGGGACCAATGTAACTTGTAGGAACTGACCGCGTAGTCCCGGCTCTCCTGGTTTGTGAATATGACGATAATTTGCAAAAACCACAGTTAGTAAAAAATAAGCCGTCAAAGGGTGAAAATCCAAACCACCACCCAAACGACCCCGTAGGGGGCACAAACACCTCGCACGGGACCAATGTAACTTCTAGGAACTGACCGCGTAGTACCGGGACTCCCGGTTTATGAATATGACAATAATTTGCAAAAATCAACACTTAAACTTAAAAATAAGCCATTAAAGGGTGAAAACTCAAACCACCCCCCAAACGACCCCGTAGGGGGTACGAAAACCACGAACGGGACCAATGTAACTTGTAGGAACTGACCACGTAGTCCCGGGTCTCCCGGTTTGTGAATATGATGATAATTTGCAAAAATCACACTTAGTTAAAAACAAGCCGTCAAAGTGTGAAAACCCAAACCACCCCCCAAACGACCCCGTAGGAGGCACGAACACCTCGCTCGGGACCAATGTAACTTGTAGGAACTGACCGCGTAGTCCCGGGTCTCCCGGTTTTTGAATATGACAATAATTTACAAAAATCAGCACTTAAACTTAAAAACAAGCCGTTAGAGGGTGAAAACTCAAACCACCCCCCAAACGACCCCGTAGGGGGCACGAACACCTCACACGGGACCAATGTAACTTGTAGGAACAGACCGCGTAGTCCCGGGTCTCCTGATTTGTGAATATGGCGATAATTTGCAAAAATCACACTTAGTTAAAAACATGCCGTCAAAGGGTGAATACCCAAACCAACCCCCAAACCACCCCGTAGAAGGCACGAACATCTCGCACGGGACCAATGTAACTTGTAGGAACTGATCGCGTAGTCCCGGGTTTCTCAGTTTGAGAGTAGGACGATAATTTGCAAAAATCAACACTTAAACTTAAAAACAAGCCGTTAAAGGGTGAAAACCCAGACCAGCCCCCAAACGACCCCGTAGGAGGCATGAACACCTCGCACGGGACCAATATAACTTGTAGGAACTGACCGCGTAGTCCCGGGTCTCCCGATTTGAGAATACGACGATAATTTGCAAAAATCAACACTTAAACTTAAAAACAAGCCGTTAAAGGGTGAAATCCCAAACCAGCCCCCAAACGACCCCGTAGGTGGCACGAACACCTCGCACGGGACCAATGTAACTTGTAGAAACTGACCGCGTAGTCCTGGGTCTTCCGGTTTGTGAATATGACTATAATTTACAAAAATCAGCACTTAAAACTTAAAAACAAGCCGTTAAAGGGTGGAAACTCAAACCACCCCCCAAACGACCCCGTAGGGGGCACGGACACCTCGCACGGGACCAATGTAACTTGTAGGAACTGACCACGTAGTCCCGGGTCTCCCGATTTGTGAATATGACGATAATTTGCAAAAATCACACGTAGTTAAAAACATGCCGTCAAAGGGTGAATACCCAAACCAAAGCCCAAACGACCCCGTAGGAGGCAAGAACACCTCGCACGGGACCAATGTAACTTGTAGGAACTGATCGCGTAGTCCCGGGTCTCTCGGTTTGAGAGTATGATGATAATTTGCAAAAATCAACACTTAAACTTAAAAACAAGCCGTTAAAGGGTGAAAACCCAAACCACCCTCCAAACGACCCCGTAGGGGGAACGAACACCTCGCAAGGGTCCAATGTAACTTGTAGGAACTGACCGCGTAGTCCCGGGTCTTCCGGTTTGTGAATATGATGATAATTTGCAAAAATCACATTTAGTCAAAAACAAGTCGTCAAAGTGTGAAAACCCAAACCACCCCCCAAACGACCCCGTAGGAGGCACGAACACCTCGCTCGAGACCAATGTAACTTGTAGGAATTGACCGCGTAGTCCCGGGTCTCCCGGTTTGTGAATATCACGATAATTTGCAAAAATCAGCACTTAAACTTAAAAACATGCCGTCAAAGGGTGAATACCCAAACCAACCCCCAAACGACCCCGTAGGAGGCACGAACACCTCGCACGGGACCAATGTAACTTGTAGGAACTGATCGCGTAGTCCCGAGTCTCTCGGTTTGAGAGTAGGACGATAATTTACAAAAATCAACACTTAAACTTAAAAACAAGCCGTTAAAGGGTGAAAACCCAAACCAGCCCCCAAACGACCCCGTAGGAGGCACGAATACCTCGCACGGGACCAGTATAACATGTAGGAATTGACCGCGTAGTCCCAGGTCTCCCGATTTGAGAATACGACGATAATTTGCAAAAATCAACAATTAAACCTAAAAACAAGCCGTTAAAGGGTGAAAACCCAAACCAGCCCCCAAACGACCCCGTAGGAGGCATGAACACCTCGCTCGGGACCAATGTAACTTGTAGGAACAAACCGCATAATCCCGGGTCTCCCGGTTTTTGAATATGACGATAATTTGCAAAAATCAGCACTTAAACTTAAAAACAAGCCGTTTAAGGGTGAAAACTCAAACCACCCCACAAATGACCCCGTATGGGTCACGAACACCTCGCACGGGACCAATGTAACTTGTAGGAACTGACTGCGCAGTCCCGGGTCTCCCGGTATGTGAATATGACGATAATTTGCAAAAATCACACTTAGTTAAAAACATGCCGTCAAAGGGTGAATACCCCATCCAACCCCCAAACAACCCCATAGGAGGCACGAACACCTCGCACGGGACCAATGTAACTTGTAGGAATTGATCGCGTAGTCCCGGGTCTCTCAGTTTGAGAGTAGGACGATAATTTGCAAAAATCAACACTTAAACTTAAAAACAAGCCGTTAAAGGGTGAAAACCCAAACCAGCCCCCAAACGACCCCGTAGGAGGCACGAACACCTCACACCGGACCAATATAACTTGTAGGAACTGACCGCGTAGTCCCGGGTCTCCCTATTTGAGAATACGACGATAATTTGCAAAAACCAACACTTAAACTTAAAAACAAGCCGTTAAAGGGTGAAAACCCAAACCAACCCCCAAACGACCCCGTAGGGGGCACGAACACCTCGTACGGGACCAATGTAACTTGTAGGAACTGACCGCGTAGTCCCGAGTCTCCCGGTTTGTGAATATGACGATAATTTGCAAAAATAACACTTAGTTAAAAACAAGTCGTCAAAGGGTGAAAACCCAAACCACCCCCCAAACGACCCCGTAGGGGGCTCAAACACCTCTCACGGGACCAATGTAACTTGTAGGAACTGATCGCGTAGTCCCGGGTCTCCCGATTTGTGAATATGATGATAATTTGTAAAAATCATCACTTAAACTTAAAAACAAGCCGTCAAAGGCTGAAAACCCAAACCACCCCCCAAACGCCCCCGTAGGGGGCACGAACACCTCGCACGGGACCAATGTAACTTGTAGGAACTGACCGCGTAGTACCGGGTCTCCCGGTTTGTGAATATGACGATAATTTGCAAAAATCACACTTAGTTAAAAACATGCCGTCAAAGGGTGAATACCCAAACCAACCCCCAAACGACCCCTTAGGAGGCACGAACACCTCGCACGGGACCAATGTAACTTATAGGAACTGATCGCGTAGTCCCGGTTCTCTCGGTTTGAGAGTAGGAGGATAATTTGCAAAAATCAACCCTTAAACTTAAAAACAAGCCGTTAAAGGGTGAAAATCCAAACCAGCCCCAAACAACCCCGTAGGAGGCACGAACACCTCGTACGGGACCAATATAACTTGTAGGAACTGACGTCGTAGTCCCGGGTCTCCCGGTTTGTGAGTATGACGTTAATTTCCATTCATATATGTAATTTTTTTGTTTTGAGTATTTTTTTTTTGTAAATTATTGTGTTACTAATATCGTATCTTTTTTGTATTCTATTTTTTTTTTGCAGGATAACAGTTTATCGTTGGCTTTTATTCGCGTGTAACACACAAAGAACTCAATGGTTTACAACAAGGGGTTTATTAATGAATCCATTTTTTTGTGTCTTGACCGTACGGTCTTTTGTTGTTTTATTATTGACTTTTATGGCCATGAGGGCTTTTGTAAGTTAATTGTTATATTTTGTGGCCGTGCGGGCTTTATGTTAGGCAGGTTTTGTATTAACAAGTTTTGGAATGTCCAGAAAATAGAGGAAACTCTGCCCAATTTTTTTTGGGCCTATGAGCAGTTAAAGACTTGTAATACTTTGAAGTTTGTATGTACATTAGTTTATTAATAACGCGCAATATTATTAATTTGTGAATTTTGTGCTTTCAAATATTTTTTTTTTAAATTAAAAAAAATTGGCACAGTTCAAAACCGTGGCAAAAGTGTATCATATTTTGGCACGGTTTTAAACTGTGCTAATTTTTTTTTAAAATTATGCTGAATCTGGCACAGTTAAAAATTGTGCCGGAAATATCAAATTCTGGCACGGTTTAAAAGTGTGCCAGAAGTGTTCCTATTTTGCTGAATCTGGCACAGTTAAAAACTGTGCCAAAAGTGTGCCAGAAATATCAAATTCTGTCACGGTTTAAAAGTGTGCCAGAAGTGTTCCTGTTTGACTGATTCTGGCACACTTTTAAACCGTGCCAGAAAAAAATTCCCATTTTGGAACACCTGATTCTGGCACGGTTTTGAGCTGTGCCAGATTTGATCTGGCACGGTTTTGAGCTGTGCCACAGTCCTGTTTTTGGTGTAGTGTTATGAGTCTCAAAATTTGCAAGTCATGCATTCAAATATGCATGTATGTAACGAATAAACCTAGTATCCGCACATATGAATTGTAGCGTGTGTTTGGAATTTAATTCAACTTAAAGGGAGTACTAGCCTTAGAATAAATAATAATTTTGATTTCAGCTACATGAATCGTTGACCTATATTTGGCACGAGACTCATTAAAACACGAATATCATAATATTCAAGAATATGAATCATTGGCCTGTGTTTGGCACGAGACTCATCAAAATATGAATATTAACAATAACGCAAGTCTAATATCCTATCATATTAAATATGTTGGCATGTGTTTTGCACGAATATTAAACTAAAAAGGGATCATTAGAGCAAAGTTTTATCAAAGTTCTAAATAAAACATACATGAAATATGGGAAAACTTAAATTTTTCAAAAAAAAAAAGTTAGCATCATGGAACTATAGGAAATTACTCCAGAATCTCAAATATTCGACGAAATTCAAAAATATGTTTTCTGGAAGTCAGAAACATTATTTATGCAAAATCAATGCCCCCAAAAATATTATACTCAAAACTTAATGTATAATTAATGGTCCAAATATAGATGCATACATAATAATAAAATATTTACAATTATAGATTAAGACACTTTCACGTCTTCCCCATCCAACACCATATAAATATTATTGTGTAAATATCAATTCATAATTACATTAGGATCTTTGGGCTACCAAATATAGATTATGCACAATAACCTAATATATCGAAATGTTATTGTCAAACACATAATCATACATCTAATATTCAAAATTTTATATTGAACTCTTTCATCAGTACCAAATACTACATGTAATACCCCGTATTTTTATGATATTTATTTATGGGATTAATTGAATTAAATGTGTATTAATTGGAAATTAATCCGGATAAAAATACTAGCGGGATGCGAGTTGGTATTTGATTTTAATGAGTATATATGGCTATATATATGAATATTGAATCATGAAATTTGTCGTGAGTTTGAAATACGGCAATTTGGAATTTTGTTGAGACCGGTGTGACAGTCGCGTCAGGAATATTATTATTAAATTAAAAAGTGAATTTTAATTCTATTAACCGTATGGTCATTTTGAGTGCGCCAACGCGTCCGAAAGGGTCGAAATAGTCAGAAAACACTAGTCGGGGGTTTAGTTTGGGTCCCGGGGCATTTTTAGGTCATGCCGGCAACGTATAAGGGTAGTTTGGTAATTTTAGATTTTTGGGAATTAAAACCAACGAAAATTAGGAAATAAAAATCTGATTTGGTAATTACCCACTAAACCCACTAACTACACCTTATGACCTAATGGGCTACGGGGGTTATTAGAATTAGTTCCAAGAGTTTCCTAAGGCAAACCCTAGCCACCATTGTCACCTTGGAGAAGAAGAGCTTGTATAGAGAAAAGAGAGGAGAAATTCTGCAGAGGGAGAGAGAACAATTAAATCTTCAACATCAAATTCAGAGATATATCAGAGGCAAGTGGTTTAATTTACATTATTTTGCAGTGAATGTTTCTTCCATGCTTTGACAATTCTAAAATCACATTTGTTTGGGAGTTTGATGAAAACCCATTAAATTGGAACTAGAAGCTTGCATTTTGATGAGGAATTGCATGTAGTATTGTAATTAGGTGATTATTCTGATGATAATATATCTTAGATGAAACGAAAACGGATTTAATTAGGCTCATTGATGATTTAAAAATTTCTAGGGTTCATGTTCTTGAGATTGGGGAAAAACGTAGAGATTTGATATTTGGATGATGTTAGGGTGAATTAACCCCACAAAAAACGTTAGTATATGACCTAAGTGTGTTTAGGAATGTTTAGAAACCTTGAACAATTGTTGGATTGATGTTTGAATGTGATTAGAGGTGAAGAAAAGTGGAAAAACGAGATTAGGAAAATCTGGGCTCGAAACTGGCCTCTCGTTAGAAGACCTGCCCAGGTCGTTCGAACGAGCTCGTTCGAACGAGCTTCTAACGAGTTGACAGTTTGCCTTTTAACGAGAGGGATGTTCGTTCGATGCCTTTCGTTCGAACGAGATCTCGTTAGATGCCCAGTTCGTTCGAACAGCCTCGTTCGAACGAGACTTCTAACGAGCTGACAATTTAGGCTTTTTGGCCTGTTTTGATTCCGCATGTCCCGTAACCTTGTTTAATTGTAGAGATACCATTCCCTTGATGATAAATTGATATAGTTGGGACATTGGGGAGATTGAGGAGTAAAACCTAGAAGTGCAATTTGAATTGAATGGAAATTGTGGAATAGGACATGAGTGACTATTACGATGCGAGAATTATTAACTGCTTAATTAATTGAATTAATCGGGAACTTATGAATGGTGCAACATTATAAGTCGGTACGAGAATGAGAAGTGTACCACAAATAAATTACGGTAATTACTAAGATGTGTGTATACTTAGTATATGTGTATGATTTTATGTGTATGACATACCTACCATACTTGCTATCACGGGAGGTTTACATTCACTTAGGACCCTCTAATCCTTGTGTTGCCCGGATTTAAAATCATATACATGCTATTGGGATGTTAATAAGTCTGCTGATCGTGGGAGCGTAGGTATGTGCGTGACCCATGTGATGTGACTGTGTTCGCCTCCATTGTTTGTGATTTTTGTTATCTGAGAACGATTCCTGAGAGATTCGGAATGCTTGATCCTTATGTACGTGATGTACCGGGATGGATAGCAGAGTATGTGTGCACCGCAGCTTAGTCTCGGGGTGCTTGTACTGTATATTTATGACGTGAATAATATACACTTAAATAATGGGAACTTTCATGTTGGTATTGTTAATATAATTATGGTAATGTTTTGAGAAATCATAACGGGTTAACCGATAGTGAATTGTATTGCAAATAATTGAGAACCTGAGTTCAGTAAGCCCTCTATTTATTTGATAACGCTAGAACGTATAATGGGAATTGAGTAGTAAGGGGTAGAACTTATTACGGTTTGGTTAGATATGCATGTCACTTAGATGGGTACGGTACGTTAGGAGTGCACAAATTAGTCGAGAGGTGAGTACTTCATGTGAGTGTACGTCCTAACATGTATTTTGCATTCATTGTTTTAATGTTATTAAAACACTTGCTATTTTTAAAATAATCCCCACTTTCGGGCTTTGACCCGTTTGCTTTCAAATCTATTTTTGTAAAAACCATTTTAGGTGCCCATCCACAAGGACACCATGCATAGGATTTTCATTCAGGTGACGAGCTGTAGCTATTTGTGGGAGTTACGGGACTTTGCTAGTAGACGCTTCATTTATCTCGACTCTATATTCAGCTTTCATTAGTTGTAGGGCATGTCGCCCAATTCTATTAGAAACATTTCCTATTTCAGATTTTTTAGACTTTTGGCATGTAATTAATTCAGGTTACATTATTTTACTTAGTTCCGTTGTGGGATTGTTGTGAGGAGTTTTCCTCTGGACTTATTATTATGTTGTTGGTTATTCTATTGTTTCGTTATGGTGAATGGTTGTTATTCTTTCATTATCCTCTTTTTGCATGTTAATCAGAGTTAACTTAAAATTTGGCAACTCACTTTTTAAATACTAGGTGGTTAGTAATCATTGAAATGTTTTCGACAGTGATGCTATTAACTGAACCAACTTGGCATTTTGTATTGATTTAATAAAGGAGTAGCTACCCGGTATTTAATTAGTCGGGGTGTCACACTACGTAACATGAATATTAGAACAACCATGAACATAAAAAAAAACCACCCCGGTAGTGAAAAAAAATACATAATATTTGGAAAAAATCGTAATTTTTGCCAAAAATAGAAAATTTGAGTTAGCACCACAGGGATGTTGATAATTACTCTAGGATCTCAAAATAATTTGCGGAATTCAAAAATCAATTTTCTGGAGTGAGATATTAACGTTAACATTATTATCAAAAACGGCGAAAACGCAATTTTAAGGGTCTTAACGACGTCAAAACGCAAAAGTAAGGTGGTGCCCACTGTACACAATGAGTTTTGTTTATTTCGACGTTTTCAGTCGACCATGTCAGTTTCATAAAATTCCGAGCAAGTTTTGACCTTTCATTCTCACCAGTGAATATTGGCGACATAAAAAAAAAACATCACAGAAAATCTCAGATTCACTTTAAGAGCATATTTAATGACAGAAATAATACGTCGCAGAAGGTCTCAGGCACAAAAGTAATTTAATGATATAAATAAAAATGTCGTAGAAAGTCTCAGGCACATATTTCATTATAGACGAACATCGATAAGGAAAATCGTGAGATCTTAAACTTTAGCTCTGATACCACATATAAAATCATTCTTAAGAACACCCTAATATTAATCACGAACACATTAATATGATTAAACTTTAGCATACAATTGTTCTTAATAAAAGGATCTTGGATATTCATGTTTTCACAAAATACGTCTAAAAGATAGAAAATAAGACTTACCTTAATCAAGGATCAATCTTAATTAATTGCTCCATCAATCTACTTTTTTGAAAAAAATACACGCTAATGGAATCTCGGAGTTTCTCTCCCACCTCAGAAATAGTGTGTTATGAGATAACCCCAGATGGTGTAGGACTCCTCTATTTATAAGGGGAACAGGACCGAAATCCTAGTCAAGGTGGGAGTCTTTCAAGTCTCTCACAAATGACACTAATCATCATGTGACTAACGGATAAGATTTACCAAAATTTTTTAATATCTTTATTTATCACATTCCTAATTAATTATCTGTCATTTATTAAAACCGCATAAATAAATTTTTTAAAATTTAATACAATTAAAATTAAATAATTAATTTTATCACTTAACATTAATTTTCAATAGGAGGCATGGGGTTTGGCTCCGTTTTGTATTCTTTGTTAACGATTCATGCTGTGTCCATCATACGAGCATTGGTGGAGAGGTAGTGTCTACCTCCACCTTTCACTTACCAGTGGATGAGATGACACTCACCCATATGGACTCCATGTCTTGACGAGTCTGCTAATGGGCCAGTTTCTAGTGGTGATCGCCCATCATCTTAGACTTTTAGGGCTGCATTAAGATTCATGCCGAACCTTCGTCACGGGGCTAACATCGTGCTTACTACTTTAGGTACTCATCTGGAGGCGTGATCTAGGACAGCGGAGGTTGACCTGATGAGGCTTCTCCACTATACCAGCTGCTTTATAATCTTTGCACTTGGGCACACCATCTACTCTTCGCATGCAGAGGTGATGTATATTGGTATGCTTTTTCCTTTGCGTTATCTTAGCTTTGTTCTGTAGTTTGACTAGTGAAATTCAACATTGGGCTTACTCTATGCTAGCATGAGTGGGTTTTTGAGATGAAGGCTTAAGCATCCAGTCAGTTACGTTTCCACCTGGTTGGTAGATCCCTTTATTTAGTCTTTTTAAGTTCTTCACTACATTTACTTTACTGACGTTTTCTTCGCCTTTCTTTATGCATTTATGGGATTTTGAGGTATTCGGGGTCCACCGGGGTTCCTTGCTTTTACCGAAGGAACAAAAATGGTCTCGCTAGTGGAGATGGAGAAAGGGCAATTGAGGTGCAGAATTATCGGTTCTTTCTCATAGATGTATCCACACCTTCCTGAGCGGCTTGACCGTTGATAGGGCATGTTGTTTTCTTGGTATTTTCTGCCTTTAGTATTCTTCTTTAGGTTTACAAATCATATTTTTCCCTTGGGATATGTCCCGAGGTCGTTGGGTTATGAGTAGGGTCACCACCGAGACTATATCTATGGTGCTCTTTTGTAGTGACGGCACTGCAGCCTTTTATTTGGGGGAGGGGGTGGTTTGTCAATGGCCATTTTTGGTCCAGCTAATGACCTCGTTGACACCTACTTTTGAGATGATGGCATCGCACGTGCTGTCCCTAAAAGATTAGAGATTGATTGGAGCTTGTCCAGGTCCCATGCTTGTCCATTCATTATACTGGGGATTAGGGCCGATTCTAGACATAGCGGGGGTATGCCGTCATCTAGGGCGCCCGATTAATTGGAGTCCCTTTCTGAAAAAAAATAAATTTAGGTATAAAAAAAAAAATTAGGTTTAAAAAAAAAAAAAAAAATTAGAGTTATCACTTAAGAAAAGCCCCCAAAAATAAAATTTATTCTATTTAAAATAAATCCACCCACTAAATCCAACAACAACATAATAATCTCCCCATACACTAAAAAATAAACCCACTAACCCAACTCTACCTAACCCAACCTATTTACTTATTCTATTATAACCCTGACTCTCTCATTTCTCTCACCCACTTTCTTCTCTCACGCTTCTTCTCTTCCTCTCTTCTTCTCTCTCACTCACACTACTCTCTTTCTCTACTAACCAAAGAAAGAATAAATCCCTCCTCCCAAAACCCTTAGCCGGCGCCCCCCTCTCCCCTAAAAAAACCAATTTTCGGCACCCCCCTTTTGTTTTTCTTGAACTAACCTCATCAAAATAAGGGTTAAAAATCTAGGGTTTCAATTTCTTCAATTTCAGAAAGTTAGGGCTTGATTAGAGATTGATTGGAGCTTGTTTGCGTAAGTATATATTATTCATTTGCTTTGTTATATCCCATTATATAAATTTGTTTGTTTTACTACTAATATTTGTGTTGTATTTTTTTTAGATTTCAATTTGTTATTTGGGCATTTACAAATTAAAATTTAGATTGCTCTCAAATTGGTTACAAATCAGGTTCTATTTTTTCTCTTTAGCATTTTTCTTTAATATTGTTTGTCAATATTGTTGAGAATCTTGTGATTAATTTTTATTTTGCAAATTACACTTGTTGTTGTGTGAATATGTCTACTAAAAAATATCCCTCTGGTCACAAAAAAAAAAGATAAAAACAAATTGAAGAAGAAACATCAAAACTAGCGGGTTCACTAAATAAATATTTTAATAAACAAACAAAATAGATGATGAACATCAAAATATAGAAGATTTAGATAATGAAAATGTTGTTGAACATCAAAATTTAGAAGAATTAGATAATGAATAATTAAAAAATTAACGTGTAGAAGCTTTACCACTAGATATTTATGATCCGGCCAATTAAAAAAATATTGATAAAAATTTGAGAGACATAATGGTAACAAAAGGTCCAATAAGAGATAATGATATTACTTTTCCTAAAGATATAGAAAATAGGCATTTTTTTTACTATACGTTATACTTTTTATTGGAAAAATGGAGAAAAACATAATAGAGAATGACTAATGTACTCACGATCCGAGGATAAGGTTTTTTGTTTTTCTTGTAAGTTGTTCAAAAAGAATGGAAATAAAACTCAATTAGCGAATGGAGGAGTAAATGATTGGAAAAATATAAGTATGTGACTTAGGGGCTATGAAAATAGTAATGACCATATAGATAGTGATGGGATTAGACATTAGGTTTTATCGAGCGATACAAATGATAATTTCGGTTATAGTATATTAAAATTGATTTGCTATATAAAAATTGGTTTTGGATCGAAAAATGTGAGAATAATACAGTTTTCTTAATTTGATTTTTTTAATATAAAAGGGCCCCATTTTGATTTTTCTCCTAGGGCCTCGAAAACTATAGAGTTGACCCTGCTGGGGATGATGATATGGAGTATGAGGTACAGGTTCCTTGTTCCCATCCTTATTTTTTTGTTTCTGGTGGTCGTGAGGTACGTGATTCATTTTTTTTCACATTCCTACTTTGGTTCTTGACTCTTGACATGCTATTCTTTTCTTTCGTAGGCTTTCACTGTTCCTCGCGTGGTGTTTGAGAAGATGTCCCACACGGTGGGCGCCTATCTAGCTTACTTGCGTCAGACGATGCGGAGTTTAAGTGAGCGACATCTTTGATTGAGGATGTTTTTGGTTCCTTCCCTTTTGTCAGTCCAGGGGTTAGGGCCGCAGACATGCCTGAGTTTTCACGGAGAATGAGTCCTAGGTATAGGGGACCTGATTTTCTAGTGTTTTCTTGAGATGGTCCTGTGATTTGTGGAGGTGGGGGTGGGGTAGGGGTGTTCGCGGTCGGATCCGGTCCGATTTTGGGTATTTTTGGAACCAGATCGCATTAATCGGTTCTAAAAAATTACGGATTGAGACCGGATCGGACCGGAATTATCGATCTCGGTCCTATTCGGTTTTCAAACTGTTCGTGTTCGGTCTCGGTCCTATTTGGTCCATACCAATAAAAAACAACACATTTTTTATTATTAAAAACAACACTTTTTTTTGTAAAACTGCACATTCTTAATCACA
Organism: Sambucus nigra; assembly: GCA_949130495.1. NCBI lineage: Eukaryota > Viridiplantae > Streptophyta > Magnoliopsida > Dipsacales > Adoxaceae > Sambucus > Sambucus nigra. The sequence goes on along the minus strand of OX422211.1, from coordinate 70,619,744 downwards.
CACTATTTATATCAATAAAAAACATTAAGCCAGAAAAATCAATTTTTATGAACAGAAAACAGAGTGCGAGGAAGTGGAAACAGAAAAGAGAGTGCCCATTTTTATATACCTTTAAAACTAACAGAAAACATAAAATTTTTATACCTTTAAAAATAATAAAACTACTTCAAATAAAGAAACAATCAGGTATCATATAAGGTATCTAATCCATTTGGAGAGTAAAACACACACGAGACAAGTTCAAATGATTAAATTAAAAGGTTAAAAACATAGACACAAATTGTCAATCTCAGTGTATTACCCTTACATACAAACTCTCAACAATCATTTCTGGGTAAAACAAAAAAGCATAGACATATTCATATTCTCCCATTTTTATATACCTTTAAAACTAAACTAACAGAAAATAGCGTTAACGAGTTACCTATGTGTTACCTTCCGTTGCCGCCGTGTTACCCTAACAGAAGGGTTTGCTGCCGCCGCTGTTGTGTTACCCGTTTACTGCGCAGGAGGACAGAGGGGAAGGGAGAGACGGGTTTCGTAGAAGGGAGGGGATGGACGGGTTTCGTAGAGGGAAGGGGGTTGTCTGCCGCCGACGGAGGGAAGGAAGGGAGGGTCTCGTACGGAGAGAGAGAGAGAAGTAGGGTTAAATGTTTGAGACTTAAACTGATTTGGATTTTTGAAAGGGTGTGTGCGTGTGTGAGGAAATTAAAAAATATATATATATATATATATATATATATATATATATATATATATATAGAGAGAGAGAGAGAGAGAGAGAGAGAGAGATAGATAGAGAGAGAGAGAGGGTCATTTTAACGTGCCCACTAACGGGTCTTAATAAAATCAGAGATAGTAGTGCCACGTGTGAGGAGAGATTCGAGGGTCAAAATTAGAAGACTAAAGACCCTTTCCCCTTTACTTCCATTTTCTACACATGGACACGTTATCTCTATTCTCTCTCTTTCTTCTACAGCAAAACCCATTTATACATCAAAAGCAATACCCACTCTATTTCTCCATTCTGCTCCAAATAGAAGATCCTTCCCTCATTTTTTTTACCAGGTAATTGAATCTCCATTTTTTTTTATCATTTCATTATTTGTTTTAACATAATATATATATATATATATATCATTTCATCACTTGTTTTTTTTAACATAATATTTGTTTTTTTTCTAACAGCAAACTCAAGTCTCTCCCTCATTTTTTCTTGCTATTGATGCCGACCAGGTAATCTTTATTTCATCGCTTGTTTTATTTTATTTTTCATGGAATATATTGGTAGAATAAAGATCCGTCCGTTATTTTTTTTATATACAATTTTTTTTTTCAATTCAACTTGTTGGTATAATAAATTTATGTAAATTTTACTTTATTTCAAGAAAGTGTAGGTAGGTACAGTATATTTTTTTCCAACACAACATTTTTTTTATAGAATTTCATTATTTGTTTGGCTAAAAATAATTTTTAGAGTCTTATTATGTTTTATAATTATTTATCTGGTTATTTTTTATAGGTTTTATTGAAAATGGATAATCGAAAATTTGAGCAAGTATATGTCAAAAATTTACATTAGGATGTTGGGGGGGGGGGGGGATATGGAAATTGAGATGGAAAGTGCACTAAATGTTGAGAATGAGCAATGCGTTGAGTCACATTCTAGCTATTCCGAAATGGTATACAATCCACAAGTAGCACCTGAATCGAAGCCTAAATTGGGCCAGGAGTTTAAAACATTAGATGATGTTAAGAAATTTTACAACAATTATGCGAGAGAATCGGGATTTAGTATTAGGAATTGGTCTGAAAAAAAAAGACGCGGAGCCGATGAAATAATTAGGAAAGAGTATGTTTGTTGGAAACAAGGGAAGGGTAAACTTGTTACGGACATTGGAGTGGAAAGGCGTCGGGGCTCTGTTAAAGTTGGTATAATGCAAAACTTTGTGTTGTTATGTCCGAAAGTGGCTTATATGAAGTTAGTGTATTCGTTAAGGGCCATTGTCATCCATTAACCAGCCCAAGAAAAACACATTTTTTGCCATCCCACCGCCAAGTGTCAAGTGCTAAAAAGTCATTGATTCAACAACTTGGCACGGTTAACATTCCAAAACACCAATAATTTAATTTACTAGGGTTGTAAGAGGGGGGTTTCGAAAATATTGGTTGTACACAACGAGATTTGTATAACCACGAAAGGGATAAACACAAAGAGTTGAAGGGGCACGATGGTGATATGCTTCATGAGTACTTGAAATTTGAACAATAAAAAAATCCTTCATTTTATTTTAAAATCGAGGAAAATGATGAAAAGAAGATAACTCGTTGTTTTGGGGCCAATGCCACCTCTAGACGTGCGTACACTTATTATGGGGATGTTGTAATTTTTGACACAACATATAACACAAGTCGATATGGATTGATATTTGCATCACTAATGGGGGTTAATAATCATGGTCAAACAATAATATTTTCTTGTGCATTCTTGAGCGATGAGACTATTTATTCTTTTGTTTGGCTATTCAATTAATTTTAAAATCTAATCCCGGTGACACCCCTAAAATGATAATAACTGATCAAGATCCAGCCATGACAAATGCCGTTTCAACAACTCTAGCAATGACATTTCATAGATATTGTAGTTGGCACATTTTAACCAAATTTTCCGAGAAATTATATTCGGTTAAATATAATGCTCACTATAAGGAATTTTCTAGTTGTATATGGGGATCGGAGTTAATAGAAGAGTTTGATGTGAGGTGGATGAAGCTAGTTAACAAAAGTGGTTTAAGTGAGAATAAATGGCTAAACTCAATGTATAATATCCGTTCGAAATGGGTGCCGGCCTATGTGAATCATGTGTTTTCAACGGGAATGTTAAGTAGCCAACGTGTAGAAATCTCCCACTCATTTTTCAAAAAGAATGTTTCAAAAAACAATTCATTGGTTGATTTTATGATTCAATTTGGTAGGGGACTTATGCATGAATGCCATGAAGAACTAATGGCGGATCACAAAGATTTGATTGAAAAGCCTAAGTTAAAAATCGTCCATAATTTTTTGATGCACATGGTTGATGTCTACACGCATGAAATGTTCTATAAATTTCAGGATGAAATATTTGAAAGCTTCACGTATAAATCTGTGCTAGTGATGGAGGATGAAAATAGGCGTTTGTACAAGATTCAAAAATCAGCATTGCGAGTAATCAAATTTGACAAAATGTTGGATATTGCATCATGTACTTGTAAGAAATTTGAGAGCTCGGGGATCCCTTGTAGACATGTTTTGGGGTATTTACACAAAATGCATGATTATAAAAAACTACCAAATTAGTAGATGGAGTAAATCGGCAAAATCTGTGGTGGTTGTGGATGATATTTATTGCGAAATCGTCGATGACAAATCATATCTACTAAAGAGGTCCTAATTAATTCAATTGGCGTTAGATAAGGCTGATAAGGCCCTTACTAGCCAAGAAGCAACAAAGGTGTATATTGATGCTTTGGGTGGTGCACGTGATAAATTAAATCAATTGGTTCGAAGTGGGGTTGGTTCAAGTGTTCGGGTTGCTTTGGAAAATGGTAATAGAAATTACTACAACGAACCAAGCCAAGTGCGTGCAAAAGGGTGTGGCAGAAGGCTCAAAAGAGGGAAGGAAAAAGCATTAAGGAAGGGCAAAGATTCAAATCAAGAAAGTGTAATGGTTGTGGTTTGGTTGGTCAGTCATATGATAAAAGAAATTGTCCAATGCTAACTACTCAGTAAGTACTTGTACACAATTTATTCTTTTATATTGTCTACGCAAATAAATAAGAAACTAACTTGATAAATATATGTAGGTATTCATCAAGTCAAGAATATTGTGATGAACGCCAATATGATGATAGTTATTCATCCGAAGGTGAATATTACAAATTTTTTCAAAGTAATGAGAAAAAATTGAATATTTTGTATTTTTACATAATTATCTAACTCTTTGTTTTCGATTTTAGGAATATCATTGTAATTCACATGGAGAAAATTGGATGCATTTTGGAGTTGGAAGAATTATTTTTTTTCCAATTTGGATTTTTTTATTTGGATGAATGTATTTTTATTTTATTTGAATGATATCTGCCCATTAAAGTTGCTGTATGAAGAAAGTGGGTTTTGAATTATTTTTTGTTTTTGGTTTAGAAATAGATTTTGATGTATGGAGAAAGTGGATTTTGTTTTTGGTGTAGAAATAGATTTTGCTATATGGAGAAAGTTGCTGTATGGAGAAAGTGGGTTTTGTTTTTGGTGTAGAAATGAATTTTGTTGTATGGAGAAAGTTGTTATATGAAAAAAGTGGGTTTTGTTTTTTGTGTAGAAATAGATTTTGCTGTATGGAGAAAGTGGGTTTTGTTTTTTGTGTAGAAATAGAAAGTGGGTTTTTCTTTTGGTGTAAGAGAGAGAATAGAGATAACGTCATTATCAGTAGAAAATGGATCCATTCAATCTCTCCTCACTCGTGGCCAATGCTATCTCTGATTTTATTAAGACTCGTTAGTGGGCACGTCAAAATGACCCGCTGGAGATCCCTCCTCTCTCTCTCTCTCTCTCTCTCTCTCTCTCTCTATATATATATATATATATATATATATATATATATATATATATATATATATATATATAATGAAAGCGGTCCAGTCCGGTCCAAAACCATTTTTTATAATTCAGGACCGAGATCGACCCAAATTATTCGGTCCTATATATTTTTGGACCGAATTAGGATCGAATTAAAAAACCCCCGCAAAAGTATGTTTGGTTATGTTCGGTTTTTTTGGTCCATTCGGTCTATTCGGTTTCGTTCACAACCCTCGGGTTCGTCACCTTCTTCCTTCACGACGTTCTTGGGAGAGGACGTAGGTGTGGACGTAAGGGTGCGCTTGCTTTGGCTTTGGTCTCCAAATACTTCCTAGTTATAGGAATAACCTATGTTGACATCTGTCTAATGGATGTTGTTATGAAAATTAAGGAGGGTAAGAACCCAATTCCTTTGATCTCGGGTGAGACCATAAAATGGTCATCTAACATTTTTTTTGCGGTAATTCAGTTTCTTGTGGGAAAGTCTCTTGCTTCTATACATATGGCTGTTGGAGAGATTAATCTTGATTGGGAAACCTGTGTCTGTCACTTATCGTCCTGCTGAGTACATCTTTTGAGAACTGTTGATCCTTACAAGGGAGACTAAAATGGAATGGGTAAAGTCGATGCTTTAGTCTGGGCATTCTTATATTCGATGGTACTTCCCTTGGATGCCAACTTTTATGCATGGTTTGTCCTTGGGGCCTTTCCCATATATCCGACTTTTTGCTTTGCACTACACTTATTTTTATCTTTCACAGAGAGTGATGAGCTAGTTTAGAAGAAGGCAGGAGGTTGGGTCAAGTGTATCCCATCATGACAAAGCTAAGTTCCCTGGGGTTTGTACAAAAACACCACCAAATTTTATTTTCATAATTTTGAATTAATCTTGCACCAATTTTAAAAAACAAACAAGTGTTGTGAAAAATGATCAACTAATTTTATTCTTGATTGAAGCATGCTCTAGGTGAGTATAAGCAAGAGTAAAATAAGTAAATCACAATACGACCAACAATAAGAAAAATCTCGGACGACCTAGTCACAAAAGTCCATTATGCTATAGGTAGTTTAAGTACCAATTTAGACTTACCCACATACTTAATACCTTCAAGACTTGATGCGCTTACTTGATCCTTGTAACCTTCTTTGCAGTCACTGTTGGACGTCTTTCAATAATCACACAATACACATGCCTTCCTACATCTCGGTATTCCACTGATCTTACTTGTCTCGTTACTAGTCTAGCTGTCGCACCACACCAAACATGATATCCACTGCAGGAAACACTCATAATATAGAGAGCAAACCACTTCGATGAAAATAGGGAGATTTTAAAATGACATATGTGTGTATGATCCTTGGATCTCAAATATGGGAGTAAACTAAGGTTGGTTTGGAAGACTTTTTCTCAAAACAAACATATAAACTCGGAGAATTTTTCAACAAGTTTGGGAAATCAAAACTCTTGGAAAAGTCTCACAAAAAGCTGTTGCGTCGCACTCCTATTTATAGAAGGTTTTTTAGAAACAAAATAGGCTTGGAAAATAAAGTTTGCATTGGATAACACGCTAGCTCGTTCGAACAACTTTATACCTCGTTCAAACGAAGTATAACATCTCGTTAAAACATGTATCTAACGATCTATCCAATGAGATTCCAGTGAAGGAAAATGTTGGTTTGTTTGAATCTCATTGGAACTCGTTGGAACCTGTTCTAATGAAGTACCATATGTCGTTCAAACGACATATCATAGTTTGTTCTAACAAGGTCACGAGAAAAAAATATTAAAAAGGATAAAATCATTTTAAAACATTAATTTTTTTATAAACTTCTAACACCCAAAACAAAATTCAGGGATCAAACATAAACATGTATTCATAACTCATTGAGTTCCCTCGGATAATGAAGACGAAACTCGTCTCGAAACATGATCTATACGTGATTTTGCTTTATTTTTGGTCGCTACAATCTTCAATAACACATCATCATATTGAAGGGAAAATAACTCAATTCCTAACCTATGACTCAAACAAGTTTTGTCCAAATAAGGAATTAAGCTTATATATAAAAATTAACTCGATTCAGAAATTTATCCTTACAAATCTCCCCCTTGGGATATTTCAGGAAAAAACTCAAATGAAAAACTACTGGGCCTTTAAGCTCAATACGACTCAATCCCTAACCACTAAAAGGAAAACTGTACAAATCCTTGACCAACATAAACTGAGTAGCTTTGCTCTTATGTAAACCTTTACCCCATTGTTAATAACCTTCACATTTAAATACACCTTCAAATGCAATAATAATATAATAATATATAAACTGTATGTGAAAAATCCTCCCCTTTTGTCTAACCATATGTATTTAAGAAAGGACATCACCCTTAGTTATAGATCCCTCCATATGAAAAGAGTTAGATACCATTTCTGTCCCTTTCTTTAGGAATAGACAAAGAATAAGGTGCATAATAATAAACCAAATCTTCCCCATAATGTTAAAACATGGAAACATAAGGAAATAAAGCACATCATGCAATGGTGAGAAGTAAGTATAAAAGGACAAATAATTTGGCAACACAAGTACAAATAATCCAAACTACAAGAAAATGATATCAACTTTGATGCAAGAATTTAAGTATAAGATACCAAGATGATCGTAATGCCTACAAATATAAATCAAAGATTAAGCATAAGGTAAACATGGATTAAATGAATGTGCAAAGACTTAAAACACAAAGCATACCTTATATATAACTAAATATATAGTGATAAAGCACAATGATATATAGGTATAAATGACCACAAAAGACACAAACACATAAGTTTACACACTCGCATAGTACAATGTGAATAAACATAGTGGTACGGAGTGAAGAGATTTGAACTAGAAATAAGGAGAAATGACGCAATGACTAAAAAATGTCCAAGTAGATCTATTTGGTCGCAATAATATATCAACATTCGATTTAACCTCACATGTCAAATAAAGAACTCAAATGGACACAATGCACATTCGCCTAGAAATTTTTATAAATCTCTAATCAATAGCATCAAAATAATTAAGCTCAACTACGACTAAATGTGCAAACCTATTGATCTTTAACTAAACACCCTAAAAAATTTATCATTTTTTTCTCTTTGTTTCTTTTGAAGATATCTAACATTTTTTAGCATCAATGTAAAAAATTTGGCCTTAGTTTTTTTCTATTTTTATTGCCTCTCGATCTTTTAGGTTCTTACCAATGGTGGCCTTTCACATAAAGGAGATTTCTCCTTTCGTAGCCGTTTCCCATGCATACACAAATTTTTAATAAATCATGAAACTCAAGTTAAATGATTTTTACATGCACCAATCCCCCATAGTAAAAAAATATGTATATGGCAGGATTGTTGGGAGAACAACTCACTTAGCTCATTTGACATATGAAGTTAAAATCCAAAAGAGTACGTGTAAAGTTTGTGCAGAGGCATAAACAAAATAATTCCATCATGCAAATAAATTTTAACTACTTTATGCAAACATGATTATGAATAATCCAAGCATTAAAGATCAAAATCAAATGTCCTAGTCATATGAGTACATGGAAGGAATGGGATTCAAATACACCGATATGCCAAATAATGTGTAAAACTAAAATACACAAAACCAAAAATATTTTTAAATTTTTAAACATTTTTTAAATTGAATCAAAAGACAAACGAAATATTTTTGTATTTTTCTCATTAAGACCCTAAAAAATGGATAATCAAAATACAAAAGATAAACATCATGCAACTAGCAATAACATATAACATCGAGCATAAAAGCTAGTGTATGAAAATATGCCAGGGATCTCTCATAAGATATAGCATGTGATAAATCGTGCAAAATCATGCGAGAGTCAATAAGCCTAACATTAAGTGCCTCTGAATCAGATTTCATAACCCACATAGATTAGCGTGACAGACTTAGGTTTGGGAAACTTTTGTGACATTAGTCTTAGCCTTCATAGGACCTTTTCTAAGATCATAACAAACACTTCAAAGATGTACTATCCTACCACATTGTGTGCAAGTGTAGACACGAAGAATTTTACCTTTGGGTTGACCTTTTATAACTCCTTTAGAATTGATTGGTTGTCTCAAAAGCATGGTATCAACTTTAGCAATAGAACTTGAGAAATCAAATCTTCAAGTGATGGGATGGTTTCAAAAATTACACAAACCAATTTTTAAAAATAATATTTCAAATTAACTTTTTCATAAACAAAATTAATTCAAATTAATTTAGCAACAAATAAATATCTAAACAAAACAAATTAACCCAAAGTTAAATGTTTCACTAATTAAATGAGTTGTGATTAAATATATTTTATATAATACCTAAGCATGCATCTAAGTGAGTATAGTAAGATAAAATAATACAACCACAACTCCCAATGTATGAGGAAAATCCAAATGAGAAAAACCTCGGATGACCCAACCACACAAAGTCTACTAAGTACGTGACTACAAAAGGACACGGCAGGAGACTTACAATAAAGACTCGACGCCATCATAAGCCTCAATGCTCTTCGTTCCTTTGACTTCTTCTCAGTAACATGCAAGAGTCCACCCGCGAAGCTGTAACAACGTGTGAGTCCACACATGCCGCAGAATCCACCGATAAGGCTCAGTAACCATCACACATAAATCAGTAAACATGGAATCCTCTACAAGAAATAAATCTCAATAAGATGTATAGAGTAAACAGCATGCCAAAAACAAAATCTCAAACCATATATAAAGAATCATGGATCATAAATTGATTGGGTGTAAATAATGGCTTGTGTTTTAGAAAAATTAATGATAAATGATTAAGAAAACATTAAGTACTTTTTGGAAGAGTTTTAGTCTCAAAAGGATGCAAAAGTCCATCTTAGAAATTGTTGCTCCGTACAAGTTAGAATTTATGGTAAACATAGATAATGGGAGTAGTGGGGAGAGTGGAAAAAACTGCCTTTTTTTTGAAAAGTGTGCTCAGCCATTCGAACGACATGGTGCCTCATTCGAACGACGTACCTATTTTCATTCTATCAGGGATCTAATGAGATTCTAGAGAGGTCCAGTTTCTTTTGAAAATTTTCCTCTTTACAAGGTCTTTTGAATGAGGGTGCCAATATCAATGGAACAACCTTCGAGCGAGTTATCTAATGAGATTCCATCTAGAAGAAAAAAATGGTTCGTTAAAAGTTTAACATAACTCGTTTGCATGAGGTATCTATTCTCGTTCGAACAAGTTATTGTTCTTGTTAGAACAACTTATCCGATGAGAAAACATCATCATCATCATCATCCTTGCCTTAATCCCATCATATGGGATCGGCTACATGGGTTCTCCTTTTCTATTCTAATCTATTATAAGCAATATTATCATTTAAGTTTAATACCTTAATATCTCTCCTAATAATTTCTTCCCATGATAGTTTAGGGCGGACCCAATCTCTTTTACCCTATACTTTTAATAATATTCCTCTTATTATAGGAACATCTATTGGTCTACACAACACATGTCCGTACATCTAAGTCCACTTTCTCTTAATTTATCACTAATGGGAGCTACTCCTAAATTTTCTCTCATATACTGGTTTTTAATCTTGTCCTTTCTAGTAATTCCTATCATCCATCAGGGCATTCTCATCTCATTAATATGGAGGCTTTGTTCATGTTTTTTCTTTAAAGCCAAACACTCTGCACCATATAGGTTCGAAGTCCTAACAACTGTTCTATAAAATATCCTTTTAATTTATTAGTTATCCTCTTATCGTATAACACCCCACTCACTATAAGAAAATTTGGTTTTAGCAACAAATTGTTTAGCAAGGAAGTAACTTTCATTGCTAAAACTGTATTATTAGCAAGAAAAATGAAAAAATCGTTGGTAAAGGCATAATGTTGCTATAAATATTTTGCAAGGAAATATTTCCTTGCAAAATGTAACTTTTCGCAAGGAAATTTTAGAATCCTTGCTTAAAACTTGGCGGTAAAATTTCCCTCCTTTTTATTTATTATCCGAAATATGTACTGTAGCGTTTTATTAATTTCCTTGCAAATTATAACCCATACATTTAACCAAAAAAGATAATAAATCCAAAACTTTCCCTCTATCTAAACGTGCGCACACACTAAAAATCAACCGTACACACAAAACCCTCATTTTTCATTCCCACTTCTCTCTCCATCCCTCCCACTCCCACGCTGGTAGTCACCTTGGTTGGAGTTTCTTCTTCAATCGACCACCGCTGTCCGACATCTTTTCTTCTTCCTCTATCCACCCCGAACCTACCCCAACCCCGGTCATCTTCTTCCTCAGGCAACTTCAGTTACCTTCTTACTCAGGCAAACCTCGGTCTTTTCTTCCTTGAGTAGATTAACTCGTTTTCAGAATATGCAATTTTAGTTTTTGTTGGATTATTAGGTGTTTATAATATGAGATTTATTTTTTTGTTTGATTATTAGTTGTTTAAATTAAGATATTTCAGTTTGAAATGAGATATGAACTTCCAACTGTTACATTCAATTTGGGTTTGATTTAGGTGTCAAAACCTAAGTTTCTAAAGTTAATGGTAGTTTTGGTTATTCTTTGGTGTTTCTTGCTAAAAATTCAAATTATTTACATTCTTACTCTTGTATACACACACATTGTTCTTCAATGTATGTTGTTCGTTCAAAGTTTTGGCAATAACATCATACAAACGTAATCACCATAGACATTTTCAAACTTTGTGCTCTAACTGTTTGACAAAATGCCTGAATGAAATTTTCAGCACATTTTGTTCAAGTTACACACAAACTTCCATTAGTTCTTGCTAAACTCTAACATATATTCATTTATCCTTGTTGTGTAGACTCAAATGGTACCCAAAAAGTAAAATTCGATAATTGTTGTGAAAATCACTTCTTAAACATTTTGCGACAATTAATTTTAGGTATTTTTATTATTATTATTATTATTATTATTATTATTATTATTATTATTATTATTATTATTATTATTATTATTATTATTATTATTATTATTATTATTATTATTATTTACTATTATTACCTGTTTGTATTGAAAAAATCATATTTTCTACCGTTGTTGAGCCACACATTGAGTTCTAAAAGCAGAAGAATGGAATATTGAATTAAGTTCTCTTTAAAATTAAATTGTCTCTTTATGTATTTTTTCTTGGTCCTATATGATACAAAACTATGGTCAAAGATATATTTTGATTATTATATCACATATCCTCTTTACATGCCTATATTCGTAATCCTTCATTTGAATATTAATTGATATGCCCAAAGTGTACCTGACAGCTCGGAGGCACCAACCTCGGCTTGCAGGATGACCGAGGTAACAAGGGCTCAAGACCGATGACTAGCGATCTCATCCAACATAAGGTCGGATACGATCGACGTTACTAGTGCACCACCATCAGGCATCAACCGAGGTCCTCATAACTCATGGGGTCAGCTATTCTTCAGGTCGTCCACAGCTGACACCATGTCTACCTCTCACATCAATCTCAGCTAGGAATCAACCAAGGCCAACAAGGACTCATGGTTCAACCACCCTACATTTCCATCATCGACCCAGGCCGACGTTTCAACTATACTTGTCTAACCTTGGCCCAGGACGAAGTTTTAACTACTCCTGTCTTACCTCGGCTGGCCTACCTATCCGAGATTATCATGACTAGCCTTGGATAAGACAACCGTCAGACTTCACCAACCTCGTACTCTTTCAGGCCGAGGTTGCATTAGTTAGGGATAGGGCCGAGCATTTATAAGCATATGGAAGGATAGGAACACATGGACAAAATTAGTTGTAACCGAATCAATCCCCTCACGTGGGGGAATATTTCATCATCATTCTCTACATGTGATAGTAACAGATGTCTTAATCAGATTGGCTAGATCAACACACACATGCTCATTGCATGCATGGGGGTATATTACACCCCCCAAACACTATATATACTTGTCTTCTCCTACCTTGATAAGGATCCAAAAAGACACACCCAAGCTGAAACTCTGTCAAATTATATAGTAGATAGAGAAAGCTTGAGAGCTTGTATCCATGGCCATTAGAGCCTTCATTCAGTGATATTACTCACACACACTCATAGTGGACGTGGGCCAGATTGGCTGAACCACTTATATTCAAGTGTTCATCCTCTTATCCTTACCTCCTTCTACATACATAGTTATATACATATTCTCTTGTGCTGCCATTGTCATCACTAATTTGAGCTTACAAACACCTTAAAGGGTGGTGATATTTTTAGCATCATCATTAACATTGATTGATAATTTTTGTTGAACTTAGTCAAACCTTTAATATTATTGCAATGTTCCTTATTTATGAATAATGAACAAATTATTTGGAGTTTGTAATGAGTTACTTGTATTTATTATTATAGTGATTTAAATATCTTAAAGCCTTGAGGATGATAATCCAGTTTGGATCTTGTTAGTCAGGATTATAAAGACCTCTGATATTGTCATTGAATGTAAGTTGTTACCAAATGTTAGGAATTCTTTATATCAACAATTTGCGAATCTTCAAATTTCTTAAATCAATTATATTTTTAGCAGGTGTTGATTATTTATAATGGAAGTCTTGATGGAAGTAGCTTTTGCCTTTTTAGAAAGTACATATTTTTTTTGTGGGAGAAATTACGTCAAGGGGGAATATGTAAGAAAAGTAAGTCTAATCTCAATCGACTCATTAACTTAGGAAATGTTATGATGTTGACGCTTGATATGTTCTTTATTAATCCTCATGGAAACTGACTAAATTTATTTGTTTTTCTAAAACAGGGCATGCTACATTCACATGGTGAGACACTTCTAACGCTAATTATTGATGTGGAAACCAATGTTATGACCGCATAGAGCTTGAAAACCAGGTTTTCTTTCATCCATTACTAACCATCACCTAATTTTATAATGATTGATATCCAACTGTTATCATAATATGTTTAAACCAACACTAATATTTAATGCAAATTTTGTGTAGTTTACTGATAGTAGCCTTTATATTGACTGATACCTAACTGTTAAATGATATCCAACAGTTAGAACCATTGTGATTTTATTAAAGTTTTGTATGTGAGGATTTTGAAGGATTCAAATAAGGTTTTAGGGTTTTTTGATATCGCATATCGATTTGGTTTGTGAGTTTTGAAGGTTAAAGCCTTTGGTGAAATAATTTTACAGATCCATTTTGTTTGAAAAGATTTGCATCTGAGTTTTCAATTGATACTAATTTATACCCGGTACTAATTTATTTATTTAATTGCAACAGGGCCTGTGTTTCAACTGTTATGTAGACAGGGACTGAAACAATCACACGCCTGTTAGCTCCAGTAACAAGTATGCTCTCTCTCTCTCTCTCTCTCTCTCTCAACAAGTCGAGTCATTTTTCCCCTTTAAAAATGAGTTTTAATTTTAAAAACTCAAGGTTTTAATACTTTATAGTTATGTATGTTATCTGGATTTATCGTCTCAATTTGGGACTTCTAGGACCGATTAATGCAGTCTGGTCCCAAAATTGCCTCACAACCGGATTGGACCAGACCGGATCGGACCGCGAACACCCCTCCACAAAGCAACCACATTGCACGAGGGGTTTAATAAGCAGTAGTGATGCTGATGCAGCAAGCATTTCATGAAATTAAATCCGTTCATGCTTTGTATAAAATCATATATTGATTTAATATCCTCTGATCTATAATATTGAGCACTAACTCGATGCATCATGTGTATCCTAATTGTTATTTTCTAATTATCTTTTACTTTCCTAGTTTATCTAGACTAGGATTTTTCTTTGCTCATCAAGAAAATCTTAGTTTATACATAAAAGGCTACTCTATATGTAATTTTCATTCAATCAATATTAAATCTTCATTCAATCAATATAACAACATCCTGAAAATGTTTGGCTGAACTGAATTGTAATCAACAATAACACATAATGTTCTTGTTGGTTGTACAATCAGAATACCTGTTATCAAAATGATTATGGAATCTTCTTGTAGTTACAACAAGAACTTGAAATTTATTGAATCGCTTACAATCAGCATGACTACCGAATGTTCTTGTTGGTTTTATAATTAGAATAACAACATATTGAAAATGAACTGCACTGAATTATAACTATGAAATGTTGGCTGTACCTCCAATTTTGTTCAGTTCATCTTCTTGAATTGAATTGCTTACAATCAGCTTCTTGAATTCTCATAATTGTCACAATGCTAATTATAACTATGGAATTAAATCACTTACAATCAACAAGATCCCGTAGTTATAATCAACATTGTGAGAATTCAAGAAGCTGATATGGCCATGAAAATGAGTACCTGTCATCAGACTTTGAACTGAATAGATAATGGAATTAATGAGTACCTGGCCATCAAAATGAGTACCTGTCATTGTATGATAAACCTTCAATTGGTTGATTAGGTACTTTGTTAATGAGAAAACTAAGAAAATTCTTAAATGAGGGACTATCACCCAATCTAATTTCATCATGAAATCAAAACTAATATGTACTGAGTAGTGTGAAATTTTTTTGAAGAATGAAAATACAAAGTTTCAAGAAATCTATACACCTCTGAACTACAATGGAAACATGACTAATATGTATAGAGTTATGATTATTGCATATGTTTCAATTGTGTAGGCCCCCGATTTTTAATGTCTAACTTTAAGAAATGTTATTTCCTTTTTATGAAAAAGATGCGGAAGCATAAAAGGTGATGGTTCAGTTAAAACAAAATTTTAATTTCTTTCACAAATTAAAATTAAACCCAAGTGAAAATTAATTAAACACACGCAAAATATTAATTTCACTTAAACCAATTAATTAATCTTAGTCCTAGAATTTGCCTAAGTCATATTTATCAATATTACCAAATTAGGCCAAACCAGTTTTAATCAATAGACTTGAATTAAATAAACTTTACCCAATATTTAATTATGCAGTGTGATAATTAAAATCAATTTTATCTTGAATTAGCCTAAGCATGAGTTCTAAGTTATTATGCAAGATAAAAGTAAATCAATCACACTACGCCACGATGTACGAGGAAAAACCCACAATGGGAAACCACCTCGAACGACCCTAGCCTCAAATCCACTAAGCATGGAATTTACAATTACAAGACAAATGACTTACTTCCTCAACTCGAACCCTCTCAAGCCTCGACACGCCTTCTTGTAACCACCTTTTCCTAGAGGATAATCACGGAGCTCCACTACAATCTTAGACTCACCAATCGGACAATAGGTACACCGTCAACCACACGTGGTGTCTTTTACCACATGAGAATGCCGCAGCAAAACAAACTCTTCTTATTTAAGGAATGTAGATGAAAACTAAAAAATCTCTTCAATTCGGTGTAGAGATAAACTGGTGCCAAAACTCCAAGAAAGATGTAAATATATATGAACTTGGATAAACAAATAATTGGGTGTAAACTAGAGTGGTGTATAATTTTCTCTAAAGAATTTCACTCAAAACAAGAACATTTTCCTTAAGCAATTTAGCTCTCAAACTCTCTCTAAAAAATCAAATAGAATGGAAAAGTTTTTTTGGAAAATGTTATTCCCGCACATAATAAAGTATGAGAAAAGTTGGTTAAGAAACAAGTGGGGAAGTGGGAGAAAAACTGCTTAAAACTGCCAAAAATTGTTCCCGCCTGGCATCTCGTTCGAACGATATTTCGTTCGAACGATATTCTCGTTCGAACGAGTCTTCTAATGAAGTTCCAGTATGAACTCGTTAGAAGCTCGTTAGAAATATCGTTAGATAGACCATCTAGTTCGAACGACATTTCGAACGAAGTTCCAGTATGCCATAATGGGAAGTCGTTGGCAATCTAGTTCGAACGACTTGTGGTTCGAACGACTATCTCGTTCGAACGACACTTCGAACGAAATCACAGAATGCTTCAAAAATTCTTTTTAAGCCCAGAAACTTTTATATACTTTATATAAGTTTTATTAGAAAACATTCTGAAAAGAAAACACAGTTTTAAAACCTAACACCCAATATAAACTGTTTCAAGCTCCTATATATATATATGTGATGCATTCATACCTTGGGAGCATGGAACCACTGTTGATGACGTTGAAACGAGGCACATAAACCACGGCTTTTGATGAAGCTTTATACTCTTGGCCTCTACGTCTTCAACAAACACATCATAGGCTTGAGAGATGATCAATATACTCTATCATATGACTCAAACGTTTTTGTCCGGAATTGAGCCAAAACTATAAAGGACTCAATTGAAAATTTGTGTCCTTACAAATTGGTTTATTATTAATTATGGTCCTTGTTGTAGGATGTAACAAGGGCCACCACAGTCCGGTTCATTGTGTACGGTTCACATCAAGAGGGGAATCTTATGAATCAGGATCTGAAGATGGAACCATAAGAATATGGCAGACAGGTCCTTCGAATCATAATGAGAATGACACGTCTGTTGCCAATGGACCTGGTGGTAAGGTGAAGGATACTGTTGATGAGGTTACCCAAAAAATTGAGGGTTTTCATATTACAAAAGAAGAGAAGACCCGGGCGGAGCAAAATGGAGGGTTTTCATATTACCCAAAAAAAAAATGCGGATAAAGAGTAGAGAGTAAACCTATTATGATACTCTCCTTAGGTGTTAAGTTTACTCTCTACTCTTTATCCGCATTTTTTTTTGAAAAGTTGTAAGAATCAATTTTGTATCCTTCTACCCATATAATTTATAGGCTTATTTTGAGTATTCCTACAAGTACTGTTAGATTAGACATAATCTTAAATTGATTTATTTAATACATGTCAATTAAGAATACCTCTAATGCTACTGAAATATGATTGATCCCAATGTAAATCTGGGTTCTCTTCCTTTATACAAATGCTAATATATATTCATAATAGCTGACGCCTGCTGTAGTTGTAACTTTGCTCTCGGTTGTGAATACGCCACGGTTCGTGTCTGCGCTATTAATGTGTATTCCAACTGCACCACACCCTCATATCATCTCGTGTTTGACTCAATCTCAACATACCCATTTCTGCATATGACTTCTCTTAACCTTCCTCTTCTAATCTTTCTCCCTTACGCCTCAGGACACCAGTGTCTTCCAATGGCAACTATCTGCACGAAGGTGAGTGTACAATGGATTTCAAGTACATCTTCTAATTTCGATTTATTTTTTATAAATACATATTTTGAAATCTGAATTCAGAATATATATATATATATATATATATATATATATATATATATATATATATATATATATATATATATGAACTTCGGTTTACTTGATTTGAGTTTAAAGTGTTGTGAATAACGCACGCTTGCTAAGAGTTCAAAAAATTATCCATTTCGTAAATTTTCTCGATACTATTTCTATCTCTATGCCATTTATGTCTAAGGTTTTTTTTGTAGTGTACCGAATTAGTATTGAATGAATTTTTTCTGGTTTTCACTGGATTAGACTATCATTTACTTTCATTTATATATCATGAATTCAATTATATATGTTTTTGAATTTGAAATTGCTCGAGATATCCTTGACCGTGATTTTACAAGATAAATGTGATGGGAAATCTTAACATTTTAGGGTTAGGTTTTTGCTCACCAGTACAAGTGAAGTGTATGGTGATCCAATTAAACACCCACAAAAGGAGACTTATTAGGGAAATGTGAATCCAATCGGTGAATTGATCGATAATCCCTTACTCATTTTATCAGTATCTGCATTTTTATTTGTTTGGTGATGTTCTTAACGTGTGATGCTCAGGTGTGGAGCTGCTATGATGAAGGGAAATGAGTAGCTGAGACCTTGGCAATGGATTATCATCAAGGTGCAGATGTTGAGGTAACAAGTACTGATATTTATTTGGTTTTGATCTTTTTGCGGATGCTGACTTGATATGGGGATACATCTGTTATAAAAACAGTTTTTTTCCTATTTAAAAAAAAACAGTCTGTGGACCTTATGATGCTTCAGAAGCTCATTGTCATGTGAACGGGATATATCCTTTGTGATTGCGATAGGGACTAGGAAAAGACCCGAGGATATGCACACAAGACTAGGATGATGTTCTCTGCATTTGATTTATCCCTATACGTGTTGCTGGGGGAAAACATTTACAACTTTGGGGAACTGCTTGCACATCCAATTGTAAGTATTTCTTGATCAGTGGTCTTCATTATGTTCTTCTTTACCCTTTATTAGAACTTATTTTCCTTCGGCGAGTTTCTTAATTCTTTCGGTTACATAAAGATGAAATCTGGTGTACTGTTTATTGTGTATATTTGTTTCTTTAGCAACTTGTTGCATGTAGAAGTTTTTATGTTGGCTTGATGTCATGATATTTCACTTATGGGTGCACCCCATGTGTTTATGTTTTGTCCCTTCCTTCTTTTTTTTATGTAAGGCCGCACGTGCTTGAATTTTTTGCCTTTTTTTGTTGGTCAGGTTGTTTGTTGGCTTTGTATAACGGGTGCTAGGAGAGAATACATGAGGATTTGTTGAGATTATGGGGTTGTGAATGCTTGTGTGAATGAAACATGTATTTGCCTAATCCTCCCAAAGCTATTTCATTGAGGTCATAAGGACATTAAGTTCATTAGTTTGGTGATATGTTTGGGAAAGGTTTTACAAAATGGGTCTATTTGCCTTAGAAGTCTATACTTATAATATATTTGGGCAATATTTGGTGCTTTCAAAGCATTTGGTATCTCAACAGCTTGTTCAATGTACTTTCACATACAACTGTGAATGACAATTATATTAATAGAAAATATCTCCCAAAATATATATAATCAATTGTCCAAAATGATGCTAGTAATTTCTATATTTTCCAAACTGTACAACAACACCTAACATGCTCCAGGAGTAGCTCCGACAACTTAGCACACTACCTACTTAGTAGCCTAGTAACCTCCTACACTTGTATTTATTCCTGAAATCTGTTATGTAACAAAGAATATATTATAAGTATATACTTCTTCTGATGAATTCAAAAGAATAAGATTGTATACATCACAAGTTATTCCCTTCTTCCTTGCATAAAGATCTCCCAAGAAGACATGATACCATCTGCCAACTTTTTTATTCCTACTTAGCAGAGTCGTCGTTAATCTTTTATTTGCTTAATCCTTCTATAGGTTGTCACAAGTTATATATCAATAATAAATAACAAAAGAAATCCCTAAATTTTTTTCAATGATATCATTACTTAATAGAACTTATAGGTTGTTAAATTTTAATTTATGTGGATACATGTACTTATGTATTTTATTTTCGTATGTTAATATGCAGGTAATGCATATGAGACACCGAAAGTACAAATTGAAGTATTTTATGATACTCATTGGACAAAGGACAACGGGTGGATTAGTGAAGAAGTAGAGTCTGACTATGTAAGTATATAAAAGGAAATATTTTACATGCTTAAACATGAAGCATTATTCCCAAGTCGTGCGGGCTTGATTGATTTTTGTTGAAATGGGTGGACGAGTGTTATTGGATTTTTTATTTGTGCCACAACAGGTTGGATTTCATGAATAAATAAAGGAAATTTTGTCAATTTTTTTTTATAAATAAAGTGAAATTGATGGAAAGGACGCATTGATGATTTACTTGTATCTATAGTTGTTGGATGAGTGATTTGTGTGTCACAATATGTTGAATTTCTTAAATAAACAAAGGAATCTTTGTCAATTTTGTTTTTTAAAGTTTAAAAAATATTCAAATCGATAGTATAACATATTATTTTCTTTTTCTTTGTAGAAAGAGATGATTGAATTGTAAAAAAGCTCAAAAGATTTTGATGAAGCATCAATCTGTCAAAAAGTCCTTGAAAAGATGTCGGGATACGTGAAGGGTATTGGTACCCGACCTTTGAAATCATTATGCAGCAAAAATTTGATTTGGAAAACAAAACGTTACAAATAGAGATCGGAGATTTCAAAATCCTAGTCAAGGTCTTATGTTAAAGACGGCTACAACGAAGGCTACCTTACTGCTAGATAAAGACGTTGCTCCCGAGGAAGATGTTCTTGAAGGATCTTTTGTCCCTTCGAATTGAGTTGCATGATGAAAAGTGTTAATTTATTAGTTTGTTTGTGATGAGAAAACTAGTTTAAACTCATCTCTTAGTTATGAAGTATTATTTACATTTGAGCTTCATTATGACATGAACAGTAGTGCATTTATGTTTTGAATATAATACAACATCTTTTAATTTTGTGTGTTTACTTAATTTTCTTTTTATTTATTTAATTATTTAATTTAATTCTGCAACGAAATAAATGTTGCAACGAAAAAGAGTGTTACAAAAGACTATTAGCAACGAAGAATTGACATTTGACGAGGAATTTTAATTCCCTCAAAATATCTTTTTCGATGATTTATTAATATCTTTTGTAATGAACTATTCATTCTAAAATATTTTTAGTGGAAATAGGAGAAATTTTTTGCAACTAAAAAGAGTGTTAGAAATGACTTTTAGCTATGTATAATTAACATTTGGCAATGAATTGTAATTCTCTAAAAATATATTTTGCAAGGATTTGTTAGTATCTTTTGCAACAAAATATTCGTTGTAAACGATTTTTTGTCAAAATACGTGAACTTTTTTGCAACGAAAAAGGGTGTTACAAAAGACTTTTAGCAATGTAAAATTAACATTTAGCAAAGAATTTTAATTATCTCAAAATATCTTTTGCGAGGATTTATTAGTATTTTTTGCAACGCAAATTCTTTTTTTCCCCAACGAAAATTTTCATTGCAAAATATTTTCAGCGACGATGACAAAATTTCTTTGCAAAAGATCTATAGCATGATGGCTAGTGCGAGGAACGCTGCAAGGAAAAAATTTCGTTGCAAAAGGTGTTTTGCAACGAAAACATACCTTTTACAACGATTTTTTTTCCTTTCTAAAAGCCATAATTCTTGTAGTGACTTTCTTGTCTCCGTTTCATCCAACCAGTTAATATTCTACTCGTAACATCCTCATACCGATGAGAAAACAACCATGAATAATTTTGATTTGTTTGAAGTTTCGTTTGATCTGGGGTCTAACGACACATAAATTACTTATAAAAAATGTCTAAGAATATTTTATAATTAGATTAAAAACATCTTAGCATCCAATAATAAAATATCCAAGGCTCAATATAAATATGCATTCATACCCGAGAGAGATTTGAAATGTTAATGATGAAACATCGCAGGAAATACAGCGTGATGATGTGTTCTCTTTAGCTTAGATGCTACATCTTCAATACTTGTGTCACAGGATTGAAAGTTCACTAACTCAAGTCTTAACCTATAACTCAAAATGTTTTGTCTAGAATTAATCCAATACACATAAATTGACTCAATTAGAAATTTATCCTTACAGAAGTATTATTATCATTGAAATCAATCCCACAACTGTCATCTTTGATTCGGACGGTGCCTAACATTTTATCTAACCTTTTAGACCTTGACTCCAAATCAGATTTGACATTAGTCATGTCTTTCATTTTCTCTTCTAAATCTATAATCCTAAACTCGGGCAAATGCCTAAAGTTTTAAACTCAAGAAGCTCCTTTTCCAAAACCTCCATCGAACCACGAAGGCTATCTCTCTCACCCTCAAAATACTCAAGATGCTCCTAAAGAGTCCTCTTATATAACCTAGGATCCTCAATAAATTTAGTATCATCATTTCCTATGGCACGTTCTTTTATCTTAGCTTTTAAAAGCAAGTTGGCCTTTTTCAACTTCAGCAACTCCGCATATAACTCCCGCATATAATTCTATGGGGGAATCAACTTCCTCTTCCGATTCACTATCAGTAAGGGTGGTATTATATAACATATGTTTCTTTCTCTCCTTCCTTAGTCTATAAGGATACTCATGAGAATAATTCCCAAACCCTTGGCATTTAAAGCACTTGTCCCCATCATCCACCTTGTTAGGACCATACCTATTCTTCTTATCACACGCATTAAATTTCTTAGGATTCTTTGCAAAACTCTTCTCATCTCTAAGCTTAAGAAACTTCTTGAACTTCTTAGAAAACCTAACAATTTCTTCAACATTAAGCTCATCATCATTATCAGAATCTGACACATCCTTTTTTTTTGGCTTTCAAAGCAATGCCCTTTTTTTTTTATCCTTTTCTTTTGAGAACACATATTCATTTCATAGGTTTGAAGATAACCTATAAGCTCTTGGACATTCATAGTGTCGACACCACCTAGAGAATCTAGGACTGTGACTTTGCCATTAAATCTTTTATGCAACGATCTTCAAATTTTTTGCACAACTCTAGACTCGGGGATTGACTTAACTAAGTTAAACAAAGATTGATAATATCCAACAACCTGGCATAGAACTCATCAAAAGATTAGTTCTCTAAAATCTTAATCGTCTCAAACGTTTTCGTCAGATTTTATAACATCGAAACCCAAATGATATATGTTCCCTAGTATGTGGATCGTAAAATATCCTAATCATCTTTCGTGCTCTCACAAGTTGTAATGCATCTAAAATCTTCAGTAGTCACATCGCAAAATATAACATTGAAACCCTTGGAATTAAAATTCAAGGCATTTTTTAGC
The DNA here is from genome assembly GCA_949130495.1 of Sambucus nigra. Lineage (NCBI taxonomy): Eukaryota > Viridiplantae > Streptophyta > Magnoliopsida > Dipsacales > Adoxaceae > Sambucus > Sambucus nigra. Next base: position 70,596,497 of record OX422211.1, on the reverse strand, counting down.
CAGTTTCCAAGAGATGAATGCTTTTGGGAGCACCACCTTCGTTGGTATGATTCCACCCATACCTAATCAGGTTCCAAATGTTCTCGTCGATCGGTTTAAGGAAAAAATCACATCCGCGCCATCTAATAGGGATAGTTTTCCCACGAACAACAGAGGTCAAGAAACAAAACCCCCTTCCCGATTAAAATCCATCTAAATCTTAAATGAGCACAAAATTGGTATCTAACACAACAAATTAGCATAACCTGTTCTAATACTAATTTGAGGAAGCTAAGTGCCCTAGTTTTTGTACCGAAAACACCACCAAATTTTATTTGAATAATTTTTAATTAATGTTGCACTAATTTAAAAACACAACAAGTGTTATGTAAAATAATTTACCAATTTTAGTCTTGACCTAAGCACGCATCTAGGTGAGTATAATCAAGAGTAATATAAGTAAATCACAACACGATAATGTAAGAGGAAAACCCACAAAAAGAAAAAAACTCGGACGGCCCAACCACACAAGTCCATTATGATATAGGTAGTTTACAAGACTAATTTAGACTTACTCACATACTCGATGCCTTTAAGACTTGATGCACTTCCTTGATGTAAGGACATAAGTTTCCAATTGAGTCCCTGTATTGTTTTGAATTAATTTTGTAAACAAAACTGTGTTTGTAATATGTCATAGGGAGATTTTTCTTTTGTCACGATCCACTTGGTCTATGACGTATTGAAAAAAATTGAAGGCGTTGCGACAAAGCTTCAAAGAAATTATCATGCCGAAGGTTAATTGGTGCAAGTTTTTTCGTCTTCAAAGTTAATTGCATTTCGAGATCACACAGGTATGAATGCATATAATTAATGGTGCTCGGAATTGTTTTTATAAAAGATAAGGATGTAATTTTTATAAAGAAAAATATTTTAAAATGTTTTTAAAAGTGTTTTGAGTGTTTACACTACCTTTTATTCTGATATACTCGAAATAGAGTTTGACTAATTTGGATCTCTTTTAAAAGATACGTTTTAAACAAAAAATCAAAGAAAGTCAAATTGACGTCAGCTCACTCAAACGATATAAGGATCTCGTTCGAACGAGATACTTATGTCGCACGAACGACCTGACATTGTCGTTCGAACGACACTCTTTTAGAGGCGGCGTTAATTATTATTTAAAGCATGGTTTTATTAGAGTTTCACAAGTGTGCATTCAGGAAAACAGTAATCGAACCAGAAACTTGTTTGCACATATTTTCTAAGGTTTATAAAGCATAAACACATCCTTAAAAGTTTGCAAAGATCCGAGTTATCATTCTCATATGTTTACGTGATCTCGCGGCACCAAATAAGTTTGTTCTATGCATTGAACATAAGGGTTTTGCGGTGAATAAAAGATAAGAACTTCTTGTTCGACATCGTAGACGAATCAAAGCCAATCGGTGGACATCGAGACATACGTGAATGCGTGTGTTATGGACATGTATCGTGGAAGAAGGAATTTCTGTGTGGGCATTATGATAGGAGTGATTGAAGATTATAAGAGCGTCAAGACCCATGGGGATCGAGTTGTTGAGTGAGTCTTTGTCTCTTCATTGTAAATCCATATTCATAGTGATTGTTTGGCTTGGGCCGTCCGAGACTGTTTTCTCATTTTGGATTTTTTTCTCGTACATCCGGCGTTGTGAGTATTCTTTAGTTTATTTTAATTTCTTTAATCACCAGATGCATGTTTAGGATTAATCAAGATAAAATTGGTTTAAAGTAAGAATCGTATTTTCACAACATGGTTTGGTGCATAATAAAAGTTGGATAATTTTTAGAGAAAATTGGTTTTGTTTAAAACACACATATTGGGCACTTTCAAATTGGTATCAAAGATAAAAAACATATTTTATTTGTTTTGTGATCCCGTGTGTTTTCAAAAAAGAATTCTGGATATAATGAATTTTCTCGAACTCCTATTTTTGATAGCACTAATTACACTTATTGAAAGATGAGAATGAGATGTCCATCAAAATCTATTGATGAGCGTGTTTGGCTAGCAGTTGAGAAAGGTTGGACACCCCCTGTCACTATTGTAGGTGAGGTGACTAGTTTGAAGCCTGTTGAGTCATGGACAGAAACTGAAAAAAGACTTGCACAATATAATTCTAAGGGCCTGCACATTATTTCTTCACATGTCACACAGGAAGAATATAATATAATTATGACTTGTGAAACATCAAAAGAGGCTTGGGATATTTTGGCACCCACTCACGAGGGTACTAGCACGGTTAGGGAGCCGAAACCTCAAAATATCACTACACAGTTTGAGACCATTAGGATGTTAGAGAGTGAGACTTTTGATGAGTTTTATGATAGGTTGTCCAATATTTTCAACTCGTTGTTTAACCTAGGTGAGAAACTTCCCGATAACAGTGTCATTAAGAAAATATGTAGGTCGTTGCCTAGTAGGTTTGATGAGAAAGTGAGCATTTTATACTCCTTGGGTAGGTTAGAGTCGACGAAACTAGAAGAGATTGTAGGAGATCTACAAACCTATGAAATCAACATGATTACCTCCAAGCAAGTGCCTAAGAAAGAAAAGGGTATTACTTTGAAAACCCAAAAGGAGGAAATTAAAGTTTCGGATTTTGATTCCGATTCCAATTTTGAGGATGTTGCTTTGTTGGCAAATAAATTTAAAAAAATTATTAATTTTCAAAAGCAATCGAAAGACGCCAAGAAATTTGAAACATTCAAGAACAACAAAGTAGATCCCACCTCTAAGGATAAATTTGAGAAGCCTAAGAGAGATGAGTCGGATAAGTGTTTTGGGTGTGAGGGGTACGGTCACAAAGTTAAGGAGTGTCCCACTAGACTTAGGAAAGATGGAATGCAACCCATTGTCTATAATGCCAACTTAAGTGATAGTGATCCAGAAGAGGGAGAGAGTTCCCCCATTGATCATAACTTTGTTGCGTTCATGGCATGTCATGTGAGCGACGATGATTCTCATGTGCATGACACTTTCGAGGAGGTTTTGAGTGTATCCCATGTTAGTGATGGTGAAGAGAGTGACGAGGAGGAAATAAATGTGAAAGAAATGCAAAATGCGTTTAATGAGTTGTATGCCAAGACTGTGAAAGTTAGAAAAGAAAATGCAAAATTGCAATCTAAGTTGGATGAACGTGCCATAGAAAATAATGATAGTTTGATTGAGGATCTTAGGGAACAAGAGAATAAGTTTAGGGAGAAACTAGAGTTTGTGGAGAAAGAGAGAGATAATCTCCGTGGTTTGATGGAGTCATTGAAAAAGGAGATTTAAGAGTTTGAGGAGTCTAGTCGTTTGCTCGAGTCTAGGATTCATGAGTTAGAGGAGATATTGAGAGACTCGTCTAGAGTCAAGTTTGATTTGGAGGCTAGGTCAGAGAAGTTAGATAAGATCCTAGGCACCGTCCAAATCAAGGGAGATAGGGGAGGTATATGTTTTAATAAGGGATTTGTTCCCATTTCCCCTGCAAGTGTGATAACTAGGATGGTTAGAAAAGGTCCACATATAGGTAATCATTCCCACCACCACTACACTTGCACGTTATGTGGTAGTAAATGTCACCTTAGGCGTTATTGTTATGACCTTAGACAAGCTCCTAGGAAGTTTAGGAATAAAGTTTCCCCGTTCCGAAAACCCCCTTGCCTCGTTTTACACCTACTTGGGATAGGAAATCGGATTTAGTGGCTTTAGGAATTAAACTTCATGATTCTCGTTTGGGTGAACTTCATTCTTCCCATGCTAAATCTAAAGGATGATAATGTTGCCATGTTTGTCATATGCTAGTTTGATTCATGATTTATTCATTTCTAGTATTATGACGCGTGTATCATTTTATATAATAATTTTCACCTGTTTGAGTCCTATTGAAAAATAAAAAAATATTTTTCTTTTTAGATAAAATTTTAAAAATCCAAAAAGATTTTGTTTTTGAGAAATTTTTTTCAAAAGCCAAAAAGATTTTCGATTTTTTGTTTTTGAGTTTACATGTTTAATGTGGCATATTGGTGTGCTTGGACCCCCTGGTCATTTCATTATCCATGTGGATAGGAAATTTGGTCATTATTATCGATGCTTATAATGATCTTAACCATTGTTTATATGGGGTTATTTCGAAGTTGATATGCATTATGATTCGACTTTGTATATATGCCAACATTGCACACATGCACGAGTTTATATGAATGTTTGACTTCTCTTGCATATTTGAATTTGGTGAGGCGTTCTTATCTCAATCTTGTCATCTATGCGTAAGTAAAGTTAAGGAGAAGTGTGCATGTAAAAACCGTTTACCGTGAGGATTTGAATTGGTAAAAATGATGAGTGATTCATGGGAAAGGGATGCGAGAGTTAAAAATTAACTCGTCGTGAAAGCCACCATTTAAAAGAGCCCCAAAAAATGCAATATGATTATAAAAGGGACAAATTAGTTTAGTTCATTCCAAAGAAAACATATTATTATTGAGGGAGTTTGGATGGATTAAAATTTTAAATCGGTTTGCACAACTAATCCTAATGTTGAAACATTGCAATTTGACGCTATTGTTTGTAGAATCGTCAAAATTTTGGATTTGTGTGCATGTAGTATGTTTAGTTCATTAAGCTCACACTTTAATTGTCATATGGTAATGATAAATTTGATGATTTATTACTATTAATTAGAGCTTCTTGATCATTTCGATGTGTTGGAATTGTGACTCATCTGTTGTAGTTTCACACCTATTAATTCTATGTCCATGTTTGAGCACATCGGTACTATGTTTGCATGTAACTCGCATTTTTAGTTTTTTATGAGTTTTTGCGTTTTGTGTTAAAAGCCTACTATTTTAACACTTTTTTACTTCTGTCCGGCCCTTCCTAGAATTTTTTTGTGGAAATTTTTTCACTGGCCAATATTATATAATATTTCGGGGAATCTGGGAAATTTTGGCAGGTCGCGAGAAGTCGTTCAAACGACATCTCCATGTCGCGCGAATGATATATATACTTCGTTAGAGCAACGTCCTCAACTCGTTTGAGCGACGTCCCTGGCTCATTCGAACGACATGCTGATCTTTTGCTAGTGATTGGTTTGCATTCCACTAGTTTAAATTGGTATATTTTTGGTACTGCTGGAAGTTTTTCTGGATTGACTGGTTTATATGCAGGATTTATTGGTTCAAAATTCATATTTTTGCATATAGTCCGTTTATCACACCTGATTAGATTGCTATATTCTTTGTGTGATTCATTGGTTTACTAGCTACTGATTTTTCATTTCTTGATCATATTCAGCTGGTTGTTTCATGATTATCTAGCGATTTCACATTGATTCAAATTGGTTTATATTCTCATGCTAGATATTTTGACTGGTTTATCTTTTGACCGGATTGTCTATTCGAGAAAAAAGGGGGAGAGATGTATGTGATGTAGGGGGGGATTTGAGCATGTTTTGGTTTACATATATTTACAAATTGGTATCTCAAATTGGTATTACACATTGGTATCGGTTTGCTCAAATTGTTTAACAAATGATTTTTCAGAGATTATTCATAGTGGTATCTATTATTATTTGGTATCATTTGAATGCATATATTGGTTTCATTTGTTCCTCCATACTTCACTTGGTATTTGTTTGTTTGTTTCACGTGTGTAGGTATGCTTCAGCGATTCGAGATTACAAGTCTACATCAAATTCAAACATTTCATGCTTTTCGGTGCTACATATTCTAGTTCGTGTCCTGTATTTTTTATTTTGGGTTTATGGGATGGGATTTAGGCATCATACAGCTTGACGGACCGACTTAGGCATTTCACTGGTTTATTTTTGTCCCGGAATAGTCAAAGGGGGAGATTTGTAAGGACATAAATTTCCAATTAAGTCCCTTTGTTGTTTTGACATAATTCCATGAACAAAACTGTGTTTGTAATATGTCATAGGGAGATTTTTATTTTGTCACGATCCCACTTGGTCTATGACATATTGAAGAAAATTAAAGTCGTTGCGGAAAAGATTCAAAGAAATAATCATGCCGAAGTTTAATTGGTGCAAGTTTATTCATTTTAAATGTTAATTTCATTCCGAGATCACACAAGTATGAATGCGTATAATTAATGGTTCTCAGAATTATTTTTATAAGAGATAAGGATGTAATTTTTACAAAGAAAAATATTTTAAAAAGTGTTTTAAGTGTTTACACTACGTTTTATTCTGATATACTCGAAATAGAGTTTGACTAATTTGGATCTCTTTTAAAAGAGATGTTTTAAACAAAAAATCAGAGAAAGTCAAACTGACGTCAGCTCCCTCAAACGACATAAGGATCTCATTCGAACGAGATGCCTATATCGTGCGAACGACCTGGCATTGTCGTTCGAACGACACTCTTTTCGAGGAGGCACTTAATTGTTATTTAAAGCGTGGTTTTATCGGAGTTTAGTAAGTTTGCATTCTGGAAAATAGTATTCGAACCAGAAACTTGTTTGCATATGTTTTCAATGGTTTATAAAGCATAAACACATCCTTAGAAATTTGCAAAGATCTGAGTTGTCATTCTCGTATGTTTATGTGATCTTGTGGCAGCAAAGAAGTTTGTTCTACACATTGAACATAAGGGTTTTGCGGTGCAGAAGAGCGTCAAGACCCGTGGGGATCGAGTCGTTGAGTGAGTCTTTGTCTGTTCATTGTAAATCCGTATTAATAGTGATTGTCTTGCTTGGGTCGTCCAAGGTTATTTTTCCATTTTGGGTTTTTTCCTCGTACATCCGACGTTATGAGTATTCTTTACTTTATTTTACTTACTTTAATCATTAGATGCATGTTTAGGATTAATCAAGATAAAATTGGTTCAAAGTAAGAATTGGGTTTTCACAACTTGGTTTGGTGAGAAAATTGGTTTTGTTTAAAACATACATATTGGGCACTTTCACTTGAAACTTGTAACCCTTTTCACAGTCATTGTTGACACAATGCAAACAATTTTCTATGTCTCTGTATCCAATCGATCTTACTTGTCTCGTGACCATTCCAGCCACCGCATAACACCAAATACAATATCCACCACATGAAATATTCATAGTATAAAGAGAAAACCACTTTGATTCAGAACAAGGAGATCTCAAAATGATATGTATGTATGGTTTTTGGATCTCAAACATGGGTGTAAACTAGGGGTTTTGCTCGGAAGACTTTTTCTCAAAATAAACACATAAACTTCGAGGGATTTTTAAACAAGTTTGGGAACTCAAAAATCTTGGAAACGTCTCACAAAAATCTTCTTCTCCACAATACTATCTATAAGATGTTTTCCCAAAACAAAATAGTTTTAAAAAATGAAGTTTGCATTGAAAAACATGCCAGCTCGTTCGAACGACTTTGCAGCTGATTCAAATGAAGTATAACATCTCGTTCGAACAAGTATTTAATGAGATATCCAATGAGATTTTCGTGAAGGCAAAAGTTAGTTTGTTTGAAGCTTGTTGGAACTCGTTGGAACCTGTTGTAATGAGGTACCATATCTCATTCAAATGACATATCATAGTTCATTCTAACGAGGTCGCGATAAATTTTTTTCTTTAAAAAATATTAAAGAGGATACAACCATTCTAAAATATTGAAATACAATTTTATAAACTCCTAACACCCAAACCAAATCCAGGGATCAAATATAAACTGTATTCATACCTTATTGAAATCCCTCGAATTATGGATATGAATGACGTCTCAAAACATGATGTATACCTGATGTCACTTGATCGTTGGCCACTACAATCTTCAATAACTCATCACCGTATTAAAGGAAAAATAACTCATGTCCTAACCTATGACTCAAATAAGTTTTGTCCAAACACGGACTTAACAAAGACATTCAACTTGACCCGATTAGAAAATTTATACTTACACATCATGCCCATTTCTCCATTCCCCATCAATATGGTTTTTGATCTTTGGAGGAATGAAGTTCCTCTATTTCTCCCTAATCCTCCTGCCTTGTTTGGTGTACCCATGATCATATATTAAGTGTAACTTATTTTGCTTTGGGTGAAGGTGAAAGATGTTGTCATTATCAAAGAGACTGACCTTTGTTAGCTTTTTGGATTGACTTTTCTTGGATCCAAGCCAACTCCTAGGATTGCCATTTCCTTTGATAACATGGTGGCGAGTGGTGGTTCCCAGGACATGAGCATAACTGAAGAGGAAGTGGATGATCCTAAGTCCTATGATAGCATTAGTTACAACTCACTTCGGGTACCTTTATGTAATTTTTATTTTATTTGATGATGGAGAATGTGTGTGGTTGAGAGGCGAAGAATAGTGCATTTTTAAAAACTATGCAGAAGTAAGTAATGTTAAATAAACTCAAGATACGTACGAGTTTATATAAAGGACTCAAGTAGGACCGATTTAAACTTTTACTTAAATTTTTAATTAGGTGAAAAACTAGATTAGATTTGACTAGTTAATTAAAGTCCTAATTATTATCTTGATTAAACTAGGTTTTTAAATAGATAATAACAAATTCAAATTTATTAGGTGAGTTTCTAGTTATTGATCCTACCTTTTTGTGGGAGGTGTTTAGACTGAAAAGTAAAGCATGAGGGTATTTATTTTACTTGGAAAAAACCTTTCCTCTAGGAAAAACTACAGATCCTTCTAAGGATCAAACCAATCTACTCTACTAAACAAATCCAAATAGGCACGATTATACCAACAAACAACAAGACACAAAGTAAAGTAAATCAGAAAGCTATTACCTATCGACCAAGCCCCTCTGCTTTGGTTACTCTTTTGAAAACACCCTCAAGTTGTTCTTGTTCAAGTTGTTTATTCACGCCTTTGATTTTCCCTCTAACTTCTTCAAGCGTAGGATCAACTCAGAGCCTAGTGACTTAGTTCTAGTGAAGTGTTGTGCTGTAGGCTATACTAATATGACTCACACACTTAAATCTACAGATGAATGAATATGCAACGGTTTGTATTCCCTAAATCATAAGAACAAATCTTATGTTCTTTTTTTGTAAGTCAAACTATCTTCACTTAAAGTATTTTCAGAAAACTTTCTTTTCAAAACAAAGAACACTAAGATTTGGCAAGACATGTACAAATATAATCAGTGCCTAAGTGTATAATGTCTTCTAAGTAAGTGCACAAAACTAAATGATATGAAATATGATCAATCCTGAAATCTCTAAATAGTATGTTATGCAAAGATTAACAACAACAATTAAACATACGATATCAAGCAATATATCTCTAAGGTAGAGTATGTACACACAAATATTTAACTAATAAAAATGTATATAGCAGTATATGCACAAATCAAATATACAAACTGATGATGCTGAAATTAGCACCACCAGATAAGGTGTTTTCAAGCTCAATATAAGAATAACAATGGCAGCACAGTTATATAAATAGATAAGAGAATGAGATGAGGATAAGAGGAGAGGGCACCGGTATATAAGTGGTTCATCCAATTTGGCCTACGTCCACTGTGAGTGTGAGTGTGTGTGAGTAATATCACTGAATGAAGGCACTAGTGGCCATGGATACAACCTCTCAAGCTTTCTCTCTCTACTGTATATCTAGATAGAGTTTTAGCTAGGGTTGAATATCTTGGATGGCGTCGTACTTCTCCCTGGAGTAGACTCTTCGTCTCTGCTTGATTGTCTTGTCATCTCTGTCCATATTGAGCTTGTGGTTTATGACCTCAGGGTCGATGCCAAGCATGTCTGCGTGACTCCATGCGAAGACACTCTGTCTCCTACTGAGGAAGTTTATCAGCTCTTCCTTGATTCCTGGCTCTAGGGCCTTACCGACCTGGAAGGTTTTTTTCGGCTCGTCCTCATTGAGGACGATAGATTCTACCTCTTCCGCGGCCTCACCCTTCTTCAATTTTATTTCGTCTCTTGGGTAAAGAGTGTCAATGTTGTAAGTGGTGGTTGCTATCTTATGGGCTTCTCTCTCTTCGGCTGAGTTGAAGTAACACTCTGGCGCCGTGGTCTGATCCCCTTGCACTTCCCCTACTCCATAAGGAGTCGGTAATTTTAGCATCTGATGGACCGTCGACGGCACAACTTCAAACTCTTTAAGGGCCACCCTTCCTATGATGAGGTTGTAGGCCGAGAAGACGTTTTCGTCCATAACAAAAAAGTTTATCTTCTTGGTCAGCCTCCTAGGCCACTCATCCCCCATCCGTACATCCATCTCATACATGCCCAATGGATGGAACTTTTCTCCACTGAAGCCTATCAATGGGTGATGATAGGGCACCAGCCTTGCACTGCTAAGACCCATTCTCTTGAAGCAAGGCCAGAACATCACGTCTGCTGAGCTTCCTCCGTCTATGAGGATCCTCCGTACCTCGCACCCATGCACCTTTGTTATTATGACCAAAGGGTCTTCATGGGGGGCTAAGATACCCTTGAAGTCGAGTCTGGAGAACCCCACTACGAGGGTGTCCATGTCTACCTTCTTCCTCCTCTGCACTGCATCAAAAGACGTTAGATTCACAACTTCGAGCTTGGGCAATGACCTGGCCTCTGCTACGTGAGCCTTCCTGTCGGCTACCTCAGAGCCACCTCCTACAAATCCTCCACATATGGTTCTAACACCAAAGGAGATCATACCGACCATCTTCATCGGGGTGTTGTCATCCTTTGACGGAAGATTCGGGTCATTTTCATCATCTCCTTCTGAATCATCGTCCCTTTTGGCCGGGACATTGCCACGGCATCTGTCATCTCTTCTTTTCTTAGGGTCATCTCTTTCACCCTTTGGAGCCTTACCATCCACATACTTCCTCAGCTTTCCAGATTTCAGCATCTTCTCAATCTCATCCTTTAAAGCGAAGCATCTATCTGTGACATGGCCATGATCCTGATGGAACTCGCACCATAGGTTTTTGTTCCTCTTATGTGGCGGGGCCTTCAATTTCTCTGGCCACCTCAGAGTCCGGTCAGTCTTAATCTCATTGAGGATGTGCTCACAGCTCACAGTCAAAGGAGTGTAATGAGCGAACTTGTCATCTCCTGACCTCTTCTTCCCCTCTTTCTTACCTTGGGACTTTCCCGTCCTACCGCGGTTCTCCTCCTCATACTTGGCGGCCATTGCCTCTTCCGCATTCATCACTTTCCCTATGGTTGCCAGCAGCTCCGCCATGGACCTAGGGGGGTCTTCCGCCAGTTTCCACAATAGCTTCCCCTTCTGGAGGCCTCCTATAAGGGCGGTCATGGCTATGCTCTCTTCATAATCTTCCACCTCCAATTTCTCTTTGTTGAATCTTGCTATGTAGTCTCTTAGGTTCTCACCCTTGGCCTGTTTGATATACAGCAGGTGGGTAGTCTTCTTTTGAGGTCTTACCCCAAAGCAGAAGCTGTGGATGAACTACTCAGCCAAGCCTTTGAAGTTCTCAATTGAGTTTTTCGGAAGGGAGGTGAACTAACTATGCGCTGCCCCTGTCAAGGTCCCTGAGAAGGCCCTACACTTCATCTCATCGGGTATCGAGTAAATGTCTCCTACCGACTGATACATCTCGATATGGTGTACAGGGTTAGTGCTGCCATCATACTTGGGAGTCACTGTAGGAGGCTTGAACTTGGCTGGGGTTGGGAACCCCACTATCCTAGCCACAAATGAAGAGCCCTCTGAGTAACCCCTTTGTAATGGGTCACTGCTTTTAATGAGATCTCCTATCTTATCCTCAAGGTGTTGGATAGAATCATTCCAGGGTCTTCTGTCATCAACTTGGCCGAGGTTATCCCCTGCCACCTCCCTGCGATGGACAGAGGGTTCCCCAAACGTGACACGTTGGCTGTTGACCTCTTCCTCTTCTCGGCCTCTTCTTTCCCAGGGTCGGCCTTGGTCTGGCCGACCCTGCCTACACCCTCTCTGAGAGCCTGCGGCGCTCCTTGACCTCGACAGCCTCTGTCTTAGGTAATTCACCGGGCCCAGCCTCTCGAAGGCCGACCCTCTGCTCAACCTATCAATGGCCGACCCTCTTTGTTGGGCCTCTTCTCCTCTTCGGCCGACACATCCTTGACTCTACCTAAGAGGTCGTATAGTGTTATTTGACACCTCATACGGCTCCCAACAGTCTTCTAGGGCTTCTTCAGCTTCTAGGTCATCATACCTGTCCTCTGGGCAAGGGTTTCCCTGCCTCTCCAGGCGGAAGCGCCTAGGGTCAGCAACGTCCCTTCTTCGCTGGGGTGCAGGCTAGTCCTTCATTGGCGCCTGGGGTGGTCCCCTGGCGTCAGGATGAGGTTGAACTGCCACCGGACTGATCATGTCTGGTGAGACTCCAGGTGGTCTCATCATAGTTTGACTGAGCTGAGCAAATTGCTCCTTCATGGCTTGTTGTGTTACAGCTAAAGATTTCAAGGCTGCTGCTACCTCCGCCATTTTGAACTGGGGGGGGGAGCCTGACTGGAACTAGGCCCTCCACCTCCGGGAGGCGGAAGAGGCGGTGGTAAGTCTGGTGCCATATGTTAACACTATAGAGCTTGATTAGCAAATGAGCTTAGTACCTCACAGGACCTCTTTCAATGGTGAAACAGCTCTGCGCTAGGGGGAGGCCTGGTTCACCGCCAGAGTCTCCGGTGAGGTTAACCAGAAAAAGAGGAAGAGATAGTTTCTCTTTCCCACATACGGCGCCAAAATGATGATGCTGAAATTAGCACCACCAGATAAGGTGTTTTCAAGCTCAATATAAGAATAACAATGGCAACACAATTATATAAAGAGATAAGAGAATGAGATGAGGATAACAGGAGAGGGCACCGGTATATAAGTGGTTTAGCCAATTTGGCCTACATCCACTGTGAGTGTGTGTGAGTAATATCACTGAATGAAGGCACTAGTGGCCATGGATACAACCTCTCAAGCTTTCTCTCTCTACTGTATATCTAGACAGAGTTTTAGCTTGGGTTGAATATCTTGGATCCCTTTGCAAGGTAGAGGATGACCTCTATATATAGTACCTAGGGGGTGTAATGTACCCCCCATGCATGCAATGAACATGTGTGTGGTAGCCTCACCAATAGGGGGAAGCCATCTGTCACTGTCACATGTAAGGAATGATGATGAAATATCCTCCCCACGTGTGAGAATAATCTTGTTGCAACTGATTTGTGCCCATGTGTCCTTATCCAAATGTCAACAGATGCTCGGCCGCCATATTGGTGCATGACCTCGGCCTGGGAGAGGCCGAGCTGTAAAGGCTTGATATTCGTTCAATTCGAGATGTGCCTAGGGAGTCTCGGCCTGATCTCAGTCGAGACATTATACTGGGGGTCGGCCCCAGCCGAGGTTGGACTGATTCCATGTTGAAGATTACCAAGGCTTCTTGTCACCTCAGCCCCAGCCGAGGTTGGACTGATTCCATGTTGAAGATTACCAAGGCTTCTTGTCACCTCGGCCTACACTCGGCTGAGGTTGCCATACCAGGTATATGAGAATGCTGTCGATGCCTGTGATGCGTGTAGTGTCCATTAGAAATATAGGTGGTAGTGTCGGCCTGGGCCGACCTTACTAAGGCCGAGGGCTGATATCGTGGGCCCATGGCTTGTCCAGGGTCGGTCAATATCTCGACCATCACCTCGGCCGAGGTTGGTGTCTCTAGGCCGAGGTTACACTTGGGGCATATCACAAACAATCAAACTATTTTTCAGAATATGTTTAGATTAAAATAACTTTAATCTAACAACCTATTATGTATGTTCAAAACTCATCCCTGGTTAAGTTTTTATATAAAACCTTAAGATAAAAAATATTATGAGTTTTAAGTCAGAAAACAGGGTTCTAAAAATATCTTGAATAGCTTCTCAGTTCTTAGTCTAGACAAATCTATATGTTCACGGTATGTTCAGTTCAGTTCAGTTCGGTCAATACATGCAGATCATGCAAATCTTCAAGGAAAGTTTATCAAATAGTATTTATTGACATAATAGGTCCTTTTTCAGATTAGGTTTAACTCTCTAAACCTATGTCAGATCTTGAAGTAATTTTACTGAACAATCTTAGTTTTGTTTTAAATAAATTGTTTTAAAAATATCTCTGAACACGGAATCAAGAAGATAACCAGAATATATTTACACAAATGTGATTTGTGTGTGAACTTGTGATCAAACAAACATGTAACTCAGATATCTCTAAAGGAATCAAACAGTTTTGACCTTAATTCGTGTATAACAGTGTGTGTAAAGTGTATCTACTCACTAAACTGAGACATGCAAGAAAAAATAATATGGGTCTTGATAGAAATAGGCAATATACGATTTGTGACTCAGTGTGTGAAGTGGTTCTCACAAAATAAGCCAAATACCTTTAATATTTTGTAGGATTTTCTTGGTATACGAGGGCTAAGTGAGATATAACAACTGTATATAAAAAATATACTTAGAATACCAAAACAAACCACAACATATCTTAAAAAATAGATCTAACAGTAATAGAGAGGAGTTTTCACTTATCAAACAATATAGATGATATATACATAAGTGAAAATGTTAGGGTTTTATTCTGCAAACAATTTCAAACAATATAATTAAACCCTAAACAAAGAGATTTTGAAAATCTTTAGAAATGAATCAAAACATTTCAAACAGAAGTATATAAACGCAACAAAAATTAAACAAAACTATTTGTTCTTATTTTATGAACTTAACTTATGAAAGAAATCAAGTCATTTGTTAAGAACAAGTGTGTGTAATCGCATGTTCTCTCTCTCTCTCTCTCTCTCTCTATATATATATATATATATATATATATATATATATATATTATTGTTTTTTTCTTTAAAAATCAAAAGTCCAGAATTTCGTCTCTCTTTACAACTAATTAAAAAATGAGAACCCATGGTCTATATATATAGGCAGACAATGTGTGTTTTGATTGGAGCTAAAAAGGGTCACACGCATTGAAAAATAACAATATCATCCATTGATAAGAGAGATGATCCAATGGACAACAAACAAACATAAATTAACACCTTAAGTGAGTGACACTTAGACGTGATCTATGATCCACTAAAAGAAACCATGTGTAACAAATCTGTAGAGAGTATAAACTAGTAGAAGGCAAAGTATATGATACATGTATATTACACGTATTCAACAGTGTATAAAGCATGTATAAACATTAAAATAAAATCATAAAATACAAATGTTTAATTAGAGTCCTAAATAAATTTTAATTCATTTTTAAACCAAAATTAAATTAGAAAAATTCCCCAAAAATATGAGAAAAATCCAGAAATATATTTTTAATGTTTTTACACACGAAAATATTATTCTTACAATTTTACCCCTATTTTTTGTAATTTAATTTAATGGGAACAACTAATCTAAATTAAAGAATTAATTTGATTTAATTGTTTAAAAATGTTTAAAAATTATTTAAAAATCCTCTTTAAACATACAAACACAAATCAAAAGAAATAATGCAATGAAATGCAGTGTATAGTGTCCTATGTGTGTCAACCATTATTCATATGAAGCAAATTGTACAAAGTGTGAGAGACTACCTTCATTTGAAATGATCTTGGCCGAATTCTGAGAGATGTAGAAGAGGCCTTGGCATATGTATACTAGACTCAAACATAAATAAAAAAAAATATCATGTCAAAATTCAAGTCCAACTAGATGAAGGTCTATCTAGATAAATACAAAACAAGCCCTAATACTAAGTGTGTTCTATATAGGGACCTTCAATGGTGGTATAATTATTTTATGATTGAGACCCCTACGGGATTAAAACCTTTATTTGTCATCGTATCAATTCTCCGATCGATTTCTAAGAGTAAATGAGATAAAAAATAAAGATACTTTTATTCCCCCAGAGGCGTATAATTTATTTTTTGTGATCGTACCTCGAGGGGTTACCTATGTACCTCTATTGTGTGACTGGATTGATTTGATAATGTTTTTGATGGTTTTCTGTATCTTATGGAGGATCAGTTCATACATATTACTTATTGACAATTTGAGTGTCTTTTATATGTAGTAATTCTTGAGGCGATCTAGATTGGTCGTCTTAGTCGACTCTGTTCCATCAATGTCGACTAGGAGGGTTACACCTCCTGAGAGAATCTTCTTTATCACACAGGTCCTTCACAGTTAGGGTGAAACTTACCTCAAGGATACCAAATGGGTTCAATGATTTCTTAGAGCATAAGATCTCCTTTTTTAACTCCTCGATTCCTGAATCTCTTGTTAAAAGCCTTAACAATTCGTTTGTGGCACCCTTGCATGTGATACCTTTCTCATAATCGTTGTTTGTCTAATAGAGCAATTTTTTTGTATCTGTTTATTATCCAATCTACTTTAGAAACTTGATTTTCCAACATTACTTTCAAAGAGAGGATTTCCATTTCAATCGACAGTATGGATTCCAAACCATTTACGAGTGAGAATTGCATAGCTACTGTTGGTGTCCTGATGGTGGTTCTGTACCCCTATAATGCCTACAGAATTTGATCAGCCCCATATCGACATCCCTCAATCATCTTTCTTAGAATCACCTTTACATTTTTATTTGTAGATTCCACAATAGCGTTGGTCTGAGGGCAGTATAAGGATGATTTGTATCTTTATATTCCATATTATTTGATAAGGTTCGTGACTTCTGCTTCGAAATGTATCCCATTTTCAGATATAAGATAAAATGGCATCCCATATCTACATATGATGTTCTTTTGTATGAATTGATCCAACATTTTTCTTTGAACACATCATAGGATTCCTCCTCAATCCATTTGGTGAAGTAGTCTATGATAGCAAGATTAATTCTTCTCTGTTCAATGCTTTTGGTGTCACCTTCCCCAAGGTATCGATTTCCTAGGTCAAGGAAGGCCATGATGATGTCTTCCTGTAGAGTTCTCTTGGTGGCAGGTGTTGTAGATTTGCGAACCGTTGGCATTTTAGGCATCTTTGGACATATTTACTACAGTTGTTCTAAAGGGTGCTTTAATTACCCTTGGTGGATAATATTTTTCGCAAGCATGTGGTCATTCATGCGGGGAACACATATTTCCCCATGGATTTCTTCCATCATCCTTCCCACTCTAGCTTTATCAAGACATTGTAGATGAGTGTCATTAGGGTGCCTTTTGTTCAGGTGTCAGACACACATAATGAATTGGGCAGCCCATCATCGGAGTTCCGTTTATGTTTTTCCTATTATATTCAGAAGGGTACTTGCCTTTTTTGAGGAGTTCTTTCATATATTGATAGAAGGGACCTTCGTTTATAGTTTCGGTCATGCAAATTTTATAGATGAAACTCGGTAGCTCTTGCTTGCACACGTCTATTTTAACTTCATCTATATCATCTGGGATGTCTAATATGGAGGCTAAAGTGGCTTACGCATCGATGAAACTATTATATGCTCTAGGTAAGAAAAACAATTGTACATCATTGAATATGGAAATGCTTTATTCTAAGTGATCATGGTAAGGTAAGATCTTTTCTTCCCTGATTCTCCAATGTCCCGAAATTTATCAAAGGATGAGGGTTGAATCTCTTTACACATTGACCCTTGGGATTCCTTTTTTGTAAGATAATTTTATCCTCGCTATACAGGCTTTGTATTTGTTAATATTGTTAGTGTAGATGTAGTTGAGCTTGATGGTTGCATGATAGTGTTTTCCATCTAGTGAGATTACTAGCATCTCGATGCCAAATTCATTTTTATTGGAAGCTTCATTGAAGTATAACTGCGAACGGAATCTTAAGGGAAATAATGTCTTTATCTAGGAAACGGGAGGTAATCTCTTGTTATTCACCTAAAAGGAATTCATGCGAGATATTAATTTGATCTCTAATGTTTCTTGGTTAAATTCCCTTTAATGGTCTTCTAATGTACGTACTCAATGTCAAATTATATAAGTAAGAATAACCACTTATCCATTCTTCTTGTCAAGTCAGGATTTTTGAGGTATTTTAAGGGATCCATGCGAGAGATTAGCTCGATCTCGAAGGATACCATGTATTATCTTAGCTTCTGCATTTCACATACCAAGGATAGACACGATTTTTCCAGGGAAGTATATCATTCTTCGAATGCATTGAGCTTTCGACTGGAATAATACGTGGCTTGTTATTCATAGGACTCTTTAAAGTATTGGGACAATATATCTCCTGCCCTCGATAATTATAAGGTACAAGAGAAGAGGTCACCCTTATCGGGGTGGTTCCATAACTGATGGATTAGTCAATTACTGCTTGATTATGTCAAAGTCTTCTTGGCAAGATGAGTTCCAAATGTTAGTGGAATCTTTTCAAAGAAGTCTGAAGATTGACTCACATATAGAGGTCATTTGGGAAATGAGCCTACTAATAAATTACAGCCTTCCTAAAAAAACTTTGACTTCTTTCTCAGTCTATGCTGACGACATTTCCAAGATGGATTTGACCTTAGATAGGTCTACCTCAATCTCTTTTTCATTGATGAGAGATCCTATAAATATTTCTTTAGTGAAGCCAAAAAATGCATTTTTGTGGGTTTAAACGCATTTGATACTTTCTTAACCTTTTGAAGAATTTCACGAGTGTTGGAATATGTCCTTATTGGGTTTTGGACTTGATAATCATATTATCCACATACAACTCAACTTGTTTGTGGATCATGCCATGCATTAAAGTGGTAGCCCCCCGTTGGTAAGTGACGCTAGAATTCTTGAGTCCACATGACATTTTTGTGTCGTAGAAGGTTCCCCAAGTGGTGGGGAATGCTATTTTCTCCTGGTCCTCAGGGTGCCTTTTTATCCAATTATACCCAAAAAATATATCGACGAAGGATTTCAATGCATGATCAGTCGTGTTGTCAATAACCATATCGATGTTCGATAATGGGTAGTCATCCTTGGGACTGGCTCTATTCAGGTCTCGATAATCGACACATATTCTTACTTTCCCCCTGCATTTGGGACTTATAGAATGTTGTCTAGACATGTGGGGTATTCGAATACTCTTAAGAGGCCTACGCTGAGATGTTTCACGACTTCCTCACTAACTTTGAGGGACCATTTCAAACTGAGCTTCCTGACTTTTTGCTCGACTGGCTTGGCTTAGGGGTATGTGGTAATGCGATGAAATAATGATCTCAAGGTTGATCCCTGACATCTTAACGTATGACTAAGAGAAAGCATTAATGTATTCTTTGAGGAGATGGACAAGTGTACACTTTTTTAAATCATCTTAATAAATTTCTATCCGGATCTCTCTGATCGCACTGGAGGACCCTAAGTTAACTACTGCCGTTTTATTGACAGGTTGTGCATGATTGGTATGTGTGTTATTAATCTATTTGAGACGATCTTATGGTTTTATTATACATCAATTTATATCATTACTTGGATTTTCACAATCTTCATCATAAATGTTTTACACATAATGATACTCAAAGTATGGTCAAGTACATCAAATTAGTTGACAACGATGGCTCTCTCCTCATAGGGAGATTACATACAGTGCCTATGGGCTCCTTTTAGAGCATATAAGATATTTTATCTTCAAAGGGGTTCTCAATATCTGGCAGGTGACAGAAGGTCTAGTTGTAGTTTTCTTCCTCCATCACTTCTCAAAATATTTTGGCTGGCTTTAGATCCTCGAGAAGGTCCTAGTTGGTAAGGGATTATTTACTTATCAATCATGTCTGTAATCTTATGCATTTCATCTTTTATCTATGAGGTATGGTCCTCAAATAATATTTCCTACCCTAGAATTTATCTCCCTGAGATGGCTTCAATCAAAGGTTCTGGGAATTCACTAGCAAAGGGAATTCATCTCCCTCCTTGGTAAAGTGTCCATTAAGGCTGGAACGACTAATCATGGGGGAAACCCTTGGTTTCTTAAACTCTGGCTTCCTGACCATTAGTGCCTTGGAGGAAAGATCCTTATTATTCCATTTGTATCCCAACCCATGAGTGTTGGATTATTATGGTCTGGTGACAAGTTTACAGATTCCTTGCTAATTTTTACCTAGCCCCATCTCTGGCATGAACTTCATTTTCTTCATCATATGGGTAACATTGTAACACCCATGTTTAGAGTACGCTGAAGAGATTTATTACTTTGTATCTGAGAAGATGGTTTGTGTAGGTGATAAAGATGAAATCCATTAATATAGATGTCTCCACTCTTGCGTTCAATCTGGAGAATAAAAGTGTTGGCTCCTTCCCTTTTGAGCAAGATAGAATCTTTGGCTATCGTAATCAAGTTTTCTCTATATAAGAATTTCAATTTTAAGTGCAACGATGAAAGGATACCTCCAATTTCATGAAGCCACAACCTTCCCAGAAGGAGGTTAAAAGAGGCAGGTATATCGATCACTTAAACTTTGTAATGCTATCGAGTGGGCTAATTTCGAGACCGAGCTTGATGAATCCCATTACTTCCTCAAGGGTGTTATCATAAGCCCTTACAACTTGGATGGTAGGGGTGAGATCTTCATACTTAATTCCCAGACATTTGACCATTCTCAATGGGTATACGTTTAAGGCAGATCTATTTTCGACAACCACCATATGGATTTTCTATCCTTAGATGTTCATGGTGATATTCGAAGCCATGTTGTGGTGTGCTCTGGTCTTATTTAGTTCTGTGCTAGTGAAGGAGATGATTTTTGTGAAGTCTTGGTTGTCGAAAGTTTCCAGGATGTAAGAGAAAAATTATTGCTCATTATGTTTTAGTCTGGTATTTTCCTTCATACCCACTACACCATCATGCACATTCTCAAGGCTTCTTTTGAAGACAAGTTAGTGATCGAACGATGATGGTCGAAGATCGAAGAGTTAGTTTTATCACCATAACATATGTAAGGTTTATGAGATTTTGTCTAAACATTTTGTTTAAGGGTATTTTTACAAGTGTTTGAAACCTAAAATATTTTTCATAAGTTTTTAATATAAAAAAATCATTTTTAAGACATTTCGTTAGATTGAGGTACCGAGGGTCATTCGAGTGAAACTTTAAAGAAACTTTTTTCCTCGTCATGATAGCATGTCATTCGATTGATCATTCAATGTCGTTCAAATGATTTTTCATAGGTCGTTCGAACGAAGTACAGTTTATTCAAACAAGCCTTTAAAAATTATTTTTTACTTGGATTCAAACAAAATCTTTTCTAGTCTATATCTTAGAGATTTTTCTCCTTATTTAAGTAATATAAACTTTCACTTTATTGCAATACTTTTTTCACATATTTTTTGATCAAACATGTCGGTTTTCAAAATCCAATCCCTTTGGATGTTTTGTGATAACTTTATAAAACCTTGAAGAAAACATCACATGTTCATATCCTTGTGGAGTTGATTCTTCACTACTAATGATATAAAAGGAGTTTCCTACGACTAATCGGTGGACACCAAGGCAAGTAGAGCTTGTTGTGGAGCATTACTTGACCTGCACTGCTTTCTGTTATTAACAAGGAAGGAGACACAACTGCGATACGTAGTGGAGTCTAAGTCTGTAAGTAATTTTGTAATACCTTGGTTGTAATAGTGTTGAAAAGATTTTTTTCCGAAAGGATTTTTTCCTAATATCTTATGTTGTTGGTTATTTGATTCAGTTTAGATCTTGCATGTTTGGTTTAACCAAATTAATCAAGATAAAATTTGATTAAATTGAATTTGGATTGTTTGTGAACTATTATACGAATTCTACTCAGAACCCCTCTACATGTTTTCTAAATTGGTATCATAGCTTGTTTCTACAAGTTATTTTGATGAACCCTGGTGGTTATATGGAGAATTCGTACAAAAGGACACCTTTATTTAATGGTATGAATTATGCTTATTGGAAATCTAGGATGAGATCGTCTCTAAAATTGATCAATGAGCACATTTTTCTTACTATTGGAAGGAGGTGGACTCTTCCTATTGTGAATAATGAAAATGTCTTCAGTCTCAAGCCCGCTGCAGTTTGAACGGAAGATGAATTTAAATTTAGTAATTTAAGTCTCTTGGTTTGAATGATATTTTTGGTGGTGTCGCACCCGACAAATTTTTTCGTATCATGATGTGTACCACTACTAAAGAAGATTGGAATATCCTCTAGATCACACACGAGGGTATCAATGCTATTAAATATTACAAGCTACAAAACCTCACCCAATAAATTTGAGACTATACGCGTACTTGAAACATAAACTTTTGATGAATTTTATGCTCGTATGTCTGATATTATGAATTCCTATTTTAATTTGGGTGATAAAATTCTATAAATGAGAGTTGTTAAAAAAATTATGAGGTCTCTATTGTCTTGTTTTAGTGCGAAAGTTACTGTCCTTATTTTTTTTGGAAATTCTAGACACAATTAGGCTAGAAGAACTCATAGGTGATCTCCAGACTTACGAATTAAACATGTTCCCCAAAACCCAAAAGAAAAAAGAAAAAGGAACAACTTTAAAAGCTAAATAAAAAAGGAGGAGGTTTCTGACTCTGATTCTGAATTTTATAAAGATGATCTTACCCTGTTTGCTAAAAAATTCAAAACGTTTCTCAAATTCAAAAATAAAAATTCATCCAAATCAAAAAATTAAAATATTGAGAAAAATAAAAATTACAAAGCGGGTAAGAAATTTTTTGAGAATGATGAAAAGAAAGCTAGAGGTGAGTATGATAAGAGAGATGAATCAGAGAGGTGTTATGAGTGTAAAGGGAAAGGTCAGAAATCCCATAAGTTTCTCACTAGACTTAAGAGACAGGGCAAAGCTAAATATGTCTATAATGCCACTTTGAGCGATAGTGATATTGAGTCGGTGGATTCCATAATGAATCACCGCATGGACTGAAAAGTGCCTAATATGTGTGTTTTAAACAAAACAAATTTTTCTCCGAAAAATATCCAACTTTTAATTATGCACCAAAACAAGTTGTGAAAACCCAATTCTTACTTTAAATCAATTTTATCTTGATTAATCCTAAACATGCATCTAGTGATTAAAGAAAGTAAAATAAAATCAAGAATACTCACAAAGTCGAATGTACAAGGAAAAAACCCAAAACGGGAAAACAACCACGGACGACCCAAGCTAGACAATCACTATGAACAATGGTTTTACAAAGACAGATTAGCCTTACTCATTGACTCGATCCCCAAGGGTCTTGATGCTCCTTCTGATCTTCAATCGTTATTCACTAGTGCCCATGCATAAATTTTATCTTCCACGATACCTGTCCACAACATACGTGTCCACGTATGTCTCGATGTCCACCGATGGGCTTTGATTCGTCTACAATGTCGAACAAGAAGTCCTTCTCTTTTCTTCACCATAAAACTCTTTGATGTTCAATGTGTAGAACAAACAACTTTGGTGCCACAAGATCACTTAAACATATAATAATGATATCTCGGATCTTTGCAAACTTCTAAGGATGTGTTTATGCTTTGTAAACTTTAGAAAATATGTGCAAACAAGTTTCTGGTTTGTATACTGTTTTCCAGAATGCACACTTACGAAACTCTAATAGAAACACACTTTAAATAAGAATAAAATGCCGCCTAAAAAATCGTGTCATTCGGACGACAATGCCATGTCGTTCATGCGACATAGGCATATCGTTCGAACGAGATCCCTAAGTCGTTTGAACGAGATGATGTGGCAATTTGACTTTTTAAGTTTTTGTTTAAAACGTCTCTTTTAAAGGAGATCCAAATAAGTCAAACTCTATTTCGAGTATATCAGAATAAAACGTAGTGTAAACCTTTAAAACACTTTTAAAAACATTTTAAAACATTTTTCTTTATAAAAATACATCCTTATCTTTTATAAAAAATATTCCAAGCACCATTAATTATATGAATTCATACCTGAGTGATCTCGGAATGCAATTAACTTTGAAGACGATTAAACTTGCACCATTTAAACATCGGCATGATTTAATTCTTTGAAGCTTTTCCTCAACCTCTTCAATACGTCATAGACCGAGTGGGATCGTGACAAAATAAAACTCTCCCTATGACATATTACAAACACATTTTTGTTCACGGAATTAAGTCAAAACAATACATGGACTTAATTGGAAATTTATGTCCTTACAAATCTCCCCCTTTGACTATTCTGGGACAAAACTAAACTAGTGACATGCCTAACCGGGCCATCAAGCCATATGATGCCTAAATCCCATCCCATAAATCCAAAATAAAAAATACAGGACACGGACTAGACTATGTAGCACCGACAAGCATGAACTGTCTGAATGTGATGTAGACTTAAAATCTCGAATCGCTGAAGCATACCTACACACATGAATTGGACAAATAAATACCCAGTGAAGTATGGAGGAACAAATGAAACCAATATATATATATATATATATATATATATATATATATATATATATTCAAATGATACCAAACAATAATAGATACCAATGTGAATAATCTCTGAAAAATCATTTGTTAAACATTTTGAGCAGCAAAATGATACCGATGTGTAGTACCAATTTGAGATACCAATTTGTAAACATATGTACACCAAAACATGCTCAAATATCCCCCTACATCACATACACCTCTCCCCCTTTTTGTCTCGAATAGATAATCCGGTGAAAAGATAAACCAATTTGAAATATCTAGCATGAGAATATAAACCAATTAGAATCAATGTGAAATTTCTAGATAATCATGAAACAACGAGCTAAATATGATCATGTAATGGCAAATCAGTATCTAGTGAACCAACGAATCACACAAAGAGTATAACAATCTAATTAGGTGTGATAAACGGACTCATATAAAAAAATCAATTTAGAACAAATAAACTTGCATATAAACCAATCAGTCCAGAAAAACTTCCAGCAGTACCAAAATATATGAATTTAACCCATAGGACTGCAAACCAATCAGAGGCCAACAAATCATCCTGTCGTTCGAACGAGCCAGGGACATCGCTCAAACGAGTTGAGGATGTCGCTAGAAAGAAGTACAACTATCGTTTTCGCGAGATGGATATGTCGTTTGAACGACTTCGCGTGACCTGCCAAAAATTTTCAGATTCCCAGAAAAATAATATAATATTGGCCAGTGAAAAAATTTCCACAAAAAAATTCCAGGAAGGGACTGACAGAAGAAAAACAGTAGGCTTTTAACACAAAACGAAAAAACTCATAAAAAATAAAAATGTGAGTTACATGCGTACCGATGTGCTGAAACATGGATATGTAATGTATAGGGGTGAAACTAAAACAAATGAGTCACAATTCCAACACATCGAAACGATCAAGAAGATCTAATTGATAGCGATAAATCATCAAAATTTATCATAGCCATAAGACAATAAAAGTGTGAGCTTAATTAACTAAACATACTACATGCACACAAATCCAGAATTTTGACGATTCTACAAACAATAGCGTCAAATTGCAATGTTTCAACATTAGGATTAGTTGTGCAAACCCATTTAAATTTTTAATCCATCCAAACTCCCTCAATAATATCATATTTTCTTTGGAATGAGCTAAACTAATTTGTCCCTTTTCTTAACATATTGCATTTTATTTTTGGGCATGCACACTTCTCCTTAAGTTTACTTACGCATAGATGACAAGATTGAGATAAGAACGTCTCACCAAATTCAAATATGCAAGAGAAGTCAAACATCCATATAAACTCGTGCATGTGTGCAATGCTGACATATATACCATGTCGAATCAAAATGCATATCAACTTCAAAACTTCCCCATATAAACAATGGTTTAGATCATTTTAAGTATCGATAATAATGACCAAATGCCCTAGCCACATGGGTAATGAAACGATGGGGGGGGGGGGGGGTCCAAGCACACCAATATGCCACATCAAACATGTAAACTCAAAAACAAAAACCGAAAATCTTTTTGGCTTTTCAAAATTTTTCTCAAAAATGAAATCTTTTTGTATTTTTCAAATAAGACTCAAACAAGTGAAAAATAAAATACAAAGATGTAAACATGTCATAACACTAGCAAATTATAAACATGGTGCAAGGGCTAGCATATGACAAAACATGCAAGTTACTATCCATAAGAAATAACTAGAGATGAATCATGTTCATGCATGTGAGAATCAACCAATGAAGTATTTAACATCTCCAAAACGGATTACCTAACCCAAATAGGAGTATACCTAACGAAACGAGTTTTGGGAACCAATGGGACACTACGTTTAGTCTTCTTAGGGTCTTTTTCTAAGATCAAAACAAAAACTCCTAAGGTGAGAATTTCTACCACAATGCGAACATGTGAAAACACGACGAGGAACGAGACCTTTAGGTTGACCTTTTCTAATACCCTCGGATGTGGTTGACGCTCTAAAACAAACTATGGTTTTGGCTTTTACATTCAAACCACTAGAAAAAGATAAGCCGCTACCAACACTACTTGAGTCATTTAAATCATTTTTTAACTTCAAAACTTTTGATTCAAGGAAACGATTAGACTCCTCAAATATTTAGGACTCCTTCTTTAAATTTTCAATTACCCCTAGAGAATTATCTCTCTCCCCCTCAATGTGAGCAAACCTATCCCTTAGAGCCTTTTCTCTTGCCATAAAATCATTAATCAAATTATTTTCCTCAACAGCACAAACTCTAGAGTTTTTTAAATCCTCTAACTCTTTTTCTAAAACGAGGAATCTATCATTACTCTCTTTTTTGTTCAATTTTAATATATTAAAATCTTTAAACAAGGAAGTAAAGTGCTCACGACAAATATCTCTTTGAGTTTGAAAATTTTGCAAATATTCAATCCTATTTTTGAAACCATAATTTTCTTTATCCAAAACTTCAATACGTTTTGCAAACTTCAAATTCAAACTATGTAAATCGTCAAAGCTTAGGGAATTCATCGAGAGAAAACGAACATAAGAGAGAAAAATAAACACACGGGATCACAAAACAAATACATTATGTTTTCTAGCTCTGATACCAATTTGAAAAGTGCCTAACATGTGTGTTTTAAACAAAACCAATTTTTCTCCGAAAAATATCCAACTTTTAATGATGCACCGAACCAAGTTGTGAAAACCCAGTTATTACTTTAAACTAATTTTATCTTGATTAATCCTAAGCATGCATCTAATGATTAAATCAAGTAAAATAAAGTAAAGAATACTCACAACGCCGTATGTATTAGGAAAAAATCCAAAATGGGAAAACAACCTCGGATGGCCCAAACCAGATAATCACTATGAACAATGGTTTTACAAAGACAGATTAACCTTACTGAATGACTCGATCCCCACGGGTCTTCACACTCCTTATGATCTTCAACCGTTCTTCATTAGTGCCCATGTAGAAATTCTGTCTTCCACGATACCTGTCCGCAACATACGCGTCCACGTATGTCTAGGTGTCCACCGATTGTCTTTGATTCGTCTACGATGTCGAACAAGAAGTCCTTTTATTTTCTTCATCGCAAAACCCTTTGATGTTCAATGTGTAGAACAAAAAACTTTGGTGCAACAAGATCACTTAAACATATAAGAATGATATCTCGGATCTTTGCAAACTTCTAATGATGTGTTTATGCTTTGTAAACCTTAGAAAACATGTGTAGACAAGTTTCTGGTTCGTATACTGTTTTCCAGAATGCACACTTACGAAACTCTAATAGAAACACGCTTTAAATAAGAATAAAATGCCGCCTCAAAAATTATGTCATTCAAACGACAATGCCATGTCGTTCGCACGACATAGGCATCTCGTTCGAACTAGATCCCTAAGTCGTTTGAACAAGTTGACGTGGCAGTTTGACTTTTTGACTTTTAGTTCAAAACGTTTCTTTTAAAGGAGATCCAAATAAGTCAAACTCTATTTAGAGTATATCAGAATAAAACGTAGTATAAACCTTTAAAAACTTTTAAAAACATTTTAAAACATTTTTCTGTATAAAAATACTTCCTTATCTTTTATAAAAATAATTTCGAGCACCATTAATTATACGTATTCATACTTGAGTGATCTCAGAATGCAATTAACCTTAAAGATGATTAAACTTGCACTAATTAAATATCGGCATGATTTAATTCTTTGAAGCTTTGTCGCAACGTCTTCAATTTTCTACAATACGTCATAGACCTAGTGGGATCGTGACAAAATAAAACTCTCCCTATGACATATTACAAACACAGTTTTGTTCATGAAATTAAGTTAAAACAATACAGGGACTTAATTGGAAATTTATATCCTTACATGGACATAACTTCATCGCCTTCTTGACTAGTCACGTTAGCACTTCAAGTACGTCTCATGCTGATGAGGATTTTTCTAGATGTGATAACCTCGACAATGAGTCAAATCATTTCGAAGACTTTGAGGGTGATGATTTGTGTGAGAGAAAGCATGGTCTCCAATACACATACTCCAAACTGTACACCGAGTGGTTAAAAACTAAAAGTAAAAATTTGACTCTAAGGGTGTTATCTTCAAAGAAAGAGTTAAACGTTTTGAGAGAGAATGTGGCCTTGGTTAGAATATCTTTGAGTGAGAAACTTATTTCACTAGATAGGAAAAAAATCGACTTGACGAATAAAGTAGCTAGTTTATGATAGATCTTCAAGAATAATTGGATACTCATGAAAAACTTGAAGCCCATGTTTCCCAACTCGAGAAAGATATCGAACGTGACCAGGAGGTCAAAGTCACCTTAGAGGACACATCCAAGAATGTTCAAAACATTTTCCTAGGTTCCTCTTTATGTGTTAAAATAGGTTACAAGGGTGAATCCATTTCCAATATTGCACTCGAAATCGTTGTCAAGTTTGTGTTAGATCTTTATGGGCCTCTACCTTACCCATTAAGGAGAAATTGTCCTAGGTGTGTTAACCAAGGTCAACCCAAATAAATATATGTTTGTGCCCATTACAAATGAAGAAGTCGCTTTAGGGAGTTTTATTACAAGCTAGGAAGAGTCTCTCCCACGCATACTCCCCCACACTGCTATAGTGACTTAGCTAGTATTAGAGATCAAGTTAAGTTTCTAATCACTACTTCTAAATGTTTAATGGAAGAATTTCAGAGAATGTCTACGCCTCATAAGAAAACTTCTAAAACAATGACTAGTGCCAATAATAATAAGGGTAAACAAAAGGTTACTACCACTTGGATACCTAAAGTGATGAAAAATCCCTTGTTTTTCACGTTGCATTTAAGGTTAAAAATACTTCACAGTGGTATTTTGATAGTGGGTGGTCTAGTCACATGACCGGTAATAAGTCATATTTTACCAACCATGTGGATCGTAAGGAAGGCAAAGTCACCTTTGGGGATGGTAGTGGGTTTAGCATATTAGGAGGAGTTTGCATGGAGATTTTTGTCTTTCCTAAGATAAACATTGTGTTATGTATTAAAGGGTTGAAGGCTAACTCAGTAAGCATAATCCAACTTTGCAATGTTGATTTTGAGGTAATATTTTACCGATCAGAATGTAACGTTTTTAATCATTTTGATAAAAGTTTTCTACAAAGTGTGAGAACTATAAAAAATTAATAGGGAATCATTCCCAAGTCCTCTTTAGTATGCAATAGTACTAAGGTCTCCACTATTGATATTTGGCATCAACGACTAGGTCATGGAAATTTAGAGATCTTGCAAGGTTAGTTAAGAAAGACCTAGTTCATGGCTTACCATCACTTGGAAAACTAACTTCCTCAGTTTTTAATCCTTGCTAACAAGGGAATAAATCAAGAATCCCCATAGGAAGTTACACACTATTACCACCTCACATGTGTTAGAGTTGATACACATGGATCTTATGGTTCCAATGAGCACCGGGAGCATTGGTGGTAAGAATTACATTTTGGTGATGGTCTATGACTTCTCAAGATATTCCATTGTTGTATTTCTTGGAAAAACGTCCAATGCTTATGAGTTCCTTACAACTAAGTGCCACCTACTTCAAAATGAACACAATGTTTTTATCAATAGCTTGAGAAGTGACAATGACACATAATTTATCGACATCGGTTGTGGCCATCCCCGATCCTCACGGCAGGCGGGAGCATGAGGATCATAGGTCTCGTGCATCCCTCTCGAGAGAGCTTCGGCCGACGTCATTGATGAGGTGAAAAATCTAGAGAGATGGAGTCACCAGTATATTTTACTCAAAACAGACAAAGAAAGGGAGCCATCCCGAAGGACAGCATCCAAAGACATACTGATGCATACGAAACCAAAATGATTCAAAAAAGGTCCAGAGGCTAAGTCACGAAATGGGAAAGTGTTAGGTTCCCATTCCACCTCTACGGTCTCTCATGGGTTTTTGCTATTTTCCTTTATTTTCCCCGTGATATGTGTGCATGTGTATATGTAGTGGATATAGGAGTCATCGATTTGTACCATGGAAGAGATAAAGTGAATCATCCGTAGGAATGTAAAGATAATATTAGAAAATAGGATTTGCGCGATAATCCTTGCGTTGATCGTTATAATGGAACGATAACGTATGTGGAATAATATGACACTGAGAACAAATATATGCATATATATGTAATCTAAGATAATTGAATTTAGATAAAATAGAAAATGGGAAAAAGAGTAAAAAATAGGACTTGAGTCTCGGGTTTTACCCCGAGACGCCTACGTAGCCTATAGAGGCATCAAAGTCCACATAGTTCGTATGCAAAAGGAGGGGTGGGGTTTATCCCATAAATCCAATCTGGGGATTTTCTTATTTGTGTGTGTGTATGTGTATGGAATAAGTGTTTTAGTTGTGAGAGAAGTGTAACAAAAATGAGATAATTCCAGTTTAGATATTATGAGCAAACCCTCTTTCTTATTTTTTTTGGGTTTTTTATTTATATGAAAATAAGAGATGTGCAATAATACTAAATAAAAAGTATATTAGGATATGTGATATGGAAGAATAAAAGTGCTAAGTAATCAAACAAGTTAATATGAATTTACGGGAATTTAAGGAGAGAATTGAGAAAATTGGACCTTCTTGAAGATCTTGAGCTTGATCTTGAATGTTGGAGAGTAACCCTTGCACTTGGATGATGATGGAGGGTAGTGAATTCAACAAGTTTGGTGAAAAGGATGATGAAAATTGAAAGTTGGAAAGGGTTTTGGATGTGGAAGTCACGCTGACTTCAAGAGAGGTTTTATGGATTTGCTGAGAGTGATATGTTTCAGATCTGGGCTCCCTTTTGCAATGAGGACATAGCGTTCGTTTCATAGGCCCAAGGCATTGCTGATTGGCATAGCCCTGCCAATCAGTAGGTGTGTTTAGGCACACTGCCGATAGGTAGGGTCTGGGACATACCGTTTGGTAGTATCTTTGTGCCCTTTTTGGAAAATTGGCCACAGAGTGCAAACTGTTGATCCGAATTGTGCACGAGGCATACTGTTGGAAAGGTAATTTAGAGACCTTCGAAAGTCCTTTGGACCGCTCCCGGGTTCGGGAGTTGACTTTATGCCAAATGTGGCTCGAAAGATCTCATCGGTCCACTGGATGGGGAATCATCGGACGTAAACAGATCATTCATCCACATGGTAAGTCCGAATCTCGCAAGGCGCGGACCCTTGTGTGAAACCCCGCCTAATAAAATACCAGACGGTCACTCCTATATCAAATTAAAACAGGAGTCTCATATGGTTCATTCTTAGCATCACTATCGAAAACCAATTTAATTACTAATATCCTATTAGGCCGGCGTCATAATTTTAATTAACTAATCTTTTTAACCAAACCATTCAAAAAAAAAAACAATTACAATAGTTTACATGCAACAACTGAAATGAAATAAAATAAAATAACCGAACACTCGTTACAATAATACAACCAAATTGAATGCCGCACTAAAAGGCGATAAAAGAATAAATGAGTACAGTTGGGCCATAAGCTTGAATTTTTCTACAATACCTCCTATCCAGATCTCAATGATAGAAGCGTCTAATATAAACCTGCTTGCATCCAGAGCTGCTGCAGCAAACGTCTGACTCGAAAGAATTATCATTCAGTCGGCCCTATGTCTGGACACCTATATATATATATAGATATATCAAGAGAGGGGAAAATAGATAAACGGGTCAGAGCCCGAGTTTTGAAAACATTTTAGCAAGTGCTTAAAATCTGTATTTTAAAATATGTTATTTCTCATATTTAAACTGGTATCGTTCTCACATGAGATACACCTCACCCCTCTTCTAACAGTGCACAACTATCGCATACATTTTTAAACAACTGAGTTAAGTTACTCTGCCTAACTAATGTAATTACCCACATTCTAATAATCCTCATCAATTCGAGTACTAAGGACTAAACTTCTCCCCATTCCCAACATTACGTTACGTTCGTGCGTGGAGTGTCTCGCGAAGCGAAATCCAAACAAGGAACCTCCCCGATACACTACTACGTGACAATGTTGATCATCGGGATCCATTAGGCCTTCAGTGCGTACCATATTTATACCATCCTGTATTTATTAATAGTTTTCATTAGAACCTAAGATTCATATTCATATAAATCCGGATATTCATTTACCGGAAGTAATATCACCCTTTATTCATTCTTTTCACTTTATACAAGGTTAGGTTATATGATATCTCATCTCATATATATAAATAATATACTATACGCAACAAGTATATTACTCATCCACCGAACTATAATATAAGTGGCTTAGTCATTCTCATTTACTAAGCATCCGTGGATTATCTCAAGTACACATATATGTTAATCACAATACATATATACATATATGGCACCCCTAAGCTCAGCTGCAGTGCACTCATACTCTGCTATGAAATTCCTGTACATCACGCACATAAGGATCACGCGTTCTGCATCACTCAGGAACCGTATCAATACAAATCACACATATTGGAGGCGAACATAGTTCACATACCCATGGGTCATGCACATACCTACGCTCCCATAGTCAGCAAACTTATCGACTCACAAATAAGCCCTTCACAGTCCTATGTTCTTGAGGTACCAAATCTAAAATCCCCCTGAAGGCAACACATGATAAGATTGTCCTCACACGAACGCCAACCTCCCGTTATAGCAACTATGGTAGGTATGTCATACACATAATAAACAATCATATAGGTACACATTCCACCTATATAAATATATCATCAATTTGGTATTCACACAACCATATTATAATTATAGGTATTTCTCTTACCTATACATAATTCACCATAGGTAATTCTTTAACCCATATATATAATAACATTTGGGCATACACACAATCCGTATAATAAATTTTCTACGTAGTATATTTATCTCTCGAATTTCCTACGCATTTATCAATTTTGACTAATCCTCAATATATTATTTCCAAGCTTTTCTTACCGCACGATGACAATACCAACAACACCGATATATTTATTTGTCCCATAAATAACGATAGGCATTCCACTCACCTATAATAATTGTCATAAATAGACGTATTGGATGACTGCTCAATTCTCTTTATCCCGTATCCTAAATTTCATTCTAGTCACCTCTTAGTATTTTACTCAATCAAAATTGGCATATAAGTGTTTTTTCTAATCGCACAACTACTTATATAAAATTTTGCTCACCGAAACATCACCTCGAGTGTTACTCCTCCCAAACACCCCTATTTGGGTAAATCTTGGAGTTTACTTTCATCTAATCCAAGATACGTAACTTACCTAAAAAAAAATATTTATAAGTCCCCACACTATTTTTAGGAACCCCAAATATTTATCTCCAAAGAACTCTAGCTTTTATTTTTCCAAAATCCGAGTGCATTTCCGAGTTGGTGATTTGACCCGGAACTTCCATATTATAAAAATCATAACAATTCAAAGAAAAATCAGAAAAATATGGGGGTTGGCGCCCGTGTGACCGTATCGAAAAGGTCTACAAGGTTTATGTTTTGACCGAGAGCTGAATCGGCTGTCTTCCTGTCCGAAATATCCCGGAAGTGACGCTGGTCACTATTCACCTTCTTCTCCAAAAATCCAAACCTCCATTAAAACACCTCCAAGCTTTTTATCTCCTCTCTCATCATCAACCAACCTCAAACAACCATAAATACGCAAATAGAAAGGGTTCTAATCATCCTAGAACCCCTATTCAACAATTAATTTCAATAAATTTCAAGTTTCTCAAATTGGGTATTAATCGAGTTATATCCGTTTTAATCTTCCGAAAACCCGTTTGATCCACGAAATTTCAACCCAAAAATCTTTAGTTTTATACCATCTAAAATATGAGAAATTAAACAAACTAAATCATAAAGCAAGTTAAACACTTGCCTCATGGATTAAATCCGACGACCACGAATCAAATCCCACGAATTTTGGCTGGAAATCTCTTCTTTTCTTCTCTTTTCTTTCTTCTTCTTTCTTCTCTTCTTTCTCTATTCTCTCTCTCTCTTGGGGCTGATATTTGGGGTAAATGAGGGCCTCCACCTTTTAAAATCCAAAATTGGGTATATACCCAATTATTAAATGACTCGTGTACTCATTTACGAGTCCCTACTAGTTCAAAAATGTCCGGAACCCAAATACTATCCCCGGGTACTCTATTTTGACTATCTCGACCATTCCGAACCCAATGGCGCAGTCGAAATCTCCATCCAAGTCACTTAGCTAAAATTCAATATTTTGACCCAACACGTTCAATACGCGTATTTTTCAATTTAAAATATTTCCTTTGTCGCTTTACCCAACTTGCGACATGTAATTAAAAATAATCCACTCATATACTTAGTCTCGTAAGAAAATATAATCCATGTAAATATTAATCTGACACTCGAAAACTAATATTTACTATTCACTTTATAACATTAAAATTATTTAATTTCACTCATTAATCCTAAAATTACTATTCACAATAATTCCTCAAATTGCCAAATTACATCCACCGTGCAATTTAAATACCTTTAAAAGTACGGGGTATTAGATACTTCCCCCCTTACAACAGAATTTCGTCCTCGAAATTCAGATATAGCCTGTACCCCTACTCTAGGATCGGTATATACATTACATCCTAGCTTAACCAAATTTAGATAAAGCCTAACACAATGGTCTCCCACTATATTCCACCCATCTTAAGGCGTATGCTCATATATATATAGTCTCATCATCTCTATATATTTACACTAATCTTGCACCCTTTTGTTAAGACCACTTAGTGCAAAGTATTTATTATTAATACCATATCTACTAGTCTCACATAGTAGAAATATTCACAAATCCATATATATATATATACATATAGTCATATCATCCCTATACATATATATACTAATCATGCACCCCCGGGTTAACACCCATTAGCGCACTTAATCAATTCTTGCACCCCCGGATTATCACCCAATAGTGCTCTTAATAAAATATCAAATAATAGGCATACACACATCCTATTAAGATTCATAGGCATATTCCCAACCTAATCATACACTTCTCATACGTATTCTATTCTCATCGCTACGTATTGTATAAATATTCAAATTACAATCTCTCTCGTAATCTCCAAGGTACATTCCCTATACCGAATAATTAAAGTATTAACTCTCATACACTCTTTTGGAATTTGGTACTACATACACTCCTTCTTTCCTTGGAGTATGCTAACAATACAATCATGTGCAAGCCACTCTTCAACACTTGTTCGAGTAAGATTTTGCTCTACTTTCTCATAATAATTTGGTATCTTTTTCATTAAGAGGTACCTTTTAAATGATTTTCCTCAACCTTTCAACCCATCTCGGGTGTGCTAGTTCTCGTTGCACATAAATTCTTGAATTATCGTCATTCTCACACGACATTCAATACGTCATACCATTTAACCTTGTTTGTAGCTGTCCCTCAGGCATATATTCTACACATTTATTTATTTTTTTACGTCCTTCTATCTCGAACATTTTCGGAATTAACTAACCAGGGTACCCATACCCCCTATCATTCGTGCATATATGCACCACCATTGTAAACGTTTTGATACATTACACTTCATCTAAATAATGGGCATCATTTCATCGGACTGGTACTAACACCTGGGTATCCCTTAACCTAAATAATTCAAATTTTAATTCTCCCGATGCCTGGAAATTCAATCCTTCTCAAGATTATCTCATCGATCTTCTTGTGGTTAACTCACAATAGCCTTCCTATATCATTGTCGATAGTCTTATTGCCCTTACTTCGTGGTAGCCCTAAGATTAAGGTGTTTCTAACACACGTAATATGAGTATTATTCTAACTATATCCCTAGTGACCAAGACCTCTCTCGACTTCCGACATTTGCTTGGTTTCGTGCGTGGGACGTCTCGCAAAGCGAAATCCAAACAAGGAACCTTCCCGATACACTACTCCCTCGCTTCGTCGGTCATCGAGATATAGCGGTCTAAGGGACACCAACGGGACGTTCTAAATCCTACCTCGTCAACCTACTAATATACTTCTACCACTATATCCTTCCATCTTGTCCAAATAGAAAGTCCAACTAATTAGGGCACCTACTCTCTGCAAAAGCATTATGAACATCATACCCAAAATGTATTTCCTCTCAATTTCCCTTATATTCAAAGTCTGGCTATAAGTCTCAGATTAATTTCCTTTATCATACCTCACCCACATACTTGCGATGAGAGGAAAATTTCAGTGCTTCTTCATAGCACCTATATCTCTATATAATATACAGTCATCAAATGGTTCTCACTCAATAGTGTTTCCTTTACACTAGGTGACTTATCGTCAAAACTAACATCCTTGCATTTTATAACATCTGTCCACTCCCGACGTTGTTAAGGTTCGTACGGGGAGTGTATTGTTAGCTTTAAATATGCAACCAGGATAACCCCATCCCATCTATCAATAAAATATGGTCAGAACTCTCACTTCTGTCAAGGAGCCATACCACAAGTGCTTGCACTAACAGTAAGTCCTTCGCACGAACAATAACAAGCTTAAACTCCCACCTTAACTATAATTCCTGTATACCTTAAATTATATATATAAGGTCCACATGCACTCAAATCATGCAAGTTAAACATCTCCTCATCGAATTTCCATCTAAACATATAATCAAGGCGAGCTCATCCAAAATTTATCTCGCATTCCATTCTTTAATACGTACGTATATATATGTTTCATATCTCATATAAATATATATATATATATACTAGGGTATGCCTGTGCCTGAAGGCACGCTGATAATCGTAAAATGGCATTTTTTTTTGAAATATGTAATGGTAAAAAGGCAAAATTTCTTTACTCAACAAAACAAAATGTAATTTTAAAAAAATTGTCATAATATCCTTTATTTATAAAACTGTCCACCTTGCTTTACAAATAAAAAAATAGTCCAACAACGTTCAAATAATCTAAATTTATCAAATAAACTCACATATAACATTTAATATACAATATTCATCAATAGAATTCACACTATAACAAAGTACTAATTTTATAAAAATAAATAAAAAATTGGTCATAGTCTCCTTTGTTTATTGGACTATCCACCCTGCTTAAGGGGTAACAACCAAACGTACAATATTCAAAAAGTCCAAATTCATCAAAGAAATACTTTAACGAAACAAACTTTTAAAAAAAAAATCATATATATATATATTATATATATATATATATATATATATATATATATATATATATATATATATATATATATATATCAATTGAGACTGTCCCACGTGTTCCACTGTAAGATATTGATATATATATATATATATATATATATATATATATCAATTGAGACTGTCCCACGTGTTCCACTGTAAGATTGTCCGTAGTTTTAAAATGCAACCTGATACAAAACAAAAAAATAGTTAATCAATTGAAATATTATATAAACCATGCTAATTATTAATTATATAGCAAATATACTATATCGCTAACATGAAGTTAGAGAGTTCTCAAAAGAGAGACTTTGTAACAAAATACATAGTTTATGGTCGTTCGTTATGTGAGACCTTACCTAATGTGGATTTATAAAATCTGAGTAATCAACATTTAAAGTAAACCATACATCTACACACCAAACAGTTCCCTGTCGTGCTTAAGAGTTCCAGTTCCCCATCGTCACAAATTTACCATAATTAATGTAAGCTATAAAAAGCCCCAAACAATAGATAATTGAAAAAACTCACCTCAAATTAAATCAACAAACAAATATAAATTTTTCAACCAAGGTCATCGAACCCCTAAAAGAAGCACGTTGTTAAAGCATAAAAACATAACTAAATACCTTAATACGATTTCATTGTCCTTCATTCAAACTACTCTACCTGAAAACAAAATACAACAAATCCAATAACGATCAAGAACATTAAAATGGGCAATGAGCAAGAAAAACATGTCTATACAATAAAAAGAACATTACAAATTTAAATTCCAAATACTCGTCAAGAAAAGCTTTAAAGAAAGTATGAGCATGAGCGATGAGAGAGACTTGGAAACCAATACGAAAAAATGTTGTGCTTCTATCAATTTTTTCTTACCATACCTGTAAAAAATTAGCGAGAAACTTATACTAAAGCACCAAATATCATCATTAACTACGGACCAAAAAAAGAACTAAAAACTAAAGAAGACTCCAAAGGATGAACAAATTTACCATATGGAAAGCCTTAACCACAAACAATGCCAAAAGGCTAAATAAAAGACGATAAACAACCTAATAAATAGTACACAAACTGAAAAATATTTAATAAGAATACATAATGCGTTGTAAAGTGTTATATTAAAAAGTACATAACAAATAGGTTGTAACTGAAGTTGGTTATGGAGAGATTTGATTGAATGGAACTGAACAACCCCGAATAAATATAACTGAAGGTAAAATCATTAGAGTTGCATCATTTGTCAAGAATAAACTAACATGGTGAGTTCACAACTATTGAGATAAAATATTGTGAAAAGAGAAATTAAAGAATATCATTATTAATAACTCACATTTGGATTTGGAATACAATTGAAGTACCTACCACAATTCACATACGCCGCCATACAATGTCCCCAGCTAGGGCGTTGATCTGCAAAAGCAAAATGAAAACACATTACTTCAATATAATAAAAATCTAAGAGGTGTTTTATATATGAATACATGAAATTATTGAGTGAGAAAACACATAACTTCAATTAACCGCAGCATGCTTACGCTTCGTGTTTATGCCATAAATGCTATTTTCGGTATAGGAATACATATGACATCCCTCGCTTCTTTATATATGAATAAATGAACTTATTTACTCATATAAGAATCCATAAATTGTAGTTCAAAAACCCAAACAGAAAACAAAATAAAAGTTCTGCAGCATCGACAAATTATAAGTCAATGACTTAATTTTCTTCAAGCTAATTCATTTTATTCATATTAAGCTAAAGTTTGAATAGAAGACATCTTTCAATAACTTTTACATCCTTAAAGAATCATTAAAAATGGAGTATCTCCAAAATTACCTTCAAATCATTGCCCCCACATTGTATTCTTGATAGGGGCTGCTACAAAAAAATATAGGGGTTGCTACAAAACTACCTCCAAATAAATTAGCTAGACTAAAAATAGGGGCTGCAAAAAAACTACCTTCAAACAATATAGGGGATGACAAAACTACAAAACTCTGACGAATAGGTGCTGCTAGAAAACAATATATAGGGACTGAACTAAAAAAACATTACTAATGCTTCACACATTAATTAGCTGAACTAAAAATACTAATGCTGAACTGAAAATAGTAAAGTTGTCAACATAGGGGCTGAATGAAAAAAATGATATTTTCTTTTTATTTTCCTCCAAGAAAGAAAATTCAAGGACTTAAGTGAAAGATAAGTCATAAATTAAATCCATTATTACCAAATCAACATTATATTAATAAAAAAAGAACTTATAGCAACAACCAAGTTCAATTTGCAAATCTTCAGCAAGTCTTGATTTAATGTGAGCGAGTCTTTTCTGAATAAAACTCAATTATTTTGGATAAAGAAGATCGATAATCACCAAATATATTGCATTTGAGACTTTATTAATATAGAAAAACACAATTAAAGACCAAAGGGATGTCCGTCTTACAGAAACGTGGCGAGTTCGATGGTCGTATCATCTCTCTAGAGCCTAACTCAAACCCATGCCACTTGATGCTCTACAATTGGACCAGGACTTTTAATTTATTGTTTAAGATTCCTCTTCGACTGTCACACGTTGGCCTTGCTTTTACTGGTTCACAACATGAACCACTTATCATGACTAATAGTTAATAAATAATTATTTGGGGAAATAGCTCTTGGCCATAAGTCATCATCTAACACTCTAATTCATGTTCAACATACATATACGAATATAATGATATTTAAATGAAACAAAGTCCATCATCACTCGCAGACTAATACATTTATCATATATCAATATGATCATAATTACATATTAAGAGTCCATGTTTTAAAACATATGCAGTACATTATGGGCACTATAATGAGAATATGCCTAAACTGGATGAAATTAAGTGAGAAGCCTCTTCGACTGTCACAAATTGGACCTGCTTTTATTAGTTCACAACATGAACCACTTATCATGGCTAATACTTAATAAATAATTATTTGTGGAAATAGCTCTTGTCCATAAGTCATCATTTAACATTCCGTGGCTGCCGCTAGTTTGGAGGTTTCAGATTCTTAGTACATGATAAAAAAAACTCAATACCAGTTATAATTTTATAAAATTAAGTCCTGATTAGTGTTACTCAAACTATTAAGATATGATAGGTCAAAACCACCCATCTGCCACTGGTTCAGAATCAACCCATTGGCATAAGGCTGTAGATTATTAGCTTGGGGATTGATGTTCGTCATCAAGTCAAAGTCAAACTGAGCCCCACCATAAGAGCCATACCTATGTTGGAGCTCATCATCATGGTAACTACTTATCCGCTCAAACCTTGTGCAAGAGTTGGTCAAGAAGGATTTTTTAATCTAGTTCATATATGTGTTTTTTTCCCATCCAGATGTTTTGAAACTGATACGGGATCCATAAAATTTGAAACATGGCTCAAAATTCCCTATTTGACATCTGTAAGGTATCAAGACCTGCTTGATGGTTACACTCCTGTTCATATGAAATGTAAAGGCCTAAGTAAGTGAAATGTCTACAATATGGATGATTAAAACTCAAAAGATTAAAATTTTGAATAACTCACCACACGACTCCCACTAATTTCGTCTGCAAAATGTGGGCCGCAACATTCACGTCATCCCTAATATCAAGCAATCTGCATTTTGGCCACAT
Organism: Sambucus nigra; assembly: GCA_949130495.1. Lineage (NCBI taxonomy): Eukaryota > Viridiplantae > Streptophyta > Magnoliopsida > Dipsacales > Adoxaceae > Sambucus > Sambucus nigra. The sequence goes on along the minus strand of OX422211.1, from coordinate 70,555,298 downwards.
ATAATTGAATGCTATTGTGCCAAAAATGTTCGAGTTGTCATTGTCAATGGTTAAGCATATGTGCTTTTTGCTTATCTATGTTCCCATTAATCAACAGAAAAGAGGAATTCAAAATTTCCAATTCACGTCTCACCTTAAAGAGATATTGGATATAAGAGCATCGTCGATGTTGATTCTTTTTTTTTTGTAAACAATTCAATCAAGGATGCCATACTTTGCTTGTGCTTAACCAAAAAATGACTTTACTCTCACCTGGAAAGTTTTCTGTGAACCCATGTCTTCAACTCTGTTTTTTTATGCGGGTTAAAATCGGATCGAAAACTCATTTTCTTTGATATTAGTGGAATTGGAAGAACACATGTTTTCAACTCTGTTTTTGTGTGAATTGAGTCGCGTATAATTACCGGAGCTCATTGTGGCCTTCTTCCGTCTCTTTTGTGGCATTTCAAATCACTATGGTATAGAAGATACTACTACCTGTCACGCATCCTCTCCTAGGAGGATAACTATACCTTCCTGTAATTTCGACGATTTGTCTACAAACCTGCCTCATTTCTCTTTATTATGATAAGGATGTGTGACCTTCTCGATAAATGGAACCAAATAAACCAACATAAGGACAATCCAATAATAAATCATTAGATTAATCCCAAAAAAGGATTTGGGATTAATCAAAAGAGAGAGTAAAGAACAACCCTGTTACAATTGATTTACAGAAATGTCACCTTGTAATATGTCCTGCCGAAAAAAGTGCATGGTTCATTGTACATTGTTTCTAATAGCCATGGGAATCGGTTGAGTGAGGAGCCAAAATGGTATGGAACTGAATATATGAGTGAAAGAACAAAGACTAATGCATCACAATATCATTTAGACCATCATCAGTTTGTATATAACATTGCCAACCTGTTTAATTGAGAGTGAAATGTTTTTCATCTAAGTGAAAGTAAACATTGTGAAATGTATGTTCACCTATTTAGAGTAAAAAAGTTGGTTCATATAAAATTGCAAATTATTATAATTATGTGATTTTAGAGAAAACAGTTACTGAAATATTACTACAGTAATGTTAAAATACTTGTCAATAGGTGAAATATATTTGACCCAAAATAATTGGGGTCTCAAGTGCAAAGAAATATAACACCAATAGTCCAATCCTCTAACATGTACAAGACCAACTAATAGTCCAAACCTATAACATTTACTGAACCATTATATGGAGCCTTATATTAAATTATCAACCAACTAATTATAAAGCAAAGAAAAATTAGCACCAATAGTCCAAACCTAAAACAATTCATAAAGCAATAACGCAATAGGGACTTTGTTCAAGTATAATCTATTGAATTCCTCTACTAAAATAGTAGTTCTAAATTATGTAATGTCTGAAGTCAGTACAGATTTGAGCAAATTCAACTCTGTACAAATTTGAGTAGGTTCCACCTATGAATTTAACGCCCATGTAACAAAATTTCGTTTCAAAAAAGAAAAGTAAAAGGAAAAAACTAAAGGAACCCACAGAACATGATACCAAAAATACTAAAATATTGTGTATATCAAAACATTTTGTAGCTAAACCAAAACTCAGAAAAAATACACATAACCACAATCGCCCCTTAAGGTGATGTTTTACCCGATTAGGATATTGAAGAAGAATAATAAGGTCTTGATCTACAAAACAAAAAATAAACAACAAATCAGTTACCAAACATAAACATATGATAAACAACATAAAAATGCACGTAAAACACCGTAAAATGTACACCGCTATACATTCAGGTTTAGCTAAAAAACCATAAAAAATCGGCTAAAACCCAAAGTAAACAATGCCATGTCAAGCATGAAGATTGTTACCACAAATTAGCACCATATTAATAGCACCATATTAATTATAGATTACACAAATTAGTAAACACCAAACTAATTATAAAAAACAAAGATTCATAAAGTGTAAACATGCAAAATATCGAAGGAAGATCAATCAAAATTAGAAACAAATGAGAAAAGATTGAAACAAATCAGTATAAACTTGCAAAAGATAAATTAAAATAGAAACAAATATGTATAAAAATAAATTAAAAGAGATCAAAAATAGAAACAGAAAATACCATACCACACCCTTTATCGCTAATTTTTAAACCTGACTAAAACCTATTTAAACTCGAAATATTCCCCCAAAAAGAAAATGATGGATACATTTACCAATGGTCAAGAAAAAAAAATAAACACTAATTGTTGATGCTCTGTAAATTTGGAACGAAGAACCCTATAACAAAATTGTGAATGAAAAACCCAAAAAATTTAAGATACGAAAAGTTGCCCTAAAAAATTAAAGATATGAAAAATACCTCATGATTGGTAGCACTGGCTCAAGATTTGATGATCTTGAAAAAGAAACCTTGAAAAATCAAACCATGAAAATCACACTAAAGAAACCCTAACAAAAGAAACCTTTAAAAATTACAAAGTTTGGAAGGAGCCCAGCTTGTGTGAGTGAGTGTAAGCGTGTGTAAGGGAGAGAGATAGATTACCTTTTGGAGCCCAATGTCAGAGGCTTTGTGTTCTGGCTGTGCTAGATCATAGTGTGGGAAGGATGAGGGCATGGGAGGGTGGATGTTTTTGAAGAGAGAGGATAGAATGTCGTGGAAAACAATGAGATGACAAAGTGAGATGAGATGCTGAGAGTAAAGAAAAATGAAACCAAAATGCTATAATACTATTATACCCTTGTTTTTAAATTTCAAAGAGAAGGGGGAAACACATTAGAGTGCTAAAAAGGGAGGGAGTTCAAAATTTTCAAGGGCAAAGTAGGTACTGCAGAAAATTTAATAAAGATGACATCATACTTTAAGCTTATGACATACATAAGTTTTCTACTTAAAAATATATATATATATATATATATATATATATATATATATATATATATATATATATATATATATATACACATCAAGTATATCCATACTTAAATATCATACACTATATAAGTATAATAACCATTTCTCAGAGCTATAACTCAATGGATGCAGTCTCTCAATGCTATCATCTTCCAGGGAATTAATTACACATCATCCTGGGTACCAGTGGTCGGACTATCACACCGACTTGGTAAAAACCAAATCACAATGAATGGGAAGCGATCATAGTTCCTCCTCGGAAATGAGAACGAAACATACCCACCACGTCTCATTCCTGATAAAAATCACACAATATAAAATGGACACTATGGCCTGGGGACTATACGCTCCCTGCTCCTCAAGCCAGGGGCCTCACCCAAAATGCATAACTTCCCATGATAGCACTTGAGGGGTATGTTTCATACAAATATACCAATCACATACATATATATTTAAACATATCATATATATATTCTCAATATGCTCGTATATATATATATATACTAGGGTATGCCCGTGCCTGAAGGCACGTTGATAATCGCAAAACGATAAAAATTTTCAAAATACGTAATTGCAAACTTGAAAAAATTTAATTCCACAACAAAACAAAATGTAATTTTAAAAAATTGACCATAATATCTTTTACTTATAAGACTAAAAATATGTCCATGCCTGAAGGCACAGCAAAAATTTCAAAGTACGTATCGCAAAACGGCAAAAATTTCCAAATTATTTAATTGCAAAACAGGAAAATTTTCGTTCATCAACAAAACAAAATGTTGTTTTAAAAAAATTGATCAAAAATCTCATTTATTTGTAGGACTAAAAATATTTTGATTCATCAAACCACTCATGACACAATTGTCATCTTCTTTGACACACCAATGTTTTTGTTACATTCCACGCGTCTTGTCTTCGTCCATGATTGTTGTCATACGAAGAAATTACTTACCCCAAACTCACAAATTAAGTCTGAAGTAGATTTATATTACAAAAATAATAGTCTGTAACAAAAAAAATAGGACTATTCATCGTATTTAAGAAACAAAAAATATTTCAACAACAAAAATAATAGTTCGTAACATTACAAATAGTTATTCATTAACCTCGGACAACCAAAATCAAAGCATCGATGATCGAAGAAGATTAATATAAATAATGGTGAAATAATATGTATGACTTTAAGTTCGACAACATAATTTCACATTTATGCAAATTTTTATGATGTGAATTATGTAAACCTACATCGCTACTTAAATTATTTCATATATCTATCTCTGCTAATGAAAAATTGCAACTAAAAGGCTAATGAATTAATTGTGCCACATTTGTTAATTAATTATTTTTATCTTTGTAATATAATAGATAAACGTGTTTATAATATAACTGGTCTCATTGTGCTGAAAAATCCACACATCACGGAGTATGGCACACTATTTGCATCACTAAAAAAGCAATCCCTATTTTTAATGACTTTAGTGTCGTTAAAATTTGGTTAAATTTAATGATGAGAGGTGAAGAATTTACCTTTTAAAATACAAAATAAAGTTCATAATTTTATTTTATGTGCTAAAAGTTCATTTTTTTGGTTCTTGCAGTTAATATTATGAAAGTATGAAAGTGTAAAAACTAAGATTAAAAACCAAGTAAAAACTATATGTTTACTTTGAAATTTTACTTCAAAATTAGAAAAAGGAAGAAAAAAATTTAGTGTTCATTTATAAAAAAACAATCACCACATGCTTTTAATACTTAATCTTATTGAAAAAATAGATCACTAATCTCTCATTCGTAATTTAAAAATTTTTAGTTCACATAGTGTAGAATTGCAACATACCACCAACTATCCCCAGATATCTTTTTTTTAAATCATCAAATGGAGTTCTTGTACAGAAGGCAACATAGCACCAAATTTAACAAAACAGCATTTAGAGATGAATATACTTCTTAGACAAACGCTAATGTACAGTATAACCACCTCACACACTAAGCAATACGATTTTAAAAAAGGAAGATAAGTTTTTGGTGCTTCCGTTGATTACTTGATTTCCTCTGTCAATAATCACAAACTTTGTTTAGCACTCGCCTCCAGTTAACCTTTCCTGATTGCTTCTTTCAACATCAATGGTGTCGGGCAAGTATATTTCTTCCTCTTCTCGACTCTTGAGGGAGTTTTTCTCTATGCATTAAAAAGCTTATTCAACATTGATGCCTTCCATAGCAGATGTCTCGAAGTATGGAATGTTTCTTTTTGAGGCACACCAAAGCTCGAGTTTTTTTCTTAGAAACCTCTCTACTATTTCCTCCATCGATGTCAGTTTCGTTCCCCAGAACTACAAAGGGTAAATTTTGAGGATCCGATGTGCTAGCCTGGATAAGGAAGTCTTCCCTCCAGTTATTTTAGATTTTCAAATGACTTCATTACATTAATATCATACACAATTACGCAGCAATCTGCACCCTTGTAGAAAACACCACCAAGACTCTGAAACCTTTCCTGTCCAGTCATATCCCAAATCTGCAAAGTGAATAGACTATCTTCAAACCGCACTTCATTCATCAAGAAATCAGCTCCTATAGTGTCCTTGTATTGATTTCTGAACATCTTATATACATATTGATTCATCACTGAGGTCTTCCCCACCCCGTTGTCGCCAAGGATTATGACCTTCAAAAGCATTCCACATAAATGGGATGTCAAATTTTTGATAAAGAACCACAAAGTATTACAAACAAATTATATTAACACCAAGGGTTGCCAATTTTCGTAAAGATACGAAACCTTGGCGGTGATGGTGATAAACCATGATTTTCCAGTACCTAAAAAATTAATGAATTAGTAAAACACAAAAACAAACCTTTTTTGTAAGACTCGTTACTTTTTTCCAAATATGTAGATAGTCCATATCTATAAGGCCACTACATTTTAATAAGAGAGTTTGGGGATACATTAATTGAAACAATTGTAAATTTGGGGATTACGACGAACAGTGAAAAAAAACGCTCGCTTAAACAAACTAAAAGATGTACAAACTAATCATAATTTGTCAAGAAATATTTCAGAGGCTTGCCAAAAATTTGTTTGCACATATGCAGAAAGCCTCCATAAAGAAAACCGAAATCCAAAAAAAGCCGATTTTAGTATTTATAAGAAGTGCATTCTCATGGAGATATTCGACCTCTCAAAATGAAGAGAAAAGAAAAAAAAATAAAAGAGAGCGAGAGAGAGAGAGAGAGAGAGAGAGAGAGAGAGAGAGAGAGAGAGAGAGAGAAGAAAAGAAAATAAGAAAAATTCTGAACTCGTCTGTAATTCCAGTTGTGATGCAAATATATAATCTACAACTGTTACAATTATCCCATTAAAAGGTCAATACAAATATATAAGACACTTTACTTGTTAAGAAATTATAGATTTCGAGCCTCTAAAGAAAAATTTAGCCACAAAATAATTAGCCAAGTCAATACAGTTTTGGCAGTGTTTGGGCACCTTGAATACATTAAAAAGAGATTATTTTGGCAAGAATTTGAATTGTAAAAATATAATAACAATATTGATATATTTTATCATCCTAGTCATATTAAATAATTTGCACCCAAAATATTTATTTTCAATTTATAAAGAGTCATTGATGAAAGTACATCCATCGAGAATTCAGTAAGCTACTATGCTTTGCAAAACATTTTGCACCCAAAGTATGCATACATGAGTGCCTGTGTGCATATCAATACATGAAATTGTCCAAGCAAAAGTGGAAATCAAGTTGAAAAAATCAGAAAAACCTAATTACATGAGCATAATTAGAATTTGGGATTAAAAAAGTGAGGAGTAGAGTAAAATTACCTCAGGAAGGAATTTTTTAGGCAGATTGGAGCCTTGGAGGAAAGTGACAGCCTCGGATCCACTGATCTGACATCCTGATCCTAATTATCTCTCCCAAAAAGGCTTAGAATTGATCCATATTCGGCCTCGACATTTGAAATATCTTGGCAATCAATGGATTATTGAAGATCAATGAGTTTTATTACCATAGATATAAAACCTTACGGATCTATTTAGAATAGTTGTGTTGGATAATTTTGAGGGAGTAGAGAAAATCTGGGAAATTGAGGGGTTGATTTTGATATTATGTATTTTCTCTAGAATAGTTTTGCAGAGGAATTTAATCGAGAGGAATGGAATATTTTATACCTGAACAGTTTAGCTTTAGACTCCCTCTAGGAGGCTTCTTCCATTGTGGAGATTGAGAGAAATTTCTACTGTTATTACTTTGGTTGATGTTGAATATTTCCAAAACTGATTGATCCACTGATTTCTCATCATATTTAAATCAGTTTAGAATATGTGAATACTTCATAAGCCTCTTCAGTTTGCTGAAATCAGCAACAATAAATATATACTAAATTTAGTAATGCATTACATCAAATAAAAGAAATTTAAGAATTTGGTAAACACAGTGGGATGACTAAATAAAAGTAATTAGTCAAATGAGACAAAAATATATTAGGGGTAGTTATTCCCCGACCAATCTCTCCCCTACATCATAAAATGATAATGAGACATGAGATAGCAAAATATAATTTTTATAATTGATGATATCATTTTAAAGGGCAAAGACAATCAAAAGTTTATAATGTAACACCTCAAGGTGAAGCCGAAAAAAAAAGAGGCTGGGAGAGCTTATTGTGTGGTGTGGCTGAGATTGCTATCGTGTGACGATAGTGCCGGAAGAAAGCACTGATTCTTTATTGCATAGAAGCTCTCTCAGCCTCTTTTCTTTTAAGGACATACAAAAATTAAACAAATTTTTAATGGAGAACAAACATAAAAGGCATATGACATCGTCATCTTATTCCAATCTTGACCAGATCTTTTGTAATCAAGCATGGGACTACATTATCTTCCTTCCCAGTGCTCCTCAAAAATGTGTAGGACAATAGCCAATGCTTTGTGTCGGCCTTTTTCAATATTCCCCAAAACAGCGAGAGAACAAAATAACATCTTCTCCAAGCCTCATGGTACTTGTCTTAAAATCATTTCCATATTGTACAATTGTATCGCTAATTTTCTTTTGACAGAATACCTAAGGGACATACACTGTCGCATTTTATTTGGATCCATCCCGCCACTATTATCTTCAATCAACAGCATTTTGCTCCCATCTTTCTTGATTCTGATCATATCAATTTTAACATATGTAGCCCCATTGTGGACCTCATCCAATGAATTGTCCAAAAGCTCACCTGAAGATACCTCCCAGTCACCACCAGCCTTAGTTTTTCAAAATCATCTACCTTCCAAAACTTCTTAAATACAGTCTCATTTACATTAGCATGCTCGTTCGTAATATTCGGTATTGAATTAGCATTTTGAACCACCGTCTTGGGAGGTAAAGGATCCAGAAACCCAACCGACAAATTCTAAATACTCTTGATTCTCTTTCAATCTATAAAAATATTTGCCCAAATATTGCTTCATTTCCTCCTAGAAAGGTCATGATCATAATTCATGTTTGCTTAAGACCTCAAACAATGATTCTCATCCAAAGAAAGTCAAAAACGATGTGCACAGGAAGGTAGTTGCTAATCCACCAAAAAAAGAAACACGACCTTGAGGCTGAAACAACAACACGACATTGTCTCTCTAACGGCAGAGACTGATTTTCTGGAGAGTTCTCAAAATGGGTTGTCTTCCACAAACACGAAGTGGTGAAGGCTACAGGTTTGTGACCACTAAAGCCATGAGTGTAAGGGAAATTAAAATCTCGTTCAACTCTTTGTAGCAGCTTTGTGAATGTGCCTATACTTTGCGAGAAACATAGCGAGTGACTGAGTGAGAGCTTCACTCACCCCATATTTGCAATTTTACCATGTCTGTGTCTACAGTCAGCTCATATTTACACCTAAAATTAATGTATACTATGGTTAGTACTCATCCCTAGAACAATTATTAAACAGAACAGTTCAAAATCGCCAATAAATTGATGTGGGCATCATCCGAGTAAAATCAGTTCGCATAAAGGACATGAGCCATTACTATTTTCTTGTTGGAAAAATAAGCACATATAAATTGATGTGGGCATCACATCACATTACATCTAACTTTCGGATTCTCCCTGTGCAATCCAGTGGCAATGATGATATCATTATTGGATTTGAGCACGGGGGCATCACATCACATAACTTCACCAACTCTCAACACTTACAATCAATCACAAACTGAGATAGAGAGAGAATTATTGTGGTGCACACCTAAATCTATGGATCAAAACATCTCCACCTAAATCTATTGCGGTGGTTGTGACAGCAGCAATCAATGACGCGAAGGCGCTGAACTAAAAACATCAATCAACACACTCATGTTAAGAAATTCATAAGCAGAGCAATGTAGTTCTACATTTGTTAGCAGAATGAACTAACGTGACACTACTTTCGACCGCGAAGGCACAAAGGGTGGTAGAAAAAAACTTCTCATAATTTGAAGTTACACCAAAGCCTTTAGCAAACTTCAATTATTTGACTTCCTCCTGTTAAAAAAAACACAAAAATTATTGTCCCTAAACTTTAGGTTCTTACATATTTAATAGTTGTAGTTTGCCTCTATCCCAAACAGTGGATGTTAGTACAATGATCACTTTGACATTTATTAAAGTACCAAGCAAGCAACTAAAATACTGCATACCCCAAGAAAATACATACTGATTTAATAGGGAGTAACAAAACTACAACCTGCAATAAACATTATAAATGATTTACAAACCAAAAGTCATGGATCATAGACCACAAAGATTAAATTTTAAAAACAAATGCACACTTTACCCTCATGCATTAATGACATTCAATAAAAATAAATAAATAAGTAGTACCACTGGCACTTTGATGAAATATATATAGAGAGAGCAGAGTAAGTTCCAGATTCAAGATCTAAAAAAACATATTCACCATATTATGGTTTGGAAACCATTGATTTGGTCAAGCATATGTCCGTGCCTTTGGTAAAGCTAAGATTTTGGCGCACTCAACATCGAAAATGGATGCTGCAATCTACTTTATCTTCTTAACTTTCAACAAAAATCAATTTTTAGAGATATCTCAAATACCATCTGTCACTACAAAAATTATTTCTTAGAGATAAAATATGTATATCAAACATGCATTTAAAAAATGTATGTCAAAACATTGGAGTATCCCTATCTGCCCCAAATGCCAAAGATTATTTCAAGAGATTTAGGAAAACAAAATAATTCTTCCACCAAAGTTTAAACCAAGGCACCAATTTTTAAACCGAACTACACCAATCTTTCAACAAACTCGTACCATTACTTTTAGAGATGAAATAAGAGCACTTAAAAAAAATATTGATGAAGGAGATACCAATAAAATATAAAAAATTATATAATCATACCCAAAAGGAAAAAAAATTATGGAGTGAGATACTTCTCAATTAAGACTGAGAGAAACATAATTTAGAATATTTAGGCCTACATAGAAAAATAATTCAACCAAACAAAAGAAACCCTAACCAAAGATCTTGGTTAAATACCTCTTGATTTATGATCAAACCATGAAAATCAAACAAAAGAAGCCCTAACCAAAGAAACCTTGAAAAATTGCAAAGCGTGGAAGGAGCCCGTGTAAGTGTGTGTAAGAGAGAGAGAGAGATATAGATTACCTTTTGAAGCCCAACATCGGAGGCTGTGTTCTGGCTGCGCTAGATCATAGTGTGGGAAGGATGAGGGCATGGGAGGGTGGATGTGGTTGAAGAGAGAGGAGAGAATGTCGTGGGAACAATGAGAGGAGAAAGTGAGATGAGATGCTGAGAGTAAAGAAAAATGAAACCAAAATGGTATAATACTATTGTGCCCTTGTGTTTGAATTTTGAATGGAAGGGGGAACAAATTAGAGTATGTTAAAAGGGGGGGAATCCAAATTTGTAAGGGGTAAAATAGGAAATGCAAAAAAAACTCAAATAGATGACATCATACTTGAAGCTTATGACATACATAAGTTTTCTACTTTATTATATAGATATATATATATATATACAGTATAATCCGGCTAATCGTGTATATCTCTCGTAATATAACTATATTATCTCTTTTAAATTCAGAATATTAAACTTATCACAACTAGCTCGTATCCCAATTACATTAGAAATTCCAATTCGAAGCCCAAGAGTCTTTATCCCATTAGACTCTTAAAAATAAAAAAGTCTCACAACTTTAATTTTTCATTGCAGATTTCACACCTTGCACTAAAACAACTATAACTCACTCTACGGAAGTCCAATTTACTAGTGAGTCTATTATTCCACTAGAGAAGCCTCTTTCTCCATTGTACCTACCTTACTCCGGTACTAAGTTCACTTAACCATGTCACTCTTTATTCACCCCCGGTCTCTGACCGATTCTTATGTGACTAACCTAGAAATTGCATTCACTTTATTCTAAATCAAGGGAATTTACAGTTTAAAACCATCTGTAAGATTAATTTATGAGCAAAATATCATGCTCCTCTAACTATGGTGACCAGCGTTCCCACCATTTCACATTGCTCCAATGAGTGAAAAAAATTTCCTCAAATTTTCACATATGGGTAATTCCATACCCAACTGTAAGCAAGAGCTTCCGAGCCTTCTACTTGTTAATTCAAGTTTAGCACCATTCTCAAGTACAACGATTCTTGATAATTTTAACTACTATATTTTAGTAGTCGTTGTAGAAACCCATGATAATGCCACAAGGAAAATGACCTTTACTGCGGTCCTCATTTCTAACATCAACTTATAGCTCTAACTAAGCTTCGCTTCCTGTTGACCTCACCACGATCTTCCATGGTCGCCCTTCGTCGACCAACACACAAATCCTGAATGAGCGCGCAAAAGATTTACTATAATCTTACATAATGTCAGGAGAACGAAATTTCACAAGAAGATATCAACAATCATAATCATAAGGCTCTATATCAAATCAAAAGCAACGCAGAAAGCGTAATACGTCCGCACAGATTCCTAAGGACACTAGAACCTGATGCTCTGATACCACCTATGACACCCCTCCTAATAAAATACTGGGCGATCACTCCTATATCAAATTAAAACAGGAGTCTCATATGGTTCATTCTTAGCATCACTGTCGAAAACCAATTTAATTACTAATATCCTATTAGGCCGGCGTCAAAATTTTAATTAACTAATCTTTTTAACCAAACCATTGAAATAAAACAATTACAACAGTTTACATTCAGCAACTGAAATGAAATAAAATAAAATAATCGAACACTCGGTACAATAAAACAACCAAATCGAATGCCGCACTAAAAAAAGATAAAAGAATAATTGAGTACAGTTGGGCCATAAGCTTGAATGTTTCTACAATACCTCCTATCTAGATCTCAATGATAGAAGCGTCTAATATAAACCTGCTTGCATCCAGAGCTGCTGCAGCAAACATCTGACTCGAAAGAATTATCATCCAGGCGTCCCTGTGTCTGGACACCTATATATATATATATATAGCAAGAGAGGGGAAAATAGAGAAATGGGGTGTCTCGCGAAGCGAAATCCAAACAAGGAACCTCCCGATACACTACTACGTGACAATGTTGATCATCGGGATCCATTAGGCCTTCAGTACGTACCATATTTATACCATCCTGTATTTATTAATAGTTCTCATTAGAACCTAAGATTCATGTTCATATAAATCCGGATATTCATTTACCGGAAGTGATATCACCCTTTATTCATTATTTTCACTTTATACAAGGTTAGGTTATACGATATCTCATCTCATATATATAAACAATATACTATAGGCAACAAGTATATTAATCATCCACCGAACTATAATATAAATGGCTTAGTCATTCTCATTTACTAAGCATCCGTGGATTATCTCAAGTACACATATATGTTAATCACAATACATATATACATATATGGAACCCGTAGGCTCAGCTGCGGTGCACTCATACTCTGCTATCAAATCCCTGTACATCACGCACATAAGTATCACGCGTTCTGCATCACTCAGGAACGGTATCAATACAAATAACACATATTTGAGGTGAACATAGTTCACATATCCATAGTCAGCAGACTTATCGACTCACAAATAAGCCCTTCACAGTCCTATGTTCTTGAGGTACCAAATCTAAAATCCCCCTGAAGGCAACACAGGATAAGATTGTTCTCACATGAATGCCAATCTCCCGTGATAACAAGTATGGTAGGTATGTCATACACATAATAAACAATCATATAGGTACACATTCCACCTATATAAATATATCATCAATTTGGTATTGACACAATCATATTATAGTTATAGGTATTTCTCTCACCTATACATAATTCGCCATAGGTAATTATTTAACCCACGTATATAATAATATTCGGGCATACGCACAATCTGTATAATAAATTTCCTACGTAGTATATTTATCTCTTATGAATATCCTACGCATTTATCAATTTTGACTAATCCTCAATATATTATTTCTGAGATTTTCTTACCGCACGATGACAATACCAACAACACCGATATATTTATTCGTCCTATAAATAACGATAGGCATTCCTCTCACCTATAATAATTGTCATAAATAGACGTATTGGATGACTGCTTAATTCTCTTTAGCCCGTATCCTAAATTTCATCCTAGTCATCTCAAAAGATTTTACTCAACCAAAATTGGCATATAAGTGTATTTTCTACGCGCACAATTACTTATATAAAATTTTGCTCACCGAAACATCACCTCGAGTGTTACTCCTCCCAAACACCCCTATTTGGGTAAATCTTGGAGTTTACTTTCATCTAATCCAAGATATGTACCTTACTTAAAAAAAATATTTAAAAGTCCCCACACTATTTTTAGGAACCCCAAATATTTATCTCCAAAGAATTCTAGCTTTATTTTTCCAAAATCCGAGTGCATTTCCAAGTTGGTGATTTCACCCTGGAATTGCCATCTTATAAAAATCATAACAATTCAAAGAAAAATCAGAAAAATACGCGGTTGGCCCACACACGACCGTATCGAAAAGGTCTACAACTTTTGTGTTTTTAACGAGAGCTGAATCGGCTGTCTTCCTGTCCGAAATATGCCGGAGGTGACGCTGTTCACTATTCACCTTCTTCTCCAAAAATCCAAACCTCCATTAAAACACCTGCATGCTATTTATCTCCTCTCTCATCATCAACCAACCTCAAAGAACCATAAATACACATATATAAAGGGTTCTAATCATCCTAGAACCCATATTCAACAATTAATTTCAATAAATTTCAAGTTTCTCAAATTGGGTATTAATCGAGTTATATCCGTTTTAATCTTCCGAAAACCCGTTTGATCCACGAAATTTCAACCCAAAAATCTTTAGTTTTATACCAATTACAATATGAGAAATTAAACACACTAAATCATAAAGCAAGTTAAACACTTGCCTCGTGGATTAAATCCGACGATCACGAGTCGAATCCCGCGAATTTTGGCCGAAAATCTCTTCTTTTCTTTTCTTCTCTTTTCTTTCTTCTTCTTTCTTCTCTTCTTTATATATTCTCTCTCTCTCTCTCTCTCTTAGGGCTGATATTTGGGGTAAATGAGGGATGTCACCTTTTAAAATCCGAAATTGGGTATATACCTAATTATTAAATGACTCGTGTACTCATTTACGAGTCCCTACTAGTTCAAAAATGTTCAGAACCCAAATACTATCCCCGGGTACTCTATTTTGTCTATCTCAGCCATTCCGAACCCAATGGCGCAGTTGAAATCTCCATCCAAGTCACTTAACTAAAATTCACTATTTTGACTCAACACGTTCAATACGCGTATTTTTCAATTTAAAATATATCCTTTGTCGCTTTACCCAACTTGCGACATGTAATTAAAAATAATCCACTCATATACTTAGTCTCGTAAGAAAATATAATCCATGTAAATATTAATCTGACACTCGAAAACTAATATTTACTATTCACTTTATAACATTAAAATTATTTAATTTCACTCATTATTCCCAAAATTACTATTCATAATAATTCCTCAACTTGCCAAATTACATCCACCGTGCAATTTAAATACCTTTAAAAGTACGGGGTATTACACCTTGGAAATGTTAGGAGATGTAGTTCGACATTCTAAAGAGTTTGACCCCGTTCGAGGAGTCGACTTTGGTCTACCAGGCCCTAGAAGCATTTGGTGACCTCTCGGAGTAAAACAGATCATCCGTCCGTACAGTAAGTCAGAATTGCGCATGGGATGGACCATTGGAAAGGGGGTTTAGTGACCTTTGAAGATTCATTCAGTCTTGGTCGACCTGAAGAATTTGACTTTGGTCAAACGGAGCTCAGGAGTGTCCGGTGGCCTCTAGATCAGGGTTTGGGGAAAACGGGTCGTTCATTCGCATGGTAAGTTAGAATCATGCATGGGATGGACCATTGGAAAGGGAATTCATTACCCTTTTAAGATTCATTCTGTCTCGATTGAGCTGATAATTTTGACTTTTTGGTCAAATAGAGCCTGGGAGTGCCCGATGGCTTCTAGGTCAGTACTCGGGGTATGACCTGGGTTTGTAGTGATGAAGGGAGGTACTAGGGACCTAAGGAGAGTTTAAAGGGTAACAAAATTGAGTGTTTACAGAGCCCCTCGATGGGTGAGTTTGGAATAAATGATAGCCGTCGAATAGATACCGCATGATTCTTTTAAAAATAGGATGACAAATTCAGGGGGTCGAGGCCGATTCTGAGGATCTGGGGGGTAAGGATGACCAATTCAGAGGGTCAAGGACGATTATGAGGACCTAAGGGAGGAATACTAGGTATGGTTTAGAGGAAAGGTTTAGGTCAATTACTAAGGAGGTGCTGAGGATGATGGATTTTGTGGGTCGAAGACAATTCTGAGGGCTTGAAGATGAGGGTGATTGATTCTACGGGTCGAAGAAAATTCTGAAGTCTTGAAGATGAGGGTGACCGATTCTGTGGGTCAAAGCCAATTTTACGGGCTTAAGTTGAGATGACCGGTTCTGCAGGTCAAAGCTAATTCTGCGGGCTTGAAGATGAGGTGACTGATTTTGCGGGTCCAAGCCAATTCTGCGGGCTTAAGATGAGATGATCGATTTTGCGAGTTGAAGCCAGTTTTATGGGCTTAAAGATGAGTTGACCAATTTTACGGGTAAAAAGCTAATTCTACGATCTTAAGTTGAGATGATCGATTCTGCGGGTTAAAGCCAATTCTACAGGCTTAAAGATGAGGTGACCAATTTTGCGGCTCGAAGCCAATTCTGCGAGCTTAAGAAAATAAGGATGACCAATTCTGCGGGCTTAAGTTGAGATGACCAATTCCGCAGGCTTAAAGATGAGGTGGCCAATTCTGAGAGTCAAAGCCAATTTTGCGAGCTTAAGGAAACAAGGATGACCAATTCTACGGGTCAAAGCCAATTCTGTGGGCTTAAGTTGTGATGACCAATTCTATGGGTCGAAGTTAATTCTGTGGGCTTAAGTTGTGATGACCAATTCTATGGGTCGAAGTTAATTCTGTGGGCTTAAGTTGTGATGACCAATTCTGCGGGTCAAAGCCAATTACGTGGGCTTAAGTTGAGATGACCAATTCTGCGAGTCAAAGCCAATTCCGCGGGCTTAGGTTGCGATGACCAATTCTGCGGGTTTAAGTTGAGATGTTCTCGAGGAACTTTGCTGGGGAAGTTACCTTGTGAATTTCATTTGAGCTGGGGAGTCGATGGCTGGGGAAATCCTTATGATTTTGGAGATTTTGCAGAGGGATAGCCAATATTCCACTTGGGAAGTGATTAAGTGATCTAGGTTTTGGACGTATTGCTCGGGGAGGTCTGAGACATTTGGGGCATAGGAGGTGATCCTTAGATATCCTCCGGGGGTTTTTCCAGGAGGATATTCACTTGGCTTTTGAGAGTTCCACTGGGGAACTAGGGGTTTCTCTTGAGGGAATGTAAAATTTTCTTAGCGAAAATGTTCTAAATCTTTCCGGGGATTTTTTGAGGATTTTTCAGGATTTTTTGGTATTTTCTGGGAATTTTTGTACGAAATTTTAAGGGGGTGACGGTCGGCATGGTGCAGAGGCTGCCATTTGGAAATGGCACGAACTTTTGGACTGCCTCGGGAAGGTAAAGGGGCAGTGCCGATCGGTGGTTGTGGGGTCAATGCCGATCGTCATAACCCTTAGCATCTTATATAAAGGGGCGAATTCCTTTTATTTTTCATAGCTTCTTGATTTCTCTCTTTCTACGATTTTCCTCTGCAAATCGTTTTAGCATTCTGATCTCTAAGAAATGGCCGCCTTTGTGAGCACTGCAGCACATAAGGAATGGTTGACTGTTGATGACTGGGCGAATGTGCAGTGGATGGACAGGGCACCTCTTGCTTTGGGGAGAGAGAATTCCTTTGACGCATTCGAGCCAGTTGCAGATGAGCGAACCTTGCTAAGGGATCCGTCGTGTCATCGTTCTTCAAGGGTGGTGAGCCCCGGCTATTATGTAAGTAACCTCATTTTTGGCATTTTTATATTTTTTCTTGGTGATTTTCCTACCTTCTTGAATTTTTGACAAGGTTTTTTCTTTTGACAATCTGATATCTCTTTGAAGAACATGCATGCCCGTGGGATGACGGGTCTTAAGGACGTTTGGGAGTATCTTCCACCCGTGGTGCGTTGGGTGGTATCATCAGCAGGTTTTGGGAGGTTAGCATCTGTGCTGAATGAGACGCCTCGTTCGATAGCGATCTTATGTGCTCTGGGGAGAGATGGTGAGATACTGCCCATACTTTCTATTTTGGCTTTGGGGAGATGACCGTGACTCCCATAGACGTGCAGTAGTTGCTGGGGCTCGATTGTGACAAAGAGAAGATAAAGGTGGATCGCTCCCTGTGGCTTAGGCTGGAGGCAGTGCAGGCGACGCTCGGTGACATAGGGAGGATAGTTTCTAGGGATTTCATCCAGATGTTCTTGTTGAAGGATGTTTTGCTGAGTAGGGTGGTTGATGTGGAGGATGGACTTCAGGTGAGGCAGATGGACCGGTTGTTCATATTGTTGGTGCTAGGAGGTTTCATGGTGGCGTCGAGCAGCAACGTCGTCCATTTGTGGTTCTTGCCGTACTTGAGGATGTTTTCGAACATCTCACTTTATGATTGGGGGAGCCTGACTTTGGTGACCCTCTATTTTTCTTTGGATGCATTCAGCCGATGCTGTCGATAAACTTTTACTAGATCCACGTATCTGCTTGAGGTATTCTTCAGTTTGTGCATTATCCTTTCATGCATTCGCATTTTCCTTATGCGTCTTTTTTTTATGAATTCTTGTCTTTGACAGACGTGGTTCTATGAGGTGATTGATTATAATACCCAGCTAATTTCTCTGAAGGATGAGACTGTTGGAGACTTCTATCGATTGTATCGATGGCGGAAGGCCAATTGGCAGTCGTAGGGATCTCTTTCTCTGGAGGCGGTACGTCAAGTCTTGAATGGCCTGACCAGTGGTAGGTAAGACTATTTCCTCTTCAGTCTTGGTTTTTGCATGTTCTGATTCTGTATTGAATCATGCCTGCTGGGGACTTTCAGGTGACTTTTTACCCTCGGGGGATAACTATTCATGATACGGGGGCAACTGGGGTGAATGCGTAGATGAGCCATTTGCTAGAGCATGAGTTTGGCCATTATTGTTATCTTGGGGAAAAGGGTGGTTCGGTAGATTGCTGAGGAGGAGGTGATGGTCCCACTTTCATAACCTCCTACGTCCATGAGGTGGGAGTGGCTGTTGCCGGAGGATGCGAGGATCGCGGCGATGATCGACGAGTCCTACATACGACTGGGGTGAATGCGTAGATGAGCCATTTGCTAGAGCATGAGTTTGGCCATTCTTGTTATCTTGGGGAAAGGGTGGTTTGGTAGAGTGCTGAGGAGGAGGTGATGGTCCCACTTTCATAACCTCCTACGTCCATGAGGTGGGAGTGGTTTTTGCCGGAGGATGCGAGGATCGCGGCGATGATCGACGAGTCCTACATATTGTACACTGATACGGTTGCACCGTATGACTATATGGACTTTGTGATGAGCTGGTTGATGGCGCCCAGCATATATTATACCTTGCCTTTCCCTCCTACAAGTTTGAGTCGGGCGGGGGGGTCTTCCCTCAACGGGGGTGGTCCGTCGACGTCTGCGGCGGCGGCGACTTCAGAGGTTTCCTTCGTTCGATTGCATACGCCTTCATACAACATTCGAAGGGCTGATGGAGGGATGGTACCCATGTTGCACCATCCTTATGCGATGGATCCGAAGGAGCTGGGTTTGATAGAGGAGGTTCTTCATCCTGGGGTATACCTTTATGTTCTTTTCCTCTTTTTGGTTTCTTTTTGATCCTTTTTTCTTTGATACTGATTTTGCCTTTTTACTTGCAATAAGTTCGGGTGTTGACTACTTTGTCTGAAGGACATTAGGGACTAGATATCTTCGGCGACTGCTTATATTCAGGATGCGGTCCCGATTCCTTCTTGTTTGGTGCCGTCTTCTTCATCCGTGGAGGACTCTAGCTCGGGTAGCGGTGGTACGTCGTCTCGCCGTAGGGGAAAAAGAGCGCGTCACCGGGGTGGAAGCTCTTAGAGAGAGAGGGAGAGAGAGAATGTGTGTTCGGGCTGATTCCGGTTGTTTTTGCTTTTCTTTTATTTCCTGCAAAATTTGATGTAACACAGAAGAATATATATATATTCAATGCAATGGTTTTTTTTAATTATCTTTTGTTAATGGTGAATGCATGCACATGCGCTTTTACTTTGCTGCTGAGACCGTAAAAAGAGATATTTTTGGGATTTGGAGGAAAGTTTTAAAAATAAGAAATTATATAGGGGTGGAAGAGGATATTGGAAATTTTGTTTGAGAATATCAATTTATTTTTTATTGAGCTCTTGATTTTGACAAAAGAGGAAAAAGGAAAATTTTAAAAAATAGGGGGTTACCGATTGGCAAGAACCTTATCCTGCCTATCGGTAGTCAAGTCCAATCCCATCAATTCAAAGCTTTGATTAGCTCCCTTTTCAGCCTTTTATACTTTGTGGGATAGGATTTCCTCCGATTTCTGTAGGGGTCATGTTTTTTGTGAGGGTTTTCAAGTATAAAAAGGGATAAGGACGGAGTGTTTTCATCACACCTTCACATTCTTACTTACTTGGCTACTATTTCTTAGTCTTACCAGATAGATCTCCCTGGTAGCATTGAGTTTGCTAACTACCTGTAAGCCTTGGAAGCAATGTGCTCTTATAATGTCGACTATGATGCTTTCAATATGCGTCGAGTTTCTTTGTGGAGCAACCGTCCCATTGAGTGGAACATGTTGATGGCGACGATACAATTTTGGTATCCCTAAGATCATGTATTCCGCTTTGGGTTGGATGAATTTTGTCCTACCTACGAGGAATTTTCTGTCATGCTGGGGATAAATCCCAGTGTTACTACAGCTCTTCCTGAGTTTTCCCGTTGTCTTAGGGATTTGTTGACTGGTTTTTTTTGTATTTCATCTTCGGCATCTAGACCACTGGTTACTGGGGGATTGATCTTCCTTTTGGTGGTGTTACATTCCATGCATTTGCAAGAGGCTAGGGGTGCTGGATACGTCGGAGTCGTTGTTTTGGGCATAGTATCAAAATTGCTACTTGTGACTGGGGAACTACTGGTGGACCCACAACTTGTAACCATTACTTTATGGATGTCATACCATCGTAATCCTGCGGCAGTGATACTAGCGAAGACTTTGAATGCTCTGGATACCAGGCGAGAAGGTCATTCTGACTTTCTGAGGGGTAGCCCCGTGATGCTGCTCATGCGGTTGTCTAAGAGACTCTACCTGGTGACTCCTCTAGAATACCCTTTATTAGTTGTACTCAACTTCTTTTCGCACTATTTCATCAGCGTCGACTTGGACATCGAGAGTTGGGAGAACTGGTTTGTGGAGCATGGGGCTCTAAGTCTGTGTTGGTCAGTGCCTTGGTGGGGACAGTTGATGCCTATTCTGGAGCTGGGAGAATACCCGTATGTTCGACTGGTTGATCTCAGATAGGCCTCTTTCTATTTCCCTTGGTGGCTTCTGCATCAATTTGGCTAGTAATAGGTCGTACAACCTCGAACACTAGACTTCTTTCCGGTAGAAGATTTGACTGAGCGTCTGCGCGTGTAGCTTGGATTTATGTGGGAGAATCGGCGTCCGTCGACCCGTCCTTCTCAGTCTGTTGGGAGAGTTTGGCATATCCATGGGGATTATATGAAGTGGTTGTGGAGGAAATTGGTCAGCAAGATGTTGGTAGTGGATACTGGACAAAGGTGGCTTGTCTTATTTAATACCATGGAGGGTGGTGTTGTGGTTTTTTCGAAGTTGGTTCTGGCTTATCGGTCCATGGAGCGCCTGCGGCACTCCGTTCAGGCAGGGGCAGCTTAAGTACCCCAGGATTTAGATAACGATGATGTAGCGGGCTCCTCTGGTTGTTATGGATAGGACTCTTGGAGAGTTTATTTTGTAATGGGGAATAAATGTGGGAATTTTATTTTGGCTTTTTTAGGAAGGTAGGGGGAAGGGAGTTATCCGTTCCTTTTATCATGTAATTTGTATTGTAATTTCTTATTCGTGAAATAAACAAGTTTTTGATCATCCAGCTGTGCCTTTTGATGAGTTTTGCGTTTTTAAATTATCTATCCTGATCGCTAAGGCATACATAGTCCTTTTTTTCAAGTATATGTTAGAATGGACTATTATTTTTGGAGATAAGAAAAGAATAGTATTTTGTGAAAAAGAAAGGGTCATGTCCATGTAAGGTGAATGAGCTGCCTACGTACCTCTGGGGTTTTGAATATTTTTAAATTATTTGAAAATGGTTTTGCAGATGATCAGGCCCATGTAGTTCTGGGTATAGGGAGATGAAGATTTTTTTTTAGAATTGAAGAGAGATGAGAAAACTCATAGTGCGCCGAGATTTCAGACTAGGGGTCAAATTTCTTGAGACGGTCCAGGTTGACTAGGCGAACCATCTCCTCTCCATCTAAGTCAGTGAGCATGGCGGAACCGCCGAACAAGATCTTCTTCACAATGTAGGAGCCGTTCCAATTGGGCTTTAATTTCCCTCTGGGGTCCCAGATGGGCTCTACTATTTCTTTGAGGGCTAAATCCCCCTCTCGGATACCGCGGTCCTTAAATCTCTTATTGAATGAATGCGTTATTAGGCGATGGTACCCTTGTATGTGGTATAGAGCTTTCAATCTCTTTTCATCTAGGAGGGTCAACTCGTCAAGATGGCTTTGGCACCAGTCTGTTTCACTAATTTTTCTCTCAAGCATGACGCACATCGAGGGTATTTCTAGCTCCATGGGTAGGACTACTTCCATGCCATAGACTAAAGAGTAAGGGGTATCCCCAGTAGAGATTCGAATTGTGGTTCGGTGGCCCCAGAGGGTGTACGAGATTCGATCAGCCCAATCTCGATAGCTTTGGGTCGTCTTACTGATGATGGCCTTGAGGTTCTTGTTGGCGACTTTGACTTCACCGTTGGTTTGAGGTCGGTAGGGAGAAGATTTGTGTTTCTGAATCCCATACTCGTTGACCACTTCTGTGACTTCTGCCTCGAAATGCAACCCATTATCTGATACTAGCTCGTGCGGGATCCCAAATCGGCAGATGATCTTTTTCTTGATGAGTTTGGCCACTTTCTTGGTGTTCAGTACTGTGTATGACTCAGCTTCGACCCATTTGGTGAAGTAATCAATGGCAACTAGGATGAACTCATTACCATTGGAAGCCTTTGGTGTAACTTTCCCTATGATGTCGATACCCCTAGTGGAGAACGACTAGGGAGAAGTCAGGTTTTATAATTCACGCGGAGCCAGATGCTGAAGGTTGGAGAATTATTGGCATTTGAGGCTTCTCCGGATATAAGCAGTACAATCCTGGGTCATGGTGGTTCAGTAGTATCCTTGTTGGATTATCTTCTTGGAAAGTATGTGACCATTCATGCGGGGTCCGCATTCCGCACTATGGATCTTCTGCATTATCTTTTCAATTTCAGCCCCTGCGATACAGTGCATATGAGTTCCATCGAAGTTCCTTTTGAGCAGTGCTTTGTGATAGATGATGTATTGGGTAGCCAGTCTTCGAAGGGTTGCTCGATATTTCTTGTTGGAACCCTCTAGATACCTACCATTCTTTTGTAGGCGCCAAATATCATAGTACCAACAATTGGATAGCTCGAGCTCTTTTGTGGTGACAAGCTCAATATGGTAGCAGTGGGGTGGTTTATCTTGCTTTTGAACAAGGAAGGGAGTCATTATGATTACTTTGGGCATGTCGACCATGGAGGCCAAGGTAGCAAGGGTATTGAATATGTTATTCTTTGCTCGAGCTAGGTAATGGAAGGTGATGTCTTAGAATTGGGAGGCTAATTCTTCTAAGTGGGCATGGAAGGGTTGGAGTTTCTCATCCTTGACTCTCCATTTTTTGAGCACTTGACCGATAATGAGGGTAGAATCCCCATAGATGTCTAAGCATTGAATACCTTTCTTGAGAGAGCTTTGAGGCCTACCGTGCATACCTCGTATTCAGTCATGTTATTGGTATAAGGGAAATCCAACTTGATTGTGATGGGAGTGTGGGAGTCATTTAGGGCGATCAAAAGTATCCCAATTCCATATCCCTTTTTGTTAGCAGCGCCGTTAAAGAACATTTTCCATCGGATATTATCCTGGGTAGTGGAAAGGACGTTTTCATCTGGAAATTCAAAGATCCATACATTGGCTTCATCCATGGGGTAATCAGCGAGGGTGTCAGAGATGGCTCTTCCTTTCATGGTTTTCTACGTGACGTACACGATATCAAACTCGGCTAGGAGCATTAACCATCGGGCCATTCGATTGGACAAGGCGGGTTTCTCAAGTAGGTATTTGACGGGGTACACTTGGGATACAAGTTTGATGGGGAAGGCGATCATGTAGTGCCACAACTTTTAGGTGACCCAGATAAGTGCGACACACGCCTTTTCCAAAGTAGTGTAGTTGACCTTGTATCCAGCCACTTTGCCACTGGCATAATAGATGGCTCTTTCTTTGTGGGAATTTTTAAGGTATTGGGCTAGAAAAGCTCCAGCTGCAGTGTCGATTATTGTTAGGTATAGGAGCAAGGGGAGACCAAGCTGTAGTGGCATGATTACCGGGGGTTAGGGCAGATATTATTTGATTTGGTCAAAAGCTTCTTGGTAGGACTCATTCTAAACATTAGTTGAATCCTTTTGGAGGAGTTTGAAGATAGGTTCGTAGATGGAGGTTAGCTGGCGGATGTATTGTAATTTCTCAAGGAAACCTCAGACTTCTTTCTCTGTTCGGGGAGGTGACATCTCAAGTATGGATTTAAGCTTGGAAGGATCTGCTTCTATCCCCTTCTCACTGACCATGAATCCCAAGAGTTTTACCTTTTTAATGCCGAAGACGTATTTCTGCGAATTGAGTCTCATCTGATACTGTCGCAATCGTTCGAAGAACTTTTGGAGAGCGGGAACATGACCTTCTCTAGTCTTGAATTTGATAATCATATCATCCACATAGACCTCAACATCTTTGTGAATCATATCGTGCAGGATGGTTGTGGAAGACCTCTGGTAGGTAGCTCCAGCGTTCTTGAGACCAAATGGCATCACAGTGTAACAAAAGGTTCCCTATGGGGTGATGAACGCGGTCTTTTCTTGGTGGTCTGGGTGAATTTTATTTTGGTTGTATCTGGAAAACCCGTCGACAAATGACTTGAGAGACTGACTGGCTGTGTTGTCCACGATCATGTCGATATTGGGTAACGAATAATCATCCTTTGGAGAGGATTTGTTCAAGTCTCGGTAGTCTACACACATTCGAACCTTCCCTCCTGATTTCGGTATAGGCGCTATGTTGGCTAGCCACGTGGGATATTCGATCACAAGAATGAAGCCCACGTTTAACTATTTGACCA
This sequence comes from Sambucus nigra, assembly GCA_949130495.1. Taxonomy (NCBI): domain Eukaryota; kingdom Viridiplantae; phylum Streptophyta; class Magnoliopsida; order Dipsacales; family Adoxaceae; genus Sambucus; species Sambucus nigra. Next base: position 70,530,403 of record OX422211.1, on the reverse strand, counting down.
CCTCTTCTTTGACCTTGAGCGACCATTTGGTGCAGAGCTTTCTCAACTTTTATTTAGCTGACTTGTAATCTAGGAGAGTGGGGATCTCACGTTGAGCTATTTCGAGATCAATGCCGGTCATATCATCATAGGACCATGCGAAGACATCCACGAATTCCTTTAACAATTCTTCAAGTTGTGCATGCTCATTCTCGTTAAGGATAACCCCTATCCTAATCTCGCGCAGTTGGCTACTAGAATCGAGTTTAATAACAACAGTCTCTTCTTCATTAACTTGAATGTGGTTATGTTATTTATTGTTAACCTTATTTAGATCAGTTAAGAATTATTCATTTATAAAATCATCATCATCAAAAGTTTGATTAGAATCCAAATAATTAATGTAAGGCACAACAAGATACTCAAAATCTTTGTTTATTTCATTGATAGGAAAAAAAACACTGAGAACCTCATCAAAGGAGTACTCAATTACATTTGAGCGAGGATAGACAACAGAAGAAGAAATATGGTAAACATTGGGATTAGGGGAACTTCAACAGGTAGAACTGGCGCAACATGCCAGGTGAGGAGAGGTGTATCAGTAACTTTAATCAGTTGGAATGGATCCGATGATGTAGTGCCTGAGTGAACCATACATAGTGTTAGCCCCAGTATTTGTAAGTTGAAGGAATCTTCGGAGTTACTTTCCTCAGTCTCTTCGGTATCTTTGATGAGTAGTTGTACATGGTGTTGGGAACTCTCGGCCCATGGGTAGCTGGCTTGGAAAAAGATCTCCATTCCAGGTTACATCTTCTTATCTGTATGGTCATACCATGGTTCTGGAAAGCCGTAAAAAGGGAAGTATTCACCCTCTTTGATGAATCATCCATTGAAGGAGTCACCTGGGATAGTCTAGATGCAGTCTAGTCCTCTCTTTGGTCGAGACTGGCGGATTATTCTGAGCTCTTGTTCTGACGGTTGATACCCCAAACCATAAGGAGGGAAAGATTTCTTCAGTTCAATCGTCTCAAGTATCCCTTGCTGTATTTGTCCTAGCCCCAGTCTAGGCATGAAGTGCATGTTTCTGAATATATGAATCACATTGACGTTGCCATGAGGGTTGTATTATGGACAAACCATTTCTTAGAACGCATCCTCTGCTGGGAGTAGAGGTGGTTCAACTCAGAATCCTGATAGGAGCATATCATTTGATCCGTGCTGTATCTCAAGAATTGGACTGCTGGTACTTGCACCTTTGACATTGCCGTTATCGCCCAAAATGGTGATGACCCATCCGTTGGCAAAGAACTTCAATTTATTATGGAGTGAAGAAGACACACCCTTGATACCGTGGAGCCAAGGCCATCCTAGCAACAAATTAAAACAAGGTGGGATTTCAATTACTTGAAATTTGATGATAGGGTTTATAGGGCCAACCCCTATTACAAGATTTATGGATCCCATCACCTCCCGATGGGTATTATTATAGGCACGTACAACAGTGAAGGTTGTAACGAGGTCGCTTTCTTTTAGTCCTAAACATTTGAAGGTTCTTAGTGGGCAGACATTCAAGGAAGATCCATTATCGACAAGAGAGAGTGGTACGACCTTCCCCATAACTTCGATGGAGATGTTGAGTGCATGATTGTGGTTTGGCCCAATCGTAGGGATTTCTTCTTCAAAAAAGGATAGCATTCGGGTAGAGGTCAAGGATTCAACCAAATTTACCGCTACTTCTGGTGTGGTAGAAGGAGGAACCGTGGGTCCAGTGAGCAACTTGATCAAAGCATTTCTGTGTAGCTGAGAAGATATGAAAAGCCCTTATAAAGTGATGTTAGCTTGAGTTTTCTTTAGTTGATCGAGGGTCTTATTTTCCTCGATGGTCATTTCTGACATATGAAGGTTTTCAACGCTGTTCCCTTTGTCATTGGCTAGTAGTGAACTTTGGACTCTGGTAATGCCTCCCTGATCTAGTCATGTGATTTACTAAAGAAAGGAAGAAAATCAATCCCATTTCCTCGTCAACCTCGGGTTGTTTCACCACCTTGTTTATTTATCCAAGAAGTTCTTCAAATGATATAATCCCACACATGTCAGCTATCGGGCCAGTTTTCTCTGAGGCTTGCTCTTCATTTGAATCTTTGAACTCTTCTCCCCATCCGGTGGAAAAATTATGTCTTTCCATTTAAAGTCAATGCATTCCACAACTTCAGCGGCTTCTTCATACAGGTCTTCCCATTCGGTGGGGATATGTAAGGGTGAAGAGACTAGGCGCCCTTGTACCTTCAGAGTGTCAAGTAACTCAACCATACTACAAATATCGTTGGTTCACCTGAATATCTCTGCTATAACCTAGACAACATCATCTAAGCTGACTTCATCGGTTGGTACTACCCAACTGTCTGACTCTCGAGCCTATTTTCGTGCTTTCAAGAACAGTGTACTAAATCTCTGGCGATCAATGATCATTTGTGAGGCCAATTTCAGCCCGAACTCTAGGAGTTGGTTTAAGACATCTGATAATTCCATACTTTCATTTTCAGAATGGGTATGAACAATGATCCATGCTCTGGTAAGGAGTGACAGTGCCTGATCAGTGAGGCTAGCGGGGTGTATGAGGAAATATGGGAAGGTTTGGAAGGGTTCAGGAGAGTATATGGGTGTGATTTGAGTTGAGGGATCAAATCTTGGGTTCATTTTTAGGAAGATAGCATTGGTATGATTTGGAGTGGGTATTGAGTAGTGTTTGGATTAGGATTAGCTCATGGGGCAATGGTACTCCGATAAATTAGACCTTAGATTACATTTCAGAGGTGAAAGCACTAGTCGATGGTATGGGCATCTATTTGGTGAAAGGCACAATGGGCGTCTGCCTTGAAGTTTTCTGGGAGAGGATTTGGCAAAGGACGGGGATCCAAGGGTTTGATAAGGTTTTGGCTCAATAAGGCTTGATAAACTTTAGAGAGGGGAGCATGGAGATCGGTGTATTTTTTTCGGACTGGGATAGGACGACCTTCTGGTGCTCACGAGGTGGTTAGTTGAGAGATGTTATTTATAGTTGAGATTGTAGCACTGGAAGGCTTATCAAATTTCCTGGGGGTGAACTATCCGGACACCTTCTTTGGTTCGATATCTGTTTTAGCAAGACCTTCTTCGATTTCTACTCCTGCTTCTCTAAGAGCTCAAAAGTGGGGATAGTATTGTCCTCCCATGGTTGCTCGAATATGGGGTAAGAAATTCTTCTTAACTATGGTGATTCCGATTGGTCATGGTTGCTGCTTTTTCCCTCCATTGGGCTATGAAGTTAGTGAATGATTCCCCAAATTTCTATTTGAGCATCTCTAAATCACAGTGGGTGACCTCAAGATCTTCATTATATTTGTACTATGACATGAATTCTCGGGCTACATACTCCCAACTACGAATTGTGGACTCTTCGAGAGACAAAAACCATCGGAGGGCACTATCCTTTAGAGTTTGCTAAAACAATTGGGCCATCACTTTTTCAGAAGCCCCTAGTAGAGTTATAGAATGGTGATAGCTACGGAGATGAACAATCGGGGGTCCACTTCCTCCTAATTTCTTGATATTTGGCATCTTAAAGTTCTCGGGTAACCTCGCTTTAGGATAAGAAGACATGTGGGTGTAGTCCATGTAATTCCCATAGATTCTGACTTGGTCAAACTTCTTAGTGAGCATCTTGAGGTCTTCTTTGACCTTGTTCAACTCCTCCTCTTTCGGATTAATGATCATAGGCGAGTTGGCACCATGCTGGGCAAGGTTCGGCATTGGAAACTGGGCAGGCGGCGAACCATTAGCAGGAGGGGCACGTAGAGCATGCTGATACTCTTCAGGAACCTAGATAGGCTCGAGTGGATCCATAGCACGAGGGAATAGGGCCTCAGGCTCTTGAGGAACGGGAATCTGGTTTCGTTGCATCTCTCGGACCTTAGTCTAGAGGTTGTCAATCTTAGACACTAGCCGAGCTAGGACTGTCGTCAGATCTGGCTGCACAACGGGTACTTGATTTGTGTTTTCCATGGATGGTGGATGGATTCTGGAATCAAAAGAAGTAACAGGGGAACGGACAAAACTCTAGGGGTGATTTGACTGAAGACCAAAGCCAATAAGGAGCCAGGCCAAGGGCTTGCGATCGACCTGAGAAGGCGCAAAATGGGATTAATTTTTTTGAGAAAAAGGATGAAAATATTTTTGACACATTTTTTTAGATTGAAAGACAAAATATTTTTAGCTTTTTGATAAAGAGGGGAGAAATGTTTTTGGATTTTTGATAAATAGGGAGCAATGTTTTTGGATTTTTGATAAAGAAAAGGAAAGATTTTTTTGGGAGACGGTCTCAACATGATTATTATAATTATTATGTTGGCCCTTGTATTAAATTCTCCTATATGCAAAATGAAATTTTGAACGGGATCCGAGCCTGGAAAAATTGGGTTTGTAATATATGCAAAGCTATGGCTGGACTTGTGACCAGGCTCACGGATAGGGTCCCATTTTAAAAATGAGAAAAAATTCGGGTGGCAGGCCGACCCAGAATTTTGACAGAGTTTTGGGTTAAAAACGACAATCTTATATGTGTGTCCTAGGCATGACACCTATATGCGGGTATGCAGTTAGTTAGGTGAATCGAAATGGGTTCCCCCCTTTGGTGTGACTTCCACGATATACGTCTTGCTCTTGCGGGAAATCGGTACGTGTGGACAAGCCATTTGATATACCTGAGTGTACGTGAATTGCCTCACCATATACCTCGTGGGGACGATACGTGTGAGAGAGAATTTCATATACTCGGCGTACATGAACGAGTTCCCTGTGATATACCTCCCGTCATGACTTCGGTCAAGTGGTACGATGCGGGGGAACCGTTCGATATACGCTGAAGGTACATGACGAATGGAAGGTGAGAGTTATATTGCTTAGGCTAACTTCGCCCTTCCGGACCAGCGCCCATCACGAAGTGACCCTCCAGTTACTGGACAAAATTTGGTCAATCACAATGCTCTTTGGTGATGTCGTGTGAATCATGCATGATTCTCTTATGAGAATGTCTTTCTTGATCATGCCAAACAAGGAGAAAAGTACAAGTACTAGTGGTACATCAAGTATGGATGGGTGATGCGTACAACACATGGATATATGTGATCCTAGGTGCGCATGGTGCGAAGTGTACATGGAAAATTATCTACAAGTGCGTGAATAGAAGCATAAGCATGGGATACACATGAAAAAGGGGAAGATACAAAAATGGGGGCAAATATAAAGAAACATAATACCCATGTAAATAGAGTCTAGCCCTCAAAATAATATCCCCAATAGAGTCGCCACTGTGGCCATCCCCGATCCTCGCGGAGGTCGGGAGCTTTAGGATCCTAGGTCCCGCGCATTCCTCTCGAGAGCGCTTCGTCCGGTGTCATTGATGAGGTGAAAAATGTAGAGAGATGGAGTCGCCAGTCTATTTTACTCAAAATAGACAAAAGAAATGGAGCCATCCCGAAGGACAACATCCAAAGACATACTGATGCATATGAAACCAAAATGATTCAAAAAGGGTCCGGAGGCTAAGTTACGAAATGGGAAAGTATTAGGCACCCATTCCGCCCTTACGGTCTCTCATGGGTTTTTGCTATTTTCCATTATTTTCCCCGTGATATGTGTGCATGTGTATATGTAGTGGAGATAGGAGTCATCGACTTGTACCATGGAAGAGATAAAGTGAGTCATCCGTAGGAATGTAAAGATAATGTTAGAAAATAGGATTTGCGCGATCATCCTTGCGTTGATCGTTATAATGGAACGATAATGTATGTGGAATAATATGCCACTGAGAACATATATATGCATATATATATATATATATATATATATATATATATGTAATCTAAGAGAATTGACACTACAAGAAAAATGAATATTAGGGACTGGAGTATTAGGGACGACCGTGTCATTTTGTCCCTTATGTTATATCAAAAGGGACGGTTTTAATTATCGTCCTTTTTGATAGTAGAAAAAGGGATGGTTTTTAAAAACCGTACTTTTTTATATGTATAAAAAAGGACGGTAATTAAAACTGTCCCTTAAAGTATATGTGATTTGTTTGCGTTGATTTTTTGCGGTCTAATATAAGAGAGGGATTTTTAAACCGTCTCTATTACTATACCAAATGGGACGAATTTTAAAAATCCGTCCCTTTTACTATAACAAAAGAGATAGTTTTAAAATCCGTCCCATTTAGTATAAATTGATTTTTTATTTTTTCCAAATGAGTATTTGGGACAGTTATTTTTAACCGTCACTTTTAATATACCAAAAAACACGGTTTTAAAATCCGTCCATTTAGTATAAATTTATTTTTATTTTACCCAAAAGAGTATTTAGGACGGATATTTTTTACCGTCCCTTTTAATATAGCAAAAAAGACGGTTTTAAAATCCGTCCCTATTAAGATAGCAAAAGCGACGGTTAAATCTGACCCTTTTAATGTTTTTCCTAATTTTCCCCCCACTTTTTTTCATTTGTTCCAAATCTTGCCCTAACTCTACATACCAAACTCCCGCTCTCGCGCTCCGCCTGTGCCTCTCCCCCTCTGCCTCCGCCCTATCCCTATCGCTTGCGCAGCCTTACCCCTCCGCCTCTTCCCCTGCGTTGCCTTACCCCTCCGCCTCTCCCCCCTGCGCATCCCTTACCCTCCGCCTCTCCCCCTGCTCAGCTCCTGAGCCTTCACCTCTCCCCTGAACAGATCCACCCCCTCCGCTTCTCCCCTGAGCATCCCTACCCCCACTCCACCCCTCCGTCTCCAAGCATTTCATCCCTATCCTCCCTCACACACAACACATGTATTATCTCTCTCCGACACACACACACACACACACACACACACACACACACATACAATATCTGTAGTGATTTGTTTAGACATTTGTAAGAGATTTTTTCTTAAATTGTTATCATATTAGTTTGGGCATTTTTTACAGTTTTGTTTAATGAATCGTTTACATCTTTTAACAGACTCGTTAGGGCTTTTTATACATTTAATATCAGTAAGTGTAAAGAAGATTTTTAATTATTTATAGCAAACCAAATTTAAAAAATAAAAAATAAAAATTAGATTGGATTATTGGTTCGGACTACCGGATTGTTAACAAATTCGGTTTCGAATCTGAAAATGTCAAAACGGATTCTAGATACAAAATTTAACATTTTTATGGGTTTCCCATGAGCCAAATGAGAACGAAGGGTTTCATTTTTTTTCCAGTTTATTGTTGCTTTGTACTCCATCCATGTTTAATTAGGAATTCGTGTTTAACTCTCAAAAGTTTAAACGAAAAGGGCCTTTAAGAAAAAAAGACCTAAAATCAAAATAGATAACTAACTTAGAACTTCGTTTGTTGATTTTAATCCTATTATATACTTTATGTGACGCCTTTAATTTCTTTACTCGAGATATTATATCAACTACTGAAATATGGCATGACTATTGTACTGTGATCTCATATTTTTCAAATGCAAAACATAGTTTTCTCATTATAAAGATTTGTATTTTAAACAACATTGAACATATAGTACGAAAGAAAGTTGTCTTAATTCATCACAGAGAGAATTCAAAATCTCTTAGGGTTGAGAAACGAAAGGGAACTTTATCGATTTAGAGAGAGCAATATTTTGAGTCTATGCATACGAACACTTTTAGAACATTGATATATATGTATGTATATATATATATATATATATATATATATATATATATATATATATATATATATATAGTTGTTACTCTAATGCAATTGGGTCTCTCTCTCTGTATATACACACACACAAATGATATTCAAATGCAATTTTGTTCTTTTCGATTGTCTTATATTACAACTAATATGATAAGGCAAATGACTCTTGCCTCCCAAAATGAGACTTCAAGCTATCTTTTTTCCCTCTTGCATAACCTTAATATTAATATCCACACTAATGCACACGGTATTCCCAGTGTTGACATTTAGAGTTCTTATTGTCCCCTCTCCCCTGCGCCACCTCCTATCCCCTACACCCACAACGACATCCCCCTTTCTCTTATTAAGTAGTTGGTTTCTTGATCATTGGTATCTTAATTTTCATCTCAATCAGGTACGATTTTCATCTTTTAATCATTGGTTTCTTGATTTCATTATTTTGTATTGAAATGTTTAGGACTGGGGTTTTTCATTTAGAGTTGTTCATTTTGTGTTGAAATGTTTAGGTTTATAGCTTTTTTATTTAGAGTTGTTCATTTTTCATATTTTGTGTTTTGGTTTTGAATTTTTTTTTTTGGTTCTACCATTTTTCTATGAGAATTTATTCAGTGTTACATAGGTTGTGTATGCTACTTTGTTGACAAAATGGCTAAGTAGTTTAAGCTTGAATCATTACCTGTTAAAGTTTGAAGTGATAAATATGTTCATGTTTGGTTATTTGAAGTGTAGACGAGTGGTCCAAATTTTGTTATTTAAGTCTTGAATAGTTTATACATAGTTGGCTCACATTTGTTCACGGGTGGCAATTCGGGTTAGTCATGTCATTTTCGGGTCACGTTGATTTTGATTTGCGTATAAGTTTCAGGTCGGTTGATGCCTAATAATTTATTCTTGTGTATTGTATAATTTTTAGAGTTGGCTGATGCCTAATAATTTATTCTTGTGTATTGTATAATTTTTAGGATTGGTTGATGCCTAATAATCACTACACCAAAACTGGCGATTGGTCACGGCCAAAATCCCTGACCAAACCTGTGGGTCGCGGACTTGGGCCGTGACCATTTCGGGCGTGACCATTTTCGTGGGTCGCGGCCCAAGTCCGTGACCAAAAAATGGTCACGGCCGAGAGGGGTCACGGCAGATGGTCGCGGACTTAGGCCGTGACCCATGCCGTGATGGGTCGCGGCTCTAATCCGTGACCCATAACCGTGACAAATTGGTCGCGGCCAAAGTCCGCGACCCATGTGCGTGACAAAAAAAAATTAAAAAAATTGGTCGCGGCCCTTGTCCATGACCCACAACCGTGACAAATTGGTCGCGGCCAAAGTCCGCGACCCATTTGCGTGACAAAAAAAAAATTAAAAAAATTGGTCACGGTCCTTGTCCATGACCCACGACCGTGACAAATTGGTCGCGGACTTTGGCCGTGACCCATGTGTGTGACAAAAAAAATTAAAAAAAAATTGGTCGCGGCCCTAGTCCGCGACCCATTACCGTGACAAAATTACCTTTGTCTTCTTGTTGGGTAAGGCTTTGAGTACTTTTCTGGTATAATTTTGACTTATTTAAATTTATTTTGTTGGGTTGTATTGGCATGGAAACTATTATTTATTTTTTGAAAAATTAAACTGATTGTTAAATCTGTGCGAGCGTGGGCGGAGATAACGGAGGAAGTTTAAAACATAGCGATCATAGGCGATCAACACTGAAATGGTAATATTCTAGTTAGAGTTAGGGTTTGAGTTTTATTTGTGATGATTCGATCGATCTGTTTTATTTATCTCGTCTTTATTTATGTGTAGGCGCTTCAAGCTCGTTATCATTAGCGATGGCGGAACTTCATTTGGAGTTCGATTGAGAAGTGAGAGCAGTTTTGAGGGTGTTGGTCACTGACGTCAGCCACATCAACACCAGATCTCAGGTATAATAATATACACATCTCACATTCTCTAAGGTTTCGGATCTAACTAGTAATGCTCCAAATTTTAATCTCTCTTACATTTAGTTTGACTCAACAAATATTCCATCCAACTTTGCTCCAACTAGCTTGGGTATTGTTGGCGCATTTGTATCTTGTCACTTCCAGTGGGTGGGTGGGTGGGGCGGCAGTACATAACTTTTGAACAAAGAATAGTTAGGGTGAACACTAGAAAATAAGGCGTTATCCAATGGATTGCCACTTTCTAGGTTTAAGGCGTGTCAATTTCTCTACAATGGTCCACATTAAACTAATTGGTAAACATTTGTTTATTAGCTTAAAGTTATTCTTGATTAGTCCGAGCTGAATCGAAAAGATGTGAAAATGGGAATAAAAATTAGTCATGGTTCGAAAGTTATTCTTGGGTTTGTAATTTGTGACCACCCATCTTATTCATTTGTCTCACGGGACCAATATGACTCGTAGGAATCGACCATGTAGTCACAGGGCTCCCGGTTTGAGTATACAACGTAAATTTACAAAAAATAGACTTCAGCATAAAAACATGCCATCGAAGGGTGAAAACCTAAAATAGTCACAAAACGGTCTGGTAAGAGTCACAAACACCTCGCATGGGACCAATGTGACTTGTAGGAACCGATCGGGTAGTCACGGGGCTCCCGGTTTGAGTGTACGACGTAAATTTGCAAAAAGTTAGAGTTAAGTATAAAAACATACCATCTAAGGATGAAAACGTAAAATAAACACAAAACAGTCCCATAAGAGTCACGAACACCTCGCACAAGACCAATGTGACTCGTAGGAACTGACCGTGTAGTCACGGGGCTCCCGGTTTGAGTATACGACGTAAATATGTCAAAAAATAGGCTTGAGCATAAAAACATGCCATCGAAGGGTGAAAACATAAAACAACCACAAAACAGTCCCATACGAGTCATAAACACCTCACACAAGACCAATGTGACTCGTAAGAATCAACCGCGTAGTCACAGGGATCCCTATTTGAGTGTACGACATAAATTTGCAAAAAGTTAAACTTGAGAATAAAAAAGATGCAATCAAAGGGTGAAAATGTAAAACAACTAAAAAACGGTCCCGTAAGAGTCACAAACATCTCGCACGGGACCAATGTAAGTCGTAGGAACCAGCCTTGTAGTCAAGGTGCTCCCGGTTTGAGTGTACGACATAAATTTACAAAAATTTAGACTTAAGCATAAAAACATGCCATTGAAGGATGAAAATATAAAATAAAGACAAAACGGTCCCATAAGAGTCACGAACACCTCGTACGAGACCAATGCGAATCATAGGAACCGACCGCGTAGTCACGGAGCTCCCGATTTGAGTGTACGACATAAATTTGCAAAAAGTTAGACTTAAGCATAAAAACATGTCGTCGAAGGGTAAAAACGTAAAACAACCATAAAAAGATTCGATAAGAGTCACGAACACCTTGCACGAGACCAATGTGACTCGTAGGAGCCAATCGCGTAGTCACGGAGCTCCCGGTTGGAGTGTACGACGTAAATTTGCAAAAAAATTAGACTTGAGCATAAAAACATGCCATCGAAGGGTGAAAATGTAAAACAAGCACAAAATGGTCCCATAAGAGTCATGAACACCTCGCGCGGGACCAATGTGACTCGTAGGAACTGATCGCATAGTAACGGGGCTCCCGGTTGGAGTGTACGACGCAAATTTTCAAAAAAATAGACTTGAGCATAAAAACATGCCATCGAAGGGTGAAAACCTAAAACAACCACTAAACGGTCCGATAAGAGTCACGAATACCTCGTACGGGACCAATGTGACTCATAGGAACTGACCGCGTAGTCACGGGGCTCCCTGTTTGATTATACGACGTAAATTTGCACAACGTTAGACTTGAGCATAAAAAAGATGCCATCGAAGGGTGAAAATGTAAAACAGCCACAAAACGGTCCCATAAGAGTCACGAATATCTCACGCGAGACCAATGTACGTCGTAGGAACCGACCGTGTGGTCACGGAGCTTCCGGTTTGAGTGTACGACATAAATTTGTAAAAATTTAGACTTAAGCATTAAAACTTTCCATCGAAGGGTGAAAACATGAAACAAACACAAAACGGTCTTATAAGAGCCATAAGAACCTCGCACGGGACCAATGTAACTCGTACGAACCTATCGAGTAGTCACCGGACTCCCGGTTTGAGTATACGACGAGAATTTGCAAAATTTAGACTTAGGTCTAAAAACAAGGCGTCAAGGGGTGAAAACATAAAATAGGCACAAAACAGTCCGGTAAGAGGTACGAACACCTCGGACGGGACCATTGTAACTCGTGCAAACCGTTTGTGTAGTCACTGGCCTCTCGGTTTGAGTTTATGATTAGAATTTGCAAAATTTAGACTTGAGCCTAAAACATGGCGTTAAGGAGTGAAAGTGTAGAACAACCACAAAATGACCCCTTAAGAGGCATGAGCACCTCGTACGGGACCAATTTAACTCGTACGAACCTATCGCGTAGTCACCGAACTCCTGGTTTAAGTATACGACGGGAATTTGAAAAATTTAGACTTAAGGCTAAAAAGATGGCGTCAAGGGGTGAAAACGTAAAACAACCACAAAACGGTCTCGTAAGAGGTACGGGCACCTCGCATGCGACCAATGTAACTCGTATGAACCGACAACGTAGTCACCGGACTCCCTGCTTGAGTATACGATGAGAATTAGCAAAATTTAAGACTTAGGCCTAAAATATGGGATCAAGGGGTGAAAGCATAAAACAGACACAACACAGTATCGTAAGAGGCACGGTCACCTCGCACACGACCAATGTAACTTATACGAGGACTCCTCGTTTGAGTACACGATGTGAATTTGTAAAAAATTAAACTTGGGCCAAAAAACTTGGCGTCAAGGGGTGAAAGCATAAAACACCACACAATGGTTCCGTAAGAGGCACGAGCACCTCGTGCGGGACCAATGTAACTTGTACAAACCTATCGAGTAGTCACCGGACTCCCGATTTGAGTATACAAAGATAATTTGCAAAATTTAGACTTACAGATAAAAACATGGCGTCAAGGGGTGAAAATGTAAAACAACCCCAAAAAGGTCCTATAAGAGGCACGAACACCTCGCACGGGACCAATGTAACTCGTAGGAATCGACCGCGTAGACACGGGGCTCTCGATTAGAGTGTACGACGTAAATTTATAAAAAAAATAGACTTAAGCATAAAAAATGCAATCGAAGGGTGAAAACGTAATACAACCACAAAAAGGTCCCGTAAGAGTCACAAAAACCTCACACGAGACCAAGATAAGTCGTAGGAACCCGCCGCATAGTCACGGGACTCCCGGTTTGAGCGTACGATGTAAATTTGCAAAAAGTTAGACTTTAGCATAAAAACATGCCATCGAAGGGTGAAAACACAAAACAAACACAAAACAGTCCCGTAAGAGTCACGAACATCTCACAGGGACCAATGTGAGTCGTAGGAACCGTCCGTGTAGTCACGGGGCTCCCGGTTTGAGTGTACGACGTAGATTTGTAAAAAGTCAGACTTAAGCATAAAAACATGCCATCGAAGGGTGAAAACATAAAATAAACACAAAACGATCCCGTAAGAGTCACAAACACCTCGCACGGGACCAATGCGACTCATAGGAACCAATCGCATAGTCACGGGGCTCCCGGTTTGAGTGTACGACGTAAATTTGCACAAAATTAGACTTAAGCATAAAAATATTCCATCGAAGGGTGAAAACATAAAACAACCACAAAACTGTCTCGTAAGAGGCACGAGCACCTCGTACGGGACCAATGTAACTCGTACGAACCTATTGAGTAGTCATCGGGCTCTCGATTTGAGTATACGACGAGAATTTATAAAATTTAGACTTATGGCTAAAAACATGGCGTCAAGTGATGAAAACGTAAAATAACCCCAAAACGGTCCCATAAGAGGCACGGGCACCTCGCACGGGACCAATGTAACTTATAGGAACCGAACGCGTAGTCACCGGGCTCCCGATTAGAGTGTACGATTTAAATTTGTAAACATTTAGACTTGTGCAAAAAAACTTGGTGTCATGGGGTGAAAGCGTAAAACAGCCACAAAACGGTCCCGTAAGGAATGAGCATATCAAATGAGACCGATGTAACTCGGGCAAACCTATCGAGTAGTCACCTGGCTCCCGTTTTGAGTATACAGAGAATTTGCAAAATTTAGACTTATGGCTAAAAATATGGCGTCAATGGGTGAAAACATAAAACAACCCCAAAATGGTCCCATAAGAGGCACGAACACCTCACATGGGACCAATGTAACTTGTATGAACTGACCGCGTAGTCATCGGACTCCTCGTTTGGGTTATGATCAGATTTGTTAAAAATTAAATTTGGGCCAAAAAACTTGGCGTCAAGGGGTGAAAGCATAAAACAGCCACAAAACGGTCCCTTAAGAGGCACGACCACCTCTCACGGGACCAATGTAACTCGTACGAACCTATTGAGTAGGCACCGGGCTCCCAGTTTGAGTATACGACGAGAATTTGCAAAATTTAGACTTATGGCTAAAAACATGGCGACAAGGGGTGAAAACGTACAACAACCCCAAAACGGTCACGTAAGAGTCATGGGCACCTCGCATGGGACCAATGTAATTTGTATGAACCGATCGCGTAATCATCGGACTCGCCGTTTGGTTATACGACGAGAATTTGTAAAAATTTAGACTTAGGAAAAAAAACTTGGCGTAAAGGGGTGAAAGCATAAAACAACCACAAAATGGTCCTGTAAGAGGCCCGACCACCTTGCACGGGACCAATGTAACTCGTACAAATCGACCGCATAGATGCGGGACTCCCGATTTGAGTATACAATGAGAATTTGTAAAAATTTAAACTTAGACTTAAAAATATGGCCTCAACATGTCCAAACGTAAAACAACCACAAAACGGTCGAGTGAGAGGCACGATCACCTCACACGGGACCAATGTAACTCGTAGGGATCGACCGCATAGTCACCGGCCTCCCGGTTTGAGTATACGATGAGAATTTGGAAAATTTAGACTTAAGCTTAAAAATATGGCGTCAAGGAATGATAACGTAAAATAACAATAAAATGGTCCCATTAGAGGCACCGTCACCTCGCACGGGACAATGTAACTCGTAGGGACTGAGCGCGTAGTCATCGACCTCCAGATTTGAGTATACGATGAGAATTTGGAAAATTTAGACTTAGACTTGAAAACTTGACGTCAAAGGATGAAAACGTAAACCAACAACCAAACGGTCCAGTTAGAGGCACCATCACCTCGCAGAGGAACAATGTAACTCGTACGAACCGATCGCGTAGTCACGGGAGTCCCGATTTGAGTATATGATGAGAATTTGGAAAATTTAGACTTAGGCTTGAGAACATGACATCAAAGGGTGAAAACATAAAATAACAACAAAACGGTCATGTTAGATGCACCATCACCTCGCACAGGACCAATGTAACTCATAGGGATCGACCGCGTAGTCCCCGTCCTGCCGGTTTGAGTATACGACGAGAATTTGGAAAATATAGACTTAGGCTTGAAAACTTGACGTCAAAGGATGAAAACTTAAACCAACAACCAAACGGTTCAGTGAGAGGCATGATCACCTCGTACTGGACCAATGTAACTCGTAAGGACCGACCGCGTAGTCCTCGGCCTCCCGGTTTGAGTATACGAGGAAAATTTATCAAATTTAGACTTAGGCTTAAAAACATGACATCAAAGGGTGAAAACATAAAACCACCATAAAATGGTCCCGTGAGAGGCACGAGCACCTCCTACGAGACCAATGTAACTCGTATGAACCTACCGCATAGTCCCTAGCCTCCCGATTTGAGTATACAACAAGAATTTGGAAAATTTAGACTTAGGCTTGAAAACGTAATGTCAAAGGGTGAAAACATAAAATAAAAACAAAATAGCCCCGTTAGAGGCACCATCACCTCGCACGGGATCAATGTAACTCGTACAAATCGATCGCGTAATCATGGGACTCCCGATTTGAGTATACGATGAGAATTTATAAAACTTTAGACTTAGTCTTAAAAACATGGAATTAATGGGTCAAAATGTAGAACAGTCACAAAACGGTTCAGGAGAGGCACGATCACCTCGTAAGGGACCAATGTAACTCATAGGGACCGGCCGCGTAGTCCTCGGCCTCCCGGTTTGAGTATACGACCGGAATTTGTCAAATTTAGACTTAGGGTTAAAAATATGGCATCAAAGGGTGAAAACTTAAAACCACCACAAAATGGTCTCGTGAGAGGTACGAACACCTCGTACGGGACCAATGTAACTCGTACGAACCTACCGCATAGTACACGGCCTCCCTGTTTGATTATATGGCGAGAATTTGTAAAATTTAGACTTAGGGTTAAAAACATGGCGTCAAGGGATGAAAACGTAAAACAGTCATAAAATGATCCAGTGAGAGACTCTAGCACCTCGCACGGGACTAATGTAACTTGTACGAACTGACCTCGTAGTCAGGGGACTCGTTATTTGAGTATACGACGAGAGTTTGAAACATTTAGACTTTTAGGTTTAAAAATTATTTGATTACTGATATCTTTTTTCTTTTGTTTCTTATATTTTTTTGTAGGATAACATTTTAGGGTTATATTTTATTTGCGTGAAACACATGAACAAAGCAATGGTTTGCGACATGTAGATTATTTATTTACTATTGTTGTTGATATGTGAGATTGTTGTTTTAATTTTTTTTACTGGCCGTGCGGGCTTTTGTTTTGATTAAATAGGTTGGTTTTCATGTATAAACAAAGGAGACTCTGTCGAATTTTTTTTAAAATTGTAAAGAATTGTTGATGTGGGAGATTTTTCATTTTTTTTATGGCCGTGTGGCTTTTGTGCTGATTAAACATGTTGGTTTTCATGTATAAACAAAGGAGACTCTGTCGATTTTTTTAAACATTGTAAAGAATCATCGATATGCGAGATTCTTATAGCCGTGTGGGCTTTTGTATTGATTAAACAGGTTGGTTTTCATGTATAAACAAAGGAGACTTTGTCAAATTTTTTTAAAATTTGTAAAAGGTGGTTGATACGATTAAATAATATATTTGGATATTTTATTTTACTATAATATTATTTTGATAAAATGATTATTTATTGATTGCAGGTTGTGCACAAGAAGTTGAAGAGACATGATTTTGAGTGTGTCTACAATATGTGACACTAAGAGAAGTTTTTGAAGCATGACAACCATATTTATCATCTCAATTTAGGGATGATTTGTTTTTTTTACAATTGTATATCTTATTAATTAGTATGATTTTGTACTCATTTAAATATTTTTACTTGAATGTAGTTTAATGGAAGAAATTGTTATTGGATACGTGCTTCAATGAATGTGGTTGATATATTGCGTTTATGATCGGAGGATTTGATTTATAATGCAAATTAGACGTCAATTATTATTTCAACATAAAACATATAATAATATAACTATTTATGATAATTTTTTATCTATCAATTGGGACGGTTATAAATCGTACTTAATACTGATTTGTATTAATTGAGAATACCTTTTGGGACGGTTTTTACCGTCCTTAATACCCATTTTTGCATAAACCGTCCCTAATACCCATTTTTGCATAATTGAAATTACCTTTTGGGACAGTTTTTACTGTCCTAATTGGGTTGCCAGAATCTCAGTAGTATTAGGGACAGTTTATCCGTCCCTAATACTATTGGCGGGAGCGGGAATTTTTTTGCCGGAACACCATTTGGGACGAAAAAATCTGTCTCTAATGCAAAATGCGGAGTGTCCATGAATTAACATTTAGGACGGTAAAATCCATCCCTAAAATATTTAGGGCGCCAAGTATAAGGGATGGATTTTTGTCGTTGAAAAAATCATCCCTAATACTCTTTTGGGACGATTTTTGTACTTTTAGGGACGGTTTTTTACCGTCCCTAATACTCATTTTTCTTGTAGTGTGAATTTAGAGAAAATAGAAAATGGGCAAAAGAGTAAAAAATAGGACTCGAGTCTCGAGTTTTACCCCGAGATGCCTACATAGCCTATAGAGGCATCAAAGTCCACGTAATTCGTATGCAAAACGAGGGGTGGGGTTTATCCCATAAATCCAATCAGGGGATTCTCTTATTTGTGTGTGTGTATGTGTGGAAAAAGTGTTTTAGTTGTGAGAGAAGTGTGAAAAATGTGAGAATTTTCATTTGGAATTTATGAGCAAGCCCTCTTTTCTTTTCTTTTTTTTAGGTTTTTTATTTATATAAAAATAAGATATGTGCAATAATACTAAATTAAAAGTATATTAGGATATGTGAGATGGGAGAATAAAAATGCTAAGTAATAAAACAGGTTAATATGAATTTATTGGAATTTAAGGAGAGAATTGAGAAAATTGAACCTTCTTGAAG
The DNA here is from genome assembly GCA_949130495.1 of Sambucus nigra. Taxonomy (NCBI): domain Eukaryota; kingdom Viridiplantae; phylum Streptophyta; class Magnoliopsida; order Dipsacales; family Adoxaceae; genus Sambucus; species Sambucus nigra. Next base: position 70,512,304 of record OX422211.1, on the reverse strand, counting down.
ATCTTGAGCTTGATCTTGAATGTTGGAGAGCAACCTTTGCACTTGGATGATGATGGAGGGTAGTGAATTCACAAATTTTGATGAAAAAGATGATGAAAATTTAAATTTGGAAAGGGTTTTGGATGTGGAAATCACGCTGACTTCGAGAGAGGTTTTCTGGATTTGCTGAGAGCGATATGTTTCAGATTTGGGATCCTTTTTGCAATGAGGACATGGCCTCCTTTTTATAGGACCAGGGAATTGCGACCGGCATAGACCTGGTCCTATAAATCGTTAGGTGTGTTTAGGCACATTGCCGATAGGCATGGTCTGGGACTTGCCGTTTGGCAGTATCTTTTTGGTCTTTTCAAAAAATCGCTCGCAGAGTGAAAACAGTTGATCTGAATCATGCATGGGGTGGACCATTAGAAATATAATTCAGAGACCTTCGAAAGTCCTTTGGACTGCTCCTGGGTTTGGGAGTTGACTTTGGGTCAAATGTGGCTCGGAAGCACTCAGCGGTCCATTGGACGGGGAATCATTGGACGCAAATAGATCGTTCATCCGCATGGTAAGTCTGAATTGCGCATGGGGTAAACCATTGGAAAGGTTAAGAGATGTAATTCTACATTCCAAGGAGTTTGACCCGGTTCGGGGAGTTGACTTTGGTCAACCAGGCCCTAGGAGCATTTGGAGATCACCTCTCGAAGTAAAAGGGATCGTTCGTCCGTACCGTAAGTCAGAATTGCGCACGGTATAGACCATTGGAAAGATAATTCACTTCCCTTTGAAGATTCATTCAGTCTAGGTCGAGCTGAAGAGTTTAAGTTTGGTCAAACGGAGCCCAGGAGCGTCTAGTGGCCTCTAGATTAGGTTTTGGGGAAAATGGGTCATTCGTCCGTATGGTAAGTCGGAATCGTACACGAAATGGGCCGTTAGAAAGGGGATTTGGTTCCCTTTGAAGATTCATTCAGTCTCAATTGAGCTAAAGATTTTGACTTTTCGGTCAAACGGAGCCTAGGAGCCCCCGATAGCCTAGGAGCCTAGGGGATTTGGTATTCGTGCTCAAATAGAGAATGTGGTTAGCTAATTTTACTACACTTCTAAATTGGAGACAAAAAATGTGAAGGAAACACTTAAGGATGAGTATTGGATGCAAGATAGGTTGCTTTAATTTTGAAAAAAAATGATGTTTGGGAATTAGTCTCCCGACCTAGCGAGCTAATGTGAATAGTATCAAGTGGGTGTACAAAAACAAGATGGATGAGAGTGGTACCATCATTGATAATAAGGCTAGGTTAGTCGCTCAAGGTGACACAACAATTAAAGGTGTAGACTTTGATGAGAGATTCACTCCTGTTGCTAGGATTAAGTATATCTGCTTATTACTTGCCATATGTCATCTACATTTTAAGCTATACCAATTGTATTTCAAGAGTGCCATTCTCAACAAAATTCTTTAGGAGGAGGTTTACGTAGTACGACCAATGGGGTTTGAAGACCTCAGCACCTAGGATATGTATTTTATCTCAAGAAGGCCTTGTATGATTTGAAGAAAGCACCTTGTGCTTGGTATGAAAGGATAACTTCTTATCTCTTATCTTGTGGCTTTAGGAGAGGTGGAATTGATATGGCATTTTTCGTTAGGGCAGTGGGTGGTGCTATCTTGGTTGCGCAAGTCTAGGTGGATGACATAGTCATTGTATCTACGTGTTACCAACATGCTCACATTGTTTAATAAGAGATAAAGAGCGAATTTGAGATCAATATGTTCGGTGAACTTACTTTCTTCCTAGGTCTCCAAGTGTATTAACTCGAGAATGAGATATTTATATCTCAATCTAAATATGCTAGGGACCTAGTCAAATTTTTTCGTTTGGACTCCACTAAGCACTCTTGCAAACCCATGAGTTCCTCGATAAAGCTTAGCAAAGACGCTTTAAGAAGAACATAGGCAAAACACTTTATATGTTTATAATAAGTAGTCTCCTCTACTTGATCATTAACAGACCTAATATCACCTTTAGTTTTGGAGTTTGTGCATGTTACCAAGTGTCCCTAAAAGAGTCAAACTTGCTTGCAATTAAACGTACCATCAAATAGGTGAGTGACACTCTTTTTAGTCATTTGGTATTCTTTTGATACCAATGATTATTTATTAGCTTACTCGAATTTCGATTGGGCTGATTATGATAATGGTTACAAAATCTCATTGGGTGGATGCTTTTACTTTGGGATTGATCTTGTCTCATGGTTGATAAAGAAGCAAAACTTTATTTCATTTTCCATGGCGGAGTCCGAGTACATAGCTGTCGGGAGTTATTGCATATAACTCATATAGATGAAGCAAATGTTGGAGTATTATGGGATTACTCAAGGAACGATGATTATTTCTTGTGATAATATGAGTGCAATCAACATTTCTCGTAACCCCATCCAATATTCTCATATGAAGCACATTAGGATTCATGAGCACTTATTCCTGATCTTGTTAAGATCATATCCTTAAGCTTCGTGAGTACCAAACATTAATTGATCGACTTTTTCACTAAACTTTTAGATGCATTTATATTTGAGGATCATAGGAACTCTCTGGGTATTTATTCCATCGATTGAGTTGGAGTATTATTATTAGCTTAAGGTGATTTTCACATTGCTATCATTTTTCCCTACAACTAGATTATATTCTTATGCTTATGAATTGCAAAATCCAAAACTATTTCTTCTCCTTTAGAAAAATTACATAAAAAATAGAAAATATTTTATTTTGATAAAAAAATAAAAAATTTTAAAAGATTTTGTATTTTGTTTTATCTCGTATAGGCTTGCACATTTAAGACGTTCGAATCACAATTTCATTCAATCCATTGATGTGACTTAATCATAGTGTTATTAGATTTGACTACATTTTTTTATTGCCCAATTGTGCATGTTTAGCATTGTGTCATTCATTGTTGATTACTTCCTTCACACTAGACTCATTATATCGTCTTGATTTCACACATGCACGAACTTTTGAACATTGCACTTGCTTATCATATACTAATTCTATGTTTGTAATGGTAATCAAGGAGTAAAAGTAACTACAACAGATAAATTAAAGCCAGGGAATTTAAATGATTTTTATTATGAGGATCCCTAGCATCCTATTATAGACATGAGTCTAAAATAAACGGAAATACATTATTATTCATCCATTTCGTACATAATAGAAAACTTGTAGAAAATATTAGGGAATGACAGGAGCTGATAAGTTGTTGTGTAAATATGGCAACGGGCTCTACCATCCTTGTCTGCTATTTCTCATACGTACGCAACCGAAAATAATTTTTGGGGTAATATAGAATAAAAAGTCTAAACGTGCAAGTGGTACCTCATTTTTATTAAGTTCATCGTCCATCTGGAACGAAAATATTTAAGCAGACATGTGAAGTAGATAATTTTAATTTTATGCAATGTACGAGATAAAATATTCTGTCAGAGAGTAACGGATTTAATATTGATATCATTAGAATATGGAAGCGAGCTGAAATATCATAGAGCTATGAGGGGTATACTGAAGTCTAGTGATATGTAAATGAATAATATGGTGAAATATAACTGGATAAGTTGTGTATCGAGTTACCAGGATAAGGGTTCAGATTTATGATAACCAAACCCATAAATTATCAGTTATATGGCTTCAATAGCGTAGACATACCGTTACAATATCTTCCAAGCATATTGTACATTTGGACATTCAATCCATAATAATTACAGAATAATAAAATGGCTTGGCACACTTAGCTATAGTTGAACTCATACATATATAGCAAATAAAAACTAGACACTCAACATCAGAGTCCTATAGGCCAATTAGAATTGTCGTGGTATATCGAGATCTAATACCTGAATCGTAAGGTATGCTACAAGAGGTTTCACTGATAAGGTTATAAATTGTAGGCTAAAGGTAATTAATTGTAATAAGTCGAAGGGCAATACTACAATTAAGGGTAAAAAGGATGTAAAATCGCTGATCACTTAAATAAGCGCTGATACCAATTTGAGAATGCCGTGTGATATTGATTTGAATAAATTTGCAAATTCCAATTAAAATATTATTGAATCATAGTCAATTTTCAAACCAATTTAATTCAGTCCTAAAACATGCAAGTACGTGAGTGAAATCAAACCATCACAAACAAAATTGTTGATACACAGATTTCAGGAAAAAATCCAAAAAGGGAAAACCTTTTATTTCACTTAATAATACTCATAATGACTACAAGCGAAATATGCAATGAATATCCACAGATACCCATAAGAACACGTCCAATCTTACCAGCGCACACATCAGCTGTCACTTGGGAAGTTTGAAGGAGATGGGCAAAGATGGATTCCAACTGAATTGACTAATTAGCCACCTGAAACTTCCAAATAGCCATCAATTGGAAAGCTAGAGGGACCTCTATCTGAAATAGGTAGAGGGTCAACGCGTTTGAGGAGAAAAGGATTAAAGAGTTGGGCCCTCTCTTAGTGGAAGATGATGACAAGGTGAGGGATGCCGAAGAATCATTATCAAAGTCCAAGATGGTTAGGGAAACTCTGTTAATCGAAAGAGCTCAAGTGCAGACCAATATTGAAGGTTGCGTTCTTACTCAGAAGACGTTCTTTGAAGCTTTTTCGGGCTTGCCTGGGGACTTCTTCTCCTAACCTGATTTGTGGTTTCTTCTGGGCTAGAAGTCCCATATTTTGTATTGACAGTCTTTTATTTATTTATACCAGATGTAATTATTGGGCAATAGTCCCCAATTTTATAATCTTTACAAGTCATATCAATGAAAGATATAGTATTTTGTCATCATGTGTTATTTTGTTGCAACACTTCTATTTATTACAAAGTTCAAACTCTTATAATTTACAAGGAAACTCTTCCTTTTTGATCTCATTACAAAAGAAATAACTCATACAATGAATCGCAACATAACTTTAACAAAAAAAAATCTCTAACCGAGGTTACTCGTTCAAACATGATAAACCTTCAACCACTTGTTATTAATCTTTAAAGTTTTATCTTCTTCCATCTCAGGAATTAAGTTATAATATGAATCGTAAGCCTCCTTTACAATTAAAGGTCACCCCATATTCATGGAAAATTTAGGCAATAAGATCCCCCGAATGTGCTTCACTGTTGCCTTCAAAACGAAGTCCCCTTCTACAAATTTTCTTGGCCTCATCAAGTTGTCATATGCCTTGGAAATCTGCTTTGGGTACATTTGGAAGTATTACATCCCGTTGTCCATGTGCTTATCCAGTGCTTCCAACTGTACATGTCTGTTTTGAGGGAGGATTCTGCTTCGCAAGGCATATCTTGCCAAAGGAACTTCCAGCTCCACCGACATAATTTCTTTTGTCCCCAAACACGAGTGAGAATGGGATATAACATCTAGGCTTCCTCTTCATCGTTCGATCGACCCACAGTACTGCTGTAATCTTGTCATCCCAAGATCCTAAGAAGTCTTCCATCGTCTTGCCCAAGATGTTGACCAAGCTCTTATTAGTTGCTTTGGCTTGACCGTTGCCCTTAGGATATGCCACCATTGAGGTATGATGGACGATTGAGTATTAGTATGTAAGCATCATTACTTCTTTGTTGATGAATGGGGTCTCAGTATCAGATAGGATAACGTTTGAAATCCCAAACCTATAAATAATGTATTCTCGAATGAAGTTAGCCACCACACCTGTAATTTTTCTTCTTAGTGGTATCTCCTCAGCCCACTTTGTACAACATTTTATTACCACAAGTATCCAGATCTTTCCCCTCGAAGATGAGTATATTTCCCCTACCAGGTCAAATTCCTAAGTGTGTAATGGGTAAGGAGTCACTAAAAAGTGTAAGTCCACCGAAGGAGCATGGATCATGTTTCCATATAGCTACCACACCTTACATTTTCGTACAAACTCAGTAGAATCCTTCTTGATAGTTGGACAATAATAGACCAAGGTCATTAATTGGTCATTTAGCTTTTCCCCTCTAGTGTGAGATGGATCGTGAGCTTATTTTCAAATTTTTGTTACTTCCTCCTTCGTGATGCATCTTAATGGTCTGTTAAAGTATCCTCTATGATATATCTAATCATACTGGACATAAAATTGTGGGGCCATTTACTTGAGTCCTATCGCATCTATTTTCTCCATAGGAATAACTCTGTTTTTGACAAACTTAATGCAAGGCTGCCTCCAGTCTATCTAAGTCTCAATGAAGTGTCATTCAGCTGCCTGAAGGAAAACTTGGCATTTATCGCACCTTTATTATAACTATGTTGTATCCTGCTTCATCGTCGGCTAGAAGTATCCTTCCCTTTGAATTCTTATGTATAAACGATTCTCAGTTATTTCGTAGTGTTTTTCATGTGTCTTCTTTAACCTCGGTTCTGATAATTTTGGATCGACGCATCTTGATAACTATCCTTCCATGTTCTTGAAGTAGAGGTTTCTCTCATTGGCAAAGTAATGCACTAGCTCTTTTAGTTCCATCTTTCTTTCCCCAAGCTCCAACTATTTACTGATCTCACCCCTCTAATTCGAATCATCTTACATCGACAAGATCGATCACACAACCTAAGGGGTTATTCTCCGTTGTATCACCACAGTAGTTGTGTAAGTTTTCATAGCCAGCTTCTGAGAAATGGTGGCATAGGCATCAGCATGTCTATACATCATCCTGGGATGCCTTCTTATCTTGATCTGGTGGAACTGGTTGATTAGCCGTTGAATGATCGTACTATAAGGTGCTAGACTGAGGTGCTTCAATGCATATTCCCCGTTCACATACTGAACCACCAAGTTCAAATCACCTTTAATTCATAATGAAATGATTCCCCTTCGAAGGGCCTCTAGCAACCTAAGTACCAACTCTTCATACTCTGCTTCGTTGTTGGAGCAACATAAATCTAACTTGTAGGAAAGGCAAAATTCTTCCTTCCCTTTAGAAAGGATAACACATGCCCCTCCCTTATTTTTTGCCAAAAAACCATCGAACTGCATCATCCATTCTTCAAGGTTGGCATCTAGAAAATTTTCTTACAAGTCATCCCCTGGAATGCTCTCTTCGAGTGGCTCAAATACCCCAGATGGGAAAATCGCTAATAAATCTGCATACGCTCGTCTTTTGAGAGCGCGATGGACCACATATTTTATGTCATATTCAGAAAGGATGAGGAACCACCTAGATACTCTTCCAATTAAAATAGTTCTTTAAAACAAAAACTTAATTGGGTCACATCTTGTCACAATGTGAATTGTGAAGGATATCATATAATGTCTAAGTTTTTGTGCTATAAACACAAAGGCTAAACAATGTCTTTTTATACTACTGTACCTTGCCTCTGGTCCATATATGATCCTATTCAGGTAGTAGACTGGACTCTCTTGCCCATCGATTTCCTGTGCTAGGAGAGCTCCAATGTACCTTGTTGTAAATGCTATATAGAGTTGTAACGGTATCCCTTCTTTGGTAGGAATCATCATTTATGGAGAAGTGAGCAGTAATTTTAACTTGGTCAGAGATTCTTGGTGAGCTTCCTCCCATTTGAACTTTGTGCCCATTTACAGTAGCTCCATCAGTGGGTGAGTTATTTTGGCTAGCCTTGGCGAAAATCTCAAGTTAGGAGACTTTACTGAGGAAACTTTTGAGTTCCTTAGTCGTTCTGGGACATGGCATCTCCAAGATTGATCATTTCTTATCCTGGTTCATCTTCACTCCTTGTCGATCTACCACAAAACCTAGGAACTTTCCACTTGTAACCCCGAAATCACACTTCAGCGGGTTTATCTTCAACTTGTATTTTCTGCATCGAATGAACACTTTTCTTAAATCATCCAAATAGGACTCCTCCTTCTTCGACTTGATGAAAAAAGCATCCACATAAAATTCTAAAAACTTGTGAAAGAAGTCATGGAAAATAACCATCATCATCCTTTGATACGTTGCCCTAACATTCTTTAGCCCAAAAGGCATCACTGTGTATATGAAGTTTCCTAATGGGGTCATAAACGCCATTTTATCTGCATCTGTTGAGTTCATCTTGATCTAATTGTAACCTAAATACCCATCCATGAAGTTATACGTTTTATGTCCAGCAGTTGCATCGATCAAGCTATTAATGAAGGGCAAAGGAAACTCATCCTTAGAGAAAGCTTTATTCAAATCTCTGAAGTCCTCACAGATTCTTATCTGATTCTTATTATTCTTCCCCATTGGGACGATGCTTGACATCCAACGTGGGTGTTGTATCGACTTAATGAACCTTGCTACTAACAATATTTGCACATTTTCCTTGATCTTCAGGTCTAGTTCAGGCTTGTAAGTCCTTGTGGCTTGCTTCACTAGTATGGCTAAAGGCATAATGCTAAGGTTGTAGCAACTTAACTCTTCATCTAGCCCTTCTATTTTTGTATACTTCCATGCAAAAATATCCCGGTATTCCCAAATTAACTCAACTAGGCCCTTCTAAATAAAGATTTTTCCTAAATAAAGATGGGCCCTGGGTCTTCTCCTCCATCGACTAAGCCCAGCTATTCCAGTTCTTACACCGGTGGCTTTGGCCAATCTATCATGTATTATGGATCCTCTCCTACTTCTTCCACAAACTCTTGGATGTTAGAGTTGTCAATAACCATACATTGACCTTGTTGATCTACTAAGAAGCATTTACACAGCAGTTCAACCTCTTTGTTAGCTTCCAGATCAGCTCCTTTGACCGCCCACTCACACCTTCAGAGGAGGTAAATCACCCTCCCATCCCCTGTGATCTTTTTCTTGCATTTCCTACATTCCTTTACAACTAACTTCCTCTTCTTTTCTCTTGAAACCTTTTCAAGTCCATTTCTAGAAAACCTTCTCAGCACACTCTGTCTTTGGGCATCGTGATCCACTAGATCCATCCTGGGCCTCATTCTATCTCTGAGTTATTTCGAGATATTCTAAGTTTTGGGACCATCATGGTGAACTTCTTTGTATACTTCCCTTTTTCTTCCCCTACACTGCTATGACCATTCACAAGCCCCATCCGTTCTCTGATAGAGGGAACTCTTTCTCCCTCCATTCTTCTTATAAAGAACCTGTCATCTTTCTCTAGTTCTATGTAGAAATTTGCATCTACCACATGATCTTCTTTAGTGGAAAAGGGCTTTTTCATTGCACATATAATGATTTCAATCCCTTTCACATTTGCCTTTGCACATTGGTGATATATTGAAGGGACTAAACTATAATTTTACATCCACACCCTTCCTATCAAAAGGTGGTACGAAGTGTCACTCTCAATCACATGGAACTTGATGTGCGAAGTAAGATTCCCCATCACAATCCCAATGTTCACATATTTAATCTACTTGGTTGATTAGTTATCATAAATAAAAATTACTAGAGGCATTAGTATCAACCTTACCTCAGGAATGTTGGCTTCCTGGAAGGAACTGATTCGCATAATGTTTATCGATGCTCCCCTATCTATCAAGGCTCTTGTAAAACTCACCCCATTAATACTAGTAGTTACGTATAATGTCATGTTATGTGGGAACCTTACATCTCGTCAGCATCACTAAAGGTTACCTCAGATAAAAACATTCTTACAAACCTGGCCATTGGCCCTTTCCCTTTCTAACTTAGCAATGGCACTGTTTTCTTCCGGGCAATATATGGGATCTCTTGTGTCATCTCTAATCGGATCTCCTTTGGCATACCCACTTAGTTAAAGAACGATGAGAACTTGGGTGACTGCGAAATAGCCTAGTACTCTATCCCTTGGTCCATTTCTTCCACTTCCATATTGTATACATATTCTATATCCATGGCGATGGCTTCATTGTAATCTATCACCTCGTTGTCCATTCCCCTGGTACAGTCCTCTAATATATCTTCAAATTCTTCTCATTAGATCTTTAGTTCTCTCGCTTTCCATTTGGACTCCTCATCATAAGAAACTATAATATTGGACCCATGTTCTGGCAGGGGTTGGCAATTCCATTCTCCTGGGGGATATACAGAGTACCCATCTTCATAGTCTTGCTTATGATCATTCTGAGTTTGAAGTAGGTTGTCATTGAATAACCCACTTTTTGATGGATCTGACAATACTTGGGATCAACCCTTTTCTCGGTATATGGCTCCACGACTGGAATTCCCTTAGTTTCATACATCATTCCCCTTAGACCATGGTGTTATAATAGCTGATAGCCTCTTCAACGATGCAAGATAGTGGTGGTGGATCCTCTTTATCGCTGCCGAATTTTTTTTGTTATCCTTCTTTAGTTGCTTAGCCCCTTCTCCCCCATTGGCATAACTCATATGTGGGGGTTGGCCCCATGTCGCAATGGGATGTATTGGTTACCTAAACCTTACAGGAATCCTAAGGGGACTTTGATGGACGACCAATGATATATTCCTTGTGCCTTTAGAAACGCCGCGAAAGTTCCTTTATACTTTTCATTAATGAGATGGCATATGTATTCTAGGAGCAAACCTTCAGCCAAATCTAAAAAAGTTTGGACTCCTTGGCCTCTTCTCTTACGTCGAGAGACCTCTCCCTTTACCTTCGAACATATGCCACCATTTCCTCCCCTAGCTGTTGCTTCCCTTTCTTAGCTGGGTCAGTGTGAAGTCATCTTCTTCCATAAAGAACTTCTGAACAAACAATACATTCATTTCCTCCCACGTTAAGACAATTTTAGGTGCCAAGTGAGTGTACCAAGTGTAAGCCTTTTAGATTAGGGATTTGGAAAAATCCTTCAACCTAAGCTTCTTGTTGTTATAGTGATCCCCCAAATGCCCAATGAAGCGTTTAATATGTTCCTTCGAGTTCCCCCTTCCATGTGTACCTATCAAAGATGGAAGGAATGTAGTCCTTTAGGTAAGGCTTAATATTGTATTCTTGAGAATAAGGATGACGAAAATCATCATACACCAATGCTACCTTATTGGCTGACTGCGAGGATGTTGCTATCATCTTCAATATCTCCTTCTACATCTCCTTCCTCATTTATTCCAAGGAAGATTCTGGTGTTTTCTCAGTCACTGGAGCAATGGGCTGAGGGACCACATGTGGAAATACCTATTACAACTGGCATACTTACCACTGGTGGAATACCTACCACACCCGAGATACCCACTATTGGGATAGGGGTAGGTACTGTGTTCATGTGGCCAACTCCCGTTGGAGATGAATTTGATGGGGCTATTGGATCCGTCATTGGTGTTATGAAGGAATTGGTGTCAAACCCACCAAAATTTTTATTTCAATGGGAGTCTGCAAGAATTTGAATAACTTTCCCATGAGAAGAGCCATCTATGCTTGTCCTAACCAGCAACTAATGGAAGCTTACATCATCCTTGGGATGCCCATTGCCATTTGAACTGGGGGTACCTCCACCCGAAGAATCCCATCCCTAGCAGCCTTAAGCTCCCTCGTATCATGTTCTTCGTTATGCTAATAGAGTCAAAATCTATGGCACGATTAACATTATCTTGTGCCATACTTTTAGAAGAATACCTCCCTAAAGGAGTCGTCAAATGTAAGATAGTATACTCCTTGTAGCTTGGGAGTATGGTAATACTAGTTGAGTTTTAAACCCTATAGGTATGGTGATAAATGATAACCCCAAAACTCTTTAATATATATAAATGAATACACAATATTATATATGATCAACACTCAGATTGAACTCAAAATACACTCGTGTACAACTAAAACAATAATAAAGGAAACTCAGAAGTGACTCATTCAAATGGAGAGAGAAGTAAGCACAATAGATACGCCTCGGCAGGCAGCCAACACACTAATAACCTCTGAAAGATCATTGGTTAGCTATTAAAATCTTCGTAATAAATGACAATGGTGGGTTAGTAAGATCCCTAGTTTGCAATAACTTCTCTCTGATATGTATATTATCTCTTTAGCAATAATCTTTAGAAATAACTCCTTCTCTCAGAAGTGGTTGAGGCCAATAAATAGCCCCCCACCCCACTTCTAAGATGTCTCAGTCTTCATTAATGTGAAAGACCTCCTCATCAAACCTACGTCACAAACATTAAATGCATAATGGGCCAGCCTGTCCTACATCATAAACATTAACTGCCAAGACATGCCTTTTGCCTAACCACTATGCGTCAGAGGACTGTCACCACAGAGGTGGCTCACCAAACTGTCTGACAGCCCCCAATACCACAGTGGTTTACTTGAGTTTAGATTGGACAGTGCTTAGCTGGTTGGTGACATCACCTAAATTAGATGTGACATTTAGTGGAGGGATGTTTGGTTAGAAATTCAACATATGATGGAACTAAAGGCAACTCCGCATAAGTTTCCATGGTGAAAGGTCTCTCGGTGTTTTTCCAGCTGTATCTAATATGGTAAGGACAATCTCTAACGGGGCCTCACTTCTCAATCCTCCAAACAAAGTCCCTCTGAAGTTCCCATGGCGAGGTCATTCAATTGAGTATGTAAATTCTCCCAGGCCCTGCCAAACCTGGTCTCTTGCGAGTACCGTTTGACCTCACATTAAATACTACAATCGTTACAGAATTACAATCCATGTTACTGAGTACACTTTAACTAAATTAAAGACATGAAATAAAGGATGAGCTCTCGCGGCCAATCTCCTTGTTGGGCTGCCACGCTGCTGAGCTGCGACACTGAGCTATCTCAATGCCTTCATATTGCCTCCTTCCCTTAAGACCCTTATCTATTGGCTGGGGAGGCTTATCTCTAATTCAGAGATTATCTTCAAGCCCCCTACAACTTGTATACGTGAGATCCCTGATGATGATTTTAGTGTTTCAAGTGAGAGTGAGGGAGAAATTGTAAGTGAGGGTGAAAGTGATCTCCAAAAAGTGTTTAAAGATTTATACACCGAGACCTTAAAGATAAATAATTTGAATAAAGAGTTAGGTCTTAAGGTGTTATATTTATAGAGAGATAGAAATTTTGAGGGGATGTGAGGCATGGACGAGTCAACTCGAGAAGGCGAAGGTTTCTTTAAGTGAGCAGTTGATCGTCTTAGGCCAAGAAAATAGTGAAATTGAATCCCCTGTATCCCAACTCGAAATAGATCTCGAACTTTCCTGGGAGGTCAAGGTTACTATATAGGATACATCTAAGAAGGTTGGAAAGATGCTCCTCGATCCCATTTTGGGTAATGTTGAGAGATTAGGAATAGGTTATGAAGGTGATTCTACTTCTCATGTTGCACTCGAGATGGTTCTTGAGTTTATGACAGATCCATATAGCTATCGACCTAACCCACCTAGGCATCCATCTCTAAATAGGAAAGCTCATCCTAGTCGTTTTGAGAGAGGTGTTTCTAGACCCATTTATGTTTGTTCCCACTGCAAGAAAACGTGACACCTTAGGGAATTTTGCATTAATTTGGGTAGCGTGTCTCATAGGTTTCTACCGTGTTATGCTATTACACATGTTCCCACATGCATACCACATATGATACTTTGCATGCTCCTGCACATCATATGAGTTTTTTTTATCACTTTAGAGAGAAAGTTGAGTATTTAATCAAAACTTCACATGATTTGATCGATGTTTTTCATAGGACTTCACCACCTTTGGAAAACACCTTTGCACCTAATGGTTGAGGTTTAGACTTGTTTGCTAGCATAAGATGATTTTCATGATGATATTTTATTCTTATTGCTAGTGTGTACCACTTTTGTATTTATTTTTTCCATTTTAATATATTTTTTGAAAACCCCAAAATATTTTTTCGTGTGAAATTTTTTTGAAAAATACAAAAAAATATTTTCTATTTTTTTTTGAGAAAAAAATTGAAACATCCAAAAACATTTTATTTTGATAAATTTTTTGGAAAAAGATAAAAAAAAATTGTATTTCTTTTTGCACCGTTTATGGATGGACATTTAGGATAACCAAGTCACAACATCATTCCATATTCATGTAACTATTTGATAGTGTTTTCAAACGATATCTCATTTCATCCATGTGCTGTGTAATGCTTGGGGTTATTAAGATGAGATTTGAGATTACTTTCTACATGTGTAACTCATGATTTCCTATAATTCACACTTACACGGATTTATTTAATTATTGTACTTGTCTGTCACATGTTGGTTGAAGTGTTTTCATCTCAATATTGTCTTTAAAACGAACCATATGCGATAAAACTTGACAATAAAAGTAGTGCATGTAAGAACTGTTGCATATGAGGAATTCGTTTAATATGAAAAATGATGAGTATACACCGAAAGAGATACGAAAGGAGAAAATAGCCTATGCGTGAAAGCCATTGTTTAAAAGATCCTAAAATAGTGTGGAATTATAAAAAGTAGCCAAGGACAAACTAGTTTAGTTTGATATGATCATTCAAAAGAAAAGAAAAGAATAGAAAAATATGATCATTGTTATATATGAGGGAGTTTGGTTGGAAATATATCAACGGGTTTGCACGTCCTGACAAAGTCTTAAAAAAGCATTACATAGTTTTAGACGTTATTGATGTGGAAATCATTTTAACCTTTGATTTGTTGATTAGATTGAGTCGATATCATTTGAATTCTACTTTTTTTTACACCTAAGGACGATTTTGAGTTCATTCGTTAGGAGTATCCACATTCATTGTTAACATATGTTATGAATGTTGGAGTTGATTTTTCTATCGAATATGTTCACACATATTCATTAGGTTTCTACGACTTGGATATCTTAGAGTAAATTCATGGTGTTTTTTTTAAAAAAAAAATCTTGAAAAAGTTGAAAAATTAAAAAGAGATTGTGAAAGCCTTTTGAGTATATCCTTGCAAGAGCATAATTGTTATATATTTGCTATGCTTGTCATGACATTCCGTATTTATTTTATATATTCTTTTCCTTGTCTATTTTGGACAAATAAAAATGGGGAAAATGAACTATGGATTAAGGGGTAGTGAGAGGCTGGATTATGGGGGAGATTTGAGATTTGAAATTTGACATTTGACATTTGAAATTTGACTTGATTTGATTTTTGTTTATCTCATTTCAAAGTCGATACGTCACAACGGTATTTGTTTTTGTTTATTGTGTGTAGGAAATAATTTTAATAATTTGGAAAGAACACAGAAGAGGCGCAAGGAAATCAAAGAGATTTGATTTGAAAAGATTTAAAGTTGAAGATTTTTGAAGACTTACATTTTTAATATCTTTCCACTTTTTGGTTCATGGGAGGGTATTAGATTTATATAGTTCATTTTGAATTATAATTCGGATGCTTTTATTTTGTACCAGCATAGACATAGGGGAGATTTGTAAGGACAAAATTTTTCGTAATCTTAATTTACATTAAGTGTTGTATACCGCTACAACCGTCGAGAGCAGCTCATGATCATTTGATTAACACGTCGGATCCGAATATCAAGGTTCTTTAATAACGGAGATCTACGAGATTTCTTTGGTAAGGATTGTGTTTAAGTTTCAAATTTGGTTTACGATAGTATTGGGATATTTTTCGAAACTATTTTTTTTAACAAAATAAGGGATTTTTCTAAGTCAAAATAATTTTTGGAAGACTTGTAGGAGAGCTTTTTAAAATATTATTTTCTTGCTTATGTCGTTCAAACGACCTTCGAACGACATTACATGTCGTTTGTTATGTCGCGAGATAAGTCATTCATTTGCTTCTTCAAACGACCATGTACTATTTTGCATTTTATCAGGTCGTTTCTTAGGGCACTTATAACGACGTCTAATGTCGTTCAAACGACAGGGCAATGTCATTCGAAGGACCTGTGTCGCCTCAATATTCTTCTTTGCTATAGTAAATATTTTGGAAGACTTTTTCATTAAGACTTTTGTTGAATGAAAACTGCAAATCTGCAGAATTTCAGTCTTCATTTTAGAGAAAAAAGTTTATTTTTTATTCTCAAAATCATCCCATATACTTTGGTGAATCGTTTTGGAAACCAAACACTTCTTGTCGAAGTTTATCTTCTAGAGAGGAGATCTATACTGCTAGATTGATAGTTCTTGCGGGAGCTATTTGTTGATGACTGCGGTCATTGGGGGATACTCGTGGGTATTCACTACTGAAGGAGTTGTTGTTGTTATTGAGGTTCTCGAGGGAATCTTTGTTGGTTCTAGGTTGCGGTCTATGTGGATTTTCTATGGGAAATTCATTGCAGATTTCTCTATGTAATTTGTAAGTTATGATTTACGTTATATAGTGAAAAAAAAGGTTTTTATCGAAAGTTTTTTTTCCTGAAATTCGTTTGTCCCTTGATTTGTGACTGCATGTTTGATTTATCCACATAGACGAATTATTAGGGTTTAATTAATTTGAATTGAAGATTGACTCTAATTAAATAAGTTTAAAATTAGAAATTTACGAATCCTAAAAAATAATTGATATCACGCATTCTCAGATACTTTGAAAACATCAAAATTAACAAGAAGCCACATGGGAACCACAACAAACAATGAGAAAACAAAATTCTCACCTTTTGAAAGGTAAAATTCGAGGACAAATTTTCTTTTATAGTGGGTAGATTGTAACACCCATACATTTCAACCAAGCTAATTGAATCAACAAATACCAACATTTCCCTATATCTCCCTTATAGAATACTAAAATCCAAAAACATTTTATAAAGTTAAAACTATATCATTAAACCTACAACTTTGCTTGATTACTCAAGTACCCTCTCAAGTTTTAAATTTACTAAAATACCCCTTGAACTTTTGAAAGAAGCATCACTTGACAAATACTTAACCCCTAGACCCAAATGTTATATTAAATTAAACCTCTAGACTTCAGTTAATTAGAATTTATAATCCTAACCCTTAAACGTTCATGAATTTATGAAAATGCCCCTCAAACTTGAAAAAATCCCATATTTAATACGACATAAATATAAAACTTTCCAACAAAGGACTAAAATTCGAAACATAATATTTACATATTGTCCCCCTGCCACATCAACCTCCACATAGGAAGAACAAGAAAAAATCACATGGTTATACTATGTAACCAGGTGTGCTTCAAGTTTTCACAAACTTATCATCTTAATTCCAGGGAGAATACACCTCCCTTCTGTACTAATTAACTCTGCTTACCTTCAACTATAAAATCCCCACGATCACCAGAAATAGAATCCACACCTTGAGTCTGTCCAAAGTTTGAATTTTTCTTCAAATTTAGTACACTATCATTTTATCTGTTAAGCTTTGTTATTTTGATTCCATTTTTTTCTGCTATATTATTATGATCATATCAATAAAAAAACGAATCTTTAATGTTTGAAACAATACCTATTCGAAAAAGCCTTCAAAAATACTATTAAATCTTGAGCTTTAATGGTGAAGCTGGATTCCTTGACTTTGAACTAGTTTCAAAGTGAGGAATAGGTTTTTTATGAGCCCATGAGATCAAGTGCAATGGTCCTTTTAAAAAATTCATAAGTTTTGAACCTCAATTTCTCAAAGGTGTTTTATGTTTATGAAAACTAAAAATTCCAAATTCTCCTTAACCAGACCACCTCAATCTTTCCAACAAAAATAAAAAACTTCCTTACGATTGTAGAATCCCAACCATATTAATAGAAACCATTGCCATATTCAGTAGAGCTTTGAATATTTGGTCAAAATTTCTGAGAAACACAATAGTTATAACTCGATGAATACGGAACCTCAATCTATGAAACTTATATATTTGGATTCCTTGTGAAAAATTAGGTTGGATTTGTTATAAAATCATCTCAAATGATTTAAGAATTATATATAAGGTCAATTTTTTTTTTCAAAACCTAAGTCAACTAACGAGAGGTTGAAGATGAACTTTTCTACCAGAAACCTAGACCAAGCGCGTGAGGGCACGTGGCCAATCAAAATTTTTGAATTTTTTCCCAATTTTTTTTTTAAATTTTCTAATCAAAATGGTATAAGGTAAGGGAGTGTTTGGTCAATCCTTGATCAAGTTACATAAAATTGTGGCTTTAGGTTATATATATTTATCTATATTTAAAATTTAACCATTCTTAACTTTTTCAAGTTATGAATTTTAACCGCAACTTTTTCCTGCACCTACTTTGATAAATTTGGATAAAAAATTGTTCTACATTAGGTTTCAAATTTACCTATAATCCTTATATTTTAAATCCCCTAAAACAATTACAAATAAACCCCTAAACTTTAATAAACACAGTGTTTCCTAGTTATTTTCACAAACCAACATTATTATTAATTACACTTACTTACAAAGTTGTTTGTGTGCAAATAATCTAGTACCAGACCCTACTTATATCCTTTTCAATC
Source organism: Sambucus nigra (assembly GCA_949130495.1). NCBI lineage: Eukaryota > Viridiplantae > Streptophyta > Magnoliopsida > Dipsacales > Adoxaceae > Sambucus > Sambucus nigra. The sequence continues at coordinate 70,494,032 of OX422211.1, read as the reverse complement.
ATAATTAATCTCGTCTGATACAACGTATAAGTAGGTTTTACCCTTTTAATAGTAAATTTCATCATGCTTGTTTTATTTTTATTGATATCACTATGTGATAGCCCTATTTGATTCTTAGTATGTGTATAATGTTACCATACTATTATATTGATATTACCTCTGTTACATTTAATTATGATCAATTGGATCAATTTTAACCCCGCTCATCTAATAGCTGATATCATGAAAATTGCTGTAATGATTGAATCGGTTCACCGTGCACCTTTTAGAAAATTATTCTTACAGAAGCATCAATATTAACTAGGAAATAAATCGTCGTATTGTCCTACGAAATTTTTCTACTTGGTCTAAGGTCTTAGATGTCTGAGAGCCTGGATATTAATTATTAGTTATTTTGTACTTTTTGTAACTTCTTTACCTTTATTATATAATGAATCCATTTTGCAGCATGAATACATGGAATTCACTAATTTTCAGTTTAGACATCATACCCAACAATCGGGGGGGAACCAAAATCCAAGAAGAAGCCTTTCTACGACTTAGTACAATGATTAGGAAAGTCAACGAGGAATGAATTGATTCTAGTAATGTTGTGAAATGACTAGTGTTGACAAATCATGTTTTGAGAGAAGATCAAGACTTAAGGAAGATGCATGACTACGTTGATGACTCAATTTTTTTACAAGAACCAACTAATCTTGCCTTAATTGATGCTGAACCACCTCCTCCACTTCACCGTAAATCTACTTCAAATGGTGAACTAATCGGGATTTCCTCAGACTCTTCCAGTGATTCTAAAGATGTCGATCCTTCTGAACCAGATGACTCAATTTTCTTACAAGAACCAACTAATCTTGCCTTAATTGATGCTGAACCACCTCCTCCACTTCACTGTAAATCTACTTCAAATAGTGAACTAATTAGGATTTCCTCAGACTCTTCCAGTGATTCTAAAGATGTCGATCCTTCTGAACAAGATTATTTTCTTGTTGTTCCTGATACTGGTCCCATCCAGACAAATGCCATAGGCCCAAATTTGGAAAATCCAAAGAAACTATCCCTCCTAGTGTAAAATAGTGAATAAAGTAGTTGTACATATTGTGGCCAGACTACTAGATTAGGAGGATGACTAATTGTGATTATGTGAAATTAGACTATATAGGTTGTAAAATACTACCTTAACTCCCTTGTATAATATATCTAAGGTTGTAAAATACTACCTTAACTCCCTTGTTTATTATATCTAAGGTCGTTTGAATGAGGTACAATTTTTTCGAATGAGCGTGCAAAAAATTATATTATTTGGTTTCAAACGCAATCTTTTCAAGTCTACATTATATTTTGTGATTAAACGCCTTGGTTTTCCAAATACAAACCCCTATTATGTTTTGTGATCACTTTATCAAAACTTGAAGAACACATCACATATTCATATCCCCATGGAGTTGAATCTTCATTGCTGAAGATAGAAAATGCATATCTCGACGCTGATCGGTGGAGACCGATGCAAGTGGAGCTTATCGTGTAGCATTATTGGATCTGCATCACTTTTTATTATAACAAAGAGGGATGTGTAATGGCAATACTTAGTGGAATGTAATTTTGAAGTCTGTATGTGTCATTCTGTAATACCTTAGTTATACTAATGCCAAAAAGTGTTTCTACCGAAATATTTTCCTCATATCTTGTGTTGTTAATTATTTGATTCGATTTAGATTAGTTATCTTGCATGTTTAATTTCATCTAATTAATCAAGATAAAATTTGATTAAATTGAATTTGGGTTATTTTTGACCTGATTTATGGATTCACCCATTGACCATATAACTAGACCACTTTACACGTTTTTCATATGAGCTCTTCTGGGCTGGAAGAGATGGGTACCGACTTTTGAAGAAATTTTTTGAGTATGAAATCCTTGTGTGGTTAGGAATACATGAGAAGTCCCCATATGGAAATGTAGGCTTATAGTTTCTTCAATTGTTCGATGACTTGACTTTCCTTAATTTTTCCCATGAGGTTTCACTCAGTACTTCTTTTCCTTTGTTCGTATCATTTTCTATGGTAGGGACGAGGTTCATAATTAAGTCTTTGTATAATATTCTAAAGCAAGTCACATGGTCGACTTCCAAGGATTACAAATTTGTAAAGATGAACTCTTCCATTATTTCATCGAAGTTCAAAGTGCATATATGGTCTCCATTTTTTGATGAAGGAGAGACAGGTAAATCATTGAAGTGGAACATCAGGTCTTACTTGGTCAAAATCTTACTGTTGAATTATCTAGAGATCGCTATGGCCATAATTCTTGACTGTTCTTAGTTTCAAACACCTCACCCCATCCAATTGGGATAATTTCTCGATTTTTTGGTACTTTGATATAACCTGCTGCTTGTTGTGCTTTATCATACATTACATCTTATTATTTGTAAAGATTCTCATGTTTATGTACTATGTTTAACAGTAGAAGATTAGAGCTTTATTGGAACACTATGTACATCAACTGATATAGGCTCACCTCGAGAGGGTCTCTCCCTGCGGATTTCAAAGCTCCAAGTGTCTAAACCATAAGTTCCACGTGGGTCTGAGCAGTCCCACATAATTTACTTGTCGATTAGAAAGACTTACCAAGCTTAGTTGGTTTGATTCATCTACTGAATCTAATGGTGTGATTAGGAGGGATAGATCCTTAATTTCATCTTCTGTGGTGAGATTTTTTACCCCAATTCCATGGTTAGGTAGAGGGTTAGTGCTGACATTAGGATTAGGCTTTGTCAGAGCCGTATTTTTTCCTTGATCGATTAGGTCTTGGATGGTGAACTTTATAACTTGTCACCCCTCTAAGTTATCTCTAGTCAATTAATGGAACTCACAGTACAAGTCTCTTCAAAAGCATTCTGGCAAAGGCTTAGGTAATGGCTTGGGGTATTGGGGCTTGATAATCTCCTTATATTTAAGGGCTTGGTAAATTTTACCAATGGGAGCATACCGGGGGTGGAATGTGCATTGGACCCTTTCAGTACTCCAAGGTGCCTGTAAGGGTGTAGACATTAGGGTTTGAGTGGAATTGACAATAACTGTGCCTTTCTTTTCAGTATTCTTACTTACAAAAGGAGGAATATTCTTGCAGTTGTAAGTCTTATTCTTCGATGGCTGATTCATGAGATCGTCTTCTAGTTGTACGCCTACATCCGTCAAAGTACTAAACTAGGGTAGGTATTGGGTTTCAACTTATTTTGATAGGTCTGTATTAGATTTTTTTTACAATGGCTACATGTTCAATGAAAGTAACCTTATTCCTCCTACGTACAATGAAAGTAACCAATTTTTTGTTAATTTCCTTCTTTGTCTTTTGCAGGTCTCGACGAGTGACTTCTATCTCATAGTTGTAATTGTAATGCCTCATAAATTCTTGATAAATGTCATTTTAACTGGTGGTTCTCACATTGGCAATGGATAAAAAAAACTTGAGGGCCCCTCTTGACAGGGTGTGTCCAAACATTTGGGTAAAAACATCCTTTGAAGACCCTAACACTTGCATGGCTCAGATGTACATTTTGGGATGGACTATTTATAGTCCCATTCCGGTGAACTTTTCAATATCAAGCATTTTTAATTCATTTAGAAGTCTCACATTTTCAATTTATGATTGAAGGGTTATTAGTATCTTGTACCATTGTTGAATGAGATACGATGTTGGTTGGGTTCAGATTTTTCTCCCGAACCCTCAGTGTTCTTCAATCGATTTTGGAGGGAGGCCTGCTCCTAAACAAGGGTTATCATTTTGCTCCTTATGGCTGTCAGTCTAGCCATGATGTCAGCTAGTGATACAATTTCCTTATTTTGAATCGTATTGGTGTTATGAGATATCAGAGTTGGAGAAATACGACTTCTTTCCTTTATCCAAGATAGTGACTGCAAAGTTACATGTGGTTGTAAAATTAATATTTATTTCCTTAAGACTATCTTAAGAGAACCAATCATGAGTTTAAGCATAACATATATATAATGACCCATTTCCTATGGTACTTCCTATTTGGTTCGCAACCCCTACTTTGGAGTTGTGAAAAATGAGTGGGTTTTTCGAGTCCTAGAGTTCCAACCTATGTTAGGAAATTATCTTGCGGGTTCAAATACTTTTTATTATGGGATTCACTGTTCGATATATCTCTTAGCTCATTTATTTGGTTGTGTATTATAGTTCTATTTCATGAAGTTATGTAAAGGCTTTCACAAGGCTAAAGGCTCCCTTCTTTGGCTATGCCTCCTTACGATATATCTCAGGGGTACGTGTAAGAGAGACATGTGATATACCCTAATGTACATGAATCGATCCTCTCGATATACCTCGTGGTGGAAGTACATGGGAGCGCTGACTTAATATACTCGAGGTACATAAGTTATGTTCGCGGAGAACAAACCACTCTATATACTCTGAGGGTGAGGATAAGAAGTTTGGAAATTTTCGCTGAAACTTGCGTTGTTTAGATATAAGCTTATAACTAGGTTTCCCAAGGTAATGGGGTATTTAGTGATATGCAGATGTTATGATCATGAAGTAATGTGCGTCCTTTTTTGTGAAGTCTTTCATTTTTTGGTCAGAGCCATTTTCACTTGAGATTATTGCGTATATTAGCATACATGTTATAAATAAGGTTTAAGGGATGCCTAGGATAAAATCTTATCCCTACATGAGCATTTAATACCAGTGTTTTTCTACCTAGTCACGTATTTAAAAAGAATAAGAATAAATGATAATGAACATTATATATAGGAATGTACAGTAGTAAGATGCTGACGGAAATAAAGATCTACAGTAGTTGAGTTCAGTCTTCTTTTAAATCTTGTCCCCAGTGGAGTCACCACTATGAGAACTCGAGTTCCGAGGAAGCGTTCCTATTTTCTTCCCTTCCCTGTGCATTCATGTTTCCCTTGTAGATAGTACGTAGTGGATAAGGTTCATCGACGGTGATGCATGGTCATCGCCTTGTTTTATTTTAAAAAGAATGGAGTCGCCAGTCTATTTTACCCAAAACAGACAAAAGAAGAGGTAAGCCTCTGTAGAGACATACTAATGGAAAGTGGTACGCTTGTTTAACCATAATTCAAAGGCATGGGTACTGGCTTATTGATTGGGAATACGCTAGGTAATCTCTCCGCCTTTTCGGTATTATATGTACATCTACTGTAACAACCCGAGATTTTTGAAACAATAATTTATTTATTTTTGGGAGCAATAAATATTAATTTAATTAGAGAATGATTAAATTGGCATTTGAGGTTAAAAATTCGAAGATGTTAGAAACTGATTCGAATGATGATTCTGAGGGTGCGGTTGTTTCCAGAAGGGTCGAGATAGTCGAAATGACTGTACTTGGGACTTATTTGGGTTCCGAAATATTTTATGTTCGTTTGGCTCAAATTAAAGTGACCGAGTCATTTAAAGTGTGCATTGTCATTTAAAGTTGTGTATTTTGGAGATAAGGCTTAAAAAGCCTACAAGAGATAGAAATCTCCTTAGAGAAAAAGGGAAAGAAAGAGAGAAAGAAAGGGAAGAAGAAAAGAAGAAGAGAAAGAGGAGAAAAGTGGGATTCCGACCATTACACGATCTCGAGGAAGATTCAGACTCTACGAATTTTAGGCAAGTGATTAAACTTGCTAAATAATTGTTGTGTATCATTTATTTCATAATTTGTGGACAAAATTATGGATTTTGGGTTTAAAATGTTAAAACCTAGTTTTTGGGTTAAATCTTAGATTTGATGTGTATATATGGTTTGGAGGTTATAAAATAGTTGGGATGAGTTATACAATGCATTTTGATGATATATATATGTTTGGGTTGATGAAAAAGGGTTGGAAGACAATAAAAATGGTTTGGGGAATTTTGGGTTTTGAAGAAATATAACCCATTTCGTAGCTTGCTGAACAAACCGAATCGATTCGCCCCTTCCGAATCGATTCGGCCTATTGCAAAACCTACAGGTCTTTAGGGCCGAATCGATTCGGCCCTTGCACATCGATTAGGTATGTAGAAGACTTACAGGGCCTTTGGACCAAATCGATTCGCTAGGGCCGAATCGATTCACTGATTGGGACCGAATCAATTCGGAGGGGCCGAATCGATTCGAAAATGAGACTGTTTTGCGAGATTTTTCTAGAGTGACTTTCGCTCCTTTTTGTGGAGGTTTATCGAATGGGAATCTCTATAGGAGTTATGAGAAGTGTTTTTTTGGAGGCTTTTAGGGAGTTTCCTTTATGAGGAATTATTGGAGTTATCTTGACTTAATTCGAGAGAATATCGATTGGAGAGTATCGTAGCGACTAGTGGTGAAGCCCACTATGATTGAGATTTATACTTGGAGATATTTATGGGTTTATAAGGGAGAGTTAGAATGCGTTTAATGATAATGGATTTTAGTATTAAATCCCAAATGGGATAACTTTAAAGTTTCATATGATTGATTGAAGCACATTATGGATTGAAAATAATAATGTTGATCGATGTGCATACGGATATAGAGAATATTCTTAACGTAAATAGAATTGAGAGACGATTCATATAAATATAAGTGAGGTGTGAACTTCAAGAGAGAAATAGTATAGTGTATACTAAGTGGGGAAGTTATGTGAGTTATTGACGAATAGTATATCGAGAGTAAAATATACTAAATAATGATATTATTTCATTTATGCCTAAGAGCGTAATAAGAGTATGTAAATAGTGTGATATATATACCTTGTGTGATGGTATACATTTATATCATGTGATGATGTATATATATCTTGTGTGAATGATATGTACATATGTGAAGCATACCCCCTCTATGCTATCATGGGAAGTTGCTCGATGTGGGTGAAGCCCCTAGCTTGAGGAGCAGGGCGCGTATAGTCCCCAGGTCATAACGTCCATTTATTATTGTGTGATTTTTATTAGGGGTGAGACGTGGTGGGTATGTTTCGTCTCATTTTAGGGGAGGAACTATGACCGCTTCACGTACGTTGTGATTTTGTTTTTACCAAGGCGGTGCGAGATTCCGACCGTTGGTACCCAGGATGATATGTGAGTGATTCCCTAGTAGATGATAGCATTGAGAACCAACATCCTCGAGTTATAGCTCGCTGGGATGGTTATTATTATACTTGTGTGAATAGTATATTATTTGTATATGATTATGTGATATCATTTTATCTCTAGAGTAAAGAGATATTAAAATATTGATTGAATCTCATTCGGGGAGATTTTATTGGGACTAAATTTGGGATGAATAGATGAAAGTGAAAATGAAGACTAGATAATTATTATGAGTATATAGAATACTTTGGGTATCGAGGGCATAATGGACCTCAACGACCAACATTGCCAAGGAGAAGTATATCGGGGGGTTCATTGTTTTGATTTCTCTTGCGAGATGTCCCACGCACGAAATGCGGTGCAATGTTGGGAGTGATGAGAAGTTAGTCCTCAGTGATCATATTTATATTAGTATGTATCTCGAAAATCAACAGTGCCAAGGAGTAGTGTATCGGGGGGTTCCTTGTTCGGATTTCGCATGCGAGATGTCCCACGTACGAAATGCCGTGCACTATTGAGAATTGAGAATAATTAATTAATCATATTATATAAGAATTTGGGGTATATGCGTCATGCATTGAGGGCATAATAAATCTTGATAATCAATACTACCAAGGATTAGTGAATTGGGGGGGTTCCTTGATTGGATTTTGCTTGTGAGACGTCCCACGCACGAAACGCAGTGCAGTATTGAGAATTGGGAGAGGTTTAGTCCTTAGAACTTAGATGCTAATAACTCATATATATATATATATATTTATGTCAATAACTAGAATATGAGAACTTTGAGTAAAAGAGAATGTTTATGTATATTTTATATGTTTAGAAAGTGGGCGATTATTTGAGATTGTTAATAGTAGAAGTTGAGAGATAATTTAGATGGATTTTAATTAAGTATAAATATTGGGAGTAAGTTAGATTACTTTTCCCCTAGATAGATTTGGGCAATTATTTGGAGATCATGTGCATACGTTTAGTTGCGCGCTTTAGTTGAGAGGTGAGTTGAATTTTATGGAGAGTGTGACTCCAATTTACTCATGTTATAATGCATTTATAATTATTATGCATTTTAATTCACTTTCTATAAAATGTTTTCACACCTCGGGCTCTAACCCGTTTATATTTTCTCTTGCTATGTATATATTGTATTATTCTAGGTGTTCCTCCGCAAGGACGCCCTTGATGTTATCCATCCTGTGTATTCGTGGAGTTGTGGCAGTAGCGGACTGTTGTGATATTTTGTTATAGTCGCTTCCTATCTTTCGTGTATTTAGATTTGTGTATCGGGTTTATACCCAAATATTGTAGTGCACCACTTTTATATTTTCTCTCTCAGATTATTGTATTATTTGTGACCCGACAGCATATTCGGGTATTTTATTTTGTACAATGTGTTGTACTCTTTTATATCATTCGCGCATGCGTGTGTCTCTCATCATATATAGTTATGTTGTTGGTTAGTTGTTGTATGGTTTGTTTCAGTAATGAAAATAAATGTTTTAAAATTTTTGGCACCCTCTTTTTGTAGTAATGGGTTGTTAGCCGTGTTTATTTTAGAATCGTCAGTAGATGCTTAGAATGATCCACTTGAGATTCCTGATTATTTTAGTATAGGGCTGGCCACACGTTATTATTTTGAGAAGGGTGTTGCAGGTGGTATCAAAGCATCAGGTGCTAGTGTCTTTAGGATCTGTGTGGGTTTACTGCTATCTTTCGTAAGCATTCTTGAAGTAGAGCCCTATTATTAGGACTGTTGTGTTCATACGTCCATATTTTCTTCTGTAATGAGAAAACATTTGAAAGGCGTTCTGATACAATTGTTCTTGTTTCAGATGCCACCAAAGAGAAGTCATTTAGGAAGGGAAAATAAAGGGGCTGAAAGTGTGGAACTCCAATCACCTCAAAGAACCATAACCACGGATGAAGTTGATAGTATTGTGGCACAAGCAGTAACTGTTTCCATTTCTGCGATGGCGCATCAACCTTCACTTCAAACAACCCAAATCCATTAAGGACCGTCTGTGTGGGAAAGAGTGAGGGAATATTTTAGTAAGGGGTATCCTCCAGAGTTTTTAGGGGGAGTTGATATGATGGCTGCAAGTCGATGGAAGAATAGTACACAAGGTCACCTTCGTATGGTTGAGTGTAGTAAAGTGCATAAGCAATTTCTAGCCACCTTTAAGTTAATGGGAGTAACTCTCCAATGGTGGGAGTTTGTCACCACATTAGAACAGAGAGATACATTGCCCATAACTGATTTTTGGGAACTCTTTGACCGAAGGTACTTTCCTTCCATGATTCAGAAGGAAATGAGGAGGAGATTGATGGATGTGTTTCAAGGTGATAGAACGGCGGCCGAGTATGAAGAAGAATTTACTCGATTGGTTAATTTAGTACATGAGGAGATAAATACTGAAGAGAAACGAATATCGAAGTTTATGCGAGGTTTAAATTGGTAAGTTTGGCAGCATTTGTTAGGGCACCCAACGTTAGTGACTTTCGTCGAGGCAGTGAATGCGGCACTGTTACAGTGTCATGAATATCATCTTCGTTCGCAAGGGGTTAAGAACTTTAGAGATTCGAGTTCATCTAGTAGGTCTGGCGAAGAGAATTCCAGTAATGCCAGTAGTTATAAGTCGGATTATAGAGGGTCGCAACAGCGTTATGTTCCTCAAGATAGGCAGAGAAGATTTGCGGGTAGATGTTTCTTCTGTAAATAAATAGATCATAGAAAGAGAGATTGTCCTAAAAGAGGTAAAGGACCACGTTTTGAGAAAGTTTTGGAGGAGCAACCCCTATAGTAGATTCGAGGTCATTTTAGGCTTGGGGACTTTTTGTGGGAACCCAATGATGAGGAGATGAAATCGGACTAGAGAGGTATAATGTAAGTTATTTTCCTTTGTGAATAGGATTATGCTATATGAAGCTTTGGGAGTCTCGTATGTAAGATAGTTATGTCAGGGTAGTTCTATAGCCCTATTATGTATGGAATGACCCGAAAGGGAATGTTGAGCAAAGTGAGGATCTTATATTATTATCTTTTGAGAGAATAGATTATTTTGTAATGTGCTCATAGAGAGCTATGACTTTGTTGTGAATGTAAGAATTTTTGTAATGTGTTAAGTAGTAATGGTAAAGTTATTTGCTTTATAGTCGTGCTAGACTTATATATTTTTTATTCCAGCTATGGAAGAGCCTAGTGTATGGAAATATATTAATATGATGTGAGAGATTATTACTGAAGTGAGTCAGAATTTAGGGAATTATTGTTGAGCAAGAGATTCTAGCTCATAATTATGTTAATTTTGAGAACTATATATTATTATGAGTATGAGCATTGTTAAAACCTTGTGCCTTGAGAATAAGGTATTTTAATTAAATGTCTAAAGACATAAACCATTTTTAAAATAAACTGTTTTCAAAAATAAACTTTTTTATAGGCCTTTGGGCAATATCAAAAATGATTTACACAAAAATATTTTTAAACTCTAGTCCCGATCTAACAAACTCTCAATCCCCGATGTTGCTACATATTAGTGTCTTGGGAGGTTCCTTATTTGGATTTTGCTTGCGAGACCTCCCTCGCATGAAAGTAGCGAATGTCAGGAATTGAGAGGAGTTAAATCTTTGGACCTTTCAAAATTGTTATATTATTAGTATGTTAGTATAATTTAATATATTTCGAGTTATTGTGCTACTGAGGCAAGATAAGCCTAGTTATGTTTATACGAGTAGAGCTCGAATAAAGGGTGTATGGGCACCCTGGTAGTTATAATTGGCTTTATAAAAATTAAAATAAATTCATCATGAGAAGATAGAGGTTTGGGTATTATGTTAGTGAGGATAAGTGTAGTAGGAACTAGTTGGGATTTGGAGTATTAGACTTAGCTTAATCTTTAGGGAGAAATTCTTGTAAGTGGGGAAGTCTATAACAACTCGAGATTTTTGAGACAATAATTTATTTATTTTTGGGAGAAATAAATATTAATTTAATTGGAGAATGATTAAATTGGCATTTGAGATAAAAAAATTCGAAGATGTTAGAAAGTGAATCAATTGATGATTCTGAGGGTGTGGTTGTTTCCGGAAGGGTCAAGAGAGTCGAAATGACTGTACTTGGGGCTTATTTGGGTTCCGAAATATTTTAAGTTCGTTTGGCTCAAATTAAAGTGACCGAGTCATTTAAAGTGTGCATTGTCATTTAAAGTTGTGTATTTTGGAGATAAGGCTTAAAAAGCCTACGGGAGATAGAAATCTCCTTAGAGAAAAATAGAAAGAAAGAGAGAAAGAAAGGGAAGAAGAAAAGAAGAAGAGAAAGAGGAGAAAAGTGGGATTTCAACCATTACGCGATCTCGAGGAAGATTCAGACTCTACGAATTTTAGGCAAGTGATTAAACTTACTAAATAATTGTTGTGTATCATTTATTTCATGATTTGTGGACAAAATTATGGATTTTGGGTTTAAAATGTTAAAACTTAGGTTTTGGGTAAAATCTTAGATTTGATGTGTATATATGGTTTGGAGGTTATAAAATAGTTGGGATGAGTTATACAATGCATTTTTATGATATCTATATGTTTGGGTTGATGAAAAAGGGTTGGAAGACAATAAAAATGGTTTGGGGAATTTTGGGTTTTGAAGAAATATAACCCATTTCGTAGCTTGCTGAACAAACTGAATCGATTCGCCCCTTCCGAATCGATTCGGCCTATTGCAAAACCTACAGGTCTTTAGGGCCGAATTGATTCGGCCCTTGCAAATCGATTAGGCATGTAGAAGACTTACAGGTCCTTTAGACCAAATCGATTCGCTGGGGCCGAATCGATTCGCTGATTGGGACCGAATCAATTCGGAGGGTCCGAATCGATTCGAAAATGAGACTGTTTTGCGAGATTTTTCTAGAGTGAGTTTAGCTCCTTTTCGTGGAGGTTTATCGAATGGGAATCTCTATAGGAGTTATGAGAACTGTTTTTTTGGAGGCTTTTAGGGAGTTTCCTTTATGAGGAATTATTTGAGTCATCGTGACTTAATTTGAGAGAATATCAATTGAAGTGCATCGTAGCGACTAGTGGCGAAGCCCACTATCATTGAGAGTTATACTTGGAGATATTTATGGGTTTATAAGGGAGAGTTATAATGCGCTTAATGATAATGGATTTTAGTATTAAATGGTTCATATGATTGATTAAACCACATTATGGATCGAAAATAATAATGTTGATCGATGTGCATACGGATATAGAGAATATCCTTAACGTAAATAAAATTGAGAGATGAATCATATAAATAGAAGTGAGGTGTGAACTTCAAGAGAGAAATAGTATAGTGTATACTAAGTGGGGAAGTTATGTGAGTTATTGACGAATAGTATATCGAGAGTAAAATATACTAAATAATGATATTATTTCATTTATGCCTAAGAGCGTAATAAGAGTATGTAAATAGTGTGATATATATACCTTGTGTGATGGTATACATTTATATCATGTGATGATGTATATATATCTTGTGTGAATGATATGTACATATGTGAAGCATACCCCCTCTATGCTATCATGGGAAGTTGCTCGATGTGGGTGAAGCCCCTAGCTTGAGGAGCAGGGCGCGTATAGTCCCCAGGTCATAACGTCCATTTATTATTGTGTGATTTTTATTAGGGGTGAGACGTGGTGGGTATGTTTCGTCTCATTTTTAGGGGAGGAACTATGACCGCTTCACGTACGTTGTGATTTTGTTTTTACCAAGGCGGTGTGAGATTCCGACCGTTGGTACCCAGGATGATATGTGAGTGATTCCCTAGTAGATGATAGCATTGAGAACCTACATCCTCGAGTTATAGCTCGCTGGGATGGTTATTATTATACTTGTGTGAATAGTATATTATTTGTATATGATTATGTGATATCATTTTATCTCTAGAGTAAAGAGATATTAAAATATTGATTGAATCTCATTCCGGGAGATTTTATCCGGACTAAATTTGGGATGAATAGATGAAAGTGAAAATTAAGACTAGATAATTATTATGAGTATATATAGTACTTTGGGTATTGAGGGCATAATGGACCTCAATGACCAACATTGCCAAGGAGTAGTGTATCGAGGGGGTTCCTTGTTTGGATTTCTCTTGCGAGATGTCCCACGTACGAAACGCGGTGTAATGTTGGAAGTAAGGAGAAGTTAGTTCTTAGTGCTCATATTTATATTAGTATGTATCTCGACAATCGACAGTGCCAAGGAGTAGTGTATCAGGGGGTTCCTTGTTTGGATTTCGCTTGCGAGACGTCCCACGCACAAAATGTCGTGCATTGTTGAGAATTGAGAATAATTAATTAATCATATTATATAATAATTTGGGTTATATGCGTCATTCATTGAGGGGATAATGAATCTTGATAATCAATACTGCTAAGGAGTAGTGTATTGGCGGGGTTCCTCGTTTGGATTTCGCTTGTGAGACGTCCCACGCATGAAACACAGTGCAGTATTGAGAATTGGGAGAAGTTTATTCCTTAGCACTTAGATGCTAATAACTCATATATATATATATATATATGTGTGTGTGTGTGTGTGTGTGTGTGTGTGTCAATAACTAGAATATGAGAACTTCTAGTAAAAGAGAATGGTTATGTATATTTTATATGTTTAGAAATGGGTGATTATTTGAGATTGGTAATAGTAGAAGTTGAGAGATAATTTAGATGGATTTTAATTAAGTATTAATATTGGGAGTAAGTTAGATTACTTTTCCCCTAGATATATTTGCGAAATTATTTGGAGATCATGTGCATATGCTTAGTTGCGCGCTTTAGTTGAGAAGTGAGTTGAATTTTATGGAGAGTGCGACTCCACTTTACTCATGTTATAATTCATTTATAATTATTATACATTTTAATGCACTTGCTATAAAATGTTTTTAGACCTCGGACTCTGACCCGTTTATATTTTCTCTTGCTATGTATATATTGTATTATTCTAGGTGTTCCTCCACAAGGACGCCCTTGATGTTATACATCCAGTGTATTCGTGGAGTTGTGGCAGTAACGGACTGTTGCGGTATTTTGTTATAGTCGTTTCCTATCTTTCGTGTATCTAGATCAGGATTCAGTTTGTGTATCAGGTTTATACCCAAATATTGTAGTGTATCACTTTTATATTTTCTCTCTCAGATTATTGTATTATCTGTGACCCGACAGCATATTCGGGTATTTTATTTTGTACATCGTGTTGTACTCTTTTATATCATTCGAGCATGCATGTGTCTCTTATCATATATAGTTATGGTTTTGGTTAGTTATTGTATGGTTTGTTTCAGTAATGAAAATAAATGTGTTAAAATTTTTGGCACCCTCTTTTTGTTGTAATGGGTTGTTAGCCGTGGTTGTTTTAGAATCGTCAGTAGATGCTGAGAATGATCCACTTGAGATTCCTGATTATTTTAGTATAGGGATGGTCGCCCATTATTATTTTGAGTGGGGTGTCACATCTACATTTTTTTAGATCATGCTCTAATGTAAATGAAGTAATGAAATGGAAATAGTTAATATATACACACACTTTGCAGTTTATTGTGAGATCAGTTTGTAAGTAATATAGACAAAGGATAGATATATGCAATGTCAGACTTGTTCACATGGACGGCAATTCGAGTGATCCTGCGTACCCACGCATTGTGATTCAAAGTCCACAAAGTTCGCAAAGGGGCAAAGAGGGATTTTACCTCTTATAAAGGCTCAATACAAGAGATATGAACTCTTTTTGATGTCTCAAAGTGTTTTTAAAGTGATATAAGTCTGAATCTGGAAATGTAAATATCTTTGTGTTCATGAAAGATGGTTAGATGAAGTAGGTTCCCTCGTAAAACCAATTTGATAGAAGAAGAGTGTTAAGACTTCTAACATTAAGAATAAGATAGTAGGTAGAATCGGCGGATACAGTGATCCTCTAGGACTATTTAATATTTTTTGTTTTAGTTTTGAAAATTAAATTTAAAAGGGGGATGATTTGACTTGATTTTTAGAGATCGTGTTTCTCTAACACACCTACATATCCACCGTATGTGAAATCAAAGTCAATGCAATTCGAACATGACCCTCGGAGAGAAATAAAGCCTTATGGATCATGGAAACACACAAAGATGATTTTGGGTGGTGTTGCAGCACAACCTCACTCTCTTATATCAAGACTTCAGAATACAAGAGTAAGATATGGAGTATCTATACAGTTACACACGCTTTTTTTAGTTTCGGTAGCATTCTATCTTGGGATCAACTCTTTCTGAGATGGATCTGAGGTTACTTTTAAGAAAAAAAATTAAGGAAGACAAAGATAAGAAAGAGAAAAATTAAGTTTCTGGTTGATAATGGTTATGGATAATGAAGGAAAAATATAGGTCTAGAGGTTAAACTTCTAGATGCTTGGGATAAGGTTTGGAGTGAATCAAAGATAGTCTTTATAATCTTTAGGTATAAGAGAGTTTCTGGGCAGAGAGCATTGTATTTATGGTGCAAAGTAAGTTCATGCCTCAACTCGTTGATGGAGTCCTCCCTTTATAGGAAGAAAATAGGGCGTATAATCGATCGTTCTAGGGTATAGTGCCCCCCTTATTGATCGATCAAGCATATTTTAACCATGGTTCTTTTAGTTCCCTTTTGGTTTTGGCCTAACTTTGGTGGGTGGTTTTGTGAGTTTGTTCTTTGGTATTTTGATCTCTTAGAAATCTCTCCACGAGTTTGGGTCAGTCTTTGGGCCTTTGAAAGGATTTGATACATGAATACCTTTGTGGAGAAGAATGGGGTGTCTACAGACCTATGTCTAAAGAAATGTGTTATTCCTAATCAAGTAGATAAGTAAATGATTCATTGGAACAAGTTAATAAGCTATCTTTCTTAAAGTAGCTTAATCATAAAAGTACACAGGATTATTTATTAATTTGTGGTAACTATCCACATAAATGTTTGCAACTTTCAAAGTCGTAACATGTCTAAAGGCTCCATTATAGCCTTTTCCCGAAGAATAAGAATGATGATAGTCATAGTCAAGAACTAGTATATAACTTTACCTTTAGTATATATGAATGTCCTCTTACTAATTATTGTAAGTTTTACTAAACTTAAATGGGACAACACATGTTGTTCATTTGTTACGTTTTATTTCATTTATACTATGATGAATAAAATAAGATAGAAGGGCAAAGATCAACTCACGTTGAATCATTTATTGATTATCCCAAAAGTATGTTGGCTTGTAAGAAATGGTGAATTTAAATATTGCTTATATAGTAACATTTATTTTAGTTATTAAATAGTGTACCATGTATATATATATATATATATATATATATATATATGAACAAGTCTGAAAAGTTTACTCATACCAATAAAAAATGTCATAATGAACTTTTACAGTATGCATTTAATGCATCTGCCCTGTACATATCATATTTATCCATGTGTTTTGCTATGATAAATCCACGACAACTTCTCGTCATTTATACGAGAGACACATTAAAATATACAAGACACAAACTTAGGGAAAGGTAAACCAAGATTAATTGTATTGATCAACTACTCCAGTTCAAGAAAGGAGAAAATAAATTTGGCTGCTTGTGAGGTTCTCTCTCACATTTGAAAAAACAATATAGACTCCCTCCACATATATTCAGACTCACTCGAACAAAACTATTCCAAGATTTGGTTGATCCAAAATGGCCCCCTATTTGCTCGAACTTGAATGTTTTTTTACTTGCCCGAACTAGAATGTCTCACGACTTGCTCGAACCAAAATTGTGCACAACTTCCTCGAATTGATGGAATTAGACTTGTTTACGTCTTCCTCCGATTGGAATCTAAAAAAAGTCGGTTCATAAGATCATTTTGCAAACAAAGACATTCACTAACATTTTTTTCAAATATGTTATGATAAAAGTTAGTACTAACTTCGGGTACATACATACCAAGAAATTTATCCATTCAATTTCATAATTCCTTGAAAACTTGTGAACTTGCCAGAACCAATTCTCGAGCAAGACGATTATCGAAGAAGCTTCCAAAGCCAAAATAAAGCTAAAAGAAAACAAATACCTCTTAAACACATACGTACATTTGGATTGCTTGACTCTGAAAAAAAAAATGAGAAGAAAAGATATCTATTACTCAAATTTACAGGAAAATATGAATCCCACTAATTCAAATGTCTTCCTCTACAATTGAAAGATAAAATAAACTTGTTTTTGTCAAACTAGAGAACTAAAAAGTTCTATAGAAATGGAGGATACTATGGTTCTTGTTCATAATTTGTCATGCTTCCCTTCTACTCTCTCGCTCTTGTGCTGGTAAAGAGAGAGCATTTAGCACGGGTCAAAAGTAGTTACCCTA
Source organism: Sambucus nigra (assembly GCA_949130495.1). NCBI lineage: Eukaryota > Viridiplantae > Streptophyta > Magnoliopsida > Dipsacales > Adoxaceae > Sambucus > Sambucus nigra. The sequence goes on along the minus strand of OX422211.1, from coordinate 70,476,581 downwards.
CTTTAACTCATATTTTCATATTGAAAGAGAGGGGTTGTTTCACTAACACATGTCGACAGATCATGCATATGTCTCGCACATTACTTGAAATATTCATGTGACTAGATTGAGTTACTTGATCGAATATAAAGACATGATTATCCAAGTAAAAGATTGGGAACAAATGGAAATAATAATTTTTTTACTTTTCATAAAAATGCATTGTTTGGAGTAAGTTAAATGACATAAAACTATAAATTTTTTCGTCAATAGCTTTTTTGGAATTAATATTGTTGGGAATTTTTCAAAATTTTCATTGTGCGTGATTAAGCTACACATACTATTAATTGATTTGATTTAAAAATTGGACATAAAATAATACTTGTGCAAGTATACACTATACTTTCTTAATTAGTATAAAGTTTCTCATAGAACGTGAGTGTCCTTTTATAAGAAAACATCCTAAATACAATATAGGGTTGCTCGAATTTACAACCCACATGTTCAAGTTTTTATGTTCACAAAAATAGGGTTGCTTGAATTTATAAACTGAGCGTTTGCATGACTAGGAGTTGGTGTCGAATTTATAACCCAATTTTGTATGTTTAATTTCACAAGAATTGAGTTACTTGAATTTGTAACCCACGTGCATGTTAAAGTTCACAAGAAAAAGTGTTTCTCAAATTTATAACTCGTATGTTTGCGTGTTTTAACAAAGTCTCTTTCAGGAATGCCCGAGAAAATTGATAAATAATCTTGATCCTCATATTTGTTTACTCATAATAGTTTGTGTGATTAACTTCACATTCCATTTAATATGATGTATTTTGTATCAGAGTAATTCATTATATGAGGAAAGAGAGTATCTCTTAATCCTTCACGTGCACATTCTTGGCCCATTCGTTTAAAGTATAGATGACTTCGAAAGACACTCATTACTATACCATAGGCATTATATTTAGTCGTAATAAATTATTGGAAGATTTTCATTATATTGATATGCATTTCAAAAAGTTATATTGAGCAACTACAAGATTATAGTTGCTTTAATGGAAATTTCATTCTCTCGTGTGCTTGGATTCGAGCAGCGGGGATTGCAAACAGATATACGAGTCTTTGATTAAAAGTTCAAGTCTTAGATTTAATTTAATGAACTATGCTTGACACCAACATACTTGTGCATTCTTACTCAGACTAAAACACAAAATCTAGTAATAAAAATATGAGGTATCAAATGTACTTTATTAGCAAGTATAATATTTATGAAAAGTTAAGTTATATTGTATAGACCATGGTGTCTCCTAGTGCATTTTTCACTTGTTAGTATTTCCCCACCTAATGAAATAGGACAACATGTGTGAGAATAAAAAAAGTATTTGCAAAAGTATAATAAAAAGGAAAAAATTGTACGATAGTTAAGTGACTGAAGGTCCAAGGGCACCAGAATGCTCATAGTATGAACCTGAAAATAAAGAAATAGGTTGAGCAGACGAGCAAGTTCCATGTGTAAGTAAAATAATAAAAAGGTGCAAAAGTTAAGTACCCGAGGCTCCCAGAGCACTCATAGTATTAATTTGAAAACAAAGAAGTAGGTCGAGCAGATGAGTAAATGCCAAGTATAAATAAATAAAAAATGTACAACAATTATTACCTGAGGCTCCATGGGCACCGGGTCTCTCATAGCCTGAAAAAAATAGGTTAAGTATATGATCAAGTGCCAAATATAAAAATAAAAGAATAAAAAGTACGACATTTTAGTACCCGAGGCTTCAAGGGCACCAGAGCGATCTTAGTATTAACTTGAAAACAAAGAAACAGATTGAGAAAATGATCAACTGCCTGTGACACCCCACCTAATTAAATACCGGGTGATCAGTCCATTATTAAATTATAATCAAGGTGAACGGTTGGTTCATTCTTAGCATCACTGTCGTAAAAATAACTTTTCATACTTAACACCCTAAATAATTAAGCTAAGTGTCAAAACCATTTTTAGACTTTACTTTCCAAATTTTATTTATATAAACCAACAATTAAACTGGACATCATTCATAAATAAAGGATCACACAACAACTATCTTGGAATATATAAATCCAAATAAGCAAACACTCAATTACTCGAATCCAACATTTAATACTTAAATGAAAAACATCCTGACAATAATAATCTCAAAGTACAAATACTAGAAATAAATGGATTACAATATCCAATAAAACAACTGAATAATGGAAATGGAGACACATGCCCAACTGGAATAAATAATGCTAGGAATCGAATCAAATGAATGAGGTCGTCTAAGCAAGAGGCCTGCAACTCCCACCTAAGCTGCAGCGCATTCCTTCCAAAGGATCCTATGCAAGATGCCCCTGTGGTTGGGCACCTGTAATATATACATATATATATACAAGAGGGAAAAGAAGATGGAAACGGGTCAAAGCCGGATTGTAAAAATGATTTAAAATTTGTTTAGCAAGTATCTAAAATGTTTACAGGCCAATGCAACAACATATTAGTGTGACCCTCCCTTGAGAAATTCTCACCTCTCTTTTAATGTGCACACCTATCGCATTAACCTTCCCAACGGTTTAACTTATCTTAACTTAGGTTACTCGTAAGATTTTAAACTGACGAATTCAACTATTTAAAAAGGTAGATTTCATTTAATAACAAAGTTCCCATTTAACCTTTATTTGCTAATAAAGTTTCCCGGTAATATACTATACTGTCAAAACACGTATTTCTCAATTGAAATCATTATTCATTTCTTACTTGCCATAAACACATGAGGTAATTCACATATTTCATAATTTAATATACATATTAAATACCCATGTAATATATATATTCTAACAGCACCCCACATAAAAATTATGGTGCAGGCATACTCTGCTATTCAGTCCTCGTATCACTCGTACTAAGGGAAATACAGGTTCGGAATCAATCTAGAACTGTATTAACATAAACACAAACAACATTGAGGCGAAGTATAGAGTCCCGGTCTCTAATAGGTCAGCACATGCCCCCACGTCTCTTATGCCGTCTGACTATCGATCCAATTAACTTGTACCAAAGGATCTCTTCTAGGGTACGAGTCAATATCCCCCATAAAGGTTCCATCGAGATAAGACTGTCCCAGCGCGGTAACCTCAGGGATAGCAAGTAGCGCGGGCATGGTTTTCACATGTATATAGTATATGCATAAACACAGACATATAAATATACTACTATTACCACATCAAAATTAGGTACATCTCATAACCCACAATTATGATATTTATCCTTATTTCTCATTATTTAGTTATCACGTATAGCGGTTCGTCACTTACTTTAATTCGAGGGATTATTCCAACTTACTACGTAACACTCATGGATTTTATTCTCCTATGTGTAAAATTCAGTAGGTACTAATCTATTTTTCCAACGTAACTACCTTACTCTCCTCTTCCTTTAATACATAATTCCATCGTCCCTTATATGTGAACATCTCCATAAAAATGTAAATCTCGTATGACATTAAAGGTTTCATATTTTTAGTAAGTCCTACTGGTCTTCTTTATCACCCAAAATATTTTAATAAGGATGTCCAAAGATTATTACTCATTTAAATTGAATTCACTATTTAAAGGGGAAAAACGAGTCTTCCAGGAAGGGTTGATCGATCGATGGCAAAGGCTCGATCGATCGACACTCCTGGTTCGATCGATCGATCAAATCGGTATGGCGAATGCTGCAGATTAACAGTTACGGGTTCTATCATCTAACCTCAACCAAATTTAGATTTTTAACACCCAAACTCCCAGAAATTCTTACTACAAACATTATAAACCCAAATTAAACATCTCTTACGTAAAGCATGTGAATTTTCATCAATATCCATGGATTAATGGGCCAAAACTTACATTAATCTCATGAACCCTAGAAATTTCTTTAACTTTGTTCTAATCAGTCTTTTTCCAGAATTTCTACTTCTAATTCATCACAAATCCGTGGTTAAACCTCTACATATGAAGGGGATTTCCAGATTTTCATTCATATCATTACTACATGCAATTTTTTTTTATCTCCAACGTGGGTTTTCTTCTATGAAACTCATCCTAATCAACCCTAGACTAACATGAATGATGCATTAACGAAATTAAGTAAGATAAATACTTTCATGTAGATTTTAGGGTTCTGATTTGTGGACGAATTTGGTGTGGTTGCGTTCCCCGTCACGCGATCTACGCGTTGGTGGTGGTGGCGGTGCAACCGGATGAATTTTTTGGCCTTGGATTGCTTGGAAAGCTTTCTACCTTCCTCTCTAATGGACGTTCTACGGTTTTGAGTCTGCTAACCCTAAAAGACCATTCCAAATGGCTGATATATCCTAATAAATTTCGTGGGTTTAATTACCCAAAATCACAAAATGTCCAAAATGCCCTCCCGGGGTACTAATTAAGCCTAAAAATGTTCCGATACCCAAACTAAACCCCCGGGTACACTTTTCTGACTATCTCAACCCTTCCGGACACTTTGACGCACTCGAAATGACCATACGGGTGACTTATAATTTATTCACTTTTATTAATCAATATTTAGTCCCGACGCGACACGGGTGCGTCCCGACTCAAATTTCCAAAATTGTCATTTTATTCACTCGTGACATTTAATCGTACCAATATTATATTACTTTACTCATGGGTAATATTCAACAAGTTTCGAATGATTACTAACTCTCGTCACGTTAGTAATTACAAATAATTAATTTCTGGATTTATATTAAATTAACGACTCACATTTAATTTAAATAAATCCCCAAATTTAGAAAGCATAAAAATATGGGGTATTGCATACTTCCCCCTACTAACGGAATTTCGTCCTGAAATTCGAAAAATAAGGTATACCTGGTAAGAATAAATCTGGGTATCTCTCGCGCATATCTGCCTCGCGCTCCCAGGTGGATTCCTCCACATTATGATGCTCCCACTAGACACGTACGAGTGGAACTACCTTCGACCTCAATCTCCACTCACTACGGTCTAGGATAGCCACTGGTCTCTCCTCTTAAGAGCTGTTAGGATGTAAATCTATCTCTTCTATCGCGATGTGGGTGTGAGCCATATCATCCTGAAGGTATCGTCTCAATGACGAAATGTGGAATATATCGTGAATGCGATGTAAATTCTCTGGCAACCCCAATCTGTATGCTATCAGCCCAATCCTCTCGATAATGGGGAATGGTCCCACGTACCTCGGGGCCAATTTCCCTTTCTTTCCAAACCTCATCACTCATTTCATAGGAGATACCTGTAGTAATTCTTGGTCCCCCACATTAAACTCTCGGAAGAATCATTTCGCATCGGCGTAGTTTTTCTGCCGGTCCTGGGCTACTCGAATGCGACTCCTGATCATCTCAATCCTAGCGGAGGTTTCCTGAATCACCTCTGATCCGATCAACTTGTTATCCCCCACCTCTAGCCAATAAGTTGGGGAACGACAAGGCCTTCCATACAGAACCTCGGATGGATCCATGCCAATTGTGAACTGATAAGAGTTATTATAAGCAAACTCCACCAGTGGAAGATGTGGCTCCCAACCTCCTCCAAAATCAAGGACACACATGCGTAGCATATCCTCCAACATCTGATTTGTACACTCTGTTTGTCCATTTGTCTGTGGGTGATAAGATGAACTCAACCTCAACTCTGTAACCATAGCTTCCTGAAAGATCTCCCAGAAACGTGACACAAAAATCTTGTCTCTATTTGACACAATATTCAGGGGCACCCCATGTAATCTGACAATCTCAGCAATGAACAACTGAGCATACTGACCCGTGGTATAGTCTGTCCGGACCGACAAAAAATGAGCCACCTTGGTCAAATGGTCCACAATCACCCAGATGGAGTCGTGGCCCCACTGTGATGTAGGCAAACCTGTAATAAAATCCATGAAAATACTCTCCCACTTCCACGCGAGTATTTCCAATGGCTGAAGCAATCCTGACGGTTTTTGGTTGTCCACCTTTACCAGCTGGCAGGTAGAACACTTGGACACGAACTCAACAATGTCTTTTTTCATCCCACTCCACCAGTATTGCCGCCTCATATCCTGGTACATCTTATCTCCCCAGGATGTACAGCAAATCGGGACCCGTGAGACTGGGTCATCACTGCATGACGTAAGTCTGCTCCCTATGGGACCACTAATCTCCCATTAAACCTTAAACCCCCATCAGAACTAACAGAATAGGACTCAGCTCCCTCACCTAAAAGTCGTACAATCTGCTCCTGGCAAAATGGGTCTGCGGTCTGTGCTTGTATCACCCTCGTAACAATCTCGGGTGTCACTGTCATAACAGATATGAAGGAATGGGCTACTGCGTCCTGGTGACCCAACTCTTTCCACTTTTCTTTCTAGATGTCCGCTACATCATCTACTGACCTACGGCTCAACGCATCAGCAACTACGTTGGCCTTCCCCAAATGGTACTGTATGTCAAACTGATAGTCCTTCATAAATTCTAACCACCTGCGTTGACGCATATTCATCTTTCGCTGAGTGAACAGGTACTGCAGTGACTTGTGGTCTGTGAACAAGTGAAATTTCTCCCCCAATAAGTAGTGTCTCCATATCCTCAAAGCAAAGACGACCGCTGCTAACTCCAGGTCGTGGGTGGGGTAATTCTTCTCATGAGGCTTAAGGTTGCGGAAGGCAAAAGCTATAGCCTTCTCCTCCTGCTAAAGTACTCTCCCAAGTCCCCGTAGAGTGGCATCGGTGTAAACCATGTACTCCACACCCGTCTTTGGTAAGGCAAGGACTGGTGCTGAAGTAAGCTTATCTTTCTTCTCATCGAAACCCAATTGACAAGCATCATCCCAAACATATGGTACCCCCTTGCAAGTCAGGTTCATCAATGGTCCCGCTATTTTGGCGAATCTCCGAATGAATCTCCTGTAGAATCCCGCTAATCCCAAGAAACTACGTACTTCCGTTGGTATCGTGGGCTGTCCCCACTCCCTCACCGCTAACACTTTACTCGAGTCAACTGCTATCCCCCGCTCAAAAACTACATGCCCCAAGAGCTGCACTTCACATAACTAGAACCCGCACTTCTCGTACTTAGCATACAGCTGATGCTCTCGTAGAGTCTGAAGAACCTACCTCAAGTGCTCGGCATGCTCCTCCTCGGAGTGTGAATATATCAGAATGTCATCTATGAAGACAATGACGAACTGATCCAAGAACTCTCTGAACACTAGGTTCATCAAGTCCATGAATACGGCTGGAGCATTTGTGAGTCCAAATGGCATCACCCTGAACTCATAGGACCCATACCTCGTCAAGAAAGAAGTCTTTGAAACATCCTGCTCCCTAATACATAGCTGATGGTACCCCGACCTCAGATCTATCTTCGAAAAGAAAGTTGCTCCCCTCAGTTGGTCAAACAGATCATCGATTCGAGGCAACGGATACTTGTTTCGTATCGTGGCCTTGTTCAGCTCCCGGTAGTCCACACATAGCCTCAGTGAACCATATCTCTTTTTCACAAACAAAATTGGAGCGCCCCAAGGTGAGGTACTCCTACGAATGAAGCCCTGACTTAACAGTTGCTCTATCTGATCTCGTAACTCTCACATCTCTGCCGGATCCATACGGTATGGAGCGTGCGCTATAGGTCGAGTATCCGGTAATAAATCTATAACAAAGTCTATCTCACAACTGGGGGGTAGGCCTGGTATCCCCTGAAATACATCGGAATACTCATGAACAACTGGGATCGAGTCTAAGGGAATCGAAACCTCCTTAGAGATATCCTCCTCTATGTAATACAAATGAGCGGTCGAGCCTCCCCCTGGGCGAGGCAACTCCACTACAAACATCTCTTGCCCCCGAGTGGCAAAGACAATACTCCCACCAAAACAATCTATCATGGCCCTGTAAGCTGCAAGCCAATCCATACCGATAATAACATCGTGCTCATGCATATCTAAGACTAACATATCTGCTGGTAATACCAAGCTACCAATCTCTACCCCCACTCCCCGACATATAAAGAAAATTAGTGATCCACTCCCTAGTGGTGAGTCTACACACGTCATAGTGCTCTCTTCTATGGCTAATAGCCCTAAGGCCTTCGCATAATGGGTAGCTATAAAATAGTGTGTCACCCTAGTATCAAATAAAACCCCACCCATAGTACCATGGATAGGAAATATACCATCAATCGCGGGTGGTGCCTGTGGAGCTGCTGCCTGGTAGACGTTATAGACACGTTTGCACTATAACTCCTCCTGCTGCACCGGAGTGACTGGAATGGCTGGTAGGGCTGGTACCTGAGCTGGCGCTGGGAGGGCCGCTGGGAAAAGTGGCCTATGTGGCTCATTACGGGAACCCTGCTGCTGTGGGGCCCTATCACCCTTTGGACAATCCTGGCGCTTATGGCCATTCTTGCCGCATACAAAACATCAGCCTATGAAATTACCTCCCCTCTGAACCTGCTGACCACGGCCCTGTTGGCCGTTACCTCCCCGTCACTGGCCCTATTGGCCCTCATGAACATGCTGTTGGCCCTGCTGCTGACCCTGCTGCTGGTGGTGTTAGCCTTGTTGGCCCTGCTGATTAGGCTGGCCCTGCTGACCCTGCCTATATCCCCCAAATCCCTACCGGGAATCACCTGATCGAAACCGCTTGGCAGGGTCCCCCTGATGGAAACTCTGCTCATGCTGGCGAGACTGCCCCTGCGACGTCGGTGCTCCACTAGTGCCACTACCCCCTGTCCTGCCCTGCTAGCTGGACTCTCCTGCCCGCTTGCTTCCCTGCAGATGGAAGCGGTGATCCTGGCAGTGTAGCAAAGCAGCATTGAGTACATCAGTGAAAGTACTCAGAGACAGATTCCCTATAAGGTGCTGACGGATCCTCCAAGCTAACCCGTCCACAAATAATAGTATCTTCTTACCCTCAGTGGATGCCTCATCTGGCACTATAGTGAGAAGTCTTGTGAACTCATCCTCATACTTAGCAACGGTAGAATTCTCCTTCTTCAAGTTCAGTAATTTCTACCTCATCTTAGTTTGCACGGCGGGTGGAAAATACTTGCGGTCAAACCGCTCCTAAAATGACTGAATCGGAATAGTATCCCTCTCCTCCAAGGTGGTGGTGGACTCCCACCACTGCAAAGTGGCCCCTACTAGCTTAAAGGAAGCTAACAACTACTTCTGTACGTTCGTTCACTCATACATATGCAGATGCCTCTGGATATCCTTCTTCCATTGCCTGACGATGATGATATCTGAACTATTCGAGAACTCAGGGGGATGCGCTTTCTGAAAGGCATCCCTAGCCCGCTCCCATGCTGATGGAAGCTGTGCAGGTACTGACGCCACTGCCTGAATCTGGGGTGGAGCCTGCTGTACTAACGCTAGTGCGGAATTCACCACCTGAGTAACAATAGCGGCTACCTCATTAGCATTCATCGTTCCTTGAGCCGGAGCTGCCAGCTGCTCGGCTTGGGCACGCCTATCCTTTGGTGCACCTCTCGGAGGCATCTGAAACGTGAATAAATTTATTAGTCTACAGTTATTATCAAATCTCAAATAGCTGAAGACGTAATCATAAAAACAAGAATACAAAAATCCTAAAATAGGTCTCTATAACAAAAATGTTAAGCTGAAAGCGAAATAAGCCGTACAGATGCTAAGGACACTAGAACCTGATGCTCTGATACCACCTGTGAAACCCCGCCTAATTAAATACCTGGTGATCAGTCCTTTATTAAATTATAATCAAGGTGAACAGTTGGTTCATTCTTAGCAGCACTGTCGTAAAAATAACTTTTCATATTTAACACCCTAAATAATTAAGCTAAGTGTCAAAACCATTTTTAGACTTTACTTTCCAAATTTTATTTATATAAACCAACAATTAAATAGGACATAATTCATAAATAAAGGATCACACAACAACTATCTTGGAATATATAAATCCAAATAGCCAAACACTCAATTAATCGAATCCAACATTTAATACTTAAATGAAAAACATCCTGACAATAATAATCCCAAAGTGCAAATATTAGAAATAAATGGATTACAATATCCAATAAAACAACTGAATAATGGAAAGGGCAACACATGCCCAACTGGAGTAAATAATGATAGGAATCTAATCAAATGAACGAGGTTGTCTAAGCAAGAGGCCTGCAACTCCCACCTAAGCTGCAACGCGTTCCTTCCAAAGGATCCTATGCAAGACGCCCCTGTGGCTGGGCACCTGTAATATATACATATATATACAAGAGGAAAAAGAAGATGGAAACGGGTCAGAGACCGATTGTAAAAACGATTTAAAATTTGTTTAGCAAGTATTTAAAATGTTTACAGGCCAATGCAACAACATATTAATGCGACACTCCCTTGAGAAATTCTCACCTCTCTTCTAATGTGCACACCTATCGCACTAAACTTACCAGCGGTTTAATTTATCTTAACTTAGGTTACTCGTAAGATTTTAAACTGACGAATTCAACTGTTTAAAAAGGTAGATTTCATTTAATAACAAAATTCCCATTTAACCTTAATTTGCTAATAAAGTTTCCCGGTAATATACTATACTTTCAAAACACGTATTTCTCAATTGAAATCATTATTCATTTCTTACTTGCCATAAACACATGAGGTAATTCACATATTTTAGAATTTAATATACATATTAAATACCCATGTAATATATATATTCTAACATCACCCCACATAAAAATTATGGTGCAGGCATACTCTGCTATCCAGTCCTCGTATCACTCGTACTAAGGGAAATACAGGTTCAAAATCACTCTCGAACTGTATTAACATAAACACAAACAACATTGAGGTGAAGCATAGAGTCCCGGTCTCTAAGAGGTCATCACATGCCCCCACGTCTCTTAGGCCGTCTGACAATCGATCCAATTAGCCTGTACCAAAGGATCTCTATCTTCTAGGGTACGAGTCAATATCCCCCATAAAGGTCCCATCGAGATAAGACTGTCCCAGCGCGGTAACCTCAGGGATAGCAAGTAGCGCGGGCATGATTTTCACACGTATATAGTATATGCCTAAACACAGACATATAAATATACTACTATTACCACATCAATATTAGGTACATCTCATAACCCAGAATTAGGATATTTATCCTTATTTCTCATTATTTAGTTATCACGTATAACGGTTCGTCAATTACTTTAATTTGAGGGATTATTACAACTTACTACGTAACACTCATGGATTATATTCTCCTAAGTGTAAAATTCAGTAGGTACTCATCTATTTTTCCAATGTAACTACCTTACGTGTCTCTCCCTTTAATACATAATTCCATCATCCCTTATATGTGAACATCTCCATAAAAATGTAAATCTCGTCTTACGTTAAAGGTTTTATATTTTTAGTAAGTCCTACTGGTCTTCTTTATCACCCAAAATATTTTAATAAGGATGTCCAAAGATTATTACTCATTTAAATTGAATTCACTATTTAAAGGGGAAATAAGAGTCTGCCAGGAAGGGTCGATCGATCGATGGCAGAGGCTTGATCGATCGATGCGCCGATCGATCGATGGCAGAGGCTCGATCGATTGATGCGTCGATCAATCGACACTCCTGGTTCGATCGATCGATCAAACAGGTATGGCGAATACTGCAGATTACCAGTTACGGGTTCTATCATCTAACCTCACCCAAATTCAGATTTTTAACACCCAAACACCAAGAAATTCGTACTACAAACATTATAAACCCAAATTAAACATCTCCTACGTAAAACATGCGAATTTTCATCAATATCCATGGATTAATGAGCCGAAACTTACATAAATCTCATGAACCCTAGAAATTTCTTTAACTTCGTTCTAATCAGTCTTTTTCTAGAATTTCTACTTCTAATTCATCACAAATCCATGGTTAAACCTCTACATATGAAGGGGATTTCCATATTTTCATTGATATCATTACTACATGCAATTTTTCTATCTCCAACATGGGTTTTCTTCTATGAAACTCATCCTAATCAACCCTAGACTAACATGAATGATGCATTAAAGAAATTAAGCAAGATAAATACTTGCATGTAGATTTTAGGGTTCTGATTTTTGGACGAATTTGGTGTGTTTGCGTTCCCCGTCCCGCGATCTACGCATTGGTGGTGGTGGCGGTGCAACTAGATGAATTTTTTGGCCTTGGATTGCTTGGAAAGCTTTCTACCTTCCTCTCTAATGGCCGTTCTACGGTTTTGAGTCTGCTAACCCTAAAAGACCATTCCAAATGGCTGATATATCCTAATAAATTTCGTGGGTTTAATTACCCAAAATCACAAAATGTCCAAAATGCCCTCCCGGGGTACTAATTAAGCCTAAAAACGTCCCGAGACCCAAACTAAACCCCCGGGTACACTTTTTTTGACTATATCGACCCTTCCGGACACTTTGACGCACTCGAAATGACCATACAGGTGACTTATAATTTATTCACTTTTATTAATCAATATTTAGTCTTGACGCGATACGGGTACGTCCCAACTCAAATTTCCAAAATTGTCATTTTATTCACTCGTGACATTTAATCGTACCAATATTATATTACTTTACTCATTAGTAATATTCAAAAAGTTTTCAATGATTACTAACTCTCGTCACGTTAGTAATTAAAAATAAATAATTTCCGAATTTGTATTAAATTAATAACTCACATTTAATTTAGATAAATCTCCAAATTTAGAAAGTATAAAAATATGAGGTATTACAGCGCCAAGTATACATAGAAGAATAAAAAAGCTACATAATTTAAGTACTCAAGGCTGCAAAGGCACCAAAGCACTCATAGTATTAACTTAAAAACAAAGAAACATGTCAAGGAGTCAAGCAAATACCAAGTAGTAATAATAATAATAATAATAATAATAATAATAATAATAATAATAATAATAATAATAATAATAATAATAATAATAATAATAATAATAATAATAATAATAATAATAATAATAATAATAAAAGGTACGACGGTTTAGTTCTTGAGGCTCTAAGAGAACCAAAGAGGTCATAATATTTATCTAAAACTAAAGAAATAGGCTATGAAGATGAACAAATGTTAAGTATAAATAAAAAAGAATAAAAGGTACGACAATTTAGCACCCCAGGTTCCAAGGGCACCAAAGTGCTCATAGTATTAACCTAAAAATAAAGAAACAAGTTGAGTAGATGAGCAAGTTCCAAGTATAAATAAAAATAATAAAAAAATTGTGACAACCCGCTCTAAATAATAACGGGTGGCCAGCCCTATACTACATTAAATCAGGTATCTCAGATGGCACAGTCTTAACATCAACTGACAATACAAATAATATAAGGCTAACTACCCGAAACTATTAAAAGTGGATTGTCAAAATCTTAAAACTTTATATTTAACAACAACAACAAAACCAATAATGCACATAACCAACAATATACATCTAACTATGATGAGTGAAATGTGAAAACTCCAATAAAGTAAAGGAGTACAATACAATGTAAAAATAAAATCTCAACAATGAAATACCCGAATATGCTGTCGGGTAACGGACAATACAATAATCTGCGAAATGAAATATAAAAGTGTTAATTTACAACACTTGAATACTAACTCAATATAAAACTAATCCTAATCTAGATGTACAAAGATAGGAATCAACTAAAGCAAAGTGCCGCAACAGTCCGCTACTGCCACAGCTCCACGAATACCCTGGATGGATAACATCAAAGGCGTCCTTGCGGAGGAACACCTGAAGTAGTACAATATATACATGGAGGAGAAAATATAAACGGGTCAGATCCCGAGTTTGAAAAACATTTTATAGTAAGTGTATTAAAATGCATAATAATTATAAATGCATTATTACATGATTTAGTTGGAATCGAACTCTCCATAATAATTCAACTCACCTCTCATCTAAAGCGCGCACTAAGCGTATGCACGTGATCTCCAAATGGATGCCCGATTCTATTTAGGTAAGAGGATTCTAACTTAAACCCAAATGAAGTATTTAAGTGAAACTGTCTAACCTATCTCCCAATTTACATTTATCTATTCATTAAATTGTATACTTCCACATTATTATTATAGTTATCTTTATAATGTTCATTTGTTGAACATATAAAGTTGCATCATCATGCTCATAATCGCAACAACATAAAACATCAACATTCTCAATTACTAGAATTTCATATATTCTAGTGATGCCCTTGATTGCCATGTAAACAATATATATAATTATATATGAGTTATTAGCATCAAGAGTTAAGGACTAAACTCCTTCTGGTTTTCAACACGGCACTGCATTTCGTGCGTGGAACATCTCGCCGAGGCGAAATCCAAATAAGGAACCCCCCCGTTACACTACTGCTGACCGTATCGATTCTTGAGGCTCATTATGCCCTCAATGAAAGATGCATGCAACCTAAATTATTATTATCCAAATTTTAATTAATTTATATTCCCAATTCTCAACAGTACACGGCGTTTCATGCGTGGGACGTCTCGTCGAGGCAAAATCCAAACAAGGAACCCCCCCGTTACACTACTCTTGGCAATGTCGATCGTCGGGATAGGTGATATATATATAGATAATTATGAGCATTTAGAAATAAACTTATCCCCAAGTTCTAACATTACACTGTGGTTCGTGCATGGGACGTCTCGCCGAAGCGAAATCCAAACAAGGAACCCCCCGATACACTAATCCTGGCAATGTAGGTCGTTAAGGTCCATTATGCCCTTGACACCCAAATACAAACACAAGCAATAATAACCATCCAACCGAGCTATAACTCGAAGGACGCAGGCTCACATGTTATCATCTTCCAGTTGCCCATATACGTAACAAACTGGGGCCACCTGGTGGGGTTCAATGACACCCACCTCGTGATCTACTCACGCACATAACGTCCGGGGAGCGGTCATAGTTCCTAACTGGCAAGTGAGAGCGACACATACCCACGACCACTAACCCCCAAAATAAATAAATGTATATCACATATGTCATTTGCTAACCACAAAGGACGACTATGACCTGAGATATCTACATCCTTCTTTTCTAGTCAGGATGCTCACCCTCTACGCACGAAACTTCCCAATGATAGCAAGGAGAGGGTATGCTTAACATGTATATACACCATCATATAAGGTATACATACATCCCACAAAATAAAGATATACCATTATATAAGGTATACCTGCAACATCATTTGCATATTTATAATGCGCTCTTAGGAGCAATGGAATTTAATGTCATTATTTAGTTTTAGTATATCTCTCTCTTGATACATTAATCTCCAAATCTCACACATCTTCCCCACTTAGTATACACTATACTATTTCTCACTTGAAGCTCACATGTCGCTTCTAATTATAAATTTATCTCTCCATTCTATTTAAGTTAAGGATGTTCTTTTATCCTAATGCCCTCAATTAGTATTTCTCATTGTGTGAGATATCTCCCAAATCAATCATCAATAAGGATATTTCTATATACGTATACACATCAATTAAACATTTATTATTTTCCATTCATAATAGGGTTCAATTTATTTAATGAACCTTTCCAAGTTATCCCATTTGGGATTGGATCCTAAGATCCCTTATCTCTAAATTCTTCTTATTGTTTCATATGAATATAATTATCTCCAAATAGAGTCTCTAATAAAAGTGGGCTTCCCCACTTAGAATATACCATAATATCTAATCGGTATTCCTCAATTTTAGTCAAAATGACTCCAATTATTTCTTTTAAGGGAAACTCTCTAAAAGTCTCCAAAACATACTCCAAATATCTCCTATAGAGATCCCCAATCGATAACCTCGAATAAAACAGGATAAAATTCCTTTTAGAAAAATAATTCCTCAAAAGACCTATTTTCGAATCGATTCGGGCCAATTCCGAATCGATTCGGCCCATTGAATCGATTCGGCCAAGAAGGCAAATCGATTCGGGTCATCAGACTTGGGATTCTGTCTCAGGCCGAATTGATTCGGCTGGAGTCCAAATCGATTCGGTTACTCAGACCTGGGAACCTGCATATTTTCGAATCGATTCGGCTAAGGGACCGAATCGATTCGGCCTATCTGGAGGCTCGAAAATGCCTACTTTTTAGTAAGCCAAAAAGCCCAAAATTCATATTTATCATTTCCTCTCCATTTCTTTTCAACCCAAGCACAAATATATCATTAATACTCATCCTAGAAGACATGTAAGCTAATTTCTATCCTCAAATCAAATATCTACATATTAAATCTAAGATTATACCCAAAAGTTAGCATTTGTTAAATTAAACCTAAAACCCAAAATATCAATCCACAATTTTTGCAATAAATGTACACAACAATTATTTAGTAAGTTTAATCAGTTGCCTCGGGTTCGTAGGGTCTGAATCCGCCTTGAGATTGCGTATTGCCCGAAAATCTCCACTTTCTCTCTCTTTTCTCCTTCCTTTTCTTCTTGTTTCTTCTTCTTCTCTCTTTCTTTCTTTCTATTTCTCTCTCTTTCTTGGGAGAAATATCTCCCGTAGGCTTAATAAGCCTAATCTTCCAAGGTACACATCTTTAAATGATAATACACACTTTAAATGACTCGGTGGCTTTAATTCGAGTCAAACGGTCCTAATTTATTTTGGAACCCAAATAGACTCCAAGTAAAGTCATTTCAACTTTCTCGACCCTTCCGGAAACAATGTTACCATCAGAATTTACATTCGACAAACTTTCCAACAACTTCAAATTTTGACCTCAAGTACCAAATTTAATTTTTTTCTCCAATAAAATATTATTTATTTCTCCCAAAATAAACAAATCCTAGTCTCCAAGTCCTCGAGTTGTTACAAAAATGTATACAAGTTAAGTACCTGAGGCTCCAAAGGCATTGGAGCGCTCATTGCATTAACCTGAAAAAAAAGAAATATGTTGATCAAATATCAAGTATAAATAAAAAATAAAAAAAGAATAAAAAAGAGGTATGACAGTTTAGTATCTGAGGCTCCAAGGTCACAGGAGTGCTCATAGTATTTAACCTGAAAATAAATAAAAAGGTTGTGGAGATGATAAAGTGTCAACTATAAATAAAAGAATATATATATTGGTATGGAAATTTAGTTACTGAGGCTTCAAGTGCAACAAAGCGCTCATAGTATTAACCTGAAAATAAATAAACTAGTAGTATAAACGCGTAATGCCAAGTATAAATAAAAGAATATAAAAAATGTATGAAAGTTTAATACCTCAGGCTCCATAGATATATGAGCGCTCATGGTGTTCACTTAAAAATAAATAAATAGGTTGAGCATCCGAGAAAGTATTTAGAAAGTATAAGCAAAAGAACTAAGAGGTACAATAGTTTAATACTTGAGGCTCCACAAGAGCATGAGAACTCGAAATCAATGTATATGTAAGCTGAAAAAAGAAAAAAGTTGTTCACGTAATATAAAAATTTACAAAGTATGAATGTAGAACAAAGTATAACTGCAAGTGAATATTGTACCTGGGACTCCGCAAGTATTCGAATATTCTGGACAAAAGCTTTGGCATTAACTCCAACCTAATAAAAAGGTTGATAATGCGATAAAGTATTAAAACTTAAAGCACAAAGTATAAGTGCAAGTAAATATTGTACCTATGACTCCACAAGTTCGTGAGTACTCAAGAAAGAAGCTTCAGAATTAACTTCAACCCAATAAAAAAGTTGAGTAATGCGAGCAATTATTGAAACTTAAAGCACAAAGTACGAGTGCTAGTATGTGATGTACCTGGGTCTCCACAAGTGCACGAGTACCCAAGATATAAACTTTAGCATTAGATTCAAACCGATAAAAAGGTTGAAGTAATGCAAACAAATATTAAAATTCAGAGCACAAAGTAAGCATTCAATTAATAAGAAGTTGAAATCTGTTTGTGCACTTGTATTTCGCACAAGGGGGATACTGTAGAAAAGTCTTCGAGCAAATGAAAAAAGATAGTAGAGTTTTGATTATGTTAATGATAAAGTGGTTAATATTTCGTGCACAAGTCTCTCCACACTACAAGACACTTTTGCATGGGGGCTAATGTAGAGTGGTCCACAAACAACAAAGTACAAGTTGTGACTTTTCCCCTAAGTAACACATGGCACATATAGGAACCTAAATGTGACACCCCACCTACTAAAATACCGGGTGGCCATCGAGTGATTAAAATAAAATGTTGGTCTCATATGGCTCATTCTTAGTATCATTGTCGAAAACATTTTAAAGTTACTAACCACCTAGAAATTTAATTAGACGGGTGTAAAATTTTATCTTTCATTAATTAACAATATGAAGAAATAAATAATAATTAAACCAACTGATAACTGAATCCAACACAGATGAATAATATAAAAAAGATGACCGAATCAACTATTGGTTCAATAATAAAATACAATAGTAAACTGAAACAATAACCTGGATACACAAGGTCAAATAAATAACTGAATACTAAATCTTAGGGAGACATGCCCAAATGAGTACTGAAATAAAGTCCCTACACTAAGAAAGAATGAATGAAGCGTCTATAGTAAAGTCCTGTAACTTCCACATGAGTTGCAGTTGCGCATCCCAGGATAGAATTCTCAAACTGGGCGTCCTTATGGCTGGAGACCTACAAAGGTTTTGAAGACGATTTTGACACGGGCCAGAGCCCAAGTAAAACATTTTAAAAATATTTAGTAAGAAGTTAAATTGTAATAATTAAATATGACTGCACACTCTTCATATTTAAGCTAGTGTCGCACTCTCTTGAGGTATAACTCACCCCATATCTAATGTGCACATCTAACGCTTGCCTTCTACACTTCCTAATTAATCCACCCCACCTAACTAGCCATATCACACCTCTTTCTACCACACTACTCTAACCCGAATATTCTTACCTTGATTATTAAGTTATTTTCTCATTAACTTATTAATTGGTTCAACTATGTTAAATCATATAACATTAACCCGAGTTATATAGGAAACACCTTTTTAATCATATAACTTTCACACTAGTTATATAATAAATACATTCACACTTTATGTATTAATCTTGTATATAATTATGTACTCATATTATACATGTACTAGTATACTTAAACATGCACACTCATGTCAAGTATAATAACCATCCATTCCCGGGTAATAAATCACCGAATGCTTTCTCTAAAATTCTATCATGTCCTAGGCATGATCACTCTAACCCGAGCACCTTAAGTCGGACTCACTCCCTAGCTTAAGTAAAAATAATAATAAGCATGGTGTAGGCGATCATATTTTCTCGAGTGTGAGGCTGAATCATACTCAAGATGTCTCACCCCGAAAAGAATCACATCATATAAATACTGGACGCTATGAACTGGGGGATTTTCCCGCATCGTGCAACCTCATATGATAGCACTAGAGGGGCATGTATTCCTATAAATATCATTCATGTCGATATCTATAAAGCGCACAAATATATATATATATATATATATATATATATATATATATATATATATATATATATATATATATATATATATATATATATATATACTATTACACTACTGTATACATATATTTAATAAAAGTCCGGGTAACCCGTGCCTAACACTCGTAGCACTAGCCCAAAATACTCAAGTCTGTATCCCGACTTGTAATTTCATTTAATCACACCTTAATATTTTGTTATTTAAGTAGTGTCACATAACTACAATACCAGACTCACTCATTCGGTCCATATCTTCACCCTTTAGAATTTTTGTACACATAATTCCACTATTAAGTTTAATACTCCTCATTAAATTTAATATTCGATAATTTATTATATATATCTATAATAAATTAAATCGGTTACCCCGTGCCTAACTCCCTTCGCACTAGCCTGAAAAATATCCGAGTCAAATCTCTGACCCTTAATTAAATTAATTCCACCTCCATTAATTTCATCAAAGTAGTGTCACTCAACCAAAATGCACGAACTCCATAACTTGGTCCGCACTTTAACCTTTTGAATTTACTTCACCAAATCCCAGTTATTTAGATTGGCATTCTTTCTAAATCATATACCTCTTAAAAATCCATTTCCCAAGGCTCTAAATATTTTAACTGAATTAAGATTTTTCCCTTTACTTATTTCTTTTTGATTCTTCTATACGCTAATTGAATCAAGATTTGATCCCAAAAAATTTCAAAGCTAAGGACGAAACTGATGGAAAATCCCCAACGTCGCTCAAAAGAATCCTTCACTCGCTCGGACGACTTCCAGCGTCGCTTGAATGACGTTTGTGGTCGTTTGAGCGACCCCTGTTCCATCCTCTCCTTCTTCTTCCTCAAGGCACTGCTGCCATTAAGGCTCCTCCGAGCTTTGCTTATCTAACCCAGAAATTCATTCAAACGGTCCCGACAATGATTCCTTTTTTTAAATAGGTTCTAAACATGAATTAAATCTTTAGCCATCATTGATTTTTACTGAAAATTTGTTAAATCTTCAATTTGGGTTTTCTAAAGTTTCGTTAATTCTTCATCCCGATAACCAACATCATAAACCAAATGCTCAGATTCTATCGGATTTCTACATGGTTATAATTCCAATAGTTTTGACTCATGAGATAACATCAATTGGATTCTTAATACACATCACATGTACAAAAACCCATTTCAATGTAATAACACACCCTAAAAATGAATATGGTTTACACCCACCGTGATATGAATCGAAATACAACAATCTAAATGAAATTAAGTTTAACTAATTGCCTGAATAATTTCGTAGGGTCTGATTTCCTTTAATGTGGACAAAAATTTGACGAAGAACACCCTTCTTCTCTTGGATTCTCACCCAAAAGCTCTCCCAATTTCTCCCTCTTTTGTCCTCTAAAAAACTAGAGCTGTTTAATTGAGTTGTGTTTGTCCCAAACTCCCTAATGTAGATTTTATTTTGCCTATCGGCCAAGCCCAAATAACCGCTCGGTTATGCCTAAAAATGCCATGAGACACAATTACTACCCCGGGTACTCTTTTCCAACTATCTCGACCTATTTGGAATCAATCTTGCACTCAGAATCATCATTTGGGTTACTTAACTAAAATATCCAACCTTGACCTCAAATTACGACAGGTGTAGATTTTAAAATAACTCGAATTAATTATATTTCAATTCACTAATTGAATTAAATCTTCCAAATAAATTAATTCTTATATCACCGGGTTAATTAAATTCTAAATCCTTATAAATACAGGGTATTACACTAAATATTTAAAGATGGATGAGGAAGAAAGTTGAGGTTGTTATTCTCAATAAAAGTAGAAAAATATGAACTATATTCATATTAATTAGATCAAACGTACACAACTCCCTCATAAAATAAAAGACTTCTGTATAAGGGGTCTAATGTAGATGGGTACACGAGAAACCCTTAAATAACCTAAAGGTGAAGTGATCAATGATAAAGAGGTAGGGAGGTTGCACGAGCAACCCCTCAAGCCACATGACATAGAGGTGCTTGCGAAAAAATGCTAAAATGCATAAAATGCTAAAGTGTGTACCCCCTCAAAGAGGAGGAAGTACACAAGAGACCCCTTAATTACCCAAAAACTATTCAGGCAATAATGGAGAAGTAGGGAGGTTACACGAGCCATCCCCAAGACATTTAACATAGAAGGGTACATGAGCATTCCATCTGTAGAAACAATGTGAGCAATCCTAATAGGGAAGTTGTGAGAGCAATCCCCAGTCACAAAGCCCTCAAAGAGGAGAAAGTACACGAGCAACCCCTCAATGACCAGAGAGTTTGGCAAGCAATGCCCAAGAAAGGAGGTTGCACTAGCAATCCCCAAGCCACAAGATGAGCAAGTCCATATCCTTAAAAAAAGAATGAGAACACAAGAAACCCCTTTGCTCACATGAAGTTATACATGAAATACCAGTAAGTCAGCTACACGAACAACCCCAAGTCACAATGCTTTCAAAATAAGAGCAATTACATGACCAGTCCCTTGGCTGACTAGTGAAATAAATTATGAGCAATCACTCCAAAAACATATAAATGACCTTGAGGATCACTTTAAGGAGAAAGTGATCCTCAAGGTCACTCACAAATTTTCAAAACTTATTTAGCAAGTAATTTTGATATTAGATAAAGTAGTACCTTTTAGCATCATAGTCGACAAGATCACCTTTTTCCCCACTATTACACCAAGTGTCACTCCACAACAGACATATTGTGGTAGATAGTGACAAATAGTAATAAGGAAAAAATGATTTGTAGATATTTATCACATGGTAATATCCCTTTGGCGCGTATGTGCCATGCCAACCCTAATATTGTACTATAAATGTAGCATGTGGGGCATAGTTACCTTAAGAAAAAATCAACCTTCTAGCATGGTTAATTTACAAAAAATCTCTCATTAGAATATTCTCTCCTAGATATTAAGATGCTTACCTATCTACTCTTAGAGATTCACTTCACTAAAGAGTTCATGCCTTTACTTTATTGTTCATAGTTGTATTAAATCATTAGTTATTCATTCTTTTAATTAGAAACACCATTATTATATTGGAAATGCTGGTTTTTGTCCCAACTCTTATTCTTGAAATATTATTACCTTGTAGATAGTTTCCATTGGAGTGGATCATGCCTCACCAATTTATATAGACCCCAGTACCATTACCCACCTACAAATATATTCTTGCTTTATATCTTGAAATTTTATAAAAGATTTTTTGTTGAAGATTCTTTTCAAGTTTTGTGTTTCTAATAATACGCTTTTAAGACTATCACATCTAGTTTATCTTTCAGTGATATATGTATGTTATTTCCCTTTGTATAGCAGAGTGTTTTCAACTTCCTTCCTTTTTTTATTATGCCTTGATTACCTTTTATAAAGTTTTCATGATTTACACGTCTAGGATTTCTTACTTCATCCTATTATCGCATAAAATGATTTTTATTCTATATACCCGTCATTGAAAAATTCAAAATGATTTTGATGAAATATTGCATATGACTTTTAGACGATATACTCCATGACATACTTTTGTATATCAATCTGGTTTGTTCAATCATATTTTTTAAGAGAAATTTTGTTGGAAATTCGTTCTTATATCTTGTTGCACTTTACAACACACTACATATTGTTATGATGTCACTTTACGAGTAATGAAAAAGTTTTATCGTATTTTATAATATTCAAAACTTCAAAAGACTTGTAAAAGAGTTTATAATACCTCACTGTATTTGTGTGAGATAATGTTTCATGATTTGGAGAAAGCTGAAAACGCTAATGCTACATTTATAAAATCATGAGTGGATATTTAAATAAATATAATTTTGGATAGTATGATAGCTACCTTAATTGGAAAGATCTACCTGTCGTAGTTTGAGTGAAAGCCTCTACCTTCAATTTTTTTTGGAACAAAATCTATATCTCATATATTGAAAGGTGTGAAGTGTGTATACTCAAATAAACCTTAAGGGGGTGGATATGTTTCTCTTAGGAAAAGGCCCAATTAAAATTTCCTTCAAACTTTTAGCAATCCTAGTTATACATACAACTAAGTGAAATGGTGAAACTGTTAGATCATAATTGAACAAGTGTGAAGCATAATGAACTAACATAAAAAGTTAATTAGGGTTTCAAATTTTAATTAACACTTCAAGTAGGTGATCTAAATTAATTATATCAAAAATCAACTAGATGAAAATTATAAGTTCAATTTTAATGGATCTTCATAGATCCAAGCAAAATTTATTAAGGGTTGTGTCTGTTAGCCAAGGTAAAAATAAATATAAGAACACACAAACAATCTACATGTCATATACATGAGGGAAATCCTCCACCTAAGGGCATAAAACCTTGATGCGTCCTAACCTTTCATTCAACTTGAATTTTTTTTATATAATTCAAGAACATGTCTCTCTCTTGTACTCTAATAAGAAGTTACCCAATGGACATTTAACTCTCCCCCATGCATGATTAGAGATCCACCTGAAACTCCATCGAGTGTATGAAAGGGTTCATTCTCTTCCTTAGGATCATACCATGCTTAAACTCCCCAATAGCCAAACACCTTTTTAGAATTGATTTTTGATTTTTAATAATAATTTGATTCTGTTATAATGAATCTAGGCTATGTGGATTTAATCACAAAACACCCTTAATTATTAACAAAAAGTTAGATCAAATATATATCAAGATTTTCTCTTAATTGTCAATGGAATAAGTCAATTTGCCTAAAGAGAAGCAATTGTGATGCTCTCAGCCTTGAAAATAATTTTTCACAATAGGATTAGTAAAGAGGAGTTTTTGAAGTTTCAAATCGAAGGTAAATGTCTCTATTTAAAAAAAATTCCTAAAAATTTACAGCATCGTGCACAGGGTTATAAAGATCTATGTGCACAAAATTTTTGGCAGTAAGTAAAACATGCCAAAAATGTGACATTCGTGTGCATAAGTACAAACCCCATCCTTGTGTATGGATTTAGGAAGATGTCAAAACATTCCTAAAATGTGATAGCCGTGTATACAGGGTTAAAACACTTTCGTCCGTATGAATGCGAGCATAAATTATTTTTACTCATGCATACTACAGTTTCTAAGCTTAAATTTCCCTTTAGGATAAATACAATACTTCTCAATATTATAAGATCATTTTTTCATTTCAAAATGATTTTAAAAGTTAAATGATACGCACGCATGTGGTTAGCCTTATACATTCAAACTAATAACCCATAAAAGGATATTATTTAATGTAGCAACAATATAAGGCTTTATTGTATAAGATCGATATCTAATCTTCACTGCTCAATGGTTATAGATGTCCAATGAAGAAGAATATTTCTAACAAAGAATGTCTATATGGAATCCAGAATTTTGGCTTGATTATGCATGAATTAAATCCTTTAACATGAGAATAAGTAAATCAAACTAAGATAAATTGAATACTTATATTTTTATCTATCCAAAATTGAGTCATGTCAAGGTTCTGAGACAAAAAAGTTTTAACCCGAATCACTTATTGAGGGAGAAAATATGAGCTAGTAGAAAATTCTTTTAAATGGGTGCTAGAGATTTCACTTGACTTGAAGCTTTGAGTTTTTTATTATATGACCCATAAATTTTAATTGAGCTTGACCTTGGATCTTTCTCTCAATGGTTTAATTTATTTTTATTTTTCACAAATGAAATATGATCTTATGTTCATAGTTAATGATCTCATCATGTTATTATCCTTTTAAATAATATTTTATTGATTATGAACATTGGAGAGATCCTATGTTTTCAACTTATACAAATTAATCTAAGATTTGTTCTCATATTTCATTCATATGTTGTATGTCATTTTAAAACTATGCATGAGTTTTTATTTTGAGTGACCATTATGAGCTGGTGTTTTTTGTAATCCTAAGCTCTTTATTGTTCTTATTTTGGTATTAAGTACATTTCTAGGAATTATATAATATCTCGTAATGATAGTTTATATAAATAGTTGTATAGTTATATTATTATTGATCCTTATGACTTAATATTATATACCATGTTATTCATATTACATATTACTAGTCTCCTTATGCTTATTCTGATACATATCATGTTTTATACTCTAGATTGTTATTATCTTAATTAGTAAATATCTCACCTTTTTTATGTCTTGGTTAATTGATTTGCTTTATCTTTTCATTTTCCAATTTCATTATAAAAGGGTGATAAGTCTTTGAAAAAGGGGGAGAAGGTTTCCCAATGGCGAAGATGTTTTCATTAAATGAGAGGATAAAATTATGCTAACATATGATAAGTATTTCAAAGAGGGGAAGAAGGTTTCCCAAAAGGGGAGATTTTTTCATTAAATGGAAGGATAAAATTATGCTAGCATATGGAACCTTATATATTAAACGGAGAGAAATATTTTGTTCTTAGATTGTATTTTATATTATACTTTTCAAAGAAAGAAAGTTTTATTCTATAACACATAGGGGATAGTTTAATAAGGGGGAGTCGATTTTAGAACATTGTGATTTTAAGAATGATATATATTTTTATGCCTTAGAGTTAATCTTATTACTTCTTTTCAGTATCCTCAAATTATGCATTGGTATTTGAATGAGTTTTCTAGTGTGCGGTAGGAAAATAGGCAAAAGATATATTTTAAAATGTTTGGGCATATTGTTTAATTTTATCATTGTAAATGTAATTTTTATATTTGTGCATTTGGTTGGACGAGTCATGTCAGGGGTGATAGATATATTCATCTGCTTATAATATTTGTATTTATGTGTTTTTATCACAAAATAGATGAAGGGGGATATTTTAAGAGTGTATGTATACTTATTTCCCTCCAATGTTTTTATTTTTTCCTTTTCGTTGCCAAAATAAACTTTGAGTCTTAGTCCAAGAGATCTCATGAATGCTTAACATTCAATATTTCAAGATCGAACTTCATCAAATTTATCAAGATAATTTTCTAAGGTAAGACAAATTTTAAAACTTTTAGAGTGAAGGTAAAAAGACTTAGAGGTATTATATTTTACCCCATTGGTTCTTAAATTGAATAATATGTTAATGTAACCTTGTTGTTTGTTAGATTACCAAATACATGATGAAAATACTTTTCTTATAAAAAGATATTTTAGAAAATGAATCCTTGTGTATGTGGAAAACTTGTTGAAGGTTTTGAGACAAGTGTTACGAATTTTCCCCTTTTATGGCCGGCATAATCAATATTATTTTAAGTCCTAAAATTACATAATCTATAGTATTAGCAAAGACACCCATCTCTCCCGCGAGTGGACTATTCCCTGGTCGTAACCTTATTATATGTTTCTAAATAATTTTTTAGTAACCTTATGCACTGAAGTTTCACCCTAGTGAAATGTCAATGTCATACAACAAACCATTTGCGAGCGCTTTACATAATGTTCTTTTTGGATATCATGTTGGTGAGATTGGATCATAAATGTGTATATCTGCTTTTAGAGTCATATCTTTTGGATATATATATCATTTTGACTATTTGTATGGACTAAAATCCGTTAAATCATTGAGAACATGTGTCCATTAGTTTGGGTTGGAAATTTATGTGATTCTTCTCTCCACAAATAAGTTATATTTTCAAATTGACTATAAGGAGGAAACAGAAAAGAAGGTTGAGGCTCTGAAACTCTCTTAGAGTTTGGCTAGTCATAAACTGGTGGAATTACAAAGGGCTTATGATCTGCTACTGGTCAAGAATGCCTCATCTCTCAAAGACAGTGATCATATGATTAAAGAGAGGCACGCATAGAAATAAAAGATAAATAAAAGGAGGAAGATGGTGATGCCATTGAAAAATTCTACGACAAAGGTTATGATGATGACGTTAATAGGGTAGCCCTTTAGTTGGACTACCACTTGTTCATCTCTTATAATAAGGGATGGATTGACGGATTAAAGATGGGAAATGTTCCTATATGGGAGAAATACTATGAACAACACCCCATAGACATAGACTGTCATTGGGGATACTTCCTTATTAAGGGATACTTTTTCATATTGAATCAACCTGATATAACACTTCCTTGCTAAGGGGTATTTTTTCATTAGAGGTCTTTCTTAGCCTTGTCAATAACTTTTTTGGCACTAACTCTCTGTGGTGACAATTATATTCAACACAAATAAATAAGAAAAGCGCAATCACCAGAGGAAATAAAGAAGATAAAATGCCAATCACACAACACAGTATGTACGTGGTTCAGTAAGAATGCCTACGTCCATGGTGGTGCAGTCAGTATTATTTCTATATACTCCGGGGAGCATTTTACAGAGAATACAGTGCGTGCCCTCTTGCCCCGGGCTTAGGGTTGTTATATACATATTCGTTCTTGGGGAGTGGGTGTGTTGGACTCCCCTATGTCCATCTCCTACTCCTAGAATATCTCCCTACAAGATTTTAGGAGTGGACTAAGTCTCCAACTGAATTCTTGTTGAGATAGGAGGGCCCAGACTTTGGGCCATTTTTATTAGGCTACTCGTCTGGGCCCATGATGCCAAATTTGGGTACCCACACTCTCCAAGTTCAAATTGATAGTTTTTTATTTTCATGTTGTGCATCTTGAAAAGCTCCTAGTACTAGGTTGCCAAGTGAATCAGGGCATGCTTTTTATTTTCCTTTGATAAATGAAGGTCATGGGCAAATTAATCTTTGTTATAGCTATCGTTATATATTTCATACCTTAATATACATAGGTTGATCTGTTGGGGATGATAACCTATAATACCCCAAATTTTAGCGCATTAAAATAAATTGTTAAATTATTATATTTACTTATGTCACTATTTATATTTCAAATGTGTTATGCTTGTATATTGTTTGAAATTGAAATTGCTCATAGTAAACGGTAATTCATTAATTAAATATTCAAAATATAAATTAATAAATAATTTATTAATGATTTTTTTAGACTCGTTCTGATTAGAATTTTAGGATGTTGGTTTGGTTAGGTGATCTTTGGGTCACGTAGAATGTTCGATTATTCCTTAAAATCATGGGTTTTAAATTCTATGGGTAATTATATGGCTTGGGTTAGATTTTGGACCCTTTAGAGATGTATTTGGGTTCATTAGGGTGAGGTTCATATGGGTCCTAAACCCCATTTCGAAATTGGTATATTAAAAAGATCATTAGGTTAAATCTAATTCATTATAACAACTTTAGAGAGGAAACCCTAGAGATGGAGAGAGGAGGCACCTTGGAAAGAAGAGGATTTGGAGAAATTGAGCTTGGATTTCATCCCAATTGGAATTGAGGAATGTTTACATGCTATAGGAATATAATTATTTTTATGTAATGTAGCAATTCACTGGAATCAAAACGTAGCATATTAAAATATGATTTTTAGGATCAATTAATTAATTTAGTAGGATAATTTATTTACTACTAATGTTATTGAGATAATCTAATTTTATGTAGAATTTCTTATCAACCTGAGATGGAATTGATGTAAATTCATTAGGAGGATGTTATAGACTAAAAATAACTCCAAAACCCCTTGACGATTGAACAAAGTGATAACTAATCTAAACCCAATTGATCGAAGACAAAATTTTAGGGTTCTTGGTTTAAATGTGAAATTGTCCCTTTAATTCATGTGAAAATCATGTAAAAGCCTTAGTTATAGGTTAGTGTTGATGTTGGAACACTTGTATATGAATATAGTTGGATTTCAATAGGATTTGGGAGCTTGGAATTTAATACAGGTTTTTGGGGATGAATTCTGTAATGGAGAAGGGGATGAATTTTGTAATGGAGAAGAAGAGCATGCGTACAGAGTAAGCCGATCGATCGACCCTGGTAGTTAACTGATCGACCCCCTAGGTTTGGCCAAGGACATGTTTAGGTATCGTTTGGTTATATTATTGAACTTGGCGATAGTTGAGGGATTTTATCCTTAATTTAAAAAGATGAATTAATTTAATAAATTTGGATTAAGAACTAAATACTTGTGTGCGCTTAGGATAACTACTCTTGGGTATCATGTGCTATATACCATGTGTGTGCTCATAAGATACTTATTAGAGGGAATATCCATTAGTAGGTGTGTGTTGTCAATCGCACTGGTATGCTGGTAATAGAGACGGGATCTAACTTAGTTATTTACCCGGGACTCTACGTTCTGAAAGCACCCGTTAGATCTAAAGGAGAAAAATTAGGGGGATCCTCAATTATCGCTTAGGGTATGGGGCCATATTATTGGTGTGAAGGTGTATTTATTATCACTTATTGATGGTTTGGGTTTATATGTGTGGAAATGCCTATAACTATTTCTAGTATGGGCAAGACATCCCCAAAGGCAATAGGAATAGGCCTTCGTTATGTGTTAGTTCGAGCATAGTCCATGATATGTACGTAGATGATGTTGTACTTATGTGATATTAGTCATAGAGACTGCATTTCACTTTATGTTCATATACTTGAGATATATAGACTGATATTATTATAGAAGCTTTACCTACATTCAATTGAGATAAATAGTATGTGATCGTAGGGTTCATTGGGATTTGGTAATTAGACGCGTGTATTATTTATGATTGTTTGGGTTGGGATAACTTAAAATAAATTATAATGTGTAAGGAATTTGTGTAGTTATATTGTAGCCAAAACTCATTCATAGTCTTACTCTTTATAAACTTGTTGTTAATGTTGTTGTTGAATTCTCGTTTAAGGATATAGGTCGCTGGTGCGATCTCACCCCGGATGCTATCTTGCATGTCTCAGTTGATCCTCTTATAGTATGTATGTGTCGATCCTGCATGCTCCCTCTTTATATTCCTATTTACATTTTATGGCATGTTGAATATTTAGTAGTTATTACTCTATTTGGAGAGTTAGTTTTATGTTGAGACAGTTATACTTCCAGTGTTTTGTTTATTATCGTGGATGACTATGGAATCAAATATTTATCTTGGTCTGTTCATATTATTTTATCCAGTTATTTAGTTACATGTATTTATTCCTTTATTGCATGCATATAATGATACTCAATTGTTTAGAATCGTGTTTTATTTATTTTAGACCTGATCAATCTAGTTTAGATTTTACAAGGTGTCACATAACCTCTATTCCATATGAGAGAACATACATAATTTCTCTAATTGATCATGTTGGGGTCATCTGGTAAGACCAAAGGACGAAAGGGAGGTTTTCAACACATTTCCTTTTTAACTTCATTAATCGGCATTTGATCCCCACATGGATTGTCTTGTTTGAGATCTCATCTTATGAATTACTTTGGTGGAGGACTTCTAAGGTGTCATGGTTAAAAAATATGTATTTGCCACAAAAATGTTTCAATCGATCATTGTCAAACTGGGTCTCATTATCTTATATGAAGGTTATATGGATCTCTAATCTTGTAATCATGTTCCTCCAAATGGATCTCCTCGTATCTTCTTCTCTAATGTGGGCTAAAGACACTACTTTTATCCATTTAGTGAAGTTGTCGGTTGTTGTGATGAGGAATTTTCAATCTCTGGGAGTTCTTGGTAGTACCATTATGTGCATACCCCATTGGACAAAGGTCAAGGCCTTGTTACTGTATTCAAGTACCCTACCATTTGTCTGATGATTAGAGTAAAATCCTATCACTTAAAATATTTCTGAACAAACTTCATATCATTTTTTACGTGAAGATCACTAGTAGTTATATGAATTCGCAAGATATTCTACTGATCGACCACTGTCATAGGCGCCCTAATTCTCTGCATGAATATCTTTGATAATCTCTTCCACTTTATCTCAAATAATGTATACGAGTAGAGGGCCAGTGAACGATGGTCGATAAAGGTGAGCTTTTTTGTTCAAGAAAAAACTATTTGACTTGATATTTAGCATTTGAGCTTCTTTTTATCTACTAGGATCTTTCATTCTTTAAGATAAGTGATGATTGGATCCATTTAGTTGGGTAAGTGGTCAATCACTAATACTAGTATCTCTTGCACTTGTTATTCTATGCTCATTCTCTCAAAGAACTCTAGTTAAAAATCCTCTTCCGATCGATGCTAATGAATGTGTCCAAATCATCCAAGTCATCTACATGAGTATTATAATTCCTCAATAACTATTTAATTATTCTTGAACTTAAATCTTTGACTAAATTCCTTGATTTATATCAGCAACATACTATCCCAGGATCTTTGGTTTCGTACTTTTTATTCAAGTGATTAGCGATAAAAAAATGAGTTAAAATGGGTGGAAATGTCTTTCCTCCTATTGCAATGACACTTTAGAAGGTGATGATCATGGCTTTATATTTCAATTCATTGTCGGAACCCTTAAATCCCAGCTAGATTTGTTGTTCAATCATAGGTGATGAATATGATGCCAATGTATAATGCATACTCGTTGGATGACTCATCTATAAATAATCTCCATTTCGACAACTAGTCTATGGGGTCAAATAATAACTATCCCGAAATTGATGTCAAATATCTCCAAGATGGAACTAGGATGAATAAATTTTTCTTTTGGGATTTCTGTGAACTTTTCATCGAAGTCCACTAATATTTTTCTTTATTAACTTTCATGAGCTCTTAGTATATTGACTCGAAAAATCCAGAGACATTTAGTTATTCTATTAGTGGCGTTAGCCTTATTCAAAACCTCCTTCTAGGGAAAGAAAGTGAGAATGCCCTACGGTGCTTAGGCAAGCATGGTCACTAACAAAAATTCTATTTTTATATTTTTCAATTTTAAAGAACCAAACTTTAAACAAATTAAAATTAGTAAAACTTGTTCACCAAATTAAACTGTTTGTTGTGAAAAAATGATTTATCCAATTTTATATTTTTAACCTAAAATAAGCATCTAGGTGATTATGGATAAAATAAATAAACTAGCAACATAATACATCGATGTACGAGAAAACCCCTAAAGGAAAAAATCTTGGTTGACCCAGCCAAACAGATAACTATGATAAGGTTCTACAAAGACTAAACAACAGACTTACTCAATGACTTACCTCCCATGCAATTCTTGGTTCTCTATTATCTTCGATCTCTCCTCTGCATTTCAACTTATTAATCCACCCATGCAAGTTTCCACAACACGTGAATCCACACGCACCTCGTTATCCACCAATAAGGCTCAACACTCATCTATAGAATCGAAACACTAAATCACTACTTCTTCAATGTAACACAGCAAACCACAAGTGTAGAATCCACGGCACAAGACCTATTCTCTCAAGATGAAGAAAACATAAACTTTGGCATCTAACATAAAGATCTCACAGCATATGAATATGAAAACTTGGATCTTTAAACTCAATAGGTAAAACTAGGGTTTTAGAAATTTTGTAACCAGATTGGAAATTTATTTTCCCCAGAAGTCGTTTAAAAATCTAAGTCTAGCCTGCTTTAAATAGGAAACATAAATTTTAAGGCAGCAAACTCATTCGATCAAAAACACATAGCTCGTTCGAATGAAAAGCTCAATTCGTTCTAACAAACCTTTAGTTCATTTGAATGAATTGACTTTATCATTCTAATAAATTTCCAATGAGCTTCAAATGCGTGTTATTATATTTGACAGAGTATTCATATTTCATGTTCGTTAGATGTGCATTCCAATGAGGTATAAAAGTTCGTTCCAATGGGATTCCTTTTTTCGTTCTAACGAGCTATGTATCTCGTTCTAACGAGATCCCGGCTTCGCTCGAATGAAGTATATAACTTCGTTCTATAAAACATAAAAACTAAAACCATTTTTCTCCAAAAAAATATTTTAAAAATAGTTCCAAATGATTTTGTTTAAAAATAAACACCCAAAAATATTTCCATGAATTCTATTAAAAAAGCATCCACACGTTACAAGATCCTCGATATATATGAAGACAAACATGGAATGATTTGTATCCATCTTTGAAGCTTGGCTTCCACGTATTCATCAAACATGTCATATGCTTACAATATTGACAATATAAAGCTTAATCTATGGTTCAAATGTTTTTTCCCAGAATCAAGCCAATTACAAGAAAATTTAATCAATTGTAAATTTGTCCTTATAGAGAGCGACGACAACTATGTAGCCTTATCACCCTAGAACACATTACAAGGGAAAGGAGTAGATACTCTATGTCCATGTATCCCATCTCAGTGTTTAAAAGAGTTTATCTATATAAGAGAGTATGTCTATCTAAGATAGTATTGCTAATGTAGTAAACTAACTTCTCCTCTTCTTATTCTAATTGGACCAGTGCTCCATTAGTTATGTGTTATGTGATGACCAAGTACAAGTGGAGTTTATTTCTACACATTTTCATTGACAACAAATGTGAGGGATATAGTTGAGGCCTTCACCACACTTTATTATCTAAAACATTGTGTTTCCCTTCATTAATGATTAAAATAATGGTGAGTATTTATTCGATGGTCTAGTTATGAAATGATTGAGAGCTACAAGCATTCTTGTGGGAACCTGCACTTCCCTAACCCTATCAGCCTTTTGATTTCCTACGAGGCTTTGATTTGGTTGGTATCGTCCCTTATGCCCTTGTAGGTGACAAGGTAGCCTATGTACTTTCTCAAGCTGACCCAAAAGGCACACTTTTAGGTATTAAGCTTCATTTTGTATCTTTTTAAGATATTAAAGGTTATTGAGAGGTCCTTTATATGATTAGCGATGAGTTTTATCTTTAAACTCTTATCATCAATGTAAACCACAATTATTGAGTAAATTTGTGACTTGAACATTTTAGTGACAAGTCACTAATAGGTCACCCTACATTCTCGAGACAGAAGGTCATGAGTAACCCAAAGCTATAATTCACGAAGTCTTCCCTTGGTCAGACCGAACAAAGGTATTAGGTGATACCCAAAGTAAGTATCCATAAAGGTCATAAATTTATGTCTCCTAGTTAATCCGGTAAGCTGATCAATCCTTGGTAGGGGAAGCTATACTTGGGAAAATATTTGTTAAGATTCATGAAGTCCACACAAACTCTCCACGCGCGATTTTCTTTCAAATGACCATTGTGTTAAAGATCCAATTTGGATAATGGACTTGTCTAATCAAATAAGTTTAATATTAATTCTAAAATTCATTTTCCACCCCTTTCACCTTCTATGGGATCGACTTCCTTGACTTCTATATGAATAAACGACTAGTAGGATCCACGTGTAGCGTGTGAAAAAAATCTAAGTTTATTCATAAAAAATCATTAGGATCCTAAAAAAATACGTCGGTGCTCGTCTTGACGAAATCTATAAGAATACTGTTTTTCCATCCTGACCAGAAAGTGTGCACAATGAAATAAACCCCTCCCAAAGGAGGGATAAGGAATGAGTGGGGCCTGCCACGCAGTGCTCAAGGGCACAAATGATATAAACGACCGATGTCAGAACGTGAGGTGTGTGAATATGTAGAGATTAGAGTCTCCATCATATTTTGATTAAACTAATCAAAAGATGAAGCCACCTTAAAAAAGATATCTAAAAGACAAGTAATGTATGGGAAATGAAAAGAGACAATCTTTGTGTTATCATACATATCTTCAAATAACTTTAATATTAACTCATATGGATTCCATTCCTCCTTAAATCCCACCAAATTATATCCCTAGGTACTTTATCATATGCCTTTTCTAAGTCTATAAAGAGCATATATAATTTTTTTATTCTTAATTCAACATTTCTCCATTAACTATTGATTCATATCAAATATTGCATATTTCCGCCCTATATCTTTATGCATTCTAGCACTTTTATGGTCCTTAATGCCTATATTTATGCTCATTAACCAAATAACCTTGGATTTGGATATATACTTGCTTTGCGGGGGTTAGTTGTGCTTTTGTAGGTATTGGAACGCTAAAAGTGAGGATCCGTTGCATTTCGGAGAAGTTTCATCACCGGACGCTACTTTAAGGGCATTTTAGTCAATTCACATATCATCTTCAGCTCATGGAAATTCCATGGATGCATATTTCTTTGATCAAGCATCGCGTGGCAGTAAACGGTGCGCGATTCCGAGTCCGCACGATGAAGTTATGGTTGTTTCCGTAATGGACCTTTTCTCAACTCTTTATGGACCAAATAGTTGCCAAAAAACAGAGTACCGGTCGACCACGGTTTGAGGCCCGATCGACCGTGGTTTTGAGTTTTACCATGGAAAGGGGGCAGCGTTCTTCAACTTGAAGGCGCGGTCGATCGCGATCACTAGATATTTGTTGCCTTTTCCTTTTCTTTTCTTTTTCCTTTATTTCTTTTCCAACTTACTATATAAAGAAATTTTTCTTTAAATATGAGATATATTAGATTTTAGGTTAGTTTAGCTTAGGATTTGGGGGTTTGAAGAGTTTTTTTTCATTTCTTCTTGGTTTGACACCCAATTGGGTTTGTAAGTGGACTATTCATCTTCCCTCTCCATTAATATAGTTTGTATTTCCTTTATTCTTGCTTTATAGTTAATTTAAATGCTTTCATAATTAGGATTACTTGCTTTTTTACTTGCTTTTCAGTGTAGTTTTATTGCGTTTATTTACCTCTTTTATTTATCGCATTTTTAATATGCTTTCTAGCTAAGTTAGTCTAGGTTGTGTCGGATCGAACTCATTCCGGTTTGACATGTTGCTTTGCTTTGGTGATGGAGTTTATGAGTCTATTTCGGGTGCGTTGTCCTAGTTATTATGCCTAGGAGATTTGACAGGGTATATCATGTATGCTCCTTGCTTACAAACTTGTGTACGTAATTTTCATGGTATTTGTTGACGCCAAAATCGTATTAGGCTTTTATGCGAATTTAGGGGTGTGACAACCCTTGATTCAATTAACTGTCGAAACGAGATGCATTTGTAATAACTCGACGACCCATGTAACCATTTTATACTAATTATCTCGGGTGATGGACTTTCGATGCAACCTATAGTTTTTATTCGCTTTCTTAATCTAGCTTATTTTCCCACTCCAAGATTAATATTTCCCTTTTGTGCATCTTTTCCTTTTTGTTTATATTTATCTTTTACACTTTTATTTAGGAATATTAAATTCTAACAACTCGCCTCTGTTGATTTTCAATACCCGACTTATCGCTGCAATTGTATCGCAAGTGCATTCATAATTTAGGTTTTTGTATTAAGGTAGTGACCAAAATTCAATGATTAGCGTCCTGACGCGACGCTACTTTTCACCCTCGATCAATCAGGTCCTATGTAGTTCTTATAAGGATGGGAAAAGATAATTTTTATAATATAAATTGGTGAGAAATGGGTAAAGAAATGAGAATAGGATGAAGGATAAAAATTTTTGAGACGATCTAGGTTAACTGGTCGTATTATCTCCTCCCCATCAAGGTCGGTTAATATAGCTACGCCGCTTGATAAGATTTTATTCATAAGGGATGATCCTCTCCAATTGGGATTAGATTTCCCGCGGTGGTCCAAATGAGTTTCACGATCTATTTAAGAGAGATCCCCCCCTCTAGCACCCCATGATATTTTACTCTTTTATTTAATGATTGTGCAATATGGAGGTGATACCCTTGTATAAGGTATAATTATCTCAACCTTTTCTCATATGAAAGTTCCAATTTGTGGTAATGATTCTGGTGCCAATAAACTTCTCCAACCTAAATTTTAATCATGACTTATAAGGAAAGTATTTCAAGCTCCACAAGTAGAATATGCTCCATACATTGACTAGAGAGTATAGGGTAGCCCTAATAAGTGTTATGATAGATGTACATTAATCCCATAGAGTCTAAGGAATCTTATCAGCCAAAT
The DNA here is from genome assembly GCA_949130495.1 of Sambucus nigra. Taxonomy (NCBI): domain Eukaryota; kingdom Viridiplantae; phylum Streptophyta; class Magnoliopsida; order Dipsacales; family Adoxaceae; genus Sambucus; species Sambucus nigra. The sequence continues at coordinate 70,439,336 of OX422211.1, read as the reverse complement.
CTTGACAATTTTCAATCATCTTAATAATGAGGGATTTGATCCTTTTGTTCATAGCGTTTACAACCCTAATCTTTGTTTAATTGTATGGTGAGGATTTTTGTCTTTTAATCCCATACTCTCCATTAAAGTTTATGACTTCTACTTTGAAATGGTGACTATTATTGGATATAAGCTCATAAGGAACCCCGTAGCGGTAGATGATTGTCTTTTAAATGAATTTGGCTAAATCCTTAGCATGCAATAGGTGTGTGACTAGACTTTAAACCATTTGGTGAGGTAAACAATAGTGATCGGGATGGATTCATGTCCATGAGATTCTTTGAGAGTGACTTTATTAATGATTTCGATTCCCTAAGTTGAGAAAGGCCATTGAGAAGTCATGTTATATGACTCACGGGGAGGCAAGTGTTAGAGATTGGGAATTGTTATCATATGAGACATATCTTGACATACGTTATGGAATCATGAAGGATTATTATATAATAATACCCTTATAGGATGATCTTCTTGGTAAGCATGTGGTCGTTCATGTAGGGTTTGTATTCCCCATTGTGGATATTTTTTGCATGATCTTTTCAATGTCAGCTCCTGCTATGCACTGTAAATGGGTCTTTATCAAAATTCCTCTAAAATAGGGTCTTGTCACAAATTATGTATTGGGATGCGAGTTTTCATTGGGTTATGCAGTCTTTCTTGTCAGTCTTGAAGGTATCATCCATATATTAAAAGGCACCAGATGTAATTATACTAGTGTTTGATCTTGTTCGAGTCTCCATCCATTATGAGCTACATATATAGCACTATGTGGGTTTATAATGCTTGTTATCTTGTAATGGGGAAATTATTACTCCCTTGGGCATGATAACCAAAGTCGCCAATGTATCGAAGAATTTATTCCTAGGAAGGGAGAGGTAATAGAATGTGACATCTTTGGATTCTGAGATTAGTTCCTTGAGATGAGCATGGAAGGGTAAAATCTTTTCATCTTTAACTTTCCATTTCCTAAGAACATGCCCTATGACAAGGACTGAATCTCTACAGACATAGAGATATTAGAGTATTCTTTTGAGGGAAACTTTGAGTTTAACCATGCATGCTTTGTATTCTATCATGTTGTTGGTGCAAGGGAGTCTAGCTTGATGGATATGGGAGTATGCTAACAGTATCCGAGTAACCTCCGTGGTAGAAATTAACAGTAACCGATATTTACACCCTTAAATGGGTATTTAATATATTCAGATCTGTTATGGTCTCTCTTTTATGACCTTAGATCTGTTTTACTCCCCCCTGTGATGTCGTTTCATCTAGATAATGCTGAAAAGCATGATGGGATTTATCCCCGAAAAGGTGAATAGTTAGGGAAGGATTGTATTAATCCCATTTTTGCTATTCTCGACCTATGATCTAGGGTTTATCATTAAAACTGTGCCGTTTTGTGCACCGTGAGGTTGTCCTCTCATTAACATACCCTAGTAGGTATGCTATCCACGTGTTGGGAGAGAAAAACTTAATCTGGGCTTAAAATTTTGGGATTTCTCCCTTTGCTTCCTAGGGAGGATGCGGCCAGGCAGTTCAAATGCCTTTATGGCCACGACCTCTACTAGAGCGGATGCATTACAGAAGCTTCAAAACATCAGGGATTGGACTCAGGTGGTCTCCAGCTCAACCTTGGTGAATATCATACAATGGCCAAAACTGTGCACCTATGTGCCTTACTAGCCGTGGCCTCAGCAGTAATACCATGCAGCAGTGCAAACACTGCATTCCCATTTCCTACTTGGTTACTCCAATATTTCTGAGATTACTCATTTCGTTAGTTTTGTCTCAGATTATATGTACTTTTTAAAGACTAAGAAAAATAGAAAATGGAAGGAAAGTCCATCCAGAGCACAGAAGTCAAAGATGAGATTGTGTAGATGTACAATCACCTGAACCATCTCTACGATAGTCATGCCTCACTCCAGACCCAGGTCAACTATTTGACTCAGAGGGTCCTCATGCTAGAGGCTGCGGCCGCATCAAAAGTGGGTGCGACACAAAGGAACATTGTTTCAACACCCTTAGCTATCGCGGCAGTACCAGAAGATCGATCTGCAAAAGTAATCAGCAGAAGCTAAAAAAAGGAAATCAGAGAAGACATAAGGCAAATCTAAGGCTTACACCCCATTGGCCTTCCCGATTGAAGACATCCTCAAGTCCATCAAGGAGGACAAGATGCTGAGGTGTCCAGAGAGGCTGAAAGCTCCGCCCCACAAAAGGAACAAAGCCAAGTGGTGCAAGTTCCATCTGGACCATGGACATGATAGTAAGCAATACTATGCACTAATGGATACAATTAAAAGGCTGATTGGGCAAGGGATTCTGCAGAGGTTCCTTTGAGATTTTTAGGGGATGCAGCGTTGTCTCACACACCACATGCCCATTTTTCATGCTTATGCCTTATATTTCATTTGTTTCTATTTTACAGTGAAACTCCCCTATGCTATTATAAATTAAACTTTTTAGTGTCCTTACAAAGTCATGAATATATATATATATATATATATATATATATATATATGGAATCAAGTTCACTCTTACAGTGTCATGTTTTGATTTTGATTTCCAATGAATTCTACCTTATAAATGCCTGTTCTGCCTTAAACAGATTTTAATTCGAGACAATATGTTATATCAGAAATGATAATAGTTAAATGGGCCCACAACGCCCGCCGTGACGCTTGATTATACGCGAAAATTCGAGAATGATATTTGAAAATGGCGAAAGAAACTATTGAGAGTGGCGGGAAAGATTGTCTTATAACGCCAAAAGTGGAGACTATATCTCGGTGTACGATGATTACATTATTGAAAGTGTCTATCGGGATGCGTCATTAGCTACAAGGGCCAACGATGCCCGATCTTAGCTTTCAGTATGCATCATTAGCCCAGGGAGATGAATCCCTTGGAAAACATCATTAATTTGGTGTATAGAGACTAAACATCATTAAATTGGTGATCTCATATTAGCTTGGGGAAACTTCATAATACCTAGCCCGGGAAGGCCTGAAAATAACCCACAGGTCCCGGAGACTTTATTATCTACGGATAATCCTATATCTGAAGGGACCAAAGACTTAGTTGTCCACAAATATCTCTAGTATAGCCTAGGAAGGCTTTATATATATTCACATAAGCTTTGGGAAGCTTTATAATACCTAGCCCGAGGGGGCTGATAATAACCCGATCGAAGCAACCAAAGGAAATCCGTTGCGACTAAAAGAAAGTCGTGAAAGGTAATCAAAGCGACATTAGGATTAAACTACAATCATAAATCTACAGCAGATGGGATCCAAACACCCAAAGGTGCCACGACACTATTTTAGAGGCTGAACCACTCTATATATTGTCTTCTCTCTCTTTACTCGTTTTATTTGTTTATTATGCACATTATACTTGATTTGCTGATATGAGGACGACTTATGGGCGATTTCTGGTATCAACAAAAACTTTAAACAAATTAACCCAATAAAACATTCTCACCAAAATTAAATCCTGTTGTCACGATAAATTAATTTATCCAATTTTATCTATTTTGATCCTAAAACATTCATCTAGGTGATTATAAATAAAATAAATAAACTAATCGCACCACACGTCGATGTACCAAGAAAATACACAATGAAGAAAACCTTAGATGGCCCAGCCATGAAATTCATTATGATACGAAATTACAAAAGATAACGTATGACTTACTCAATGACTCAATACCCACAATCCTTGACATGTCTTTAATCTCCAACTACTCCTCCATAATGACGACACATGAATACACCCATGTAAGTGACACAACGTGTGAGTCCACACATGTTTCAGTATCCACCGATCCAGGCTCAACAACTGTCTACAGATTAGAACATGAAATCCACCACTTCTTTATTATACACAGCCAACAAGGAATCCACCGTAACAAAACAATTTTCACAAATATATGGAGAATAAAATTTGTACCCAAAATAGGATCTTTCAAGGATATGTACGATGAATCTTGGATTCTAAACTTATTGGATGAAAATTAAGGTTCTTGGAAAATCTTTGTAAGAATTTCATCACAAAAAGAACTCTCAAAAGTCTCTCTTAAAAGTCTAATCCTGCATCTCTATTTATAGGTAAAGTTGTTGCAAAATGATATGGATTAAAGATTTGGAAAGATATATTTTAAAAAATAAAATCACGCATACTTGTTCGAACAAACTAACTTCTCATTCAAACTAAGTAACCATTCTCATTAGAATGGCTTATAGAAAAACATCGAATGACATTCCAGAGCGTACCCAAAAGGCGACGTTCCAGATCTTGTTCAAACGAAGGAATCTCATTCGAATGACATTTCAAGTCGATCTAACGAAACAACACACTCTTTAAAAAAAACATTTAATAAAAACCAAACATCCACTAATAAAATATCCAAGGTTCAAAATAAAAACGAATTCATACCTTAGATATCCTTGAAACATGATAAAGCAAAAGAGAAAAAAATAATACATGATGATAAAATCTTTGAATCTTTGTCTCTATATCTTCATCCAAACACATCAAAGGCTTGAAGGGAAAACAACAACCCTAACCTATAAATTAAAATGTTTTGTCCTGAACTAAGCCAATTATAAATAAATTGACTAAATTGGAAATTTTTCCTTACACCAGGTACTTACTTTTTGATCTGAGGTGGTGATATGTTTAATATTGCTTTAATTTTTGCAGGGTCTACTTCAATCCACTTTTCACTAGCCATAAAACCCGAGATATTTCCTTTACCGAAGACACACTTGTTTAGTTTGAGGCTCATTTGGTATTATCATAGTCGTTTGAAAATTTTCCTCAAGGTAATGATTTGACTTTCTCAATTATTAGATTTAATGATCATGTCATTAACGTAGACCTTAAATTCTTTATGGATAAGATCATGAAAGATGGTTGAAGATACCATTTAATATGTTTTCCCTAAATTCTTACAATTAAAATACATTATTATGTAGTATAAATTCCCCCATGGTTAGTAATGATTTCTTATCTTGATGATTTGGATGCATTTTAATCTAGTTATTATGGGAAAACCCAGCTATGAATGATTTTAGGGCATGATTGGTAGTGTTATCAATGATTGTGTCGATATTATGTAGATGGTAGTAATCCTTTAGAGATGATTTGTTCAAATATCGATAGTCGATGCACATGCACAATTTCCCTCCATATTTTGGCACGGGAACTATGTTAGGGAGCTAAGTTGAGCATTACATGCGAGAATAAATCCTACATTTTGTTGTTTGACCGCTTTGTCTTTGACTTTGTGGGATCATTCGTGTCGAAGTTTCCTCAACTTGTGCTTGTCAATCTTACATTTAGGATATGTAGAGCTATCATTTCGCACAATCTCAAGATCCAAATGTTTCTCGAAAATGAAGTGAAGATGCCCAAAAACTCCGTTAGAAGATCCACTAATGTGATTGTTCTTTCTCACTGAGAGTCGATATGAAATTAGTAGGATCCCGGATTTATCGGTTATGGCAATTACAAATTTTAAACAATTACCAAGTGAATAACTATACCAAATTTAAATCAACACATTGTAAATTCAATTTGTGTTATCTTTACCCAATTTTATCTTTCCTATGACTTACTATGCGAGCATGAAAGATCTAATTAAAGTAAAGTAGAGAAACAATCACGCAACATCATGGTGTACAAGGAAACCCACATTGAGAAAAACTTCGGACGAACTAGGCTACAAAAGTCCACTATGATAAGATGATTTATACAAGACGAAAAAAGACTTACTCACTAACTCGACTCCCTTGAGACTAATGCAATATTCACTCCTATAACTTGATCACAACCATTATAGGAATCCACCAATGGCTCAAAATTTATTCCATCGATCTGGACTTGTCTCATCAGTAAATAACACAGAAGTCCACCTAGCCAAGATTCTCAAAAAGTGAAGAATAAATATTAGTAGGGGATGAACAAGTTTAATATATTGATTCTTGTATCTCAAACAGGGTTTAAAATGGTATTTAGAGGCTTAGATTTTGATCTTATAAAAATGAACTTCAAAAATGTAAACACATCATCTAATTGTAGTGAAAACCCCCTAGAAAAGGATGGCATGAAAAACGAGACAAAACGGGATATCATTTGAAGAACTTTGGATTCTCTCTCAAATGATATGTAGCATCTTGTTCGAACGAGATCATCTCGTTCAAAGGATTAGCATAAAGTCGTGAAAACGATCTAGGCATGAGCTTCTAACTGTAAAAGTAAAGTTTGGACAAAATGTTGCCATTTGAATTTCGTTCGAACGATATTGTATTCTCATTCGAATGAGAATATAGTTTGTGTTAGAACGAAAAATCCATGTCATTAGAACGAAACCTAAAAAGAATTTTGTGTTCTTTAAATTTAATTTCCAAAAATTTTCCTCTTAAAAAAATTTAAGTTCCAAGGATCAACATATCAATTTGTTTATGCCTTTCGAAGGTCCCAAAGTCAACACGCATTAAAGTGAAATTGTTATCTTTTTTCAAAGGACGCTTCAGGTTTTCAATGCATAGTCCTAAGGTACATACTCAAACAATTCTAACATATTACTTAAAAATAGTTTTGCGAAATAGAATAAAGCTAAATATAAAATTTTAATATTCATTATAAAATTACCCTTACAAAATCTCCCCTTTGGCTATTCGGGGACAAGACCATAAAAAACAAAGCTAGTTCATCAAGTATTAATGCCCAATCCCCAAACCTTAAATTGAGAAAGACAAACACTTGATCGACTCTATTGGATATGAAGCTTTTTTGGATGTATGCTTATGAATATACACTTAATAAACCTTTCAAATGAATAGAGAATAACAAATCAAATAACATTATTAGTCCAAAATACTGCCCCAGCATATGAAATCCACTTATGTAATATAATCCTTCTCCCCATTGTTGTTCAGGAATATACAAAGGTTAACGATCATAACATGAATTAAATGTGGTCATCTACTCAACAATCATATCATTCAATATGAAGTGTAGCTCGAGATAAGCATGTGGCATGACTACACATTAACAAATAATTCTACAGATTTATCAATTAAGAACATGGATTAAATGCATGCAAAGACACAAATAAATACCGTGTGTGTGTGTGTGTGTGTGTATATATATATTACCACATAAGACACATAAAATAAGTTTTTTACAATCATATGGGATAAATGTATATCTAAAAAAATGTGGAATAAAGTGTAGGGGTGTGAATAGTAAACACTTGACATATGCCCCAAATCCTTCAGATGGTCCAAGGTCTTAATTTATTAAGCATAGTTTTGCCTTATTTAATTTACAAAGTGAACTCAAACAGACACTAAAAATCAAAATGCACATACAACTAGAAAATATTTATAGTTCCCAAATCATTAAAGTAACATTCAAGCATGAACTAGTACAAGTTGTGTAAATCCACTGGTCTTCAACTTATACCATCTTGAAAACCTATATTCATTTTTTTCTCTTTTGAAGATGTTATCTTTTTAGGATGATAAATTTATATATATTTCCTTGGAATATTTATATTTTTCTTTTTCAAAAATTCTCTTGCCAATGGTGGCCTTCATGCAAAGATTTATCTCCATTCATGGCCCTTTCCATCTTTCACACTTATTTTTCCAAACCTAAGTGCATCCTCACGCGCAATGGTCCTTACATGTGCAAATTCCTTAGTTATAAATATAATTATTTGACAAAATTGATAGGGAACACCTCACTTAGCTCATGCATAAATAGATATCAAGTCCCGAAAGAGCTCGTAATGGTGTGTGCAAAGGCATATATGAAAGTGTGAGTGGACAATATGTGTGTTTCAAACAAAACCAATTTTTCTCTGAAAAAGTTCCAACTTTTAATTATGCACCAAACCAAGTTGCGAAAACCCAATTCTTACTTTAAACCAATTTTATCTTGATTAATCCTAAACATCCATATAGTGATTAAAGCAAGTAAAGTAAAGTAAAGAATACTCACAACGCCAGATGTACGAGGAAAAAACTCAAAACGGGAAAACAACCTCGGACGGCCCAAGACAGACAATCACTATGAACAATGGTTTTACAAAGACAGATTAGCCTTACACTAAGACTCGACCCCCACGGGTCTTGATGCTCCTTCTGATCTTCAACCGTTCTTCAATAGTGCCTACGCAGAAATTTTGTCTTCCACGATACCTGTCAACAACACACGCGTCCACGTATGTCTCGATGTCCATCGATATGGCTTTGATTCGTCTACGATGTCGAACACGATGTCCGTCGCTTCTTCACCACAAAAGCATTTGATGTTCAATGTGTAGAACAAACAACTTTGGTGCCGCAAGATCACATAAACATAAACTAATGATAACACGGATCTTTGCAAATTCTAAGGATGTGTTTATGACTTTTAAACCTTAGAAAACATGTGCAAATAAGGTTCTGGTTAGTAAAACTGTTTTCCAAAAAAACACACTTACGAAATTATGATGAAAACACTGTTTAAATAGGATTTAAATACCGCCTCAAAAAACGTGTCATTCGAACGACTTGAGGAACTCGTTCGAGCGACATCCCATCTCGTTCAAATGAGATTGGATGTTGTTTGAACGACAGTGCGAAATTTTGACTTTTTTACTTTGTTTAAAACGTCTCTTACAAGGAGAGATCCAAAACTGTCAAACTCTTTTACGAGCTTATCATCATAAAACGTAGTTTAAACCTTTAAAACACTTTTAAAACATTTAAAACATATTTCTTTATAAAAAAATACATCCTTATCTTTTATAAAAATAATTTCGAGCACCATAAATTATACGCATTCATACATGAGTGATCTCAGAATGAAATTAACTTTGAAGATGATTAAACTTGCACCAATTAAACTTCGGCATGATTTAATTCTTTGAAGCTTTGCCGCAACATCTTCAATTTCTTCAATACGTCATAGACCAAGTGGGATCGTGACAAAGTAAAATTCTCCCTATGACATATAACAAACACAGTTTTGTTCACGGAATTATGTCAAAACAATACAGGAACTCAATTGGAAATTTATGTCCTTACAAATCTCCCCCTTTGACTATTTCGGGACAAAACTAAACCAGTGAAATGCCCAACCGGACCGTCAAGCCGTATGATCCCATAAAACCAAAATAAAAAATATAGGACACGGAATAGAATAAGTAGAATCGGCAAGCATGAACTATCTGAATGTGTTGTAGACTTGAAATCTCGAATCGCTGAAGCATACCTACACACATGAAACAGAAAAACAGATACCCAGTGAAGTATGGAGGAACAAATGATACCAATCTATATTTCTAATAAGAACAAATCATTTGAAACATGTAAGAAATTATTTGATACCAATTTGAAACAAATATACTCAAACAAAATGTAAATCTAGATATCAATAGTAGCGCTCAACAAAAATCTCCCCCTACATCACATACATCTCTCCCCCTTTTTGTCTCGAATAGACAATCCGGTGAAAAGATAAACCAATATGAAATATCTAGAATAATAATGTGAAACCAATTTGAATCAAGTTGATACCAATATAAGAAATAAAACACTCTAGATAATCATGAAACCAGCTAATTATCATCAAGCATTGACAAATCAGTAGCCAGTAAACCAAGGAATCACACAAAGAGTATACCAATCAAGTGTGATAAGCGGACTCATATGCAAAATACCAATTTGGAACATAAAAGAACCTGCATATAAACCAAACAGTCCAGAAATGATTCCCGCAGTACCAAAATATTCGAATTTGAACTTGAGGACTACAAACCAATTAGAAGCCATTTTTTATTACGTCGTTCGAACGAGCCAGGGACATCTCTCAAACGAGATGAGGATGTCGCTCGAACGAAGTACAGAAGTCGTTCGCGCGAGATGAGTTGTCGTTTGAACAACTTCGCGCGACTTGCCAAAATTTCTCAGTTTCCCAGAAATATTATTAAGTATTGCCCAGTGAAAAAATTTCCACAAAAAAATTCCAGGAAGGGCCTGACAGAATCAAAAATAGTGTTAAAACAGTAGGCTTTTAACACAAAATGCAAAAACTCATAAAAACTTAAAATGCGAGTTACATGCAAACATAGTACCGATGTGCTCAAACATGGATATGGAATGAATGGTCGTGAAACTACAACAAATGAGTCACAATTCCAACAGATCGAAACGATCAAGAAACTCTAATTGATAGCGATAAATCATCAAACTTTATCATAGCCATATGACAATTAAAGTGTGAGCTTAATGAACTAAACATAATACATGCACAGAAATCTAGAATTTTGACGATTTTACGAATAATAGCGTCAAAGTGCAATGTTTCAACATTAGGATTAGTTGTGCAAACCCGTTTAAATTTTTTCCATCCAAAACTCCCTCAGAAATATATACTTTTCCAAGTTCTTTTGAAGTTTCTAGCATTATCAACTTAGAGAAAATCTTATTGACCCTTTTCTTAGCATATTGCCTTTTGTTTTGGGCTCTTTTAAACGGTGGATTTCACGACGAGTTAATTTTGAACTCTCGCAGCCCTTTCCCGTGAATCACTCATCATTTTTTCAATTCAAATCCTCATGGTAAACAGTTATTACATGCACACTTCTCCTTAAGTCTACTTATGCATAGATGACAAGATTGAGATAAGAACGCCTCACCAAATTCAAATATGCAAGAGAAGTCAAACATCCATATAAACTCGTGCATGTGAGCAATGTTGGCATATATACAAATTCGAATCAAAATGCATATCAACTTCGAAACAACCACATATAAACAATGGTTAAGATCATTCTAGGTATCGATAATAATGACCAAATGTCCTAGCCACATGGATAATTAAACGATGGGGGGGAGGGGTCCAAGCACACCAATATGCCACATCAAACATGTAAACTCAAAAATAAAAACTGAAAAATCTTTTTGGCTATTCAAAATTTTTCTCAAAAAAGAAAAATCTTTTTGTATTTTTCAAATAAGACTCAAACAAATGAAAACTATAATAAAAAATAATACACATGTCATAATACTAACAATGAATATATCATGAAGTAAACTAGCATATGACAAACATGGAAACACTATCATCCTTTAGATTTAGCATGGGAAGAATAAAGTTCAACTAAACGAGAATCATGAAGTTTAATTCCTAAAGCCACTAAATCCGATTTCCTAACCCAAGTAGGTGTAAAACGACGCATGGGGGTTTGGGTAACTGGTGCAACTTTATTCTTAAACTTCCTAGGAGCTTGTCTAAGGTCATAACAATAACGCCTAAGGTGACCTTTCCTACCACAAAACAGGCAAGTGTAGCGGTGGTGGGAATGATTACCTTTATGTGGACCTTTTCTAACCATCCTACTATTTCTCACATGTGCGGGGGGAATGGGAACAACTCTCTCACCAAAACCTATACCTCCCCTATCTCCCTTAATTTGGATGGTGCCTAAGATCTTATCTAATTTCTCCGACGTAGCCTCCAAATAAAACTTGACTCTATACAAGTCCATTGATCTCTCCTCCAATTCGTGAATCCTAGACTCGAGCAAACGCCTAGACTCCTCAAACTCTAAAATCTCCTTTTTTAAGGACTCCATCAAACCACGGAGATTATCTCTCTCTTTCTCCAAAAACTCAAATTTCTCCCTAAACTTCTTCTCTCGTGCCCTAACATCCTCAATCAAACTATCATTATTTTTTATGGTACGCTCATTCAACTTAGATTGCAATTTTGAGTTAGCCTTTTTCACCTTCACTATTTGGGCATACAACTCATTAAATGCATTTTTCAATTCTTTCACATCGACCTCCTCCTCGTCACTCTCTTCACCCTCACTAACATGGGATTCACTCAAAACCTCCTCGAAAGTGTCATTCACAAGAGTAGTATCGTTGTCGCTCACATGACATGCCATGAACGCAACAAAGTTATGCTCAATGGGAGAACTCTCTCCCTCTTCCGTTTCACTGTCACTTAAGGTGGAATTATAGACAACGGATTGCTTGCCTTCTTTCTTAAGTATAGTGGGACACTCCTTAACCTGGTGACCGTACCCCTTACACCCAAAACACTTATCCGACTCATCTCGCTTAGGCTTCTCAAACTTATCCTTAGAGGCGGGATCTACTTCGTTGTTCTTGAATTTTTCAAATTTCTTGGCATCTTTCGATTTCTTTTGAAACTTAATAAATTTTTAAAATTTCTTTGCCAACAAAGCAACATCCTCAAAGTCGGAATCGAAATCGGAATTCGAAACTTTAATTTCCTCCTTCTGGGTTTTCAAAGCAATACCTTTTTCTTTCTTAGGCACTTGCTTGGAGGTAATCATGTCGATTTCATAGGTTTGTAAGTCACCTACAATCTCTTCTAGTTTTGTTGACTCTAACCTACCCAAGGAGTTTAAAATGATCACTTTCGCATCAAACCTATTAGGCAACGACCTAAGGATTTTCTTAATTATGCGGTTGTCGAGAATTTTCTCACCTAGGTTAAACGATGAGTTGACAATATTGGACAACCTAGTATGAAACTCATCAAAAGTCTCACTCTCTAACATCCTAATGGTCTAAAATTGTGTAGCGAGTTTTTTAAGTTTTAACGACCTAACCATTCTAGTGCCCTCGTGAGTGAGTGACAAAATATGCCAAGCCCCTTTTGATGTTTCACAACTCATAATTCTATTATATTCTTCCTGTGTGACATGTGAAGAAATAACGTGCAGACCCTTAGAATTATATTGTACAAGTCTTTGTTCAGTTTCGGTCCATGAATCAACAGGCTTTAAACTTATGACCTCACCTATAATAGTGACAGGGGGTGTCCAACCTTTCTCAATTGCAATCCAAACATGCTCATCAATAGATTTTAAAGCACATCTCATTCTCATCTTCAATAAGTGTAATTAGTGCCATAAAAAATAGGAGTTCAAGAAAATTCATTATATCCAGAATTCATCTTTGAAAACACACGGGATCACAAAACAAATAAAAATGTTTTCTAGCTCTGATACCAATTTGAAAGTGTGAGTAGCCAATATGTGTGTTTCAAACAAAATTAATTTTTCTCCGAAAAAGTTCCAACTTTTAATTATGCACCAAACCAAGTTGTGAAAACCCAATTCTTACTTTAAACCAATTTTATCTTGATTAATCCTAAACATGCACCTAGTGATTAAAGCAAGTAAAGTAAAGTAAAGAATACTCACAACGCCGGATGTACGAGGAAAAAACCCAAAATGGGAAAACAACCTCAGACGGCCCAAGTCAGACAATCACTATGAATAATGGTTTTACAAAGACAGATTAGCCTTACACTAAGACTCGATCACCATGGGTCTTGACGCTCCTTCTGATCTTAAACCGTTCTTCAATAGTGCCCATGCAGAAATTCCATCTTCCAAGATACCTGTCCACAACATACGTCCACTTATGTCTCGGTGTCCACCGATATGGCTTTAATTCGTCTACGATGTCGAACACGATGTTCGTCGCTTCGTCACCATAAAACCCTTTGATGTTCAATGTGTAGAACAAACAACTTTGGTGCCGCAAGATCACGTAAACATAAACTAATGATAACTCGGATCTTTGAAAACTCTAAGGATGTGTTTATGACTTTTAAACCTTAGAAAGCAAACAAGGTTCTAGTTTGTAAAACTGTTTTCCAGAAAGCACACTTAGGAAATTATGATGAAAACACTTTTTAAATAGGATTTAAATGCCACCTAGAAAAATGTGTCGTTCGAATGACTTGAGGAACTCGTTCGAGCAACATCCCATCTCGTTCGAACGAGATTGGATGTCGTTTGAACGACAGCGCGAAAGTTTGACTTTTTGTTTAAAACGTCTCTTACAATGAGAGATCCAAAATTGTCAAACTCTTTTACGAGCTTATCATCATAAAACGTAGTTTAAACCTTTAAAACACTTTTAAAACATTAAAAACATATTTCTTTATAAAAAATACATCCTTATCTTTTATAAAAATAATTTCGAGCACCATAAATTATACGCATTATTACCTGAGTGATCTCAGAATGAAATTAACTTTGAAGACGATTAAACTTGCACAAATTAAATTTCGGCATGATTTAATTATTTCAAGATTTACCACAATGTCTTTAATTTCTTCAATACGTCATAGACCAAGTGGGATCGTGACAAAATAAAATTCTCCGTATGACATATAACAAACACAGTTTTGTTCACGGAATTAAGTCAAAACAATACAGGGACTCAATTGGAAATTTATTTCCTTACAATAAACTTAGATGAACCCATTATTAAAAACAAATAAGAACTCCTCCATGGCATAGCATGATTAAAAAAAATCATAAGCATTTAAACAAATTATAATGCCCCTAGCCACGTAAAAAATATGGAAGTAATGGAATTCAAACACATCAATATGCTATACAAATGTGTAAGATCAACAACAACAAAAAATCTTTTTTTAATTTTTCTTTTTATATTAGAAAATTTTAAATACAATGAAAATAAAAAATTCATATCCCTAGATCTAATAAATATCATTAAGCACATCTAGTTTATGAACCATGCTAACACAATCATCCTTAAAATAATGCATGTGGAGAATCATGCAGACGTGTGAGATAATCAATAAGCCTAGAAATCTTTTATGGCACCAAATAAGATTTCCTTAACCACATAAATATTACATGGCAGACTCGGGATTTGAGAACCACAAAGATAGTAGACTTAGAATTCCTATGATTATTTCCAAGATCATAACAAAACCTACTAAGGTGACCTTTCCTACAAAAGTGTGTGCATGTGCAAACTTTAGGAAAGTTACACTTGGGTTAACCTTTGAGAATGTCCTCAGTAATGGTTAACTCTCTAACAAATATGGTCTTAGCTTTAGAAGTGGAAGCGTTAAAATCTTTGTAGTCTAGACCTTTCTTGTTGTTATTGATTTGGATAGACCCTAACATCTTATCCAACTTTCTAGACCTAGTTGCCAAGCTAAGTTTGATATGCTTTAAGTCTTTTAATTCATCTTCAAAATTCAAAATCATTAACTCAAGAAAGCGTTTGGACTCATTAAATTTAAGTTGACCATTATTCATAGTTTTAAATAAATCCCAATTTATTTCCCCAATATTGCTAGGAATATGTGCCTCCTATTTATTTGTCACTAAATAAAACATAGGAATTAAATTTAAATTTTATTTCCCCCTTATATATAAAAGTGGCGAACTTGCCAAAAATCTGGGACCATCTATCGATCGATGCCCTGGGCCGATCGATCGATCGACCAGGGCCCTTTCTTTTTCACGATTCTGTTTCAGCCATTATTAACACAACCAAGCTTCTACTTCCTCCCATAGTAATCTCCGATCATAATCAACAATATTAACATATGAAAATAGGTTCTAATCAACCTAGAAGCCTTAATTCAATAACAAATTTACACGAATTCTAACGTTTTCCAGATTCGGGTTTTACCTAGGTTTCAAACACCCAAACACTTTACATCTCTATTATCAGAAATTAAATGTCAATTCTTGGTGGATTTAATCATACGGTTCATATTCCTATAATACAGAATCATGAAACATACCAATATCACCCCAAATCTCATCAAGATATACCCTTTCTTAAAAACCCGATTTCACCCGAATACCCATTTATACTCAAAACGAATTTTGGTTTACGTATCACAAAAATATGAATTGAGTATCAAAATTGAACATCATAGAAAGTTACACATTTTCCTTTGGGTTCGTAGATTCTGATCCGTTAGTGTAGAGGCAAGCTTGATGATGAACACCCAATCGGTTCCTTATTTTATCTCCAAAAGATTCCCAAATTGGCTCTAACTACTCCCTCTCACTTTCTCCCCAATCTCTTAGATTTAGGTTTATGTTTCTCTGCCATTCCCCACTCTTAAATTTAGGTCTTAAAATACTAATCCCGTTTTTAGCCTAACGAGCCAAGCCCAAGTGACCCAAATAGCCCCGTGTGGGCCTGATTATGCTTAAAAATGCCATTTTACCCGTTTACTACCCTGGGTACACTTTTCGACAATCTCTGCCCATCCGGACTCAATTGTGTACTCAAAATCGACATCCAAATTAACTTATAAGAGTCCTTGTCTCACACCCAAATTAGTCTATACCGACTCCCGACTGAGATAAATAAATGTCACGTCACTAATACACATTATAACGTAAATAAATTATTTCTATTCACTTAATAATTAAATTTCTCTAAATATTAACCATTCACTCTCTGATTAATATTTAAATAAATATTACCATAATTAATTCAATTAAATTACGACACACAAGTAATTTAAAATATCTCGAATTAATTAAATATTACATGCACAGAAATACGGGGTGTTATATACTCCCTCCTTACAAAGGAATTTCGTCCCCGAAATTTGGTCATTACTGTGGGGAATAAATATGGATACTTCTCTCACATATCCTCCTCCCGGTCCCACGTATACTCATCAATACGGTGATGACCCCACTCCACTACCCTCTAACTGGTGGTATCATCTTAGACTGCAGTTTGCGCTCACATATCTACCAGTCTCCCCTCATATGAGGTATCTTATTGCAAGTCATTATCCTCGAGTGGAACGTGCCCAAAAACCTCAATCGCTCCTCTTATACCCCTCCAACTTTACCACGTGGAACACATCCCATATCCGCTAAAGATGTTCTGGCAAACCCAGTCGATAAGCTACCAGTCCCACCCTCTCAAAGATAGGTAAAGGACCCATATACCTCGATGCTATCTCCCCTTTATTTCCCAACTTCATCACTCCTCTCATAGGAGACACCCGAACCAATACCTGATCACAATTTTTTTAACTCGATGGCCCTTGACAACATAGTGCCCCAGAAGATGATCATATACTCCGCTGGCTCCACTATCTCTTAGTTAGGATATTTCCCTTCCTATATGGGTGTCAATTTCCTTATTGCCAAAATGCGTGACTATCTTCCGGGTAATTACTTGCATCATCCCTGATTAATCATGTCAGACTTGAACCTTTATTTCACAATGACGTACCCCTCCTTACGTCCCTGAACTATATGAAAGGATATAACTTACTTAATTCCCGTTGATGGACTATAACTCATCTCAGGTCCAAGAATCTTGTTATTTCCCCGCCTCTTATCTACCAAAGGTGGATAATTAAACTTTTCCCAAAAAGTCTCGTAAGGTGTCATGCAGACCAAACCGTTACAAGGCATCACACGTAACTTTACCTGTGCTAAATACTACTCCCGAATTACCCAAAAATATAAAATGAACAATTTGCACTTCCCGTATACCCAATAACTTATGGGTGACACGTTCAACCCAATATGTAACTCTGTCCCAATCACCTCCTAACAACTTACCAACCTAAGCATTAATCCCTTCACTAGAACCATAGAATTTAAAAATTTCTGGTTGATACCCTCCAATCATCCTTTTTCCATCCTTAAATGGTCTACCCAGTGACAAATTCACTATGTCCCATTCAACACTGATTCCCATGCTCAAGAACTCTATTCCTTGTGCGGTTTTCATCAGGCAGGAATCTATACCTTATCTATGCGTAAAACCACTCTAGGTATATAACTAACTGATACTATTTTTTATCTTCCCAAAAATGTGGGTTTCTCCCTTGCCTAGGGATATCTTATTACATAGGTCTCCCTCACCTTCCCACTCCCTACGGTGGAGGTAGTTCTCCTTGATATACATAGTCAGACCGTTTCCTTTCTCAAACGTATTTCAATTCACTATACTTTTCCACTTATTCTCTTACTGCCCCGTAGGCGTACATTCAATATGTTTATTTACACATCCCCTTTTTTTTAAGACGACTCTTAAATCACACTAACTAGGGCACCCATTCACCCTATATCCCGTGCTTAATCCCATCAAAATTACCTTAATTAATTAAGGGTGCCCATACACCCTGTCCCCATGCTAAACTGCATGGAAGTTACCCGACTATGCTAGCTGGAACCCGTAGTATAACTTCTAACCCATAGTCATATCACATACATGAATAATAAATGGGGTGACCAAACTACGTACTAACGACCAAACATCTACCCACTTCCAATGTTGCATTAATTTTCATACGTGGGACGTCTCGCAAAATGAAATCCAAATAAGGAACCCCCCAATACACTACTACCTAACATTATCGTCCGTTGAGATATGTTAGACCCTCAGTCGATAATACATACCACCAAATACTTTTCTCTTAACACAAAAGCATACACGCCTACTCTTATGCTACAAAAGATAACATAAAATACCTCACCCTTACTATCACTAGTTCTTGCGCAAAATAAATCCTGAGCTATCTCTCGCCACTCGAAAATAAATCTAACCACCCTGATTCACTTCAGTAGACACCCCTACTTACTGGGATAAAATATGGCAACACAAGACCTCACGATGTGTCTATCGCACCACACAATACAACATATATACACACATATATATAGGCTAGAAGCCCTCTTAGGTGATACCTAGTAAAAATCATTCATAACCTAGTGTCACGAACACCCAAAACTTACTATCACTATCCGTACTAGTTCACACTCATCGCTAACCAATCCATTCCTAGGAAAAATTATGCTTTCGTACACTCCTCAAAATGAGTAAATCTCATAAAATATACCCTCTTAGTTTTCACGCCTGATTCCCTTCAAATAAAGTAAAACAGAGCCCTGTTACCCCGTGGTAAACATATACTTTATAGTAAAACTACTATATGCCCACTAAACTCATCCCCCACATGAATATAGTGTTAATAATAATACTGTGACTACCTGTGTCATGAAATTTACCCCATCTATCCGAGGATAAAATTCATACTTCCACTCGCCAGTCCACCGGTGACCCAAATGGTTCCTGGACATAATATCCTCATCCTACTGAACCAAAACTTCTCAACTATTGTCCTCACTAGGTATTCCCCTTCTATCCCCTGATTCGCTATGGACATAATCAATTGTTGTGGTTCTACTTCCCCACTTAAGGCACTTCTATGTGCCAATCCCCTGCCTCTAGCCCAAATGGCCATGTTGGGGTTGTCCTTCTCGCGCACTTGGTAGTCTTGACCCTAAGTTCTATCCCATTATCCCTTTGGCTTCCCTAGCCCTATGCGACTCGTTATTGGCCTTGACGACCCGGATCAAATCTACCGTCAATAGGTAGAAATTTACTTAATTTAAAACATCAAGATGGGTCCCTTACTAGGTATACCCTTCTGTCGTTCTTCACTAGCACCATTAAATTTCATTTCGTCCTTAGGTTAAACTTTCTAACCTTATTGGTTTTTGTATCCTAGAAGCGTTAATGTAAGATGGCAAACAAATGATATTGACGACCTCAACACTAGTCATCCTAGTCGGATTTCCCATCCATCCTTGTGTATTATCACATGGTTCATTATACACTTGCGGGTTCCTTTATCTTCTCCGTAGCTCCTTCATCGATTACGAAGTTCACTTATATAATTTATCGTCTCTCTCACGATCAGTTACAATCTTACCCATTTCATAAACTCTGAAATTTCACTTGCACCCCTAGTTGAATAGCGGATTGACGATCTTATGGTCACACCGTACCTAAAATTTCTCGTTTGACTCCATATATTCTCCTTCATACGTGGTGACTAACTCTCGAAAATAATCCTCCCCAACTCTCTCTCTTTGCTAATAATGTTGAGTGAGTCCAAAATTATATCATCGTTCTCTACGACGGTGCTTGGAGAAATTTACTGCCCCCGAGTGATTATCCTATTCCACAAATACTCTATATTTTATGCCTCCCCTCACCTCTTGCAGTACTTCTAATGGCCCTCGTTTGTCATCCGAGATTGTTCGATGTACAATGCCCAATCACACTCGTATATAAATCACATCAACTATACTTGATAGCAGGAGAACGTAAGTTGTATATGTTAAGGAATACAACAATCCTATCATAAGGCTCTGCATGAAAGAACACTAAGCTTAAGCGAAAAAAGCTGCACAGATCCTAAGGACACTAGAACCTGATGCTTTGATACGATCTCTGACACCCCGCCTAATTAAACACCAGTTGATCAGTCCTAAATTAAATTATAATAGGTTGCTCAGTTGGTTCATTCTTAGCATCACTGTCGAAACTTTTTAATTACTAACCACCTAAGTGCAATTAGACTTGTGCCAAGTTTTATCTTTCATTATTTCAATGAAATACTCATGCGGAAATAAATCATTAACAATCACAAGCTAACTGAAACCAACCATCACATATAAATAAGAAACTAGTCGAATAACCATCGACTAAAATTCAACACAAAAGTAAAGACAGATAATAATGGAGGATGTCAAGTATCTTAAATAAATACTAAATAAAACCGTGAGCAACATGCTCGAATATCTGATAAAAAATACCTACACTAGGGATAGAAGGAATACAGGCACCTATCCAAATCCTGCAACATCCACATATGCTGCAGCAGTGAATCCCTGAAATGAATCAAGCCCGGTGTCCCTGTGGTTGGACACCTAAAAGATTTCAAAAATATTTTATAGCAAGGGTTAAAACCCAAAAAAAATTAGAAAATATTTAGCAAAGATTAACTTGCACTAACATAAAATGCATGAATGCGCTTCATATTTAAGTTAGTGTCGCACTCCCTTGAGGAAAAACTCACCTCTTAAATAATGTGCACACCTAACTCTTTCTTTATATCCCACCTAGTTTTCTACCCCGAAACTAGATACTTGATATATCTCTTGCCAACCTCCCTACTGTAAAACCCCGCCTAATTAAATACCGGGTGGCTAGTCCCATACCAAATTAAAACAGAATATACAGTTGGCTCATTCTTAGCATCACTGTCAAAAACATTTACAACTCACCCAATACCCAATTAAGCTGGTGTTAAAAACTTTCCAAATTTTAAATTTCAATAAAACCATTTTTAGTTTAAGAATAACACTACACATTTTATTCTACAAAACTGGTAACACAATAAATAACACAAAAGAATTTAAATGCAATTGGAATAAACATTCCAAAATAATATAAATCCTTTAGAATAATCCCAACAATGTTAAATGTATTAAAAAATCCTAAATACAATAATATTTGACCTCGATAGAAAAGATAACTGAATCATTTGGGCGACATGCCCTAACTAAGAATACTGTGAATCAAAAGATGGAAGGCGTCTAGGCAATACTCCATAAATCCATAGCCTGTCATAATCCGCTAACGTTGGCGTCCCTGTTTCTGGACACCTGATATAGAGATACAATAGAAGAGAAAATATGCAAGGAAACGGGTCAGAGCCCGAATGTGTAGATTATTTTTAAAACAGCAAGTATTTAACAAGTGCAATAAAGCATTTATTATGTACATGTTAGATCCAACTCTCACTTGCAATTCTCACCTCTCAACTAGAGTGCACACTTAACGTTTCCTATTAACCTCCTAGTTAATAGTTCCTCTTTTCTAGTCTCCATATATAAATTCCATTCCCATATCATAATCCTCGTATGTCCCATACCATACTTCACATTATTATTCATTTACATCTCTTCATTATATGATTAGTTTCTCATTAACATGAATCATTACTCATTAATATGAATCGTTTCTCATTATCATGAGTGAAGCTTTTCAATTCTATAAGCATTAACTTAATTCCACTATCTTTCTGTATTCACCGTTATCTACAATTATCACCGTAGATAGATTTAACCACAATATATCCATTTAATCATTTAATCCATTATATATATATATATATATATATATATATATATATATATATATATATATATTCATATATAATATGGCACCCCGAGTCACAGCTGTGGTGCAATGCATTACTCTGCTATCATGTCCCATCATCGCGGGTCGCCGAATAGGGGACTACAGGTTCGGTAAGATTCCACGAACCACAATCAACAACAAACAAATTGGAGGCGAACATAGTTCTCGTATCCATGGGTCACGCACATACCTACATACCCACAGTCAGCGGACTTATCAACTCCCCGATAAGTCTTTCATAGACCTATGTTCTCGATCGACAAATCAAAGATCCCATGGATTCATCAGGATATGACTGCCCTCACGCGCAAACCTCCCACCGATAGCAAGTAAGCTAGGTATGTCATACACATAAATCAATACTCAATCAAATAGGTATTATCATACCTATAATATAATATCAATAAGGTAATTATCACTACCCTAAGATATTTCCCATACGTAGCATTATATCCCTTTTAAATCGCACGTATTAACATATTATATCTTTACTTCATAATTTAATTATCCTCGCATCCTATAACATCTCTCCACTCCCGACGTCGTTATGGTTCATGCGCGGAGCATCTCGCAAAGCGAAATCCAAACAAGGAACCCATCCAATAAACTATTACTTAACTTTGTCGATCGAGGAGGTCCGATAACTACAACTATGCGATCGGGATAACCTCATACCTTCTTTCAACCAAACGTGTTCTAAACTCCCATCTCTATCCAGGAGTCATACCACTACGCTCTTGTACTACACTAAGTCCTTGCGTAATCAATAATGAGTTTAAACTCAGTCCTTGATATTCAAATTGTAACCCTAAGGCTACCCTCACTCAATACACAAGATTCAAATAGGTTTTTCCTCAACATATATTCAGTAAGAATTCACTAATATCCTACTGGTCCATAACATCATTTATACCGAATTACTAAGAGTTAAATTCTCCTTTTCATTAAGGTTAAAATCGATAGTTTCAAACCTCTTATAAACACATATTCTTTCTCTTAGGATTAAACCATCTTGTAAACTTAAGGATACCCAGGTGTTACATTAAATCACCCCTACTGGTCCTATCTTTAATCCTCATACATCTCCATTTAGAATTTAACAAATGAATCTAGCAACTGAAATTCCATTCGATATAATTTTCATCATTTTAATCACTTGAATCCAAATCAAATTAATTCAAATCTTATCAAGGGTTTACTGATATTTTCTAAGTCCCATAATATCCAAATAATAATCTCCAAAGATCCACAAAAGGTTTGGGATAAGAAACAACATTTAAAAAGAAACAACTTTACATATTCTGGGGAGGTCGATCGATCGAAGGTAGGGGTCGATCGATCGATCCCTCAGGTCACAGCCTGGTTTTTCTGCATTTCAGCAACTACGGTTTTCACTATTTTTACTCATTCAAACCTTCATATTAGCCTCCAAAATAACTTATATTCTTTACTACATGATATATCAACATATATGAACGATTTCCAATACTCTAAACATCCTAGAATCATCAAGGGATTGGATTAAAAACATGTTTATCTCCTTATTTCCAGAAATTATTAACATATCATCTTCAAGAACACATCAATGGTTTTCAGATTTTTCTTCCATATATATATGATTATTTCGTGATTATTTACATCCTACAACATGAGTTAAATTCCTATATCATTTCAGTTTCCAGAAATCCATTTAATCACTCCATGATTTCTTCCAAACAAGAATAATCTTCTCTTTTCATACTATTCTAACATGGACAATATACGAACTTAAATTGCCATTATTAAACACTTGCCTTTACTGTAGGTCTGATCCTTTGGTGTAGTATATCTCAGTTGTTTGTCCCTTCTCCGGTCAAACTCCGGTGGTGGTTGGTGGTGGTGAACCTTGGTTCTTGTTCTTCTCCTTCCCAAGTGGCTTTTCCCTTCCCAAGCACTCTTACACTCTCTCTAGGAAGATGGATGCTCTAATTTGTGAAGAGGAGATGAATAACCCCCATACACTTAATCTACCAATACTTCTAATAGTGCCAAATCCGTAATCACTATTCATCCCCCCTAGAAAAATGACAAAAAAGCCCTTTCGGGTTGTCTATTCATTTCCAAATGATCTGAGACTCAAAATTAACATCCAAATAGACTTTTCTGACTATTTTGAACCTTCCGGACGCAACGACGCAGTCGAAATGACTATTAGATCGATAGAAAATAAATTTCCTTTTTAATTTAATAAACTAGTCCCGACACGTCCCATACCGCGTCTGACTAAAAATATAAATTACCGAATTTATATCATACAGTCATATCAATGACATCATATTCATATATTACCTAAATAACTTTAAGTAATATTCATAATCATCCATTTTAATATCCACCGTCCGGATAACACCCGAATGAATTAATTAATAATAAAATCTAATTAATCCATTAATTTATAACCCATTTTAAAAGTCATTTAAAATTACGGGGTATTACATACTTCCCCCCTTATAACAGAATTCCGTCCCGAAATTCAGGAATATAAGTCATACCGGTAAGGTTAACTCCGAGTATAAATCTCACATCGCAAGAAATCCAAGATGTACCGCCCATACAGTACATTAACAAAGTCCCTATCGATGTTATACGCCAAGCCTCACCATATAGTTTCAACTACATCGAATTTAAACTTTACCCAATCTTCCCTATACCGTCCTCGTGACAAACGTTGGGAAAAATAAATGATCCGCTCGTAGTGAACTAATAAATCCTGAAGTCACAATTACTTACCTTTTTCACAAGTATGAAAAATACTACAATCCAATCATCCAGGGCGCCCATACACCCTCTCGTACCGCTTTCAATATTAAAAGTTTCGTAAAGGTTATAAACTCGTTTCCCAAAGACCTAACTTATTTCGACTCCCAACGGTTATTAGTTTCATGCGTGGAGTGTCTCGCAAGCGAAATCCAAACAAGGAACCACCCCGATACACTACTTCCTAAAGTAGTCGGTCATCGAAACTCCTAAGGTCCTTAGTCAATAATATATATATATATAAAAATTGATTTAAAAAAAATAATATCAGGTTTATCGATTTTAAAACAAAAAATTGGTTTTTATCGATTTCAAAAAGGGTCTACGCATCTACTCTTTTATAGAAGACAAGATGCAGACATATGCTCTCATATACCACAAGTCAATGCACACAGATAGTCAAATCACACTCGGACATGCTCAAGGTAAGTAATCCCATGATACAAATCAAACCCACGTGATAACATGTAATATAAAGGTGTCCCACACCCCTCAGTGAGTCTACGTAAATAACGATGCCATAGGCTAAGTTTAACAACCCGTTTTCCCACACAATATTAATCACTACAAAAATCAATATGCCTCATACTTCCTTAGATTGGAAACATACCCTCATTTGCGGGTGATGGTTGTTGAATCCCAATATTATAACTTTGCTCCGATGAGTCAAGAAAAAATTTACCCCAAATTTTCGGTTCTAGTTAATCACACTCCACTATATACCCAAGCCTTTCAATATATTGCCTTCATTAGGGAACATACACAATTCACGCATTTTAAGAACTTCTACTGATGACTATCCTCAATTTTTCCATAATAGTGGTGACCTCGACTACGGTCATCATACTCGAACATACATCATAACCTCCTTAGTACGATCTCCGCTATCCGTCCAATGGCCCTCGTCTGCCATACGTATGTAATGAAAGATTCCCCAATAAATGTTGTCGAATTTTATAGTTCAACCCATCAGTGGACATTAGGACTCTCCTCTCCTTAGTAGGTACTTCAGCTGGTACCAAATTAGTCCATCTCGTAAACTCTTCCTCATATTCCGCCACAGTTTTCTCTTCCTGTTTCAAATCAAGTAGCTTCCTCCTCATCTCTGTCTGGATGGCGGAAGGCAAATACTTCCCATCAAATCGTATCCAAAAGTCTTGGATAGTCATTATGTCCCTCTCTTCCATAGTGGTCGTAGCTTCCCACCATTGCAAAGCTGCCCCTACTAGCTTGAATGTGGCTAGTATTTGATGTTGAACCTCAGTGCATTCGATCATTCTCAAGTGCCGTTGGATATATTTCTTCCATTGGCTAGCAGTCACAACATTTGATCCTCCCTGAAACTCAGGTGGGTGCGTTTTCTAAAAGGCATCACTCGCTCTCTCCCATGCAGTAGGAAACACTTGCCCTTGCGCGGGTGGCACAATCGGTGTCGGTGCAGGAGCCTGCTGAACAGTAGCTAAAGCCGCATTGACTGCCTGAGCGACAATTGCAGCAACTTCGACCGCAGTCATCGTACCCTTGTAGACGTAAATAGAAAAGAAATAATCCTACTCATAGGGCTCTACATCAAAGAACGCTAAGCTGAAAACACAATAAGACGTACAGATCCTAAAGGACACTAGAACCTGATGCTCTGATACCACCTGTAACACCCCGCCTAATTAAATACCGGGTGGCCAGTCCCATACCAAATTAAAACAGAATATATAGTTGGCTCATTCTTAGCATCACTGTCGAAAACATTTACAACTCACCCAATACCCAATTAAACTGGTGTTAAAAACTTTCCAAATTTTAAATTTCAATAAAACCATTTTTAGTTTAAGAATAACACTACACATTTTATTCTACAAAACTGGTAACACAATAAATAACACAAAAGAATCTAAATGCAATTGGAATAAACATTCCAAAATAATATAAATCCTTTACAATAATCCCAACAATGTTAAATGTATTAAAAAGTCCTGAATACAATAATATTTGACCTCGATAGAAAAGATAACTGAATCCTTTGGGCGACATGCCCTAACTAAGAATACTGTGAATCAAAAGACGGAAGGCGTCTAGGAAAAACTCCATAAATCCATAACCTGTCATAATCCGCTAACGTTGGCGTCCCTGTTTCTGGACACCTGATATAGAGATACAATAGAAGAGAAAATATGCAAGGAAACGGGTCAGAGCCCGAATGTGTAGATTATTTTTAAAACAACAAGTATTTAACAAGTGCAATAAAGCATTTATTATGTACATGTTAGATCCAACTCTCACTTGCAATTCTCACCTCTCAACTAGAGTGCACACTTAACGTTTCCTATTAACCTCCTAGTTAATGGTTCCTCTTTTCTAGTCTCCATATATAAATTCCATTCCCATATCATAATCCCCATATGTCCCATACCATACGTCACATTATTATTCATTTACATCTCTTCTTTATATGATTAGTTTCTCATTAACATGAATCATTACTCACTAATATGAATCGTTTCTCATTATCATGAGTGAACCTTTTCAATTCTATAAGCATTAACTTAATTACATTATCTTTCTCTATTCACCATTATCTACAATTATCACCGTAGATAGATTTAACCACAATATATCCATTTAATCATTTAATCCATTATATATATATTCATATATAATACGGCACCCCCAGTCACAGTTGTGGTGCAATGCATTACTCTGCTATCATGTCCCATCATCGCGGGTCGCCGAATAGGGGACTACAAGTTCGGTAAGATTCCACGAACCACAATCAACAACAAACAAATTGGAGGCGAACATAGTTCTCGTATCCATGGGTCACGCACATACCTACGTACCCACAGTCAGCGGATTTATCAACTCCCCGATAAGTCTTTCATAGACCTATGTTCTCGAGCGACAAATCAAAGATCCCATGGATTCATTAGGATATGACTGCCCTCACGCGCAAACCTCCCACCGATAGCAAGTAAGCTAGGTATGTCATACACATAAATCAATAATCAATTAAATAGGTATTATCATACCTATAATATAATATCAATAAGGTAATTATCACTACCCTAAGATATTTCCCATACGTAGCATTATATCCCTTTTAAATCCCACGTATTAACATATTATATCTTTACTTCATAATTTAATTATCCTCGCATCCTATAACATCTCTCCACTCCCGACGTCGTTAAGGTTCATGCGCGGAGCGTCTCGCAAAGCGAAATCCAAACAAGGAACCCATCCAATACACTACTACTTAACTTTGTCGATCGAGGAGGTCCGATAACTACAACTATGCGATCGGGATAACCTCATACCTTCTTTCAACCAAACGTTTTCTATACTCCCATCTCTATCCAGGAGTCATACCACTACGCTCTTGTACTACACTCAGTCCTTGCGTAATCAATAATGAGTTTAAACTCAGTCCTTGATGTTCAAATTGTAACCCTAAGGCTACCCTCACTCAATACACAAGATTCAAATAGGTTTTTCCTCAGCATATATTCAGTAAGAATTCACTAATATCCTACTGGTCCATAACATCATTTCTCCCGAATTACTACGAGTTAAATTCTCCTTTTCATTAAGGTTAAAATCGATAGTTTCAAATCTCTTATAAACACATATTCTTTCTCTTAGGATTAAACCCTCTTGTAAACATAAGGATAGCCAGGTGTTACATTAAATCACCCCTAATGGTCCTATCTTTAATCCTCATACATCTCCATTTAGAATTTAACAAATAAATCTAGCAACCAAAATTCCATTCGATATAATTTTCATCATTTTAATCACTTGAATCCAAATCAAATTAATTCAAATCTTATCAAGGGTTTACTGATATTTTCTAAGTCCCATAATATCCAAATAATAATCTCCAAAGATCCAAAAAATGTTTGGGATAAGAATCAACATTTAAAAAGAAATAACTTTACATATTCTGGGGAGGTCGATCGATCGAAGGTAGGGGTTGATCGATCGATCCCTCAGGTCACAGACTAGTTTTCTGCATTTCAGCAACTACGGGTTTCACCATTTTTACTCATTCAAACCTTCATATTAACCTCCAAAATAACTTATAATCTTTACTACATGATATATCAACATATATGAACGATTTCCAATACTCTAAACATCCTAGAATAATCAAGGGATTGGATTAAAAACATGTTTATCTCCTTATTTCCAGAAATTATCAACATATCATCTTCAAGAACACATCAATGGTTTTCAGATTTTTCTTCCATATATATATGATTATTTCGTGATTATTTACATCCTACAACATGAGTTAAATTCCTATATCATTTCAGTTTCCAGAAATCCATTTAATCACTCCATGATTTCTTCCAAACAAGAATAATTTTCTCTTTTCATACTATTCTAACATGGACAATATACGAACTTAAATTGCCATTATTAAACACTTGCCTTTACTGTAGGTCTGATCCTTTGGTGTAGTATATCTCAGTTGGTTGTCCCTTCTCCGGTCAAACTCCGGTGGTGGTTGGTGGTGGTGAACCTTGGTTCTTGTTCTTCTCCTTCCCAAGTGGCTTTTCCCTTCCCAAGCACTCTTACACTCTCTGTAGGAAGATGGCTGCTCTAATTTGTGAAGAGGAGATGAATAACCCCCATACACTTAATCTACCAATACTTCTAATAGTGCCAAATCCGTAATCACTATTCATCCCCCCTAGAAAAATGACAAAAAAGCCCTTTTGGGTTGTCTATTCATTTCCAAATGACCCGAGACTCAAAATTAACATCCAAATAGACCCTTTTGACTATTTCGAACCTTCCAGACGCAACGACACAGTCGAAATGACTATTAGATCGATAAAAATAAATTTCCTTTTTAATTTAATAAACTAGTCCCGACACGTCCCATACCGCGTCTGACTAAAAATATAAATTACCGAATTTATATCATACAGTCATATCAATGACATCATATTCATATATTACCTAAATACCTTTAAGTAATATTCAGAATCATCCATTTTAATATCCACCGTCCGAATAAAACCCGAATGAATTAATTAATAATAAAATCTAATTAATCCATTAATTTATAACCCATTTTAAAAGTCATTTAAAATTACGGGGTATTACACCTACTCAATCCCGAGTATTTTTAATGCATGATTTATAAGTTATTTACCATCTTTACTTAGTTAATCATCTTTCCTTGAAAGTCATATAACATTCACTAGTTATATAAATAATACAATTTTCTCGATGTATTTAAACTTGCCGTATATAATTATTCACCCCATTATGTAAGTAAAGTTATCTTACAACATTCCCACATGTTGAATGTGAATATAACCCATATATAATTAATACAATTCACTAAATGTATTTAATGACCCGTATATAACTATTTATCCCATTATATACGTAGAACCATATTACAACATTCACACATATGTTGAATATAAATATAACCCATCATCCCAAGTAATAACTCACCGGATGTATTATCTAAAGTTCTATCACACT
Organism: Sambucus nigra; assembly: GCA_949130495.1. NCBI lineage: Eukaryota > Viridiplantae > Streptophyta > Magnoliopsida > Dipsacales > Adoxaceae > Sambucus > Sambucus nigra. The sequence goes on along the minus strand of OX422211.1, from coordinate 70,409,142 downwards.
AGGTGTACTCGCATAACCTAGTTACCCCAAGTCAGAATCGCTAACTAACTTGGACAAAAACATACATAATGGAGGCGGTTAAATTCCTTCCCTGAAAGTGAGATAAGCCCATCACCCATATAATGGATGCTATGACCTGGGGATATACTCGCCCTACTCCTCAAGCTAGGGGATTCATCCACATCACGCAATCTCCTCTGATAACATTAGAGTATATATATTAATAATATCTAATCACTGATATTTATATGCACACACCATATATATACTATCGCACACCGTATATATATAAATACAACATATCCCGGCTTTACCGTGTGCTGAGTCCGTAACACTAGCCTATATTTAGTATCTCGAGTTTATGGTCCAACTCTGATTATTAGTTAATTTATAAATTAATTAATATAATACTTTCATGAGTCTATAGTTTCGACTCTAATTTAATTAATTCACACATTAATTAATTTATTACCTTGGTGTCACCTAACCCATAAACCCGGGCTCGCTCACTTGGACCGAAGTTAAATATTATCCAAGTCTATATCCCGACTCCAAATTAATTAATTTAACACCTTGTTGTCACTCAACCAATATACCCGGACTCGCTCACTTGATCCGTATCTAATTATTTTGGAATCGAAATCCTCAAATTGATCCATAAAGTGCCCCACATAAATCCTCCCTAATCCCAATTTCTGTCCCCAAAATTGTTAGGAATATGTGCCTCCTATTTATTTGTCACTAAATAAAACACAGGAATTAAATTTAAATTTTATTTCCCCCTTGTATATAAAAGTGGCAAACTTGCCAAAAATCTGGGACCATCAATCGATCGATGCCCTGGGTCGATCGATCGATCGACCAGGTCCGTTTCTTCTCCACGATTTTGTTTCATCCATTGTTAACACAACAAAGCTTCTACTTTCTCCCATAGTAATCTCCGATCATAATCAACCATATTAACATATGAAAACAGGTACTAATCAACGTAGAAGACTTAATTCAATAACAAATTTCAACGAATTCTAACGTTTTCTAGATTCGGGTTTTACCCAGGTTTCAAACACCCAAACACTTTACATCTCTATTATTAGAAATTAAATGTCAATTCTTATTGGATTTAATCATACGGTTCATATTGCTATAATACATAATCATGAAACATACTAATATCACCCCAAATCTCATCAAGATATACCCTTTCTTAAAAACCCGATTTCACCCGAATACCCATTTATACTCAAAACAGATTTTGGTTTATACATCAAAAAAATATGAATTGAGTATCAAAATTGAACATCATAGAAATTTAACCACTTGCCTTTGGGTTCATAGATTCTGATCCGTTGGTGTAGAGGCAAGCTTGATGATGAGCACCCAATCGGTTCCTTATTTTATCTCTAAAAGATCCCCAAATTGCCTCTATCTGCTCCCTCTCACTTTCTCACCAATTTCTTAGATTTAGGTTTATGTTTCTCTGTCGTTCCCCACTCTTAGATTTAGGTCTTAAAACACTAATCCCGTTTTTAGCCTAACGAGCCAAGCCCAAGTTACCCAAATAGCCCCGTGTGGGCCCCGCTATGCCTAAAAACACCCTGTGACCCGTTTACTACTCTGGGTCACTTTTTCGACTATCTCGGTCCATCCGGACTCAACCATGTACTCAAAATCGGCATCCGAATTAACTTATAAGAATCCTTATCTCACACCCAAATTAGTCTATACCGACTCCCGGCTGAGATAAATAAATGTCACGCCACTAATACACATTATGACGTAAATAAATTTTTACTATTCACTTAGTAATTAAATTTCTCTAAATATTAACCATTCACTCTCCGATTAATATTTAAATAAATATTACAATAATAAATTCAAATAAATTACGACACACAAGTAATTTAAAATATCTCGAATTAATTAAATATTACATGCACAGAAATCCGAGGTGTTACACGTGCCATATGGAAAACGTTATGGCATTAAAAGAATCTCTCTGGTTCATCCTTAGACTTATCCATCATGGTTTTAAGATGAATTATTAGTTATATGGTTATAAAGTTTAGCCATTTCATTCTTAAATTTCATAAAAAAAAAATTGAACTTGTTTGCAGTGACAACCATCTCCTTAGTATCCGAATCAGTGTTGTCACTAGAATCAGATGCATCCCCTTTATTTTATTTTTAAACTAATCCCTTATCCTTCTTCACTGGGGGACCCATTTCTCTCTCATAGGTTTATAGATCACCTAAAATTTCCTCTACTTTTAGAGAATCAATATTACTAAGGGATTTAATAAATCTGAATTTAAAATTATTTCTTAGAGGAAAATACCTTAAAATTTTTTTAATCATTCAGACTCTGGGATCTTCTCGCCCAAATTAAAAGATAAGTTTACAATATCTGACAACTTAGCATAAAAATCATCAAAGCATTCATTATCTTCCATTGTAATGGATTCGAAACTAGATGCTAGATATTGTAATTTGGAGCCTTTAACTGTGTTAGTTCCCTCGTGTATAACAAGAAAATGTCCATTGCATCTTTAGTAGAGCACAAGTAGTGATACTATCAAACTCTTATATTGTGAGAGAATTAAAGATAATATTCACATCCTTAGAGTTATATGCGTATAAATCATTTTTTTCCTTGGTCCAGAGGGATGGGGGTGTAACCTTTCCCTCTGCAATTTTAGGAGGAGACCAACCGATCTCAACACACTTATAAGAAAAATCTCATCCGGGACTTCTAATAAGCGTAGTTTAACCCATCGAACAATAGAGGTTATGTGACAAAACTACCCCCACGACTATAATCCTAAAATAACCTCAGCCAATGATCAACTCAACAAACTGGGTAACTTGCCTTGACACCACTTGAAAGTGTTGGGATCCCTGATTTATCAATTATGAAATTCTCAATTTTAAACATTTTTTAAGTGAACAATTATACCAAATTCAAACTAATACGATGTAAATTCAATTTGTGTGATTTTTACCCAATTTTATTGTGCTTATGAATTACTATGTCAACATATAAGATCTAATGAAAGTAAAGCAAAGAAACAATCACACAACATCGTGATGTACAAAGAAACCCATAAAAGGAAAAAACCTCGAACGAAGTATCCTAAAAAAGTCCACTTGATATCAGGATTTATACAGGATGGCCAGACAGACTTACTCACTGACTTGACTCCCTCGAGCTTGATTCAATCTTCACTAAATTGATCTCAGTCATCACAGTATTCCACCAATGGCTCACAATGCATTCTAACCATGCCACAATATCCACTAGTCTAGACTTGGCTCATCAATCAATAACATGAAATGCCACTGTACCAAAATGCTCAAACAATGGAGAATAAATCTCCATATGGGCTCAAAATATGATATTTATGAACAATATTACTATATTGATTCCTAGATCATAAAGAGAATTTAAAACAAGGTTTATAGGCCTAGATTGTTATATGAGAAAAGTACATTTTGAAACTCGACAAGTACAATCTATTTATAGTGCAAACCCCTAGAAAAAGGATGGTACACAAATCGAGACAAAAATGGGATCTTAATTTAATGGCATGTGGTATCTCATTCGAATAAGATTATCTCATTGGAATGACTCACAAAGAGATTTGAAAGAGCAAGGAATGAGTTTCTAACCGTAAAAGTAAAGTTTGGATATAATGCTCTCATTTGAATATCATTTCAAACTCGTTTAAACTGGAAAAGATTTTTGTTCGAACCTAATTATAATAGTGTTAGGATGAGAATGAAATTCTCATTAGAATGACAACTAAAAAGAATTATTATTTTTCTTAAATTTAATTTTTGAAAATTTGTCTTTTGAAAAATTTTGAAATTTCCAAGGATCAATTAATTTTAATGATTCCACAAATAGTTCCTTGGTCATTCTAATGATTTTTAGTGTTTAACTATTTCCTCATTTGTATAATAAGGTCCCTAGACCTTCAAGATACCTCCATCAACCAATTTTCAGTCCTTAGTTACCATGGTTGTGTGACACCCCATAAAATCTAAACTGGATTGATCAAGTCTAGAATAAATAAAACACGAGTCTAAATAATTTAGAATCATTATAAGAATGTGATAAAGTAAATAACATATATAAACTAACTAATTGAATGCAATCAAAATGATAAGCCAATATAAATATTTGATCCATAATCATCCAATAAAACCTAACATTGGAATGTAACAACCCGTACTTCTTGAAGACAATTAAATTCCATAATTAAGTATAATTTGGAATTTGGAGAATTCCTCGAAATAGTGATTTTTGGGATTTTCGAGGATTGAATGATTTTCGATGGGTATTGTAATTACGTTTGGGACTATATAGGTCGCTATAATTTAATTATATGTCGTCGTGGAGAAAATTGACGAAAAGGTCAGATTTTAAATTGGAAAACCCGCAATTACTTTTATGGGTTGGAATAGTGATTTGTGGTCAAGTACCTCGGATGGAAATTTCGACTGCGCCATGAGTCTCGGAATGTCCGAGATAGTTGGAAAAGAGTGTCCGATTGTCGAAATTAAGTTTCGGGTAATTTTAGAGGTAAAAGTAACTCGTAATTGGGTAAATGAGTCGTTTTTGGGTTTTAAGGGTTTAAACCCTTTTTCTTTCTTTATAAAGAGGGCGAGAGGGAGAAAAAAGAAGAAAGAAGAGAAAAGAGTGAGACGAAGGAGAAAAGAGGGGAGAAAAAGGAGATTCGGGCCAAACTCCGACGGATTCGACTCGAGGTCGTCGGATTTCATCCTCCAGTCAAGTGTTTACTTGCTTTATTTCATTTTGTGCATTCCTCTCATATCACAATTGGTATAAACATGATTTTGGGGTTAGAACCCTTAAAATAAATTGGGTAAAAGTTGATTATGAGTTTACACATTGATGTAGTGTAAACTCTTAATGATTTTTAGTGTCAAAACCATGTTAATGGAGTATAAAATGGATTTAAAGGTTAAGTTGGGGTTTTTATGGTTTTAGGGTTTAAAACTAAGAGAAATGATTTAATACCCCAAAATAATTGACTTGTTAGTTGTAAAACATAGATTAGATGTTTATTGAGTTGTTGGGTGAGGTTAGAAACAACAAAAATGGAGTTTGGGTTTTTGGGAGAGATAATGAATAATAACCTGTAGCCTTTGGGGTCATTTAGTCCAAGAAGATAAATGATTTAGCTTTCGGCCAAAACATGAAAGTTGTAGATCTTTTCGATACGATCGCGTGGGAACCGACCGCGTATTTTTCTGATTTTTCTACGATTTGATATGACTTTTACAAGATGACAGCTCCGGGTTGAAATCATCAACTCAGAAATCAAATCGGGAATTGGAAACATGACGGCTAGAATTAATGTCGTAGATGTTCGGGATAATTTTTGGGGTAGTTTAGAAACCCCGAAAATGAATTTGTGTTGCTGGATTAAGGAGTAGAGGAATTAAAGTTTTGAGGACCTGGTCTGACCGATCGACCGCGCCCCTAAGGCCGGTCGACCGCGTCAAGGAGAAATGGCCTACTACTTTGTTTCGTAGGCTTATTTGCAACCCGCGGTCGACCGGTGCCCTGTTTTCAGCCCAAGATTTTTGGAGATATCCAATAAACCTTTAGAAGTTGGTTAAGGTAATTATTAGTCATCAAAGTAAGAAAATACTTTGGGCTTAGTATCATGCTTATATGAATGCATGATTGTGATTACTGGAGGGAATCTTTGGGATTATGGTCATCGTTAGATGATATAGGCCATTATGGCCGGTTATATATTCTAGGAGGAATATATAGGCTATATATATACTGTGTGATTTAGGTATATATATATATATATATATATGTTAAGATGGAAATGATTTTGAAAATATAAAAATGAATATTTTCAAAATGGAATGAGAAATATTTTTCATAATTAATAAATTATGGATTATACACACCTCCCTAAATCGCTATCATAAGGAAAGTTGTGCGCGTTGTGGTGAAGCCTTCCTGGCTGTTGAGCAGGTTGGATATAGTCCCTAGGCCATATGGGCATTTGTATTACTGCGCTGGTTAAGGGATTCCGGGTGTGGTCCTGACTTTCCCGCAGGCAATATGGCCGCTTCCTGACGTTGGTAGGTTCCCAGGTTGTCTTGTATAGATAGGCCCTGGAAGATGATAGCCATTTAGGGGCGCGTCCAGTTGGGAAACCCGGAGGGGGGGTCTTAGATTTTTTAAAGCAATTCATGATAATGGATTGGCTTTAATTTACATTTCCTGAGTATAAAAAGGGAAATGGGATGAAGGTTTGGCTTCGGTAACACTCCCGGATGGAAGAAGGGATGTGGAAGCATGGTTTGATCAAAGCATTTTCATGATAATGAAAATGGCTTTGAATACATTTCCTGAGTGTAAAAAGGGAAATGGGATGATATAAAACGAAAAAGCATTTTTATGATAATAAAACTGGCTTTTAAAAGTATATGATTGGTTAAAGCAATTCAAGATAATGAATTGGCTTTTATATTTACATTTCCTGAGTATAAAAAGGGAAATGGGAAATTTTGAGAAAACGAAAGTATTAATAAATACTTTATATATGAACCCTCAGTCCGGGAGATAGATCCGGATGGTTATGGTAAAATATATATATGTATATATGGATGAATCGAGTGCCGAGGGTCTAATGGATCCCGACGATCGACCGTGCCGCATGGTAGTGTATTGGGGGGGGTTCCTTGTTTGGATTTCGCTTCGCGAGACACCCCATGCACGAATATGGCATTGTGTTGAGACTGGGGATAAGTTTAATCTTTAGTTCTCTAATATTATAAATGTTTATGGTATATATATATATATATATATATATATATATATATATTATATATATCTTTCTGTACTGAGGGACTGGCGGATCTCGATGATCGACCTTGCCGCATAGTAGTGTATTGGGGGGGGGTTCCTTGTTTGGATTTCGCTTTGCGAGACACCCCACGCACGAACATGGCATGGCGTCGAGATTAGAGTGAAGTTTAGCCCTTAGTACATCTGTTGGACTATCTAGGGTAGATAGTGGTTGGGTGTTAGACTAGTCTAGCAGGGTAGCTTGACTAGGATGTTTAGAGGGACGCGCTAGTAGTGCACTGTTAGAGGATAGGTGAGGGGTATCTCGTGGGAGTGCGATACCAATTTAAATATGAGATAAAAATTATTTTTCTAAAAATAAAGCATTCATGCACTTGTAAAATATTTTCAAACATTCGGGCTCTGACCCGTTTATCTACTCTTTTTTCCTTCTATATACTATATATATATAGGTGTCCAGACACAGGGATGCCTGGATGTAAATTCTTTCGAGTCAGACGTCTGCTGCAGCAGCTGTGGATGCTTGCGGGTTATCGGTAGACGCTTCTTTCCTTGCACTCTAGATAGGAAAATATTGTACAAACATTCGGGCCAATGGTCCAACTGATTTTATTTATTATTCGCACGATATTCGATATGGTTGTATTATTTGGACCGAGTGTTCGGTTATTTTAATTTATTTCATTTTCATTTCAGCTTATTTACGCATTTAATTGTGGAGGTTTTATTTTAATCGTTAAAAAGAGTAGTTAGGTAAAAGTTTTTAACGCCCACCTAATAGGATATTAGTAATTAAATAGATTTTCGACAGTGATGCTAAGAATGATCCATATGTAACTCCTGTTATAATTTGATATAGGAGTGATCGCCCGGTATCCCATTAGCCAGGTTGTTACAGATGGTATCAGAGCATCAGGTTCTAGTGTCCTTAGGAATCTGTGCGGACGTACTACGCTTTCAACGTTGCTCTCATTTTGTTATAGAGCCCCAGGATTAGGATTGTTGATATCTCCTGTGAGATTTCGATCTCCTGCCATATTAGAAGATTAAAGAAATCTTTTGCGCGCTCATTTGAGAATCGTGTGCGGAGCTTGGATAGCATCAAGAGACAAGGCTTAGCTAGAGCAGCTGGTAGAAGTTGAGGATGAGGACCTTAGTAGATGCCACTCCCCTTGTGGCAAATGCTAAGGATTGTTTCAACAACTACTAAAGTATAGTAGTTACGAGCATCCAAGTACTGCTGTTATAGAAAGTGGTACTCAAGTTGAACTATCCCCGTGGAGATTAGGGTTCGAAAAAGGGTCTTTGATAAGGACCATATATTAGAGTTAGGGTCGTGCAAAGTGAGAGTGGCACTACCTAGTGGAGGTAGAAGGATTGGGAGCTTTGGCTTAGAGCAGGGTATGGAAATGCCCAGATGTGAGAATTTAAGAAGATTCTCACTTGTAAGGAGAATGTGGGTGGGTTCAGGTGCCCCTGAATGGACATCCACATGGGGAGATTATTGAAACTGGTAGTGTACTTTCCTTTTAATGAAGAGGTTAAGAGGATTAATAAGGTTATTGTAAGGAGTAAAGTTATAGAGTCTGGTGGTGTTGACGACCCTATCATGGTCAGGAAGACCAGTGATGGAAATGGTATTGTGGAGTGCGGAGCCACACGGTTAGTCTTTTCCTGATAGGAATAAAGGACTAGGTTAGGGTGCCCAGATGGGGCCTAGAGTTAAGAAATCTTGGTAAGATGTGTGGCTAGAGGAAGCTGTGGCGTTAGATAGCCTTAGACTCGTGTGTGTAATATGAGTTTTGTTTTGGTCTCGATAACATAAAAATGTAGGCTTGTGTGTTTTCCGCGATAGCGGAATTTTATTTTCTTTCACTCGCCATAGAGGCGGGTGATTATATTTTGTATATATACGTATAATGTATTGGTTGATCGGAGCGATAGCCGGCTAATGATGGCAAGTCTATCGTGTCCACAGTTCCTGGAGGGGACAGGTTGTTATTGTGCTGTCTCACCTTGATAAAGGTCAAGTTCACCTTTATTATTATGGATTGATGGAACCTCGATGAGTAGAGGCTTCCTTATTTTGGTTGGTATGTGTGGCAACCTTATAGATAAAATTTAAGGCCCACAGGATCATTGTTGAGCTGTAAGATTTAGCTCAGTATTGGTTTGCGCAAGGACTTAAAAATAGTGCGAGCGCTGGGTGGTGTGACTCTTAGTTAGAGATAGGAGTTCAGACCATCTTTTTGTTGGATTATGGGATAGGGATATCCCGGGTGCATGTTGAAATAACGGGACTCCGTGACCAACGAAGTCAAGTGTTAATGTGTGGAGGGGTTCCTTGTTTGGATTTCACTTAGCGAGACACTACACACATGACTCTTAACGGCGCCGGGCATGGAGAGCTGTTATGGGATGCAAGGATGTGGGTTAGTCTTATAGTGTGGATGAACCACTATAGACTACGAACCCTGTGATGATGGTACGCTTATGGAAATACTGTGCTATGGAAAAGCACTAAAGTGGTCCTCCTGCCACAAGTAAATGGGTGGAGTAGGACTTAGAGAAATTGATTCGAGGATGTTAGCCAAGCCTTAATAAGAAGGCAAATTTGGAGAAATCTTTGATCGGTGTGATGTTATTAGTGTTCCTACAGAGAGTAGGCACCTTGATTTGTTAGGTTTCCTTTCGTATGGGCGGAAGGATAAGATAGTAGGAATGCGTTTGTAGGTTAGTTTAGTAAGATTTAGGACATCCCTTTGGTGTGCCTTAGGTCGTTATATCTTGATAACCGACAATGCGAGGGAGTAGTGTAATGGGAGGGTTCCTTGTTTGGATTTCGCCTTGGCGAGACGTCCCACTCACGAAACCAAGCAAATGTCGGGAGTTGAGAGAGGCCTTGGGCACTAGGGATATAATTAGGATACTCGTTTCGCTTAGGTAGTGTAACGCCTAGATAGTAGCACTGTAGGATGTAGGCTCGATAGAGTTAGTGATGCCGAGGTTCAGAGTTTGTACTTTCCCGGGTTGGGAGGACCCATAGATGAGTATTACACCGAGGAAAGGAGACCCTTATTGGGAGAGAGTGTTACGTGTCTGACGTTCACTACGTATGTACAGATGTGCACAAGTTAGAAAGGTGTATGGGCACCTTGGTAAGATAGTCTTATGTACCGACCGAAATAGTATGGTCGTAGTATATAAGGTTGAAATTCATGCCAAGAGGCATTTTAGAGGATGGGTATTAAGTGACGTATTAGAGTCACTTCATGATTGCGGTAGCCGCGTAGTGTATGGTTGGAAACCGTTGGGTTAGTATCGTTTCCCTTGAGGTATTAGGATTTGGAGTGATCCTAAGATTGGTGGTGTAGGTCGTATCTGAATTTCGAGGATGAAATTCTGTTGTAAGGGGGGGGTATGTAACAACCCGTCCTTCTTGGAGACAATTAAATTCCATAATTAAGTATAATTTGGAATTTGGAGAATTCCTCGAAATAGTGATTTTTGGGGTTTTCGAGGATTGAATGATTTTCGATGGGTATTGTTATTACGTTTGGGACTATATAGGTCGCTATAATTTAATTATATGTCGTCGTGGAGAAAATTGACGAAAAGGTCAGATTTTAAATTGGAAAACCCGCAATTACTTTTATGGGTTGGAATAGTGATTTGCGGTCAAGTACCTCGGATGGAAATTTCGACTGCGCCATGAGTCTCGGAATGTCCGAGATAGTCGAAAAAGAGTGTCCAATTGTTGAAATTAAGTTTCGGGTAATTTTAGAGGTAAAAGTAACTCGTAATTGGGTAAACGAGTCGTTTTTAGGTTTTAAGGGTTTAAACCCTTTTTCTTTCTTTATAAAGAGGGCAAGAGGGAGAAAAGAGAAGAAATAAGAGAAAAGAGGGGAGAAAAAGGAGATTCGGGCCAAACTCCGCCGGATTCGACTCGAGGTCGTCGGATTTCATCCTCCAGGCAAGTGTTTACTTACTTTATTTCATTTTGTGCATTTCTCTCATATAACAATTGGTATAAACATGATTTCGGGGTTAGAACCCTTAAAATAAATTGGGTAAAAGTTGATTATGAGTTTACACATTGATGTAGTGTAAACTCTTAATGATTTTTAGTGTCAAAACCATGTTAATGGAGTATAAAATGGGTTTAAAGGTTAAGTTGGGGTTTTTATGGTTTTAGGGTTTAAAACTAAGAGAAATGATTTAATACCCCAAAATAATTGATGTGTTAGTTGTAAAACATAGTTTAGATGTTTATTGAGTTGTTGGGTAAGGTTAGAAACAACAAAAATGGAGTTTGGGATTTTGGGAGAGATAATGAATAGTAACACGTAGCCTTTGGGGTCATTTTCGGCCAAGAAGATAAATGATTTAGCTTTCGGCCAAAACATAAAAGTAGTATATCTTTTCGATACGGTCGCGTGGGCACTGACCGCGTATTTTTCTGATTTTTCTACGATTTGATATGATTTTTACAAGATGACAGGTCCGGGTTGAAATAATCAACTCGAAAATCAAATCGGGACTTGGAAAAATGACGGCTAGAATTAATGTCGTAGATGTTCGGAAAAATTTTTGGGGTAGTTTAGAAACCCCGAAAATGAATTTGGGTTGCTGGATTAAGTATTAGAGGAATTAAAGTTTTGAGGACCTGGTGTGACCGGTCGACCGCGCCCCTAAGGCCGGTCGACCGCGTTAAGGAGAAATGGCCTACTGCTTTGTTTCGTAGGTTTATTTGCAACCCGCGGTCGACCGGGGGTCTAGGACCGGTCAAACGGTGCCCTGTTTTCAGCCCAAGACTTTTGGAGATATCCAATAAACCTTTAGAAGTTGGTTAAGGTAATTATTAGTCATCAAAGTAAGGAAATACTTTGGGCTTAGTATCATGCTTATATGAATGCATGATTGTGATTCCTGGAGGGAATCTTTGGGATTATGGTCATCGTTAGATGATATAGGCCATTATGGCCGGTTATATATTCTAGGAGGAATATATAGGCTATATATATACTGTGTGATTTAGGTATATATATATATGTGTGTGTGTGTGTGTGTGTTATGATGGAAATGATTTTGAAAATATAAAAATGAATATTTTCAAAATGGAATGTGAAAAGTTTTTCATAATTAATAAATTATGGATTATACACACCTCCCTAAATCGCTATCATAAGGGAAGTTGCGCGCGTTGTGGTGAAGCCTTCCTGGCTGTTGAGCAGGTTGGATATAGTCCGTAGGCCATATGGGCATTTGTATTACTGCGCTGGTTAGGGGATTCCGGGTGTGGTCCTGACTTTCCCGCAGGCAATATCGACGCTTCCTGACGTTGGTAGGTTCCCAGGTGGTCTTGTATAGATAGGCCCTGGAAGATGATAGCCATTTAGGGGCGCGTCCAGTGGGGAAACCCGAAGGGGCGGTCTTAGATTTTTTAAAGCAATTCACGATAATGGATTGGCTTTAATTTACATTTCCTGAGTATAAAAAGGGAAATGGGATAAAGGTTTGGCTTCGGTAACACTCCCGGATGGAAGAAGGGATATGGAAGCATGGTTTGATAAAAGCATTTTCATGATAATGAAAATGGCTTTGAATACATTTCTTGAGTGTAAAAAGGGAAATGGGATGATATAAAACGGAAAAGCATTTTTATGATAATAAAACTGGCTTTTAAAAGTATATGATTGGTTAAAGCAATTCATGATAATGAATTGGCTTTTATATTTACATTTCCTGATTATAAAAAGGGAAATGGGAAATTTTGAGAAAATGAAAGTATTGATAAATACTTTATATATGAACCCTCAGTCCGGGAGATAGATCCGGATGGTTATGGTAAAATATGTATATGTATATATGGATGAATCGAGTGTCGAGGGTCTAATGGATCCCGACGATCGACCGTGCCGCATAGTAGTGTATTAGGGAGTTCCTTGTTTGGATTTCGCTTCGCGAGACACCCCAAGCACGAATATGGCACTGTGTTGAGACTGGGGAGAAGTTTAATCCTTAGTGCTCTAATATTATAAATGTTTATGGTATATATATATATATATATATATATATATATATATATATATATATATATATATATATATTATATATCTTTCTGTACTGAGGGACTGGCGGATCTCGATGATCGACCTTGCCGCATAGTAGTGTATTGGGGGGGGGGGGGGGTTCCTTATTTGGATTTCGCTTTGCGAGACACCCCACGCACGAACATGGCATGGCGTCGAGATTAGAGTTAAGTTTATCCCTTAGTACATCTGTTGGACTATCTAGGGTAGATAGTGGTTGGGTGTTAGACTAGTCTAGCAGGGTAGCTTGACTAGGATATTTAGAGGGATGCGCTAGGAGTGCACTGTTAGAGGAGAGGTGAGGGGTATCTCATGGGAGTGTGATAGCAATTTAAATATGAGATAAAAACTATTTTTCTAAAAATAAAGCATTTATGCACTTGCAAAATATTTTCAAACATTCGGGCTCTGACCCGTTTATCTACCCTCCTTTCCTTCTATATACTATATATATATAGGTGTCCAGACACAGGAATGCCTGGATGTAAATTCTTTCGAGTCAGACGTCTGCTGCAGCAGCTGTGGATGCTTGCGGGTTATCGGTAGACGCTTCTTTCCTTGCACTCTAGATAGGAAAATATTGTACAAACATTCGGGCCAATGGTCCAACTGATTTTATTTATTATTCGCACGATATTCGATATGGTTGTATTATTTGGACCGAGTGTTCGGTTATTTTAATTTACTTCATTTTCATTTCAGCTTATTTACGCATTTAATTGTGGAGGTTTTATTTTAATCGTTAAAAAGAGTAGTTAGGTAAAAGTTTTTAACGCCCACCTAATAGGATATTAGTAATTAAATGGATTTTCGACAGTGATGCTAAGAATGATCCATATGTAACTCCTGTTATAATTTGATATAGGAGTGATCGCCCGGTATCCCATTAGGCGGGTTGTTACATGGAAGTATAATTATCTCAACATAAAACCAACTATCCAAATAGAGTAATAACTACTAAATATCCAAAATGATAGAAAATGTAAATATGAATATAAAGAGTGTCTTGACACATACATCTTATAAGAGTAAGAATTGAGAAATGGAAGATATAATCATGGGTGAGGCAATACCCGCAGTCTAGGTCCTGAAAAGAGAATTCAAAGTCAACATTAACAACAAGTTTATGAAGAATAAGACTATAACTGAGTTTTGGATATAATAACTATATATCTTCCTTATATATTTTAATTTCTTTTAAGTTATTGTAACCCAAAACAATCATTTATATCACATGCATCTAATTCCCAAATCCAAGTGAACTCTGTGATTACATATTATTTATCTCTACCGAGTATAAGTAAAGGTCCCATCTCATCTCAGTCTATAAATAACAAGTAAATGGTCGTATAACAAAATATAGTCTCTATGTCTAGTATCATGTATCTCATCTACATAGATAATAAAGGGCTACGCTCGAGCTCATATATAAAGAATACCTATGCCTATCGCCTTCGGGGACCCTTTGTGCTACTAGGCATGGTATTAGGATTTACCACACCTATTACATAAAACCATCAATAATGGATGATCATTATACCTTTACACTAATTATACGGTCCCATATGCCAAGAAATTTCAAAGGATCTCTCTATTAATTCCTTTAGGACACAATGGATACTTTTAACACGTAATTTCCAGGGTAACTGACTAAGGTAGAGCCCATATATCTCATTACTGAGCCAGTGCAGTCGACAATGTACAAACCCCATAATAGATATTCCATATAGTACATATCCCATAAGAGCACACACATGGTATGTAACACGTAATGCACAAGAGTAGTAATCCTTTATACACATAGGTTACTAGGTCTTAGTCCAAATTTCTTAATATAATTTATCTCTTCTAATTAAGAATAAGATCTCTAAATAGTCTTTAAGTTCAAAAATCCAAAAAAAAAAATAATTACTAACCCAACCTTGGCTAAACTTAAGAGCCTATTGATCGAATGCTAGGGCCGATCGATCAGCCTGCCATGCACGCATAACCTTCTTCCCCATTATGGGATTCATCCCCAAAAAACCTCCATTTACATCATTCCAAGATCCTAATTCAAGTTGAAACCCAATTACCTTCATATATAAGCTTTTCAACATCAATTCTATCTAATAACTAATATTGTTACAGGATTTTCACATGAATTAAAGGGACACATTCAAATTCAATCCAGTAACCCAAGAATTTTATTTTTGATCATTTAGGCTCAAATTAGTTCTCAAATATTTCAATTATCAAGGGGATTTTTGATTAGTTTTCAGTGTATAACATTTTACTAATAATTATACATCCATTCCATCTCAGATTCCTAAGGAATTGTACAAAAATCATATTATCTCAATAACATGAATAGTAACTTAGATTGTCTTATTAATTTAAGTACGAAAATGGTTAAATGATCCTCAAAATCAAATTTCAATATAACTATGTTTTGACTCGAATGAATATCTACATTATAATACAACAAAAAGTTATATTCCTACACTAGGTAAACTTTTCTCAATTTTAATTAGGATGAACTCAAAGCTTAATTACTCAAAATCCGCTTCTTTCCATATTCTCTCCTCTCTCTAGCTCTCGGGTGTCTCTCTAAAAGTGTTAGAATGAATTGGATTTAACCTAATGATCTTTTTAATAGTATAATTTCCAAATTACCTTTATTCCTCATATGGGCCTCAACCTAATGATCCCAAATACGTCTCTAAATGGACTAAGACCTACCCTAGTCATATACCAACCCAAAGGACTTAAGCTCACTATTATAAGTCACAACTGGACATTCTACATGCCATAAAAGTATACCTAAAATATCATACCACATCCTAGCATCATAATCAATACGAGTCCCAAAATCCATTATTAAATTTTTTAATACTTTTGTGTGACACATCATTACAAGAAACTACATCACGGTCGGTGAAATCCGACACCGAGGGGATAATCCAAATGATAATAATTCCTCACTATTCCATATTCACCCATAACACACTACCACTTATAAATAATTTTTAATTTATTACCGTTTATTACGGTGTATTGAGCACGATTTCAATTTTGAATAATATACACATATAATACATATGATAAAATAACACGCCCTAATTATCCCTTTAGTCCCTTGAATAGTAGAAAATTCCAAATGAACCCTTGATTTTTATCAATTTACCAAAATTTAAGAGTTTTTGCATTTTTTTTATTTTATGCATGAATGTTTGTTTCTTCAATTTGGTTATCTTTCTGCATATATATAGAATAGAATTATGCATTTACATGTGTTAGTTAACATGTATATGCCCCGAAATAGCTCAAAAATAAAAAAAAAATTCCATAAGCTTGCACTTCAATAGTGAATGTTGCTTTCTTGACTTTGAACCACTTTCAAAGTGAGTTGATCTTAGATTCTCAGGAACCTAGGTTCAAGATTTAATTGAACAAAGAAAAGATTTTAATACCTCAAATCAAAGCTTGAAGTTTTCGGGCCTAGAATTTTTAAAAACCAAATTCAAGAGTTTATTTGACCAAAATTCATCAAACCAGGCTTATTATACTAGATTTTCAATATAGAAAAAAACCCTTATGATGTCGGAAGTAGAATCATAAATTTAAATTACTTTTGTTTAATTAAAATTTCACAATTATTATAGAAACTCAATAGCTCGATTTAGCCCACCAAAATTCAAAAAAACAAAATTGTTGGATTCCTCTTCAAAAGTTATGAAATTTTGATTCGGGAATCAACTCAAAAGGATTTCAAATATGTTTCAAATTTAAGCTCAAAGTTTTAAAACTCTAATGTCAAATTGTAGAAGGTTGATGATCAGTGGGTTACACGCGCACGAGTGGGACTCAAACCAGACGCGCAAATTATTTGACTAAGCGTGTGAGGGCGCGTCTCCAATCAGAAAATTTTGATTTTTTTTCCAAAAAAATTATTTTTAAGTTCTAAACATAATTGTATATTATATCATCATGGTTGGATTCCTAGAAAATATTATCTCATGAAAACCAGTTTTAAGTTTAAAAATTAAGTTTCAATTTTACACATAACCCCCTAGATACTTTTTTAAGTACTTTGAAACACCCCCAAACTTTTTTCATAATTTCTTTAGTTCAAATAAAGACATTTTGTCTTCTATTACTAAATTCAAATCCAAATAGAAATGAAGAAAATCATTAATTTTAAAACCTTTTAAATTTTTATATTATACCCTCTTAGTTAATTTTACACTAAAACTTATTTCAATTTAATATCCTACTGCATCACATAAGGATTGTTTTAGGCCTATATGACCTAATTACACTCTCCATGTTTTCAGACTACCCCGTCAACCCTTTGAATTAGACGCACAAACACCAGAATCCGTAAGTTTCGAAGTAGGTGATTTTAATTTCAATATTAGATAACTTGAGCTTATGTCTTTCAAATTACTGATTATTATATCACTCTATGATAATTTTGAATTCATATTTCAATTACGAACAATTTTGTGTAGTTCATAATAATTTCCTATATTGATTCTCTCGATATTTTAGTTATCCTTAAAACCCGTTAAACCTTTATAGCCTGCGACTTCAGTAAAAGCCACTGAGCTCTTTTTTACCCTTATAGCCCTGTAACCTATTACAAGTAATTATAGATCACCTTGAAATGTATACCCTTATCAACGAATCACCAAGTATCATACCTTACAATTCAGGTATTAGACCTCGGTATACCACAATAACTCTAATTGGCCTATAGGACTCAAATGTTGAATATCTAGTTTTTATTTGCTATATATGTATGAGTTACTCTCTAGATAAGTTTACTGAGACATTATTATTATTATTATTCCCCTATGATTTGGGATTGCCTGTCCAAATGTATGTTATGTTTTGGACGATATTGTAACGGCATGTATACTCATTTGAAGCCCCTATAATCGACAATTTATAGGCTATCTTGTTAAAGTTTGAACCCTTATCTTGGTAACTTGATAAACAACTTATCAATTATATTTCACCATATTTTTCATTTTGAATTTCATTAGGCTCCAGTATACCCCTGATAGTTCTATGGTATTTCAGTTTATTTCTGGATTTTTTTATTATGTTAATATGTAATCTAGCTCCGCTTTAACAAGATATTATCCCGTACTTTGTATAGAAATAAAATTATATATATGGCATGTCTGCTTAACTGTTTTCCTTCCAAATGGATGACTAACCTAAGGAAGATGAGATACCTCCCGTACATTTGGACTTTTAGTCCATATTACCTCGAAAAATCTATTTGATTACATATGTATGGGTGGTAGAAGATAAAGATGGAAGTCTGCTCTAGAATATCAACACCGCAACTTATCAACTCTTATGATTCCCAAATGTTTTCTACAAGTTTTATATTATGCATGGCATGTATGATAATTATATATTTTCGTTTGTTTCAGACCCATCTATGTAAAGGGTGCTAGGCATCCTCGTGATAAAAGTCTTTTAATTTTCAATGCCTTAATTTTATTGTTGTATTTACTCTTACTCTTTACTTACCAAACATAAAATTTGCAAATGTGACTTCATGGTATCAGAGCATCGTTGGGTTTTATTCCTATATGGGACCAACTAGAAGGATCTTTCACCTACAACTTATATTCTTACTAATATAAGTATTTCCTTTATCTCATTTTGTTATTCATAATATTTTACTATAATGAATATTTGGTATGATATCTACCGTAATATTCGTGATACAACTCACAAACGGTTTGAACGAGTAATTAAAGAGTTCCATTATACCAAGCTTTGTTAGCACATAAGAAGCTTGAACATGACTGACCAATTTCTACTCCTAAAATTAAACACAGTTTACTTATTGGTCACCTGATAGTAGAGGCTTAAGAAACTAGATAGGCCAAGAGGTTATCTAAAGACCCTGATACTCTTTAACAAGTAATACATCTCACATGGGATGTTGTACCACCTAATGAATTTACAATTACTCCCCCTGATACATCGATCGAATATGGTTATCCTTCCCCCTCCACTACTATCTTTACCCAAAAAAATACCACTACCTCCCTCGATGATTCAGATCCATTATTAGAAACTGGTCCAAATCCCGAATGTTTCCAAGTAGTTCCCCAAATAGCTTGAAAATTATCATTGTAATATGGCTATAACTAAATAAACTCTGCAGGTGTGAGTGTGCAAGTAGATGAAACCCATATTCCGGGATGACAACCATATAGTTTAGACTAATAGTTATTTTATTCTTTTGTTGTAAAATAGATCAAACGATTATGTACTTTTTTTTATTTGTTGTTTTTCTTCTCTACATTGACTGCATGATACTAGGTAATCTATGTGATATAATATAACAAGTTTGTTAGCAGTATCCCTACTTGTAATTTATCCATCAATAAATTTTTTCATAGGATGGCTAATTCTTGAGCAACTGCTAGTGGAACCCAAGAGGAACAATCTAATCAACAAATGCCTAATCTAACCACCACTAATGAAGGAATTTTGCATTGTCTCCAAGAGTTTATTTTACTAACCTAATAATAAAAAAATACACATCCAACCCTCATTAATAATGAATTATCATAAGAGACTCGGAGAATGAATGCTCTTAAGGAATTTATATGACAAAAACCTGCAGCATTCTTTGGAAATCTCGGTATGTTTGAAGAAGATAAATGGATCCGCCAAACACTCAAAGTAATTAAAGGAGTAGACATTATCCGTAAACTTAGGGTAAAGTTGGTTTCATATCTATTCAAAGGAGAAATAAACTTCGAGTGGTAACCTATTATACGTCTTAGAAATGTGAATGAACTAACTTAGGAACAGTTTGAAGAGATCTTATTCAACAAGGACTTTTTAGAGTCCATAAGGGATGAAATGATCGTAGATTTCCTAAGCCTACAACAACAACGATTGTGGCCTAGTATGAGGATAAGTTCATCGAATTATCCTGATATGCTCAAGAATACGTTGACATCGAACCCAAAAAGTGTAAGCATTATGAACGAGGCTTACGCTAAAAAATTAAATCCCCCATCATTCCATTACACGTTTGAGGTTTAATCGGATAATCGAAATAGCCTCCCTTATAGAAAAGAATCTCGTACATAATAATACATCCCGAATCTATACTCCTTCTCGAAATCCTTATGTTATTAAGAACCAGTCTAATAAATGAGATCATCCTTAAAACAAGGCCAAAGATGGCTGAGCATTGAGTCAAATTCGACACAACTACATCAGACCTTTTGTACGTTATCACGAGTGCAACCAAGTAGGACACCTTAGAACTCAATTCCCAATCACCAGTTTGTCTTTGTTAACATTTCTCGATCGATCATCTTCATTCATATTAATCCTTTGGATATAGGAGCAAGCCAAGACTTCATTCAAGTAAGCTTTTCTTTTAGCATTGTAATCACCTCCTCCTGCATCACCAACTGTAATCATATGATAATCAAATGAACCAAAACTGATCATATCTACCTCATGTTCGGGTTGATTGATATTTTTTGGCAGGTCTGGATCATCTTCATAATTTCTCTTCCTGTCATCTCAGAATTGCATGAATAATTCGACTTTCTTCTAGGTTCTCTTTCATCACGCCAATCAAAAAATTTATTGAGTTTTTCTCTGCGGATGGGGCATTCTATCTCATTTTTCAAAGCGATGCACTTATCCATTATATGACCATGATCCTTATAGAATTCACAATATTTGGATTTATCCCTCTTATTTAGAGGCGCCCTTAACTTCTTAGGCCATCACAAATCCTTATTGTTCTTGATTTCTTCCAGGATATAGTGAATGCTAACACTCAATGGAGTGTAGGTTCCATACTTTTTTAGGTTGTCTTCTTTCTTCGACTTCTGCTCATTCTGTTATGGCTCCTTCTGGCTCTTTCTTCCAGGATATAGTGAAGGCTGGACTCTATTTTGTGGACATAGCTTCCTAGGCATTCAGTTTCTTTGTTACTTTTGCCGTGAGTTCAGCCATAGTTTTGGAAGGATCTTTATCCAGAGTATAATATAGTTTTTCGGGAAGAAATCCACTCATAAGAGCAGTGATGGCTATGTTTTCTTTATAAAAAAATCACCTCCTGCTTTTTATTATTAAAATGCATAATGTATTACCTGGTACTTTCCCCTACTTTTTGCCTTACACTTAGAAGATGAGCTACTATTTTCACTGGCCTAGCTCCAAAATAGAAGTTGCTAATGAATAGTTGGGCAAGCTTATTGAAGGTGGAAATTTATCCTCGGGGCAGACTATTATACCATATTTGGGCTAAACTCGTAATGGTACTTAAAAATGCCATGCACCTCATTTTGTTAGGGACTGAACAAATATCATCTCCATCTTGATATTGCTCAATATGAAGCATTGGATCAGTCTTACCGTCATATTTAGGAGTAACCATGGGAGCTTTAAATTTTAATGGAATATGAAAGTCCACAACTTCCTGAATAAATGGGGATCCTTTAACAAAACTCCGTTGTAAAGGATTCTTTTCTTTCACTATTTCACCCAACTGATCTTCTAACCTCTGGATTGAACCCTTCCTTGATGGATTAGCTGCCTCAAATCTAAGTGAAGCAGCTCGACTATTTCGACCATGTGTTTGTGTTGAATTCTCTTCCTGATAGGTTTGCTCGGTGCATAAAAATAATTGGATGCTCGATCTTGGTCGAAATGAGGCCTCATGTTGGTTGGCTGGGTATTGAGTGTTCCTGGATAATGCCCTAAGAGGATTGATATTTTCTTGGGATCCCAAATTATCAAAGGGCAAAGCTCTGCTTAGTCTTTCCAAGACACTTGGCCTTTCAGGAGAAAAAGAATGGACATCACCCGAGCAATGAACTTGCTCCTGGACAATAAGAGATATTTCATGAAGAGCTAGAATAACTATGTTTGATGGATCTTGGAGGTGGAGGCGGAATTTCTCTTCTGGATGAGGGTTGTCGAGAAAAGGATGGAGACCTAACTTGTAATGACTGAGCTAATTGCCTCATCGTGTTCTGCATGGCTTCTTGTCCTCTGGTAATACTAGATAGAATTCTAGTTAGGTCTGTTGCCATAGGCAAAGCAAATGGAACATGTATATTTCCTTCATTTCTCAAACTGGACTCAAGGTCAGTCATCGTGCTTCGAACAAAAGTATGTAAGAGTGAGAATGACAATTAGAAACACGTTCCAAAAGAAGTCGCCAAAATGTTGATGTAAAAAACTAGAATTCATCTAATTTAATAATCATTGATAAAATATGTAATGATAAATAAAGAGAGAGTTTTTAAAATGGTTCAACTATGTAAGAAAGACTATGTCCACTATTATTTTATTGATTTTTATGGTTACAGAAAGCTAGGTACTCTTATAGATAATAATATCCCCGAACTCGTTCGACCGTGCTCTTGATTAAAGGGATATAATGTATTTATTGTGACTCTGAGATCAAGGGTTGGAATGTCAAGGGATGGAATGCTTTTATATATTTAAGCATCTACATCTTTACATAATAAATGTGACGATTATTTATATAAACCATGTGTAATAGGAGATGTTTCCATGTCTTGTTGATCGACCTTCTTTATGTTGGTCGGCATTCCTTGAGTTGGTCGGCAGAGTTACTATCTGCTGATTAGGATATTTTCCATATAGGAGGAAACATGTTTACTTCTGATTGGTCATGTAGGTGGAGAATTTTGGCATCAACAGTAATTATGTAGTACACGACTTGGAACTAATAGAAATTGTCTTCGCCTTGAAAATTTAAAGATGTTATATGTATGGATAAGAATTTCATGTATTTTCTGATCACAAGAGTCTTAAGTACATCTTCACAAAAAAAACATCTTAACATTCGGTAAACACGATGGATAGAATTTTAGAGGATTATAAGTTTAAATTACTTTACCATCCACGAAAAGATATCGTAGGTGCTAATGCCTTAAGTCACAAAACATGGGGAAGCCTCCATTGTATGTTTGTATTCTTATAAACCATTGGAGATTACAATCTGCAATGAGACTCCTCCAAGATCTGAATTGTTCTACGAAACATTGTCTCTCGCCCCATTCTGCATAAGAAAATCGTTGACCTCTAGGACTAAGATGAACTTTTGTGTTTCCAGAAGCAAAAACTTCAAAGCAGCCTACCGAAAAAAGATTGGACTTTAAACCCCGAGCGGGGATTAAAATTCAAAAAATATATCCTCATTACGAGAAGAAAATATACAAGGTCACCATTCTAAATTCATGGTTCACCCCGGAAGCACCAAAATGAATCAAACTCTCAAACAATATTATTGGTGGCCCGATATGAACAAAGGTATTCTACACTTTGTAGTAAAGTCTCTGATTTAACAACAAGTTAAGATTGAGAACCATCTTCCCAGCTGTATACTCCAACCACTCCCCCATCCCAGAATGGAAATGGAATCATATAACCATGGACTTTGTCACGGAATTACCTCGAATATTTTAAGGTTCAATATAGTTGATACAGAAACTTTTCGGTATATTTTTCATCATTGCTTGAAAAGCTCCTCTAATCAAAATCCTCAAAATAATATCACAATAAAGTATAGAGGTAAGTAAGGGTATCAATCCACTTCTAGGGGATAAAGCGAGGGGAAACAATTGTAATTCAATTTTTATTTTCTTTTTTGTTTTTTTTTTTACTTTTTCAATTTTTTTTATAGATTTTCAAATATTAAAACAAATTTCGTGAGATGAGGATTTAAACTAAACTAAACTAAATGAGAGATGAAAACAACTAACTAAAAAGTGATTAAAATGAAAAATAAAGTCTAGCACAAAAATAAGAGATAAAGTGGGGTAAATAAATGTGAGAACAATCAAGGAATGGGACTACACCACAAATTTTAACTATCCTAACTAATTAATTGAATTAATTGAATTATCCTAAATTAATATCAAAATTACAAATCAACTCTCGTCGAAAATGTAATTTTAATAGTAATCTTTTAGAAAATTAAGTTTAACCCCCCACAACTCTCGAAAATAGATCTACACTCCAATTAATTAATCACCCGGTAGGATCGATCGATTAAAATTTATGTAAATCTTAGAAAATAAATTTAGAGTTGAAATTCAAGGAATAATACCACACTTAAGAACCCTCATCTCTAGTTCGAATCTAGAATGGGTATTATAACTTAGAATTTTGATTTCTCTAAAAAATTATTTACCCTCTCTCGAGGCGTAAATTTAAGGGCGGGGGATCAAAATTAATATTCAAGGGGAATTTTCAAGTAATTAAACTAATTAAATTAAAATAACAACAAATAAGGGTACACCCCACCCCTTAAAAGGGGGGTTTAGCCTAACATGATATTAAACATGATGAACAAATAGTCAAAGGCTAATAAAATGAAATAGAAGAGAAAAATAATCAAAAAAAATCTCTTTGAGTGAAATTGAACTCCAATCCTTGAATTTGAAATTTACATCCCTCCAATTTGTGTGATCAACACAAAATTACATCAACAATTACACTCAAAAATAGATTCTCACTAATCTAAAAAAATAAAATAAAATAAATTCTAACCAACAAATAACTGAACTAAAAAATGGTATTTCTCTCACTAAAATTGATATGAAAAAGGCTAGATAATAATGGATGAATTCAACTACATCAATCTATTATGAAATAATTGCTAAAAATACAAAAAATCATTATAGATGGGTAGGTGGAATTCATCCTAGAGATAAATTTCACTACACACCTCTATATTTAGATATTTGCTAAAAATGCAAATACCCTCTATAACGGAGTGTAGACAAATTTATCACACAAGGTTTAAAAACTAAGTTTGAGATCTACCCAAAATGGCCCAAGTCTTCAATTTATATGCACATGGAGCAAAGGGGTATAGTTGGAATAATTAAGGTGCAAGAGCATGGGGTGTGTGCACATGGGGTCAAAATAGGGAAATGCACAAATGTGCATGTGTTGTGTGAGGTCATGTGAATGACGGGTGAGGGTTTAGTTAGGTGGAAGTTTGTTTGGTGGTAAAATGGGTAATGTGGTTTAAGGTCACACTTAAAGTACATGTGGGTTTATTGGTTTCTTGTTATATGTTTGATGGCCTGGGAGATAATGTCGTGGGACAAAAGGCAGGTGGATCTAGGTTCGAGTTTCGTCTGGGCGGAACCGGGTGGGGTTTTCAAATCGGGTTGCTGGGTATGGATGGCATGTGGGTTCGGGTTCAATAGGTGAGATGGGTTGAGTTTGGCCGCTAGTGCAGGTCGGGTGGGGGGGTTGTAGTTCCATTTTTTTCCCGGTTTAGGTTGATGTCGGGTAGGTTAACAGGGCGCCGGCGGAGGTAAGGAGGTGGGATTCTAGTTGTGGCTGGAGTTGCTATTTTGGTGGGTTTATGGTGGGTCGCAGGTAAGGGGTATGGCGGGTTAGAAGAGATGGGTTTAGTAGGTGCGGATTGGTGGTTCGGCTAGCATGCAGTTTTTGGTTTTGGAGGATTTTTGTGCTTTGGGGGAATGGGAGAGAGGGGGAGAGAGAGATTATGTGTTTTGGTTATGGGGGTTTGTTGGTTATGGTGGAAATTAATGGAGGTGGGTGTGAGAGAGAAGAGAAATAAGGTGAGAGGTTGAGAGAAAGTGAGTGTGAGAACGCGTGTAATATCGATTTAAATTAAATTCGCAAGTTTCCAAGAACCCTTATTTAATTAGCGTCTACTTTTAAACCAAATAAAATCAACCCTTAAACATACATCTAAATCAACCCATCAAATATAAAGCATGCGACACAAAGTTAAGGAAAAATCCCCGAAGGGCAAAACCTTTTATTTCTAGAACTTTAAAGAAATTACAAGACCATTGACTTACATACAACCTGATAATCGCCCACAAGTGTAACGCACGGTGTCTTCGGTAAACCTTCAAAGCAACGGCTAGAAACAGTGTGACACAGAAATACCCGCAGGTGTCGGTTCCTATATCGGCGGCTGGAATTTTCCCTTTCCAGGAGGGCAGCAATGAAGAAGAGAACGTCTTCTCCACAAGGGTTGAACAAACTCAAAGTTGTGTTCTTGGGTTACCAAAAAGATTCACAAAGGATTGGAAGAATTGTGTGAATCAAAAAACCTAGACTCTTGGGCTCAATAGGTGAAGACTTAGAGTATTTAGGACTCTGAAAATCGTCTTGAAAAGTCTTGAAGAAATACACCATCGGAATAGTTATATATATAGGAAATATAAGATGGTGGTAAAAATAGTTACGAAACTGCTCGAGTTTATCCCAGGCGGACCGGTCCGGTTTGGGGGCGAATCGGTCTGGTTGATCGGTTCTTTCATTCCAGGCTTCATCGGTTCGCTTGCGGTCCGGGGCATACCGGCCTTCAGTAAACGGATCGGTCCGGTGTGAGGCGGATCGGTCCGGTTAGCCGGATCAGTTCTTTTATTGCAGGAGGACCGGTCCGGTCTGTCAGACTTTGATTCCTCTTCTTCTTTTGATATTCGGATCCGTTGATGAATGTATGAATCTTGAATTTCTTCAACGGTGTAACGACGTGCGACATAATAAATTATTAATGGACAAAAATGTCCTTACAAAAAACAAACATCCAAATTATCAAACAACTAAACATGCCTATACAAATCTACCCTTCCATGACCCCAAAACTGGAAAAGGTACAAATGAATAGTCTTCATCGTTTGTTCTTCAAATCTTCAGGAATCTCAAATCTTTTCTCATCGGGGTGTGCAATCTAATGATAATCCATGTAGTACCTACACACATGAGAAAAAGCAAAATACCAAGTGACATATCGAGTTTGAAATGAGATAAACATATATAGCAATTTATGAGCAAACTCAAACTTTCAAATCTCCCCCATAATAAGATAATTCTTTCTCCCCCTTTTTATGATGTCCCCAAATAGACAAATGAGAAGAATGAACCAAATAAGCAAAATCGAGGTATCACGGTATACAAAATAGGGCATCAAATAATATGGTAAACGTGCAAGGAGATTCTCAAACAAATCTTCACAAACTATTTTTGAATTTTGAAATTTTTCATACAAAGATAGGATACCAATATGAACAAATATGATACAAAAATCACACCATGGATTTAGACTTAAACAACCAAGTCATAGAAATGGAATGAATGGGTGTGAACACATTCGATAGGTAAATCAACTCAATCAATCATATGTGCACGATGCATAAGTGTACTCCTAACGAATGAACATCAAAGGTATCCTTAGGTGTAAAAGTTTGTTGAATTTAGATGACATCGTCTTATGCAGATCAACAAATCAAAGTCAAAATGATTTCCACACCAATAACGTCCAAAACTATGTAGCACAATTTTAAGCATATCAAGGACGTGCAAACCCATTGTAAATTCTCCAACCAAACTCCCTCATATATATTTTCTTTTAGAGGTGATCTAAATTCTCAAACTTTGGAGAATTGGTGCAAAAACCTAAATGGCCCCTTTTTGGCATGAATATCCTTTTATTGCCTTTCAATTTTTTTGGGCTCTTCTAACCTCTTTGGACCTCGGATAATAAAATTTCTCAATTTTTAGGTCCTTTTTAACGGTGGCTTTTGCGCAAAGGAAAGAAGATTAACTTTCACAGCCCCTCCCCGTTATCAAACAAAACACACAAACTCATAAAACGGTTTTTAATATGCACAATTTCCTTATCAAAATCTTATTGCGCTTGGTTCGTTTTAAAGGACAGGATTGAAGTGAAAACACCCAACCAACATGTGATAAGACAAGCACAATAATCAAACAAATCCGTGCATGTGTGAAATAAAGGAAACATGAGTCAAACATGTAGGAAGTAACACTTAATTACATCTTAATGACTCCATACATTATAAAGCACATGGATGAATTGACCTATTGTCTCAAAACACTATCAAATAGTCACATGAAAATAATGGAATAATGTTGTGACTCGGTCATCCTAAGTGTCCATCCATAAATGGTGCAACCAAAAAAAATAAAAATATTTTTGTATTTTTCAAAAAAATTCAAAAAAATATATATAAAAAGTACATGTCACAACGCTAGCAAAAAATATATCAAAAAGCATAACTAGCGTATGACAAACATGCAAACACAATCATCTATATGATATGGCAAGAGAAGAATCATGTGCAAGCAAACAGGAATCAACTATTCTAAAATCTAGCGTATCCAAAAGTTATTTCCTAACCCAAGTAGATGTAACACGTCGACACGGGGTTTTGGAAACCAACAAAACACTAGACTTCGAATTCCTAGGGCCTCTTCCAAGATCAAAACAAAATCTCTTAAGGTGACCTTTCCTACCACAATATGAACATGTGTAAACGGGTGGAACGACACCAAAAGTGTGATCTTTTCTAACATCCTTGGAAATAGTTGACCCTCTAAAACAAATAATGGTTTTGGCTTTAGCATTAGAAGCATGAGAACACGATGAGCCATTACCATCACTATCAAACCTACTTGAGTCTGTCAAATCATTTTTTAATTTCAAAATTTTTGACTCAAGCAAAGAATTAGACTCTTCCAAATTAAGGGATGCCTTTTTTCAAGTTTTCAATAATTCCTAAAAGCGTATCTCTCTCTCCCTCAATTAAAGTAAACTTTTTCCTAAGAGTCTTTTCACGTGCCACAAACTCATTGACTAAAATATTTTTCTCCTCTTTGGCACAAACACAAACCATCGAATTTTTAAGGTCCTCTAAACCTTTTTTTAAAAATAGGACCCTTTCATCACTCTCCTTCTTGGACAATTTTAACGAAACAAAGTCATGGTCTAAGGAAACAACTTTTTCACGATAAAAATCTCTTTGATTTTGAACCGTTTGCAAAAGATCCATCGCGGATTTAAAACGAGAATTTTCTTTTTCCAAAACTTTAATTCTTTTGCAAAGTTTCAAATTCAAACTTTTTAAATTTTTAGCATGGTCGTGAACTTTTTCAAAAATAGGCTCCTCATTAAACGGGCGTTCCATTGAAAAAATTGCGAATTTTCTCAAAACTGATTTTTTTTAAAAAAAAATCAATATCACACGATTTTGCGGAAAATAGGAATACGCAATAAATTAGCGCAACCTGCTCTGATACCAATTTGAAAATGTGAGTAGACAAATTGTATCAGAAAGTAAATCCTGAAAAACTCAGGATCACGCGATAAATTAGCGTAACCCGCTCTGATACCAATTTGAGAACGCGTGTAATATCGATTTAAATTAAATTCGTAAGTTTCCAAGAACCCTTATTTAATTAGCGTCTACTTTTAAACCAAATAAAATCAACCCTTAAACATGCATCTAAATCAACCCATCAAATATAAAGCATGCGACACAAAGTTAAGGAAAAATCCCCGAAGGGCAAAACCTTTTATTTCTAGAACTTTAAAGAATTTACAAGACCATTGACTTACATACAACCTGATAATCGCCCACAAGTGTAACGCACGGTGTCTTCGGTAAACCTTCAAAGCAATGGCTAGAAACAGTGTGACACAGAAATACCCGCAGGTGTCGGTTCCTATATCGGCGGCTGGAATTTTCCCTTTCCAGGAGGGCTTCAATGAAGAAGAGAACGGCTTCTCCACAAGGGTTGAACAAACTCAAAGTTGTGTTTTTGGGTTACCAAAAAGATTCACAAAGGATTGGAAGAATTGTGTGAATAAAATAACCTAGAGTCTTGGGCTCAATAGGTGAAGACTTAGAGTATTTAGGACTCTGAAAATAGTCTTGAAAAGTCTTGAAGAAATACACCATCGGAATAGTTATATCTATAGGAAATATAAGATGGTGGTAAAAACAGTTACGGAACTGCTCGAGTTTATCCTAGGCGGACCGGTCCGGTTTGGGGGCGGATCGATCCGGTTGACCGGATCGGTTCTTTTATTTCAGGCTTCATCGGTTCGCTTGCGGTCTGGGGCATACTGGCCTTCAGCAAACGGATCGGTCCGATGTGAGGCGGATCGGTCCGGTTTTCCGGATCGGTTCTTTTATTGCAGGTGGACCGGTCCGGTCTGTCAGACTTTGATTCCTCTTCTTCTTTTGATATTCGGATTCGTTGATGAATGTATGAATTTTGAATTTCTTCAATGGTGTAACGGCGTGCGACATAATAAATTGTTAATGGACAAAAATGTCCTTACAGAGTGCTATTGTGTGTTTTGGTTATGGGGGTTTGTGGGTGAGGTGTAGGTGATAGTTGGTGAGGTTGAGTGAGGTGACTATGTGGATTAGGGTGTATGGTATTTGGGTGTGTGTGAGTGAGTTGATGTGTGTGTTTAATTCGGACACCTAAAAATAACACTAACTAACTAAAAAATAAAAATAAAAATCTAAAAATAAAATCCTCATCTAAAAAATAAAATAAGGACAAATAAAAAAAATAATACTAAAAAGAAATAAAATTAAAAATCTATTAAACTAAAACTAAAATCCTATAAAAATGTAAAATATAATAAATCTAAAAATAAATGAAATTGTAAAAAAAACTAATCTTAATAAAATAAAACTAAAAACTAATAAAATAAAAGATAAAATAAAAATAAATAGAAAAATAGAAAATAAAACCTTAAAGTTCTAAATAATTATAAAATAAAACCTAAAAATAAAACGACTCTAACTAAAAATATAAAAAGGAACAAACTAAACACACACGGGCTCGAGTGCAGGTTTGGGATAAGTTTAGGCTTGGGTTTGGTTACGGGAGAGGGTAATTAGCTCCATTTGACTGCAAATTTCCTTGAAATAATGTTTTTGACATCGCAACTGTAATTAAGTCTGCACATTAAACAATTATGCACATAAGAACCAAATTTTTTAGAATTAGCAACTAAAATACGTCTATTCGGGGTATAAAATGTACACTGTTGGGTACTTATCACACCATCCATAAAGAGAATGTTGATAGTCCTTGTGCAATAAGATAGAGAGAAAGAGAAAGATAAGAAGCCAAAAGTGTACCACTTTTGCGGGCACTTGCGATTTCACTTAGCATGTGCAACAAGCCTTTAAACCTATAGGTTGCCCTACAGGACGAGTTGAGTCTTGTGAGGGTTTGCAGGGAATATACCCACAAAATTCTTATTTTCATACGGAAGTCAATCTCTTATTTGACGTAGAATAATCGCACAATCCATCATATGAGATAAATATTTTGAGAAATACAAGCTAGAATTGTAAAAATATTTAGCTATGTGAATACACAGGGCACATCCTTTCTAGAACTCAACGTGTGTAGTGTGAATCAGTCAAAACGTGTCGCGTATCACAAGAGTAATTCCTAGATTGCCTTTTCGAAATCAACACTTCAGCTTCAAAATCTCACGGATATATCTCTCTCAAACGAACTCACGATATTGGGGTTGATGTATCGCTCTTGTGTGTGAGGAGGTGAGTAAATGTAAGCAAGTTCAAACGTCTCACACACATATAAGAAATAACGAACATTTGAAAGAAAAATGATCTCATGAAAGAATACTAATCACTATAGTGAGAACATCGAGTTATTCACCACGTTGACTTTCATTCGCCCGAATACGTAGGGGAAAATATGGATGTTTATGGGTAAGGGGGAAATGAAATAGGATATGTGGGATGAGGTGATGGATGGATGATGGATGTGATGTAACATGGATGATAGATGGATGCGATGAATGATAGGAGTGTTCAATACATGAAGAACAAATGTCTTTATTTCAAAACTAACTGCTAACTACAGACTCTTTTTCTTTTCTTTTCTCTCTTTTTTTTCTCAATTTTTCTTTTATTTTTCTCTATATTCTTATTTTTCTTTCTTTAATTTTTTCTATTTTTTCCTTCCTTTTTTTTCCTCTATCTTTTCAAATCAACACAGAAGACATTTAACATTTGGAATCAACACTCTTTTTCTCAATATGATGGATGATATATGAATGTGGTGGGGTATGTATATGGATGGGGAGAATATGGAAAGGTTATGGGTGAGTGAATGGTAATGTGATATGGAAAAGTGATAGGTGTATGGATGAAAATCCTAGTGATTGGGACAAATTTCAAGACACGTGTTTCTTACAACTCGAAAGTGATGACGTTCTCAGTGACCAATCAAAAATTTAGTGAAGATTAATGAGATCATACAATAATTTAAGTGCGGACCCAAAGGAAGTTGAATCAACGTGTGACTCGGAGATTGTGTAAAACACTCTGAAAGGGTGAAAGGCACAAATCTCATAAGCTAAAGTCTCTACTAGTGATCCTTAAGCTTTTCTTCAGAATTGTAGTACTCTTCAACTCTAAACCGTAGTGACTTGATAAGTGAGCAAATTTTGTTGAGTCTAGAAATTCATGGTGCAAAATGCCTTGTTATGTATTACATAAGCAATTTAGAAAAAATAAATCTTATAGCTTGATTCCTAGACTTAAAAAGATGGATGATAGAAAATTCATGTCAATGAATTGAGATGAAAGAAACTGCACGAAATTTTAAAAATCAGGTTTTAAAAATCAAAATTTTTCAAAAGAGGTAAGATTTTGATAAAATTCTCCACCCCCAAATAAAAAGGAACATCGTCCTCAATTTTAAGTAAAATAATTTTTAAAATTGAGAGCAAAAGGGAAAAAAGATATTACCAGAATCAACTGCTAATGAAGTGGACAGATGAAGCCAAGAAGAAACCTAAATGAGTGATAAAGAAAAAATAATGTACAAGTCTATAACATGGTAAAGCATTGGGTGGTGTGACACACCACCCCCAAAATGGATGAGACTCGTACTCAAAACAACGGGCTACCTCCCGGTAGCGCTAAATTTAATGTCTTCAGCCAAACCGAAGATAATCTCACCCTAAAGATAAGATCTATGAAAGCACGGGGCGACAGAAAAATTGGGTGATGAGAATCACCCCCAAACAAGACTGAGGTGTCAGTCTGGTTGGATAATTTGACAAAAGTGAGGGTGAAGAAATACTGATCACGGCCTTACTTTTTATTCTCAAGATGTTCTCTTTTTTTTGTGATTTTTGAATAATTTGAAAAAGAAAGGAAATATTTTTGGGATTTTTATAGAATGAAAGGAAGAAAATATTTTTGGATTTTTTTGGGAAGAAAATAGTGGGAAAAAAATTTCAAAAGGAAAGAAAATATTTTTTTAGATTTTTCTGAAAAAAATAAAGGGAGAAAATATTTTTGGATTTTTTTGGAGAAAAGCAAGGAAATTTTTTTTTTGGATTTTTTTGGATGAAAAGAGTGGGAAAAATAGGTGGACTCTTTGCATTTGCACGAACTCACTAAAACCGACTACCAAAATATGAATTGGACACACACAAGTTAAGGAGAATCCTAAGTAACACATAACCAGTTTGTATCTTTAAATTTAGTGAAAGGGTAGTCAAATTTTAATTAAGTCCGCGGGCGATAAACATTCATGAAAATCTTTGTGATTGCCTTTTCAAAAATGTTTTCCGAGTGGGCTACCTAGTTGATTTATATTTAGTGATTGCTAGGGTATCACACAATTGGTAAGTGAGTCGAGTGAAGAAATCCCTTCTCGTGAGTGACCGGGTGTAGGTCCTAGTAATTTAATTCATCACACCATTCAAAAAATAAATGCAAGAATAAAATCACACAAGAGCACGTAATCACACATAAGAATTGACTCAATAATAGGAGAGGCGTGAGGGTTTAGAAATGTACCTCTTAGGATTTTTAGGCCGTGGGGTGCCGAAATATTTGAGTCGACCGGGGGGAGATCATGGTTATCTCAGTCAGCCCCGGGAGTCCTATGAACCAAAGGTAGAGAGGCTTCAAAATCCTCACCTTTGGACACCCTCTTTCTACCTTGTCCGGTTTTCCTATCACGCTTTCTTCGATTATTACAATTTTTTAAAATGAAAAATAAAATAATGGTGTCTCTATGCACCGCAATACAAGCCAAGAATAGAATAATCCTAAATACAAGCCTTCTAAAATAAAGAAAAAAATGGTAGTAAAAGTAACAAAGTGCGAAAAATAAATGAACTACAATATGAAATCCGCTCCAAGTGCTTCACGCTCCCAAGAATGGCAACGACGTCATTTGATAAAGAAACTTTTCGGTATATTTTTCGTCGTTCCTTGAAGAGCTCCTCTAATCAAAATCCTCAAAACACCTACAAAATAATATCAAACTAAAGTGTAGAGGTAAGTAAGGGTATCAATCCACTTCTAGGGGGTAAAGCGAGGGAAAACAATTATAATTCAATTTTTATTTTGTTTTTTGTTTTTTTTTTTACTTTTTCAATTTTTTTTAGATTTTCAAATATTAAAACAAATTTCGTGAGATGAGGATTTAAACTAAACTAAAATAAATGAGAGATGAAAAAAAACTAATTAAAAAGTGATTAAAATAAAAAATAAAGTCTAACACAAAAATAAGAGATAAAGTGAGGTAAATAAATCTGAGAACAATCAAGGAATGGGACTACACCACACATTTTAGCTTTTCTAACTAATTAATTGAATTAATTGAATTATCACCAATTAATATCAAAATTACAAATCAAATCTCGTTGCAAATGTAATTTAACAGTTAACTTTTAGAAAATTAAGTTTAACCCCTCATAACTCTCGAAAATAGATCTACACTCCTTTTAATTAATCACCCGGTAGGATCGATCGATTAAAATTTATGTAAATCTTAGAAAATAAATTTAGAGTTGAAATTAAAGGAATAATACCACACTTAAGAACCCTCATCTCTAGTTCGAATCTAGAATGGGTATTATAAGTTAGAATTTTGATTTCTCTCGAAAATCATTTACCCTCTCTCGCGGCGTAAATTTAAGGGCGAGGGATCAAAATTAATATTCAAGGGAATTTTCATGTAATCAAACTAATTAAATTAAATTAACATCAAATAAGGGTACACACCACCCCTTGAAAGGGGGATTTAGCCTAACATGATATTAACATGATGAACAAATAATCAAAGGCTAATAAAATGAAATAGAAGAGAAGAGCAATCAAACAAAGTCTCTTTGAGTGAAATTGAACTCCAATCCTTGAATTTGCAATTTACATCCCTCCAATTTGTGTGATCAACCCAAAATTACATCAACAATTACACTCAAAAATATATTCTCACTAATTTATTTTTCTCACTAATCTAAAAAAATAAAATAAATTCTAACCTAAAAAAAACTAAACTAAAAAATGGTGTTTCTCTCACTAAAATTGATATGAAAAAGGCTAGATAATAATGGATGAATTCAACTACATCAATCTATTATGAAATAATTGCTAAAAATGCAAAAAATCATTATAGATGGGTGGGTGGAATTCATCCTAGAGATAAATTTCACTACACACCTCTATATTTGGATATTTGCTAAAAATGCAAATATCCTCTATAGAGGAGTGTAAAGAAATTTATCACACAAGGTTTAAAAACTAAATTTGAGATCTCCTCAAAATGGCCCAAGTCTTCAATTTATATGCACATGGAGCGAAGGAGTATAGTTGGAAGAATTAAGGTGCGAGAGCATGGGGTGTGTGCACATGGGGTCAAAATAATGAACAAATGTGCATGTGCTGTGTGAGGTCATGTGAATGAGGGGTGAGGGTTTAGTTGGGTGGATTTTTGTTTGGGGGTAAAATGGGTAATGTGGTATAAGGTCCCACTTAAAGCACATGTGGGTTTATTGGTTTCTTGTTATATGTTTGCTGGCCTGGGAGATAATGCCGTGGGACAAAAGGCGGGTGGATCTAGGTCCGGGTTTGATCTGGGCGGAACCGGGTGGGGTTTTCAAATCGGGTTGCTAGGTATGGAGGGCATGTTGGTTCGGGTTTAATGGGTGAGGTGGGTTGAGTTTGACCACAAGTTCAGGTCGGGTGGGGGGTTGTAGTTCCATTTTTTATCCAGTTTGGGTTGATGCCGGGTATGATTACAGGGCGCCGGCGGAGGTAAGGAAGTGGGATTCTAGTTGTGTTCGGAGTTGCTATTTTGGTAGGTTTTTGGTGGGTCTTAGGTAAGGGGTATGGCGGGTTAGAAGAGATGGGTTTAGTAGGTGCGGATTGGTGGTTCGGCGAGCATGGGGATTTTGGTTTTGGAAGATTTTTCTGCTTTGGGGGAATGGGAGAGAGTGAGAGATGTTGTTTGTTTTGGTTATGGGGGTTTGTTGGTCATGATGGAAATTAATGAAGGTGGGTGTGAGAGAGAAGAGAGAGAAGGTGAGAGGTTGAAGAAGAAGAAGTGGGAGGGGTTGTGCGTGGGTGAGGTGTATGTGATAGTTGGTGAGGGTGAGTGAGGTGATTGTGTGGATTAGGGTGTATGGTATTTGGGTGTGTGATAGTGAGTTGATGTGTGTGTTTAATTTGGACACCTAAAAATAACACTAACTAACTAAAAAATAAAATTAATAAAATTAAAAATCTAACAATAAAATCCTAATCTAAAAAATAAAATAAAAAAACTCAAATAAGAAAAATAAGACTAAAAAGAAATAAAAATAAAAATCTATTAAACTGAAACTAAAATCCTAAAAAGAATGTAAAATATAATAAATCTAAAAATAAATAAAATCCTAAAAAAAACTAATCCTAATAAAATAAAAGTAAAAACTAATAAAAATAAAGATAAAATATAAATACACTAATAAAAATAAAATAGAAAAATAGAAAGTAAAACCTAAAAATTCTAAATAAATCTAAAATAAAACCTAAAATTAAAACGACTCTAACTAAAAATATAAAAAAAAACATATAAAAAGGCACAAACTAAACACACTCGGGCTCGGGTGAAGGTTTGGTCTTGGTTTAGGCCCGTGTTTGGGTACGGGAGAGGGTAATTAACTCCATTTGATGCAAATTGCCTTGAAATAATACTTTTGACACCGCAACTTCAATTAAACCTACACATTAAATAATTATGCACATAAGAACCAAATTGTCGAGAATTAGCGACTAAAATACGTCTATTCGGGGTATAAAATGTACATTTTTGGGTGCTTATCAACAGTATGAGTTA
Organism: Sambucus nigra; assembly: GCA_949130495.1. Taxonomy (NCBI): domain Eukaryota; kingdom Viridiplantae; phylum Streptophyta; class Magnoliopsida; order Dipsacales; family Adoxaceae; genus Sambucus; species Sambucus nigra. The sequence continues at coordinate 70,372,188 of OX422211.1, read as the reverse complement.
TCGTTGATTGTCTTACAAAATCCACCCATTTTTTACCAACTAGATCCACCGACTCCTTCCAATAATTATGTGAACTTTACATAAAAGAGATTGTTAGGCTTCATGGCATACCAATTTCCATTATATCCGATCGAGACCCCAAATTTATAGGAAAATTTTGGTAAGACTTATAAACCACCCAAGGAACCAAACTCTACCTAAGTATAGCTGTTAATCCTCAAACGGATGGAAAATCTAAACGAGTAATCCAAACCCTGAAAGATATGTTATGAGACTACACGTTAGACTTTCCCGATTCATGGAAAAATCATTTGTGACAACCCACAATCCGAAATAGGGGGTGGCCATCCCGATACTCCAAAATAACGGAATCATGGATGGAATCATTCTCAGCATCACAACAAAATAAGAAGTATACGGAATAACCACTCCTTATTTCAGAAAACGGGTTGTCAAAAATTTTGGTTTTAAAGTTAAGAAAAGAAAACAATTTAACAACCCAATAAAAAATAAAGTGGAAATCCAAACGAAATTATATTACATACACACAAATGTACAATAAGGGACCGAATATGATGTCGGTCAACAGTCTCATACAATGAATATTAAACGAGTTTAATAAATTACATAATACATTACATTAGACAATTACAACCGTTTGGACCACGCGCCCGAGTAAAAGACCCGATCTTAACTAGAGTGAAAGAATGACGGCGTCTATTGCAATATGTCCCGTAATACCCGCAAAGCATCTGTGACACCCCGCCTAATTAAATACCGGGCGATCACTCCTTTATTAAATTAAAATCAAGGTGAACAGTTGGATCATTCTTAGCATCACTGTCGTTCTAATTTAAACACCCTAATTAATTAAGCTAAGGGTCCGTTTGATAGAAAACTGGGAAAATGCAAATGATTTCAGGACATTTGATTTCAGGGAAAATAATTCCAAGGCAAATAAATATTTTTCAACTTGTGTCTGTTTCATACAAGTTGGAAAATCATCAATTTTCCACATTTTCTATCAAACGCAAAAGCTGGAAAATAGATATAAAAGTTGAAAATTTGTTGACGGAATATATATATATATATATATAATAAATATATATTATTAAATATACAAAATATATGAATATATATTATATTATTTGCGAAATACATATATTCCATATATACAAAGTATATGAATATATATTATATTATTTGCGGAATATATATATTCCAAAAATTAATATAATACATTCCGTAAATTAATATAATTTGCGGAATATATACATTCCGTAAATTATTATTAATTTTCGAAATATTCATATATTTTTTATATTTTTCTGAAAATTAATAATAATTTACGAAATATATATATTCCGCAAATAATATAATAATTTAATAATATATGAATATATTTCGTAAATAAAATATTATATTTTCATAGATTTTGTACATTTAATAATATAAAAATCTATTATATTATTAAATATAATAGACTTTTATATTATTAAATGTACAAAATCTATTAAATATAATATATTATTTACGGAATATATGAATATATATTATATTATTTACTGAATATACTAAATATATATTATTTACAGAATATATAAATAATATTATATTCTGTATATATGTAAATTATATATATACTAAATATATATTATTTACAGAATATATACATATATATTATGTATTTATGAATATATACATATATATAATATACGTATACAATATAATATGTTTGTATATATACATATATATATAATATACATATACAATATAATATACACATATATAATATACATATACAATATGAATATATATACAGAATAATGTATATATACACATATATAATATATATTATTCTGTATATTATATATGTATATTATAATATATATATTATAATATATACATTATTATATATACATTATGTATACTATAATATAAACATTATAATATATACATTATAATATACATATATAATATACAGAATAATGTATATTATATATGTGTATATATACATTATTCTGTGTATATATGCATATTGTATATGTATATTATATATGTGTATATTATATTGTATATGTATATTATATATATGTATATATATAGACATATAATATTGTATATGTATATTATAAATATGTATATATACAGAATATAATATACATATACATAATATACATGTATATATTTTGTAAATAATATATATTAAATATAAGGAATATATGAAATATTCAAAATTTATGAAATATAAATATATATTAAAATATATGAATTATATAAATTATATAAATGTATAAAATATATAAATATATGAAATATATAAATATATGAAATATATATAAATATACACAATATACATATATGTGCTAAAATATATAAAATATACGAATATATATTAAAATATAAGAAATATATATATTTATATATTTATTAACAATATATATTTATATATTTATGAAATATATAGAGTTATACAAAAAATTGGTTTCAAGTGATTTGCCACCCAAAGGTGGCAAACAAAAACCTGACGCCCCCCCCCCCCCCCCCCCCCCACCCCCCAAGAATTGAATTCCACCCTAGGGTGGCAAATTGTGCTTAAGGGGTGTTGTACATAGAAAACAAATTCCAGGGCAAATTAAGGCTATCAAGCACCCTAAAAGCTGGAAAATACCAGAATTTTCCAACTTTTGGGAATTTGCCTTGGAATTTTTGTGCTATCAAACGGACCCTAAGTGTCAAAACCATTTAAAACCTTATTCTCATTTTATTAAATCCAGTTATAAAACCTTAAACCATTAACATCTAAAGAGTCGCACATTAAGAATAAAAATAGAATTGAACATACACGAATTTAATCATCAATAATAAATCCCAACATTTACAACACTAAAGGAAAACATCCTGACAGTAATAAATCCCGAAATAAAGGTACTGCAAGTAAAAATTTCAATCTCTGATAATACCAACTAAATAATAGAAAGAGGGCGAGACATGCCCCTGCTGGATAAAACTGAACTAGGAGTAGAATCAAATGGATGAAGTCGTCTAAACAACAGGCCTGCAACTCCCACCTAAGCTGCAGCACGTTCCTTTCAAAGGATCCTAAGTAAGACGCCCCTGTGGCTGGGCACCTGTAATACATACATATATATATACAAGAGAGAAAAGGAAATAGAAACGGGTTAGAGCCCGATAGTGTATATGATTTAAAAATTCATTTAACAAGTATTTAAATTGATACAGGCCAATGAAACAACATATTAGTGCGACACTCTCTTGAGAAATTCTCACATCTCTTCTAATGTGCAAACCTATCGCACTAACCTTCTCATTGGTCTATCTCGTCATATACCACACTATCTTTCCCCAATGATTTAACTTATCTTAGGTTATTCGCAGGATTTACAACTGAACAACACAAGTATTTAAAACGTAAGATTTCAATTTGTAACCAAGGTTCTCCTTTTAACTTTATTAATCAATAAAGTTTTCCAGTGTCATATTATACTTTCTCAAAACAATTATTTATAATTTGAGTCATCAACCATGTCCTACATATCAAATCACAGTAGGCAGTTCCAGATTTCAGAATTTCATATATATATATATATATATATATATTAACTACTCGTATAATATATATATCATAACAGCACCCCACATAAAAACTATGGTGCGGGCATACTATGCTATCCAATCCCCGTATCAATCGCACTAAAGGGAATACAAGTTCAGAATCACTCTCGAACTGTATCAATACATACACAAACAATATTGAGGCGAAACATAGTTTCCAAGTCCAAGAGGTCAGTACATACCCTCACATCTCTTAGGACCGTGACTACCGATTCGATAGCATGTACCTAGGATTTGTATCTTCTAGGGTACGAGTCAATATCCCCCATAAGGCACACGAGATAAGATCATCCCAGCGCGGAAACCTCAGGGATAACAAGTAGCGCGGGCACGATTTTCACAAGTATATAATATATGCATACACAATCATATAAATATACCACTTTTATTATATCAATTTAGGTTTATCCCATAACCCACATTCACAACATGTATCCTTATTTTCCCATTATTATTTATCAAGTATAATGGTTCGTTTCTAACTTTAATTCGAAGGGTTTTTCCAACTTACTATGTAACCCTCATGGAATCTATTCTTTCAAATGTACAATTCAGTAAATATCCATTTATGTTCCAACGTAACTCTCTCTTACGTGTCTCTCCCCTTTAATATATACTTACATTATCCCTTATGCAAAATATCCCGAAAATATAGATTTCACCTTACATTAAAGGATTTTGAATTTTATTTTCAAAGATGAGAATTTCAAATGGTTTCGAAATCCGAATTAAAATGGAGTTTTAATTGAATTTTTTTATTATTTAGAAGAGTCCTCAAAATATAAAACTCTCTAAGAGTCCTCAAAACATAAAACTCTCTAGTAAAAATAATAGTTTTAGAAATCTGACCGTTCGATCAAGCTGAATTTTTGTCAGCAGTCCTGTCTCGCCGTTCACTACATCATACTAAAATTTCAAGCGATTTCAATGGTCCGATCATCCGGAATAAAAACTTTAGTGTTTGTATCTAATTAGAACTCTTTTCTTAATCAAACTCTTAATCCTTTACATGACAAAGGGTTTCTAGAATATCATTTAAGTCATCACTACATGCAATTTCTTATCTCAAATTGGGTTTTTCTTCCATACAATTCATCCTAATCATTCCTAAACCAATATGAAAGATGCATCAACGAAATAATCAAGATAAACACTTGCCTGGGATTTTCAGAAATCTGGTTGGTGTTGAATTTGGTGTGGTTGCGATCCCCGTCTCGCGATCTATGCGTTGGCGGTGGCGGCGGTGCAAACGGTTGAGTTTTGAACCTCAGAATGCCTTGAGAGCTCTCTCCTCTCCTCTCCAATGGCCGTTCTAGTGTTTTGAGTTATCTAACCCTAGGAGATAACCCAAACATCTGATATAACCCCTTTAATTTTCGTGGGTTTAAACGCCCCGAGACCCAAATCCAACTCTCGGGTATACTTTTATGACTATCTCGACCCTTTCGGACGCGTTGGCGCACTCAAAACTACCATACAAACAACTTATAAAATATTCACTTTTATTAATCCACATTTAGTCCCGACACGATACAGGCGCGTCCCGACTTAAATTTCCACAGTTTTCATTTTATTCACACGTGACAATATTATAAAAATAAATCTCATATATTACTATACTCATCCAGTAATATGCAACAAATAATATATTCCCAATAATTACTAACTCTTGTCACGCTAGTAAATATTTAAAACAACATTTCAGATTGATTCCCGACTTAAATTTTCACAATTGTCATTTTATTCACATGTGATAATATTATAAAAATAAATCTCATATATTACTATACTCACCAGTAATATGCAACAAATAATATATTCCCAATAATTACTAACTCTTGTCACGCTAGTAAATATTTAAAACAACATTTCGGATTAAAATTAAATTAATTTATCTCAATTAAATTTAATAAATCCTTAAATTGAAAAGCCATGAAAATACGGGGTATTACATACTTCCCCCCTAATAACGGAATTTCGTCCCGAAATTCGGAAAATAAGGCCTACCAGGTAGCACAATTCTGGATATACTTGTCAGTACGCAAACTATCTACATAGTACGGCGCTCAATCACTATAGCTTTTTCCTCACAACAACATTGTTTTACATTCTCATTGGAGACACTTCACATTGCACTCCCAGCAGACAACATTTGAATAGGTTACGTCTATACGTTATAAATTCCATTATCTCACTATCATTAGGAGGCAGCACCTCACTACATGACAACTACTCGGATTTAATCATACACAAAATTCCCATTCTGAGAAGATCATACGAACATTTGACCACTCTTGACTGCCTAAAACAGTCGTGGAATTAAACCATAGTTATCGGATATTTTCTCAACCGATCTAAAAATTCTGATCATCTACTCTCCTCTAAACATACAGAAGGAGAATAGTCGAGGTTCTTCCATAACAAAACCTTAACAAGTACCTCGTACGCGACGAACAGGTACGAGTGCTTCTACAGAGCATTCTTGAAATCATCGTACCAAGATTCCAAAATCTCCTTCACGTGGCTCCACTAATCTTTAATCGCCATGCTCTTATCCCCTGGCTAAGGGTGATACATCCTACTCGAAATGAAATCTTATCTCCGTTGTGTAACAACCCAGGTTTTTGAGCGACTATTTTATACTATTTTGCCTGATGGGCTAATTTTATAAAATAGGGGATGTTGGAGTAAATATTATTTCCCGTGAGACTTAGGGATAATATTTACTATGTTTTGTCTATTTACCGTTATGAGAAGGTAAATAGCGTCATACTGTGTATTATTGCGTCGTTATATGTAAAACGACGGTTATGACCTATATTTAAATTTGGGTATAATTCATGAAATAAAATGAAATTGGAACGTAAAAATAGTTCACACTTTCCCGAATGCCAAAATAGGGGGTGCGGTTGTTTTTAGAATAGTCGAGATAGTCGAAATAAGTGCCCAGTTGTAATTTTTGAGATTCGGGCATTTTTAAGGAGTTATGACTCAAATAAGTGGTTACAAATCATTTTAGTGGTGTATTAACAATCAAAAGTGGGGATTTATGTTTTGAGACCCGTATAAGTCCCCCACCCCCTTTCTTTTCTTCATTTTTGTGTGAGAAGCCTAAGGAGAGAAGAGAGAGTTGGGAGAAAATGGGAGAAAGAGAGAAAATGGAAGATTTGGGCCGGATTCCGTCGCTACCGGAGGTGATCCCAGACTACGAACCTCGAGGCAAGTTTCTTACTTGCTAGATATTGATTTAATGTGATAAATCTGCATGTGTAGTTAAGTTTTGGGAGGTTTAAACCATAAATGGGTTTTTGGTTGATTTTGGGTGTTTAATCCTAAATGTTGTGTTTTAATTTGATTTTAGGTGAAATAATTAATTGAATAATGTTTAGAAGTGATTGGGTTGAATTGTTGATGTTGGGAAGAATCAAGGGTTTGAGGGTTTTGGGGCTTTAGGGTTCAAACAACCCGTAGCTTAAACTTTGAAATTCTGCAGAACCGAATCGCTTCGGCCCTAGCGAATCGATTCGGTAAGGGGGAAAGTGTCAGGTCTGGATTGACCGAATTGATTCGGACCCTTCGAATCGATTCGGGGTTATGCAGAATGCCAGGGTCTTCTTGACCGAATCGATTCGGACATACCGAATCGATTCGCTTTTGGGGACCGAATCGATTCGGATAGGGCGAATCGATTCTGATGTCCTGCATTTTTGGGATGTTTTTTTTCTAGTTTAGTTTTGGTTCTTTTCTTTTAGACTCGGAGTTTAGGAACCTTCCTTTGGGAAGTAATTAAGAGTCCTAGAGGGTGGTTTTGGGTAAACTAATGCCCTAGGATTAATTGGGATATTTAGGCTTACCCCGAGGGCTAGTTTGCGTAGGTTAATATCCGAATCATTTAGGAGATTAACCTAGAGATAAATTGGAGATAAAATGTTAAGGTTGAGACAATTGGGAGACTCTCCTTGAGGGAGATTCATTTTGATGGTTTAAAATATTATATTGAAGTCTTAGGGACTAATTTTAGGTTTATGGCACTTCGGGTCTTAAGTCATTAATAAAATATGACATTAAGAATGAGAAATGCATAAAGATAAAATGTGGTACTAATAAATAAGTACAAATGATTTTGAGAATGTAAAATTGGATGTTTTCAAATGGAAAAGTAATTTTTTTCATAAATGTTAATTTATGGATACACACCTCTCTAAATCGCTATCATAAGGGAAGTTGCGCGCGTTGTGGTGAAGCCCCGTGGCTAATGAATGCAGGGTGGATATAGTCCCTAGGCCATGTGAGCGTTCGTGATTGTATATTTTTCTGCAATGATTAGGAGATTCCGGGTGTGGTCTTGACTATCCCACAGTCACATCCGCTTCCCAACGTTTCGATAGGATCCCAGGTTGTCTTGATGATAGGCCCTAGAAGATGATAGCCATTTAGGCGCGCGCACAGTGGGAAAACCCGGACGGGCGGTCTTAGAATCGTTATATATATATATATGATTATAACTATTCTAAATCAAGTTGGACTTGATTTATAATGGGTGCCATAAAGAGCACAATGAAATGCCACAAAGAGCACGATGAAATGCCATAAAGAGCATATAATGATGATTATATTCCTGATAAGGAAGAGATTTTTACAAAATGTGTAATTGAGATATAATGCCACAAAGAGCATAAAAACTATGATTATATTTCTTGATAAGGAATAGAATTTCGAAATGAAATAGTAGATGATGGAAGTAATTTGGTAAACGATTGATAAAATGTTTTACCATTTATATGTGTTCCTAAAGAAGAATTAGGAATTGTGCCATTTCATGATGGATGGGTTTATTTTTATAATCCTTGAGTAGCTGTAGATGTGAACTCCCACACTTATGCACACACATACATTTATTGATTATTTCGTGCTAAGGATCTAATGGATCTCAACGATCAACCTTGCCTAAGTAGTAGTGTATCGGGGGGGTTCCTTGTTTGAATTTCGCTTTGTGAGACACCCCATGCATGAATACGGCATAGTGTTGAGACCGGGGAGAAGTTAGCCCTTAGTACTTAGGGTTAACTAGAACATCTCATGATATTGCTCTAGGTTGCTGCTAGATTGAGAGGTGAGAAATATTACGGTTATCTGCGAGAGAATTACGCACTTAACTGTCATGCATTTTAGTCACATGGTAATCATATCAAACCGGACTCTGACCCGTATCTATATTTCTTTGTTTCTGCATATTCTTTGCCGTTACAGGTGCTCTACCGCATGGACACTCGTGATTACATTTCCATTCCAGTTGTCATGGAGCTACATCATATTGCGGATGTTGTAGGTTACTTGGAATAGATGCTTCTTTCTATTATACTCTAGTTATGTTCAGTATATTTATTCGGGCGTGTTTTGCCCAAGGTATTGCACTCATTCATTATATTGTAAATAGTGAATTGGAATACTCGATGTATTATTTGTATTGGTCTGTTCACCGACAGCTTATTCGGTGATATTTTTATATTGTCATTCTTTATCCATTGATTTTTGGTATCCACCATTTTTGCAAATGGGATTGTCTAAGTGTTTTTCTTTTACTTTCTAAATTTTTAATTTGACAGTCCGTTTTCTAAAATGATTGGTGGTTATCTCATACTATTATTTTAAATCAACAGTGATGCTGAGAATGTACCACCTATGATTCCTGTGATTATTAGAGTATTGGGCTGGCCACCTATTTTTTTAGTAGGCGGGTTGTCATAAGTGGTATCAGAGCATTAGGTTCTAGTGTCCTTAGGAATCTGTGCAAATGTTCTATGTCTTCTGCGTTTTTCTCTAATTGGTGTAGAGCCCTAAGATTAAGACCATTGATTTCTCTCGTGAGATTTCGTTCTCCTGCTATGTTGTGAGAACCCCGAAGATCTTCTGTGCGTTCGTGTGAGACTTGTAAGTCGTCAGATGAACGGCGTTGAGGAAGGCCGTTGTGAAGGCATCATAGGATGGGATTACTATAAGCTGTGAACTGTAGTCGGGGATAAGGGCCGCTTTAGAGGTCTCTTCCTTTGTAGCATTTTTTTCATTGCTGCCGTGACTACTAAGTACGGCGGAAATAGTTTTCCTAAGTACCGCTGTGGTAGAGAGTGGTAATATGCTTGAGATTCCAAGCAATGTCAATTAGAAGTGGAGAGGTCTTTGACAAGGACCACATGTTGAAGTTTGGATGGATAGAGGAACTCTAACCTCGTTCGGTGAGAACGTGAGGCCCGAGAGTTTTGGCCTAAGAGATGGGTATAGAAGTGCCCAGGTGTGAGGGTTTGAAGAGAACCTTTCACCCATTGGAGTAAGGTTGAAGTGGCAGGAATGGTAGTTGCTTCTTTATGGAGGGACAAAATGTTTTTCCAATTGAGAGAGATCCTTTCAAGGGAAATGATAGGCTTGCAAGAAAGTGTTGCTAATACGTTTGGAGAAGTGGTGGTCGTGAAACCCTAATGGTGGACATCCACCCGGGGAAGACTCGTGGAGCTAAGGTCGGGGAGGCTGGTAGAATGTCCTCCTTGCCGAAGAGGTTAAAGGAACTATGCGTTTTGATCTTGTCGATTGAAGATAACCGACAAGGATGGGACTCCTAGTTGGGACATTGATGGAAGTAGTTCGGTTCGGATAAGACTAGAATGCCGTGTCTTGGAACCAGTGGTAGAGGCCAAGGATATTGGCTAGCATATTGGTGGGACTTTCCAACTGAGGTGCGAGGGGTGCATTTCTTAGATAATATGGAGTAGTATGGTGATAACCCTAGATTCGGGTGTGTATATTGAGCTTGTGGTATTGTATCTATATGGCTTCCATGATAAGGAAGTTCTGCATTTTCCTTTCACTCGTTATGGGGCGAGTGGCGATATGTGTGGTATGTGCTACTCGTATTATATGTATTATACGAGTAGAGATATTCTTAGATTGGTGGGTGTGATAGCAAGCGAATAAATTGCTAGGCTATCCTATTTCTAGTTCTAGAAAAAGGACTACTTGTTCTATAATATCTCCCCTGGATACAGGTCGAGACTTTATAGAGGTGGTTTACGGTATATAGATAGTTTTCATTCTTTATTTTGTTTTTCTTTGTTTGTTTTGTTTTATCATTTATTTGCTTTGCTTGTGTATGATGTGCCTTGTCTCCACGACCGGCTAGTTAAGGGGATTGTGTGGAGGGGTTCCTTGTTTGGATTTCGCTTTGGTGAGACGCTCCACGCATGAACCTTAACGACGTTGGGAGTGGATAGATGTGCATTTTCTTTTCTTCTCTGTTCTTTCTTTTCTTTTTCTGTTGGTAGAGATGCTGGGTTGGAAGGTTTAGCCAAGAATCACGTATATGAGTGATTAAGGGCTAAGTTGATGTGCGATATATGAGCACTATGATAGTTTTCCTCGGATTGATGTGGGGAAGACTAAGATTATGAAAGTCCGATAGAGACTTATGGTTGTTCCTTAATGAGAAGGCCAGTTGTAAAGAAGTATATGTGTATGTTGGGATAAAGTATTTGTGGCATCTTACAAAAATTAAATGCCTCAATCGATTGTTATGGTAGGACGTAGAAGTATATATGTATTAGTAGAGTTACGAGTTAGGATTTCGTCATTCTCAATTATGTGTCTTCGACCGTTACTTGTCGACGACCGGCAATGCGAGGTAGTAGTGTAATGTAAGGGTTCCTTGTTTGGATTTCGCTTCGGCGAGACGTCCCGCGCATGAAACCCAGCTAATGTAGGAAGTCAGCAAAGGTCTTGGACACTAGGGATATATTTAGTATTATACTTATACGACTAGACTAGATAGAATATAGATCAACCTTAGGATTCTTAGGACGCTAGGCCCTTAGGGCATGCGACATTATTTTAAGAAGGTGGTTGGGAGTTTACCACAATGGGTTTGTGGGTTAACTCTAAGTAGGATTCGATCCCTAGAACGAGAAGTAAAAGGATCTCGAGAGGTTCGGGATGTTGGGCCAAAGGATATGAGGCCTTTCTTAGATAGAGTGTTACGTCGGTAACCTAGTTTTTGGAGGAGTTTAAGTATGAGCTGACTTTTTCTCCTGCACTCGTGTTGTTATGATCAAGAGTGGGTTTAACGAACGAGTCTTTTCCAGGAATAGGAAGTATTAATATGGGAGCATGGACCCATTGTTCATGTGTCTCACACTTTTATGAAGTGTCATCCCCCGCTTGATTTAAAGTTCATAGTGGTAGTATTCGCCTTAAAGAATTGGAGGCCCTACTTCCTGGGCAGGAATTTGGGTCTTTTCATGAACAACAAGTTTGTAATTGTGAAGGACTATCGATAGGATATTCCGTTTCGCTAAGGCAATGAGAATGGGAGTATTATAGGCGCCGAGTAAAAAAACGTCTGAGAGATTAGTCGTGGCATGGAATGCCAATGGAACGAGTTTAACCGAGGGGGCTCTATTGTAAGAGCAATTATGTCCGTGATTGACCCTTTCACCTACTAGTATGTAGAGAGTAGTGTGGAACAAGGACGGGTATATCCATGGACATTTTGATTGCATTGCCGATAATACAACGGTCATGATTCTCGTTGAGAAAACTGTGGATCATTGGACCAATCGCGGCTTACTCAATGGAAATGGATGGACTAACTATAGAAGTGTACGCCCAGCTCTTCTTAGTAGGAGTTCTAGAACTGTAGGCAGTTCCTAGCAATGGTGGTGAACTGAGAGAGACATTTGTGTCAAGGTACTGGTAAAGTTTCCAAGAAGAAATGGGAATCGTGTGGATATGAGGTATATCCTACCACCCATAAGTGGATGGGTGGGTTTGATTTAAAGGAAGGATTGGAGTAGTAGTTCTTATGGATCGAAATTCCGTACAATAACTCGGATCATTTTCGATAAGCATGATGTCGTGTGTAGCCTAGTATAGTTGGCAGTGTGCCTTGTTGGTTCATTAGAATGGAAATAGTGAATAGTATATTTCTTGGACTGGGAGTGGTCCGAGAATATTTCTTTAAAGATTGGACTCATTGAGCAGTAGACTTCTAAGGGCTACGCCAACGCGAATAGGAGTTAGTAGTGTCGGGGTGTGCGATTATAAGTTAGAGTAGTTATTCCCTAGTAAGTGTGTATCGTGTTTCGGAAAGTAAGGCAAGTTGTGACAAAATTTTGTAGATATCTCCTCCCGTAGTATAAGGGTGGGATCGATAGTTCATGAGGAATGATTTGGCGCTATGTTATAGCATGATGTTGTGGACTGAGATCGAATAGTATTGACCTTAGTCTGAGTCCTATGGGGTCATTGCACTACAGAGGGGTTTGCTAGTATGGTAGCACGGTTTTTGGTATAGTATACCATTTATACGGTTATGGGTTACGCCTGAATTTTGAGGTCAAAATTCCCCTTTAAGGGGGGGAGTATGTAACAACCCAGGTTTTTGAGCGACTATTTCATACTATTTTGCCTGATGCGCTAATTTTATAAAATAGGGGATGTTGGAGTAAATATTGTTTCCCATGATACTTAGGGATAATATTTACTATGTTTTGTCTATTTATCGTTATGAGAAGGTAAATAGCGTCATATTGTGTATTATTGCGTCGTTATATGTAAAACGACGGTTATGACCTATATTTAAATTTGGGTATAATTAATGAAATAAAATGAAATTGGAACGTAAAAATAGTTCACACTTTCCCGAATGCCAAAATAGGGGGTGCGGTTGTTTTTAGAATAGTCGAGATAGTCGAAATAAGTGCCCAGTTGTAATTTTTGAGATTCAGGCATTTTTAAGGAGTTATGACCCAAATAAGTGGTTACGAGTCATTTTAGTGGTGTATTAACAATTAAAAGTGGGGATTTATGTTTTGAGACCCGTATAAGTCCCCCACCCCCTTTCTTTTCTTCATTTTTGTGTGAGAAGCCAAAGGAGAGAAGAGAGAGTTGGGAGAAAATGGGAGAAAGAGAGAAAATGGAAGATTTGGACCGAATTCCGTCGCTACCAGAGGTCATCCGAGACTACGAACCTCGAGGCAAGTTTCTTACTTGCTAGATATTGATTTAATGTGATAAATCTGCATGTGTAGTTAAGTTTTGGGAGGTTTAAACCATACATGGTTTTTTGGTTGATTTTGGGTGTTTAATCCTAAATCTTGTGTTTTAATTAGATTTGAGGTGAAATAATTAATTGCATAATGTTTAGAAGTTATTGGGTTGAATTGTTGTTGTTGATATTGGGAAGAATCAAGGGTTTGAGGGTTTTAGGGCTTTAGGATTCGGCCCTAGCGAATCGATTCGGTAAGGGGGAAAGTGTCAGCTCTGGATTGACCGAATCGATTCAGACCCTTCGAATTGATTCGGGGTTATGCAGAATACCAGGCTCTTCTTGACCGAATCGATTCGTACATACCGAATCGATTCGCTTTTGGGGACCGAATCGATTCGGATAGGGCGAATCGATTCGGATGTCCTGCATTTTTGGGATGTTTTTTTTCTAGTTTAGTTTTGGTTCTTTTCTTTTAGACTCGGAGTTTAGGAACCCTCCTTTGGGAAGTAATTAAGAGTCTTAGAGGGTGGTTTTGGGTAGATTAATGCCCTAGGATTAATTGAAGGCTTACCCCGAGGGCTAGTTTGCGTAGGTTAATATCCGAATCATTTAGGAGATTAACCTAGAGATAAATTGGAGATAAAATGTTAAGGTTGAGACAATTGGGAGACTCTCCTTGAGGGAGATTCATTTTGATGGTTTAAAATATTATATTGAAGTCTTAGGGACTAATTTGAGGTTTATGGCACTTCGGGTCTTAAGTCATTAATAAAACCTGACATTAAGAATGAGAAATGCATAAAGATAAAATGTGGTACTAATAAATAACTACAAATGATTTTGAGAATGTAAAATTGGATGTTTTCAAATGGAAAAGTAATGTTTTTCATAAATGTTAATTTATGGATACACACCTCTCTAAATCACTATCATAAGGGAAGTTGCGCGCGTTGTGGTGAAGCCCCGTGGCTAATGAATGCAGGGTGGATATAGTCCCTAGGACATGTGAGCGTTTGTGATTGTATATTTTTCTGCGATGGTTAGGAGATTCCGGGTGTGGTCTTGATTATCCCGCAGGCACATGGTCGCTTCCCGACGTTTCGATAGGATCCCAGGTTGTCTTGATGATAGGCCCTGAAAGATGATAGCCATTTAGGGGCGCGCACAGTGGGGAAACCCGGACGGGCGGTCTTAGAATCGTTATATATATATATGATTATAACTATTCGAATTCAAATTGGACTTGATGTATGATGGGTACCATAAAGAGCACAATGAAATGCCACAAAGAGCATGAGAAAGTGCCACAAAGAGCACGATGAAATGCCATAAAGAGCATATAATGATGATTATATTCCTGATAAGGAAGAGATTTTTACAAAATGTGTAATTGAGATATAATGCCACAAAGAGCATAAAAACTATGATTATATTTCCTGATAAGGAATATAATTTCGAAATGAAATTGTAGATGATGGAAGTAATTTGGTAAACGTTTGATAAAATGTTTTACCATTTATATGTGTTCCTAAAGAAGAATTAGGAATTGTGCCATTTCATGATGGATGGGTTTATTTTTTATAATCCTTGAGTAGATGTAGATGTGGCCTCCCACACTTATGCACACACATACATTTATTGATTATTTTGTGCTAAGGATCTAATGGATCTCAACGATCAACCTTGCCTAAGTAGTAGTGTATCGGGGGGGTTCCTTGTTTGAATTTCGCTTTGCGAGACACCCCACGTACGAATACGGCATAGTGTTGAGACCGGGGAGAAGTTAGCCCTTAATACTTAGGGTTAACTAGAACATCTCATGATATTGCGCTAGGTTGCTAATAGATTGAGAGGTGAGAAATATTACTGTTATCTGCGAGAGAATTACGCACTTAACTGTCATGCATTTTATTCACATGGTAATCATATCAAACCAGGCCCTGACCCGTATCTATATTCTTTGTTTCTACATATTCTTTGCCGTTACAGGTGCTCTATCGCATGGACACCCGTGATTACATTTCCATTCCAGTTGTCATGGAGCTACAGCATATTGCGGATGTTGTAGGTTACTTGGAATAGACGCTTCTTTCTATTGTACTCTAGTTATGTTCAGTATATTTATTCGGGCGTGTTTTGCCCAAGGTATTGCACTCATTCATTATATTGTAAATAGTGAATTGGAATACTCGATGTATTATTTGTATTGGTCTGTTCACCGACAGCTTATTCGGTGATATTTTTATATTGTCATTCTTTATCCATTGATTTTTGGTATCCACCGTTTTTGCAAATGGGATTGTCTAAGTGTTTTTCTTTTACTTTCTAAATTTTTAATTTGACAGTCCATTTTCTAAAATGATTGGTGGTTATCTCATACTATTATTTTAAATCGACAGTGATGCTGAGAATGTACCACCTATGATTCCTGTGATTATTAGAGTATTGGGATGGCCACCTATTTTTTTAGTAGGCGGGTTGTCATAAGTGGTATCAGAGCATTAGGTTCTAGTGTCCTTAGGAATCTGTGCGAATGTTCTATGTCTTCTACGTTTCTCTCTAATTAATGTAGTGCCCTAAGATTAAGACCATTGATTTCTCTCGTGAAATTTCGTTCTCCTGCTATGTTGTGAGAACCCCGAAGATCTTCTCTGCGTTCGTGTGACACTTGTAAGTCGTCGGATGAAGGGCGTTGAGGAAGGACGTTGTGAAGGCATCATAGGATGGGATTACTATAAGCTGTGAACTATAATCGGGGATAAGGGCCTCTTTAGAGGTCTCTTCCTTTGTAGCATTTTTTTCATTGCTGTCGTGACTACTAAGTACGGTGGAAATAGTTTTCCCAAGTACCGCTGCGGTAGAGAGTGGTACTATGCTTGAGATTCCAAGTAATTTCAATTCGAAGTGGAGAGGTCCTTGACAAGGACCACATGTTGAAGTTTGGATGGATAGAGGAACTCTAACCTCGTTCGGTGAGAACGTGAGGCCCAAGAGTTTTGGTCTAAGAGATGGGTATAGAAGTGCCCAGGTGTGAGGGTTTGAAGAGAACCTTTCACCCATTGGAGTGAGGTTGAAGTGGGAGGAATGGTAGTTGCTTCTTTATGGAGGGACAAAATGTTTTGCCAATTGAGAGAGATCCTTTCAAGGGAAATGATAGGCTTGCAAGTAAGTGTTGCTAACACTTTTGGAGAAGTGGTGTTCGTGAAACCCTAATGGTGGACATCCACCCGGGGAAGACTCGTGGAGCTAAGGTCGGGGAGGCTGGTAGAATGTCCTCCTTACCGAAGAGGTTAAAGGAACTACGCGTTCTAATCTTGTCGATTGAAGATAACCAACAAGGATGGGACTCCAAGTTGGGACATTGATGGAAGTATTTAGGTTCGGATAAGACTAAAATGCCGTGTCTTGGAACCAGTGGTAGAGGCCAAGGAGATTGGCTAGCATGTTGGTGGGATTTTCCAACTCAGGTGCGAGGGGTGCATTTCTTAAATAAGATGGAGTAGTATGGTGATAACCCTAGATTCGGGTGTGTATATTGAGCTTGTGGTATTGTATATATATGGCTTCCATGATAGGGAAGTTCTGTATTTTCCTTTCACTCGTTATGGGGCGAGTGGTGATATGTGTGGTATGTGCTACTTGTATTATATGTATTATACGAGTAGAGATATTCTTATATTGGTGGGTGTGATAGCAAGCGACTAATTTGCTAGGCTATCCTATTTCTAGTTCTAGAAAAGGACTAGTTGTTCTATAATATCTCCCCTGGATACAGGTCGAGACTTTATAGAGGTGGTTTACGGTATATAGATAGTTTTCATTCTTTATTTTATTTTGCTTTGTTTGTTTTGTTTTATCATTTATTTTCTTTGCTTGTGTATGATGTGCCTTTTGTCCATGACCGGCTAGTTAAGGGGATTGTGTGGAGGGGTTTCTTGTTTGGATTTCGCTTCGGTGAGACGCTCCACGCATGAACCTTAACGACGTTGGGAGTGGAGAGATGTGCATTTTCTTTTCTTTTCTGTTCTTTCTTTTCTTTTTCTGTTGGTAGAGATGCTGGGTTGGAAGGTTTAGCCAAGAATCAGGTATATGAGTGATTAAGGGCTAAGTTGATGTGCGATATATGAGCACTATGATAGTTTTCCTCGAATTGATGTGGGCAAGACTAATATTATGAAAGTCCGATAGAGACTTATGGTTGTGTCTTAATGAGAAGGCCCGTTGTAAAGAAGTATACGTGTATGTTGGGATAAAGTATTTGTGGCATCTTACAAAAAGTAAATGCCTCAATCGATTCTTATGGTAGTACGTAGAAGTATATATGTATTAGTAGAGTTACGAGTTAGGATTTCGTCGTTCCCTGTTATGTGTCTTCGACCGTTACTTCTCAACGACCGACAATGCGAGGTAGTAGTGTAACGGGAGGGTTCCTTGTTTGGATTTCGCTTCGGCGAGACGTACCGCGCATGAAACCGAGCTAATGTCGAAAGTCAGCAAAGGTCTTGGACACTAGGGATATATTGAGTATTATACTTATACAACTAGACTAGATAGAATATAGACCGGCCTTAGGATTCTTAGGACGCTAGGCCCTTAGGGCATGCGACGTTATTTTAAGAAGGTGGTTGGGAGTTGACCCCAATGGGTTTGTGGGTTAACTCTAAGTAGGATTTGATCCCTAGAACGAGAAGTAAAAGTATCTCGAGAGGTTCGGGACATTGGGCCAAAGGAGATGAGGCCTTTCTTAGATAGAGTGTTACATCGGTAACCTAGTTTTTGGAGGAGTTTAAGTATGAGCTGACTTTTTCTCCTGCACTCGTGTTTTTATGATCAAGAGTGGGTTTAACGAACGAGTCTTTTCCAGGAATGGGAAGTATTAATTTGGGAGCATGGACCCATTGTTCATGTGTCTCACACTTTTATGAAGTGTCATCCCCCGCTTGATTTAAAGTTCATAGTGGTAGCATTCGCCTTAAAGAATTGGAGGCCCTACTTCCTGGGCAGGAATTTAGGTCTTTTCACGAACAACAAGTTTGTAATTGTGAAGGACTATCGATAGGATATTCCCTTTCGCTAAGGCAATGAGAATGGGAGTATTATAGGCGCCGAGTACAAAATCGTCTGAGAGATTAGTCGTGGCATGGAATGCCAATGGAACGAGTTTAACCGAGGGGGCTCTATTGTAAGAGCAATTATGTCCGTGATTGACCCTTTCACCTACTAGTATGTAGAGAGTAGTGTGGAACGAGGACGGGTATATCCATGGACATTTTGATTGCATTGCCGATAATGCAACGGTCATGATTCTCGTTGATAAAACTGTGGATCATTGGACCAATCGCGGATTACTCAATGGAAATGGATGGACTAAGTACAGAAGTGTACGCCCAGCTCTTCTTAGTAGGAGTTCTAGAACTGTAGGCGGTTCCTAGCAATGGTGATGAAATGAGAGAGACATTTGTGTCAAGGTACTGGTAAAGTTTCCAACAAGAAATGGGAATCGTGTGGATATGGGGTATATCCTACCACCCATAAGTGGATGGGTGGGTTTGATTTAAAGGAAGGATTGGAGTAGTAGTTCTTACGGATCGAAATTCCGTACAATAACTCGGATCGTTTTCGATAAGCATGATGTCGTGTGTAGCCTAGTATAGTTAGCAGTGTGCCTTGTTGGTTCATTGGAATGGAAATAGTGAATAGTATATTTCTTGGACTTGGAGTGGTCCGAGAATATTTCTTTAAAGATTGGACTCATTGAGCAGTAGACTTCTAAGGGATACGCCAATGCGAATAGGAGTTAGTAGTGTCGGGGTGTGCGATTATAAGTTAGAGTAGTTATTCCCTGGTAAGGGTGTAACGTGTTTCGGAAAGTAAGGCAAGTTGTGCCGAAATTGTGTAGATATCTCCTCCCGTAGTATAAGGGTGGGATCGATAGTTCATGAGGAATGATTTGGCGCTATGTTATAACATGATGTTGTGGACTGAGATCGAATAGTAATGACCTTAGTCTGAGTCCTATGGGGACATTGCACTACAGAGGGGTTTGCTAGTATGGTAGCACGGTTTTTGGTATAGTATACCCTTTATACGGTTATTGGTTACGCCTGAATTTTGAGGGCAAAATTCCCCTTTAAGGGGGGGAGTATGTAACAACCCAGGTTTTTGAGCGACTATTTTATACTATTTTGCCTGATGGGCTAATTTTATAAAATAGGGGATGTTGGAGTAAATATTATTTCCCGTGAGACTTAGGGATAATATTTACTATGTTTTGTCTATTTACCGTTATGAGAAGGTAAATAGCGTCATATTATGTATTATTGCGTCGTTATATGTAAAACGACGGTTATGACCTATATTTAAATTTGGGTATAATTAATGAAATAAAATGAAATTGGAACGTAAAAATAGTACACACTTTCCCTAATGCCAAAATAGGGGGTGCGGTTGTTTTTAGAATAGTCGAGATAGTTGAAATAAGTGCCCAGTTGTAATTTTTGAGATTCGGGCATTTTTAAGGAGTTATGACTCAAATAAGTGGTTTCGAGTCATTTTAGTGGTGTATTAACAATTAAAAGTGGAGATTTATGTTTTGAGACCCGTATAAGTCCCCCACCCCCTTTCTTTTCTTCATTTTTTTGTGAGAAGCCAAAGGAGAGAAGAGAGAGTTGGGAGAAAAAGGGAGAAAAAGAGAAAATGGAAGATTTGGGCCGGATTCCGTCGCTACCGTAGGTGATCCGAGACTACGAACCTCGAGGCAAGTTTCTTACTTGCTAGATATTGATTTAATGTGATAAATCTGCCTGTGTAGTTAAGTTTTGGGAGGTTTAAACCATAAATGGGTTTTTGGTTGATTTTGGGTGTTTAATCCTAAATCTTGTGTTTTAATTTGATTTTAGGTGAAATAATTAATTGCATAATGTTTAAAAGTTATTGGATTGAATTGTTGTTGGTGATGTTGGGAAGAATCAAGGGTTTGAGGGTTTTGGGGCTTTAGGTTTCAAACAACCCGTAGCTTAAACTTTGAAATTCTGCAGAACCGAACCGAATCGATTCGGCCCTAGCGAATCGATTCGGTAAGGGGGAAAGTGTCAGGTCTGGATTGACCGAATCGATTCGGACCCTTCGAATCGATTCGGGGTTATGCAGAATACCAAGGTCTTCTTGATCGAATCGATTCGGACATACCGAATCGATTCTCTTTTGGGGACCGAATCGATTCGGATAGGGAGAATCGATTCTGATGTCCTGCATTTTTGGGATGTTTTTTTTCTAGTTTAGTTTTGGTTCTTTTCTTTTAGACTCGGAGTTTAGGAACCATCCTTTGGGAAGTAATTAAGAGTCCTAGAGGGTGGTTTTGGGTAGACTAATGCCCTAGGATTAATTGGGATATTTAGGCTTACCCCGAGGGCTAGTTTGCGTAGGTTAATATCCGAATCATTTAGGAGATTAACCTAGAGATAAATTGGAGATAAAATGTTAAGGTTGAGACAATTGGGAGACTCACCTTGAGGGAGATTCATTTTGATGGTTTAAAATATTATATTGAAGTCTTAGGGACTAATTTGAGGTTTATGGCACTTCGGGTCTTAATTCATTAATAAAATATGACATTAAGAATGAGAAATGCATAAAGATAAAATGTGGTACTAATAAATAAGTACAAATGATTTTGAGAATGTAAAATTGGATGTTTTCAAATGGAAAAGTAATGTTTTTCATAAATGTTAATTTATGGATACACACCTCTCTAAATCGCTATCATAAGGGAAGTTGCGCGCATTGTGGTGAAGCCCCGTGGTTAATGAATGCAGGGTGGATATAGTCCCTAGGCCATGTGAGCGTTTGTGATTGTATATTTTTCTGCGATGGTTAGGAGATTCCGGGTGTGGTCTTGACTATCCCGCAGGCACATGGTCGCTTCCCGACGTTTCGATAGGATCCCATGTTGTCTTGATGATAGGCCTTGAAAGATGATAGCCATTTAGGGGCGCGCACAGTGGGGAAACTCGAACGGGCGGTCTTAGAATCGTTATATATATATATGATTATAACTATTCTAAATCAAGTTGGACTTGATGTATGATGGGAGCCATAAAGAGGACAATGAAAAGACACAAAGAGCATGAGAAAGTGCCACAAAGAGCACGATGAAATGCCATAAAGAGCATATAATGATGATTATTGTAATACCCCGTATTTTTGTGATATTTATTTATGAGATTAATTGAATTAAATGTGTATTAATTGAAAATTAATCCGGATAAAAATACTAGCGAGATGCGAGTTGGTATTTGATTTTAGTGAGTATATATGGCTATATATGAATATGGAAATTATGAAATTTGTCGGGAGCTTGATATACGGCAATTTGGGAAACTTTGTTGAGACGCGTGTGACAGTCGCGTCAGGAATATAATTATTTTAATTAAAAAGTGATTTTTATTTCTATTAACCGTATGGTCATTTTGAGTGCGCCAACACGTCCGGAAGGGTCGAAATAGTCAGAAAACACTAGCCGGGGGTTTAGTTTGGGTCCCGGGGCATTTTTAGGCCATACCGGCAACGTAAAAGGGTAGTTTGGTAATTTTGAATTTTTGGGATTTAAAACCAACGAAAATTAGGAATTAAAATCTGACTTGGTAATTACCCACTAAACCCACTAACTACACCTTATGACCCTATGGGCTACGGGGGGTTATTAGAATTAGTTCCAAGAGTTTCCTAAGGAAAAACCCTAGCCACCATTGTCACCTTGGAGAAGAAGAGCTTGTAGAGAGAGGAGAATTCTGCAGAGAGAGAGAGAGAAACTCATCAATTCGCCATCAAAATCAGAGATACTCATAAGGCAAGTGGTTTAATTTCATTAGTTGCAGATAATGCTTCTTCCATGCGTAGGAAATTGATAAAATTGTATTGTTTTTGGGAGATTGAAGAAAACCCATTAAATTAGAATTTGAAACTTGTATTTTGATGAGGAATTGCATGTAGGATTGTATGTAGGTGATTAATATGATGATAATATATTTTGGATGAAACAAAAACGGATTTAATTAGACTCATTGGGGATTTAAGAATTTCTAGGGTTCATGTTCTTGAAATTGGGAAAAATGTATAGATTTGATATTTGGATGATGTTTAGAATGAATTAACACCACAAAACACGTTAGTATGTGACCTAAGTATGTTTAGGGACAATTAGAAACATTGAACAATTGTTGGATTGATGTTTAGTTGAGATTAGAGTGGAAGAAAAGATGGAAAAACGAAAAAGGAATTTATGGGCTCGGAACTGGCCTCTCGTTAGAAGACCTGCCCAGGTCATCCGAACGAGCTCGTTCGAACGAGCTTCTAACGAGTTGACAGTTTGCCTTCTAACGAAAGGGATGTTCGTTCGATGACTTTCATTCGAACGAAATCTCGTTAGAAGGCCCACTTCGTTCGAACGAACTTTCGTTCGAACAGCCTCGTTCGAACGAGACTTCTAACGAGCTGACAGATTAGGCTTTTTGGCCTGTTTTGATTTCGCATGTCCCATAACCTTGTTTAATTGAAGAGATAACATTCCCTCGATGATAGATTGATATAGTTGGGACATTTGGGTTATATTGAGGAGTAAAACATAGAAGTGTGAGTCGAATTGAATGGAAATTGAGGAATGGGACGTGAGTGACTATTACGATGCGAGAATTATTAGCGGCTTAAATAATTATATTAACCGGGAATATGTAAATTGTGTAACATTATATGTCGGTACGAGAATGAGAAGTGTACTACAAATAAATTATACTGATTACTAAGATGTGTGCATACTTAGTATATGTATATGATTTTATGTGTATGACATACCTACCATACTTGCTATCATGGGAGGTTTACGTTCGCTTAGGGCTCTCTAATCCTTGTGTTGCCCGGATTTAGATTGGTACCTCGAGAACATTGGTCAGAGAAGGACTTATTGGGATGTTAATAAGTCTGTTGATCGTGGGAACGTAGGTATGTGCGTGACCCATGTGATGTGACTGTGTTCGCCTCCATTGTTTGTGATTTGCTATTATCTGAGAACGATTCCTGAGAGATTCAGAATGCGTGATAGTGGGGTCTGCACTGCAGTGGTGGGAGTCTATTACCACCGTGCAGGAGAGAGATACTCTCACGATCCTGGAGTTTTGGGTGCGATTTGACCACAAGTATTTTCCGTCATCTCTTCACACGGAAATGAGGAGGAAGTTGATGAATCTTAGGCAGGAAGGTAAGACTATGAGGCCGAATTCACCAATTTGTTGAATATCATTCCGAATGAGATATCGATAGAAGAGAAGAAGATACAGAAATTTACAGACGGGTTGACTTGGAGGATCCGTTAGCATTTGTTGGGGAATCTATCGTTGGCCACTTACTCTGATGTGGTTAACGCTGCACTATTACACTGCCAGGATCACCGCTTCCACATGGCTGAGGGCAAGAGATCGGTAGAGTCCAGCCATCAGGGCAGGACTGGAGGACATGGTGCCAGCGGGCACAATCTGTTCAGGGGCAAAGACAGGGTGACCAGGGTTCCCAGTAGGGGGATCACAAGAGGTTCAGGTCGGGAAATTTCAGGCACGGATAGGGAGGTTTCTGGCAGGGCCATCAGGGTCCGAACGACCAGCAGGGCCAGTAGGGTCATAATGGTCAACAACAGCAGTTTCAGCAGGGCCAGCAGGGCCAAGGGAGGAACGGTAACGGCCACCAGGGCTGGGGGCAGCAGGGACATAGAGGGGGGAACTTCCCGGGGAAGTGTTACGTTTGTGGCAAGACTGGCCATAAATGCCAGGACTATCCTGATAGGGGCAGGGCCCCGCAGCAGCAGCAGGGTGCTCGACAGGAGCCTCAAAGACCCGTGTTTCTCGCCACCCTCCCGGCGCCACCACAGATGGCAGCATTACCACCCATTCCAGCGGTCCCAGTTCAGCAGGGATAGCTACAGTATGGGAGAGTATACCAGCTTCAGCAGGCAGCAGCTCCACAGGCCCCACCCGCGATTGAGGGTATGTTTCCTACCCATGGCACTATGGGTCGGGTTTTGTTTGATATGGGGGCAACGCATTGTTTTATAGCCACACATTTTGTGAAAGCCTTAGGGTTATTAGCCACAACAGAGAGCACAGTGACGTGTGTAGACTCACCATTGGGGAGTGGGTCACTTATTTTCTTTATATGCCGGGGAGTGGGGGTAGAGATTGGTAGTCTGGTATTACCTGCAGACATGTTGGTATTAGATATGCATGAGCACGATGTGATTATCGGTATGGATTGGCTCGCAGCTTATAGAGCCATGATTGATTGCTTCGGTGGGAGCATTGTTTTTGCCATTCCGGGGCAAGAGATGTTTGTAGTGGCGATGCCTCGCCCAGAGGGAGGCTCGACCGCTCATTTGTATTACATAGAGGAGGATACCTCTAAGGAGGTTGTGATTCCTTTAGATTCGATCCCAGTTGTCAGGGAGTATTCCGATGTGTTTCAGGAGATACCAGGCATACCCCCCCAGTCTAGAGATAGACTTTGTCATAGACTTATTACCAGATGCAAGACCTAAAGCACGTGCACCGTACCGTATGGCTCCGGCAGAGATGCGAGAGCTACGAGATCAGATTGAGCAGTTGTTGGGTCAGGGGTTTATACGGAGGAGTACTTCACCGTGGGGTACCCCTGTGTTATTCGTGAAGAAGAGGGATGGATCGTTGAGGTTGTGTGTGGATTACCGAGAGTTGAATAAGGTCACAATACGGAATAAATATCCGTTGCCCCGAATCGATGACTTATTCGACCAGTTGAGGGGAGCTTCTTTCTTCTCGAAGATTGATTTGCGATCGGGATACCATCAGTTGCGTATCAGGGAAGAGGATGTCTCGAAGACTTCGTTCTTAACGAGATATGGTTCTTACGAGTTTTGGGTTATGCCTTTTGGCTTGACCAATGCTCCAGTCGTGTTTATGGACTTGATGAATAGGGTGTTCAGAGAGTTCCTTGATCAGTTCATCATTGTCTTCATTGATGATATTCTGGTTTACTCCCAGACAGAGGAGGAGCACGCAGAGCATTTGAGGCAGGTTTTGCAGACGCTACGTCAGAATGAGCTGTATGCAAAGTATGAGAAGTGCGGGTTTTGGCTGAAGGAGGTTCAGTTTTTGGGACACATTATTTTCGACCAGGGGATATCTGTTGATCCGAGGAAGGTATTCACGGTGAGGGAGTGGGGACAGCCCACGACACCGACTGAGATCCGTAATTTCTTGGGCCTAGCAGGATACTACAGGAGGTTCATTCGAGGATTTTCAAAGATAGCGGGTCCTTTGACACATCTGACTCGTAAGGGTGTGTCGTTCATCTGGAGTGATGCCTGTCAGTTGGCATTCGATGAGTTGAAGGATAAGTTGACCTCAGCACCTGTGTTAGCATTGCCGAGACCGGGAGTTGAGTATCTAGTCTACACCGATGCGTCCTTGCAAGGACTTGGAGGTGTATTGCAGCAGGAGAGTCAAGACATATCTTATGCTTCCCGTAAGCTAAAGCCTCACGAGAAGAATTACCCCACTCATGACTTGGAGTTAGCGGCAGTGGTATTTGCCCTTTGGATTTGGAGACATTACCTTTTGGGGGAGAAGTTTCGATTGTTCACGGACCACAAGTCCCTACAGTACCTATTCACGCAGAAGGAGTTGAATATGCGGCAACGGAGGTGGCTTGAGTTCGTGAAGGATTATCAGTTTGATATCCAATACCACCCGGGGAAGGCTAGCGTGGTAGCAGACGCGTTGAGCCATAGGCCAGTAGATGAAGTGGCAGGGGTGTGGAAGGCCAAGCGAAAGGAGTTGGACACCAGGATGCAGTGTCCCGATCGTTCATGTTTGTGATGACCGTTACACCGCAGATTGTCACGAAGGTGGTAAAGGCACAGGCAAATGACTCGTTCTGTCAGGAACAGATAGTTCGATTACTGGCAGAGGGAGCCGAGTCCTATACCGTTGGTTCAGATGGGGGATTACGCTTCAATGGGAGATTGGTAGTTCCGGAAGGGGAGGAATTGCGGCACGAGGCGATGGCAGAGTCACACGGCTCACGGTTCGCAGTACATCCCGGTGGGGACAAAATGTACCAAGACATGAGACGACAGTATTGGTGGAGCGGGATGAAGAGAGATATTATCGTGTTTGTTTCTAAATGTGCCACTTGTCAGCTAGTAAAAGTGGATCATCAGAGATCGGCAGGACTTCTATAGCCATTGGAGGTCCCGATGTGGATGTGGGAGAGCATATCCATGGATTTTATCACGGGGTTGCCTACGTCACAGAGAGGTCACGACTCTATTTGGGTAATTGTGGAAAGGTTGTACAAAGTCGCTCATTTTCTACCCTTAAGGACAGACTACACTACGGGACAGTATGCCCAGCTCTTTATTGCAGAGATAGTGAGACTTCACGGTGTGCCCCTAAATATCGTGTCTGACCGAGACAAGATATTTGTTTCACGGTTTTGGGAGAGTTTTCCGGAGGCCATGGGTACGGAAGTGCGGTTGAGTACGGCGTATCACCCGCAGACCGATGGGCAAACCGAACGTACAAACCAGATATTGGAGGACATGCTGCGTATGTGCATCATTGATTTCGGGGGTGGATGGGAGCAGTATCTTCCACTGGTGGAGTTTGCTTACAACAACTCCACCAGTTCACCATTGGCATGGCTCCATTTGAGGCGTTATACGGTAGACCTTGTCGTTCCCCAGCATGTTGGTTGGAGGTGGGGGACAACAAACTACTTGGGCTGAAAGTGATTCAGGATACTTCGACGAGGATAGAATTGATTCGGAATCGCATTCGGGTAGCTCAGGAACGACAGATTAGCTATGCTGATGCGAAGAGGTTCTTCAGGGAGTTCCAAGTGGGGGACCAGGTTTTGCTCAGAGTATCTCCTATGAAGGGGATTATGTGTTTCGGGAAGAAAGGGAAGTTGGCACCGAGATATTTGGGACCATTTCCTATTATTGAGCGGATTGGACCGGTTGCGTATAGGCTTGGATTACCGGAGCATTTGCATCGGATTCACGACGTGTTTCATATTTCCTCGCTAAGGAAATATCTTAGAGACGATTTGGCTCATTCTCACATCACTTTGGAGGACATCGATCTCCAGCCCGATAGCTCATATGAGGAGGGACCGATTGCTATTTTGGACCGAAGTGAGCGGAAACTGCGGTCAAAGATAGTCCCGTTAGTGCGTGTTCAGTGGCGACATCATAATGTCGAGGAGTCCACATGGGAGCGCGAGGGTGATATGCGCGAACGTTATCTAGAGTTGTTCTTACCAGGTACTTTCTAGTTCCGAATTTCGGGACGAAATTCTGTTATTAGGGGGGAAGTATATAATACCCTGTATTTTTGTGATATTTATTTATGGGATTAATTGAATTAAATGTGTATTAATTGGAAATTAATCCGGATAAAAATACTAGCGAGATGCAAGTTGGTATTTGATTTTAATGAGTATATATGGCTATATATGAATATGAAAATTATGAAATTTGTCGTGAGTTTGATATACGGCAATTTGGGAAACTTTGTTGAGACGCGTGTGACAGTCGCGTCAGGAATATAATTATTTTAATTAAAAAGTGATTTTTATTTCTATTAACCGTATGGTCATTTTGAGTGCGCCAACACGTCCGGAAGGGTCAAAATAGTCAGAAAACATTAGTCGGTGATTTAGTTTGGGTCCCGGGGCATTTTTAGGCCATACCGGCAACGTAAAAGGGTAGTTTGGTAATTTTGAATTTTTGGGATTTAAAACCAACGAAAATTAGGAATTAAAATCTAACTTGGTAATTACCCACTAAACCCACTAACTACACCTTATGACCCTATGGGCTACGGGGGGTTATTAGAATTAGTTCCAAGAGTTTCCTAAGGAAAAACCCTAGCCACCATTGTCACCTTGGAGAAGAAGAGCTTGTAGAGAGAGGAGAATTCTGCAGAGAGAGAGAGAGAAACTCATCAATTCGCCATCAAAATCAGAGATACACATAAGGCAAGTGGTTTAATTTCATTAGTTGCAGATAATGCTTCTTCCATGCGTAGGAAATTGATAAAATTGTATTGTTTTTGGGAGATTGAAGAAAACCCATTAAATTGGAATTTGAAACTTGTATTTTGATGAGGAATTGCATGTAGGATTGTATGTAGGTGATTAATCTGATGATAATATATTTTGGATGAAACAAAAACGGATTTAATTAGACTCATTGGGGATTTAAGAATTTCTAGGGTTCATGTTCTTGAAATTGGGAAAAATGTATAGATTTGATATTTGGATGATGTTTAGAATGAATTAACACCAAAAAACACGTTAGTATGTGACCTAAGTATGTTTAGGGACGATTAGAAACCTTGAACAATTGTTGGATTGATGTTTAGATGAGATTAGAGTGGAAGAAAAGATGGAAAAATGAAAAAAGAATTTCTGGGCTCGGAACTGGCCTCTCGTTAGAAGACCTGCCCAGGTCGTTCGAACGAGCTCGTTCAAACGAGCTTCTAACGAGTTGATAGTTTGTCTTCTAACGAGAGGTATGTTCGTTCGATGACTTTCGTTCGAACGAAATCTCGTTAGAAGGCCCACTTCGTTCGAACGAACTTTCGTTCGAACAGCCTCGTTCGAACGAGACTTCTAACGAGCTGACAGATTAGGCCTTTTGGCCTGTTTTGATTTCACATGTCCCGTAACCTTGTTTAATTGAAGAGATAACATTCCCTCGATGATAGATTGATATAGTTGGGACATTTGGGTTATATTGAGGAGTAAAACATAGAAGTGTGACTCAAATTGAATGGAAATTGAGGAATGGGACGTGAGTGACTATTACGATGCGAGAATTATTGGCGGCTTAAATAATTATATTAACCGGGAATATGTAAATTGTGTAACATTATATGTCGGTACAAGAATGAGAAGTGTACTACAAATAAATTATACTGATTACTAAGATGTGTGCATACTTAGTATATGTATATGATTTTATGTGTATGACATACCTACCATACTTGCTATCACGGGAGGTTTACGTTCGCTTAGGGACCTCTAATCCTTGTGCTGCCCGGATTTAGATTGGTACCTCGAGAACATAGGTCAGAGAAGGACTTATTGGGATGTTAATAAGTTTGCTGATCGTGGGAGCGTAGGTATGTGCATGACCCATGTGATGTGACTGTGTTCGCCTCCATTGTTTGTGATTTGCTATTATCTGAGAACGATTCCTGAGAGATTCGAAATGCGTGATCCTTATGTACGTGATGTACCGGGATGGATAGCAGAGTATGTGTGCACCGCAGCTTAGTCTCGGGTGCTTGTATTGTATATTTATGATGGGAATAATATACACTTAAATAATGGGAAGTTTCATGTTGGTATAGTGAATACAATTATGGTAATGTTTTGAGAAAACATAACGGGTTAATCGATAGTGAATTGTATTACTACTAATTGAGAATCTGAGTTTAAGTAAAGCCCTCTATTTAATCGATAACGTTAGAATGTATAATGGGAATTGAGTAGTAAGGGGTAGAACTTATTACGGTTTGGTTAGTTATGTATGTTGCTTAGATGGGTACGGTACGTTAGGAGTGCACAAATTAGTCGAGAGGTGAGTATTTCATGTGAGTGCACGTCCTAACATGTATTTTGCATTCATTGTTTTAATGACATTAAAGCACTTTCTGTTTTTAAAATAATTTCCACTTTCGGGCTCTGACCTATTTGCTTGCAAATCTATTTTTTTGTAAAAACCATTTTAGGTGCCCAGCCACAAGGACACCATGCTTAGTATCCTCATTCAGGTGACGAGCTGTAGCTGTTTGTGGAAGTTACAGGACCTTGCTAGTAGACGCTTCTTTCATCTTGACTCCATATTCAGGATTCATCAGTTGTAGGGCATGTTGCCCATTTCTATTAGAAACATTTCCTATTTCAGATTTTCAGACTATTTGGCATGTAATTAATTCAGAATACTTTGTTTTATTTAGTTCAGTTGTGGGATTGTTGTGAGGAGTTTTTCCTCCGGACTTATTATTATGTTGTTGGCTATTCTATTGTTTCGTTATGGTGAAGTTTGTTATTCTATCATTATCCTTTTATTTGCATGTTAATCAGAGTTAACTTAAAATTTGGCAACTCACTTTTTAAATACTAGGTGGTTAGTAATCATTAAAATGTTTTCGACGGTGATGCTATTAACTGGACCAACTTGGCATTTTGTATTAATTTAATAAAGGAGTAGCTACCCGGTATTTAATTAGTTGGGGTGTCACAATTATATTCCTAATAAGGAAGAGATTTTTACAAAATGTGTAATTGAGATATAATGCCACAAAGAGCATAAAAACTATGATTATATTTCCTGATAATAAATAGAATTTCGAAATGAAATAGTATATGATGGAAGTAATTTGGTAAACGTTTGATAAAATGTTTTACCATTTATATGTGTTCCTAAAGAAGAATTAGGAATTGTGCCATTTGATGATGGATGGGTTTATTTTTATAATCCTTGAGTAGCAGTAGATGTGACCTCCCACACTTATGCCCACACATACATTTATTGATTATTTCGTGCTAAGGATCTAATGGATCTCAACGATCAACCTTGCCTAAGTAGTAGTGTATCGGGGGGGTTCCTTGTTTGAATTTCGCTTTGCGAGACACCCCACGCACGAATAGGGCATAGTGTTGAGACTGGGGAGAAGTTAGCCCTTAGTACTTAGGGTTAACTAGAACATCTCATGATATTGCGCTAGATTGCTGCTAGATTGAGAGGTGAGAAATATTACTGTTATCTGCGAGAGAATTGCGCACTTAATTGTCATGCATTTTAGTCACATGGTAATCATATCAAACCGGGCCCTGACCCGTATCTATTTTTCTTTGTTTCTTCATATTCTTTGTCGTTACAGGTGCTCTACCGTATGGACACCTGTGATTACATTTCCATTCCAGTTGTCATGGAGTTACAGCATATTGCGGATGTTGTAGGTTACTTGGAATAGACGCTTCTTTCTATTGTACTCTAGTTATGCTCAGTATATTTATTCGGGCGTGTTTTGCCCAAGGTATTGCACTCATTCATTATATTGTAAATAGTGAATTAGAATACTCGATGTATTATTTGTATTGGTCTGTTCACCGACAGCTTATTCGATGATATTTTTATATTGTCATTCTTTATCCATTGATTTTTGGTATCTACCGTTTTTGAAAATGGGATTGTCTAAGTGTTTTCTTTTACTTTCTAAATTTTTAATTTGACAGTCCGTTTTCTAAAATGGTTGGTGGTTATCTCATACTATTATTTTAAATCGACAGTGATGCTGAGAATGGACCACCTATGATTCCTGTGATTATTAGAGTATTGGGCTGGCCACCTATTATTTTAGTAGGCGGGTTGTCACACGCTGGTTCCTGAAACCCCATATCAAAGGTGGGATTTACCAATCTCATCCTGATTCAGAAATTTATACTGCGCCGGACCATGCACTGGTGCGATCCTTCCTTTCAAATGAAGTTTGGGGCATACTAGTTAATATTGTAAGCCAGCCCAAAGGAATATCAATCACTTCCTTCTCGGCGACTTAATTCACATGTTCGGGATAAACCCTTGATCTTGTTTTGAGGATGGCAACCCATCCAAGAACTTTACCGACTTTACCAACCTCTTCCAATTTCAGGAATTTTCGATAAACACAAAATTCTTTGGTTGATTCTCCTCTTTCAACCAAACCTTACCTATGGGCAGTGCATGTAGAGACTACTCACTACGTCTCGCTAAACATCGATTCTTCCCTTGAAATGTCTCACATTAAGTGACACGTAATACTCCCCTTTCTTCCTTGTAGTATGCCGAAAGTTCCACCCGTGCTCTTCTCTCTACGAAGCGCACTTTTGGATCTCTTATACCATACCAACATCATCACCCTTTGTATGTGCAAGTCGCTCTCATACTTGCCTACTAACAACTCCGCTCCGAGTGTTCTTCATAATCATTTAATTCTGCTCCATTCAAGGAATACTCTTCTTAAATGACTTCCCACAGTCTTCCAATTCAAATTTGGGTGTGCTATTCTAATTACACACCTGTGTATGGATTATCGCCCCTCATGTGACGTTTAATCCACTCTATCACTTCCACTTCATCATACTATTCCCACAAACATATATTTCACACGTCTATTACCACGTCCCTTCGACTCGGACTATTTTAACTGTAGTTAACCAAGATGCCCACATTTTTGCAACACTCCGACCGCCCTGGGAGAGCGAACGGCGTCCCACTCATCTGTAGGACTAACTAAATTCAACGGAATAGAAGGAATAGGGCATTCAAATTCCATGACAATAAAAGAGGAATAATAATTCTCAACCTTCCTCCGATAAGTACAACAATTTTCCCAAATAGGTACAACAACCAAAATAAATCACTAACGCTCTATTCATCAAAGTAATTACAGGTCATCTCTTTTGTATAATATAAAGTTCTTTCCAGATAATCCATGCTAAAAATCATTCCAACTCTTTATTCACCTTATGTTCTGTACGCGATTATGACATTTGGGTACTCTCAATCACCCTAGAAATCAAAATTCTTAAATTCTCCTTATCATCGTTCCACCCCTCAACTCGTGGGGATAACTTTCAATGCTTTCCTACCACAAAAATCCGGCTCCAATGACCTTAAAACAAAATTCAAATTCCAACTTACATACATAATTACTTGATCCCATTTCGACCAGGGTACCAAACTCATGGAATAGTGACCAAACGTCTCCCTATTTCCAACCTTACGCTAAGTTTCATGTGTGGGATGTCTCGCAAAGAGAAATCCAAACAAGGAACCCCCCTGATACACTACTACCTAGCATTGTTGGTTATCGAAATCCGTTAGGTCCTCCGTCCATAGTATATACCCCTTTATTCCGTCCCTTGACAGAAAAGTTACCATTTCTCCCGTAATTATGCTTAACAAAGAACGTTTCACCAATTTCACTATCGTCCCGTATTGGTTGATGGTAATTACATTCTATAAACCTCGGATACATACGATCAAAATTATCTAAATTTCCTCTTTCTAACATTAGGGGTATAACTATCAACTCCCACATCTCTTAAGGATAAATATAACACTGCACTCTTCCTATCACTAAGTTCGAAGTGCTAAACATAATACTGAGTCAAGTCTTTTCGCTCAACGGTAAATCCCGGTACATACTGAATCATACTGACAAAGTCTATACATACATTGGTATCGAATATCTCGAGCCCACTATCTCCTCCGAAGTCTCTAGGTTAGATAATATAAGTGCGAGTCCAACCTTCTTACAGGTAAAGCCTCGCCAAAACAAAACGTGTTGCACTAATGTAACTACTCCGATAGCCTTGCAATAAATGCCCACTATCATACTACCCATTTCTATAACATTTTAACAAAGATAATATCATACTCGTGTATCTCATCACTACAAAGAGTAACCTCAATAAAGTATAAAACACTATTAATATACTCATTCATCCCCCGCGGATAGCACCAAAGAAAAATCCCGCTATATTAAGGAAAAATATTCACATAATAGTAACATTTATAATAATATGCATTAAACTCGTCTCACATGCTAATCTAGCAATGAACAAAATATGGTGACTCGCTTGTGTCACATAAACACGCCGCATCCTCTAAGGATACAACTTATACTTCCATCCTGGCAATCGTCTTGACTGCCCAAATGGTTTTCGGACGTAACACGTCTGCCCAAACCAAAAAAAAATTATTTTTAATCGTCGTCCTTTACCAGGCACCGTATTCTTGTCCCTTTTTCTCACTTTAGAACATATTATCGCGAGCAATTTCACTCTGCACCAAAATACCTCAACACATAATCCACTTATCACCTGTCCTACTAACCAGGTTAGGATTGTCCTTCTCTCAGACTTTAGTAGACTCGATTCCTGTTAGCCATCCCGGTTGTTCCCTTAGCTTTTTAGGCCATAAAGATCATGTTACTATCTATAATAGTACTTACTGGATTTACCATCACTTAGTAAGAATTTAATTATCCGAATCATTTAAATGGGTCCCTTGATGTGTATCCATATCCCTTTGTGGTGCTATACCACCACCGTTGTATTCAGTCTTATTCTCGACTAAATTCTTCGATTCCTTTAACTTCCCCCACAAAGAAGCGTTATCATCTATATTGACAAAATATGACATTGTCAACCTCTGAATCGGTCGTCCATCAGAATTTCCTCCTCGAGAATTATCAACTATTATTACAAGTTGGTCTCTCACTTGGAGTCGTTTCCTCCACTAGTATCTATCTATTTCGATACAAAATTTGCTAACGATTAGGATTCATATCCACAATTGGACTTCTGTCATGCTCTCCTGCGATGAGTTCAGAACCACGTTCGCATCTCGTCCTGAATAGTTGAGGAAGGAACATACGATCAATACTGTACCTAAGGTTCTCCTATAGGCATAACATTCCACTTCTAAAATTGGTGGTTGACTCCAACCATTATAATTTCGTCCCGAAAGCCAAGAAAATTTTCTCTAAATTTTCACTTTTAGTTTGCCACACTCCATCCTATATTTAAGCCTTTGGATACTTTACCTACTTTGGTAAACACATACAATTTTCGCGTTTCTAAAATTTCCCACTGACAGTCTCTACACATTTTTGTAATGCGTTAGGTAAGTTTACCCTCGCACCTCATTTGACTATAATAGCATTTGAAAATCATTGCTGCACCTTAGTCCCCTTTCTAGTCGTGGCTCCTCGTGCCATAATGGAGGTGACCTCGACTACGGTCATTATCCTCGGATATATTTCATAATCTCAACTGAGCCCTGCCTCCTGATGTACGCTTAACGGTCCTCTTCTGACATCTGACATCCGTCATCGCTCGGCACACGCACACATCCGAATGAAATTAGAATTCACTAGTGTATACACATTATAGTAAGAGAACGAAATATCATCAAAGGAATCGACAATCCTAAACATAGGGCTCTATAACAAACAAAGCAACGCTGAAAGCATAATAAGCCGTACAGATCCTAAGGACACTAGAACCTGATGCTCTGATACCACCTGTGACACCCCGCCTAATTAAATACCGTCGATCACTCCTTTATTAAATTAAAATCAAAGTGAACAGTTGGATCATTCTTAGCATCACTGTCGTTCCAATTTAAACACCCTAATTAATTAAGCTAAGTGTCAAAACCATTTAAAACCTTATTCTCATTTTATTAAATCCGGTTATAAAACCTTAAACCATTAACATCTAAAGAGTCACACATTAAGAATAAAAATAGAATTGAACATACACGAATTTAATCATCAATAATAAATCCCAACATTTACAACACTAAAGGAAAACATCCTGACAGTAATAAATCCCAAAATAAAGGTACTGCAAGTAAAAATTTCAATCTCTGATAATACCAACTAAATAATAGAAAGAGGGAGACACATGCCCCTGCTGGATAAAACTGAACTAGGAGTAGAATCAAATGGATGAAGTTGTCTAAACAACAGGCCTGCAACTCCCACCTAAGCTGCAGAATGTTCCTTCCAAGGGATCCTAAGTAAGACGCCCCTATGGTCTGGCACCTGTAATACATACATATATATACAAGAGAGAAAAGGAAATAGAAACGGGTCAGAGCCCGATAGTGTATATGATTTAAAAATTCATTTAGCAAGTATTTAAATTGATACAGGCCAATGCAACAACATATTAGTGCGACACTCTCTTGAGAAATTCTCACCTCTCTTCTAATGTGCACACCTATCGCACTAACCTTCCCATTGGTCTATCTCGTCATATACCACACTATCTTTCCCCAATGATTTAACTTATCTTAGGTTATTTGCAGGATTTACAACTGAACAACACAAGTATTTAAAACATAAGATTTCAATTTGTAACCAAGGTTCTCCTTTTAACTTTATTAATCAATAAAGTTTTCCAGTGTCATATTATACTTTCTCAAAACAATTATTTATAATTTGAGTCATAAACCATGTCCTACATATCAAATCACAGTAGGCAGTTACAGATTTCAGAATTTCATATATATATATATATATATTAACTACTCGTATAATATATATATCATGACAGCACCCCACATAAAAACTATGGTGCGGGCATACTATGCTATCCAATCCCCGTATCAATCGCACTAAAGGGAATACAAGTTCGGAATCACTCTAGAACTGTATCAATACATACACAAACAATATTGAGGCGAAGCATAGTTTCCAAGTCCAAGAGGTCAGTACATACCCTCACGTCTCTTAGGACCGTGGCTACCGATTCGATAGCCTATACCTAGGATTTCTATCTTCTAGGGTACGAGTCAATATCCCCCATAAGGCACACGAGATAAGATCGTCCCAACGTGAAAACCTCAGGGATAGCAAGTAGCACGGGCATGATTTTCACAAGTATATAATATATGCATACACAATCATATAAATATACCACTTTTATTATATCAATTTAGGTTTATCCCATAACCCACATTCACAACATTTATCCTTATTTTCCCATTATTATTTATCAAGTATAATGATTCGTTTCTAACTTTAATTCGAAGGGTTTTTCCAACTTACTACGTAACCCTCATGGACTCTATTCTTCCAAATGTACAATTCAGTAAATGTCCATTAATGTTCCAGCGTAACTCTCTTACGTGTCTCTCCCCTTTAATATATACTTACATTATCCCTTATGAAAAATATCCCGAAAATATAGATTTCGCCTTACATTAAAGGATTTTGAATTTTTTTTTCAAAGATGAGAATTTCAAATGGTTTCGAAATCGGAATTAAAATGGAGTTTTAATTGAATTTTTTATTATTTAGAAGAGTCCTCAAAATATAAAACTCTCTAAGAGTCCTCAAAACATAAAACTCTCTAGTAAAAATAATATTTTTAGAAATCCGACCGTTCGATCAAGCTGAATTTTTGTCAGCAGTCCTGTCTCGCCATTCGCTACAACATACTAAAATTTCAAGCGACTCCAATGGTCCGATCATCCGGAATAAAATTTTTAGTGTTTTTATCTAATTATAACTCTTTTCTTAATCAAACTCTTAATCCTTTACATGACAAAGGGTTTCCAGAATATCATTTAAGTCATCACTACATGCAATTTCTTATCTCAAACTGAGTTTTTCTTCCATACAATTCATCCTAATCATTCCTAAACCTATATGAAAGATGCATCAACGAAATAAGCAAGATAGACACTTGCCTGGGATTTTCAGAAATCTGGTTTGGTGTTGAATTTGGTGTGGTTGCGTTCCCCGTCTCGCGATCTACGCGTTGGCGGTGGCGGCGGTGCAAACGGTTGAGTTTTGAACCTCGGAATGCCTTGAGAGCTCTCTCCTCTCCTCTCCAATGGTCGTTCTAGTGTTCTGAGTTATCTAACCCTAGGAGATAACCTAAACATCTGATATAACCCCTTTAATTTTCGTGGGTTTAATTTTCGTGGGTTTAAACGCCCCGAGACCCAAATCAAACTCTCGGGTATACTTTTATTACTATCTCGACCCTTCCGGACGCGTTGGCGCACTCAAAACGACCATGCAGACAACTTATAAAATATTCACTTTTATTAATCCACATTTAGTCCCGACACGACACAGGCGCGTCCCGACTTAAATTTCCACAATTGTCATTTTATTCACATGTGACAATATTATAGAAATAAATCTCATATATTACTATACTCATCCAGTAATATGCAACAAATAATATATTCCCAATAATTACTAACTCTTGTCACGCTAGTAAATATTTAAAACAACATTTCGGATTAAAATTAAATTAATTTATCTCAATTAAATTTAATAAATTCTTAAATTTAAAAGCCATGAAAATACGGGGTATTAAAGCATCACGGCTCGCCAAAAACACAAGGATAGGAAGTAAGATCAGGCATCCATGCGGCGGAGTACCTGAGCAGATACAAGATGCATGCACAAAAAGAAATATTAACGGATCAGGGCTCGGTTATATATGATTACCAGATGAATAAAGAGTATGACAGTTATGAATGGTAAATCATGATGAAAAAGAAATAAGAATCTACCTACACAATTTAAAACATAAGCTAAGACACTTTAATTAACCATGAATCTAATTTAATTATGCAAGAGAATCAGAATAATTAACATTTAATTAAAAGCTTACATCATATATTTCCATTCCTTATTAGGAATATATAATTACAATTAAGCTCTTTATGGCTTTTATCCCAATTTCATGCCCTTCCTGGCATTTCATTCCTTATTAGGAATATAATCATCATCAAATGCTCTTTGTGGCATTTCATTGTGCCCTTTGTGGCACTTCATCATGCTCTTTATGGCATATCTCAATACATCAAGTCCCACTTGATTATGAATAGTTATATTTAAATACATATAACGATTCTAAGACCGCCCCTCCGGGTTTCTCCACTGGGCGCACCCCTAAATAACGATCATCTTCCAGACTCCTATCAAACAAGGCAGCCTGGGCACCTATCGCAACGTCGGGAAGCGGCCATATGCCTGCGGGAGAGTCATAACCACACTGGGAATTACCTCACCAGCGCAGAAAATATACAACAACGCTTATATGGCCTGGGACTATATCCACCCTGCATTCACTAGCCATGGGGCATCACCACACGCACGAAACTTCCCTTATGATGGCATTTAGAGAGGTGTGTTTAAGTAAATTAACATTTACCATATTTATGATTAAGTAAATTATCATTTACCATCATCATTACCATTTCCATTTTATTTTCAATTCCAAATTACGTTGTATGTTTCTTTTTATTCGAAGGCATACTCATTTACATTATTGTAAATAATTCACCTTATTATCTGGAGCCATACGATAAATTATATCGTCATTACAACCTCAAAAGAGTGAATAAACTCTTAATTATCTCCAAACATTTTAGGGTATTACTTTAAAACCCCAATACTATCATACCTCAAAGGAATGAATAAACTTTAAATTTATTCTCCCAACATTCGTTTATGGTGTTATTATGAACCATCAAGATTAACATAGCGTAATTGAGCTTCTAAAGTCTCCCAAACATAATACTATAACTCTTAGTTTTATAGTAATCAACTAAAAGAAAAGAATGCCCTATTATCAATAGGCATAACCCCGAAAAACCCCATATAAACCATTACTAATCTAGGGTAGTTCCCCTACTCATCTAGAACTCTAGGACTCTAAGTTTACTTCATTTAAGAAGGTTCCTAGTTCCTAAGCCTAAAGAAAAAGGAGAAAAATTGAGTTAAAAAAAATAACTCAAAAACAGCATGATTCCGAATCAATTCGCCCTAGGGCCGAATCGATTTGCCCTAGCGAATCGATTCGCCCAAACAGCGAATCGGTTCAGACGTAAGACCTGGGATTCTGGAAATTGCTGAATCGATTCGGCCTTAACCCGAATCGATTCGGGTACCCAGACCTGGGAACTGTCCCCTTAGGGAATCGATTCGCCCCTGCAGAAGGCCCAAGAAGGGGTTACGGGTTATAAACCCTAGTTTTTCCCCAAAACTTAAATCTCTTCAATTTTCACACACATCCAACATCATTAATCCACCTAAATCATCCTACATTATTATTAACTACAAATATCCACAATTTCATCGTCAAAAACTAGGATTAGGGTTTAAACACTATAAATTGCATTTTTGCTCCATAAAGACAAATACATAAATATCACACAAATTATTCATCTTAAATCACATATTAGCAAGTAGAAAACTTTCCTTAAGGTTGGAATCTCAGATTTCTTCTTAGTAGCAACAATCCAAGCTTCAATCTCTCTATTTTCTTCTTTTTCTCCCAAGTTCTCTTCTTCTCTCTTTCTCTCTTTTTTTTTCCTCTAAGTTTAAGACATAAAATGAGGAAATTAGGGGATTTGGAAGACTAAAATCGGGGCTTAAGTATAAAGTTCCCAACATAAGTGTTTAATACCACATTAAAATGACTCCCAATACGTGTTTACATTAAAACAGTCAAAAGTGCTCGGAACCTAAAAATACAATATGACACTTATTTTGACTGTCTCGGACATTCTGGGACTAACTACACCCTCTAAATTGGCATCCGAAAATTTTTATAAATTATTTCGAGTTCCAATTTCATTTAAACCATAATGTTATTTAAATACATGACACTATAAAACATGCAACATGAGAATATTTACCTACACATACGGTAAATATGCAACAATCTAGTAAATATTAACTTTCAGCTCCTAAAATTAATATTTACTCCAGTTCCAACATTTTATATAATTACCTTATGCGGTAAATTAATATAATGTTAGCCTCCTAAAAGTGAGGGTTATTACATACTCCCCCCCCTTATGAGGGAATTTTGCCCTCAAAATTCGGGCATACCCTATACGCAAAAAGGGTATACTATCTTAAACTATCATTCTATCGTCCTTAACAAACCCTCATTATTACAGCGTCCCAAAATGGACTTGGACTAAGGTCGTCACTATCGATCTCAATCTATAATCTTTGTGCTCTGGCATAGCACAAAGCGTTCCTCACCAACTATCAATTCTAACTTCCTACGGCGGAAGATGATAACCACGCGACTCGGCTTAAATAGTCTTACATCTTGAATTGCGTTACATCACACCTCAGGGGTACTCAAACCAATGCTAAATGGCTTAACCCCAACACTACTCAACTTCTCCTCGCATAGGCATAGCCTTTCAAGGCATATGGCTCAAAATCCCAATCCTTAAAGAATTGTTCCGGGATCGCTCCAAGTCCAAGGAACCAATTATTCACTGGCCTCATCCAACGAGTATGCAAATTACTCACCCGACTACACAAGGCCACTCACGGTGCCATAGCTTAGGAAATGATTCACAAGGCCACTCAAAAAGCCTAATTATTGTACGGGAAATTTTCATTCCATACAAGATACCGCCCCCGTCCATTTAGTTAGCCTAAGGAGTCCATTTAAGGTATGCCTTTCAGCCTTACGTTAACCTCCTCCATTCATACATCCACTTTGGGGTGGAAAGATATACTCCATTTCCATACGGTTCCCATTACTTCATGGAAAATTTACCAAACCTTTGACACGAATATCTAGTCTCGATCCACCACTATTGTTAGGCACTTCATACGGTTTTACCACCCCTCCATAAAATGTGGGGCGTACTCCCCTACATATCGTCCGCCCATAATGTCCGAAAAAGCAATGGTTTGGTCATACGATCAACAATTTTCTCAAATCTGATCATGACCAGAACGGTGCCGGTAATTAAATGAAAATTCCCGCTGATACTCCCTTCCTCGTTCCACCACTAGTCTCTTCACACTAGTAGGTGGAATGGTCAATCACAGACATGACTGCTCTTGTTACAAAGTCCTCCTAGTGATGCTTGTTTCGTTTGGCTTTTCATGCCATCGGAAATATCTCCGACGGGCTCCCTACTCGATGCATCTACCAGCTCAATCGCATTCCCTTAGCGAATGAGAAAATCCAATCAATAATACGTTATGAACTTCATACACCAACTTGATTTCTCCCCCAACATACTGCAACAACTTGTTGCTTGCGAGAAAGACTAGATTTCCTACCCAGGAAGTAGTGCCTCCCACACTTTAAGGTGATCACTACCACAATGAATTTTAATTCAAGCATGGGATAATACTTCCCACAAGTTTAAGTTTGTGAGACGCATAAACAACGGGTCCGTGCTCCACTATTATTACTCCCCATTCCTGGCAGAGACGTGTTCCTTAAATTCACCCCCAAACTTAACCACATGGACTCGGGAGTAAAAGTCAATTCATCCATTTTAATTCCCCAAAAGTTAGGTTACCAATGTAACACTTTAACTAGGAGAGGTCTCATCTCCATCGACCTAAGCTTCGAAATCTCTCGAGATTCCACACTTCTTGTTCCTAGGGATCTAATGCCCCTTAGAGTTAACCCACAACCTATTTATGGTCAACTCCCTATAGCCTTCCTAAATCAACATCACCTGCCCTAAAGGCCTTACATCCTAAAAATCCTAAGGTCAATCTATATATATCCTATCTAAGTCGTATACGTATAATACTAAGTATATCCCCGGTGCCCAAGACCTTTCTCAACTTTCGACATTCGCTCGGTTTCATGTGTGGGACGTCTCGCCGAAGCGAAATCCAAACAAGGAACCCTCCCGTTACACTACTACCTCGCATTGTCGGTCATCAAGATATAACGATCTAAGACACATGATCGGGACCGGTAAAAGTCTAACTCGCAACCCTATTAATAAGATTCTACTTCTATGTATTACCATGGCATAATTAAGGACTTCAATTAATAAGACATTTACTTTCTGTAAAGTCTTACAATTATTTATCTCATTATATACACAACTTGGCCTTCTCATCAAGGCATAACCATAAGTCTCAATTCGACTTCATATCTCAGTCTCCCTCGGATCGATCAGAGGAGAGAACTATATTCAGTGCTTCTATCTCACACTTTAATAGACCTTAATCACTCTACTACGTGATTCTCGGCTAAACCCTTTAACCCAAC
Source organism: Sambucus nigra (assembly GCA_949130495.1). Lineage (NCBI taxonomy): Eukaryota > Viridiplantae > Streptophyta > Magnoliopsida > Dipsacales > Adoxaceae > Sambucus > Sambucus nigra. The sequence continues at coordinate 70,328,843 of OX422211.1, read as the reverse complement.
TCTCAATCAACAAAATAAAATGAAATAAAAGAAAAGAAAAGAAAGAACATCATCTCTCCACTTCCAACGTCGTTGAGGTTCACGCGTGGAGCGTCCCGCAAAAGCGGAATCCAAACAAGGCACCCCTCCTATGCATTACTACTCAACCTTGTTGGTCGTGGAGATAAGGCATAACAACCACATACAATGCAAATAAGCAATGAAACTCTCAAACAAGTCAACACCTAATACCAGTAACACATACTAAACATACACATTTAAAATACTATCACTCGCCTCATAACGAGTGAAGAAAACATAAAATTTCCCTACCACGGAAGTCATATAATTACTCTATTTATAATAGCGTCGATACTATTACAAGCTCGATATACACACCCGAATCTAGAGCAAATACAATACTACTCTATCTTATCGTGGGGGATACACCACCCAATACAAAGGTGGAATTCCCACCAACATTCTTGCTAATCACTCCCGGTTAATACTAATGGTTCTCAAACATCGTATACGAGTCTTATCCGAACCAATATTACTTCCATCGACGTCCCAGCTAAACCTTTATTCCTGCCCTTGTTTTATCCAATCAGCATAATGAAAATGCGTGGTTCTTCCACGTCATAACCATTGTTCCGCCCCTAACTGCCAAAAAATTATCCACGTGACTCCCTTTCAGCATCTCAACAAAAGGTAACACGCTACCGGACTCCCCTTCCTTACACCAACCTTATTTTGGTGCACGGCCTCCCTAATCGTACAACTCTTTACTCACCGTCGGCCTCCGTCCGAACCTCACATGAGGATTTGATAATCCATCTTCTTATCAGTCCAGTTACTCTAGAGAAACTCGCTGTTTAAAATGTCCATCGGCTTTCTCCATGGGCAAAACTTCTTGCACCCACGAATATGATGACCACGTTCTCACCATCTCAGCACTACTCCTACGGGTGAAGGATTATCCTCCATCATACTTCAACGGGTGGCCCTTATCACGGGCTCTTTTCCGCTTCAATTTTAACATTGCTTGGAATCCCAAGCTTAGTACCACTCTCTAGTTCTAGCGATACACGAAAACCTATGTCTACTGTAATTAGTAGTTGCAGTAGCAAGATAAGGAAGTTATACAAAAATGGAGTGACCTCCAGAGCGGTCCTCATCCCCGACCACAAATTACAGTTCTTAGAAATCCTTCTCATGACGCCTTCGCGACGACCTTCCCTGGCGCCCTTCTTCAATCGACCTACCACTCTCACACGAATGCGCAAAAGATTCTATAGCTTCTACCTCATGGAAGAAGAACGAGATCTCATAAGAGAAATCAATGATCTTAATCATAAGGCTCTATGTCCAATCAAAAGCAACGCTGAAAATTTAAAGCATCCACACAGACCCCTAAGGACTCTAGAACCTGATGCTTTGATACCATCTGTGACAGCCTGCAATCCAAAATAGGGGGTGGCCAGCCCAATACTCCAAAATAACGAAATCATGGATGGAATTATTCTCAGCATCACAACAAAATAAGAAGTATACGGAATAACCACTCCTTATTTCAGAAAACGGGTTGTCAAAAATTTTGGTTTTAAAGTTAAGAAAAGAAAACAATTTTACAACCCAATAAAAAAGAAAGTGGAAATCCAAACGAAATTTTATTACATACACACAAATGTACAATAAGGGACCGAATATGCTGTCGATCAACAGTCTCATACAATGAATATTAAACGAGTTCAATAAATTACATAATACATTACATTAGACAATTAAAAACGTTTGGACCACGTGCCCGAGTAAAATACCCGATCTTAACTAGAGTGCAACAATGACGGCGTCTATTGCATTATGTCCCGTAATACCCGCAAAGCATCACGGCTTGCCAAAAACATCGGGATAGGAAGTCAGATCAGGCATCCATGCGGCGGAGTACCTGAGCGGATACAAGATGCATGCACAAAAAGAAATATGAACGGGTCAGGGCCCGGTTCTATATGATTACCAGATGAATAAAGAGTATGAAAGTTATGAATGGTAAATCATGATGAAAAAGAAATAAGAATCTACCTACACAATTTAAAACATAAGCTAAGACAATTTAATTAATCATGAATCTAATTTAATTATGCAAGAGAATAAGAATAATTAACATTTAATTAAAAGCTTACATCATATATTTCCATTCCTTATTAGGAATATATAATTACAATTAATCTCTTTATGGATTTTATCTCAATTTCATGCCCTTCTTGGCATTTCATTCCTTATCAGGAATATAATCATCAGCAAATGCTCTTTGTGGCATTTCATTATGCTCTTTGTGGAACTTCATCATTCTCTTTATGTCATATCTCAATGCATCAAGTCCCACTTGATTATGAATAGTTATATTTATATACATATAACGATTTTAAGACAACCCCTTCGAGTTTCTCCACTGGGCGCACCCCTAAATAACCATCATCTTCCAGACGCCTATCAAACATAGCAGCCTGGGCACCTATCGCAATGTCGGGAAGCGGCCATATGCCTGCGGGAGAGTCATAACCACACTGGGAATTACCTCACCAGCGTATAAAATATACAACAACGCTCATATGGCCTGGGACTATATCCACCCTGCATTCACTAGCCAGGGGGCATCACCACACGCATGAAACTTCCCTTATGATGGCATTTAGAGAGGCGTGTTTAAGTAAATTAGCATTTACCATATTTATGATTAAGTAAATTATCATTTACCATCATCATTACCATTTCCATTTCATTTTCAATTCCAAATTACGTTGTATGTTTCTTTTTATCCGAAACCATACTCATTTACATTGTAAATAATTCACCTTATTATCTGGAGCCATACGATAAATTATAGCGTCATTACAACCTCAAAAGAGTGAATAAACTCTTAATTGTCTCCAAACATTTTAGGGTATTACTTTAAAACCCCAATACTATCATACCTCAAAGGAATGAATAAACTTTAAATTTATTCTCCCAACATTCGTTTGTGGTGTTATTATGAACCATCAAGATTAACATAGCTCAATTGAGCTTCTAAAGTCTCCCAAACATAATACTATAACTCTTAGTTTTATAGTAATCAACTAGAAGAAAAGAATGCCCTATCATCAATAGGCATAACCCCGAAAAACCCCATATAAACCATTACTAATCTAGGGTAGTTCCCCTACTCATCTAGAACTCTAGGAATCTAAGTTTACTTCGTAGAAGAAGGTTCCTAGGTCCTAAGCCAAAAGAAAAAGGATAAAAATTGTGTTAAACAAATAACTCAAAAACAGCATGATTCTGAATCGATTCGCCCTAGGGCCGAATCGATTTGCCCTAGCGAATCGATTCTCCCAAACAGCGAATCGGTTCAGACATAAGACATGGGATTCTGCAAACTTGCAAATCGATTCGGCCTTAACCCGAATCGATTCGGGTACCTAGACCTGGGAACTGTCCCCTTAGCGAATCGATTCGCCCTAGGGGCCCAATTGATTCGCCCCTACAGAAGGCCCAAGAAGGGGTTACGGGTTATAAACCCTAACTTTTCCGCAAAACTTAAATCTCTTCCACTTTCACAGACATCCAACATCATTAATCCACCCCAAATCATTCTACATGATTATTAACTACAAATATCCACAATTTCATCATCAAAAACTAGGATTAGGGTTTAAACACTATAAATTCCATTTTTGCTCCATAAATACAAATACATAAATATCACACAAATTATTCATCTAAAATCACATATTAGAAAGTAGAAAACTTTCCTTAAGGTTGGAATCTCAAATTTCTTCTTGGTAGCAACAATCCAAGCTTCAATCTCTCTCTTTTCTTCTTTTTCTCCCAAGTTCTCTTCTTCTCTCTTTCTCTCTTTTTTTTCTCAAAGTTTAAGACATAAAATGAGGAAATTAGGGGATTTGGAAGACTAAAATCGAGGCTTAAGTCTAAAGTTCCCAACATAAGTGGTTAATACCACATTTAAATAACTCCCAATACGCTTTTACATTAAAACCATTCAAAAATACCAGGAACCCAAAAATACAATACGGCACTTATTTTGAGTGTCTCGGACATTCTGGGACTAACTACACCCTCTAAATTGGCATCCGGCAAATTTTATAAAGTATTTAGAGTTCCAATTTCATTTAAACCATAATGTCATTTAAAATACATGACACTATAAAACATGCAACATGAGATTATTTACCTACACATATGGTAAATATGCAACAATCTAGTAAATATTAACTTTAAACTCCTAAAATTAATATTTACTCCAGTTCCAACATTTTATATAATTACCTTATGCAGTAAATTAATATAAAATTAGCCTCCTAAAAGCGAGGGTTGTTACATCATCTTACGTTGATCGAATTCTCCTATAATAATAGTTATCAAACTAGTATCCAGACCACCCCATATGAAGCTCTGTTTGCCACTATGCTGGAATGAATCCAAAGAAAATCATACACATGGACACAAAATCATCACCAAAATCACATAAACGATATACCTTATTGTGCAAAGGTTACATTCAGCCCAGGGTCGATAAAAGAGTAATGCTGACACTCGCCAAAAGCCCTTAGAATTTCAAGTAAATAATCAAGTGTTCTTACGAGTATCTCTAAGAAAGAGGATAATCCGATTTGAAAAGAGAGGAAATTTTACCCCTCGCTATGTTGGTCCCTTTAAAATCATTGTATGTATTGGACCAGTAGCTTATCATCTTGAATTACCTCTCAAATTATCGAAACTCCATGACGTATTTCATGTTTCGCAATTGCAAAAGTATATCCCTGATCTAAGTCACATAATTACTTGGCAAGGTATCATAGTTGAACCCAACCACAAATTTAAGGAATATCCTATTCATATTCTCGACCAACAAGAAAAGATTATCCAACAAAAAACAATCCCACTAGTTAAAGTTCCTTGCTAGCGCAATGGCGCTGAAGAAGCAACATGGGAATTAGAAGATGTTATGAGATAGCAATATCCTGCACTTTTCCTTGGTAATTTTGAGGATGAAATTTGTTTTGTGGAAAAAAAATAATAAAACACCCTAATTAGCCCCTTCGTCGCTTATATAGATGAAAAGTCCAAATGAACCCTAAACTTTTACCAAATTACAAAAATACCCCTGAAGGAAAAATTGGGTTAACTTACACTTTCATATATAAATTGAACCCCAACATTCACTCAAAGTTTGACCAAATGACATATACTTTATAGGAATATCATGAACCAATCCGTTAGGTTTGAATAATTGCATATATGCCCCTACAATTTTATAAAAAAACTTAAAAGCCATAAGACCAATAGAAAAACTATTCAAGGACCCAAAATAAAACCTAAACTCATTTATCCTTTCCCCCCTGATGACATGGTACCAATTGGACTACCAACATGGGTTGTACCATGTGGGGTACCGATGGTACCAATTTACCATACATATAAGCCTGGGTGAAACTTGTGAAATTTCAGCCTCATCTTTACCTCAAAAACCACCAATCAAATCCTCACCACGAACCCTATAAATACCCTCCTTCACCTCGGTAAAAATCCATCCCAACTAAGAGATTTTTCGATGTAAAAATTTGAAAGTTTTTGCACATATGTTATTTTATGCATAAATGCTTATTTCTTTAATTTGGTTATGTTTCAACATTTATATATAATAGAATTATACATTTTTACGTGTTATTTAAGGTGTGTATGTGTAAGGGATGGTTCACCAAAAAATTCTAAATTCTAAATTTCTTCCAAATTAAATTATCTCTTACTAAATAAAACTTCAATTTGAGTACAAATGTATACAAACCAAATTTAAAGAAACTTAATTCAAGATTAACATGAATTTTTCTGATTTAATAATTCAAACTTAATTATAGTAAATTAAATTACCCGATTTAATTAAAAACCAATTACACTTGAAACCGATTTTATCTTGTTAAACCTAAGCATGCATATACATGAGAATTTGCAAGATAAAAATACATAATCGCAATGCCGCGATGTACGAGGAAAACCCACAACATGAAAAACCTCGGACGACCCAACCATAAGTCCACTAAGTACAAATTTAATACAAGGACACGACATAAGACTTAGTCAACCACTCGATGCCCTCGTAGGCCTTGACACTCTTCGTCCCTTCCATCTCTGCCTAGTGACAATGCACTAGTCCACCATGTCTCGAAGTTCACCAATGGGCAACTACTATTATCAAACATACGGAGTCCACCGTAGGTACACGAACGAATATGGAATCCTCTATTTGAAACAATCTCAATGATATAGAGAATAATAAACTCGGTGCCGAAAACTGAGCTCAAATATATATCATGTTAAAGCTTGGATTATAAAACAATTTGGGCATAAAAGTTGGTTTTTATCTTTAAAATTAAGCCATGAATTAAGATAAAATAAACTCTTGGAATTTTCAATACGTCGAACATATCCCATCATGTATATCGAATAATACCAAGATGCTGCTGACATCTACTCCATCCGGGATGAAATGAGGTGTCGATCATTCTCTAGCACCATAATCAACTCAGCCCAAATATACTACAACGATTTGCCTAGGGGACAGATCAAGAATTTTTAGCAATTGGATGACTTGTTTGTCAGTAATTTCTTCTTTGGCGCCAAGCTAGGAAAGCAAGTTTCCCACCTGCTCGGTGCCCATCAAAGGGCAGATAAGAGCACTCATGCGATTACATCAGTCGGTTCAACATTGAAAAGATGGAGGTAGTAGATTACAACGAGCCAACTGCCATCACAACCTTAATGAGTGGGTTGTGACTAGGCAAGCTATTCTGGGAATTAGCAAGGAGTCGCCTAAGACCATGATCGAACTTCTAGCTAAAACGGGAAAAATCATGAACACCAAAGAGGCGATAGAGGCCAAAGAGTCCGACGGATCGAAGCCCTCGACCGGCAAGATCAACGGGAAATAAGAACAAAAGGATAAAAGTGACGACAAGACGAGAAAGTACGATGAGTAAACGCCCCTTATGGTTGGAGTCCACCACATCCTGGAGGAAATTTAGGAAATCAAAGATCTCAGATGGTCAAAAAAGCTGAAGTTGCTGATAAAAAAGAGAGATAGAAGCAAGTATTATGAATTTCACATGGACCATGGCCACAATATAGACTGCTACATAGCTCTGAAGAATGACATTGAAGGTTTAATAAAAAGAGGAAAGTTGTCCAAGTATGTGGATAACGGTGGCCGATCAAACCCAGAAGAAGGCAAAGGCAGGAGACGGTCATAATCACCCTATCGGGGGGGGGGGGGGGGGGGGCGACAAGAAAAGGGCAAGGGATGACGACTGAGATAATGATCTGGATCTTCCTAAAAACTCCAAGGAACCCATATGCGATGTTGGCATGATAACCTTTGATTGTCATTCCATCCCCGAAGGTGGACCCAACGGAGGAAAAGACGTCACAAAAAGGAAGGCCTATCTCAATAAGGCCCAATCTTATGAACAAGCGCATGTCAACCTGACAGTGATCTTAGGAAATAGGCCACAAAAGGTGAAAAAAGACAAGTTAAGCGATAACTTATCAAAGGAAGACTTGTCGGGGGTGTTATACCCCCATGATAACCCTCTACTCATCACTATAGTCATCCAAGAAGGATGAGTAGTAAGGATACTGGTGGACAACGGAAGCTCTATAGACCTACTATTCTATAGTTGTTATAAGAAGTTAAAACTAGAGGATATGGAACTCACATCCTATCATCAGCCTCTGATCAGATTTTTAGGAGAAAGGGTATACCCCCTAGGAACGGTAGAATTAGAAGTTATGGTTGGCACCTGGACGATCAGTCGCATAAAAAAATACGGTTCTTTGTCCTTAATAAGAATGTGATCTCAACCTGCAGTGTTATCTTTGAAAGGATCGGTTTGAAAAAATTCGAAGCCGTCCCATCTACTGTACACCAATGTTTGAAATTTCCAACTCACTTCGGCATATGCGTCACTAAAGGAAAACAAAAGGTGGAGCCTAAAAGCTATTACATTTCAGCAGATCAGGAAGAACGAAAGAAGCTAACAACTACCTACCATATCAAGACCATCGCTACTCGAGATGGGGAAAAAGTGGTCAAGGGACAACCTGTCGAAGAAATTGAGACAGTCTTACTTGACGATAGCCACCCAGAGAGGACGGTACAAATCGGATCATCATTATATCCTCTTCTAAGGAAAAAGTTTATTAGCTTTATACGACAGCATAAAAAAATGTTCACTTGAAGTCACGAGGACATGTCAAGGATAGATCCCGACTTCATGTGCCATAAATTGAACGTGATACAAGGCACAAGACCAGCCAATAAGAAACGAAGGGTTTTTTATGCCAACAAAAATATCGCTCTTCACAAAGAAGTTCTCAAATTACATAAAGCTAACTTTATTGACGAAGCCATGTACCCGGAATGGCTAGCTAATGTGGTAATGGTACGAAAGAAGAATGATAAGTGGAGGATATACGTTGATTTCACCGACCTAAACAAAGATTACCCGAAAGATTATTTATCACTACCGAGGATTGATCAACTTATCGATCCCACAACAGGACATCAACTCCTCAATTTTATGGATGTATATTTTGATTATAACCAGATCAGAATGAAACCCTCTAGCAGAGAAAAAATATCCTGTATAACCCAATAAGGTACCTATTATTACAATACCAAGCCATCTAGCCTTAAAAATGCAGGCGCCACCTACCAGAGGTTGGTAAACAAAATCTTTGAAGACCAGATAGTGGTTAACATGGAAGTTTACATAGACGACATGCTCACCAAGAGCAAGGTGGTCGCTGATAACATTAAGAACCTCGGCCAGACCTTCGATAAATTAGAAAAGTATCAGATGAAGCTAAATCCTACCATATGTGTCTTAGAAGTGAAGGAAGGAATATTCTTATATTTTATTGTAAACGAGGGAGGAATTGAAGCCAATACTGACAAGATCGAGGCTCTTCTTAACATGAAATATCCAACGACAAAGAAGGAAGTACAAATACTAACTAGGAATGTGACAGGACTAAATAGGTTCATTTCCAGAGCCACTGACAAGTGCTTGCCTTTCTTCAAGGTGTTGCGAAAGTCATTCGAATGGAACGAGGAATGGAAAAACACTTTCATAGAATTGAAGCACTACATGGGATCCCCACCCCTCTTATCACGACCAGTTGTAAGGGAAACACATTACTTACATCTCTCTATATCCGAATTAGCCGTCAACTTGATGCTAGTGAGGTAAGAAGAAGGTGCTCAAAAATCAGTTTATTATACTAGCAGAGCCTACCAGGGGCTGAGGTCCGGTATTCGCAAATGGAAAAGATAGCGCTAGCACTGGCACTGAGGGAAGCCTCACGAAGGATGAAGCCATATTTCCAGGCTTACACTATAGTCTTCTATATTGAGTTACCTCTATGGAAAATCCTGCACAGACCTGAAAGACTTGTCATCTTATGGCGAGGGTAGTGGAATTGGGCGTGTACAATATTCGATACGAACTGAGGATTGTAATAAAAGGGCAGATATTGGCAGACTTCATTGCATAATTCACCTACGATGAAAAATCATCCAAGCATAATCCTCCAAGAGAGAGATTTACACCTAGTAAAAAACCACCATGCCCGAAAAAGGCCACAAGCCCGAAAACACAGAGAAGACTCCTCAAGGAGAGAGCTCACCCAAAGGAGATAAGGGATATAACAAAAAGTCCTAATGACTCTTTAAGTTTGAAAAAATGGAAGAAGGTGACTTCGCCCAATATTATCCAATGTGGAAGTTATACGTTGATGGATCTTCCTGTTCGGCAGGAAGTGGTGTCGGCATCATACTCGCCACACCAGATGATATAGTTGTGGAATACACCATATGCTTCCAGTTCAAAGCATCAAATAATAAGGTAGAATACGAGGCCCTTATCGCTGGTCTCGGCCTAGCCGCATCCATGAGCGTCGAGCACATCGCAGTACACAGTGACTCCCAACTAGTCGTCAACCAAATATGGGGAGTTTATGAACCTAGTGAGGAATCCATGGTAAAGTACTTGGCCATAGTTCGACATTGGTTAGGAGGATTCGTAGAAGCAAAAGTATTGAGAATCCCTAAGTTATAAAATGTATGAGCGAATGCCCTAGCTAGGTTAGCGTCAGTGACCAGAACATCATTAAGAATAATCATACCGATTGAAGTGCTTTCCCAGAGGAGCACTGAGCCAGCACCATAGCAAGTAGCAAAGATAAACCTGGGACCTTCCTGGATGGTCCCCATACGAGTATACAATGAAGAAGGAAAGCTTCCAGGAGACTCAAATGAAGCCAAAAAGTTACACTATAAAGAAGCCAAGTATGTCTCGGAAGTAGGATTACTATATAAGAGAGGGTACACCGTCTCACTTCTAAAATGTGTTCACCCAATAGAAGTCAACAAGCTCATTAAGGAGGTACACGAAGAATGTTGTGGATAATATTCGGCCAGAAGATCATTGGTTAAGTGAATAGTAACCCAAGGATACTAGTGGACAACTATAAAGGCTGATTGCATAGATTATGAGAAAAGATGTGATAAGTATCAAAGGTTTGTAAAGATCCACCATTTCCCAAGGTCTCCATTAACCCTGATTGTGTCACCCTGGCCATTCTCCATGTGGGGGATAAACATGGTTGGACCATTGTCGAGAAAAAAAGGATAATACAAGTACCTTATGATGGTGATAGATTACTTTACTAAGTGGGTAGAAGTTGATCCCTTAGTATAAATGCCTTATGAAAGGGTATTTCAGTTTATCTGGAAAATCATCATATACCGGTAGGGCATGCCCTTCGCATTTATCACTGATCATGGCATGTAGTTTGACAACTAAGACTTTGAAGACTACTGCACTAAATCCAATATTCAAAAACTAGACTCTGCACTCGGGCATCCATAGTGCAATTGGAAAACTGAGGTCACTAATAGGACGATCTTAGATGGAATAAAAAATATACTCGATGATGCAAAGGGGAACTGGATCAACGAGCTCCATATTTTTCTCTGGGCATACCAAACCACCCCACGAACAGCCATCGCAGAAACACCATACATGTTCGCCTTTGGCACAGAAGCAGTCGTCCCCACTGAGATAGGGCTCCCCAATCACAGAGTCCTTAATTTTTATTCCTTAATAAGTTATTTGGAAAAAAGGGTGGACCTCAATCTGATAGAGGAAGTTAGATAGAATGCAGTGCTGCGCGTGGACGCCTATCAGCATAGAGTGGCACGCGACTATAACCGTCGGGTAAAGACGAGCATGTTGAAAGAGGGGGACTATGCCCTTAAGAAAGTGATATAAAATAACAAGATAAAACCAAATTATAATGGACCATACATGGTAACCACCGTCGTCAGATTGTGGACTTACTGGATTGAAACGTTGAAGGGTGAGAAGTTCAAAAACCCTGGAATTCGGAGCATCTTAGGAAGTATTTCTAGCCTGATAGTTATTTTATTTATGTAGCAAGCACCATTTCAATTAATAAAACAATGTTATTCTCTTGTTTCATTAATTTTTTTACTCATATGATAAGCATATAAATGTGGCGCTGCGAAAAATAATCGCGTGAAGATAAAGGCGTTAGTTTACTGCATGACCTCATAGGATGCAAATAGTTGGACTTGAACAAACTTGTTTCCACAAGTATACCAAACTCTTGTATAACCCCACAGGTCACGAACGAGGTGGTAGGATACATATACTATCTCACAGGTCGCGAATAATATGGTCGGCTAAAAAAGTTGTATGACCTCATGGGTCGTGAATAGTTAAATGACCACACTCCTCGAGTTTGACCAAACCTTTGTATGACTTCATAGGCTACGAACGAGGTAGTTGTCTACGTTCGATGTATGGCATCATAGATCACAACACAATGTGGTCGACTAATATCTGTAGACCTCATAAGTCGTGAATAGTTATACTTGTATCAATTCACCATCATAGGTGCACTACCTAAAAGCTATGTACGACCTCACAGGTTGCGAACAAAAGCACCAAGTATTACCTCCAATAAAGAAATAAGATGTAAATAAACAAAGTTGTATTTTAAAGGGAATAAATGCAATAAGGATTATAACATAAAAAGGATGTTCAAAGTTACAGAAAGATTATCAGGCAAAAAAATTAGTCACACAAAAATACAGAGAAGATTATTAAATTCAAACATCAGTGGGTGGAGCATCACTCTCTTTTCCAACCAGGTTGGTCTCATCCTCGTCATCTCCTTGCCAGCCATTTATAATTTGATCGATGTCAGGGAAGTGAGTGGCCACCCTCTTTTTGGGCTCTTCCGACCCGTCCAAGAAGTAGCCCAAGCATTCAATGGTAAAGTCAGCTGACGACTTGAAGGCTTTAAAAGTAGCAGTACCAGTGCAGGCCAGAGTGTCCCGAGAAATTTGTAGATATTTTTTAAACTTCTCCCTTTCCTCTAAAAGGGCATCATTTAAGCTTTGGATTTTAGCATTATCATTATTGGACTTCTCCTTGAAAGCCACATTTGTTCCTCCATCTTGCTCAGCTCCTTGATTTTGGACATTAGTTGTCACTCCTTTTCCTTTAAATCCTCAGAAACTTTATCATAACTAGCTTTCAGCGTCTTGTTTTCCTCAGCAAGGTCATTGTAAGCTACATGATTAACCAATGATTTCTCTCACAATATGGTTCACGCCATGGAGGCCTAGGCAACAAAGGTAAGGCATCGTTAAAGTACGATGACAGGACACTTAAAAACCATAGACTATGGATCAATAAGAAATACATACCACATATAGTGGATGTTGGGCTAAAGTCCACATGGAATTCAGATCCGAGCAGCGTAAAAAATCAAAGTCCTTTACACGGCCCCAGTAGCCGAGTAGTTCCAAAGTATTCTTGGCATTGTAAAAGATAGAGCTCGGGTCAGATTTCAAGTCTTCATATGTGACCTTATCCTCAGGGTCAAAGTTAAACTTCATAACCTTCCCATAACGAGATGTGTGACCATGACTCGACTCGACTCTAGGCTCTGACGAACGACTAGTTCCCCTCAGAAGCTTGCTCAGGGGCTTCTTATCTTCTTCATCCTCCCTTGCCTTTTTTTCCTACTGAAAGCTCCATGGGGGCTTTCCCCTTGCCTTTAGTAGCTGCAGCAACTTCCTAACGTTGAGCGGTCTGGTCAGCTACCCTAGAGATGAAAGCCTGCTCGGCCTCTAGCCCTTATGTCTAGCCCCAGCACTCTTTTATCAAGCTTTAGTTAATGCTTTACGGTTGATGAAGCGCGATGCCATACCTAAAGTTTCCTCAGAAGGATATTCCTCCACAAATAGCAAAATAAGTTAACTTTTACATCAGTATGAACATCCACACTAGAAGAGACAACTAAGTAAAAGATCAATAAATTGACAACATAAGTTACCTACTTCTAAGTTACCTGCCCTATCAACAGACTGATCACTAGTATTAAAAGCAGTCTCTCTTTCCATCTAACCTTCTTGGGGACTTCAAATTCCAATGGGATCCTGCCACTAGGTGGAGTGTGATACCCAACAGCAATAAATTTCTCCATAAAAAATAGATCCTTGAAAGTGGGAGGTTTTTTTTCAGTATAACAACAACCTCGGCACAATAAATTAGCCAAAATGAGAAAATAAGAAGATGAAATAATTTGGAAAATCATTACCTATGTTATTGGGCCCATTCCATTCTCTAGGGACCCTACATGACATGTCCCGTTCATGGGACATAAACTTTCAATCTCCTTTTATAAACACATACAAGCCCTTACAACTGCGATTACTAGATTGAACTACCATGACCATTCTATTCTGAGGTTTCTGTGTAGAAAAATAATAATAACTAGGGGATTTAGCATTATCTTTCGAGACCTAAATATGTCCCCCGTCAAGTCAAATCCAGTCTTAAGTTTCCAAAACATCCTTGCCCCCAATATAGTCTTAAATGAGTTTGGAGGCAATTGAGTTAAAGCCATGTCGTAACCTCTCAGAATGGAGCGGATAATGGGATGAAGAGGAAGCCTTAATTCTACTTAGAGGGCCCACAAGGGAAGGTAAATCTCCTCTGAGTCTCGAATAGAATAATATCTCTCTAAAACATCGTGCATTCTGGTATGAATGGCTATGGGTAGGGCACATATCCCTCTTATTGCATCAAGCTCTTCCTCAGTTATGGTACATTGATACCAATGGGAATCTATCCTATCTAGATTATAGTTACTAAAAGACCCAACATGTTCCTCTTCTTCTTAATCTTCACTATCAGTCACAGCATAAGACCCCTCAACAGAAAAGTGGGGGCCTACACTTTTTGGTCTGTTATCTTCTGCCCTGTCCATAGCAGGCTCCTCAAAAAGGGGTTCAGGATTTAGGGGATCCATAGAGACCATGTTCACCAACTCACCCTCACCAATAGAAGGGACAAAACTAGGGGTTTCTAAAATAGGGGAATAAATGTAGGGAAGACCTGGGTCAATGGAAGAACCATATCTAGAAGGAGTGTTAGGGGTAAAATGAGGATGACCCGGCTCCTTCTCTCGTCTAATCACCTATAGAGGACAGGGAAACTTCCTCTCTGTGATACCAGGATACTCTGGCTTTAAACTTTGAGCAAACTCATAAACTCTTTGAATGTGAGGGGGAAATTCGTGCATTTTCTTAAATATTAAATCAACTAAACCTAGGCCAACCAAATCAATGGTCATCTACATGATGCTACCACCAGATAACAGCAAGAACCAATTAATAAAGAACCATAATGGTGAAACCCTAACTAAATCAATAAAGGCTTACCTGGTAAAATAATACAATGGGTGACAAACTATGAATAATGAAGGATGAATCTCTGAAGTATTTTGAAGAAGAAATAATTAAGCTTTCATAAATAATGGAAATGATGCTTAAGACTTTCTGTCTCTTCAACTCTGTGAAAATATTTGAAGTGAAGCAAATAAGGTAAGTGGCGTGTATTTATAGTATTTGATGAAATATTGAAGAGACACAATAAACAAAACGTCATCAAACCTATAAAAAATAGACAGAACAGTACAGAGTATTAGCGCGAGTGACCAGTTTCCATCATTACACAGAAGACCTTCAATTGATTGACATGTGTCCTTAATGTATCATGGAAAAGATTAAAGGAAATCTTTTCGGATTTGGGCCGACCATGATGAGCTAACCACCAATGGGCCAGTACGAGCATCACATAACACCTTTTCCATTCACTTAGCCTAGAATTGGGGAGTTCCTGCAAGAGATCTTGGGAGCTTTCCATTATACCTATATAGTCTCAACAGAGAATAATTTCTGAATAATCCAAGGGAATTAATAGAAGTGTTTGGCTTCTTACTCCAAGGAGGTCGTCTCATTACTGGACTGCTCGGCTTACCTGTTTAATATAAGATTGGACACGCGTGAATTCCTGTGAGCACTTACACACGAGAAATCTGTTACCTCATGATTATCCAGAATCTCATCATCGAATTTGTTTCGTACTTCAAGGAGTCCATATTTATTATGATAAACCTGTATCAAGATGTAACTGCCCGATTTATAAGGGCACTCCATCTCTCCCTTTGTAAATATCTGCAAATCACATATAAGTAGAGGAGGAATCTACAAAACTAGGGACACCTTTTTTTATACCTTCTCAAGACTAGAGTTGTATTATAAACCACGTCAATAAGTTCAATACCAAAGTAGTACCATCGTGGACATAGGTTTCCTCTCCAAGGTCCGAACCACGTAAAAATTATTGTGTTCTAACTGTCTTTCATCCCCATTCTTCATAATTCTTATTTTTCATAAATTCTCTCTCCCTATTATTTCTTGTCTCTATTTTTGGACATCAACAATCAATGACTTGAAGCCCTCATAAGTCTTACCTAATGAAAATGCAAGAGTCCACTACATCTCTAAGTCCACCAATAAGGCACTACTACCGTCAAACATACGGAGTCCACCATATGTACACCAACAAACACAGAATCCTTTGCTTGAAACAATCTTAAGGATATAGAGAATAATAAACCCGTAGCCAAACACTGATCTCAAACATATATCATATTGAAGTTTGAATTATAAAATAATTTGGGAGTAAAACTTTGTTTTTGTCTTGAAAATTAAGCCATGAATTAAGAAAAAAAACTCTTGGACTTTTCCAAAGGTTTTGCACTATTTGGAAGATGAAAAAAGTATCTGAGTAATGTTAACTCCCGCATTACATAAATGGTTGGAAAAAAGTAGTGGGAGGTTAAGAGAAAAATTGCATGAAAAAAACTATCATTTTTAAAAAAATTCTCCGATCATTCGAACGACATCCAATCACATTCAAATGACACTTCATACGAGATATCATCACAAGACAAAAGTGACCTCGCTAAATGGATCATTTGAACGACCACAAGTCTCATTCAAACAACCATGGAAAGTTGTTCTGACGACGTAGGAAAAATAAAATAAAAAATTGTGCAAAAATATAAAGTCATTTTAAAATATCTTAGAAAAAATTATAACACCCAATAATAAATTTCCAAGGCTCAACATAATATAAGCATTCATACCTAAGAGATCCTTCGGATGTTGATGACAAAAAGTCGGCACGAAACACGACATAGGATGTGATCGCTTCAACTTGGTCGCTACATCTTTAATAAAAAGTGTCATAGGCTTGAAAGGTCACAAATACAACTTTTATCCTATGACTCAAATAGTTTTGTCTAGAATTAAGCCGGTACATACAAATTGACTCAATTGGAAATTTGTCCTTACAGTGTGCATTCAAATGGCTCAAAAATCAAAAAACTTCATTCAAGCTTGAGCTTCAATGGTGGATTCTGCTTCCTTGACTTTGGACTAGTTTCAAAATGAGGAGAGTCGAGCGTAGGTTCTTAGGAACCTGGGTGCAAGTTTTAATTGAATAAAGAACAAGTTTTGATACCTCAAATCAAAGCTTGAAGTTTTCGAGCCTGGAATTTTCAGTAACTAAATTCAAGAGTTTTACTCGACCAAAATTCATCAAACCAGTCTTATTCTACTAGATTTTCAATGCAGAACAAAACCCTTATGATGCCGGAAGTAGAATCATAACTTTCGTTTACTTATATTTAGTTAAAAATTCACCATTTTTACATAAACTCAATAGCTCTATTTAGACCACCAAATGTTTTAAAACCAATATAATTGGATTCCGCTTCAAAAGTTATAAAAATTTCATTCAGGAATCAACGCAAAAGGATTTATAAAAGGTTTCAAATTTAAGGTCAAAGCTTTAAAACCCTAAATTCAAACTTTTTAAATTTATATATTATACCCTCCTAGTCAATTTTACACTAATACTTATTTCAATTTAATATCCTACTGCATCACATAAGCATTATTTTAGGCATATATGACCTATTTACACTCTCCATGATTTCAGACTACCCAATCAACCCCGTGAATTAGATGCACCAACACCCAAATTCATAGATTTCAATGTAGGTGATTTTAATTTCAATATTAGATAACTTAAACTTGTGTCTTTCAAATTACTGATTTTTATGTCACTTTTTTATGTTTCATTACTTAATATTTTAGTTATCCCTAAATCCCAATAAAATGCTATAGCCTACGACTTCAACAAAAGCTATTGAACTCTTATGTACAATTAATTGTACAACCTTGCAACCTATTATAAGTAATTGCATATCACCCTACAACTTATACCCTTATCAGTGAAACCCCAAGTAGCATACCTTATGATTCAGGGATCAGACCCAAGTTTACAACGACAATTCTAATTAGCATATAGGGCTCGAATGTTGAATGGCTTGTTTTTTATTTGCTACATACGTGTGAGTACTCTAGTTACGTGTGCCAAGCCATTGTTATTATTATCCCCCGGTGATTTGGGATTGTTTGTCCAAATGTATGTTATACTTAAGACGATATTGTGATGGTAAGTATACGCATTTGAAGCCCCTATAACTGATAATTTATGGGTTATCTTGTTATAGTTTGAACCCTTATCTTCATAACTTGATAAACAACTTATCATGTTACATTTCTCCATATTACTCATTTACATATCATTAGACTCCAGTATACCCCTGGCAGTTCTATGATATTTTAGTTTGTTTCCAGATTCTTTATGATATCAATATGAAATCCAATTACTCTTTAACAATACATTTTCTTCCATACCTTGTATAGAAATAATGTTATCTACTTGGCATGTGTGCTTAATTATTTTCCTTTCAGATGGATGACGCACATGAGGAAGATGATATACATCCCGCACGTTTGGACTTTTATTGTATATTACCTTAAAAAAATCTGTTTGGTTACGTACATATGGGTGGTAGAAAATAAAGATGGTAGTCCTCGTTGGAATATCTACACCGCTACTTATTGGCCCTTATGATTCTCAAATGTTTTCTACAAGTTTTATATTATGTATGACATGTATGCATAATTATGTATTTCCATTTATTTGAAAATCAGCTATGTTATAGGGTGCTAGGCATCCCCATAATAAAAAACTTACAATTTTCGCTACCTTAATTTTATTGTTGTATTTACTCTTACTCTTTACTTACCATTAAAAACATAAAATTCGCGAGTATGATATATACAAAATAAATAGTGATGTCATTTTCCACTGCAAGCAATTATAATGGAAAATATTATAATTTCATAATTAAATTTAATACCTTAAAATTATGTGGTATTACAGTCTCTTCCCCCCCCCCCCCCCCCCCCCCCAAACTGAGGAATTTCGTCCTTAAAATTTGAATTTATACCTAATTAGAATAACACTAGATATATCATCTGCATGACGTCCCCTCTCTACCATGTAGACTCGGCCCTGCTAGGGTGTCCCGACTGAACTCTAACTAATGGTATGACCTGCAATCGTAGAGTCTTTTATCTATGGTCAAGGATATGTTATTGTCGTTCCTCTTATCCCGCATCAGACTACATCTCAATCCGATCGAGGTTGATACATTGATAGGCATCTTGTCCGTCATAAACTTCCTCAACATTAATATGTGGAAACATCGTGTACCCGTTGAATATGGTTAGGTAAGGCCAATTGATACTCTAGTGAACCCACCCTATCCAGTATCACAAAAGGACCTGCGCAGTAGGAATCTAAATTCCCCTTGGATCTAAATCTGACCACTCCCTTAATTGAGGAGACCTTCAATATTCTTCCAAGCCCACGTCATCTTCATACTTTCTTGAATGAGTGCCACCTTCTATAAGGTTTCCCGAATAATGTCTAGTCATATCATCATGTGTTCTTATGACCCCAGCCAATAGCTCGATGAATTAAAGGTCGCCCGTATAATGCCTTGTAGGGTGTCATACAAATAATACGCTGATGAATATTATTGTAAGAAAACTCCACGAGATGTAAACGTTGATCCTAACTACCTTTGAGATCCAAGACACATGTTCAAAGTATGCCTTCCAAAATCTAGCTCACTTACTCAGTTTGGAGGTATGACTGAGGGTGAAATGTCGCATATAAATTTAGTTTTACCCCCATAGCCTATTGAAAAACCCTCTAAAAATGAGATACAAATGTATTGTTTGGGTCGAACATAATGTCATGAAGTACCCACGACTTTGTACCATCTCTGACACGAATAATATGGCATACTTCTCGGTGATGTAATCTACCTGCACTAGAAAGAAATGATTCACCTTCGTTAATCTATCGATGATGAACCAAATGGACTCATGAATTCTATAAGACCTCTACAATCCCACAATCAAGTTCATGGAGATGTTCTCCCACTTTCACTTGAGAATTTCCAAATGTTTTAATTCCCCCATTGTTCTTTGATGCTCCACATTTACTAGTTAACATGTGTAACATCTAGACACAAACTCCATAATATATCTCTTCCTCTATGTCCACTAATATGATATGAACATGTCCTAATACACCTTATCTCCTTCAGGATGAACCATGAATTATGAACTATGTGCCTCGAATAAAATTGCTATCTGCAACTCAAGAACCTCTGGTACAACTAACTATTCTCGATATCTCAATCATCCATTTGGATTGAATGAGAAATTAAGCACCCTGCCTGGTTCAAGATCTCACACCTTTTCTTGGCATAAGGAATCTAAAGATTGTGTCTGTATCACCAGTGTCACCATGTTCGGTGTAATAATCATAACTCCTAAAAAGGTTTCCTACTAATTCATATCATGGGAAGAACTCCTCTATGATGCCCATATATCTAGTAAAACATCCTCATATTCAACCTGTAAAGATTTTTAACATAATAGTCGATCTCCGACTTAACATATCTGCTACTACAATCATTTTCCCCCAGATTGTACTGAATCAAAAAGTGGTAATCCTTCACAAAATCTAGATATCCTCTCTGCCTCATATTCACATTCCTTGTAGTGAATAAATACTAGAGACTCTTATTATCAGAAAATAAGGTAAACCTCTCACCTAGTAGTTAATGTCGACAAATACGAAGGATAAAGACTATCTCCTTCGACTCTAAATCGTGAGTGGGTTATTTCCCTAATGAGGCTTAGGTTATCAAGAAGCATAAGCTATAGGCTTATCCTCATGCATTAACACTTCCTAACCCCTAGAGTGATACATATTTATACATTAAATAATCTATGCCACCCCATAGTAATGCAAGTACATGCACGATGGTGTGGTTCTCCTTGAAATCCTCAAATGCTCTCGAAAATTTACTCTCCAAACCAACGAAAATACCTTACTAGGATCTACCGAAATCCCATCATTAGATACAACATGATCCAATAACTAACGCTTTCGAAGCCTAACACAAATGCTCTGTATGATCCTCATTTGATCTAATACACTAAAATGCCTTCAATAAGCACGATGATAAACGGATCCAGGAATAGTTAGAAAATATGATTCATCATATTCATGAATACTGCTAGTGCATTGGTCAGTCCAAATAGTAGGGCCTCGAACTCATATGATCCATACCACGTCAAGAAATCCATATTTGAAATGTCCACTTCCCTAATATATAATCGATGATACCACGAGCGTGAATCAAACTTGGAAAATAATGTTGTGCCCCTCAACTGGTCGAACAGATCGTCGATACACGATAATGGATACTTATTTTATTTCGTGACCTTATTCAGCTCCCTATATTCCACACACAATTGGAGCAAATCGTTCTTCTTCTTCTTCTTCAGAAATAAGACCGGAGCTCCCTATGGAGACACATGCCTTGATATGAAACCCTAGCTCAATGACTGATGAATCTGTTCATATTGCTCTCGCATCTCAAAAGGAATGCCAACACTAAGGCTAAAACTAATATATGGTGTATATCTTCACATATAACTAAAAATCACAGATAATCCCATTCATCGAGCCTATACATAACTCGAAAAGAAAAACCTACCCAAAAATGACAAACAGAAAATCCTACACATGGTAGTCAATATAAATGTAAAATATAGCTATTGATCGATGCTCAATAAAATTCGATGGATTCTCCTCTAAAAGTCAACAAGTGGATAGACACCAAACTGACCAACCACATTATTGCGTCTCCATAATCACGATGTAAGGTAGCACTCCTTTCTGTCGGGGTATTCACATATAAGTAAAATCACAACGATATAAATTTCTATGTCTTTAAACCTTAGTGAAAGTACTACTAATAAAATAACGAGAACCCCTCGATATTAAAATAGGACTTGTGCATGTGGGTCATAACTAGAATCTTACCCATTCCCTGGTGGTACCCTCAATAATACAGATATCCCTAAAGCATCGACTAACTAAGTGGTCTAACTTTCCATGAGTGTAACAATTTCCTCTAAAGGAACTATCGAAATGATGGCCCAATAAGAGGCCTTGTTGACCTTATATATAGTTAATTTGGATATAACTAGACTTATCGGGCCTATTTTCATTAGCTCCGACCTCACTGGACATGCTCCACAGGTCAAAAATATCTCTAATTATATTCTTCTAGAAACTCTTAAGTTTTATTTCCTTGGAGTGGTCCCTGTAAAATAACAGGAGTTATTAGGTCTCAATGGTAATTCACTCAATAATCAGATAACATCGTATTAATCACTTATAAACACACTATTACAACTGAGTGGAGAAATACACGAAAGATTCAAACTATTAAAATCAATCATTAGTTAACTAATCATTGTATATGTTGAGGGTATATTCAAATCTTTATCATGTCTTGGAACAAAGGAGAACTTAGTAAAATGAGCATGTGTTGTATCTACAATATCCCCCCGCAAGTTGAGCATGTCAGGGGACATAAGTCCGGTATTGGTACGTAAAGAAAGAAATTGAGCTGAGGGAAGTGGTTTTGTGAGAATGTTTGCAAGCTGAGAAGAGGAAGGCATAAACTTGGTAACTAACTTGCCTTGAGATTTTTTTCTCGAAGAAAGTGATGGTCTAATTCTATATACTTTGTTCTAACATGTAAGACTGCATCGATAGTCATGTAAAGAGCACTAAGTTTGTCATATAGAAGAGAATGAGAGTGAGAAATTCTAATGCCTAAGTAATAAAGAAGATAAGAGAGCCATAGAAGCTCAGCGGTAGTAATGGCCAGTGATATGTAGTAATCCGCACGGCTGGAGCGAGTACCTGTAGGTTGCCTCTTAGATGCCCAGAAAATACAGTTGGCACCCAAAAAAATGCAATAGCCTAATGTAGAGCGGTGTGTAAGAGGACAGCCTGCCTAATCAGAGTCGAATAAACCATAAAGATTTGGAGAAGATTGGGCTAAAATATGAAGACCAAGATGAGAGGTTCCTTTAACAGCATGGGTGAGATTTGGGCGAGTGAGTGTCAAATATTGAAGGGCCCCAATAATGGATCTAAACTTTGAGGGGTCTACATTAGGAAGATTAGCAAAAAAAGGCCACGAGCTACTCAGACTTTGTAGCAATAGGTATAGCGACTGCTTTAAACTCAAGCATGTGACGTTTTTCCAAAAGGTGAGTGGCATACTGACTTTGATTGAGAAATAATCCACCAGAGAACGATTCAATTGAGATGCTAAGAAATAATAAAATCTCCCTAGGTCTTTAATAGAAAAAGTAGACCTTAATTGGTGAATGACTTGATCAAGTAAAGAGATAATGGAGCTAGTAACAAGAATATCATCAACATATACTAGCAGAATGCATTTAGCAGTAGTAGAGTGAAGAGTGAATAATGAAGAATCTGCTCTACTACAAAGAAAACTAATAAAAATTAAAAGAGACCTCGGTTCTTAAAACTAAGCTCTATGAGATTGCTAAGCCCGTAGATAGTTTTCTTCAGTTTACACACATAAGAAGGGAAATGTGGATTAACAAAACTAGGTGTTTGTTTCATGTATACAAGTTCTCCAGGATCTCCATGGAGAAATGCATTTTTGACATTAAGTTGTCTAATATCCCAATTAGATGAACTACTATAGAAAGAACAATTATAATAGTAGCATGTTTGATAATAGACTGAAGGTATCCATAAAATCAAGTCCCCCAATTTGTCTATAACCTTGTACCACCAATCATGAACTGTATCTATCAAGTGTTCCATCTACCTTGAGTTTATTTTTAAATACCCACTTGAATCTAATGAGATGAAAATTGGGTTCACGGGGAACTAATTCCCATGTTTGATTGTGTTCCAAGGCTACAAGGTCTTTATTCATAAATGAAACTCTATAAGGATGAATAAGAGCATCTCTGATATTTATAGGCTCAGACAAATGAAATTAGAGGCAAAAGGGAGCTACTGATTAGGCAAAAATTTAGCCTTTGATCGAGTGATCATAGGATGAGACTCTGGAGGTGGAATTGAAGGAGGATGCGGTTATCAAGAAAGAGGTAAATCAATGACCAACTGAATCCTAGTGGGGTTATAAATAGTGGGATTATGAGGGGAAGGAGATGGTGAGTCATGGGATGATTGAGGACTTGATAGGGAGTTTTGAGAAGAGTCAATAATAGGATCTTGTGGATCCAAGTTAATAGTGGGGATAGGAATAATTTCAGTTGGTGAAGCAACAACAGATGATGATAAATATTGTGAATCCAAGTTAGTATAGGAATAGGCATGGTTGGTGTAATGTTTGGAGGTGCATTTTCACTGGCAGTATCTTTAGGAGCATGAGTAAACTCAGAGAATGTGGTGAAATCAGTAGGATGGCCTTGGATTCCTATGTAGTGATCAGGAGTTACATATAGTAGAGTATTCTCATCAAAAACCACATGTTTAGATATATAAACTCTTATAGTTGATGGATTGTAACACTTGTATCCCTTATGAAAGGAGCTATAGCCAAAAAAGACACAAGCCTGAGTTTTTGGAAGAAATTTATATTGAGTTCTTCCTCTTAAATATGGAAAATTTCTACAGCCATACACCCTCAGAAACCCATAATCAGGTTGAGTACTATAAAGTTTAAAAAATTATGGTTGATTTTGAATTGCAATTGAGGGCAATCTATTGATTAAGAATACTGGAGTAAGAAAAATGTCTATCCAAAGATAAAAAGGAACTTTGTCATGAAATAGAAGTGTCAAACCAGTTTCAACTATATGTCTATGCTTCCTTTCAGACACTCCATTTTGTTCATGAGTTCTTGGGAAATATGCCTGATAATGTCATTTGAATCAAGATATTCAAAAAATTCTTCTTTGTTGTACTCACCTCCTGCACCACATTGGAAAACTTGATACTTTTGGAAAATTGAGTTTGCACAAATTTTTGGAATTTAACAAACACGGTAAAGAACTTAGATTTTTATTTAATGGGATAAATTCAAGTGAATATTGTGCAATCATCTACAGGCTAAACATAATATCTCATGTGATGTTAGGAATAAATTGGTGTAGGACCCCACAAATAACTGTGAATTTCTCAAAAGGAACATCACAAATTTTGTCATTCAAATTGAAGGGAAGTCTACAACTTTTATCAAGTTTACAACTAACACACACATGTGGCACCTTATTCCAACTACTAACATTCAAACAATGTGAATTACTAAAAAGATGAACAAAATTTGGACTAGGATGTCCACGTCTTTGGTGCCAGATATCACTAGAGCTACTAGACTTGCAACTAAACTCTCTACTTTGTATTACTGTGAGAGCTAGTACATTCTTCTCATCAAGAGACTAGAGTCCCTCCTTCTTATTACCTTTTTGCCAGGGTTTGCCTTGTCTTTTGATCCTTAATAGCAAAACCATCATTAGTAAACTCAATGTAATAACCATTATCCCTTATGAGTTTACCTATTGATGGCAAACATCTTATTCCGCCCCAAATGGGGCATATAAAACCGCACTTGCTTCTTTCTTTCTTCTTGTCATATTTGGTAAATGGATGACCTAGAAACATCTTTATATGGTTGTTTTGTGTACCCATAAGGATTGGTAACATAGTGGGTGTTGATATTGATAAGGTCAAAATTGTTTTTTCTTAATTTATATTAGTAACATAGTGGGTGTTAATATTGATAACGTCATAAATGTGATTGCTACATTTAGTATCATACGCACACAACATGACCAATAATGTCTTAATACTTGTACGACTAATTTGGTAATTGGTATGGGTAATAACGTAGGCACGGATGCAAATAATGTCGTAAACGTGACATGTACGAATAGTGTCATTGGTACAGAATGTAGGAGTAATGTATACGCACATATATAAGTGATGTCATTGATACTTATATTTTTACATGTCATATAACATACACGGGTGCAAATAGTGATGTAAGAAATGGTCATAACAAAATTTCTTAAAAACACGTTATGTCAATGCACCATAGTCTTTTGAGTCATATTAGTCTTACAATAAATAGATTTTAATAAATTTGTAACTTTATAAAAACTAATAAGATAAAATTATTTGTGAAATAGGCAATCCCCACCCACCCACCATATGGAGGGATGATGTTTTTATTCCTTTAAGTGTTCTAGATGGTGTATTATTATATCACACTCTCACATACTTTAATTTAATTTAATTACTCATTTTAATTTAAAATTTTAAAGTATACCCTAACATTTATAATTAAAACTCAAAATGTTTTTAAAATTATAAGAAATATAGTTACAATGACATCTCTTAATGTTTTAAAACTATAAAGATTAGGTTTCTCTTGACTTTGCCCCTAAGATAAAGTTATAATTAGACATAACTTCATACTTTTAAAAAATTAGACTTAACAGCCCGCATGTGCATCATCTCACTCGTACTTATGCATCAACTCGCTTGTACCTTTTGCATATGGGGGTTAAGTCTATTTTTTTAACGGAGACTTATGTCTAATTATGATATTATCTCAAGGAGAAAAGAAAAAAAACTAATATTAATAGGATGTGTCTCAAGCATACTACACATATATATGCCATATATTCACCCGCATGAGGCGTGTCATAAAACTAATTATAATTCGGGGTGTCAATTCATGTTTTTAGTAAATGAGCTAACATGACAAAAATTTCAATAGAATCACGGCACAACTTCATGTTTTTTTTACTAACATAAACACGACTCATTCAAAACACGAAGGACACCCAAACTCTTGATTTTTCTGTTGCTTCCTGTAGTTGTATGAATAATAATAGTTTTACAAGGATAAAACCCACATGCTTTGGGGATTTCACTTCCTGCACAGCTCCCCCTTCTCAAAGTGGTCCAAACTATCACACATTTAGTGTCGTAACCTCACACAACTTCTCCCTATTTATCCTCAACGTTTTGTTCTAGTTACTATATTCCTTTAAGAAATTTTAAAAATCTATTCCATGACTATATTTTTTTAACTTAAGTCATAAACCTATTTTCACACATAGTTAGACACAACTAGGCACAACAACAAAAATAAAAAACACAACTTACATGACAAAACATGAATAAAATGATTCATAATTTTGACACAAACATAATATTATATAATTTTCTATCAAAGATTCACGACACAAACACAATATTAAGTGTTAATTTTGAGTCAAATTCATCTCATCATGTCTAAAATTATCATACTTAATTACAACGATACAAAATTTAGCAGTGTCTTGGGGAGGGGTACAAGAGTTTTTGGTAGCACAATGATACATATATTTTAAATGCTGTTTTAAAGGATATGACAATTGAATCTCACCAAAAAGATAGGGCAGTTAAGGTGGAGGAATCAATAAGAAATGAAGAAAGTAGGTACAAGGTTAGTTGGTTGGTGATCCAGAGGCCAAAGCACATGGGAGCCTTTGTATTCTAGCTTGTCTGTCCATGTGCTTCACTAATTTGTGGGTTAGCATGGCCGGCGGGTCAATCATCAGCGTTTACTAAATCTCTCCAAACATTCCTGCAATTTAAATTTTGTCCTCCTCTATATGGACTATCTTTAGTTTTTTTCAATCACAGGATGTTTATCCTCTTATAAAATTCCAACTTTTATATTCAAATATAAGGGTAGGGATAATTAACAATGACTTTTCGTGGAATGGCCCTTAAAATTATTCAATACCTTAAAAGGGCAATGTAAAAAAAATTGTTAACATTTTCGTTATGTGTATGGGACAGTTAGGGGTGGTAAACGGACGGATACGAATCGGATACTATATTTTTCATATTCGTATCCGCTATCTGGATGCACAATCCGTATTCGTATCCGTATCCGCCCGGATAATTAAAACGACTATCCATTTCCGTATTCGCTCGGATACCTCGGATTCGGATAATATCCTTATCCGTTTAGACTGTTTAATCATCACAAAAAATAACTACTAAAATATCCAATCCAATCCAAATATATATATAACAAAATTACTAGCACCTAACATCAACGATTATGGCTTCCATAATAATAGTAGCATCCATATTGATAATATGACTTAAAGGTCTCAATATTTTACAACCATATAAGTTTAAAGCTATCCAAAAATAAATTACAGTAGCATTCCATAACAGTAGATATAAATATGCATCTTTTAGATTAAATCAAATTTATTCAGAATGATAACCTCATAAACTTTTTAGTCTTCAAAACATACTGATATTTTTATTTTTATAAGTATACATTTTTATTTTGTATATAGTATACATGTTGTTAACTTCAGCTCTCATCACAATCAAAACCATCTCTTTACTTTTTTGTTTCTCTACTACATTTATATATAATTAAGAAAACTAATGAACAAACACATGAACAATATATAAATACAACTATATATTTGCATTTTTATTTTGTATGTACCTATTATTGCTAACGTTCTGTTGCAAGAGGAGGGATGCAGAGCGGCAGAGTTGATACACAACGGAGGGGTTGATGAGAAGCGGTGGGGGGTTGTTGCGGTGGAGGGGGAGGTGGCGGAATGAGGGTTGTTTGTAGAGTGAAATGAGGGTTTCTTTTCTCTTGTTTTGTACGAAAGAGAAATGAAATGAAATTAAGATTTTTTTTTGTTTTGAGTGGAGTATATTTTCTTTAATGGGTATATGTTGTGTGTGATAGGGTGTATTGTAACTTTAGTATAACTCCATGATAATAGACTCAATAAAATAATTATACATGGCATTTTATAATATACCGAATAAAATAATAGCTTTAGGGTGTTTTTTATTTTGAGTGATATATGTGTTTATTTTGTTTTAGGGAATAAACGATTAAGATTTTTTTAATGTTATTTTATTAGTAATACTAATACTAATATTATTAGTAATAAATATTATAAACATATGTTTGACGGATACGGATATCCAGTAAAAAAGATACTCCGCAACGGATACGAATTATCCGTGTCAGATACTAGTGCTATCCGTATCCGTTTTCTCAGATATTTTTATAGAGTATCCATATTCGTATCCGTTTCCATTTTTTCAGATAAATATTCACAAATTCGGATTCGGATATCGAAAGGATGCGAATTTTCGAATATCCGTTTACAATCCTAGGGAACAATAATTTTGTTAGTCTTCAAAATTATTCAATACCCAAAATACCTTCCACCGTTAATTATTTTTGTATCACCTTCATTTTTAGGATAATCAACATTTCTTTTATAAAAATAGTTCCTATTTTAATTCTCCTTAATTAAACTTGTTTATTTTTGTAAGGAAATAACTCATTAACATTTTCATTATATTTATAGGACACACAAAAATTTTGCTATAAAATTATTCAATAAAAAAAAATTCATTCTACGTCTTAAAATACAATTGTTTTAGTATTCCCTTTCATTTTCTTATAACCATATTCATACATGAAAGAATAATCAATTTTTTATATATAAAATAGTCCTTATTTATTTGTTCATAATTAAAGTTTTTACTCGTTAAAAAAAAATTAATTACAGTTTGACCCCTTCAAAATTTCTCCCATTTTCACTTCACCACCCATACTTTGACCCCCTCAACTTATAAAAACGTGTCATTTTACCCTCCAAACACTAATAGTGTTATATTTTGAACGAAAATTGATCATGTGAGCTGCACATGAGAGTATTTTTGTCATACAACTTGTAAAAATGATCAACTTTTCATTCATCACTTAACACCGTTATGGTGGGGGATAGAATGATGCATTTTTAAAAATTGAAGTGGATAAGTTTAATAAATGAAAGTACAGGTCGTGAAGTCACAACATTTGGAAACTTAAAGGGTCAAAGTATAAATAACCCTCCTAGAAAAATCAATTTATCATTTATTTTTCTTTTAAAATATAGCCCCTATTTATTTTGCTTAGAATGAGATATTTTATTAAAAAAAATACTAAATCTCTTTTCTTTTAAAACATTGGACTAATTAAAATTTAATGTCACTGAACCTCCTGGTTGTCAATCCCCGAAATCGTGATCTGCAAATTAAAATTTGTAAATATTTCACTGCAAAGTAAAATGCAACAAACATTTTTCATAATTTAAAACTGCAATTTTTAGTTTACAATGTAAAACCCTTTGAGCTAAATGTCAACACTTACTATCTCCTTTTCTCAATTAAATTATAGGTCTAGAAACCTCACATTCACATAGGTAAAGATCTTTCAAACATTAATCAACTTATTTTTCTTCTTCTCAAATTTTGATGATATTTTAACTTTAGTTGAAAAGAAATATAAAAAAAAAGGATTGATGTACTGGTTTAATGTTTGAAGAAGAAGAAAAGGGAGAAAACGTTACATCATAAAAGAGATCAACTCACTGTAACCTTAAATTTTCTATATGTTTCATAGCTATGCAACCTTAAAACCTTCAGACAATCAATATTTTAACAACCATAACTCCAACATCATAGCACCATATTTTTGGTTTTTTTTTACTTTAATACATTATTAATCTTCGATTTCAGACTTAAATGCAAATTTATTTAAAAATTAAACTTTAATAGAAAATATCAAAATATTTGTTTAAGTGTTAAGTGTTAATAGCCACAAGGCATTTTGATTAATAATATTTTTAAAAGCCCAAAAATCTCTGAAATATAATTTTTTTAAAAAACTTAAAAGACTCGAATTAAAAAAAGTGTTTAAAAAAATCAAAATCCTTAAAAATAAAATTCTCTCACCCCCTCAAACCCACCGAACCCCTTCCCCCGGCAGACCCACCCACTCCAAAATCCAACCCCCCGGCTTGGATCTGCTTGTTGGAGAAGTGTTGGTCTTGGGGTTTAGTTTTTGAGTTCAGTTTTACCCGGTGGGTGGTTTTGTAAACACCAACTGGATTTTGTTATTATGGTTTTGATATGTGATTTTAATTTCATTATGTTGGTGCTTGTGATGTCAAAAAAGGAGATTTTTGTAAGCGTAAATATTTTAGCTTAGTCTTTTTATTTGTATTCATTTGCACTTTGGCATATTTGGCATATCCCATTACTAACCATCACGTACCGACATATCGAACTGAACTACAACATCCCCAAGTTCAAGACTTCTCTACTTTATGAAGATATAAATCTTTCAGAAGTTCAAATTTATTTATAGTTATATTGGGAGATGATCCAACGAGGGCGTACTGTTAGAACTCGTTATAAAATTATTCAAACGAGATTGCAGTCTCGTTCGAATGAACTGCAACGAGATATTATTCTCGTTCGAACGACTTTTATTTTCGTTCGAACAAGATTTTTGTCTCGAATTTTGTACTTGACCTATATATACCTGTTTCAAAAAGATTTTTATATAGACTTTTGAAATACGTAACCTGCATATCTGTTGCAAAAGTCCTCAAACTTTTTAGGTCTAAACACCTTTTATATTCATAAAATCATCCTCCCCGATATAATTGTGAATCCATTTGAAACCCTAGAAGTTTCATATATGATATATTCTTGTGGAGAGAGATCTCTACTGCTAAGCTTGTGACCCGAGGGATCACGGATGGAAAAAAAACGATGATCGGTGGATATTGAGGGTGGACTGCCACCTGTGGATGACTCTGGACTAAGTTGTATTCTTTAGAAGTTTAGTAAGTGGGTTGTCTTGTAAAACTTTCTAAAGAGCTACAATATAGGTTTTGCCCTCAAAAGGGATTTTTCTCATATTTGTGTGATTGCATGCGTAGTTAATTTATGTGATTGAAACTGTTACAATATGCAGATCTAATTTAATCATAAATTAAAAATTAGTAAAATTGGACTTGTGTTTGGGTTATTTAATTAAATAAGTTAATCCATTAAATCGTACTCACTCTCAAATTGGTATCAGAGAAGGTTACATAAAAATATTGTGTGATCTTTTTCTGCAAAAAAAATTTGATATCAATCTTTTTTATAATTTTTTATCATTAAAAAGCCGAGTTTTGATGGATAATGTGTATAATCGAATGCCTATCTTTGATGGTTTCAACTGTGCATATTGGAAAGCTACGAAGAGTCAAGCCTTAAAAGCCATTGATGAATGTGTTTAGTTAGTTTGGGAAAAAGGGTGGACACCACAGGGTGTTACCGTTGATAATGTCATTAGCCGTAAATTTGTCCCTCACTCGACAGAGGACGACTTTAAGTGGAGTAATTTTAACTCTCGCGGTAAGTGCTATTTTTAGAGCCGCCACCTCTGACAAGTTCCTCTGCATCATTACGTGCACCACATCTAAGGTAGCATGGGAAATCATTCAACTCACATATGAGGGTACCAACGTTGTAAAAGCTTTAAAGCTTCAAAATTTGAGCATCTAATTTGAGACAATTACCATGCTAGAGTTTGAGTATTTTGACTTTATGCACTTTTTTCGGACATAGTGATTTCTAATTTTAATTTGTGTGAGAAGATTCTTAAGACGAGATTTGTTAAGAAAATTTGAAGGTCACTCATTTCCTGCTTTATTCCTAAGGTCACCGTTCTTAATTCATTAGGGATGCTAGACATCCTTCGGTTAAAAGAACATGTAGGAGATATTCAAACGTATGAGATTGATATATTTTCTAAACTATTAAACCGAAAAAAGTAGGGATTGCTTTAAATACTCAAACTCAGAAAAGGAATAAAGAAAAAGTTTGTGAGCCCGAATCTGAAGTTGATTTTGATGATTTGGCCCTTTTTGCAAAAAAAAAAAATCAAAAAGTTTCTCAAATTTTTCGAAGAAAATTCTTCCAAAGAAAAGATTTTTGAGAAAAATAAACATAAGAATGAGGGCACAAGCAGGGGAGAGAAAGGGGGAGAGATAAGGTATTATGAGTATGACGGTAAAGGCCACAAGGCACATTAAATTTCCCACTAAGCTTAGGAGAAAGGACAAGAAAATTATGACTAAATCCACTCTTAGCGATAGTGACGTTGAGTCGGTTGATCCGGGGGGAGAATCACCACATGAAACATGATTTTTGTTCATTAATAGTCACGTTAGCTCTTCTAGTGTATCCCATGCCGATGAGGGCAGATCTAAACATTGAAGCCTCAATGATGTTTCGATTCATTCTGGAGCTAGTGAGTGTGAGGAAGAGAATATGAGTGAGGGAGAAGGTGATCTCCAAAAGGCATTTAGTGATCTTTACACAAATACCTTGAAAATGAAAAAGATAAATAATTTTTCTTTTCTTAGGGTGTTAGATTTGGAAAAGGAGATAAAATTTTTAAGAGAGTGTGAGGCATCGGTGAGTCAACTCTAGAAGGTGAAGATTTTCTTATGTGAGCAGTTGATCATTTTAGGGAGGGAAAAGACCGATTTGACCAATATTGTGGCTAGTCTTATGGGAGATCTTCAATTTTCATTGGAGACTCGTAAAAAACTTGAAGCCCGTGTATCCCAACTCAAGAGAAATCTCGAACGTGCTTAGGAGGTCAAGGTCACTTTAGTAAACATATATAATGTTGAAAAGATGATCCTCGGTCCCGCATTAGGTAATGTTAATAGTTAAGGAAAAGGTTATGACGGTGTGTCCACTTATCATGCTGAACCCGAGCCAGTTCTCGAGTTTGTGTTGGATCCTTATACCCCTCAACCTGACCCGTATAGGAGAGCTCTCCCTACTCTTTTTGAGAAAGGTGGACCCAAGTACATGTATGTTTGTTCCCATTACAAACAAAGAGGTTACCTTATAGAATATTACTTTAAGCTAGGGAGAGTGTCTTAAATGTATGTTCCCCGATTTGCTTCCACACGAATTCCCATACACACTCCCACTCATGTTACTCCACATGCTCCCACACATAATCGTAGAGATTTTGAGAGTTTTCAAGAGCATGTAGAGTATTTAGTCAAGACTTCACAAAATTTAAAGGAGGAATTTCTTCGGAAGTCATCTCCTTTTGAGAACTCCTCTGTGCTTAATGATTGAGGTTTAGACTTGTTTCCAGAATAGGATGATTTTCATGCTCATATCTTTTATCCGTATTACTAGTGTGTACTATCATTATATTTATATTTTTTTGAAAAATCCAATAAAGAGTTTTGTTTTTTTTTTCTAAAAATTTTGAAAATATACAAAAAGATTTTTAGTTTTTGAGAAAAAGGTAAAAAAGGCAAAAAGATTTTATTTTGATAAAATATTTGAAAAAAAGACAAAAAAAGTTTTGAAATTTTTTTCTACACCTTATATGGATGAACATTTAAGATGTCCAAATCACCCATTCATTCAATATCCATGTGACTATTTTGTAGTGTTTTTGAGACATGACATCATTTCATATATGTGCTTAATAATGTCTGGAGTCATTATGTTGTGAGGTGAAATTTATGTACTACATGTTTGACTCCTTGTCTCTGTAATACCCCGTAATTTTTTTGATTTTATTTAATAAGATTAATTAAATTAAATGAGAATTAATTAGAAATTAATCCGAATTTAAATTCTAGCAAGATGTGAGTTGGTATATGGTTATGATAATAAATGATGAATATTACTGGATATATGTGGTAACATATGATTGTTAAATTTATTAAAATTGTCGCGAGTCATAAATACGACAATTCGAGAAATTTAGTTGGAACGCGCGTGTCAGTCGCGTCAGAAATTAATTTAATGAGATTTACAAGTAAATTATAATTCGATCATCCATATGGTGGTTTTGAGTGTGCTAACGTGTCCGGAGAGGTCTAAATATTTAGATAACACTAGATGGGAGTTTAGTTTGGCTCCTGGGGCATTTCTATGCCAAATCGGTAACCCAGAAGGGTATTTTAGTCATTTTAAATTTTAAGGAATTTAGACACACGAATTTTAGGGTTTATTTAACAATTATTATGAGGGCCATTAGGGCCATTATCAGCCAAAAATCAAGAGTGGTCAACGTGAGTCAGAGGAGAGGTTACAAAAGGGCTTCCAAAGCCATAACCACCATCCGCAACCAAAATCCATCGGATTTGTCACCGGAGAGAGAGGGAGAACCAACCATTTTTGCCACCAGAATATCAGAACACCATTTATAAGGCAAGTGATTTGATTTCAATTAATTTCAGTGAATATATCATCCATGCTAGTGTAGGATTATAGGATAACGTTGAAAAATGATGAATACTCATGGAAATTTGGAGAATAAACCTAAATCTTGGATAGGACTTGCATGTAGAATAGTTTGGAAAATTATTCAGTAGCACAACCATAACCGTAGATAAATAAAAAATGAATTTGGAAGAGAAACATGATGATTCTTGATGAAATAGAAGAAAATAGGATTTTTTGGATATTATGAAGATTTAATCAGAAAAAGGTTAATTGTTCATTTTTTAAAGGTTTTGGAACGTTAGAAATCATGTAATTAGGTTGTATAATGATCCCTTATACTTACATTAGAATTTATGATCATGTAATGGCATTTTGGGACAAATCAGGGACTGAAAAACTAAAAAACCCGTAACTTGCAACTGCTTGATCGATCGATCAACATTCATAGTCGATTGATCAACATCATCGATCGATCGACATTCATGATTGATCGATCGACCTCCCCAGAAATTGTGATATTTTTTCCTTTTTGAGTTTATCCAATTCCGACCCTTGTAAATTATTGATAAGGACCTTGTGAACACATTTAAGTTTAATGAGGACCAGTAGGGGTGTATATAGAAACCGGATTATATCAAAATTGAATTGGGACTTTATGTTAGACTTAATAGGGTCAAACGAGTGAAATGCTATTGGAGATGTCGGAAAAAGGAATTAAATCTATGTAGTTGATAATTTAAGGTTAGAGACAGAAATATGGACCCTAAGATTAATGAATTAAAATATGGGAATAATAGGAGGCTTAGTAACCTTCTTGGTTAGGTTTTAAGTACTTAAACTATACGACGCGAGACGTATCGGCAAGATATATGATATACCATCTAAAAATATGAAAGTGTACAAAATTGAATAACGGTATAGGGTTGAGAACGTACCTTTAATAATATTATAAGTTATCTAAGTTGTGTGAATGCTTAGTGTATTAATTATTATGTGTATAGCATACCTACCATACTTGCTATCACGAGAGGTCAACTTTTGGAACAGGACCATCTAATCTTTGTGAGCCTAAGGGGGGATTTAGATTGGTACCTTAAGGACATAGGACTGTGAATGGTTTATTTGTGAGTTAATAAGTCAGCTGACCATGGGAGCGTAGGTATGTGCGTGACCCATGGGTATGTGACTATGTTCACCTCCATTATGTGTGATTTTGCTTATTGAAACGGTTCCTGAGAGATGTGGAATACGTAGTCCTTATGTACATGATGTACCAGGATTCGATAGCAGAGTATGTGTGCACCACAGCTTAGCCTAGGGGTGCCATATTTTGTATATTTTTGCTGAGAATAATATACTTGTGGTTTTAATGAACTCGTATGTTAAAGTGTGGATATAAATTATTAGGACATTTTTTTAATGGAATTTAATACGGAGAATTTCCTATCGTAACTGTTACACATTCAAGTGATTAATGAAAGAGTGAGGTATACGTAGGTTATATTAGAATGTTATAAATAAAATCCCTTATTAATGTGAGGATAAAACGATAGACAGACTAGTTATTTAGTGGCATAACTAGGACGGGTTAAGGACACACGTTAGGCGTGCACAATAATTGAGGGGTGAGGAACTCATGTGAGGGCAAGCAACTAACATGTATTTAATATTTACTGTTTAATGAAATTAAACACTTGCTATATTTTTAAAATGTTTTCACCTCGGGCTCTGACCCGTTTGCTTTCAAAACTATTTTCTTGTAAAAACCTTTTAGGTGACCAGCCACTGGGACGCCAAGCTTAGGAGTTCCATTCCTTTGACGTGCTGTAGCTACTGTGGAAGTTACAGAACCTCGATAGTAGACACCTCCACATTCTACAATGATTATATTTCAGATTTATTCATCAGTTAGGTCATGTCGTCCCTTTTCTTTAGATACAGCTTTATTGTACTTTCAATTTTCATTTCAGTTTTGGAGTTCATTAACTTATTTTTCAAACTTGATATTTGGTTTTATTCAGTATTTGGATTATTCAGAGAAGTGTTACTCGAGACTCATTTATTATTCCATTTATATTTAGTTGTGACTGTAATGTGCTTGTGGTATCACTAGCAAATAATTTAATTGGTTGCATGTTAATCTCATTTAAATAAAATTTGGTAACTCACTTTTTAAATATTAGGTTGCTAGTAATTGTTTAAAAAATGTTTTCGACGGTGATGCTATGAACTGAATCAACTTGACATTTTGTATTAATTTGAATAAAGGAGTAGCTACCCGGTATTTAATTAGTCGGGGTGTCACACTCTCCTTTAATGCACACGAGCATGGGTTATTTGAATATTACACTTACTTGTCACTTGTCGATTATAGTGTTTTCATCTCAATTTCACCTTAAATCCCACCAAATATAAAAACGAGATAAAAAGTTATGCATGTAAGAACCATTGCCCGGATTTAAATCAATTTTTTAAAGAATTTGTTAAATATTAAGCAATGGAAAGGGGCCATGAAAGATAAAATATTTGCGTTAAAAGTCACCATTTGCAATGAAAAGAGCCTAAAAAAATTAAAGGCACATAAAAATAGAAGTGTCAGGGAAATTTTTTATCAATGCTTCGCTACACATGAGAATTAATTTCTTTAAAAATGATTGAGAGTATTCTTAGTGATGTGAGATTTTGAGGGAGTTAAGTTAAAGATTAATGAGTTTTCACAAACTAAATAAATTTTAAAAAAAATTACATATTTTTAGGCATCATTGGTGTGAAAATCACTTACGTTCTTGATTTATTGATTAGGTTAAGTCAATTTTACATAAGTTCACCACTTTTACACCTAAGGTAGACTTTGAGATTTTTCATTAGTGGTATCTCAGTCCTTCATCCACATGAATTATGATCGTTTATAGTTATTAACCTATGGAATATGTTCACACCCCTACATCCCGCTTTCATGATTCGGGTATTTTTGTGTTAATTCATGGTGTGTTGTATTTGTAAAATCTCATTTTCGAGAAAAAAAAATAAAAATTATAAAAATAGTTGGCAAAGCATTTGAGATTATCATTCCATATGCGTTATTATATATCTTTGTGATGATATCTTACTTCTTATATGCGATACTTTAAATTTCATGTTTAGATTTTACTCCGTTGTTTATTTCGGACAAAAGGGGGAGAACAAATTAAGGGGAAGAGTTCGATTTGTGGAAGAACGCATTACGAGTTTTTATTTTCTATTTCAGTTTTATGCATCAGGGGTATTTCTTTGCTTCATATGTGTAGGTATCTAAAAGTAAGAACAAATTACACTAGAAGAAGACAAAGTTGCCCAAGGGGAGAACAAGATGAGATTGAAGACAAAGTTTCACTATGCCATTCCATTTCTAGGGTTTGGGAAGGGTGTTGGATTTTTGTCATGGAGGGGTAATTTTTGTAATTTGTGTTTCGGTTAGTTTTGTAACGGAATAGACAAAGGGAGAAATTTGTAAGCGTAAATATTTTATCTTAGGGATTTTATTTGTCTTTATATGTACTTTGGCATATTTGGCCTATACCTTCACGCACCGAAACGTCGAATCGAACTCCAACATTGCCAAGTTCAATACGTCTCTACTTTAACAAGGTATAAATATTTTAGGAGTTCGAATTTATTTATAGTTATATTTGGGATATGTCTTTTTATAAGAATCAAGGTTATTTTTTTTAGTTTTAAAAATATTTTTTTCGATTGACCTCGTTTAAACGAGAAGCCAATCTCATTCGAATGATATGTCAATTTCGTTAGAAGGCTCATTTGAAAACTACATCAAACGAACATCTAATGAGGTCTTACTATTAGAATTCGTCTGAAGCTCGTTGGAATCTTGGCCAAACGAGATTGCATTCTTGTTCGAACGAACTGCCGAATTCGTTCAAATAAGATGCTATTCTCGTTCGAACGACTTCTATTTTCATTCGAACAAGATCGACTCCTCGAATTTTGTGCTCGATCTATATATACCTGTTTTGAAAATATTTTTAAAGAGACTTGAAAAACCATAACCTGCATATCTTCTGCAAAAGTCCTCAAACTTTTTAGGTCTAAACACCTTTGTTGATTCACAAAATCATCCTCCCTAATATAATTGTGAATCTATTTGAAACCCTAGAAGTTTCATACCTTATATATTCTTGTGGAGTGAGATTTCTACTGCTGACCTTGTGACCCGAAGGAACACAACTAAAAAAAGGAAGAAAAGTTTATTGGTGGATACCGAGAGTGGACGACCACCTGTGGACGACTCTGGACTGAGCCGTAATTTTAGAAGTTTTATAAGTAGGTTGTCTTGTAAAACTTTCAAAAATGTTGAAATATAGGTCTGAAAATGGATTTTTCCTCAAATCTGTATGATTGCATGCGTAGTTAATTTCTGTGATTAGAATTGTTATCATATGCAAATCTAATTTAATCAGAAATTAAAATTTGGTAAAATTGAACTTGTGTTTGGGGAATTTAATTAATTAAGTCAATCCATTAGATCGTGCACAATCAATTTTGGTTGTTGTCTTAGCTGGTGGGGGGTTGTGTGTGTAAGAAGAGAGAGAATGGAGGAAGATTGTCGGAGATAATTCTTTGAGGGCTAGGGCTACAGAGAGTGGGGGCTGGGTTGTGGTGGGATGATACAAGAGGTGTCGAAAATGGGGGTTAAAGTTATTATATGTGGGTGATAGTGAGGAGGTTTCAGATGTT
This sequence comes from Sambucus nigra, assembly GCA_949130495.1. NCBI lineage: Eukaryota > Viridiplantae > Streptophyta > Magnoliopsida > Dipsacales > Adoxaceae > Sambucus > Sambucus nigra. The sequence continues at coordinate 70,289,172 of OX422211.1, read as the reverse complement.
AAATAGAGAGAGAGGAGAGTGTGGGTGGGAGTTCTGGTGGGCGTGGTTATCGTATGAGGAGGGATGTTGAAGAGGGTGGTTTTCGATGTGGGGTGTGTTGGGGGGAGGATTGTTCAAGACGAAGTTTTTTCTTTTTTTCAGCTTTTTTGAATTCTTTTTAACTTCTTATGCATTTTATTTTTATTTTTCACTTTTTTAATCATTTCCTTGGATTTTAAAATTATTTTAACTTAAAATGCCACGTGTCAGTTAAGTCATATGGATTTTCTAACATTTTTTATTAAAGTCTAAATTTTAAATATATAATTCTAAAATTGAAGCTTAGTAACGTATTAAAGTAAAAAAAGTCGTGTTTTTTTATTAGATCTGAGGGATCTGAAATCCGTACCTACTGGCGTTCTAAAGAAAGAAAGGTGGTACCGGAGAGGAAGACGACGTCGGAGATAAGTGGTGATAGCAGTCGGAGGGTGCCGCCACTGAGAGGCGGTGTTGGAGGTTGTGGTCATTGGAGGAAGTGTTGTGGGTTGTTGCATTTTGGATTTTCTAAACCAATGTGAGAGAAAAAGTGATAGAGATGGGTAGTGAAGCTATATGTGTGGCGGGTGATTCAAAAGAAGGGGTATTTTACGAAGTGAAATATTTTTGGGACTATTTTCCTATAAAAAAAATAATGTTGAGTGTCTTATTTGTACTATATGATTATTGATAAGTCCTTTTTCACAAAAACTTACTAAAAATTGAGTATTCTGTGTAATTGTATTTTTACTGAATAAAGATAATGGATGTTAGACTGCAAAAAAATGATAGTGCAAATTTAATTTTTTATTTTGATGAAGGAGCAGCTGTGATTGTACTCATGAGACTGTGTTATCTTGATCTTAATGGAATATTTATATAATTTAGTATCCAATATACACGAGTCCAAATTTTAGCTTATTATCCTAAACATGCATCTAGGTGATAAAGTAGATAAATTTAATCATGCATTCAACAAAGGAAAATTAAGGAAAAACCCTTTCAACCTTTTTCATTCAGCACTTTAGAGAGTTTACAAGATTATCTACTTACAAATTACTTGATAACCTCTACAAGTATAATGTGCAGTGCCATCACAAATCTCTAAAGAATACAACTTCATCTAGATTCGTCCATATGAAACCTTCCACGCTCCGTATCCACCGATCAGCCTTCGTCATCAGCAATGAATTCCCTCCAGTATCATAAGATTAACCGTGAAAAAACTCTTTCCACAAGAGCTATATGTCAGATACAACCTATAGGGTTTAAACTTGATTCACTCAAATAAATTATTGGGATGTTGATTTATGAATCAAAAAAGGTTTTATCAAAACAAAAATTTGAAAACTTTTGTAAAGGATATGCAGAAATATTTTTGGCAAAAGTCTTAACAAAAAAAACACGAAATATGTATATATAGGATGAACACAAATTTTGAGGCAGTGGACTCATTCGAACGAAATTCAAGGCTCGTTTGAATGAGAAACGACTCTCCTTTGAACGACACCAAGGTTGTTTGGAAGAAAACCTAATATTGTTAGAAGTAATATTTCAATATGCTTCGAACTTGCCAAAACAGTATGCCCTTGGCTAAAAGATCGATTCATAAAACCTTCAAACGGCCCTTTCTAACGATGTTGCAATGTCGTTTGAATGAGATTCTCATCTCATTTGAATGATATGCACACGTTTTGAAAAAAAAATTAAATCTAGAAAAATGCCTCGATTGTAAATAAAAAAGATGTTTCCAGTTTTAATAAAAATGAACATCCCAAAATAAATTTAAGGAATAAATTTAAACTTAATAGCAATATACCTTCAAAGTAAGGAGATGCTTGAATGTTGGAGATATTAGATCTTTGGACTTCGTCCTGGCTGGAATCAATCGGTAGCGGGATATGCCAAAAACTTATGTAAGCCTAAGCTTTTTGAGAAATGAGAGAAAATATGCCCTTACAAATCTCCCGCTTTTTGACTGTTTCGTTACAAACATAAAATCCAAATTACAAATAAATTCCCTAATCCAAATACAATATATTAATACCCTCCCAAACCCTAAAATGGATAAGTACAAATATAAAGATGTCTTTAAAATAAAGTCTTCAAATCTCCACTTTTCTTGGACTTCTCCTGGGTACTTTGTCTTCATTGAGTGTAATATAAATATGATCTTCCAAAAGTACCTACACACATGAAACAAAACAAATACCCCATATTTCATCGAGTTTGAAATATATCAAATAAAATGCATAAAGATATGAAAATCTCCCCCATAAATCAAACTCTCTCTCGTAATTTGTTCTCCCCCTTTATTTTTTCGAAATAGACAAGGAGTGGAAACTAAACATGGAATATAGGGAACATCATCAAGGACAAAAAGATATCATCACAACAAGATATGAAAGAAGAATGCAATGATAATCTCAAAGGTTTCACAAACTATTTTTGAATTATTTTCAAGTAAAAAAATTTACAAAAACAACACACCATGGAGAAACACTAAAATAACCAAATTATGGAAACAGAATGTAGGGGTGTGAACACATTCTATTGGTTAATCAACGTATATAATCATAACATATGTGCACAAAGGAATGAGACACCGCTAACTCAAGATCTCAAAGTCTACCTTAGGTATAAAAATGGTGAACTCAAGTAACATTGACTTAACCTTATCAACTAATTAAATTCATAAGTGATTTCCACACTAATAATGCCCAAAACTATATAATGCTTTTACGAGATTTTTAAGGACGTGTAAACCCATTGGTATTCTCAAAACTCACATATTGAATTTTTTTCTCTCAAATCTTTTGAAGAAATTAATGCTCATATGTAGCGAAGCATCAATGTTTTAAAAATTGGCCTGGCACATATATTTATGTGCCTTTAATCTTTTAGGCTCTTTTGTTTGCAAATAGTGGATTTTTACACAAAGTCAACATGTCTTTCGCAGCCCAATTCCATTGCATAAAATATACCACATATACCGGATAAATGATTTTTTGTATTTTTTTCAATCCGGGCAATGGTTCTTATATGTACTACTTTTATTATCTCATTTTTCACATTTAGTCATTTTAAAAGTAGGATTGAGATGAAAACACTACGATCGACATGTGAAAGGTAAGTGTAATAATCAACAAAGTTCGTGCTCGTATGAATTAAAGGTGAAAAGGAGTCAAACATGTAGTAAGTAGTCATCATAGCGCTAGCCACAGACATCCCGGTTCATGAAGCCCAGATCGATTGATTAAGAAATCTAAATCGAGGCCCCCCAGCGAGATAGCGGGTGAGCGTGAGCTATTTCCAAAAAAAGGAAAAAGGGTGATTCTATTTATTCAATGAATCCACAAAAAAACGGAACAAAAGAAGCCCATGGAGAAGGAGACGAATCAAATCAAGCCTACCGTGCAAGTGCACGGCTGGCTTGTTTTCATGTTCGACGCTATCGCTTGCGAGTCATATCTTAATGACTCCACACATTATAAAGCGCAAAAATGAAAAGATGTCACGTCTCAAAACACAATAAAACAATCACACGGATATGGAATGAATTGGTGACTTGGACATCTTTAATGTTCATCCACATATGTTGTAAAATAAAATACAAAAATCTTTTGGAATTTTCAAAAATTTTATGAAAACATAAAATCTTTTTCACTTTTTCTTAACAAGACATCGAAAATCTTTTTGTATTTTTCCAAAATTTTTTAAGAAAAATGAAAAATTTTATTAGATTTTTCAAAAAATATATCAAAATAAAACTATAAGTACAATAATAGTACAATCTAGAAATAGGCATGTAATATATAAACATGAAAAGCATCCTATACTAGAAACAAGTCTCAACCTCAATCATTAGGCCCAAAAGAGTTTTCAAAAGGAGATGACATCCTATGAAAACTATCCATGAAATCTTGTGAAGTATTGACTAAATACTCTACTTGCTCTCTAAAACTCTCAAAATCTCTCATGTGATGTGCGGGAGCATGCGGAGTAACCTGTGTGGGAGTGTGTGCAGAAACACGTGTAGTAGCATATCATAGAAGATTCCTATAAGACACACTACCCAACTTAAAACAAAATTTTATAAAGTGGCCTCTTTGCTTGTAATGGGAACAAGTATAAACTGGCTTACGTCCACCTCTCTCAAAACATCTAGGTCGTGCTCTCTTACATGGATTCAGACGCATAGGTGAATTTTGTCGAGGGCTATAAGAATCTAACTCAAACTCGGGAATCGGTTCGGGTAGACGCACCATCATAACCTGTTCTTAGCCTCTCAACATTACCCAAATCGGGACTAAGGAGCATCTTTCCAACCTTCTTAGATGTTTCCTCTAAAGTAAACGTTCAAGATCTCTCTCGAGTTAGGATACATGGGATTCAAGTTTCTCACGAGTCTTCAATAAAGATTGAAGATCTCCCGTAAGACTAGACACGGTGTTGGTCAAATCACTCTTTTCTGTACCTAAGATGATAAACTTCTCACACAAAGAAACCTTCACCTTCTCGAGTTGACTCACTGATGCCTCACACACCCTCAAAAATTTCACCTCTCTCTCTAAATCTATCACCATAATAGACAAATAATTATTAATCTTTTTCGTGTTCAACGTCTTGGTGTACAAATCACTAATGGATTTTTGGATATCCCCTTATCCCTCATTCAAAATACCATCCTCACACTCATTATCTCCCGAATGAATCGAAATATCATCGAGGATCTCATGTTTAGATATTTCCTCATTGACGTGGGATAAACTAGGAGTTCTCACGTGACTACCCATGAAAGCAACGCACTTTTCATGTGGTGATTCTCCCCCTGAATCAACCGACTCGATGTCACTATCGCTAAGACTGGCTTTATTTTCAATATCTTTGCCCTTTCTCTTTAGCATAATGGAACACTCATTTGCCTTGTGCCTTTTTCCCTCGCACTCATAACACCTTATATCTTCCTCTTCCTTAACGCTATGATTGACCTCATTCTTCTTTTTATTTTTCTAAAAAACCTTTTTATCAGAAGAATCATTTTTGGAAAATTTGAGAAGATTTTTAAAAAAATTCGCAAACCGGTACAAGTCATGAAAATCACACTCACGCTCAGATTCAGACTCACAAACTCTCTTCTTCTTCTTCTTCTTCTTCTTCTTCTTCTTCTTCTTCTTCTTCTTAGCTTTGGTCTTTAAAGTTATCCTTACTTCCTTAGGTTTAATGGGTTTAGGGAAAATATCTAACTCATAAGTCTGAAGATATCCTATAAGTTCTTCTCACCTGAGAGTGTCAAGAATCCATAACGAATAGTGGTGTGCACGGTCCAATTCGGTCCGATTTTTTGCCATTTTAAGTGTCGAATCGAGTTATTCGGCCCTATACTTGAGAAGAATGAATGCGGACCGAATTAATCGGTCTAACCTATTTATTCGATCTAGGCTAATTTTGGTCTGATTCGGTTAATAATCGTTCCACATTTACATTTATTAACTTTTTTTTCAATAAAACATTTGTAAATTTCTTGTTGTTTTCACTATTTCTGTATGTAAAAAAAAAGTGCTAAGTGTATGAAACTCGGACAGAAATTTTTGCATCCCATAAAATCCCATATCTAACAGTATAAAATCCCATAAAATCCCATACCATGAAACATCGAGCTAACAGTATAAAAAATATAATTTTTGTATCCCATAAAATCCATCCCATACTATACTTGCATCGAACAGAAAAATCCATCACAAAATCCATAAAATACATTAGCTACAAACCCGAAAAACCCCATACAAATGAAACCCACAAAAAAATTAAATCCATCCTATACAAATTCGAAAAACTCCATCCCATACAAACCCAGAAAAACCCATCCCACCCATACTAGCATCCATTGTTGAAACAAGATAAAAGAATAGATGGAGAAGGAAATATACCGGTGAAGTTGGATGATCTGTCGCCGCCATTATTGCTGAGGAGCTGAGGGCAGCAGGAATTCATCCCCGCCATTGTTGTTAGGGGAGGCTGTTATTATTGTGTTAATGTTGACTGTTGACAGAGGGAAGTGAGGGAGAGATCTCTTGAAAGAGAGGAAAGAAAGTGATGAGAGTGAGAGAGAGGAAAGTGAGAGAGTTATGTTGTGTGTACGGGTCCGGCCAAGTGAGGAGTGAGTGAGTGATAGATTTAGGATTTATTTACATACTAATAATATATATTTATATATAATTAATATATATTATATAATATTAAAATAAACGGTCCGGTCCTAAGAAAGAATTTAAAATGCTCATTCTAAACCGGACCGATTATATTCGGGTCTCTTAATTTAGGATCAATTTATAAAAAAAAACCTATAAATGTGGGTCTGACTCGGTCCAATCGGGTCAATCGGGTCGGTCTTTTTTTCCCACCCCTAGTACTGAATTAATCACGGTGTAGAAAACACATTCTAGGACCATCCTAAGACTCTCTTTAGGTCCCTATAATTTCTCCAATCACCATAGAATGCTAGGTCATACTCTGAGTACCGATCTAGAGGCCATCGGGCGCCCCCGAGCCCTGTCTGACTCCGATAAACTTTCTCATTAGATCTAAAGCTCATTTAATCTTCAAAGGGGTCTGAACCCCCACCCCTATAAGGGTCGACTCCGTGCACAAATCGGGCTTACAGTTCAGACGATCAGTTCGTTTTACTATCAAAAACCGATTTGGAGGCCACCGAACGTTCTCGAGACCCCTTTTGACCCCAATTAGCTTTCTCGCCTGAGAAAAATCTCAATGAATCTTCTAAGGATTCTGAATCTCCTTTCCAATGGTCCACCCCATGCGCAAATTGGCCTTACTGTTCGGATGAATAATATATTTTCCCCCGAAAACTAATCCGGAGGCCACCTGGTGCTCCCGAACTCCATTTCACTCATGTTAACTCTTTGGTTCGAATGAAACTGAATGAATATTTAAAGGGAATTGAATATCCTTTCCAACAGTTTGCTATGTGCGCGAATCAGCCTTACGGAACGGATGAAAGACCCATTTTACTTTGAAGGGTCACCGGAAGATTTCGATATCCGTTTGACCAAGGTAGACTCTACGAACCAAACAAGACTGAATGAATCTTCAAAGGTCTCTAAATACCATTTTTAATGGTCCATCCCATGTGCAAATTGGCCTTATGGTTCAAATAAACGATCCATTTTCCTTCTAGAATCTCTTGTCCAAAAGACTATTGAGCATTTTTTAGCCCCGTTTGACCGAAGTCAACTCCCAAACCCGGGAGCATTCCCATGGATTATTAAAGGTATCAAAATACCCTTTCTAATGGGATACCCCGTGCACAATTCAGACTTCCGGATTGAGTTTTACACCCACTTTTTCAATAAATCTATATGAGGTTGCTGAATGGCAAACCCATTTGACGTCTGCCGATATGCAGGTTAAGTGCAATGCCAATCGGAACCCCCTTGACCCTATATAAGGAGATCATGAGCTCTCCATGAGAGGCACCTCGAAAACATCCCTCACAGTAATCTCAGCAACATTCTCTCAAAGTCAGCGTGATTTCTCTGTTGAATTTTTTCTCCATAATCCATTTCCATCCCTTCCACACCCAATGTAGCGAAAATCCTTTCCCTCTCCTCCTATCCCTCCATCCACTTACAAGGAAAGCCTTTTCAACAATCAAGATCAACCTTCAAGTGTTTAAAGAAGGTCCAAACATTCTTCTCTCTTTTAACTTCCTTATTTTCGCATTAGTTATATAATCCTTACTTCAGCATTCCATATTTTTCAGTCCATACATTTTAATAATCCCACTATTTATTATTATTATTATTATTATTATTATTATTATTATTATTATTATTATTATTATTATTATTATTATTATTATTATTATTATTATTATTATTATTATTATTATTATTGCACATAACATATTTACTATAAAAAACCGAAAAATAAAAAAAGAGGGTTTTCTCATAAATTCCAAATGGAATTCCTCACCGTGTTTTCTTAATTCAAAACATCATTTTCTTACACACACACACATCTAAATAAAATCCATGGATGGATTTAAGAGATAAACCCCACCCTCGTGTTGCATGATAACTATGTGGACTTCGACACCTTTTTAGGCTACATAGGCATCTCGGGTCAAAAACCGAGACTCGAGTCATCTTTTCATATTTTTATTCATATAATGTTTATATACATTATATTAGTGATTCCTATTTTTTCGTTATCTAATACATATGATCGTTTCACCATAACGATTGATATTGCGATTAGTGCACACATTACGGATGACCTCACTCCGCCTTTCTCCATGACGCGAGTCGAGTAATTCCATTCTCCATTTATATAAACACGCGCATACACTTGACGAATTTATTAAAGAGAATAATGACACATGCCCATGAGAGACCGGAAGGGCGGAATGAGTGACTAACACCTTACCATTCCGTAACTTAGCCCCCGAAACTTTGAACTAATTGGTTTCGTAAGCATCGGTATGTCTTCGATGCCATTCTCTCTAGGCGACAATATTTCTTTTTCATATTTTATGAAAAATAGTTTGGAGATTCTATCTCTTTACATCACCCCTCACTGATGACGGCTGAAGCGCTCCTAAAAAGTGCACAAGACCTTATTCTTTTCTCCCTCCAATCGCGCGCGTGAGCATCAAAACCTCGAGGAGGAAGGAGGAAGCGAGGGATGGCCACAGTGGCGACTCTGCTGGAGAATCATTGTCATAAGAAGGATAGACTCTATTTGGATGGGTGTTATCATTTTCTACATGTGTGTGTATGTTCCTACCTATATGTTCACGTTTATCCTCTATTTATTTCTTGTATATATTTATCTCATTCTTATATCACCTATCACTCACTTTTCACTATTACTCACTTATCACTTTTACTCACCTTTCATTTTCACTCACTTGTAAATATCCTCCAGGTTCACCTCACGCTACTTACACTCATACGTAGGATCACTTATATCCACATGTTTCACACACCACTTAGCATATCCATACTTAGGTTTCACTAGAACACATATCCACTTATCACACTTGTAAATATCTATGATCACTTGCACTAATAACATGCCATCTGTAGTTGAGCCATGCCTAGGTTCACTACCACACACTCACTTGTAGATATTCACACATCACTCACTTACATGTATCCATGCTTAATGACATCTTCATAATCCATGTTACTTTTACTTTTCATGATACTTGTACATTATTCTCTATTAGTATAATGCTCATCATGCCAAATAAAATACTCTCTCCATAATGTACTAATCATGAATCATGCATTTTGCACACTACATCACCAAAAGCATGGCTATTGACCAAAATTTTGCCACGTACTGTGGGGGGGTCACTTCGTGACGGGTGCTGGTCCGGAAGGTCGCAATTAGCCTAAGAAATATGACTCTCACCTTCCATTGGCCTAGTACATTCGACGTATATCGAACCGTTCCTCCCACATCGTACTGCTTAACCGAACTCACGACGGGAGGTATATAACAGAATACTCATTCAAGTACGTTGAGTATATCGAATTCTCTCTCACATGTACTATCCCCACGAGGTATATGGTGAGGCAATTCACGTACATTTAGGTATATTAAATGTCTTGTACACATGTACTGATTTCCCATAAAAGCAAGAAGTATTTCATGAAAGTCATGTCAAAGTGGGGAACCTTTTTACTGATTCAACAACTGCATATAATGACGTGATTTCGAGATTTGAATAAAGCATCACCGAAGGATGATTACCCTTCGCCCAATAATGACGTGATTATGGACAACATGACTATTCATGCTCTCAGGTTATTCTTCGACGGGTTCACCATATACAATCAGATCAAGATGCACCTTGATCATCAAGAAAAATCTTCCTTCATCACCCCCTTAGGGAATCCTTTGTTACACAATTATGCCATTCGGGATCAAGAACACTAGGGATACCTACCAAAGGGCTGTCACAACCATCTTGCATGATATGATACATAAGGAAGTCAAGGTAAATATAGATAATATGATTATCAAGTCTAAGACTCGGGAAGGTCACATTCTCGCCCTTCGAAATTTCTTCGAATGACTACGGTGATACTAGATGCGGCTAAACCCACAGAAATGTGTTTTTGGCATTACCAAAGGAAAGCTTTTTGGATTCATGGTTAGATAGAAGGGAATCGAAGGAGACCCTACCAAACTAAAATCCATACTCGAAATTCCACCTCCCCAAATGAAGAAGGAAGTCATAGGATTCCTGGGAAATTTACATTACATCAGTCGATTCATCAGCCAGTTGACTTCCATTTGCAAACCCATCTCCAAACTCATCCGAAAGGATTCTATTAAAGTTTGGGATGAAGCCTTCAATGGAATCAAGCAATATCTTAACTGAACTCCGTTAGTCATGCCTCTGCAGTTTGGTCCCCCTCTACTCATATTCTTAGTCGTAGCAAATACCGCAGCAAGGGCTTTGCTAGCCCAATATATCAAACAAATCCATAAAGAAATAGTTATTTACTATGACAGGCGAAAGTTGGTTGGGTACGAAGTCAACTACACTGCCTTGGAGAAAGCATGTGTCACCCTAGTCTGGGTCACTCAAAAGTTACAGCATTACATGCTCTCTTTTCCCATCAGACTTGTGTCCCGGATGGACCCCATCAAATACCTTCTTGGGAAACCCTCCATGTCAAGAAAAATTACATGATGGTTGATGCTGCTATATAAGTTAGATATCATGTATGTTACATAAAAAGCCATGAAAGGGAGATCCATCTCCAATTACCTTGCTAATTACCCCTTAGAAGAGGTTAATGTTTGGGTCTCTGAATTCTCGAATGAAGATATTCTCTGCACCTCTCAGGAGGACCTCCAATGGAAAATGTTCTTTGATAGTGCTTCCAACAAGAAAGGATACGACATTGAGATTCTCATGATCGCCCCTGATGACTCTCACATTCCCATTGCCATCAAGCTTGATTTTCCCCACACCAACAATACGACTGAATATAAGGCATGCACTGTAGGCCTCATAGTCACCCTCAAGAAAGGTATCAAACACATGTATGTTTACAGAGACTCCTCCCTCATCATCGGTCAAGCCCTTAGAAGATGGAAAGTCAAATATGAGAAGCTCTTACCCTTCCACACTAACTTAGAAGAGATGGCCTCCCAGTTTTAAGATATCACCTTCCACTAATTACCCCATGTAAAGAGTAGTTTAACATATTCCCTTGCCACCTTATCCTCTATGGTCGACATGCCCGAGGGAATAATGATGGCCCCCTTCATAGTCTAAAAATAAGTTTTGCCAACCCACTGCTACCACATTGATCTCGTCATAAAAGAAGATTTTGTTATGGCTTAGTATTGGTACTACGATAATTGGCGCCTCCTCAAGCATGATAGGTATCCCCAAGGCGCCAACAAGAAATTCCACGTGACCTTCCATAAACTGGTTGCCCAGTACATCATATGTGACATAGCTCTTTTCAAGAGAAACTACAATTGAACTCATTTATACATCATCACAGGGGCTAAAATTGAAGAAATGATGCAACAAATCCACAACGGGGAATGGGGACCCCACATAAACGGTCATATGCTTGCCAAGAAGATCATCCATTAAGGGTATTATTGAACCACCATGGTTCAGGATTACACTGCCTACATTTGAAAATACCTCAAATGCTAGCAGTTTGCTAATATCCAACACCTTCCTCCTCTAGAATTATATAACATGTCTTCTCCCTAGACGTTCTCCACCTAGGGAATTGACATCAAAGGGAAAGTCACACCCAAAGCCTCCAATGGGTATGAGTTCATCTTATTCGCCATTGAGTACTTCACCAAATGGGTCGAAGTCGAGTCATGCGTAGTACTGAATGCCAAGAAGGTTGCCAAGTTTATCCAAAAGAACATCATCTGCCAATACGGGGTCCCTCACGAGTTAGTATAAGATAATGGGTAAGACATTAAAGCCAAGGTCATAGAACTGGTCGATGAGTACATGATTCAGAGACACAAATATTATCCCTACTAAACACAAAAAAATGGTGCAATTGAAGCTGCCAATAAAAAACTCAAAGCCATCATCAGCAAAATGATCGAGAGTTATTGAGATTGGGCTGATTGGATACCTTACACCCTCCTGGTCTTCCCATTAATCTTTAGTATACGACATGGTAGCAGTCCTACCCGTTGAGATGGAAATATCTTCCTTACGCGTTATCCTTGCAAGCAAAGCTAGCGAGGAAGATTGGTATCAAAGCCGCTTTGATGAATTATCACTCTTAGATGAAAAGAGACAAAAGGATCTATACCATATAAAAGGGTACCATCGCCGGATAGCATGATTATTCAACAAAAGAATCAAGGAACGTGGTATTCGAGAAGGAGACTTATCCCTCAAAAAAATAATGAAACATGTCTAGTATCCCAGAGGGAAATTCAAGCCAAACTAGAGTGGCCCCTATATCATGAAAAAAATCCTGTTAGGTACCGCCACTATGCTCACTGACCTTGATGAAGAAGAGGTGGCACGTCCAGTAAACCTAGACCATCTCAAGAATTTCTACCCTTAGTCCAAAATCTCAGCGCGCTATGACTTTTCTCATCCCCCTTCTATTTTATAAAAAATCTTCATTTCCCTCTACTCAGAACTACGTGGGTCCAGATCCTCTAAAAACTTTTTGCTTTCAAAATGAAACTCATAAATTTTTTAAAACCCCCATAGGTACGTAGGTAGATCATACATTTTACATAGGCGTGGTCCCCTTCTTTTTCATAAAATGCGATTCTTTTCTAACCTCTGAGAACTGTAGTTCATTATCAATTACATGAACAAAAGTATTATGTATGCCTTATCAATTAATATGGATAATTCATATGTAAAACTCATCAAGAGGCACAATAATATGATTAAAATCTTGTTTTATCCAAACAGGGGAGTGCAGTACAATTACACAAAGTATCAGTGAAGAGAGTCAAAACAACCACCCTCCACTAACCAAATTGTCCCTAAAACAAGACTAACCCAAACTTCATAAAATTATTATCCAATCCCAGAAACAAAAATAAAAAATAAAGCAAACACATCCCAGTCACACCAAAGCTTCACACAAAAATAAACCCAACTTTATAAAGACCCTATTCGCAGGTGCCGAAAGACCCAACTTCATCATCATTCGCTTCCTGAGGCCCCCAAAATTCCCCTGCCTGGTTGGTACTCCAAAGGTCCTCCATAGAACGGTATTCTCTAACCATCCTGGAGAAAACCACTACTCCCCCACTCCATAGTGTCAAAAAGGATAAACCAACTCTGGTCAATCTCCTCCGCTAAGATCTTCACCATGACCCGCTTCCACAGTCATTTTAGATAGTACCGGATACCTGCCAGACTCTCCCTACAGATTGAGATATACGGGTTGACGGTCAACGATTCTCCCATAAAGAACCCAAACTCAGGCGCAGGAACTCAATTTAGCCTTCCACAGTAAAGTAGTCGAGTGTCCGAGGAGGCACTATTTTCTCCCATCCGACTTGATGTAGAATCGACTGGGGAAAATAGAATGAGGTTTGTCGAAGGCCAACTAATCGAACGTACCGATATTGTCCCAGTTACAGAATGGGATGCATCTCTCCCCATCAGGGCACCAACCAATGAAGGTATCAAGCTCTGTTCTCCATGAACCAATTTACATAGTTCTTTACAGATGGGTCGAAACTAATAAAGTTCTGAGTAAAGAAATTATACACACACTCACAGTCTAGCCCCAATAGTTGTTGAATGTCTATGGGAGTGGCAGTCACCTCCCTGAAGCCAAGATGAAAAGTATAGGAAGTGTCCCACCACCTCTCTCCTAAAGCACAACACCGCGGTAGAACTCTAGCAAAACCAGTATCATTACATTCTGTTCAACACACCAGATTCAGCACAATCCAACAAAGGCGACTAGCCCCACTTTACAAACAAGCTTTCTATCCCCTCATCCATATACCAATCAGGCCGCTAAGGCCTTTCTCTGTTCAAAAAATTCTAAGAAACTCATTCTTCCCTACTTTTTTCTCAAAATAAATCCCTTCAAAACGGAAGCTCTTTTTCAACCTAGCCTCTGAGGCCATCTTCTACTCAAGCATATTCAAAAAAAAAACCAAAAAACACGCTTTTCTTACTCTTTCTCAAAGCAAAAACTCGACAGAAAATTAAAGTGCGTGTAGAGTAAGCCACTAAATCAAGATAGTCAAACAAAATATGCATCGCTTTTTGCCTTGTTGGAGTCTCTTTTTAGGTGCAATGCCACTACATCAAGCATGCAACATGGTCAACACTGATCTCCCCTAGACAATGATGAATTTGTAAGAAAATCCCAAAGTGAAAGGATACGAATTAGATTTCACCTCATTTTCCCCAGAACGCTCTCTTCTAGGTACCAAATGTACCTAAACTAGTACGACTGCAACCTCCTCATTTGCATCTGCATGCCCATAACCCCCACAGCGTCATCCCACAAGGATAGAAGGTCGCCTGTAATCCCCAATAGAGAATCAACATCTACTCGGGAGATAAAAATGCCAGAAAATACTAGAAAAATCCAAAATTGTCCAAAAAATTCTTAAAAAATGTCATACAAGTATCGAAACATTTCTTCACGAAGAAAACCATTTTAAGATCCCACAATCACTAATCGAATTGTTATTACACTCCTACCTCGAATACAAACCCTAAATGCATGTCACTAAATGGTGCATTACAAAAGTCCACTATAATTCCCCAACGGAATCACAAAAACTCAAGTCTTCCCGAGCAGAACACAAACCTAAAAAAATGCTTCCCCAGTATGATTATTTAATATCCTCCCAATTCCCCAGCAAAATTTTCAAACTAAACTTTCTCCCAAACAAATTTGTCTCCTCTCAAAAGATATGATCCCCATCCATGTGTCTTTCCCCAATAGTATCTTCAAACAACACAATCCTCGACATAACCACAAGTACAAAAGATTGCCCTGAGAGCAACTCTCGCATTACAACTTTAGGTCCTCAGAATTGACCTCGACCTGCAGAATCGTCCATCACAACTTTAGGTCCTCAGAATTAACCTCGGCCCACAAAATAGTCATCACAACTTTAGGTTCTCAGAATTGACCTCGGCCCACAAAATTGTTCATCAAAACTTTAGGTCCTCAGAATTGACCTCGTCCTGCAGAATTAGTCATCACAACTTTAGGTCCTCAAAATTCAACTCAGCCCGCAGAATTGGTCATCACAACTGTAGGTCCTTAGAATTGACCTCGACCCTCATAATCGGTCGTCTTAACTCAAGTCCTTAGAATTTACTCCAGCCCTCAAAATTGGTCGCAACAACTTTAGGTCCTTAGAATTGACCTTAGCTTAGCAAAATCGGTCGTCGTCATTTTAGGTCCTCAAAATTGAGCTCGACCCTCGAAATTGGTCTCCAAAACTTTAAGTCCTCATAACTGACCTCAACCAGCGGAATCGGTCATCCCCATCATTATCTTAGATCCTCAGAATTGACCTTGGCCCTCTGACTTAGTCATCCTCATCCCTTTGGTCCACATAATCGACCTCTTTCCCAAATATTCAAGTGGTGTTTATTCGACGGCGTCACGGACTTTACTTGCTCCAACCTCACCCGTCGAGGGGCTCTGTAGACACCACACTCTA
Source organism: Sambucus nigra (assembly GCA_949130495.1). NCBI lineage: Eukaryota > Viridiplantae > Streptophyta > Magnoliopsida > Dipsacales > Adoxaceae > Sambucus > Sambucus nigra. Next base: position 70,273,446 of record OX422211.1, on the reverse strand, counting down.
GGACCCTCCTAAGACTCTCCTTAGGCCCCTATCACTTCGCTAATCACCAAAGAACAATCGTTCATACTCCGAGTACCGATCTAGAGGCCACTGGGTGCCTACGGGCCCCATTTGATTTCGGTCAACTTTCTCGTCTGACAGAAAGATAAATGAATCCTTGAAGGGATCTGAACCCCCTTTCCAATGGTCCACACCATGAGTGAATCGGCCTTATGATTCAGAAGAACGATTCATTTTACTATCAAAAACCGATCTGGAGGCCATCGGGGGTCCTCTGGCCCCGTTTTAACCTCAATGAACTTCTTCGCCTGAGTTAAAGCTAAATGAATCTTCGAAGGGCTCTGAATCCCCTTTCCAATGGTCTACCTCGTGCGCAGATCGGCCTTATTATTTAGACGAACGATCTGTTTCCCCCAAAAATTGATGTAAAGGCCATCGGGTGCTCCCGGACTTCATTGGACTCAGCTTGAATGAAACTAAATAAATCTTTAAAGGGGACTGAATACTGTTTCCAATGGTCCTCTCCATGCACAAATCAGCATAACGGTACGGACAAATGACTCATTTTACTCTAAAGGGTCACCAGACTCTTTTGGGGTCCATTTGACCAAGGTCAACTCTCTGAATGAAACGAAACTAAATGAATCTTCTAAGGGATATTCTAGCGGTTTATCCTATGCACAAATTGACCTTATGGTTTGGAGAAATGATCTATTTTCTTTGTAAATCTCCTATCCTAAAGACCGTCGTGTGCTTTCGAGTCGCGTTTGATTGAAGTTAACTCTCCAATCCAAGAGAAGCCCCATGAATACCCTTTCCAGTGGTATTCCCCATGTGCAATTCGGCCTTACAAATTGCATTTTACGATCATTTTTTTGAGAAATCTGCATGAGGTTACCGAATGGCAAACCCATTTCCCTGCCTATCAGCAGTGTGTCTGGGGATGCCAGTCGATAGGCAATTCAAGTACAATTCCTATCGTCACCCCTTGACCCTATATAAGGAGAGCATGAGCTCACCTTCAGAAATATCCCTCTCGGTGATCAACATTCTATCAAGTTCAGCGTGGTTTCTCTATTGAAATCTTTCCTCCACATTCCATTTCCATCCCTTTCACACCCAATTTAGCAAAAATCATTTCCCTCTCCTCCTACCACCTCCATCTACTTGAAAGGGTATCTTTTTCAATAATCAAGATCAACCTTCAAGTCTCTAAAGAAGGTCTTTCGAATTAGTTATCTAATCCTTACTTCAGCATTTCATCTTTGATAGTCCATACATATTAATTATCCCACTCTTTATTAGTAGTATTACATAACATATTTTCTATTAAAAAAACGAAAACAAGATAAGAGGGTTTGCTCATAAATTCCATACGGGATTCCTTACCATATTTTCTTAAATCAAAACATCCTTTTTATACACACATTTCTAAAAAAAATCACCGATTTGATTTATGGGATAAACTCCACCCTCATGTTGCATGCAAACTACGTGGACTTTGATGCCTTTTTAGGCTACGTAGGCATCTCGTGTCAAAACTCGAGTCTTGAGTCCTCTTTTAATATTTTATTAATATATTATTTCTATACATTATATTGGTGATTCCTATTTGCGCTTTATCTAATACATATTATTGTTTCACCATAACGATCAATATCTCGATAAGCGCACACATTACGGATGACCTCACTCCGCCTTTCTCTATAATGGGAGTTGAGTAATTCCATTCTTCATTTATATAAACACGCGTGCACACTTCATGGAGTTATTAAGGAGAATAATAACACATACCCATGAGAGACCGAAAGGGCGGGATGGGTGCCTAACACTTTTCCATTTCGTAACTTAGCCCCCAAACCTTTGAACTAATTGGTTTCGCAAGCATCAATATGCCTTTGATGTCGTTCTCTCAACACGACAACATTTCTTTTGCCTATTTTATGCAAAATAGGATGGCGACTCTATATCTTTACATCACCTCTCACCAACGATGGCCGAAGCACTCCTAGAAAGGGTGCGAGACCTTATTCTTCTCTCCCTCCAACCGTGCACATGAGCATCGAAACCCCAAGGAGGAACGAGGAAGCGAGGGATGGGCACACACTGTAATCTTTTTCATAACTCTCATTTCTGAAATTTTCTCACCCAAATTATAACTTGAATTAATAGTTTCCAACAAATGTTCATAAAACTCACCAAATGACTTAGACTCTAATGTAGTGATGGTCTCAAATTGGGTGATCAAATTCTATAGCTTTGATGTCTTTACAACATTAGTACCCTCGTGAGTGAGCTGGACGGTATCCCATGCTTCCTTATACGTAGTGCATGTCATGATACGACAAAACTCGTCAGTGGTGATGGCTCTAGAAATATCACTAAGTCCATAACAATTAAAATTACTCCATTTAAATTCCTCATCAATCTAGGAAGAAACTGGTTTGGGATTTGTGACATTATCAACAAGGATAGTGGGAGGAGTCCACCCTCTTTCACAAACTCACCAGACCCTCTCATCTATGGCTTTCAAAATGGACCTCATCTTAAATTTCCAGTAAGCATAATTTGTACCATCGAATATGGGCACTCGATTATATTAATTCTCTATTAAAATCAAAATTTAAAATTATCAACAATTTTTCAAAAAGGTTGATATCAAGAGAAAAATAAAAATATTTTTGCAGAAAAAGATCACACAGTAAATTTGTGTAACGGGCTCTGATACCATTTTGAGGGTACGTTATCTCGATCTTAATGGACTATTTATATAATTTAGTGTCCATCACACAAAAGTTCAAATTTTATCTTATTATCCTAAACATGCATCTAGATGATAAAGCAGATAAATTAAATCTTGCATTCAACAAAGACAAATTAAGGAAAAAAACTTTTGAGTAAAATCTTTTTCATTCAGTACTTTAGAGAGTTTACAAGACTATCGACTTACAAACTAATTGATAACCACCACAATTATAATTCTCAGTAACTTCACAAATCTTTAAAGAATACGGCTCCGTCCAGAGTCATCCACACGCTGCCTTCCACGCTCGGTATCCACCAATCAACCTTCGTCCTCAGTAGTAAATTCCCTGAGGTATCACAAGATCAGTCGTGAAAAAACTCTAGAGTTGTATGCTACATACAAGCCATAGGATTTAAATTTGATTCACTCAATTAAATTCTGGGGATGGTGATTCGTGAATAAAAAAAGGTTTTCTCAAAACAAAAGGTTGAAAACTTTTACAAAAGATATGCAGAAACAATTATGGCAAATGTCTTAACAAAAACAAACACGAAACAGATATTTTAAGATGAACACAAATTTCGAGGCGGGGACTCATTTTATCAAAATTCAAGGCTTGTTTGAACTAGAAAAGACTCTCATTTGAATGACATCAAGGTAAAAAAGACAATCTATTCTCGTTATAAGCGAGATTTAAATATGCTTCAAACATGCCAAAACAGTACGCCGTCCTCAAAATCTTAATTGATAAAACCTTCAAACGACCCTTTCTAGCGTTGTTGGAATGTCGTTTGAACGAGATTCTCATCTCGATTGAACGATATGCACACGTTTTGAAATAATTTAAATCCAGAAAAATCTTAGAAAAATGCCTCGATTTTTAAATAAAAAATCATGTTTTCAGTTTTAATAAAAATGAACAACCCAAAATAAATTTAAGGAATAAATTTAAACTTAATATCATTATACCTTCAAAGTAAGGAGATGCTTGAACATCGGAGATGTTGGATCTTCGGACTTCGTCTCGACTCGAATCAACCGGTAGCGGGATATGCCAAAAACTTATGTAAGCCTAAGCAATTTGATCAATGAGAGAAACTATGATCTTACAACTCTAATGACCATAGGTATGACGACATCCAATGTCAAACACTGTAGCTTCAATATATTATTTTTTAATAAAACACCTCATTTGATGCAAAAAAAAAACAGGGACTAGATTTGTAAAGAAAAAAACAACTTATAAAAATGCTATTTAAAAAAATATTAAGGACAAAAGAAATTAGGAACATTTATATAAAAGAAAAATTGGTTGTCCTAAAACCACAATATAAGTTTAAGCTTCAATATTTTATTTATCAATGATAAAAGAAATTGGAACCATATTTATAAAGGAAAAGTTGATTGTCCTAAAATCATAATAGGAATTATTTTTATAAAATAAATTTTATTGTCCTAAATCCATAATAGAAATCATTTTTATTCATGGTTAAAATTAGTATTTTAAAAAAAGGAAATCAAATTAATAAAAGTTCAGATTTTATATATAAATATTAAGTTAAATGCCCTATATCTATAGCCAACATTATTTTAAATCCTAAAAGTGGATCATTTATATTTTATTTTATATTTGACCTTCATTTTGAATAGATCAGTTAAAACTTTGTTCATTAAATTTTACACAAATATTAATTTCACCCTTACTTATTATGTGTCAATATGTTAACTAGAGAAATTAATGGGGACAAAGCTCAAAAAAATAAAACACCAAAATCAACCATTTTGCCTAGCATTTTTAAGTTAAAAAGACTATTCCCAACAAAAGTGATAAAAAAAGGGAGGGAGAATTAATAGGAGCTAAGTAAATTATGCAATTAGTCCACCTCATTTTTTATTTTTTAAAGACTCTTGGCTATTTTTTAATAATTTTTGTTAAAGTTTATGACAAGAGAAGAATTAGTATTTGTGAGTGTTTCATATGGTGAGAAACATTTTTAACAAAATAAAAAAGCTTGGACTAAACGTTAATAAAAAAAATATTGAGTCATGTTTTGTCGAATGACCAACCCAAAATCCAGAGTTTATAGTTATTGATCTAGAAATTATTTTTATTTAAAAAAATTAACAATTGAAGTCAAGTGTTCACTCCAATGTTTTGGAATTTTAAGACAATTTAGAGGATTAAATCAAGAAATTTGATACATTGGCAAAGTTTGTTTCCTTTATGTATCGTTCATGCTTGCGTAATGATTTATCTTCCTTTGTTAATGTTACATTTGTTTGTCTTTAAGTAGAGATAAATTTGTGTGTGGACATTTCATTACTTTTATATGTAGTGTATCCTCTGTATATGCAAAATTGTTTCTATATTTACAAAGTGGTACCTAACAATGTTAGAATAAGGTAACCATTATTCTTCTATCTTGAAAGACCAAATTCAGAATGACAAAAGGTATAAGTTTAAAAAAGTGAGATATTTATTTTTGTGCACAAATATTTACTTTGCAAGTTCCAATTTCACTACAACCTATCACTTATATTTATTTCTCACAATAAATTTTTTTTAATCATTTTAATTTTGTTTAAAGTTTTTTAAAGAAAGTAATTTTTTTAGGATTTCAACTTTTCAACAAAAAGGTAAGTTGATCTCAAACATTTAATTTGATTTTTTTTAGTGCAAATGGTTCTGCCATCAACACAACTTCAAATTTCATTCCACAAAAACATGTGTTAATAAAAAAATTTAACAAAAAAAATTCTACAAATGACTAAATACAAAGTAGATATATTTTGGCTATATCTAGATGAAGGGAAAATGTTTTACTTTCTTTTTATGAAAGACCAATCAGGAGCCAAGTTTATTAAAAGAAATAAAAATGGGAAGGTGGATAAGTTCCCTCACCACCAAGGCTAACATGAGAGGAGGAAATATAATCAAATCCAATAAACTTAATGTAATGAAGAATACTTTTTCCCTCTCTTGTTGTGAGAATAAATTAATAAAATTGAAATTAATTATTACTTAAGAAAATTTGGTAATAACAAAAATTGCATATTTAAATGATAATTAAATTTGCATATTATGTGCATATTATGTGAATTATTTGTGTCATTTAAATGATAATTAATTATTGTGTCTATTTAATTAATTGTATGGGACTATGTGTGGTTACGCGTAAAATAATTAAATTGGTTATTTTATTTTATGTTATAATGTTTTACCATGAGATATGAGCTATAAGAAGTCTGAGAAGACTCTAGAGTGATGCGGAGGGTCGATTATGTGTTTATATCGTCTTAAGTTGGGCCCAGGGGTAGGTATACCCTTAGTCTAAGTTTTGGGATATTCTGAGTAGTATTTTGGGTCTATTTGGGCGGTAAAAAATAGGTCTGTTATCGAGGTGCAGAAATTAGAGTTGTAAGAGGGTAGTCCATTTAACGCTGGGATTATGATAATACAGACAGAGGCATAGCCTCTATACATATGGTGTTAAAATAGTAACCTAAGTATCTTTAACTATCACAAATGAACACACAATATTGTATAAAATAAATGAGAACACACTAAATGGTTGACTTACTTGAGTCTATGCCATATAGGAGTTTCAATTAGTTTGGATATCGAGACAAAATAGGATTATATTGTTTATGAGTTACTCCTTCAAAAAGGAATCTAAGCTTCATCAAAGGAATCCCAGTCCAAGAACTCCAATGCTCTTTAAAAAGGGAAGTATTGATCTCATGAACCACATTAGGACACATAATGAATATATGTGTTATTACGTGTGCACAATTTATTTGGCGGATTAGTCTCTTCAAACATTTTTTAAAAGAAATTCATTTAAAACATTTTTTAATCATTTTAAATAATTTTTCAGATTAATTAAAATATGGTTTTAAAATGTTTGAGGTTGATGTCTAGATATTCCTTTTGTGGAGAAAGCTTTGAGGTTGAAATGTAATTTTTGCTAAAACTTAAAACGCGTCTAATAGCTGAACGATTTGTTGTGTTTTCCCAACGATTTGCAACTCGTGACAATCTGAGGAGTTTTGCTAGATCGTGACCCTTGAGTATTATCAACGATCCAATGTCGTCAAAGTCTCGATCCTCGTCTCCTCTCTAGCAGCCAACCATCATTCAGCATTTTATCTAATGTTTTGAACCCTTGGATTATCAGTGCATGCCGCGAATTTGATCTTAGCCTTCGGTTTATAAACCGACCTTTATTACTCTATATACAAATCCATTTTCATAGGGTTTCATTTTTTTGATTGTGTGAATAGAGAAAGGAAGCGGTCGATTATAACAGGAGAGAGAGAGAGAGAGAGAGAGAGAGAGAGAGAGAGAGAGAGAGAGAGAGAGAGAGAGAAGTATCACCTTCTCTAAGAGATATTAGAGAGAGAGGTCGGTAGTTTTTCATCAATCACACACACACACACAGAGAGACAGAGAGAGAGAGAGAGAGAGAGAGAGAGAGAGAGAGAGAGAGAGAGAAGAACTTATCTCCAAGAGAGAAATCGAGAGCTGTGAGAGAGAAACCCAAATTTCAAATATACACTTTCTTTTCTTCTCTAAACCAAACACACCAAATGCCTTGTTTGTTTAAAACAATAAGCCCATATTTGAGAGTCAAAATGCTTGGGGTTTATGTGCGTCTGGGTATTGCTAGTTTGATTCAAGATTTAAGACCTCTTCAATTATATATATTTCTAAGAACCATATTTTCACATAGAATAATTTTTAGGTTCTTTATATTTATTTTTATTGGATCTTGTTGTTGTTAGTCTTTTGATCCAATATTGTGATCTCATATATATTTTGATAAATAAGACTTCTGGTTGTGTAAGTATTCAGATCTAAAAAATGTTTTTGGTTTCAAAATATAATTTCACAATTCATGAAATCAGTTTGAACATAAATAAATTTTTGAAACAAAATTTAATATATTTTTTTTATGTCGGATGTGAAATTTGTTGAAGTCTATTATTCAAAAAAGATTTGAAATTACTTTCGTATCATATAAATTGATTTGTAATCCGTACAAATTTGTTGTATAATTGATTGAGAGATGTGAGATGCATTTCTACTTTTAGATTACTTCACAAACACTTTCACTCTCACACGAACACTTATATATTGTGGTTCTTGGTGAGATATATTATTTGTTGAGCTACTATAATCAAGGGGACATGGAAAAGGCAAGGAAGCTGTGAGAGGAAGATCATATCAAGTTATAAGCCTTTGAGAGCGGAGTAACTCATGTAGGTAAATTTTTTGGGCTTAGATTTAGGATCTTGTATTGCATGTTCAGTGCTGTAACTTGTGCCTTGTGATTTTAGTGGATTTTTATTTTACTCCGTAGAGGGGGCTATGGATGTTTCCCTTATTATAGATTTTTACCACGTTAAAAATCATGTGTCAAATTTGCTTGAATGTTCTTAACTTCTTTTGTGAACAATATCTCATTTAAGACTTAATTGTAGGTTTTATTTTTAAAAACCTAAGGTAATCAAACTAACAGATCTAGAGGAAAATATTTAGAAATGTTTAACACGTCTTGTGTTGTATTTTGAAAAGAGTTTTGTTCAAAGAGTTTATTATCAGAGTTTACTTAATCTATAACATTTTGTTATTAACTTAGTAAACAAGTTTTTCAAGTGGTATCAAAGCGGTTTTATCAAAATTTATTCTGATCCTGAAACTCCAAAAATAGTTTTAAAAATCTATTTCTGAATATGGATGAAAGATTTGAGAAGTTAGGTAACCTTTCCCGATCACATCTCTTTGATGGAAACAACTTCTCTTACTGGAAAGTACGAATGGTTATTTTCATTCAAGGAACTCTTGGTGATGATGTTTGGGATATGATTCAAATTGGTTATGAATATCCAACTAAGTCTTTATCTGCAACTGATCCCATAAGGGTTAAGAAACTTCTTAGAGAATTTACTACGACAGTGAAAAAGAAGTATCTCGATAATAATAAGGGCAAGAATTCTATTTTTATGTCAATTAATGAGCATGAGTTTAAAAGAATATCTATTTGCTCTACTTTAAGGAGGCTTGGGACACTCTAGTCACCGCACATAAGGGTGATGAACATGTTATGGCCAAAAAAAATGAGTGCTTATCCAACAGTATAATACACTGATTATGGATGACAATGAATCCTTTGATGATTTCTACATTAGGTTAACCGATATTTTCACAAAATTACACGCAAGTGGTATAACCTATAGTAAAAACGAAATTGTTCAAAAGATTCTTAGGTCATTACCTGCCAAATTTGATAATAAGAGATATGCCATAGAAGAAGTGGACAACCCAAACCTGACTCCTGAATTTCTAAGTAGCAAATTAAGAACTGTTGAGATGGAGTTATAATTTAAAAAATAAATGATTTCCCAAAACAAAAGACTCGCTGGATCTAATGTTGTGTTTTCATCACAACTGACTTCACCTAAAGTCAGTCCCTTAGACTTTGGCGTTGACCTAAATGATGACTATGATTTAGAAGATCTTGATAACCAAATTTCCTTAATGAGAAAACAATTTAAGAACATAATCAAATTCAAGAACTCAGTGGCAGCCAAACATAGCCAACCAAGTTATCAAGACCCTCAAAATTCTACACCTCATAAAAGACATAACAACAAAAGGACCTATGACAATAAACGACCTAGTGATTCTGAAAAAGATGAAACTGAGTCAACCCATAATTATGAGATATATATGTCGTTATTTGCTAAAATCATTTACCATCATAATAATGAATGTATGACTACTAATGATTCTATTGTACCTATTGTTGCTACTGTTGGTGATGAAAATAACATTGATAGTAATAGCTTAAGGGTGTGTCAAATTGAAAACATTATCGATGAACCTGAAGTGTGTGTGAGTTTCACATATGAAATGAGTGTTATAGGAGACACTACACACAATACACTTAGTGAGTCCGACGATGATCTTCCATATCTTCAAGAGCCATGCATGAAAACGCTTAAGAAAAGTGCCCATCTTGAGAAAATAGTTAAGCTACTGAATGAGCGTATTGATTTACTACCAGACTATTACAAAGAACGTTGAAGATTTTATAGCACAATGTGTTGTCCATGAGACTGAAACTAAGGAATTTTCCAAAAAAATAAGAGATATTTATGAGAAAAATAATATTTTGGAACAAAAATACAAGTCTACTTTAGTTGAACTTGAAGAATCTAAGCAAAAAGTTTCAAACATGTTTAAAAGATGCTTACACTTTGAAACTCAAGTAAATCCTACGAAGAAATTGTTATAGGAAGAAAGTTTGATTATGAAGAAAAATCTGGTTTAGGATTTGGAGAAAAAGTTTATACTAGCAAAAATGTTTCTCCTGAAAATGTTGTTTTTGTAAAACAAGGCTAGAATCTTCAGAACACTCAGAAAGAAAATTATTTTAAAGATGTCTCTAATGCAAAACAAAGTGATTATACTCAACAGCCCAAATTTAATGGTCCAGCTAAGTACGTTTGTCCTACTGTTAGAAATCAATGTTAAAAACCCAAAACCAATGACACCTTGACGATCATACCTATTAGGGATAAACCAATTTTTAAAGACTTTAGTAATAAATTTAAGTCCTCCACACATTTGTACTGTTCATATTGTCATGTCTACGACCACTCTATTGTCGAATATTTCAAAAGAGATTGTATACACCTACTTATTCAAATTTTAACTATTCTAGAAAGAGTAAGAATACTTATGTTCTCCCAAGACAGACCACTCAAAACTCTAACCATAAAAAGAAGGGAAGAACTAAAACTAAAAAGAAATCATTTAGAAAGACCCAACATAACTTTTTCTAAATCAAAGGCTAATAAAACTATCAAAACTAGGCCTATTTTGATTAGAAAAGATGACTTGTTACCCAGCTCAAGTACAATATGGTCATATCTGCTTTTAAGGCACAACGCAGTTCATATGGATGGTACCTTGACTCCAGATGTTCTCAACATATGACCAGAGATTAAATAAATTTAACAAACAAAATAGACATCCTTGGAGGCAGTGTTGTGTTTTTTGATTGGGTTTCGTATAAGATCATAGGTAAGGGAACATTGTGTGAGGAAGGTCTCCCCAATATAAATGTTGTCCTCCTAGTTAAAGGTCTCAACACTAACTTGCTTAGCATATCTCAATTTTGTGATTCCAATCATATTGTTACCTTTTCTAAAACTGATTACAAAATCCTTGATGAAAAGGGTGATTGTATTTTAACAGGAAACAGAAATGAGGATAACTGTTACACAGTCCTTCCTAAGTCTGAATCTTGTAATATTTCCAGATTAGAAGATCTTGATCTTTGGCACAATAGATTGGGACATACAAATTTTGATAATCTTCATAGGTTAAGTTCCCAAGAAATTGTTAGAGAACTTCCTAAAATCAAAAGTTCTTTTAATCATGTATGTGATCCTTGCCAGGAAGGGAAAATAAGTAAACCTCCTCACAAGAAAGTTAAAGATGTTTTAACTACAAAATATTTGGAATTAATCCACATGGACATTATGGGTCCGTCCAGAACTGTCACCTTCTGTGGTAATAGTTACATACTTGTTATTGTGGATGATTACACACAATATACATGGATAGCCTTTATGAAAAATATATCCAATACCTTCGATGAGGTCTTAAAAATACTTTTAAAAATAGAGAATGAGAAGGATACCCAAGTATGTCGCATCATAAGTGACAATGGTGGAGAATTCAAAGATTCTGGTGTTGCAGAATATTGTAGAGGCAATGGTTATAAACATGAATTTAATGCGGCTAAGACACCTCAGCATAACGGAATTGCTGAAAGGAAAAATAGAACTTTATAAGAGATGGCTACAGTTATGCTCCATGAGAAAAATATACCTAAGTATTTTTGGCCCAACGCTATTCAAATGGCTTGTCATATCATTAATCGTGTATACCTTGGGAACAATTCCAAACAAACTTCATATGAACTCTGGTTCCATAAAAAGCCTAACTTAAAATATTTTAAAACCTTCAGGAGTGTGTGTTATGTTTGTAAAGATAGAGAACATCTTTCTAAATTTGACACCCGATGAGAGTAAGGAATATTTCTTGGATATTCCCAAACAAGTAGGGCTTTTAGTGTTTTCAACTATCGAACAAAAGTTATTATGAAATCTTTTAATGTAATTATAAATGATACTAGTGTTGAGAGTAGTGTTTGTCAACCAGTTGTCTTGGATGAGGAAAAAACATATTTAACCTTAGAATCTCCAGAAATAACTGATTCACTGCCACCTGAGAGTCCTTTTATACCAACTTGGGTTTCTAAAAACCATCCTATTGAAAAGATTGTTGGTAATCCTTCGAAACCCGTTAAACTGGATCACAACTTCAAAAAGTGGCTCAATTTTCATGTTTTTTTTCTCTTATAGAACCAAAAAATGTAAATGATTCCCTTTGCGAATCATTTTAGATCAATGATATGCAAGAAGACCTTGTACAGTTTCAGAGACATGATGTTTGCTATCTTGTTCCTCAGCCAAAAGATAAGAAGGTTATTGGCACTCGATGAATTTTCAAAAACAAAACTGATGAGAATAGGGAGATCATTAAAAATAAAGCTAGGATTGTAGCACAAGGTTACTCTCAGATAGAGGGAATTGATTTTGACTAGTCCTTTGCACCTGTTACTCATCTTGAGTCAGTTCTTCTCCTCTTAGCCATATCATGCCATTTACAATTTAAACTCGTTCAGATAGATGTTAAGTCTGCATTTTTAAATGGAATTTTAACTCAGGAGGTATACATAGAACAACCAAAAGGTTTTATCGATCCTTCTTATCCAGACCACGTGTTTAGGCTTAAAAAAGCCTTATACAGTTTGAAACAAGCTCCTAGAGCTTGGTATGAGCGTATATCCACATTTTTAGTCTCTTACAAATTTATTCGAGGAGGTAACTGTGGAGGCAATTATTATGCAACACAAATAAATACGAGAGAAGCAATTATCAAGAAAGAACGAGGAGTATAAGATGCCAATCACACAACAAAGGATGTACGTGGTTAGGCAAGGATGTGCCTACATCCACGGTGGTGCAGTCGATATTATTTCTATACACTCCAGAGAGTAATTACAGAGAATACAACTTGTCATTTAGCCTCGGACCTAGGGTCTAATATATACATGTACATGTAGGTAAGTGGAGGTTATGGGTTTCTCCATGCTTTCCATCTCCCGTATAACTTCCAATTGTGGAAATGTGGGGGAGACCGGATCAATATATGAGATGAGGGGCCCGAACTTTGGGCCGCCAGGACTGGGCTAGTCGTTCGGGCCCATGGTTCTAAATTTCGGGTACTCACAATTGCCCCTAAATTTGTTGGTCCATGTTTATGGGTTCAATGGATTTAAATGATCAGCCATTATGGTTGATTTGCGATTCTTCGAAAACTGTGAAGTTGATTTGGCGGCACCCACTTTGCTTATTGTGCGCTATGATTAGAATTTGAAGGCTTGTTGTGATAGCTAATTTTTCTCCCGTTGCTTCAGCCTTTCCAGTACTCTTATACCTTCTGAGAACTTTAGCGCCTCGTACCTTCTTCACTCAATTTCCATTTCCATTGTTTCTTAGTTATCTGAGCTCGTGCTTCTTCATCACCTGAACCGATCTTCTATTTTGTAAGTTTTCTGCGCCCTTTCCTTGTACTTTCTCTTTGGTTTGTATCTTTTCTTGGGTCTTCTAATGGCGAAGATTGGGAATAGGTCAATCTCTGAATTTAGGAAGTTTTACAACATTCCTGAGTGGGTAGATATTGAGTTTTGTGCCTCCCCTCCTTGGAATATTAGGGATATAGATGATGCTCACTGGATCCATGTTCTGTTGCTTTCCCAGGGGGGACTCACTTTCCCTCCCAATAATTTATTCCTGCATTTCTTTGGCTATTTCAATATTTTTCCTGCACAATGCTCGCCCAATGTGTGGAATATAGTAAATGGCATCCATAGGATAAATCAGTTGTATGGTACTAAGTTAGGACTTGCCGAGGTCTGTTTCTGTTACTCCTTTTCTCAAACTAGTTCAGGTGTCTTATACCTCAAAGCTAGGAGCCCTGATACGATATTGGTAGTAAACCTACCTGATTCCCATAAGGACTACTAGCAAGAAGGTTTCCTTGTTAGTAATTGGCAATTCCCTCCCCAATTTGAAGGGTCGAGGTCTGAGAGATTCTCTGTTCCTTTTTACGGGGAGGAATATATAGGTAGACATTGTACTGTTGTTTCAACTTTTGCTGATTTGTGACCTTTCTAACTCTTCTTTGCTTTTTCTTGCGCAGCGAAGTCAAAGAACTTGGAACCTGAACTCAACGAGGTCCGTCTTTCAGAGTTGGTAAAGGCTTGGAAAATCAGGGAGCCCTTAGGTGACGGCGAGCACCCCAGATCTGCTGCCTTCCTGCTCGAGTATAAGAACGTTGGCTCCAGCTTCATAGCGAGGCCTGTGGATAGTATACCAGAGTTTGATTACTTCAAAGATACTACTGCAGAGCCTATCCAACTGGACGAGGAGGAGAGCAGTTCTGAGAGTGAATTTACAGGTGTCGTGAGTAATTTGGGTGGAAGGAGCTTTGATAGTAGCAGTTCCTCTGACCGTGAGGAGGTTTCTGAAGCTCGGAGATCGTCGAGCACTTCTAGCAGCTCAAGTGAAGATATGGTTCCTCCGATGAAGAACTTGATTAGAGACGATGATGATGAGAATCACGTGCTCCTTGCACAGAGGTCGAAGAAATAAAAAGCTTCTTCTGAGGCCGTGGCTACTAGTTCTCGGTCCTCTGCTCAGGAGCAGGAGAGGAGGAGGAAGGAAGAGGAGCTGGTGAGAGAGAGAGAGAGGAAAAAGGAATAAGAGAGGAAGAAGTTAGAAGAGAAGAGGAGAGCGAAGGAGAGGAAGAAGAGGGAGAGCGAGAAGGAGGAAAAGATGAGAAGGGCTGAGGCGAGGACGAAGGCTGGGCAGGCCTTAGTCCCAGCATATACTCTTCCTGAAGGGGACTCCATGGCAATTTCTCCTCAGCTGGCCCCGGCTCTGTTCGAGAGAGCTGTCCTGCCGGCTGATCGCCAAAGGGCAGTAGGTTCAGATCACCTCGCTCTTCAGGCTAGTCAGAGGCTTGCACTGGTAAGGTTTCTTTTTCTCTTGCGTTTTTCTGACTTCCCTCATTTTCCTCTTCTAATATCTTCTCTTTTTCGCAGTTTGTTACTGACTTCGCCGTGCTATATCGTTCACGCGACGAGCTGGTGAAGAAGAATAGTGAACTGGAGCAAGAAAACTCTGCCCTGAAGCTGAAGGGTAAGGAGCTCGAAGCCAGTTTTAAGGCTGTCGACTCTGCTCGGATCTCATCTGATTTGGCTCTTGCTACTGTGAACAAGGAGAAAGATACGGCGATCACGGATCTAAGGGAACTGAGGCAGGCCTACAACCAAGTTTTCTCGAGAAAACTTATCGTGCTGGAGGAGAAAAGGGTGCTTATTGAAGAGCTAAAGAAGAAGGAGTCTGAGGCTGTCATTACCAAGGAAGACTCTTACAACTCCGGCTGGGTTACGGCATACGAAGATGCTGAAGTTCAGATAGGCTATATCAGCCGTTTGAATTTCAAGAAATGATGGAATAAGGCTATCGTAGCTCCTGGGGTGGATGTTGCATCCCCACATTTCGACGAGCACGACCCAGGGCCGAGGCCAGTCATAGACGAGGACCCTGCCCCATCTATTGAAGGCCTTGATCATGTCCCTCGGGCGATTCCTGCTGGCATTTCTCTTGCTGAGGGGATAGAGGTCATCCCTACCGAGGACAATTCTCCTGCTGATGCTGATAAGGAGATAG
This sequence comes from Sambucus nigra, assembly GCA_949130495.1. NCBI lineage: Eukaryota > Viridiplantae > Streptophyta > Magnoliopsida > Dipsacales > Adoxaceae > Sambucus > Sambucus nigra. The sequence continues at coordinate 70,257,821 of OX422211.1, read as the reverse complement.
GACCATCCACCTATGGGCCACCTGAGGTTGCTAATTGATAGGGTCTTTATATTTTTACGTTTTCTAGTCTGTAAATTTTCTTTCTTCAGTCTGATGTAACTTCAATTTTTATTAATGAAAAAGCTTCCTTTCTGCTAGTGTTGATCTCTTTCTCTCCCTTATATTTCTTTCACTTGTAGTTAGTTGATGTGGATGATTACATTCCTGCTACTTCCCAACTGGGTAGGACCCTTGGTCCCAATGCGAGCCCTGAAGTTCTCCAGGCTTTTGTTAAGCTTTGTAAGTCCCTCAGGTCTAGAAATCAGAAATATATGGAGAAATTCGAGCTAGTGGCTAGGCTGAAGGACAGGCTCCGGGAGATGGAGGATATTGGTGCCTCAGTGCAAGAGGAAGTCAATGTGCTGAGAAAAAGACTCCTAGAGGCCACCGAGGTCAACCAAGTTGGGGAGTTCCTTCAGCAGGAGAACGAAGACCTGAGGAGGTAAGTCTTACAACTTAGGGAGCAAGCACCGAGCACCGTTCAAGCAGTATTACAAGGCTCCTCATCATCGCGAGCTGGAGTTTATCATAATGTTATCCCTCCCATGTCGCGAAGTCTCACCCGCCCTCCCCTTCCGCGAGCTAGTAGGAGCACCAGGAGAAGAAGCAGGGAAGGAGAAGAGCTTCGTGATAGGGAAATGGAAGAACTCCGCGGTGATGTTCAGCGAGCATATGTAATCGCTATTGGGATTCAAAGGGACGTCACCCGGTTGCGGCACTTATTCAAGAAAGGTCCTCGGCAAGCATGGGCTGATGGTTATGATCAAGGCTGGTCGGATGCTCCAACAAGGCTATCTGAGTTTGAGGAGCTTTCTTTCATCAGGGGATGGCTTAGTGCCTTGAAGGAGCTGCAAGTTCCGAGGAACTCGGTGCTATGGTATTGTCATGAGATGTCTTCTTCCACTCTAATGCCCAACCCATTCAGGAGGGACGATCGATGGATCCCCATCGATGCTATTCCTCGGCAATTATTGGAATCAGATGCGAATGAGGTTGTGGAAGAGTTTGCTCCTGCTCCTGATGACGGACGAAGATCTCGAGTGGCTGATTATCTTGCTCGGAGGCCTCTACCCCCTTGAGATTTTATATATATATATATATATATATATATATATATATATATATATATATATATATATATATATATATATATATATATATATATATATTTATAATGTGTATATATATATATATATATATATATATATTTATAATGTAAATTCTTTGGGCGAGCTCGCCGACTAAACATGTATTATCATTGTTATAAGATGGATTAATGAAAAGTTTGTGTTTTTGGGAAATTTTGCCAAATAAATGTGTATATCCTACTTTTCGTATCCTTGCTTCTTTATGATTTCTTCTGTTTTGTCATGCAAGTATCCCCCCAGTCCAGTATAATATCAAAGTACCATTGTGCCCCACCTTACCTTTTAGGTTGTGTCGTCACACTCCCTTAGGCCTAAGTAGGGCAATTGGTGAGGACACACCTGGTGTTGGATGTCTTCATCCGATCAGGATTTTGTTCAACCTAAGTAGGTTTGATGACCATTATAAGATTTGGTCGTATTGCCTAAGAATCCTCTGTAGGGCTTTATATATTGCCATGGGCAACGCTAAGAGGTCTCTCGTTTTTTATGATGATGACCTGAGGAGGGGTATTCCCCTGCTGTAGTGATCAAGGTGCTTGTTATTTGGAAAAGATGTGCGATGAATGCAACTGTCACCAATCAGAGTGTAACCAACTAAGTAACTTTTCATTAGTAATAAGAAAAATGAACTTTTTTCTTCTTAACAAAAGAAATACAAAAAAAAGATCTAAAAATAGAATTTCTTGAGATTAGCTGCGTTCCATGCTCGTGGTATTTATCTGCCATCCATCGTTTCCAAGTGATAGGCACCTTGCAGATCGTCTTTAGTTACTTTAAAGGGTCCTTCCCAGTTTGGTCCTAGCTTGCCGTCTGACGACTTCATTGTGCTTCCCAGGACCTTCCTTAAAACATAGTCCCCAACTTGTAATGCCCTCGGGCTAAACCTTTTGTTGTAATGCTTCGCGAGGTGTTGCTGATAGTTCGCTAGCTTCACCAGGGCCAGTTCTCTATGCTCATCGGCTAGGTCGAGTTCGGCGAGCAATGCTTCATCATTCAGGCCTTGGTCGACAAGGTTTGATCTCATTGTTGGCAAACCTGCTTCTAATAGGATGACTGCTTCCATGCCATATGTCAGCGAAAACCTGTTGCTCGCCGAGGAGTGGTTCGGTATGCCCATAGAACATGGGGTAGCTCTGTTACCCATGCGCCTTTGGCTCGCTCCAATCGCTTCTTTAATCCGTCGATCACAGTTTTGTTGGAAGCTTCAGCTTGGCCATTGCTCTGAGGGTAGGCTACCGAGCTGAAGTGGTGTCTGATCCCATGTTCGTTACAGAAGTTCTGAAAGGGGCCACTTTCGAACTGCGTTCCATTATTGGTTATGATGGTTCTGGGGATTCCAAACCGAGTGATTATATTTCTCCATATGAACCTTATCATATCATCATCTCGGATGTTCGCCAGGGATTCAGCCTCGATCCATTTGGTGAAGTAGTCAGTCGCAACCAATAGGTATTTGCGATTGCCGACGGTAGTAGGCAGCGGTCCCACGATGTCCATTCCCCATTGGGCGAAGGGCCATGGGCTGGACAGGGACTACAGATCGCTGGTGGGTTGATGGGCCATAGGAGCGTGGAATTGGCATTTCAGGCATTTACGAACATATACTACAGAGTCCTTTTGCATGTATGGCCACCAATAGCCTTCCTTCATTGCTCGAAAGGCTAGAGACCTTCCTTCGATATGACTTCCGCAGATTCCTTCGTGAAGCTCGTGTAGCACTTGCTCGACATCACCTGGTTGGACGCATCTAAGGTAGGGACCGGTGAAGGATTTCTTATACAAGTCGCCTCCTGTGGATAAGTGAAAGCGAGCAGCTTTGACTCTTATCTGGTGGGCAGTTTTCTTGTCATCTGGGAGCGTGCCATCCTTTAAATAGTCCCTTAAGGGGTCCATCCAGCTGGGGGTTGATCCCACCTGGAGTACTTGTACCACGTTTGGTAACTTGTTGTTGTGGTTAATGCTCGAACAGATGAGGAAATCGATGGGGATGACCCTCTTAAGGTCAGAGTCAATTATCGAACTCAAGGCTGCTAAGGCATCAGCATGACTGTTTTGCCCCTTGGGAAACTGCTGGATGTTGATCTTTTCAAATCTTGACATTAATTCTCTCACTAAGGCGAGGTAGGTTTCCATTCTTTCATCCTTTGCATTGTAATATCCACTTATCTGATTGGAGACTAGCTGAGAGTCGTCGAACACCTGTAAACATTTTTCTCCTAGAGTTTGTGCCTTTTGGAGACCGGATATTAGGGCTTCGTATTCTGTTTCGTTGTTGGAGGCTGCAAATCCAAGCCTGATTCCTTGTTCGAGGATTGTGTTTTATGGAGTGATGAGGACAATGCCTACCCTTGGCCCCTTTGAGTTGGAGGCTCCATCAACAAAGAGTTTCCAGGTTCTTTCTGTTGCTTGGTTCTTCTTTTGCTTTGTTGGTTGAGGTTGGTCAGAGAGTTCCTCGCCCGTTAATTCGGCTATGAAATCAGCAAGGATCTGACCCTTGATAGCTGTCCTTGGTTGAAATTGGATGTCAAATCGGCCGAGCTCGATTGACCACTTAGACAGTCTTCCCGATAAGTTCTCTTTCCTTAGGACATCCTTAAGGGGATGCGACGTAAGGACGATGACAGTATGGGCTTCGAAATAATGCTTCAGCTTCCTCGAGGCTATTACTAGTGCAAAGGCGAGCTTCTCCAATGGCAGGTATCTTTGCTCGGCGTTTATTAAGGTTTTGCTCAAGTAGTAAACGGGGTGTTGGATTCCTGCAACCTCGCATATTAACGCAGAGCTGATAGTGTGATTGGATACCGAGAGGTACAGGTACAAAGAATCCATTTGCTGTGGTATGACAAGCAACGGTGGAGAGCTTAAATAGGACTTTAGCTCGTCCAAAGCTCGCGAGCAGTCTAGGCTCCATTCTATCAGTTTACTCCCCTTTAGAAGCTGGAAAAAAGGTTTGCACTTCTCGGAGGATTTGGAGATGAAGCGATTTAAGCATTCCAGTGAGCTTCTGCACGTCCCGGATTGTTCGAGGGGGTTGTACCCTATTGATTGCATCGATCTGGTCTGGATTAGCTTCTGTGCCTCTCTTACTGACCACGTATCCAAGAAATTTTCCTGATTGGACACCGAAGGAACATTTGTTCGCATTAAGCTTCATTCGGTACTTCCTAAGGATTTTAAAGGTCTTTGACAGGTCTGAGAGGTGATTTTCCTTCTTCTTGCTCTTAACAAGCATGTCATCGATGTAAAACTCCATTGTGTCTCCCATTTGATCCTTGAACATTTTTAGGACCATCCGCTGATAGGTTGCCCCCGCATTCTTGAGCCCAAATGGCATGACCTTGTAGCAATATAACCCAACTGTCGTGATGAACGTTGTTTTGTCCTGGTCTGGGGCATACAAGAGGATCGGTGATATCCTCATTATGTGTCCAGGAAACTCATTCGCTCGTGAGATGCAGTGGCATCTACTAGTTGGTCTATCTTTGGGAGGGGGAAACTATGTTTAGGGCATGCTTTGTTGAGGTCAGTGAAGTCGATGAAAACTCTTCACTTCCCATTATTCTTTGGAACTACTACTGGGTTGGACAACCACTTAGGGAATTGCCCTTCCCATATGGATCCTGCATCCAGTAGTTTTTCGACTTCCTTTTCGACCGCTTTAACCTTCTCGGGTGCAGTTTTCCGTGCCTTCTGCGTGACTGGCTTGAATGTGGGGTCGACGTGAAGCTGATGACAAACCATATTAGGATCGATTCCAGGCAGCTCGTATGGTTCCCATGCGAAAACATCTACGTTGTGTCTCAGCAAGGTCGTCAACTCCTTCTGTTCTTGGTTGGTGAGATATTCTCCAATCAAGAAGACTCTGCTACTGTCACCAACTTCAGCTATAACTTCTACCAGGTTCTCGACGACACGCTCGAAGGGGAGGAGCCTGGTCTCCTCTACTCCAGGTCTTCCATACTTTAATTTCTACTTAGAAGGTATCACACCCTCTTCAACTTTCTCGCTGGGTTGACCGGCCTTCTTCACTGGCTTTGGTCGGATGGCTGCTATGAATCACTTCCTCATCATCGCTTGGTCGTCGTGGATCTCCATTACTCCTCGCTCGATTACATACTTGAGCTTCTGATGGTAGGTCGAGGATATCGCCTTTATCGCATGAAGACATCCCCTGCCAAGGATGGCCTGGTACGGTGATTCAATGTAAACTACCAAAAACTCAATCATCTTGGAGACATTCCCAGCACGAACTGGCAGCACTATCTTGCCTAGGGGCATGGTCATTTTTCCAGCGAAGCCGACCAAAGGAACAATAGCTTCCTTTAGGTCGGCAATGCTCAACTTCAATTTCCTGAATAGGTCGAGGTACATTACTTCGGATGAACTTCCTTGATTGACGAGCAGCTTGTCGATGTCAAAGTTGGCTATCCTGAGTGTAATGACCAGGGCATCATGATGTGGGGTCCTTACTCCCATCAAATCTTCATCCGTGAAAATAATATGCTTGTTATAGTTGACGTCCTCTGCTCATCGACGCTTTCCTGACTGTGACTTTGCTGGATCTATTTGAAAAGCTTGCATTACCGCTGTAAGTTTTTTCATTTCCATTCGAGCTGAGTTCCCTTGTATTTGCTTGAGGTCATATACTCCGTGGATTACTGCGAACTCGTGTCCAGCATCATCCTCCAACACGTTATCGGGTCTCACCACTCTGTTGGCAGCCACTTTCTCTGCCCTTTTTTCCACAAAGTCGTTCAAATGTCCGGATTGAGCCAACTCCTCGAGGTGAGACTTAAGAGCTTTGCAGTGCTCAATCTTATGTCCTCCCTCTTTGTGAAAAGCGCATCTCAACGCATTGTTCCTCTTCGAGGGATCTCCTCCCATTTTCCTGGGCCATTTGATGAATGTCTCATCTTTGATCTTCGTGAGAATATTATAAATTGGTTCTTTGAAGACGGTGTTGACTGCATGGAATACTTTCGACGCGTCATGGTTCCCTCCGTTCTTGGAGCCATTTTTGCCTCCGTTCTTTCCTCCTTTCCTCTGGTTCTCAGTTTTCTCACCTACCTTTGTAGTGAGCTTAGCTCGATCATTTTCTCATGTATTAGGGCGGGTGACATCTTCCACCTTTGCGTATTTCTTGATTCGGGCCATTAGGTCGTCAATAATCATAGCTTCCTTCTTCGTCAGGGACTGGTAGAGGAGGGAAGAACTAGGAAGCCCAATTTTGAAGGAGGCCACTGCCACTTCCTCCGCACAGTCCTCGATCTCATTGAATAACTCCCAGTACCTCTTCGCGTAATCTCGGAGGGTCTCTTGAGGCGTTTTCTTCATTGTTAGCAGAGCATCCATCCTTTTGGGATGGGAGTACTGGTAATGAATCGGGACGTAAAAAGTTCGGCTAGGGGTTTAAAATTCTTGATCGACCGGTGGGGGAGCCTTTCGAACCACTTATGTGCTACATCATGAAGGCTCGAGGGAAAAATGCGGCACATCAGGGCATCTCGGTGACTCCAGAGGGTCATGGCATGTCGGTATTGCCTGACGTGATCGATGGGATCAGTTTTTTCGTCGTAAATTTTGAACCTTGGAATGGCAAATTTCTTGGGAGCTTCCTCCTCTTCGATTTCTCTTGTGAAAGGTGACTTCATCTGGATTTTGAGAGCTCGCCTCGCGAGTTCTCTGGTTGATCTTGTTCCGTGGTGAGCGGGATGCTGGTCCATCTCCCTGCGGACCATGTTTCTTATGTTCTCGTCGCTGCGAGTAGGGCTTTGGTAGCGGTGAGCTGTTCGCAGCTGTTCGCGGAGGTCATCGTCTGACTCGCCTCCTTCGTCCCTTTGAGATTCTCTCCTAGGGCTCCTTCCTCGGCTGCAAGATTTTCTCACTTGAGGGCTAAGAGTGTGATATGGGCGTCTCCTGTTATCAGGACGAAGCTCCCTCTCCAGTCTTTCCAGTCTTCTTTTCAAGCGAACATTCTCAGCCTCGTATCTGCGAAAAGACTCCCTTTTCTCGTGGATCCTTGCCTCGTACGCATCAATCAACCTGGATAGCTGCGTGGACCTTGCTGGTCCCTGACTTTCTTCTGGGGCTGGTCTTTCCAGGCGAGCTCTCTGATCTGAACGACGGACTTCAAACCTAATCCTGCGAGGAGCAGGTGGCTCTTCAATATATCCTGCTTGGGGAGCATTGCTGCTGTGACCAGACATCTTAAACTCCTTTCTTGACGTGGGCTCTTCTCAGGGAAAGATGAACGCTTCCCACAGACGGCGCCAATTGTGGAGGCAATTATTATGCAACACAAATAAATACGAGAGAAGCAATTATCAAAAAAGAACAAGGAGTATAAGATGCCAATCACACAACAAAGGATGTACGTGGTTCGGCAAGGATGTGCCTACGTCCATGGTGGTGCAGTCGATATTATTTCTATACACTCCGGAGAGTAATTACAGAGAATACATCTTATGCTTTTGCCCTGGACCTAGGGTCTAATATATGCATGTACATGTACGTAAGTGGAGGTGATGGGTTTCTCCACGTTTTCCATCTCCCTTATAACTTCCAATTGTGGAAACGTGGGGGAGACCGGATCAATATAAGAGATAAGGGGCCCGAACTTTGGGCCGTCAGGACTGGGCTACTCATTCGGACCCATGGTTCTAAATTTCGGGTACCCACAGTAACGATCAAACCTTATTTGTTAATAAATCAGACAAACATGTTCTGATTGCCCAAGTTTACGTAGACGATATTATTTTCGGATCAACATGTCCTAATCAAGTAAAAGACTTTTTCGAGATACATGGGATTCACTCATATTTAGTTCAGACAGCATACCTAACAACCGGTAGGATACTACAGTTTGAGAAGAGGCTTTTTTACGCCTTAGTGCGATGATTAGGATAGTTGATAAAGAATGGCTTGATTCCAGTTGCCATGTGAAACAATTGGTCTTAACAAATCGTGTTTCAAGAGAAGAATCCTTAAGAAAAATACACGACTATATATATGATCCGATTATTTTATAAGAGGCTATTAATATTGGTTTGGTTTATGCTTAACAACCTCATACACTTAATTCTTAAGCTACTTTGAATGGTGAAATCATCGGGATTTCCTCAAATTACAGTGACTCTATTATGACCCAACTGAATCCGACGATTTTTGTACTTATCTTGACGCTAATCCTTCTGAGATAGATACCATAGCTCCCAACTAGGAAAATCCAAAGAAAATGTCCCTCTTAGTGTAAAATAAGTGAATAAAGTAGTTTATATAGTGTGCTAAACTACTAGCTTAGGAGGAGGATTAACTCTAACTTATGTGAAATTAGGAAATGAATATTGTAACATACTACTCTAAACTCTTTTGTATAATATATCTAAGGTCATTTTACATCCTCTTTTAAGAATTGTTCTTACACATTTGTAACTGCTATATTATATTTTTAGGATGGTTAGCACTCAAACTCTTTCTATCGGAACTCAAACTTATCAGAACCACACTGAGGGGATTATGTGATGCCTTTAAGAGCTGACATCTCTAGCTCAACAACAATAGGTTCAAAATCCAGTTTCAGAAGAAATTTCAGATAAGACTCCTCCAATGAATGCTCTCAAGGAATTTTTACAACAACGACCCCCTCTATTTCTAGGAAAGCCAGGCGCCAGTGAAGCTGAAAAGTGGATGCGTCAGATTATGAAAATATTTAACGAGGTAGGAGTTATTGTCAATATTCGACTAACCTTGTCATCCTACATGTTTTAAGGAGAAGATGATTTCTGTTGGCATGCCGTAGCCTGAATCCATAATATAGCCACTTTGATCAGGAATAATTTAAAGAAATCTTCTTCAAAAGTACTTTTCCAAGATCGAAAGAGATCAGTTTATCATAGATTTCTTAAGGTTACATCAAGTAAGTTTGTCTTTGGCTCTGTATGAAGCCAAGTTTACTGAATTATCTGGTTATACAACCAAGTAAGTGGATACCGAGATAAAGAAATTAAAGCAAATTGAGAGAGGACTACACCCACGAATTACAACTTATTTCACCCCATTGCATATTCGATATTTTTCCCAACTCATCGAAGTTGCATCAATTGTTGAATCAAATTACCAAGGTTATGTGTGTAGACACCCCATTCTAACACCCCCTAACCTCTTCGTAGGTCCCTAGCATCTCCCTTTATCGCTGCAAACGTAAGTCATACCTCGAGTACTGACCTAGAGGCCATCGGGCACTCCCAAGGTATGTTTGACCAAAAGTTAAACTCTTCATCTCGATCGAGACTGAATTAATTTCCAAAGGGCAATAAACTACTTTCCAACAGTCCACCCCGTGCGTAATTCTGACTTACGGTACGGATGAATGACCCATTTTCCCTCGAAACTTGATCAGGAGACCATCGGACGCTCCCAGGCTCCATTTGAACAAATTCAACTCTTCATCTCAACCGATACTAAATGAATATTCAAAGGTAACTAAAAACCCTTTCCGAAGGTCCACCCCGTGCGCGATTCTGACTTACGGTACGGACGAACGATCCATTTTACTCTGAAAGGTCACCGAATGATTCCAATCCCTAGTTGAGTGAAGTCAACTTCCCAAACTTAGTCAAACTCTTTGGAATGTCAAAGTACATCTCCTAACCTTTCCAACGGTCTGCCCCGTGCGCGATTCTGACTTACCATGCGAACTAACGATCCATTTGCGTCCGACAATTCCTTGTCCAAAGGACCGATGAACTCTTCCGAGCCATATTTGACCCAAAGTCAACTCCTGGACCCAAGAGAAGTCCAAATACTTTCGAAGGTCTCTAAATTACCTTTCCAACGGTTCACCCCGTGTGTAATTCGGATCAATGGTTTACGCGCTACGACCGATTTTTCGAACGAACCTGAAAGAGACTGCCGAACGACAGGTTCCAAACCCTGCTATCGGTAGTGTGCCTAAACACACCTGTCGATCAGCAGGACCAGGGCTATGTCGATTAGCAATGACCTAGGCTAATAAAAAGGAGCACCTGACCTCATTGCAAGAAAACAAGATCTAAAACCCATCACTCTAAGCGAGCTCAGAAAACCCCTCTCGAAGTGAGTGTGATTTCCACATCCAAATCCCTTTCCAACCTTCACCTTTCATCACCTATTTCATAAAACTTGGTGAATTAAATACCCTCCATCATCACCCAAGTGCAAGGGCTACTCTCTAACATCCAAGATCAAGCTCAAGATCTTTAAGAAGGTCCAACTTTCTCTTTAAATTCTTCTAAATTCACATTAATTTGTCTTATTAATTAGCACTTTTATTTTCTCATCTCACATATCCTAATATACTTTTTTATTTAGTATTATTTCACATCTCTTATTTTTATATAAATAAAACCCAAAAAAATAAGAAAAAGAGGGTTTGCTCATAAATTCAATACGAGAATTCTCAGTTTTCTCACAACTAAAACACTTTTTTACACACACGCACACATATAAGAGAATTCCTTGATTGGATTTATAGGATAAACCCCATTCCTCATTTTGCATACAAACTACGTGGACTTTGATGCTTCTATAGGCTACGTAGGCGTCTCGGGGTAAAACCCGAGACTCGAATCCTATTCCTACTTTTATTCTATCTTTCTATATTCTTTAAATTTAACTCTCTTAGATTCTATTTGTTTATATATACATATATTTGTTCGTAGTGGCATATTATCCCGCATGCATTATCATTCCATTATAACGGTCAATGCTAGGATAATCGCGTATATCCTATTTTCTAATATTACTTTTGGGAACATTCCTACGGATGACTCTCTTTATCTCCTCCGTGATACAAGTCGATGATTCATGTCTTCATTACATATACACATGCACACTTATCACGGGGAAATAAAGGAAAATAGCAATAACCCATGAGAGACCGTAAGGGCGGAATGGGTGCCTAACACCTTTCCATTTCGTAACTTAGCCTCCGGACCCTTTTCAAATCATTTTGGTTTCGTATGTATCAGTATGTATTTGGATGTTTTCCTTCGGAATGGCTCCCTTTTCTTTTGTCTGTTTTGAGTAAAATAGACTGACGACTCCATCTCTCTACATTTTTCACCTCATCATCGACGCCGGGCGAAGAGCTCCCTAGAGGGATGCACGGGACCAAGATCCTCTCGACGTTGAAGACGTCCCTCTTCTTCGTCCCTCCCGACGGGAGGATCGGGGGATGGCCACAGTGGCGACTCCGCTGGGGATAAGTAATTTTGAGGGCTAGACTCAATCTACATGGGTGTTATATTTTCTTATATTTTCCCCTATTTTTCATGCCATTTTTACTATTTATGTGTACCTCATGCTTATGCTTATATTTACACACTTGTAGAAGATTCTCCATGTACACTTCACACCACGTGCACCTAGGATCATATATGTCCACATGTTGCACACATCACCCATCCAGACTTGGTATACTATTGGTACTTGTACTTTTCTCCCTATTTGTCATGATCAAGAAAGATACTCTCATCATAAGATACTAATAAAAAAGCATGCATGATTCACACAAAATCACCAAAGAGCATTGTGATTGACCAAATTTTGTCCAGTAACTGAAGGGTCACTTCGTGATGGGCGCTGGTCCAGCAGGGCGAAGTTAGACTAAGTGATATGACTCTCACCTTCCATTGTCCAAGTACCTTTGATGTATATCGAACGACTCCCCCGCATCGTACCGCTTGATCGAAGTCATGACGGGAGGTATATCGCAGGGAAATCATTCACCTACGCCGATTATATCGAATTCGCTCTCACATGTACCGTCCCCACGAGGTATATAGTAAGGCAATTCACGTACACTCAGGTATATCAAATGGCTTGTCCACACGTACCGATTGCCTTCAAAAGCAAGACGTATATCGTGGAATCCACGCCAAAGGGGGTAATCCTTTTCAATTCACCCAACCAACTGCATACCCTCATATAGGTGTCAAGCCTAGGACACACATATTAGATTGTCGATTTCGACACAAAACTCTACCAAAATTTCAGGTCGGCCTGCAGCCCAAATATTTGCGCATTTTTAAAATGGTACCCTACCCGTGAGCCTGGTTACAAGTCTAGCCATAGCTTTGCATATGTTACAAACCCAACTTTTCCAGTCTCGGGTCCCGTACAACATTTCATTTTGCATTTAGGAGAATTTAATACAACTGAGAACATAATAATAATAATAATAATAATAATAATAATAATAATAATAATAATAATAATAATAATAATAATAATAATAATAATAATAATAATAATAATAATAATAATAATAATAATAATAATAATAATGCTGAGACCCGTCTCCCAAAACATTTATCCCTTCTTTATCAAAAATAAAAAAAATATATTTATCCCTTCTTTATCAAAAATCCAAAAACATTTCTCCCTTCTTTATCATAAATCCAAAAAAAAAACATTTCTCCCTTCTTTATCAAAAATCCAAAAACATTTCTCCCTTCTTTATCAAAAAGCCAAAAATATTTTGCCTTTCAATCCCAAAAAGAAAAAAAAATGTCAAAAATATTTTTCATCCTGTTTGTCAAAAATAAATCCCATTTTACTCCTTCTCGGGCTGATTAGTCGCCCTTGGCCTGGCTCCTTATTAGCTTCGGTCTTCAGTCAAATCACCCCGGAGTTTCGTCCATTCCCTTGATACTTCTTTCGAGCCCTAAATCCATCCGCTTTTTATGGAGAACACAGATCAAGAACCAGTTGTGCAGCTAGATCTGACGGCAGTCTTAGCTCAGCTCGTGTCCAAGATTGACAACCTCCAGACTGAGGTTTGAGAGAGGCAACGAAACCATGTTCCTGGTCCTCAAGAGCCCGAGGCTCGATTTCCTCATGCTTTGGGTCCACCCGAGCCTATCTGGGTTCTCGAAGAGTATCAGCACGCTCCATGTGCCCCTCCTGCTAATGGGTCATCGCTTGCCCAGTTTTCGATGCTGAACCTTGCCCAGCAGGGGGCTAACTTACCTATGATCATTGATCCAAAAGAGGAAGAGTTAAACAAGATCAAAGAAGATCTCAAGATACTAACCAAGAAGTTCGACCAAGTCAGAATCTCTGGAAATTATATGGACTACATCCCTATGTCTCCTTATCCTAAGGCGAGGTTACCCGAGAAGTTCAAGATGCAAGATATCGATAAATTTGGAGGAAGTGGACGCTTGATTGTTCATCTTCGCAGTTATCACCATTCCATGACTCTCATATGGGATTTTTAAGAAGTGATGGCCCAATTATTCCAACCAACTTTGAAGGATAGCACCCTCCGATAGTTTTTATCTCTCGAGAAGTCCAGAATCTATAGCTAGGAAGATGTATCCGAGAATTCATATCGCAGTACAAATACAACAAAGAGCATAAGGTAACCCGCCATGATTTAGTTCTACTTAAATAGAACTCTGGGGAATCAGTCAATAACTTCATAGCCTGATGGATGGAAAAAGCAGCCACTATGACCAATCGGCCATCCGAGGAAGAGCAAGTCAACATAGTGAAAAAGAACTTCTTGCCCCATGTTCGAGCAATAATGGGAGGACAATACTATCCCCACATCCGGTCTCTCAGAGAAGTAGGAGTAGAAATCGAGGAAATTCTTGCTAAAATAGAGGTTGAACCAAAGAAAGTGTCCGGACAATTCACCCCCAGAAAATATGACAAACCTGCCAATGCTGCAGTCTCAACCATCAACAACATCTCTCAACTAACCACTTCTTGGGCATAAGAAAGCCGCCCTATCCCGTCTGAAGGGAATACACCAAGCTCCATGATCCCCTCTCCAAAGTTTATCAAGCCCCGTTAAGTCGAAACCTTGTCAAACCCCTGGACCCCCGTCCATTGCCAAATCCACTCCTAAGAAACTTCAAGGCAGATGCCCATTGCGCCTTTCACCAAACTGCTGGCCATAACACCGACCAATGGTTTCACCTTTGAAACATAATCCAAGGCCTAATTGATCGGGGTACCATTGCCCCATCAGCCAAACATTACTCACAACCCACTCCCAAATCATACCAATGCTATCTTCATAGAAATGAACCCATAATTTGATCCCTCAACCCAAATCACACCCATATACTCTCCAAGCCTCTCCAAACTTGCCCATATTTCCTCCTAAACCCTGTTAGCCTCGTTGATCAGGCACTGTCACTCCTTACCAGAGCATGCATCGGTATTCGTACCCGTTTGGAAAATGGAAGTATGGAATTACCAGAAGTGTTAAACCAACTCCTAGAGTTCAGGTTGAAAATTTCCCTCATAGATGATCATTGATTGCCAGAAGTTCAATACGCTATTCTTAGAAGCACGAAAATGGGCCCGAGAGTCAGACAATTGGGTGGTACCAACCGATGAAATTAGCCTAGATGACATTGTCCAGATCATGGCAGAATTATTCATGCAAACCAACGATATTTGCAGTATGACCGAGTTACTTGATACTCTGAAGTTACAAGGGTGCCTGGTACCTTCACCCTTACTTATCCCCACAGAATGGGAAGTCATGTATAAAAAATCTATTGAAGTTATGGAATGCATTGACTTTACGTAGAAAGACATAATTATTGCCACTGGATGGGGGGAAGAATTTAAAAATTCAAATAAAGATCAAGCTTCAGAGAAACCTGGCCCGGTAGTCGACATATGTGGGATGATATCATTTGAGAAGCTCCTCGAAGAAATAAACAAGATGGCAGAATAACTCGAGATTAACGAAGAAACAGGGTTCATGTTATTCCCTTCTTTAGTAAATCACATGACCAGATCAGGGAGGCATTACCAGATCCCAAGCTCACTACAAGCCAATGACAAAGGGAAGGGCATTGAAAACCTTCCTATGTCAGAAATGACCCTCGTGGAAAGAAAGATCATCGATTAACTGAAAAACTCAAGCTAACATCACTCTATGAGGGCTTTTCATATCTTCCCAGCTACACAGAAATGCTTTGATCAAGTTACTCACTGGACCCACAGTTCCTCCTTCTACCACACAAGAAGAAGCGATAAATTTAGTCAATTCCTTGACCTCTACCCGAATGCTATCCTTTTCTGAAGAAGAAATCCCTAGAATTGGGCCAAACCACAATCATACACTCAATATCTTCGTCGAAGTTATGGGGAAGATCGTACCACTCTCTCTTATTGATAATGGATCCACCTTGAATGTCTACCCATTAAGAACCTTCAAATGCTTGGGACTGAAGAAAAGTGACCTCGCTCCAACCTCCACTGCTGTATGTGCCTAAGATAATACCCGTCGGGAGGTAATGGGATCCATAAAAATTGTAATAGGGGATGGCCCTATAAACCTTATCGCTGAATTATAAGTTATTGACATCCCAGATTGTTTCAACTTATTCCTGGCTCCACAATATCAAGGGTGTGTCTTCTTCACTCCATCAAAAATCGAAATTCTTCGCCGACGGACGAGTCATCACTATGTTGGGTGACGATAATAATGCCGAGGGTGCAAGCACCAGTGATCCAGTCCTTGAAATATAGCACGGGTCAAATGATATGCTCTTATCAGGATTTTGAGTTGATCCACTTCTACTCCCGACAGAGGATGATTTCAAAAAAAGGGTTTGTCCGGCATACGACCCTTATGGCAACGCCAATGTGATTCAGATGTTCATAAACATGCACTTCATGCCCTGACTGGGGCTAAGACAAAGACAGTAAGGGATAATTGATCCCATCGAACTAAAGAAAACTTTCCCTCCTTGTGGTTTGGGGTATCAACCATCAGAACAAGAGATCAAAATGATCCGCCAGTCTCGACTAAAGAGAAGACTAGACTGCATTTAGACTATCCCAGGTGACTCCTTGAATGGACGATTCATTAAAGAGGGTGAGGACTTCCCCTTTTGCAGCTTTTCGGAACCCTAGTATGACCATACAGACAAGAAGATGAAGCTTGGAATGGAGATCTTTTTCCAGGACAGCTACCCATGGGCTAAAAGTTCCCAACACTATGTACAACAGCTCATCAGAGATACCAAAGGTTCTGAGGGAAGTAACTCAGAAGATTCCTTTAACTTACTAACACTGGGGCGGACACTCTGTGTGGTTCATTCAAGCACTACATCACTGGATCCATCCCACCTAATGAAAGTTTTTGATACACCTCTCCTCAACTAGCATATTGCGCCGGTTCTACCTGTTGAAATCCCACCTAACCCCAATATTTATCCAATCTCTTCTTCTGTTGTCTATCCTCGCTCAAATGTAATCGAGAACTCCTTTGATAAGGTCCTCAATGCTGTTTTTCCTATTAATGAAATAAACGAAGATTTTAAGTATCTTGTTGTGACTTACATTAACTGTTTGGATTCCAATCAAACTTTTGATGATGATGATTTTACAAATGAATAATTCTTAGCTGATCTAAATAAGGTTAATAACAAACAATATAACCGCGTTCAAGTTAATGAAGAAGAAACTGTTATTGTTAACCTCAGTTCTAGTAGACAACTGCGCGAGATTAGGATAGGGGCTACCCTCGACGATCATGAGCGCGCACAACTCGAATAATTATTAAAGGAATTCATTGATGTCTTCACATGGTCCTATGACGATATGACCATCATTGATCATGAAATAACTCAGCATGAGATACCCACTCTTCCAGTTTACAAGCCAATTAAACAGAGGTTGAGAAAGCTCCACATCGAATGGTCGCTCAAAGTTAAAGAAGAGGTGGTCAAATAGTTAAACGTGGGCTTCATTCGTGTGATCGAATATCCCACATGGCTAGCCAACATAGTGCTTGTACCAAAATTAGGAGGGAAATTTCGAATGTGTGTAGACGATCGGGACTTAAATAAATCCTCTTCGAAGGATGATTACCCGTTACCCAATATCGACATGATCATGGACAACACAGCCAGTCATTCGTCGATGGGTTTTCCGGATACAACCAAATAAAAATGCACCCACATCACCAAGAAAAAATCGCGTTCATAATATCGTGGGGAACCTTTTGCTACATTGTTATGCCATTTGGTCTCAAGAATGTTGGGGCTACCTACTAGACGGTTTCCATGAACATCCTGCGTGATCCGATTAAAAAAAAAGTCGAGGTTTATGTGGATAATATGATTATCAAATCCAAAACCAAAGAAGGTCATGTTCCCACTCTCCGAAAGTTCTTCGAATGACTGCGATGATATCAGATGAGACTCAATCCGCAAAAATAAGTCTTTGGTGTTACGAAGGGAAAACTCTTAGGATTCATGGTCAGTGATAAGGGAATAGAAGTAAATCCTGCCAAACTGAAAGCCATACTTGATATACCACCTCCCCGCACGAAGAAATAATTATGAGGTTTCCTTAGGAAATTACAATACATAAGTCGATTCATCAGCCAACTAACCTCCATCTGTGAACCTATCTTCAAACTCCCCCAAAAGGATTCAACCAAAGTTTGGAATGAGGCCTACCAAGAAGCTTTTTGACCGAATCAAATAATATTTGACCCAACCTCTGATACTTATAACACCACAACCTGGTCTCCTCTTGCTCCTATACCTAACCATAATTGAACCTGCAGTTGGGGATTTTCTAGCCCAATCCTTGAAGATTCCCATAAAGAAAGATCCATCTATTACGCCAGTCATAAATTAGATGGGTACGAAGTCAACTTCACTGCTTTGGAAAAATCGTGCGTCCCGCTTGTCTGGGTCACCCAAAAGTTGTGACACTACATGCTCACCTTCCCTATTAAACTTGTATCCCAAATGGACCCTATCAAGTACCTGCTTGAGAAACCCACCTTATCTAGCCGGATGGCTATACGGTTGATGCTCCTCAAGAAAGAAATTCAATGCGTAGATGTCTATGGGGATTATGCCCTCATCATTGGTCAAGTGCTCAGAAAATGAAAGGTCAATGACAAGAAGATCCAAACCTTCCATGCCCACTTAGAAGAACAAGCCTCTCAATTCCAAGACATCACCTTCCATTACCTACCTCGAGAAAAAAATAACCTAGCTGATTCCCTTGCTACCTTGTCCTCCGTGGTCGACATGCTCGAAGGAATAACGATGCCTCCCTTCCTAGTTCAAAAGTAAAATAAACCAACCTATTGATACCATATTGAGCTCATCACCAAAGAAGATACTGAGCTAGCCAATTTCTAGTACTATGATATTTGGAACCTCCTTAAGAATGGTAGGTATTCGAAGGGATCTAACAAAAAGGATAGGGCAACCCTCCGAAGACTGGCAGCCCAGTACATCATCTGTCATAAAGCAGTGTTTAACAGAAACTTCGATGGAACTCATCTTGACTGCATCGTAGGGGATGAAATTGAAGAGGTAATGCAGAAAATCCACAGCAGGGAATGCGGGCCCCACATGAACGGTCACATGATTGCCAATAAGATCATTCGATAAGGTTACTACTGGACCACTATGATCCAAGATTGCACCGCCTATGTCCGGAGATGCCTCAACAGTTTTCCAACCTTCAACACTTGCCTCCACGAGTGTGGCCATCCCCCCGATACTCGTAGTGGGAGAGATGAAAAATAAGGAGTATCCCTTCATCTCGAGAGGATCTTAGTCTCATGCATCCCTCTCGGGAGCGCTTCGGCCGGTGTCGATGATGAGGTGAAAATGTAGAGAGATGGAGTGACCAGTCTATTTTACTCAAAATAGACAAAAGAAAAAGGGAGCCATCCCGAAGGAGAGCATACAAAGACATACAAATACTTACGAAACGAAAATGATTCAAAAAGGATTCGAAGGCTAAGTTACGAAATGGGAAGGTGGTAGGCACCCATTCTTCCCTTACGGTCTCTCATGGGTTATTGTTATTTTCCTTTATTTCCTCATGATGTGTGTGCATGTGTATATGGAGTGCAGATAGGAAGCATCGACTTGTATCATGGAAGAGATAAAGCGAGTCATCTGTAAGAATGTTCATAAAAGTAATATTAGAAAATAGGATTTACGCGATTATCATAGCGTTGATCATTATAAGGGAAGGATAACACATGCGGGATAATACACCACTAAGAATGAATATATGTATATAGAAAGTCTAAGAGAGTTAAGTTTAAAGAATATAAACAAAATAGGAAAAGTAGGAAAAGGACTTGAGTCTCGAGTTTTACCCCTAGACTCCTACGTAGCGTATATAGGCATCAAAGTCCACGTAGTTCGTATGCAAAATGAGGGGTGGGATTTATCCCATAAATTCAATCAGGGACTTCTCTTATGTGTGTGTGTGTGTGTGTGTGTGTGTGTGTGTAAAAAAGTTTTTTAGTTGTGACAAAAGTGTGAGAATTCCCGTTTGGAACTTATGAGCAAACCCTCTTTTTCTTATTTTTAGGGTTTTATTTGTATGAAAATAAGAGATGTGCAATACTACTAGATAAAAAAGTATATTAAGATATGTGAAATGAGAGAATAAAGTTCTAAGTAATAAAACAAATTAATGCGAATTTATGAGAATTTAAAGAGAGAGTTGAAAAAGTTAGACCTTCTTGGAGATCTTGAGATTGATCTTGGATGTTGGAGAGCAGCCCTTGCACTTGGGTGATGATGAAGGGTGGTTAATTCACCAAGTTTGATGGAAAGGATGATGAAAAGTGAAGGTTGGAAAAGGATTTGGATGTGGAAATCACGCTAACTTCGAGAGGGGTTTTCTGAGATTGCTAAGAGTGATGGGTTTCAGATCTTGTTCTCCCTGAAATGAGGTCAAGGCCTCCTTTTTATAGGCTCGGGGAATTACAGATCGGCATAGCCCTAATCCTGCCAATCGGCAGGTGTGTTTAGGCACAATTCCGATAGGCAGGGTTTGAAACCTGCCGTTTGGTAGTCTCTTTCAGGTTCCTTCGAAAAATTAGTCATAGAGCGCAAATGATTGATCCGAATCGCACACGGGGTTAACCATTGAAAAGATAATTCAAAGACCTTCAAAAGTTCTTTGGACTTCTCCCGGGTCAGGGAGTTAACTTTAGGTCAAATGTAGTTCGGAAGCGTTCGTTAGTCCTTTGGACAGGGGATCGTCGGACACAAACGGATCGTTCATCCGCATGGTAAGTCAAAATCGCACATGGGGAGGACCTTTGGAAAGCTTAGGAGATTTACTTCAACATTCCAAAGAGCTTAACTCAGTTTGGGGAGTTAACTTTGGTCAACCGGGACCTGGAAGCGTTCAGTGACCTTTTAGAGTAAAACGAATCGTTCATCCGTACCACAAGTCAAAATTATGAACGGGGCAGACCGTTGGAAAGGGGTTTCAAATCCCTTAGAAGATTCATTCAATCTTGATTGAGATGAAGAGTTTAACTTTTGGTCAACGAAGCCTGGGAGTGCTCGGTGGCCTTTAGGTCAGTACCCGGGGTATGACTTAGGTCTGTAGCGATGAGGGGAGGTGCTAGGGAACCTACGAAGAGGTTAGGGGTGTTAGAATGGGTTATCTACAGAGACCCTTGATGGGTGAGTCTGGAATAAATGATAGCCATCGAATAGACACCACATGATGCCTTTGAAAGAATATGATCAATTCAGAGGGTTGAGGCCGATTCTGAGGACCTTGAGATGAGGATGACTGATTCTGCGAGTCGAAGCCAATTCTAAGGGCTTAGGGATGAGGGTCACCAATTTTGTGGGTCAAAGATAATTTTGAGGGCTTGAAGATAAGGGTGATCGATTCTGTGGGTCAAAGCTAATTCTGAGGGCTAGAAGATGAGGGTGACCGATTTTGTGGGTCAAAGCCAATTCTGAGGGCTAGAAGATGAGGGTAACTGATTCTGTGTGTCAGAGACAATTCTACGGGCTTAAATTAAGATGACTAATTCTACGGGTCGAAGCCAATTCTATCGGCTTAAAGATGAGGGTGACCGATTCTGGGGGTCGAAGCCAATTCTGAGGGCTAGAAGATAAGGATGACTGATTCTGTCGGTCGGAGCTAATTCTACGAGCTTAAATTGAGATGTCCAATTATATGGGTTAAAGCCAATTCTGTGTCCTTGAAGATGAGGGTGACCGATTATGCGGGTCGAAGCCGATTTTGAGGGCTTGAAGTTGAAATGACCAATTTTGCGAGTGGAAGCCAATTCTGAGGCCTTAAGTTGAGATGACTAATTCTTAGGGTCGAAGCCAATTCTGCAGGCTTTACTTGAGATGACCAATTCTATTGGTTGAAGCCAATTCTATAGGCTTAAGTTGAGATGACCAATTCTAGAGGCTTAAGTTGAGACTACCAATTCAACGGGTCAAAGATAATTCTGAGGGCTTGAGATGAGATGACCAATTCTGCGGGTCGAAGCCAATTCTAAGGGCTTAAGTTGAGATGACCAATTCAGCGGGTCGAAGCCAATTCTGAGGGCTTAAGTTGAGATGACTAATTCAGCGGGTTGAAGCCAATTCTGTGGTCTTAAGTTGAAATGACCAATTATGAGGGTCAAAACCAATTCTGAGGGCTTAAATTGAGATGACCAATTTAGCGAGTCGAAGCCTATTCTGAGGGCTTAAGTTGAAATGACCAATTCTGCGGGTCGAAGCCAATTCTGCGGTCTTAATTAAAATGATCAATTCTGCAGGTCGAAGCCAATTCTGAGGGCTTAAATTGAGATGACCAATTTAGCAGGTCGAAGCCAATTCTAAGGGCTTAAGTTGAGATGACCAATTCCGTGGGTCGAAGCCAATTCTGCGGGCTTAACTTGAGATGACCAATTCTGCGGGCTTAAGTTGAGATGACCAATTCTGTGGGACAAAGCCAATTCTAAGGGCTTAAATTGAGATGACCAATTCATCGGGTTGAAGCCAATTTTGAGGGCTTAAGTTGAAATGACCAATTCTGTGGGTCGAAGCCAATTCTGATGGCTTAAATTTAGATGACCAATTTTGTGGGTCAAATCCAATTTTGAGGGCTTAAATTGAGTTGACATAGGGGAACTATATCGGGGAAAGTACCGCATGATTTTAATTTAAGCTGGGGATTTTATTTCTAGGGAAACTTCGTATCTTCTGGAGACTTTTTCGGGGGAACATCCAATTTGATGTTGTAGATTCCACTGGGGAAGTGATTAGGTGGTCCAGGGTTTGGACGTATATCTCGGGGAAATTTGAGACCTTTGGGGAATAGGAGATCACTTGAAGTTCGAGATACTTTATAGGTCCTCTGGGGACGTTGCTGAGGGGAGGTTCACTTGGCTTTTGAGAGTTTTACTGGGGAAATAGGGGTTTCTCTTGAGGGAGTGAAAAAGTTTCTTGGTGAAAATGTTCTAAATCTTCCCCAGGATTTTTAGAATTTTTCTGAGGATTTTTTAGGGTTTTCTGGTATATTTTGGGAGTTTCTGTACTAAAATTTAGGGGGGTTCCAGTCGACATGGTGTGGAGGTTAGCATTCGGCAGTGGCACGGACTTTTGAGCTGCCTCGAGAAGGCAACGGGTTAGTGCTGATCGGTAGGTGGGGGTACAGTGACGATGGGAATGACGCTTGGCATCCTATAAAAATGGGCGGGTTCCCCTCGTTTTTCACATCTTCTTGTCTTCTCTCTTTCTGCGATTTTCTTCTGCGAATCGTTCTAGCATTCTGCAATTTAAAAAATGGTCGCTTTTTTGAGAACTGCAGTACACCGGGAGTGGTTGGATGTTGATGACTGGGCGAACGTGGAGTGGAGGGTCAGGGCACCTCTTACTTTGGGGAGTGGGAACTCTTTTGACGCATTCGAGACAGTTGCGGATGAGCGAACTTTGCTGCGGGAGACGTCGCATCATCGCTCTTCGAGGGTGGTGAACCCTAGCGATTATGTAAATGACTTTTGGCATTCCTTTTTTTGTGGTTTTCCTTTTTTCTTTAATTCTAACAAGGTTTTTCTTTTTGCAGTCTGATGTTTCTTTATCGACTATACGTGCCCACGGGATGACGGAGCTTAAGGATATCTGGGAGCATCTTCCACCTATGGTGCATTGGGTAGTAAGATCAGTAGGTTTTGGGAGGCTGGCATCTGTAATGGATGAGACACCTCGTTCGATGGAGGTCTTATGCACTCTGGGGTAGAGGTGGTGGGACACTACCCACACCTTTCATTTTGGTTTCGGGGAGATGACGGTGACTCCCATAGACGTGCAGCAACTGCTGGATCTGGATTGAGATGGAGAGCAGATAGAGGTGGATCGCTCTTTACGGGTTAGGACGGAGGCGATGTGAGCGGCACTTGGTGATGTGGGAAGGACAGTGTCTGGGGACTCCATTCGTTTGTCCTTATTGAGGGATGTTTTGCTGGGTCGGGTGATTGATGTGGAGGACGGGCTGCAGGTGAAGCAGATGGCCAGGCTATTCATTTTGCTGGTGCTGGGGGGATTTCTGGTGGCGTTGAGCGACGACGTCGTCCATTTATGGTTTTTACCATATCTGAGGATGTTTTCGAACATCCCTCTCTATGATTAGGGGAGCCTGACTTTGGCGACCCCCCTTTATTTTTCTCTAGATGCATTCAGCAAGTGCTGTCGGCAATATTTCACTGGAGCCACGTACCTTCTTGAGGTATTATTTAATTTTCCCATTCTCCTTTCATGCATTCGCATTTTCTTTATGCTTCTCTTTTTAATTGTGGATTTTTATCTTTGGCTGACGTGGTTCTATGAGGTGATTGGGTGTAATACCCAGTTGATCGCTCTGAAGGATAAGACTGTTGGTGACTTTTATCAGTTGTATCGATGGAGGAAGGCCAACCGGCAGTCAAGGAGGTCTCTCTCTCTGGAGGCGGTGTGTTAGGTCTTGAACGGCCTGACCAGAGATAGGGTAAGATTTTTTTTCTTTTTCAGTCCTGGTATTTATGTGTTCTAACTTTTTATTTGACTCATATCTATTGGGTATTTTTCAAGTGACTTTTTATCCTTGGGGGTTGACCGTTCAGGACACAGGGTTGACTGGATTGAATGCGCAAATGAGGCATTTACTAGCGCATGAGTTTGGACACTCTTGGTATCTCGGGGAGAGGGTGGTTCGTCAGATTGATGAGGAGGAGGTGGTGGTGCCACCAGCGAGCCCCCTATGTCTATGAGACAGGAGCGGCGACTTCCATAAGATGTGAGGATCGCGATGATGATTGGTGAGTCCTATTTGGTGTACACCGATATGGTTGTGCCATATGATTATATGGACTTTGTGATGAGTTGGCTGATGGCACCCAGTATATATGATTCACTGTCCTTCCCTCCTGCGGGTTCGAGTCGTCCAGTGGGGTCCTCCCACAACGGTGGGGGTCCATCGACATCTGTGGTTGCGGCGACTTTGAAGGTCCCCTTTATTAGGTCTTGAACGGCTTGACCAGGGATAGGGTAAGATTTTTTTTCTTTTTCAGTCCTGGTATTTATGTGTTCTAACTTTTTATTTGACTCATATCTATTGGGTATTTTTCAAGTGACTTTTTATCCTTGGGGGTTGACCGTTCAGGACACAGGGTTGACTGGATTGAATGCGCAAATGAGGCATTTACTGGCGCATGAGTTTGGACACTCTTGGTATCTCGGGGAGAGGGCGGTTCGTCAGATTGCTGAGGAGGAGGTGGTGGTGCCACCAGCGAGCCCCCCTATGTCTATGAGACAGGAGTTGCGGCTTCCATAAGATGTGAGGATCGCAGTGATGATTGGTGAGTCCGATTCGGTGTACACCGATATGGCTGTGCCATATGATTATATGGACTTTGTGATGAGTTGGCTGATGGCACCCAGTATATATGATGCACTGTCCTTCCCTCCTGCGGGTTCGAGTCGTCCAGTGGGGTCCTCCCACAACGGTGGGGGTCCATCGACATCTGTGGTTGCGGCGACTTTGAAGGTCCCCTTTATGAGGTTGCATACTCCTTCATACAACATCCGACGGGCTGATGGAGGGATGGTGCCTATGTTTCATCGTCCTTATGTGATGGACCCGGAGGAGTTGAGCTTGACATAGGAGGTTCTTCGTCCTTTGGTATATTTTTCTGCTCTTTTCCTTTCCTTCTCTTTAGTTTCTTTTGATCTTTCCTACTTAATACTGATTTTCCCTTTTCTTGTAGCAACTCTAGGTGTCCACCACTTGGATGAGGGTCATTAGGGACTGGATATCTTCGGCGACTGCCCACATTCAGGATGTTGTTCCTATTCCTTCTTACTTGGTGTCGTCTGCCTCATTTGGGGAGGAGTCTGGTTCAGGTAGCGGTGGTACGTCATCTCGTCGTCGCAGGGGAAAGAGAGCGCGTCGCCGGGGGGGAAGCTCTTAGAGAGAGGGGGAAGGGTAAGTGTGTGTGTGTGTGTGTGTGTGTGTGTGTGTGTGTGTGTGTGAGAGAGAGAGAGAGAGAGAGAGAGAGAAATGTGGGTTCGGTTTGATTCCCATTATTTTTTCTTTTCTTTATTTCCTGTAAGATTGATGTAATAGAGAAACATATCTATGCAATGCAGTGGAATTTTTTATTATCTTCTGTTAATGATGAATGAATGAATGAATGCATGTGCATGCGCTTTTTACTTTGCTGTTGAGACCGTAAAAAGAAATATTTTTAGGATTTTGAAGGAAAGTTTTATCCACAATGAGGATTTATATAAAGATGAAAAGGGGATTTTTGAAATTCTGTTGAGAATATCAATTTATTTTTATTGAGTTTTCTGAATTTGACAAAAGAGGAAAGAGGAAAGTTTCCAAAAGTAGGGGTTGTCGATTGGCAAGCACCTTGTCCTGCCTATCGGCAGGTCAATCAGTTCCATCAATTTAAAGCTTTGATTAGTACCCTCTTCAGCCTTTGGTACCTTATGGGGTAGGATTTCCTCCGATTTCTGCAAGGTTTATGTCTTTTGTAGGGATTGAAAGTATAAAAAGGGGTAAGGGGTAGAGTGTTTTCATCACACCTTCACATCCTGACTTTCTTATTCTGTGAGATAGCTCTCCCTGGTAGTGTTGAGTTTGCCAACTACGTCGAGACTTTGGAGGCGATGTGATCCTATAACGTCAACTACGATGCTTTTAATATGCGTTGAGTCTATTTATGGCGTAATCGACCCATATGGTGGAACATGCTGATGGCGGCGATACAATTTTGGTAACCCGAACACCATGTATTCCATTTTGGCTTGGAAGAAGTATGTCCGACTTATGAGCAATTTTCTACCATGTTGGGAGTAAATCCTAGTATGGCGGCTGCTATGCATGAATTTTCCCGATATCCTCGGGAGCTGTTGGCTGGACTTCTCCGTGTATCGCCCTCGGCGGGTAGATCCTTGATCACTGAAAGAATGATTTCTCTTCCGGCAGTGATCCAGTCCGTGCATTTGTAGGAGGTTGGTGATGCTAGATATGCTAGAGTCGTCATTTTGGGCTTGGTTTCAAAATTATTATTGGTGATCGGGAGCTGCTGGTGGACCCACAACTTACAGCTATTACTTCATGGATGTCCTACCGTCCCAATCCTGCAGCGATGATATTGGCGGAGACCTTGAATGGTCTGGATACCTGGCGAGAAGGTCATTCTAACTTTCTGAGGGGTAGCCCTGTGATGCTGTTCATGCGGTTGTTTGAAAGATTCCGCCTGACGACCCCTCCGAAATATCCTTTGTCGGTTGTACCCAACTTCTTTTCTCGCTATTTCATCAGTATTGGTCTGGATATCGAGAGCTGGGAGAATCGGTTTGTGGAACATGGGGCTCTAAATTTGTATTGGTCAGTGCCTTGGTGGGGAAAACTGCTGCCTATTCTGGAACTGGGAGAATACCCATAGTTCCAGCCGGTTGGTCTGAGATAGACCTCTTTTTATTTCCCTTGGCAGCTTCTGTGCTAATTTGGTTGGGAGAAGATTGTACAACCTCGGATACTAGACTTATTTCCGGTAGAAGAGTTGACAGAGCGTCTACGCTTGGCTCTTTGTGGGAGAGTCGACATCCGTCGAGTCGTCCCTCTCAGTCTATTGGGAGAGTTTGGCACATCCCTGGGGATTATATGAAGTGGTTATGGAGAAGAGTGGTAAGCAAGGTGTTGGTAGTGGAGACTGGACAAAGGTGGCTTATTTTATCTAATACCATTGAGGGAGGTGTGGTAGTTTTTTTTAGGCTGGTTCGAACTTATCGGTCCGTGGAGCGTCTGCGGCACTCCATTCAGACAGGGGAAGCTTGGGGACCCCAGAACGTAGATGACGATGATGGAGTAGGCTCCTCTGGTAGTTGTGGGTAGGACTCTTGGGGGGAGTTTATTTTATACTGGGAATAAGTTTGGAAATTTTATTTGGCTTTTTAGGAAGGTAAGGGGAAGGGAGTTATTCGTTCCGTTTCTTATATAATTGCGCTGTAATTTCTTAAAAAATGAAATAAACAAGTTTTTGATCATCCAGTTGTACCTTTTGATGACTTTGTATTTCGAATTATCTATATCGATCGCTAAGGCATGCATAATCCTTTTTTTCAAGTATATGTTAGAATGAACTGTCGTTCTCGGAGATAAGAAAAGAATAGTTTTTTTAGAAGAAGAAAGGATCGTTATCATGTAAGATGTATGAGATGCCTACGTACCTCTGGGTTTTTTTTGAAAGGTTTTAATTTTTTCTAGAAATGATTTTTGCAGAGGATCGGGCCCCGTAGTTCTAGGTAGAGGGAAACGAAGAGATTTTTTTTAAAATAGAAGGGAGATGAGAAGAGTCATAGCGCGTCGAGATTTCAGACTAGGAGTAGAACTTCTTAAGATGATCCAGGTTGACTGGATGAGCTATCTCTTATCCATATGAGTCGGTGAGCATGGCGACACCATCGGACAAGATCTTCTTCACAATGTATGGGCCTCTCCAATTGGGCTTGAATTTCCCTCTAGGGTCCTATATGGGCTCTACTATTTCTTTGAGGGCTAAATCCCCCTCTCGGACACCACGATCCTTGAATCTCTTGTTAAATGAACGCGTTATTCGGCGATGGAACCCTTGTATGTGATACAATGCCTTCAGTCTCTTTTCGTCCAAGAGTGACAGCTCGTCGACATGGCTTTGATGTCAGTCCTCCTCAGTGACCTTACTTTCAAGCATGATGCGTAACGAGGGTATTTTCAGCTCCACGAGTAGGACTGCTTCCATGTGTAGACTAGAGAGTAAGGAATATCCCTAGTAGAGGTTCGAATTGAGGTTCGGTAGCCCTAGAGGGCGTATGGGATTCGATAACTTTAGATCATCTTACTAATGATGGCTTTGAGGTTTTTATTGGCGGATTTGACTGCACCATTGGTCTGAGGACGGTAGGGAGAAGATTTGTGTCTCTGAATCCCATATTCGTTGACCACTTCTGTGACTTCTGCCTTGAAATGTAACCTGTTATCTGACACTAGCTCGTGCGGGACCCCATATCGATAGATGATGTTTTTCTTGATGAACTTGGCAACTTTCTTAGCATTCAGAACTGCGTATGACTCAGCTTTGACCCATTTGGTGAAGTAATCAATTGCAACCAGAATGAACTCATGCCCATTGGAGGCCTTGGGTATAACCTTCCCTATGATGTCTATGCCCTAGATGGAGAACGGTCAAGGAGAAGTCATGTTGTAGAGTTCACATGGAGGCAGGTGTTGAAGGTTGGAGAACTGTTGACATTTGAGGCATCTATGGACATAAGTGGTGCAATCCTGGATCATGGTGGTCCAGTAGTAGCCTTATCGGATGATCTTCTTGGCAAGCATGTGACCATTCATGTGGGGCCCGTATTCCCCGTTGTGGATTTTTTACATTATCTCTTCAATGTCATCCCCTGCGATGCAGTGTAAATGGGTTCCATCGAAGTTTCTTTTAAACAGTGCTTTATGATAGATGATTTACTGGGCAGCCAGTCTTCGGAGGGTTTCACGATCCTTCTTGTTAGAACCCTCGGGATACCTACCATGCTTGAGGAGGTGCCAGATATCATAATAGCAGTAATTGGCTAGCTCGGGATCTTCTTTGGTGATGAGCTCAATGTGGTAGCATTGGGTTGGTTTATCTTACTTTTGGACTAGGAAGGGGGTCATTGTTATTCCTTCGGGCATGTCGATCATGGAGGCCAAGGTAGCAAGGGAATTAGCTAGGTTATTCTTTTCTCAATGTAGGTAGTGGAAGGTATTGTCTTGGAATTAGGAGGCTAGTTCTTCTAAGTGGCCATGGAAGGGTTGGAGTTTCTCATCCTTGGCTTTCCATTTTCTGAGCACTTGACCGATGATAAGGGAAGAATCTTGGTAGACATCTAGGGATTGAATACCTTTCTTGAGAGAAACTTTGAGTCCTACCATACGCGCCTCGTATTCAGTCATGTTATTGGTGCAAGAGAAATCTAATTTGATGGCGATGGGAGTGTGGGAGTTATCTGAGGCGATAAAAAGTATCCCAATGCCATATCCCTTTTTTTTTGTCACGCCATCAAAGAACATTTTTCATCGAAGGTCATCTTGAGCAGCGCGGAGGATGTTTTCATCTGGGAATTCATAGATCCAGACATCAGCTTCTTCCATGGGGTAGTCAGCGAGGTAGTTAGAGATGTCTCTTCCTTTCATGGCTTTTTATGTAACATACACGATATCAATCTCACCTAAGAGCATCAACCATTAAGCCATTCAGCTGGATAAGTCGGGTTTCTCAAGCAGGTACTTGATGGGGACCATTCGGGATACAAGCTTAATGGAGAAGATGAGTATGTAATGTCGTAACTTTTGGGTCACCCAAACAAGTGGGACTCGTGCTTTTTCCAAAGCAGTATAGTCAACTTCGTATCCAGCCAAATTTTGACTAGCATAATAGATGGATCTTTCTTTGCGAGAGCCTTTAAGGTATTGGGTAAGTAAATCCCTAACTACAATGTCGATTATGGTTAGGTATAGGAGCAAGGGGAGACCAGGCTATTGTGGCATGAGTACCGAAGGTTGGGTCAGATATTATTTGATTCGGTCAAAAGCTTCTTGGCAGGCCTCATTCCAAATCTTGGTTGAATCCTTTCGGACGAGTTTAAAGATAGGTTCGCAGATGGAGGTTAGTTGGCTGATGAACCGACTGATGTATTGCAATTTCCCAAGGAAACTACGGACTTCTCTTTCCGTTCGGGGAGGTGGCATCTCAAGTAAGGCTTTTAGTTTAACAGGATCTACTTCTATCCCTTTCTCACTGACCATGAATCCCAAGACTTTTCCTTTTGCTAACAAAGAAGACACATTTCTGCAGATTGAGTCTCATCCGATATCGACGCAATCGTTCGAAGGACTTTCGAAGAGTGGGAACATGACCTTCTTTAGTTTTGGATTTGATAATCATATCATCCACATAGATCTTGACTTCTTTATTAATCAGATCGTGCAGGATGGTTGTGACAGCCCTCTGGTTGGTAGCCCCAGCATTCTTGAGACCAAATGGCATAACAGTGTAGCAAAAGGTTCCCCATGGGGTGATGAACGCAGTTTTTTCTTGATGATCTGGGTGCATTTTGATTTGGTTGTATCCGAAAAACCCCTCGACGAATGACTTGAGAGCATGACTGGTTGTGTTGTTCATGATCATATCGATATTGGGTAGTGGGTAATCATCCTTTAGAGAGGTTTTGTTCAAGTCCCGGTAGTCTACACACATCCAAACTTTCCCTGCCGATTTCGGTACAGGCACTATGTTGGATAGCCATATGGGATATTCGATCACGCAAATAAAGCCCACGTTTAGTTGCTTGACCACCTCTTCTTTTACTTTGAGCGACCATTCGGTGCGTAGATTTCTCAACTTTTGTTAAAAGGCTTATAATCTGAAAGAGTGGGGATCTCATGCTGAGCTATTATGTCGGGAATATCGTCAAAGGAATACACGAAGACATCCAAGAATTCATTTAGTACTTCTTCGATTTGTGCACGCTCATGCTCGTCAAGGGTAGCCCCTATCCTAATCTCGCACAGTTGGCTACTAGAACCGAGGTTAACAATAACAGTCTCTTCTTTATTAACTTGAACGCGATTATGTTGTTTTTTATTGACCTTATTTAGATCAATTAAGAACTGTACATTTGCAAAATTATCATCACCAAAAGTTTGATTAGAATCTAAAAAATTAATGTAGGGCACAACAAGATACTCAAAATCTTCATTTATTTCATTGATAGTAAAAATTGCGTTAAGAACCTCATCAAAGGAGGTCTCGGTTAGATTTGAGCAAGGATCGATAACAGAAGAAGAAATGGGGTAAACATTGGGGTTAGGTGGGATTTCAATAGGTAGAACGGGCGCAGCATGCTAGTTGAGGAGAGGTGTATCAGCAGCTTTAATCACATGGTATGGATCCAGTGATGTGGTGCTTGAATGAACCATGCGGAGTGTCAGCCCCAGTGTTTTTAAGTTGACGAGTCCTAGGAGTCACTTCCCTCGGTCTCTTCGGTATCTTTGATGAGCGGTTGTATATGATGTTGGGAACTATTAGCCCATGGGTAGCTGTCCGGGAAAAAGATCTCTATTTCGGGTCATACCATGGTTCTGGAAAGCCACAAAAGGGGAATTCTTAGCCCTCTTTCATGAATCGTCCATTCAAGTAGTCACCTGGGATAGTCTGGATGTAGTCTAGTCTTCTCTTTGGTCGAGACTGGCGGATCATTCGGAGCTCTTATTTTGATGGTTGATACCCCAAACCACAAGGAGGGAAAGCTTTCTTTAGTTCAATGTGCTCAAGTGTCCTTTGTTGTCTTTGCCCTAGCCCTAGTTCGGTCATGAAGTGCATGTTTCTGAGCATCTTAATCACATTGACATTGCCATGAGGGTTGTATTCTAGACAAACCCTTTCTTTGAAATCGTCCCCTGCAGATAGTAAAAATAGCTCAACTCGAAATCCTGATAGGATCATATCATTTGACTCGTGTTGTATCTCAAGGATTGGACTGAGGGTACTTTCACCCTCGACATTATCTTCGTCGCCCAAAATGGTGATGACTCATCCATCGATAAAGAATTTCAATTTCGAATGGAGTGAGGAAGACACACCCTTGATACTGTGGAGCCAAGGTCGTCCGAGCAACAGGTTGAAACAAGCGGGGATGTCAATAACATGGAATTCAATGACATGGTTTATAGGGCCAGCCCCTATTACAAGCTTTATGGATCCCATCACTTCTCGACGAGTATTATCGTAGGCACGTACAGCTGTGAAAGTTGGAGTGAGGTCACTTTCTTTCAGTCCTAAGCATTTGAAGGTTGTTAATGGGC
Organism: Sambucus nigra; assembly: GCA_949130495.1. Lineage (NCBI taxonomy): Eukaryota > Viridiplantae > Streptophyta > Magnoliopsida > Dipsacales > Adoxaceae > Sambucus > Sambucus nigra. The sequence continues at coordinate 70,225,443 of OX422211.1, read as the reverse complement.
ATACATTCAAGGTAGATCCCTTATCGACAAGAAAGAGTGGTACGATCTTCCCCAGAACTTCAACGGAGATGTTGAGTGCATGATTGTGGTTTGGCCCAATTCTGGGGATTTCTTCTTCGGAGAAGGATAGCATTCGGGTAGAGGTCAAATATTTGACTAAATTTATCGCTTCTTCTAGTGTGGTAGAAGGAGGAACTGCGGGTCTACTGAGTAATTTAATCAAAGCATTTTTATGCAGCTGGGAAGACATGAAAAGCCCCTATAGAGTGATATTAGCTTGATTTTTCTTCAGTTGATCAAGGATCTTGCTTTCCTCTAGGGTCATTTCTGGCATAGGAAGGTTTTCAACGCCCTTCCCTTTATCATTGGCTGGTAGTGAGCTTGGGATCTATTAATGCCTCCCTAATCTGGTCATGTGATTTACTGAAGAAGGGAAGAACATGAACCCTATTTCTTTGTCAATCTCGAGTTATTCTGCCACTTTATTTATTTCTTCAAGGAGCTCCTCAAATGATATCACCCCATACATATCGGCCACCGGGCTACTTTTCTCTGAAGTTTGACCTTCATTCGAATCTTCAAATTCCTTCCCCCATCCGGTGGCAACAATTTCGTCTTTCCATGTAAAGTCAATGCATTCCATAACTTCATTGGCTTCTTTATATAGGTCTTACCATTCTCTGGGGATAAGTAAGGGTGAAGGGACCAGGCGTCCTTGTAGCTTCAGAGTATCAAGTAACTTAGTCATACAGTAAATATTATTAGTTTTCCTGAATGGTTCTGCCATGATCTGGACAACATCATCTAGGCTAACTTCATCTGTTGGTACCACCTAACTATCTGACTCTCGGTCCCATTTTCGTGCTTACAAGAAGAGCGTATTGAAACCCTGGCAATCAATGATCATCTATGAGTGCAATTTCAGCCCGAACTCTAGGAGTTGGTTTAACACTTCTGATAATTCCATACTTCCATCTTCAGAACGGGTATGAACAGCGATGCATGCTCTGGTGAGAGTGAGAGTTCCTGATCAGTGAGACAAACAGGTTATAGGAGGAAATATGGGCAATTTTGGAGATGTTTGGGAGAGTGTATGGGTGTGATTTGAGTTGAGGGATCTAAATCTGGGTCCATTTCTAGGAAGATGGCATTGGTATGGTTTGGGAGTGGGTTGTGTGTAGTGTTTGGCTTAGGATTAGCTGGCGGGGAAATGGTACCCCGGTCAATTAGACCTTGGATTATGTTTCGGAGGTGAAAGTATTGGTCGGTGATATGGCCAGTGGTTTAGTGAAAGGCGCAATGGGCATCTGACTTGAAGTTTCTTTGGAGTGGATTTGGCAATTGACGGGGGTCCAAGGGTTTAATAAGGTTTTGGCTTAATAGGGCTTGATAAACTTTGAAGAGGGGATCATGGAGCTCGGTGTATTCCTTTCGGACTGGGACAGGGCGTATTTCTGGGGCTCACGAAGTGGTTAGTTGAGAGATGTTTTTTATGGTTGAGATTGTAGCATTAGAAGGTTTGTCATATTTTCTGGGGGTGAACTGTCCAAAAAATTTCTTTGGTTCAACCTCTATTTTTGCAAGACCTTCCTTGATTTCTACTCCCGCTTCTCTGAGATCTCGGAAGTGAGGATAGTATTGTCCTCCCATTATTGCTCGGACATGGGGCAAGAAGTTCTTTTTCACTATGTTGACTTGTTCTTCCTCGGATGGTCGATTGGTCATAGTGGCTGCTTTTTCCCTCCATCGGGCTATGAAGTTATTGAATGATTCCCCAGAGTTCTGTTTGAGCAGCTCTAAATCACAGCGGGTGATCTCAAGCTCTTCGTTATATTTGTACTGGGACATGAATTCTCGGACTACATCCTCCTAACTATGGATTCTGGACTCCTCAAGAGACAAAACCCATCGAAGGTCGCTATCCTTCAACGTTTGCTGAAATAATTGGGCCATCACTTCTTCAGAAGCCCCTGGGAGGGTCATGGAATGGTGATAACTGCGAAGATGAACATTTGGGGGTCCACTTCCTCCGAATTTCTCGATATTTGGTATCTTGAACTTCTCCGGTTACCTTGCCTTATGATAAGGAGACGTGTGGGTATATTTCATGTAATTCCCTGAGATTCTGACTTGGTCGAATTTCTTAGTTAGCATCTTGAGATCTACTTCGACCTTGTTCAATTCTTCCTCTTTCGGATCAATGATCATAGGCAAGTTAGACCCAGGCTAGGCAAGGTTTGGCATAGAAAGTTGGGCATGCGGTGGCCCATTAACAGGAGGAGTACGCGAAGTGTGCTTATACTCTTTGGGAACCCAGTTAGGCTCAGGTGGACCCATAGCACAAGGGAATAGGGCCTCGGGCTCTTAAATAATAGGAACCTGGTTTTGTTGCATCTCTCGGACCTCAGTCCGAAGGTTATTGATCTTAGACATGAGCTGAGCTAAGACTGCCGTTAGATCTGGCTGCACAACTGGTACTTGATTTGTGTTCTCCATGGAAAGCGGATCGATATCGGACTCGAAATAAGTAGCAGGGGAACGAACGGAACTTCGGGGTGATTTGACTGAAGACTGAAGCCAATAAAGAGACAGGCCAAGGGCGTTCGATCGACCTGAGAAGGCGTAAAATGGGATTTATTTTTTACAAAAAGTATGAAAATATTTTTGACATTTTTTTCTTTTTAAGATCAAAAGACAAAATATTTTTGGATTTTTGATAAAGAAGGGAGAAATGTTTTTGGATTTTTGATAAAGAAAGGAGAAATGTTTGGGAGACGGGTCTCAGCATGATTATTATTATTACGTTATCACTTGTATTAAATTCTCCTAAATGCAAGATGAAATGCCGAACGGGACCCGAGCCTGGAAAGGTTGGGTTTATAACATATGTAAAACTATGGTTGAACTTGTAATCAGGCTCATGGGTAGGGTCCCGTTTTAAAAATGCGCAAAAATTTGGGCGACACGCCGACCCAGAATTTCAGCAGAGTTTCGGGTCGAAACCGGCAATCTAACATGTATGTCCTAGGCTTGACACCTATATGCAGGTATTCAGTTTGGTTGGGTGAATCGAAAACGGTTCCCCTTTTGGCGTGGCTTTCACGATATACGTCTTGATTTTGAGGGCAATCGATACGTGTGGACAAGCCATTTGATATACCTGAGTGTACGAGAATTGCCTCACTATATACCTCGTGGGGACGATACATGTGAGAGCGAATTTGATATACTCGGCGTATGTGAACGAGTTCCCTGCGATATACCTCCCGTCATGACTTAGGTCAAGCGGTACGATGCGAGGGAACCGATCGATATACGTCGAAGGTACTTGGCCAATGGAAGGTGAGATTCATATCGCTTAGGCTAACTACGCCCTGCCAGACCAGCGCCCATCACGAAGTGACCCTAGAGTTACCAGACAAAATTTGGTCAGTCGCAATGCTCTTTGGTGATGTCATGTGAATCATGAATGATTTTCTTATTAGTATCTTATGAGAGTAACTTTCTTGATCATGCCAGACAGGGAGCAAAGTACAAGTACCAATGGTATACCAAGTATGGATGGGTGATGCGTGCAACATGGGGATATATGTGATCATAGGTGCACGTGGTGTGAAGTGTACATGGATAATCTTCTACAAGTGTGTGAATAGAATAATATGCATGAAGTACACATGAATAGTAAAGGGGACTTGAAAAATAGGGGAAAATATAATAAAATATAACACCTATGTAAATAGAGTCTAGACCTCAAAATACATGTCCCCAGCGGAGTCGCCACTGTGGTCATCCCCCCGATCCTCGCTACGGGAGAGACGAAGAAGAGGGGGTGTCCCTTCATCTCGAGAGGATCTTGGTCTCGCGCATCCCTCTCGGGAGCGCTTCGGCTGGCATCGGTGATGAGGTGAAAATATAGAGAGATAGAGTCGCCAGTCTATTTTACTCAAAATAGACAAAAGAAAAAGGGAGTCATTCCGAAGGACAGCATCCAAAGACATACTGATACGTATGAAACCAAAATGATTCAAAAAGGGTCCGGAGGCTAAGTTACAAAATTGGAAGGTGTTAGGCACTCATTCCGCCCTTACGGTCTCTCATGGGTTATTGTTATTTTCCTTTATTTCCCCATGATGTGTGTATATGGAATGGAGATAGGAATCATCGACTTGTATCATATTAGAGATAAACTGAGTCATCCATAGGAATGTTCCTAAAAGTAATATTAAAAAATAGGATTTATGTTATTATCATAGCATTGATCATTATAAGGGAACGATAACGCATGCAGGATAATACGCCATTAAGAACGAATATATGTATATAAAAGTCTAAGAGAGTTAAGTTTAAAGAATATAGAAAAAATAGGAAAAAGTAGGAAAAGGACTCGAGTCTCGGGTTTTACCCCGAGACGCCTACGTAGCCTATAGAGGCATCAAAGTCCACGTAGTTTGTATGTAAAATGAGGGGTGAGATTTATCCCATAAATCCGATCGGGGACTTCTCTTATATATATGTGTGTGTGTGTGTGTGTGTGTGTAAAAAAGTGTTTTAATTGTGAGAAAAGTGTGAGAATTCCCATTTGGAATTTATGAGCAAACCCTCTTTTTCTTGTTTTTTGGGTTTTATTTGTATAAAAATAAGATATGTGCAATAATACTAGATAAAAAAGTATATTAAGATATGTGAGATGAGAGAATAAAAGTGCTAAGTAATAAAACAAATTAATGCGAATTTAGGAGAATTTAGAGAGAGAGTTGAAAAGGTTGGACCTTCTTGGAGACCTTGAGCTTGATCTTGGATGTTGAAGAGTAGCCCTTGCACTTGGTTGATGATGAAGTGTGGTTAATTCTCCAAGTTTGATGAAAAGGATGATGAAAAGTGAAGGTTGGAAAAGGATTTGGATGTGAAAATCACGCTAACTTCGAGAGGGGTTTTCTGAACTCACTGAGAGTGATGGGTTTCAGATCTTGTTCTCCATGAAATGAGGTCAGGCCCTCCTTTTCATTGGCTTAGGGCATTTTTGATCAGCATAGCCCTGATCCTGCCAATCGGCAGGTGTGTTTAGGCACACTGCTGATAGGCAGGGTTTGGAACCTGCCGTTTGGCAGTCTCTTTCAGGTTCATTCAAAAAATCGGCCGTAGAGTGCAAACTGTTGATCCGAATCGCACACGGGGTGAATTATTAAAAAGGTAATTCAGAGAATTCTAAAGTCTTTTAGACTGCTTCCGGGTTCGAGAGTTGACTTTGGGTCAAATGTGGCTTGGAAGCGTTCATCGGTCCTTTGGACGGCGAATCATCAGACAAAAACGAATCGTTCGTCCGTATGGTAAGTCAGAATCGCGCACGGGGAGGATCATTAGAAAGGTTAGGAGATATATTTTCACATTCCAAAGAGCTTGACTCAGTTTGGAGAGTTGACTTTGGTCAACTGGGGCCTAGAAGCGTTCGGTGACCTTTCGAAGTAAAATGGATCGTTCGTCCATACCGTATGTTAGAATCGCGCACGGGGTGGACCGTTGGGAAGGGGTTTCAGTGCCCTTCGAAGATTCATTCATTCTCTATCTAGTTGAAGAGTTTAAATTTTGGTCAACGGATCCTAGGAGTTCCCGATGGCCTTTAGGTCAATACCCGAGGTATGACTTAGGTCTTTATCGATGAGGGGAGGTGTTAGGGAACCTACGGAGAGGTTAGTGGGTGTTAGAATGGGTTGTCTACAGAGCCCCTCAATGGGTGATTTTGGAAAAAATGATAGACATCGAATAGACACCACATGATTCCTTTGAAATAAGATGACCAATTTAGAGGGTTAAGGCCAATTCTAAGGACGTGGGGATGAGGATGGTCGATTCTGCGTGTCGAAGCCAATTCTGAGGGCTTGAAGATGAGGGTGAACGATTCTACAGGTCGAAGACAATTCTAAGGCCTAGTTCATCCTAGTTTCCATTGATTAATTTACCAAATGGGTCGAAGCCGAGTCATACGCTGTCCTGAATGCCAAGAAAGTGGCCCAATTCATCAAGAAAAACATCATTTGCCTATATGAGATCCCACACGAGATAGTGTCAGATAACGAGATGCATTTTGAGGTAGAAGTCACGGAAGTGGTCAACGAGTATGTGATTCAGAGACACAAATCTTCTCCCTACCGACCTCAAACCAATGGTGCAGTCAAAGTCATCAATAAAAACCTCAAAACTATCATTAGTAAGATGACTGAAAGTTGTTGTGATTGGGCCGATCGAATCCCATACGCCCTCTGGGGCTATCGAACCTCAATCTGAACCTCTACTAGGGCTACCCCTTACTCTCTAGTCTACGGTATGGAAACAGTCCTACCTGTGGAGCTAGAAATTCCTTCCCTTTGTGTCATGCTTGAAAGCTAGGTCAGTGAGGAGGAATGGCATCAAAGCCGCCTCGATGAGTTATCACTTTTGGACGAGAGGAGACTGAGAGCACCATATCACATATAAGGGTACCATCACTATATAGCGCGTTCATTTAATAAGAGAGTCGAGGACTACGGTGTCCTAGAAGTGGATTTAACCCTCAATGAGACAGTAGAGCCCATATGGGACCCCATAGGAAAATTTAAGCCCAATTGGAGCGACCCATACATCGTCAAGAAAATCTTGCCCAGCGGTGCCACCATGTTCACCGACCTAGATGGAGAAGATATGTCTCATTCGGTCAACCTGGACCGTCGCAAGAAGTTCTACCCCCAGTCAAAAATCTCGGCGCGCTACGACTCTTCTCATCTCCCTTTTATTCTAAAAAAAATCTCTTCATTTCCCTCTACCTAGAACTACGTGGGCCTGATCCTCTGCAAGAACCATTTTTTAGAAAAAAATTAAAACCTTTCAAAAAACCCCATAGGTACGTAGGCAGCTCATACATCTTACATGAGCACGACCCTTTCTTTTTCATAAAAAACTATTCTTTTCTCATATCCGAGAATGGCAGTTCATTCTAACATATATTTGAACAAAAGGATTATGCATGCCTTAGCGATCGGTATAGATAATTCAAAATAAAAAATTCATCAAAAGGCACAGCAGGATGATCAAAAACTTGTTTATTTCACTAATAAGACATTATGGTACAATTACATAAGAAAAGGAACGGATAACTCCCTTCCCCCTACCTTCTTAAAAAGCCAAATGAAATTCCCAAATTTATTCCCCATTACAAAACAAACTCTCTAAGAGCCCTACCCACAGCTACCATAGGAGCCCGCTCCATCATCATAATCTATATCCTGGGGTCCCTAAGCTTCCCCTACCTGAATAGAGTGCCACAAACTCTCCATGGATCGATAAGCTCGAACCAGTCTCGAAAAAACTATAACGCCTCCCTCTATGGTATCAGATAAAATAATCCACCGTTATCCAATCTCCACTACCAACATCTTGCTAACTACTCTTCTCCACAACCACTCCATATAATCCCCAGGGATGTGCCAAACTCTCCCAACAGACTGAGAAGGACGGGTCGACGGACGCCGACTCTCCCACAAAGAGCCTGGTCGCATGCGCAGACGCTCTGTCAGATCTTCTACTAGAAAGAAGTCTAGTGTCCGAGGTGGCATGATCTTCTCCCAGCTAAATTGGCACAAAAGCTGCCAAGGGAAATAGAAAGAGGCCTGTCTAAGACCAATTAGCCGAACGTACGGGTATTCTCCCAGCTCCAGAATAGGCAGCAACTTTCCCCACCAAGGCACCTACTAGTGCAGATTTAGAGCCCCATGCTCCACAAACCAGTTCTCCCAGCTCTCAATATCCAGACCAACATTGATAACACGGCGCGAAAAGAAGTTGGTTACATCCGACAAAGCATATTCCGGAGGAGTCACCAAGCGAAATCTTTCAGAAAACCACATGAACAACATCACAGGGCTACCCCTCAGAAAGTCATAACGAACTTCTCTCCAGGCATCTAGGCCATTCAGAGTCTTCGCTAGTATCACCGCTGCAGGATTGTGATGGTAGGACATCCATTTATAATGGCTACAAGTTGTGGGTCCACCAGCAGTTCCATGGTCACCAACAGTAATTTTGAAACCAAGCCCAGAACGACAGCTCTGGCATATCCAGCATCACCAAACTCCTGCAAATGCACGAACTGCATCACTGCCAGAAGGGAGATCATTCCTCCAACCACTTGTGGTCTGGCTGCCGAGGGCAAAATATAAAGAAGCCCGGCCAATAAATCCCTGGGAGAACAGGAAAACTCAGGCATAGCATCCGCTACACTAGGATTTACTCCCAACATGGCAGAAAATTCCTCATAAGTAGGACAGACTTCTTCCAAGCCAAAGTGGAATATATGGTCTTCGCGGTACCAAAATTATACCGCCGCCATCAGCATGTTCCACTCTATGGGATGATTATGCCATCAAGAGACTCGACGCATGTTGAAAGCATCGTAGTCGACATTGTAGGAGCACATCGCTTCTAAAGTCTCGACGTAGTTGGCAAACTCAACACTACTATGGAGAGCCATCTTACAGAATAAGAAACTCTGGATGTGAAAGTGTGATGAAAATACTCCACCCTTACCCCTTTTTATACTTGAAAAACCCTCACAAAAAATATAACCCCTACAAAAATTGGAGGAAATCCTGCCCCACAAGGTACCAAAGGCTGCAGAGGGTACCAATCAAAGCTTTAAATTGATGGGACTGTACTAACCTGCCGATAGCTAGGACAAGGTGCTTGCCGATCGGTAACCCCCTACTTTTGGAAATTTTCCTTTTTCCTCTTTTGTCAAATTCAGAAAACTCAATAAAAATAAATTGATATTCTCAACAGAATTTCAAAAATCCCCTTTCCATCTTTATATAATTTCTCATTATGAATAAAACTTTCTTTCAAAATTCCAAAAATATTTTACGATCTCAGCAGCAAAGTAAAAAAGCGCATATTTATGCATTCATTCATTCATTACTAACAGAAGATTATAAAAAAATCCATTACATTGCATAGATTTGTTTCTGTGTTATATCACTTTTGCAAGAAAAAAAATAAAAGCAGAAGAACAACGGGACTCTTCCCAAACCCACATTCTCTCTTTCTCTCTCTCTCACTTAGACTTCCCCTCTCTCTAAGAACTTCCATCCCTACGACGTGCTCTCTTTCCCCTACGACGAGATGACACACCATCTCTACCCGAACCAGATTCCTCCCCGAATGAAGTAAATGGTACCAAGCAAGAAGGAACAGGGACCACATCTCGAATATGGGCGATCGTCGAAGATATCCAGTCTCTAATATCCCTCATCCAAGTAATGGACACCCGGACATGCTACAAGAAAAGGGAGAATCAGCATCAAGCAGAAAAGATCAAAAGAAACTAAAAAGAAATAAGGAAAAGGGAAGAACAGAAAGATATACCAAAGGATGGAGAACCTCCTATGTCAAGCCCAACTCCTCCGGGTCCATCGCATGAGGACGATGTAACATAGGCACCATCCCTCCATCAGCCCACCGAATGTTGTATGAAGGAGTATGTAACCGCACAAAGGGGACCTCCAAAGTCACCGCCACTGAGATGTCAATGGACCGCCACCGCTGTGGGAGGACCCTACTGGCCGACTTGAACCTGCAGGAGGAAAGGCAGTGCATCATATATGCTGGGCGCCATCAGCCAACTCGTCACAAAGTCCATATAATCATACGGTACAACCATATTGGTGTACAGCAGATACGAATCGCCAATCATCGTCTCAATCCTCGCATCCCCTGGCAACAGTCGCTCCCACCTCATAGACATAGGGGTACTCGCAGGTGGCACCACAACATCCTCCTCAATAATCTGTCAAACCACCCCCTCTCCGAGATACCAAGAGTAGCCAAACTCGTGCGCCAGTAAATGCCTCATCTGCGCATTCACTCCAGTCAACCTCGTATCCTGAACGTTTATCCCCCAAGGATAAAAGTCACCTAAAAAATCCCCAGCAAAATATAAGGACATATAGAATCAGAGCACAAAAAGGTCTTAGACTGAAAAAGGAAAAGTCTTAACCTATCACTGGTCAGGCCATTCAAGTCCTGACCCACCGCTTCCAGAGAGAGAGACGTACTCGACTGCCAATTGGCCTTCCGCCACCGATACAACAGGAAAAAGTTCCCAACGGTCTCATCCTTTAAAGAAACCAGCTGGGTATTACACCCATCATCTCATAGAACCACGTCTTCCAAAGAAAAAAATCCGCAATAAAAAAGAGACGCACAAGGAAAATACGAATGCACGAAAAGAAAATGCGCAAATTAAAGAATACCTCAAGAAGATACGTGGCTCTAGTGAAAGACTATCGACAGCACTGGCTGAATGCATCCAGAGAAAAATAATGGGTAGCCAAAGTCAGCCTCCCCCAATCATAGAGAGGGATGTTCGAAAACATCCTCAAGTATGGAAAAAACCATAAGTGGACGACGTCGCCGCTCGACGCCACCAAAAATTTCCCCAGCACCAGCAAAATAAACAACCGGTCCATCTGCCTCACCTGCAGCCCGTCCTCCACATCAATCACCCTACCCAGCAAAACATCCCTCAGCAAGGACAACCGGATGGATTCCGCAGACACTATCCTCCCCACATCACCAAGATCTGCCCGCACCGCCTCCGGTCTCACCCGCATGGAGCGATCAACCTCTATATGCTCTCCATCACAATCCATCCCCAGTAGTTGTTGCACATGTATGGGAGTCGCAATCATCTCCCCAAAGCCAAAATGGAAGGTATGGGTAGTGTCCCACCACCTCTCCCCAGAGTGCATAAAATCGCCTTCGAACGAGGCGTCTCATCCAGCACAGACTCCAGTGTCCCAAATCCTGCTGACGATATTACCCAATGCACCATAGGTGGAAGCTACTCCCAGACATCCTTAACCCTCGTCGTCCCGCGGGCATGCATAGTCAACAAAGAAATATCAGACCGTCAAAAGAAAAAACCTTGTCACAATCCAAGAATAAAGGGGAAAAAACACCAAAAAAATGAATGCCAAAAGTTATTTTACTTACATAACCGCCAGGGTTCACCACCCTCGAAGAGTGATGACGCGATGACTCCCGCAGCAAATTTCACTCATCCGCAACCGGCTCAAATGCATCAAAAGAGTTCTCACTCCCCAAATCAAGAGGCGCCCTAGCCCTCCACTCCACATTCGCCCAGTCGTCAACAGCTAACCTCTCCCCGTGTACCACAGTTCTCACAAAAGCGGCCATTTTTTAGATTGCGGAATGCTAGAATGATTCGCAAAAAAAAAATTGCTAAGAGAGAGAAGATAAGAATCTGTGAAAAAAGAGGGGAACCCACCCTTTTTTATAGGATGCCAAGGGTCATACAAATCGGCACTACACACCCACTTATCGATCGCCACTGACCTTTTACCTTCTCGAGGTAGTCCAAAAGTCTGTGCCACTGCCGAATGGCACCCTCCACACCATGCCGACTTGCACCCCCTTAAATTTTCGTACAGAAACTCCCAAAAAAATACCAGAAAACCCTAAAAAATCCTCAAAAAATTCCTAAAAAACCCAAAAAGGATTTAGAACATTTTCACTAAGAAAATTTCGCACTCCCTCAAGAAGAACCCCTATTTCCCAATAGAACTCTCAAAAGCCAGGTGAATATCCTCTCAGAAACGTCCCCAGAGGACCCCTAAAGCATCCTAAACTTCAGGACCATCTCCTAAGGTCTCAAGTCTCCCCGAGCAAAGCGTCCAAACTATGGACCACCTAATCACTTCCCTGGGGGAGTTTATAGCATCAGATTGGTTATTCCTCCGCAAAGTCTCCAAAAGATACAAGGATTTCCCTCAGCAATCGGCTCCCCAATTTAAATCAAAATCACGAGGTAATTTCCTCGGCAGAGTTCCCCGAGAACATCTCAACTTAAGCCCGTAGAATTGGCTTTGACCCGCAGAATTGGTCATCTTAACTTAAGCCCGCAGAATTGTCTTCAACCCACAAAATTGGTCATCTCAACTTAAGCCCGCAGAATTGGTCATCTCAACTTAAGCCCTCAGAATTGGCTTCGACCCGCAAAATTGGTCATCTCAACTTAAGCCCGCAGAATTAGCTTCGACCCGCAGAATTGGTCATCTCAACTTAAGCCCGCAGAATTAGTCATCTCAACTTAAGCCCACAGAATTGGTCATCTCAACTTAATCCCTCAGAATTGGATTTGACCCACAGAATTGGTCATCCCGACTTAAGCACATAGAATTGTCCTCGACCCCCAGAATTGGTTATCTCAACTTAAGCCCTCGGAATTGGTTTCGACCCTTAGAATTGGTCATCTCAACTTAAGCCCACGGAATTGGCTTTGACCCGCAGAATTGGTCATCTCAACTTAAGACCTCAGAATTGGCTTCGACCCGCAGAATCGGTCATCTCAACTTAAGCCCTCAGAATTGGCTTCGACCCGGAGAATTGGTCTCCCAATTTAAGCTCTCGGAATTGGCTTCGACCCAGAGAATTGGTCATATCTACTTAATCCCTCAGAATTGGCTTCGACCCATGGAATCGATCACCCTCATCTTTAAGCCCGCAGAATTAGCTTCGACCCACAGAATTTGTCATCTCAACTTATGCTCGCAGAATTGGCTTCGACCCTCAGAATTGGTCATCTCAACTTAAGCCCGTAGAATTAGCTTCGACCCGCAAAATTGGTCATTAATCCCTCGAAATTGGCTTTGACCCGTAGAATTAGTCATCTCATCTTCAAGCCCACAGAATTGGCATCGATCCATAGAATCGATCACCCTCATCTTCAAGCCCTCAGAATTGGCTTCGACCCACAGAATTGGTCATCTCAATTATAGCCCTCAGAATTGGCATCGATTCGCAGAATTGGTCACCCTCATCCCTAAGCCCTCACAATTGTCTTTGACTCGCATAATAGTTCACCCTCATCTTTAATCCCTCAGAATCAGCCTCGACCCTATGAATTCGTCATCCTCATCCTTAGGTCCTTAGAATCGGCCTCGACCCTCTAGTCATCCTCTTTATTCGACGGCTATCGTTTGTTCCAAACTCACCCATTGAGGGGATCTGTAGACACCCCATCTTAACACCCCCTAACCTCTCGGTAGGTCCCTAGCACCTCCCCTCATCGCTACAAACCTAGGTCATACCCTGGGTACTGACTTAGAGGCCATCGGGCACTCCCAAGCTCCGTTTAACCAAAAGTTAAACTCTTCAGCTCCATCGAGACTGAATAAATTTCCAAAGGGCACTAAACCCCCATTTCAACGGTTTGCTCTGTGCACAATTCTGACTTACGGTATGGACAAACGACCCATTTTCCCTCAAAACTTGATCAAGTGTCCATCGAACGCTCCCAGGATTCGTTTGATCAAAGTCAACTCTTCATCTCGACCGAGACTGAATGAATCTTCTAAGGGAACTAAAACCTCTTTCCAACGGTCCCTTCATGTGCGATTCTGACTTACAATACGAATGAACGATCTATTTTACTCTAAAAGGTCACTGAACGCTTCCAGGCTCTGATTGATTGAAGTCAACTTCCCAAACCGAGTCAAACTCTTTGGAATGTTGAATTAAATCTCCTAACCTTTCCAACGGTCTGCCCCATGCACGATTCTGACTTACCATGCGGATGAACGATCCGTTTGCGTTCGATGATACCCCATCCAAAGGATCGACAAACACTTACGAGCCATATTTGACCCAAAGTCAACTCTCGGACCCAGGAGAAGTCCTAAATACTTTTGAAGTTCTCTGAAGTAACTTTCCAACGGTTCACCCGGTGCGCGATTCGGATCAATGGTTTGCACGCTATGACCGATTTTCTGAACGAACCTGAAAGTGACTTCCGAGCAGCAGGTTCCAAACCCTGCCTATCGGAAGTGTGTCTATACACACCTGCCGATTGGTAAGACCAGGGCTATGTCGATTAGCAATGCCCTGGGCCAATAAAAAGGAGTGCCTGACCTCATTGCAAGAAAATAAGATCTAAGACCCATCACTCTCAGCGAGCTCAGAAAACCCCTCTCGAAGTCAGCGTGATTTCCACATCCAAATCAGTTTCCAACCTTCACCTTTCATCACCTTTTTCATCAAACTTGGTGAAATAAATACCATCCATCATAACCCAAGTGCAAGGGCTACTCTCTAACATCCAAGATCAAGCTCAAGATCTTTAAGAAGGTCCAACTTTCTCAACTTTCTCTTTAAATTCTTCTAAATTCACATTAATTTGTCTTATTAATTAGCACTTTTATTTTCTCATCTCACATATCCTAATATACTTTTTTATTTAGTATTATTTCACATCTCTTATTTTTATATAAATAAAACCCAAAAAAATAAGAAAAAGAGGGTTTGCTCATAAATTCAATACGAGAATTCTCAGTTTTCTCACAACTAAAACACTTTTTTACACACACGCACACATATAAGAGAATTCCTTGATTGGATTTATGGGATAAACCCCATTCCTCATTTTGCATACAAACTACGTGGACTTTGATGCCTCTATAGGCTACGTAGGCGTCTCGGGGTAAAACCCGAGACTCGAATCCTATTCCTACTTTTATTCTATCTTTCTATATTCTTTAAATTTAACTCTCTTAGATTCCATTTGTTTATATATACATATATTTGTTCGTAGTGGCATATTATCCCGCATGCATTATCATTCCATTATAACGGTCAATGCTAGGATAATCGCGTATATCCTATTTTCTAATATTACTTTTGGGAACATTCCTACGGATGACTCTCTTTATCTCCTCCGTGATACAAGTCGATGATTCATGTCTTCATTACATATACACATGCACACTTATCATGGGAAAATAAATTAAAATAGCAATAACCCATGAGAGATCGTAAGGGCGGAATGGGTGCCTAACACCTTCCCATTTCATAACTTAGCCTCCGGACCCTTTTCGAATCATTTTGGTTTCGTATGTATCAGTATGTATTTGGATGTTGTCCTTTGATATGGCTCCCTTTTCTTTTGTCTATTTTGAGTAAAATAGACTGGCGACTCCATCTCTCTACATTTTTCACCCCATCACCGACGCTGGTCGAAGCGCTTCGAATAAGTATGCGCGGGACCAAGATCCTCTCGACGCTGAAGACGCCCCTCTTCTTTGTCCCTCCTGACGCGGGGATCGGGGGATGGCCACAATGTGCGTTCCCCTCACCCTATTACATGGAATGACCATGTTGTTAGAACTTTAGCTCGACCTAAACCCTAGCCTTATCCAGACTCTAAGGGGCAAGTTTATTCCCAAATCCTTCGTAGCACCACCTATCCTTTGATTCACTATCACGAAAGTCAGGAAGTAGGATATATTCACCCCAAGTTTGAACCTTTTTACAATCCATCGTCAATCAGTCAATCCTTTGAGAATTCAATAAATCCATCCATTTCAAAATTAGCGTAGGCCTAATCCTATTAAAAAAACTTAAATCAGTCCCTCATCGTGGGAAATATTGTGCCATGTTGCCTAGACAGGATTCACACGACTTGATAAAAGGTACAATACTCTTTCAAAAAAATTCCGCTCATATTTTATTTAATTTTGATTCAACTTTCATAAGCCTTAAACTAGCTAAAGATTTACAAATTTTGCCTACATCTTTAACTACTCCTTTGGAAATATAATTACCAATATGTGAAATTAATACACCTCCCCAAGGGTATGAAAATTGTAAAATTTATCTAGGTTAGTTTATGCTCTTTGTAAACTTGATAATTTTAGATATTTTTCGATTCAATATCATTGTCGGAATGGATGTATTGTTAAAACATCACGCTGATATCGATTGGTATGCAAAGAGAGTATATTTTTTAGACTAAGAAAATTTTTCTTTTAGGGTTCAAGGAACTAGTCATTCCGAACCTTTAACATCCCAAATTAAAAATTCCTCTTTTTCATTAATTCTTAGAATTTTGGAACAATTCGAGGATGTTTTCCTAGAATAATTTCCAGGTATAACCCTTTTCCCGAGAAATAGAATTTACCATTAATCTCTACACAAACACTTCTTTTATTTTGATACCTCCATATCAAATGGCTCTTTTAGAACTTATCGCGGTATAGCTCAGAGGGGAAGGTGATCAAAGGATAAACAGGTTATGAACCCCCTGGTCATAACCAAACTGCCTCCTCACTCTCTCAGAGTGGTAGAACTCAGTGAGGGAAGGAAAATTTCAAGGAAGAAGCATAATGACCATAAAAATATGGGGGCAGGTAGGAACAGACTCCGCATCAGTAGGGCAGTAAAAAGTGCCCCGGTAGCTGAAAAGGAATGCCAAGAAAAAATACCTCCAACAGTATTGCAGTAGGTCTTAAAAGAAAACTCATCGATGTTGAGTCTTAGGAATCTTCTTGTGCCATCTCACAGCATGAGCAGTGCCACTATGGCAAGATCTAGCCTCTGGGGCAAAGTTGGGAAACCTATCAAATAAGAAAGACGTGATGAGGAAGGTGTTAGAAAAATTTATAGCGTCATAATTCCACAGTAGAGCTCGACATCCACATGGGCCCTGTTTATCTAAGTGTATAAAGATCCCAAAGTTAAATATGCGAGGGGGACTTCCCTCCCTCGAGTAAGCCTCACAGAAAGCTTGAACAAAAGCTCGCGAGGAGATTCATCTGGCCTCCCAGGAAAAGGAAATCTACTCCGAAAAGTGACAAAAAATGATGCCAAGTGTGAGGGGGAGTTAATCTTTGGGCCCTCCTAGATCCTCAAAGCCCTTCTCGAGCTCTCACCCTTGGGAAACTGCTCGAAATCTTTAAATCATTACCTCTGCCATTTGGTGAAAGAGTGTTTGGTGGTCTGAGTCAAGTTGATAGCTATATGTTTTGAGCATTCACTCAAAGTAAAGTGGAGCTCCCCCACCATTTTCTCCTTGATCTCGTCCTTAAAACCATCATTAAGAATATGGCTCCCCAAGTAGGGCAAAGTGAGCCACTCACTGATATCCTCCAAAGTGAGAGTAAATTCCCCTCAGCCAGTAAAAAAAGGTATGGGAATCCTACTCCAGCAAGAAGCCAACAAAGTAAAAGCACGTTCCTTCTTGGAAATAAAGCAAGCCTTGATACTGTTAATAATGGTCGAAAGACCTAGGCCCCTCAATAATAGCTCTGTGCGAGGGGGTGGATAAGACATAATCCATTCAGATACCCCATACGTCTATGGAACCCCCACATGCGTTGACTTCAATATTGGAATGGGAAAAGTCACCCATGTCTACGTGTACCCTAAGTATTGAGTCAGGTAAAATAATGGGAAAGTCATAAGACTCATCTAGACCCACTTGGGGTTGCTTGTTGATCTTAGCCACGAACTCTAGTTCAAAATTTGCAAGAGAAGTCATAAAGGTATCTTCCTTGCTAAAGTAAGACGCCAGACGATAAAGGCCAAAATCTCTCTGTTTGCGAGCAGCAAGATACTCCCAATGGGATTTGGAATAAATCACGGGATAGGAGGATAAAGTAGCTCATGTGGTAAGGATCCCCCTGGATGAGGAGGCCCCAGTTGGGGTGAGTACCCTAACAGACAAGAAGGTCCTTTAGACGTGGAGGATCCTGTGGCAAAAATGGCTACAGATGAGGACCCCCCCCCCCAAACGCCCCAGCAGATGAGGGATCCCCCCTCGTGGGAATCCCAACAGTTGATCCTTCAAAACCCTTAGAAATTCCCTCAAAAATCACGGACGTGATGGTGGTGGCTTTGGTGGCCAAGACGGTTGACACGGTGACAGAAATCAGTACTACGCCCACTGGCACCTCGCTAATGGCAGTGGTAACGGTGGAAGAAGGGCTTTGGGAGGTTGACGATGCCATTTACGATGAAAAAAAATAGGGAAAAAAGACAGTGGCTAAGGAAGTTTTGGGTTGCTATTCACTCTCTCTCTTAAGAAATTTCACGGTTTGAACTCAAAAATTCCAGGTAAAAAGAAAGAGAAAATTAAAAAGGGTTTTTATACCCTATTAAGATACACACAGACTGCCAATAAAAAAGGGGACTGAATATTTTCCAATGATGAGATGTATGTTCCCCATTTGACACGTGCCACCTCGAGACCATAAAAGTAAGCTGGAGCGATAGGCCTAATTAATGCAACAGTGATGGTTCGTATTTCCCAGACATAATGAATCATTGCGTATAAAAACCTTTGGTATACCCAACACATAGATTTTTGTACGAGGGGACTAATGTAGAGGGGTACACACTTAATAGTCAAAGTCTTAGGCGAGCAGGTCCAATTGGAGAGGAAGAACTCACCACGAGCACCACAAGAATTAGAACTTGGGCGAGGAGGGCCCCATAAAAGGCTCCTCTTCCCAATTTTCCCAAAGTTTACAGAATTGGAACTTGGGCGAGCAGGGCCCAAAAAGGGCTCCTCGCCCCTAATTTTCCCAAAGTTTACAGAATTAGAACTTGGGCGAGGAGGGCCTCGAAAGGCCTCGAAAAGGTCTCTCCGCCCCTAACTTTCCCAAAGTTCACAAAATTATAACTTGGGAGAGGAGGGACCTAGAAAGGGATCCTTGCCCCAAATTTTCCATCAGGACACAAACTAAGAGTTAAAGCGAGGAGGGTTCCTCACCTAAATTCCTACAAAGTTCACAGGATTATAATTTAGGCAAGGAGCCCCCACCCCCCCCCCCCCCCCCCCCAAAAGGGCTCCTCGCCCTAATGGACACTAAGTTCGTAGATATTGAACTTGGGTGAGGAGGCCCATCAAGAAGGGCTCCTCGCCCCAAAATGACCAGATGTCACAAACTTGGAATTTGAGAGAGGAGACCTATTAGAAATAGCTCCTTGTCTCAAATAATTCATAAGACAACAAAAAATGAATTTGGGATGAGGAGGTCCATCACAAGTGGCTACTCATCCCCAAATGTTCAAAAGTCATAAGAATAAAGTATGAACGAGGAATCCCACAACGAGGAGATTCTCATCCCCATAAATCCAGATTCCCTACAGAATAGAACCAGTGGGCGAGGAGGTCCACCTAGAGTGTCCTCCTCACCAAGAGTGTCCTCCTCACCAAGAGTTATTACTCATATGAATGTTAAAGCACCAACCTGTCACTTTCTTGTACAGGTAGCCTGGTTAAGCAAGCATGGATCAAAGGGTAAGTTGTGATCTCTTGGGAGTTTTGGCTTGAAGAACAAGGTTTTTTTAGCAAGATCCACCACTTAGTACTTTAATGTTTAGATAACACTAGTAGATAGACCCTGGGGGTCACCCACTATTTACACAGTTCACACTCAACGATAATTGAGGTGAGCAACTAAGGGGTTGCTCATAAGAAATGTACAGTTTATAAAATGATTTTAGAGGAGCTGGTCCTTGAGACCTCTCCTCAAGTCAGTAAATGATTTTAGAGGAGGTGGTCCTTGAGGATCCTCCTCAAGTTTATAAAAGATTTTAGAGAAGGTGGTCATTGAACCCCTTTTCAGGTTTATAAAGGTTGTACAACAAGTTATCGTTCTAAAATATATTTACCAAATCATATATTTTGTCTTCAAGCACAGACATATTTTCTTTTTGACTTTGATTTACACCAGGTGGCACCTGTCATAGTGGACAGGCGGCGGCACGCAAATAGGGACAAAAGGTACTATTAAACGAAAATATAATTAACCCTTTAATTAATATTTAATTAGTTTAATTATAATTAATGTACATTTTAGTTTAATATAATACATTGATTTTGATGATTCCAAACAAATATTTATTGAGTGTTATATAATTTTTTAATATACATATAATTATATTTTATATATGTATACACTATCAGTGTTTTGTGTGCACACAATTATACTATATATGTTTTGTTTAGATTTTTTCACACACACACACACACACACACACATATATATATATATATATATATATATATATATATATATATATATATATATATATATATATATGCTTTAACAACTTTAGAAGTAGTTGCAAATTAGATATGATTTTCGTTTAGTTATGATAGTGACGTCCTATTCTTGGAACTCTATGATGTAAATATTTATTATTTATATTTTTGTCTCTATACCTTTACATAAATATTATCTTATTATATTCTTATATATACTATTGGTAATATATTTAAAATACTAGATACTATTATTTATTACAACTATATTATATGATATTAGTATATATATATATATATATATTTTTATATATTACATTATTAATTTTACATCAAATAACATCAAAAGTGTTGATTTCAGAAGATGGAATGTATAATGTTTTTTCACCCGGAGAACTAATTGGATTGTTGCGAGCGGAACGAATGGGGTGCGCTTTGGAAGAAGCGATTTGTTACCGAGCCGTCTTATTGGGAATAACAAGAGCATCTCTGAATACTCAAAGTTTCATTTCCGAAGTGAGTTTTCAAGAAACTGTTCGAGTTTTAGCAAAAGCGGCACTCTGGGGTCGTATCGATTGGTTGAAAGGCCTGAAAGAGAACGTTGTTCTGGGGGGCGATGATACCCACTGGTACCGGATTCAAAGCATTAGTGCACCCTTCAAGGAAACATATATTAATTACATTTATATCTGAAAAATTGAGATCTGGTGATATAACACAAGGTCTTCCAAAAGTGGAACAGGTGTTAGAAGTGCGTTCGATAGATTCAATATCGATGAATCTCAAAAAGAGGGTTGAAGGTTGGAACGAATGTATAACAAGAATTCTTGGAATTCCTTGGGGATTCTTGATTGGTGTTGATCTAACTATACTGCAAAGTCGTATCTCTTTGGTTAATAAGTTCCAAAAGTTTTATCTATCCCAGAGGGTGCATATATATAATAGGCATATAGAAGTTATTGTACGTCAAATGTGTGTGTGTATATATATATACATTTATTATTCTTGTTACTTTTTTTTACACTATTATATATATGCATATATATTTGTATTTATATTTAGTCGCCTGTTATATATATATACTTTATATTATCTAATGAAGATAAGAGATGTCATGATTTTTAAAGTAAGGTCCACTTTTATTTTTACCTAGATGTCCTTTTCATTTAACAAAAGCAATATAATCCTTTAAGGAAGATTTCTAAAGCCTATTACTTGCCATAGCCAAATCTCCTATTTTCCAATCAATACCTTTAATTCCTTTCAAACATATCTCACCAGATTGCTTTGTTAAAAAAATCTTCACGCATGCCTTTGCTGTCATATCTACAGTGTCACTTTTATAGCTGGCCTTGGCTTTGCTGTAATAGCTTGATCAATTCTATATAATTGTTGAACCATGCATAGTTTATATTATGTATATACTTTAATTATATTTATATTATGTTAAAAACGTATATATATATATATATATATATATATAAGCAAATGATAATAATATGTTGTATATTTAGCTTGTTTCTTGGGCCACACATGTCAATTCATTGCATTTGAAGTGAAATAGTTGTATGTTGTAAGTGGCGATGTGCATCTCCTGTTAGAAGACTAACCTGCTTTTGCACGCTTATTATAAAGGCTTGTGAGCATTCCTCAATTACCTCCGGCCCCACCCTTATATATATATATATATAGTTTTACCTGTTGTGTTAGAATGGATTAGCAGTCCTATCTGTCCGGACCTATTTTCTATACATGCTATTCAGTCCGATCTTGACTGTCTCGAATAGTTGTTTTTTTTATTTCAATTATAGCGTAAATTTTATTTGTAATTGTTATGTTAAATTTTTTATTACATATTTTTTTAATTATGTATTATATATATTCTTATATTTTATCTATGTATGTGTTTGAAATAATATCACATGAACAATAACAGTAGATGTCGACAAATTGTACAAAGATGTGAATTTAATAGAAAAGAAACATTGTAAATAAGGGTTTGACAAAGAAATGAATTTGTCTTTATTTTTATTTTTTTCAAGCCATGGGGGGTAGTAAGTAGTCATTCTCTCTTTCTTTTTCAACACAAAATGTGTTGTGTATATCAGTCACCTTAAACAGTGTGATCATTACGTTTGATTTGATACAAAAAAAATTATCTTTGAGACTTCATATTATGTCCGAACGTTTCTCTATTTTATTGAGCTATATTATTTGTTCAATGAATATTTTCTCTCTTTCTTTTCTCGACTAAAATTTTTACAAGAATCTATTTGAGTTATCTACAAAAGCTATTTTAAGTCCTACTCTTTCAGTCATAATTTGAGGATGTATCAAACGGACATTTTATTTAGAAGACAAATGTAAATTCAGAAGATAAAATATTCAGCTATTTTCTTCTCAGCAAAAATTCAGGAGCATTTAATACTCACAATGCATGTGTCTACCAGCTAGTTTTTTAAGACATTGTAAAATTATTCAAAGAGATTCATTGAAGACACCAACAAGAATGAGAACATGAGCAAGATCTAGAAAATTTATTGAGAGCATTCAAATTTATTATTCAGCTACTACACATTCAATAGAGCAATTAATTTTACAACCTTCTCAATCATTGAAGAAGAAGAAGACTTGTGCCTACACCAACATCATATATTGAAGTCTGATTGAAGAAGAAGAAGAAGAAGAAGAAGAAGAAGAAGAAGAAGAAGAAGAAGAAGAAGAAGAAGAAGAAGAAGAAGAAACTCAGATTACAAAGTGCATTTTTAAGGAGTTTCATTAGTTAACCTTGTACTACAAAAAATCATATTTGTTTAAAGTTTTGATGAAGCTTTGGTTGTAACAGTGATTAGTTACTACCTGCAAGTGGGCCACGGGGTTTGAAGCTCGGAGTTAGCTTGCAAACGGTTGTACGCGGTGGTTTGATCCTACCCTTCAAGTCGATCACAGTAGTGAAGTGCAAGGGAGTCGAAAGCTCTAGGCGCATGGACATAGGTCGGATTTTGGCCGAACCACCTTAAATTCAGGGTCATATATTTTTTATCACTTTATTTGCTTATTTATTTGTCTTGCTTTACTTTATATTTTTTTAGAACTTAAATTTGCAAATATATTAATTCCAAAAATTGGTAAATCTATTTTATGGTTAAAAGAATTATTTTCGAATTAATTAATTTATTTCAGAATTTTAATTTATATTAAATTAGAAATTTTTTTATTATATTTGTGGAGTGTTAAAATGTTCATTTTAGCTTGTTTAAATTAATTGGTTGCCTTTATTTGATATTCTTGGTTTTAATCTTTATAGACTAATTCATCTGAAAATTGTTAAGGTGTTGTAAATTAAATATTTTTTGAAATTTTAATTTGACTAAAAAATTTGCTAAACTCAATTTGCGCCCCCCCCCCCCCCCCCCCCCCTCTTCAGTATAATCTGGTGCTCTTCTTATTTTTTTTTTATTAACAATTTTAGAGTTAAAGATCATGGCAAATGTTACAACATCCCTTGGTGAAGGCCAATCAATTTTTAAACCTCCTCTATTTTCTAAAAATGATTATAACTATTGGAAAAATAGAATTAAATTTTTTATTCAGTCAGATGATTATGAAGTTTAGAGATTTGTTATAAATGGTCGTCTTATTCCTATGAAAATGGTAAATAATGTTTATGTTCCTAAAGAAGAAAATGAATGGAATGAAGTTGATATTAAGAAAATTCAAATAAATGCCAAAGTTATGAATATTTTGCACTGTGCTCTTAATGTAAATGAGTATAATAGAATTTATTGTTGTGAATCTGCTAAAGAAATTTAGGATAGATTCTAAGTCACATATGAAGGAACACGTCAAGTTAAAGAAGATAAAATCGGCATGCTTTTTCATAGTTATGAGTTATTTAAAATGAAATCGGATGAATCTATTTCTGATACGTTCTAGGTTCACAAACATTATCAATCATCTTAAATCTCTTGGAAAAATCTACACTAACAATGAGTTGGTGAGTAAAATTCTAAGGTCATTACCGGTAACTTGGATGACCAAAAAGTTGGCTATCAAGGAAGCAATAAGAGAAATACCAAACTCTGTTGATGAGTCGTTGGGCTCTTTAATCACTCATGAGATGGAACTCAAGGAACTTGTTGAAGAAGAAAAACCTAAGGCAAGCAAAATTATTGCTTTCAAATCTTCAAGCAAGGATGTAGAAAGTGAAGATGATGATAATATTTCCTTATTGGCTAAAGACTTCAAAAAATATCTTTCTTCTAAAAAGAAAGTCAAGGAAAGAAGAAGGAAACTTTCTTCAAAAGAATTCAATGACGATACTCATTCCAAATCTGAATTAAAATGCTATCATTGTGATGAAGTTGGACATATTAAATCAATTTTTACAAAGTATAAGAAAAGGGAAAAGGCATTGAAGGCCACAACATGGAGTGACTCCGACACTAGATCCTCCGATGAAGATTCAAATGAAAATGAAGTTGTTGATCTTTGTTTCATGGCTATGGAAAAAGGGGTACATTCTAACCTTGAAACATATACTGATAGTCATAATGATATTGATGATTATAAGGAATTACAAAATATTTTTGACGAATTATGTGAAAGTTTTGAAGAACTTAAAAATAAATATATTGAACTTAAAAGTCTCATTCATTACTTTCAACTAAATATGATTTTATGTCAAATGATTTTGATGGTTTGAAATTAGAAAAATGAATCTTAGAAAAAATGAAATTAAATCTTTGAAAAAGGAGAAATCCGTTATTGTCACTACCCCTCTTGAATATGAAAATAGTGAGTTAAAAATGGAGATTGATTATTTAAAGAAATCTTTAGATACTTTTACTAAAGGAAATGAATATTTTTATAAGATTCTGAAAAATCAAAGAATTCATTTAATAATAATGGTATAGGACATGATGAAGAAAATGAGAAAAAGACTTATTCCAATTTATTTAAAAATGAAGCCTCATCTAGTCATGCTAACTCTTTATGCACATATTATGGTGGACATACACATTATTTCAAATTTTGTCATTTTAGAAAAAGAAGGTAAAAGAACCCAAAATTATCTTGGATTTCTAAAGAAATAATTATGTTTGTTAACACTTATCAACCACACACATATTGGGTCCCAAAAGATAAGTTTTTAGGTGCAAAACTGGTATTGGTATTGACACTTGAACAAAAATTCTATGAAAATAAAATTAGTATTATATTTTTTTATTACTTGATGAATATTGTGATATAGTGTTTTCATTATCTTTGCCAAAGGTTGGAAATGCCACACTTGGAGAAACACCATTTTTGGTATTGGTAAGGTGGTAAGAAACACCATTTTTTCAATTCATGTCTTATGATTAATATTATGATTTTAATTGATATATTTACATACATAGAATATTTGTTATATCACATAAGATTGTTGTTGATAATTTAGTCCTCATATATAAATTTGTATATTTAATATTCTTGATGATTTTGTGTTATATGACTCGTACACTTAATTTTAATGATAAAACATTTGAGATGAATATTCATATTTTTTTTGTATTACATATTTTGTGAATGATATTGGATTAATTTATAACTTTATTGTATATTAACTTGAAACGAAAATGTCATTTGAGAATATTCTAGTATATTGGTTATATGAGCTGCATGTTAATATTGAGCCATTCACTTGTTGATTTTGATGATATGAACATATTAATCTTAGTGAGCTAGATTTATGATATGCTGCATGATTTTTGCCATTATTTGAATATTTGCGACATTCATAATGATTTTTTTTAGGATAGTAATATTTTTGGTATGTATGTTTAAATTGAGAAATCATATGATTATTGAAATTGTTATGATTTGTGAATTTTTGAAAATATTTTATTTCATGAGATAGATGCACCAAATTTGTCATATGCATATATGCCATCATTGGTATCCCTTAGGGGGAGATAAATTTTTATTGAAAATTATTTGTTAGAAAAATGCTTGATTATGGACCTTGATGCACCTTAATGAATATTGCAATATTATTGATATATTCCAAGAATTTTAGCTCGTATATTGAAAACGAAAAAGCATGACCAAAATCGAAATTTTTAATCGCTAGAAATATGACGTTAGTTTCTGAGTCGTATTATATGCCTAATCCCAAACTATTTAAAAACATTGAATTATGAAATATTTGTCACCATTGTGCACTTGAAATTATTGATTTTATCATTTTGATGAGATGCATTATTTTTTTATGATATTCTTGACTATTGAAAATTCAAATACATTTATGATGAACATGTGCCTTTTGAAAATTTCATGATATTCATATATGGCCCCTTATGATTTATGGTTGGATCCCATGCTCAAATTATTTTTGATAGGGGGAGATTCTTTTGACTCGATGACACTCGATTTAAATTCAAAGATTGATAATGTCAAAAGGGGGAGAAACATTTATGATTCACTAATTATGATTAATTTACACATTTTATGGATCGCTGTGAATCATTATTTGTTATCATAAAAAAAGGGGATATTGTTAAACGATAATGTAATTAACCCTTTAATTCATATTTAATTAGTTTAATTATAATTAATGTACATTCTAGTTTAATATAATACATTGATTTTGATGATTCCAAACAAATATTTAGTGAGTGTTATATAATTTTTTAATATACATATAATTATATTTTATATACATACACATTATCATTGTTTTATGTGCACATAATTATACTATATATGTTTTGTTTAAAGTTTTTTTACATATATATATATATATATATATATATATATATATACTATAGAAGTAGTTGCAAATTAGATATGGTTTTTGTTTAGTTATGACAGTGACGTCGTATTATTGGAACTCTATGATGTAAATATTTATTATTTATATTTTTATTTGTATACCTGTACATAAATATTATCTTATAATATTTTTATATATACTATTCGTAATATATTTAATATACTAGTTACTATTATTTATTATATCTATATTATATGATATTAGTAATTATATTATATTATATATATTAATAACGTTTATATGTATTACATAATTCATTTTACTTAAATATATATACATACATTTATTATTCTTGTTACTATTTTTTACATTTTTATGTATATGCATATATATTTGTATATAATATTAAATATATTTATATTTAGTCACGTGTTATATATATATACTTTATATTATCCAATGAAGATAAGAGATGTCATGATTTTTAAAATAAGGTCCACTTTTATTTTTACCTATATGTCATTCTCAATTTGACAAAAGTTGTATAATCTTTTAAAGAAGATTTCTAATGCCTATTACTTGCCATAACCAAATTCTCATATTATCCAATCAATACCTTTAATTCCTTTCAAATATATCTCATCAGATTGCTTTGTTAAAAAAATCTTCACGCATGCTGTGACACCCCGCCTAATCAAATACCGGGCGATCACTCCTATATCAAATTATAACAGGAGTCTCATATGGATCATTCTTAGCATCACTGTCGAAAATCCATTTAATTACTAATAACCTATTAGGCCGGTGTCAAAATTTTAACTTTACTACTCGGTTTAACAATTACTAAATTAAAACATCCACGCAGTTTTGCGGAAATGAAATTGAAATGAAATAAAATAACCGAACACTCGGTCAAAATATACAACCATATCGAATGATGAACTCAAAGAATAAATAAATGCAATTGGACTATTGGCCCGAGTATTTATACAGTACCTCCTATCTAGAGTACAAGGATAGAAGCGTCTATCGAGAATCCTGCATGCATCCCCAGCTGCTACAGCTGACGTCTGACACGAAAGAAGTGCGATCCAGGCGTCCCTGTTTCTGGACACCTATATATATATATATATATATATATATATATATATATATATATATATATATATATATATATATATATAGCAAGAAAGGAAAAGTAGATAAACAGGTCAGAGCCCGAGTTTTGAAAATATTTAGCAAGTGCATAAATGCCTTATTTTTAGAAAAAGGTTTTATCTCATATTTAAGTTTGGTATCACACTCCCATGAGATACCCCTTACCTCCCCACTAACAGTGAACTCCTAGCGCATCCCTCTAAACATCCTAGTCAAGCTACCCTACTAAACTAGTCTATCACCCGACCACTGTCAATCCTAGATAGTCCAAGTAATGTACTAAGGGCTAAACTTCACCCCAGTCTCAACGCTATGCCATGTTCGTGCGTGGGGTGCCTCACAAAGCGAAATTCAAACAAGGAACCCCCCTGATACACTACTACGCGGTAGGGTCGATCGTCGAGATCCGCTAGTCCCTCAGTACAGAAAGATATATATAAATATATATATATATATATATATATATATATATATATACCATAAGAATTAATGATATAAGAGCACTAAGGATTAAACTTCTCCCCAGTCTCAACACAATGCCATATTCGTGCGGGGGGTGTCTCGCAAAGAGAAATCCAAACAAGGAACCCCCCCGATACAATACTATGCGGCAAGGTCGATCATCGGGATCCATTAGACCCTCGGTGCTCGATTCATCCATATATATACATTTTACCATAAACATCCGGATCTATCTCCCAGACTGAGGGTTCATATATCAAGTATTTATCAATACTTCCCATTTCCTTTCTTATATCTAGGAAATGTACATATAAAAGCCAATTCATTATCATGAATTGCTTTAACCAATCATATCCTTTTAAAAGCCAGTTTTATTATCATAAAAATGCTTTTTCGTTTTATATCATCTCATTCCTCTTTTTATACTCAGGAAATGTATTCAAAGCCATTTTCATTATCATAAAATTGCTTTGATCATATAATATTCTTCCACGTCCCTTCTTCCATCCGGGAGTGTTACCGAAGCCAAAACCTTTATCCCATTTCCCTTCTTATATCCAGGAAATGTAAATTAAAGCCAATTTATTATCATAAATTGCTTTAATAAAACTAAGACCGCCCCTCCGGGTTTTCCCACTGGATGCGCCCCTAAATGGCTATCATCTTCTAGGGCTTATCAAACAAGACAACCTGGGAACCTACCAACGTCGGGAAGCGGCCATATGCATGCGAGAAAGCCAATACCACACCCAGAATCTCCTAACCAGCGCAGTAAACAATGATTGCTCATATGGCTTATAGGACTATATCCACCCTGTATTCATTAGCGAGGGGGCATCACCATACGCACGCAACTTCCATATGATAGCGATTTAGGGGGGTGGGTAACCATAATTTATTAATTATGAAAAATCATTTCTTTTCCATTTTGAAAACATTCATCTTTATATTTTCAAAATCATTTACATCATATCATATATACTTTAATCACATAGTATATATATATACCATATATTCCTCCTCGAATATATAAATGGCCATATTTGCCAAACCATTTAACGATGACCAATAATCCCAAGGATTCTCTCAAAGAATCATAATCATGCATTTATATTCACATGATTCTAAACCCAAAGTATTTTCCTTACTTTGATAATCAATACGTATTTTAATCCCCTTTAAGGATTTGTTGGATATCTCCAATTATAATATCCACACTAAGCGAATTTGTGTATCCATATTCCTAATTTATCCTAATCATCTCGTAGGATTAAAATACGTAATCGGAATAATTATGATTTCTATACGCATAACTATATAGGCCTAGAGGCCTACTAGAAATATCCTCGGGATTTATCTCTCCCATACAACCTTAAATTTAGTGGGTCATGGATTTCATTTCCATGAACCCAAGGACTATACCTTGTCCACATAATCACTTAAAGGTCCCCACTGTAATTCAGGAACCCTAAACCGTTAAATTCTACAATTATTCTATTTTCCTCGTAAATATAGTTTAAGGGTTATACATTTAAAACCCTCACTTAGGCCTCCCAATTTCCCTTAATTAGTGGACCATATCATCCTAAAAGGTCCCTTATATTATCACATAATTAACCTCGAAAAAAGATGAATTGGAATCTAGCCTATACAAAATATCCTAGAAAAAATTTCATCTTTCAGCAAGGGTCGATCGATCGACCCGTGGCTGTCGATCGATCGATCGAACCCCCATGATCGATCGATCGATCATGGCAGGCAGCTTCTTCTCCGAGAAACTGTTTCATCCATGGAAGCTTCCCCCAAGCTTCCATCTCTTCACCCAACGGCCTACAACTCCAACCAACAATAAATACACTTATAATACGGGTTCTAAACATCCTAGAACCCGAAATCACCCAATAATTTAGGTTAAAACCTAAGTTTCTCCAATTAATTAATTTTAGGGGTTTATTCGTTTTAACTCCCGAAAACCCGTTTTATCCACGAATACCCAACCCAAAATCTTTAGGGTTTAATTATACCAAACTACGGTATGAGATATTTATGCAAAAATTGAATAAAGCAAGTAAACACTTGCCTCGTGGATAAAATCCGACGATCCCGAGTCACGTCCGATGGAGTTTAGCCCGAGACCTCTTTTTCTCCTCCTCTTTCTTCTTTCTCTCTCTCTTCCCTCTCTTCTCTCTTCTTTCTTTCTCCTCCTCCTTTTATAAGGAGAAAAGGGTTTTAACCCTTAAAACCAAAAAACGTCTCGTTTACTCAATTACGAGCCTTTTTAACTCTCAAATTCCCCGAAACTCAATTTCAATAATCGGACACTCTTTTTTGACTATCTCGTCCATTCCGAGACTCACGACGCAATCAAAATTCCCATCCGAGGTACTTGACCGTAAATCACTATTCTAACCCATAAAATTAAATGCGGGTTTTTCAATTAAAATCTTATCTTTTTGTCGCTTTTCTCCACGGAGATATATACTTAAATTACTTCGACCTATTTAGTCCCAAACATAATTACAACATTCATTGAAAATCATTAAATCCTCGAGAATCCCCAAAATCACTATTTTGAGAAATTCTCCAAATTCCAATTTATGCCCAAATGTGGAATTTAATTGTCTCCAAAAGGACGGATTGTTACATACTCCCCCCCCCCCCCCCCCCCCCCACAACGGAATTTCATCTTCTAAATTCAGATACAACCTACACTGCCAATCTTAGGATCACCCCAAATCCTAATACCTCAAAGGGAATGACACTAACCCAATGGTTCCCAACCATATACTATACGACTACCACTATCGTAAAGTGACTCTAATAACATCACATAGCACTCATAATTACTAGTGCCTCACGGCATAAATTTCAACTTTATATACTACGCCCCATCTATTTCAGGCGGTATATAAGACAACTCACTAAGGTGCCCATACACCTTCTAACCCGTGCACATCTGTACACCCGTTCTGAACGTCGAACACATATTACTCTCTCCCAATAAGGGTCTCCTTTCCTCGGTGTAATACTCACATATGGATCCTCCCAACCAGTGAAATTTGATTCTCCTAACCTCGGCGCCACTAACTATACTAAACTTACATCCTAATAATACCACGGCCTAAGCATCATCCTACCTACGCAAAACGAGTATAATCCTAAGTATATCCCTAGTGCCCAAGGCCTCTCTCAACTCCCGACATTTGCTTGGTTTCATGTGTGGGACGTCTCGCCAAAGCGAAATTCAAACAAGGAACCCTCCCATTATACTACTCCCTCGCGTTGTCGGTCATTGAGATATAGCGACCTAAGGCACACCAGCGAGACGCTCTAAATCCTACCTACACTAACCTACGAATGCATTTCTACTATCTTATCCTTCCGCCCATACAGAAGGAAACCTAACCAATCAAAGTGCCCACTTTCTGTAAAAGTGTCACAAACATTATACCTAAAACATATTTCCTCAAAGTTTGCCTTTTCACTAAGGCTGGTTACTATCCTCAAATCAGTTGCTCTAAGTCCTACTATCTTATCCTGTGATAGCGCGGTCAGTTCCTACGACTTATATTGGTCCCGTGCGAGGTGTTGGTGCCACCCACGGGGCCGTTCAGGGGTTGTTTTGAGTTTTCACCCACTAACGCCATGTTTATAAGACTAAGTCTAGAAATATGAAAATTATCATCATATTCTTAAACCGGAAGTCCCATGATAGCGCGGGCAGTTCCTACAAGTTATATTGGTCCCGTTCGAGGTGTTGGTACCACTCGCGGGGCCGTTCGGGGGCTGTTTTGTGTTTCCACCCGTTAACTTCATGTTTTTAAGCGAAAGTCCTCATATTTTCAAATTACCATCGTATTCTCAAACTAGGAGTCCCGTGGCTGTGCGATTAGTTCCTATGAGTTACATTGGTTCCGTGGGAGCTATTGGTGCCTCCCACGGGGCCGTTCGGGGGTTGTTTCGAGTTTTCACTCACTAAAGCCATGTTTTGCTTAAGTCTATAAAGATGCAAATTATCATCGTATTCTCAAACCAGGAGTCCCTTGATCGCACGATAAATTATTACGAGTTATATTGGTTCTGTGCGAGGTGTTGGTGCCACTCATGGGGCCGTTCGGCTACTGTTTCGAGTTTTCACCCACTGACACCATGTTTTTAAGCATATGTCTAGAATTATGAAAATTATTGTTGTATTCTCAAATCGGGAGTCCCGTGATAGTGTGGTCAGTCCCTATGAGTTATATTGGTCCCGTCCGAAGTATTGGTGCCACTCATGGGGCCGTTCGGGGGCTGTTTCGAGTTTTCACCCACTAACGCCATGTTTATAAGCCTAAGTCTAAAAATATGCAAATTATCATTGTATTATCAAATTGGGAGTCCCGTGATAGCACGATTAGTTCCTACGAGTTATATTGGTCCCGTAGGAGCTGTTGGTGCCTCTCACGGGACCGTTCGGGGGTTGTTTCGAGTTTTCACCCACTAAAGCCATGTTTTGCTTAAGTCTATTAATATACAAATTATCATCGCATTCTCAAACTGGGAGTCCCGTCATCACGCGGTAAGTTCTTACGAGTTATATTGGTCCCGTGCGAGGTGTTGGTTCCATTCACGGGGCCGTTCGGGGGTTGTTTCAACTTTTCACCCACTGAAGCCATGTTTTTAAGCCTAAGTCTAGAATTATGAAAATTATCGTCGCATTCTCAAACTGGGAGTCCCGTGATAGCGCGGTCAGTTCCTATGAGTTATATTGGTCCGAACGAGGTGTTGGTGCCACTCACGGGACCGTTCGGGGGTTATTTCAAGTTTTCACCCACTAACGCCATGTTTTGCTTAAGTTTATAAATATGTAAATTATCATCGCATTCTCAAACCAGGAGTCCCGTGATCGCGCGGTAAGTTCTTACGAGTTATATTAGTCCCGTACGAGGTGTTGGTGCCACTCACGGGGCCGTTCGGGGGCTGTTTCGAGTTTTCACCCACTAACGCCATGCGTTTAAGCCTAAGTCTAAAATTATGCAAATTATCATCGAATTCTCAAACTGGGAGTCCTGTGATAGCGCGGTCAATTCCTGTGAGTTATATTTGTCCCGTAGGAGGTGTTGGTGCCACTCATGGGGCCGTTCGGGGGTTATTTTGAGTTTTCACCCACTAACGTCATGTGTTTAAGCCTAAGTCTAGAAATATGCAAATTACCGTCGTATTCTCAAACCAAGTGTCCCGTGACTGCGTGGTCAGTTCGTACGAATTACAATTATCCCGTGCGAGGTGTTGGTGCCATACACGGGGCCGTTCGGGGGGTATTTTGTGTTTTCAACCACTAACGCCATATTTTTATACCTAAGTCTAGAAATATATAAATTATCGTTGTATTCTCAAACCGAAGGTTCCGTGATCGTGCGGTCAGCTCGTATGAGTTGCATTAGTCCCATGGGAGGTGTTGGTGCCTCCCACGGGCCGTTCGGTGGCTGTTTTGGGTTTCCACCCTCTAACTCTATATTTTTAAGCCTAAGTCTAGAATTATGCAAATTATCATCGTATTCTCAAACCTGGAGTCCCGTGATCGTGCGGTCAGTTTCTATGAGTTACATTGGTCCCGTGCGAGCTGTTGGTGCTAGTCACGGGTCTGTTCGGGGGTTGTTTTGGGTTTTCACCCACTAACGCCATGTTTTTAAGCCTAAGTCTAGAAATATACAAATTTTCGTCGTATTCCCAAATCGGGAGCCCGCGATCGCGCGGTCAGTTCCTACGAGTTACATTGGTCCCATGTGAGGTATTTTTACTACTCACGGACTTTGGCCATGAGGGGGTTGTTTCGGTTTTTCACCCACTAACACCTTATTTTTAAGCCCAAGTCTAGAAATATGCAAATTATCGTCGAATTCTCAAATCAGGGGTCCCGTGATCGTGCGGTCAGTTCCTACATATTACATTGGTCCCGTACGAGGTGTTGGTGCCACTCATGGGGCCGTTCAAGGGTTGTTTCGGGTTTTCACCTACTAACGCTATATTTTTAAGACCGAGTCTAGAAATATGCAAATTATCATCATATTCTCAAATCGGGAGTCCCGTGATCGCTCGGTCAGTTTCCACGAGTTACATTGGTCCGTGTGAGGTGTTGGTGCCACTCAGGGGACCCTTCGGGGGTTATTTCGAGTTTTCACCCACTAACACCTTGTTTTCAAGGTTAAGTCCTCATATTTTCAAATTATCGTTGTAATCTCGAATCGGGAGTCCCATTATCACGTGGTCAGTTCTTACGTGTTACATTGGTCTTGTAAAAGGTGTCGGTGCATCTAACGGGACCCTACGGGGGCTGTTTTGTGGTTTCACCCTCTTTGCCTTGTTTTCAATCTATATAGCTGCTATATATGGCAATATATAGATGCCCGATATGGCCATATATAGCTACTATATATCCATATATAGCTGCTATATTGCCATCAGTTATGTGCGAGTGTGTTATGTTCTACCTAGTTGCCTAACTGAATCGATCCATTAGTGGCCGCATAGCTTCCTAATTGATTAAATATTCTGCATTTTGGGGGTTTTGGTATATAGTTGCATACACAAATTACTGGTATATAACTAATAAATTTTCTCCTTTATTGACTGGATTTAGTGGTTGTTCTGTACTGTTAAGCTGAGTATCAGTGTGTTCCATGCGGTTATCTTCGGAGGTTGCCGTTATCTTGAAGAATTAATGTGTAATAAGTTCACAGCTTGATGATAATAATGAATTAGAGTTGAAATTGAGATTTTGTAATTATATCTTATATGTTGAAAAAATGCTAGATCTAGGCCTTGCATTAGTATAAATTTGAGTTCCATTTGCACATGTTAAGTTGTCTTGTTAAGCATTTCAAGAGTTATTACATATATTGTAATTTACTCGATCAGTTAATACTATTAAGCTGTTACAAATACTGTTAGGCTGAGCATTTCAAGAGATGTTACAATATTTGTTACAAATATTGTAATTTATTCGATCAGTTAGGTAAAATCAGTTAGTCTTTAACATATTGATCATCAGTTATGATTGGGTTGTAATTTAACGGTTTGTTATTACATTATTGATCGATACACAATTATAGATGTAATTGTTTACTAAATCAGTTCGATTTGAGATCAGATTAAATTGATTGATCAGTTTAAGGATCGAATTTTTATATATATGTATGGTGTTTTGGTTGTGGGTATCGTATGAGTCTCAACTAGAAATACAACTGATGCGATTTGCCGATTATTTTGGTCGCGCTTTTTTAGCTGTTAGTTCATCTCAGTTTCCCTAGACCAAGTTGTTCCGAGAGTCAACTATTACCAAGATTGCAGATGTGAGTAAAACTTTATTTTTGGAATTATTTCTTTTAATAAATTAACATGTCTGTGGATCACCTAGTGTCATTTCAGTTTACATTGAAAATGTGTTCTTTCATTATGTTTCTATCATTTTGTCATTTCAGTTTGTTACTTTCTAAAAGTTATTTGTTACTTTTTAAAGTTGATTAATGTTTTTTTTAAATATTGATCTATGGTTCTTATTAAGTGAAAATATTTTCACTTAATATTAGTTCTGATCACAGAAGTTATTCATCATCTTAATAAAAGTTGATCTGATCAAAGTCCACTGATACTATAGATTACCATTACAGTTGATCTTATCCATAAGGCCTTCAAATTCTAGCATATGTGGATTCAGGATTCTTCATTTTTGGAGATTATTTCAAATTGATGTTGGTTTTCAATTTGATTTTAAGTACTACCTTATTTTGAAACGCATGCACATTTATGTAAAGATGTTTTTACCACACTTAGTTTAAGTTATACTTTCATCCGTCACTTCTTTTGTCTGGTATAATTGTTATCCTTCTATTTTATGTTTAGTTTACTGTAACTTATGTAGAGTTGGATGGAACTTTGAGGATTTAGAATATTTTTAATCTTTGAAGATGCTTTTTCCTTAAAAAATTTAGCTTGGTGAGTGCGGTATGTTTATCTGGTATCTATCTAGTTTGTTTGTGTTTATTGAAAATAACTTTAAGGATTGCCATTCAAATAAAGTTTTATAGTTGGTCATGACTTATTATCGGGGAATAAATCGTGTAATTGGGTTATCGGTTAAGATATATACTTTACTTAGTTATGTGCATGTATATAAAACATATGCATCTATCCTAAAATTGTGCTCTTAAAATCTGTGCTAGTATCTACGCATATATATCTAATATTTGCTATGTCCCCTCCTAAAGTTGTTATAGAAAGGCTGCATAATCTAATGGCAAAATTTTTTTGAAGTTTAAATTTTGGGGAGAATAGGCATCGATGGTGTAAATGGGAGGACATTACCAGGTCTACAAATGGAGGTGGTCTGGGAGTCAGGAACTTCCATATATAGAGAGAAGGCAACCACGTGGCGAACTTTTTAGCGAAAATGGGAAGTAAAGAATGGATCAATTATTTTTCACCCTCTAACACCTTGTTGTCAAGCTTAAGTCCTCGTATTTTCAAATTATCATCATATTCTCCAACCGAGAGTCCCGTGATCACGCAGTCAGTTCGTACGTGTTACATTGGTCCCGTGAGAGGTGTTGGTGCCTCTTACGGGACCGTACGGGGGCTATTTCGTGTTTTCCCTCTCTAACGCCTTATTTTTAAGCTTAAGTCCTCATATTTTCAAATTATCGTTGTATTCTCAAATCGGGAGTCCGTGATCGTGTGGTCAGTTTCTACGAGTTACATTGGTCCTGTGAGAAGTGTTAGTGCCTCTCACAGGACCGTACGGGGGTTGTTTCGAGTTTTCACCCTCTAACGCCTTGTTTTTTCAAATTATCGTCGTATTCTAAAACTGGGGGTCCCGTGATCGCACGATCAGTTCTTACGAGTTACATTGGTCCTGTGCGAGGTGTTGGTGCCATTCACGGGGCCGTTCGAGGGCTGTTTCGTCTTTTCACCCTCTAACTCCATATTTTTAAGCCTAAATCTAAACGTATGCAAATTATCACCGTATTCTCAAACCGGGGGGTCGGTCAGTTCTTAGGAGTTACATTGGTCCCGTGCGAGGTGTTGGTGCCACTCACAGGGTCATTCGAGGGCCGTTTCGGGTTTTCACCCACTAACACCTTTTTTTTAAGCCCAAGTCTAAAAATATGCAAATTATCGTCGTATTCTCAAATCGGGGGTCCCGTGATCGCGCGGTTAATTTCTACGAGTAACATTGGTCCCGTGCGAGGTGTTGGTGCTACTAACGGGGCCGTTCGAGGGCTGTTTCGGCTTTTCACCCACCAACGCCATGTTTTAAGCTCGAGTCTAGAAATATGCAAATTATCATCATATTCTCAAACCAGGAGTCATGTGGATGCGTGATCAGTTCCTACGAGTTATATTGGTCCCGTGGAAGGTGTTGGTGCCACCCACGGGACCATAGGGGGGCTGTTTCGGATTTTCACCAACTAACGCCATGTTTTTAAGCTTAAGTCTAGAAAATATTCAAATTACCATCATATTCTCAAATCGAGAGTCGCGTGGCTGCGCGGTCAGTTCCTACGAGTTACAATGGTTCTATGCGAGGTGTTGGTGCACTCACGGGGCCGTTTGGGGGTTGTTTTGGGTTTTCATCCACTAATGCCTTGTTTTTAATCCTAAGTCTAGAAATATGTAAATATTCATCGTATTCTCAAACCGGGGGTCCCGTGATCGCTCGATCAGTTCTATGAGTTACATTGGTACCGTGCGAGCTGTTGGTGCTACTTACGGGGCTGTTCGGGGGCTGTTTTGGCTTTTCACCCACTAACGCTATGTTTTTAATCTCGGGTCTAGAAATATTGAAATTATTGTCGTATTCTCAAACCGGGGGTCCCGTGATCGCGCGGTCAGTTCCTACGAGTTACATGGTTCCCATGCGAGGTATTAGTTCCACTCAGGGGGCCGTTCGGGGGCTGTTTCGGCTTTTCACCCACTAACGCCATGTTTTAAGCTTAGTCTAGAAATATGAAAATTATCATCTTATTCTCAAACCGGGGGTCACATGATCGCACGATAAGTTTTTACAAGTTACATTGGTCCCGTGCGAGGTGTTGCTGCCACTCACGGGGCCGTTCGGGGGCCGTTTTGAGTTTTCACCCATTAATGCCTTGTTTTTAAGCCTAAGTCTAGAAATATACAAATTATCGTCGTATTCTCAAATCGGGGGTCCCGTGATCGTGCGGTCAGTTCCTACATGTTACATTGGTCCTGTGCGAGGTGTTGGTGCCACTCATGGGGCCGTTCGAGGGCTGTTTCGAGTTTTCACCCACCAACGCTATGTTTTTAAGCCTAAGTCTAAAAATATGCAAATTATCATCGTATTCTCAAATCGGGAGTCCTGTGATCGCGTGGTCAGTTCCTACGAGTTACATTGGTCCCGTACGAGGTGTTGGTGCCACTCACGGGGACGTTCGGGGGCTGTTTTGGGTTTTCACC
The DNA here is from genome assembly GCA_949130495.1 of Sambucus nigra. Taxonomy (NCBI): domain Eukaryota; kingdom Viridiplantae; phylum Streptophyta; class Magnoliopsida; order Dipsacales; family Adoxaceae; genus Sambucus; species Sambucus nigra. Next base: position 70,186,741 of record OX422211.1, on the reverse strand, counting down.
CACTAACGTCATGTTTTGCCTAAGTCTATAAATATGCAAATTATCATCGTATTCTCAAACTGGGACTCCCGTAATTTCACAGTCAGTTCCTGCGTGTTATATTGGTCCCACGAGAGGTGTTGGTGCCTCTCACGGGATCATACGGGGGCTTTTTCGAGTTTTACCCTCTAACGTCTTATTTTCTAGCTTAAGTCCTCATATTTTCATATTATCATCGTATTCTCAAACCGAGAGTCCCATTATCGCGCGGTCAGTTCGTACGTGTTACATTGGTCCCGTGAGAGGTGTTGGTTCCTCTCACGGGACCGTATGGGGGGTGTTTCATATTTTCCCCTTCTAACGCCTTATTTTTAAGCTTAAGTCCTCATATTTTCAAATTATCGTCGTATTCTCAAATCGGGAGTCCCGTTATCGCGCGGTCAGTTCCTACGTGTTACATTGGTCCCATGAGAGGTGTTGGTTCCTCTCACGGGATCGTACGGGGGTTGTTTTGTGTGTTCCCCCTCTAACAAATTATTGTCGTATTATCAAACCGGGAGTCCCGTGATTGCGCAGTCAGTTCCTAGGTGTTACATTGGTCCCATGAGAGGTGTTGGTTCCTCTCACGGGATCGTACGGGGGCTGTTTCGAGTTTTCACCCTCTAACGCCTTGTTTTTAAGCTTAAGTCCTCATAATTATCCCGTATTCCTTCTAATTATCCCATACTCCTTCTAACATACTATTCGACAACAAGCCAACAACCAATAATTATCCAACAACAAAACCAAACAAAACCAATAATTATCCCGTACTCATTCTATCATCTAAAAGATTTAATAGATAATGTATATCAATTATATAACTACTTTAGTTAAAGTAAAGAGTAACTGGTGTGTAATGAAGAACTCGTATCTAATTGGTTAGATTTGGAATATGTAAAGAATGTGTTATGAAGAACGGGTATGTAAAATTAAAGAAAGTACCTCACAAAACCACTGAAGAATTAGATCTGCTGCCTATAATATGTCATAGATTTACATATGACGTAGATTTATTCCCCTATTTTAACATCGCAATTCGAACAAACATGAGCAACCTACTGCCTATAATATGTAAAAAAAAGTACACAAAGGCAAAGGAGAACAAAAATGTATAATATCAACCCGGTGCCTATAATATTAATATAGTTGTGATTATTACGCCGCCATTTTAAGGCTTTAAAATACATATCCAATCAAGTTGATCACAACAAATCTCAAAATAAAACAGAACTGTATAAAATCAATAGAATTATGGTATACATGTCAAGTTATAATATGAATGAACGGAATCAAGTTGCCTTTGTTCCATGTCAAGTTGTAGCCTCCTAATATCTTGACGTAAATGTCAAAAAATGCACATTAATCGCAAGATAAGTGATATACTGTTTCGTAGGAAAATCAAGAACACACCCAACAAATTTAGTAACATGTACACTTATCGACACTAGTATCAATTCAATAAATACAACATCGTATCCAACAACCACGCCAACAATATCTCACTATAATAATGTGCACACGTGTTTGCGACTAGTATGTCAAAAATAATTCATTTAATTATATTTTATCAAAAAAAAATCACGACATGCATATAACCCCTAATATAATATGATGACATGCATATAACCCACAACAAGGTGGATGTAATTTTTTTTCTTATTAAAAATCCATTTAATTATATTTTGTCAAAAAAAAAATATAATGTCTAGGATTTTGAATAATATTTTGTTAAAAAAAATACACACACATACAATCTAGGGTTTATTGACATAATTTATACATACACACACATACAATCTACGGTTTATTGACATAATCTATACATACACACACATACAATCTAGGGTTTTCTAAATCCTAATTTTTTTTGCCATAAATCTATACATACACACACATAAAATCTATACATACACATTCATACAATCTAGGGTTTATTGACATAAAAAATAATTTATTTGTTCATAGTTACATACATAAACACACATATACATATAAATATATGCATACACACATATATAAATATAAATTTATACATAAACACACATACAAACAAGAATAATAACCCAAATAGAAATTGATTTTCAATGGCCTACAATCAGTTTTGGGTGGTGAGGGCTTATGTTGGTTGAAATCGATTTGGAGGAATTGTTTTGAGGAATGCACACACATACACACATCAGCCACAAATCAACAGATTGAAATGCACACACATAGACGCACATACCTTTCACAAATCTTAGAACTGAAATCGCACCTTAAATAAAATCGAATTGTAAAATTGCCCAAAGCTTCTACTGATTGACGAAATACACACACATATACGCCTTTTCTTTTTTAAATCTATACATACACACACATACAATCTATACATACACACACATACAATATAGGTTTTATTGACAAAAAATAATTTGTTTGTTCATAGTTACACACATAAACATACATATACACATAAATCTATACATACACACACATATAAACATAAATCTATACATACACACACATACACACATACAAACATAAATCTACACATATATTAGGGCTTTAGATAGAAATCATGAAATCCAAATGAAATCAAAATGAATCAATACATACCAGGGGTTAATCCAAATGCAAACCAACTGAAATCGCTTAACCCTTACAAATCCAACAAAAATCCAACTTCAAAAATCGCACGAGCTGAAATGAGAAGCAGCGTCTTACTCCAACTGAAAAGCTCACAGCGGGCTGGTCATTTTTTTTTATTTTAAGACCTGAAACTGATCACGGCCTAGAGACGTGACCCCATGCGCTCGACCATTAAAACCAAAATAAGGCACAACTAGGTTCTTCGACTTGATCACGGCCTAGAGCCATGACCTACCATGCGCGACCCTTTTCGATGCTTGAATGAGGTATGGTCACGGCCCATAGCCGTGACCCATACCAAGAAATGGTCACGACCCTAAGCCGTGACCCTCAATCTGTGATGCGAGACCCTTTTTCACCCCCCAGTGCTTGAATGAGGTATGGTCACGGCCCATAGTCGTGGCCCACACCCAGAAATGGTCACGGCCCTAAGCCATGACCCTCAATATGTGTACTCTCTTCTTCGTCATGCCATGGGTCATGGACTTGGGCCGTGACCCATCCGCGATCAAGCTTGGAGGGAATTTTGGCGCGAGTTTGGCGCCAAGATGGTCATGATACCACTGTGGTCACGGACTTGGGCCGTGACCACTTTCAGAACATCGATAATTTAGTGTGGTAATAAATATGGTCACGCAAAATACTGAGTGGGTCACGACCCAAGTCTGCGACTAGCTGGTCGCGGATTTGCGCCGTGACCATTCGCAGGATTTGGTATAGTGTTAAGGGTATAAGAACTTAAGGATTCCATAGGGGTGTTGAGGACCTCACCTAAAATAGTTGTAAGATCAATCAATCTACAAGCCATCATTACATGTAGTGGTTGGATGCTGCGAGGAGCAAAAGTTGATGAAAATCGATCTAAGAGCTTTTCTATCAACTCGCAAGGAATAACAGTCAATATATGGGGAAATCATAAAAGGTTTGTCTCACAATTACCTTAGGAGATGCCTCAGAAGGATGTACGTTGAAAATGCTATCACTAGCATAGGTGCGTCAGGTGTGGGAAGCACTATCACCTTCCTGCAGTCTGGAAAAACTCATTTGGGGTACTTCACCAATAGTTGGAGCCAATGGTTGTGTTTGCAAACTGAGAACCTCACCCATGATAGCTAACTCAGCTATGGTCCTTGCTTATGCAACCTCATGTGCAATACCTTCAATATTTGGCTCACGAACAGCTGACTGTTCAACTTCAACCTAAAACATAAGAGGTTATCAAGTAAGAGAAATATACAAACTCTTCACGAGAAATTAAAGTCCTACTTTACTAGGCCCGCATGACCCTCGGTCGTGGGAGATTAAAGTCCTACATTACTAGGCCCACCTCACCCTCGGTTATGGGTGATTAAAGTCCTACATTACTAGGCTCGTCTGACCCTCGATTATGGGAAATTAAAGTCCTACATTACTAGGCCCGCATGTCCCTTGGTTGTGGGAGATTAAAGTCCTACATTATTAGGCCCGACTGACCCATGGGAGATTAAAGTCTAATATTACTTGGCATGCCTGACCCTTGCTCATAGAAGATTTAAAGTCCAACATTACTTGGTGCGCCTGACCCTCGCTCATGTGAGATTTAAAGTACTATTTAATAGGCAATTATAATTATATATAATGGAGGAGTTATTGCCCAAAAGGGGGCGATATCATACCACTGGCTGAGGAACATATGCGAATTGCCTGGTAGCCATTTGTACCATATCTTCTTCCTCATGAAAACCTCCTTGAGCCGCCAAAATACGCTGCTCCAGTGGAATAATAACAGGACCCACAAGGACAATAACTCCCTCTTGCCCTTCTCCTACATGGACAGCAACAACAACCTCGCCTCTCTCTGGATAAAGGATGGACGACTCAAAAAGAGTAATTAAGACCTGGTCATTCGTGGGAGGAGGCACCAACAAGGCAGTTTACTCGGGGAATGAAGCATGTGAAACCCAATAAGAATAGGATGAGAACATTTAGAACATAAGACAAAGAGTTCATAAAAAATATACTAAGAAGCTAGAATCAGTTCAAATGTTATCATAACAGAGGGTACAACCACGGGGGACTTACTAACATCGGACTCCACAACACCTGCATTGGGAACACCCTCCTCAAGGCAATCCTGGTTACGCAAGAAGGCAGAGTCGGGAAAATAACCATTATTGGACTGAACAGAACAAAGATCTCTATCTACCCCTAGGGGGAATTTATAGTTACCTTCAAAGTTGTAGGGGCATCTATTGCACATAACATCCTCGTAAGTGGGCAAAACTTTCGTTGTCTCCAAATCTGCTGGGGGCCCTTAAAATTATTACCCTCTCCAACATCCTCATGGGGATCACCTTGGATATCAACCTGAAGTTAAAAAAGCAAAAGTCAATGTTGTAAGAAGAAATATGAGAAGTTACAAGTAAAAAAAGGAGTAGCCATACCTCCTCGTTAGTAAGAGTATCCTGTAAGAGAGTGAAGTCATGCGAGGTTGAAGACGACTTCGAAGGGGAAACTATCTTTCGTAGTATACATTTTTGAACGAGCTTAGAATCTTCCTCCTGTACTCCTCTTCCGACTCATCCTCAACTTGTTTATCTTCAAATTCATCTTCCTCTACTTCATCATCACTTTCTTCCTCTTCATCCTCAACTTCTTCTTCCTCAAATTATTTCTCTTCCTCAACTACTTCTTCGTCCTCATCCTCGATGATAGATCTGTTGTGATTTCTACTTCCCTTTGCAATCGTAGGAGTGCAACTAAAGCCACGGGCAGCCAAGTGGGCAGACAAAGAAACCTTATCTTTTGGCAAATAAGCATCCCAAGTTTATTGCAGACTAGCCCACATCTGGTTAACCTGCTTGGCCAAATTTGAAGAAATGTCCTGGGCCATTACAGGAAAAATTACTTGACTAGTCTTACACTTCTTTGAAGTAGATTTTCAAATTGCTCTAACAGCTGTCCCATTTGAAGCAGTGCAAAGAGTATCACCATCTTCAACCGATCTTGAGGTACCGGGGGTAACAACAGTCACTTCATCCAAAACTAATGTTTGAGCACCCTTCTTCTTTTTCACTATGGCCTGCTCCAAAGGGGCCAAGGGAGGCATCTCAAAAGGGGTCGAATTATTGATAGTACTTAGAGGAAACCCAGAATTAAAAGTAGAACAACTCCTCAACCCTAGCTCCATATGGAAAAATCTCTCGACGTCAGGGTAAGGGGTTCTTTAGGGAGGTTGCTTTAAAATCTGCCTAATTGATTCGGCCAAAATACGGTCAAATATATGGTTGGCCTACCTCCTCTAACACTCTTGCTTAGAATAATGGGGTTGGCAACATAGTTGGAGTAAAGATTAATAATAGTTGAGGTCAGAAAATCATTATAGGCAAAAAAAAAATTTGTGGGCTTCTCACGGGTGAAGTGACTCAGCATCGGGTTGCATTAGGCATACCCTAACTGCATAGCTACGTGATTAGGATAATAGATAGAATAAAAAGAGGACCACTCAGTATACGAGGGCAGGTATGAAGGAACCAAGAGCAAAGGAATGTTATTTTTAGGAAAGTTCCTAGCCACTGATTACTCGAGCGGGGCAATAGGACACTCCTCGTCTGCAAAGAAATGGTTAGTAAAAAACTGATCAACCCCAACATAGGGGCGAGGGAAAAAATTATTAAATTTATCAATCAAGGAGGCAAAGGGTTTCTTAGAACTCTTGTGGTTCCAGTAATAGATCAGAGGCACTTTAATGAGACGAAAATATGGTAAACTCATAGTCTGGAAAGTCGGCATACAAGAAAGCTATCAACAGAATATGATTGGCATAATTCGAAACATCAAATCTATCGGTTCTTTGAGTAGAATCATCCTAAATGTGATCCAGCCATGTGTACAACCCAAAGTGATTGCAGCTAAGGGTAGTTTAATACCACAGGCCATACGAATGACTATGTTGATCAAGTCTTTCCTGTGGTAATCGTAGGGCTTACCAAGGAAAAATATCCTGGAGATAACAACCTAGATATAGATCGCCACCTCGATCTTTGAACCAAAACCTTTCCCAGTTGGGGGAGTCTCGAATGCCTGCTTTCCTTTCAGATTTTTCTTAGCCACCTCTTTAATCACCGTTTTATCCTCAATGAAATTGAATTAACGGATTACCTCCAAGTAGGTGCAGTTGTTATAGGTTACCATATAATCCTTCACTACCACCTCCAACTCAACTCGGGCAGCTTTCTCAGCACTAGAGGTTCCCTCCTCAAAGAAGGTATCAAAGTCAGTCGCTTTTAAGCCCAGGAGTTCGTAAACATCTTCGAAGGTGATAATAAACTCACCCCAGGCAGCCAATAATGTATGAGCCTAATGGCTCCACCGAGAAATAAGCAGTTGAAGAGTGTGTTGTTCTTAGCAAGCGTGAGATCACCCAGCTAACTGGTGGAAGACAAATCGACTAAGGTCAGCTACACGAAGAATTTGGCATGAATATACTCAGTCCACGAGCCTAGACCCTCATAAGTACCAGAGGTAGAGTCAAATTATACCTTCGAGAAAGCAAGGTCTCCTCGTTCGATCCAAAAATGAGTCACAATATCAGTGGGAATGTAAATGAAGTCTTCTGTGTTATCACTTTCATCCATCGATAAGTTTGTCGACTTCACTGGAGTAAGCTCCTCTCCCAAAAAATGTTCGGCCAAAGCCTAAAAATGATCAGGTTCCCCAAAGTAAGGCGCACGATGATACCGAGCCCATTAATTATGGCATGCTTGAGTTCAGGGAGAAACATCCCTTGCGGAAGGATTCCGTTTGAATATAGGAGCCATGAATGAAAAAAGAACGAAGAAAAAGGAAGAAGAGTGAACAATTGGAATGAAGAACAGATGCAAAAGCAAGCACTGAAATCTTTCTCTCTCAAAATAGATGAAGGAAAATGATAATGAACCCAAAGGTGAGGGTTTGAAATATGCCAAGTATGCTTTTTATAGGGGCAACACAAGATGCAATAGGTGGTAGACTAATGGCATCTTGGGAAACGTGGTGACGGTTGTATTGCCTCGCATAGCTTACACGCGTGCATAGGGGCATAAATTCAAATGCTACAATGATGGCGCTCCAAGAGGAGACACCTGGATGTCCCTGCATTAGAAGAACACGCTAACCCCAAGTCTCCACGTGTAAAGTGCGGGTCCCTTTTTATTTCTTAAACAGAAAGTGTTTTAAGGATGACAAAAATTATTTCTCTTTTTACGAAAACACTTTTTCCAATTTTTAATTCGCACCAAGTTGTGAACAATTTTAACTTAACCAAATTTTATCTTGACTAATCCTAAACATCCATCTAGTTATTAAAGAAAGTAAAATAAAAAAAATTAATACTCACAACTTTGGATGTACGAAGAAACAACAACGGGAAAAAATCTCGAACGACCCAAGCCAGACAATCACTACGAATGTGGAATTCCAATGAACAGACACAAGTCTTACTCAACAACTCGATCCTCATGAGACTTAACGCTCTTATAATCTTCTACCATTACTCTTATAGTTCCCATGTAGAAAGTCCTTCTTCCACTATACTTGTCCATAACACACACGTCTACGTATGTCACGATGTCCACCGATATGGCTTGTAACGTCTACGAAATTGAAGCACGAACTCCTTCACTTCTTCTTCGTAAAACCAACAGTCAGTAATGAAAACTCGGATCTTCTAAACTCTAAGGATGTGTTATGCTATGGGAAACCTTAGAAAATTATGTGCAGAAACGTACTGGTTTGTAAACAGTTTTTCCAGAATGCACACTTATGAAATCTGAAGGAAACACGTCTATTTATATTTTTCTTAAGGCACTATCTCGTTTAAGTGAAATTGGTTGTCGCTCGAACGAGATTGACATCTCGCTCGAACGACCAGTCAGGTCGTTTGAATGACCCGCATTTTAGAGTCCCTTTAAAACTCTACTCTAATCCATCCTTATCATATTAAAATGAAGTTTAAACTGTTTCAAACACTTTTAAAAACATTTTAAAACATTTTCTTAATAAAATAACATCATTAAACATTTTAAAATAAATTTCGAGTTCCATTAAAATTACGCATTCATACTTGAGTGATCTAGGAATACAATTGTACTTAAAAATGAATAAACTTGAACCAATTAAATATTCGGCATGATTAATTCCTTGAAGCTTAGTCGCAACGTCTTCAATAAACTTTAACACGTCATACTCTGTGTGGGATCATGATAATAAAAACACGGCCTATTACCCAAACGTGTTTTGTTCCGAAAATAAGTCAAAACTATACAATGAACTCAATTGGAAATTTTTTCCTTACAAATCTCTCCCTTTGACTATTCTGGGAAAAAAACCACCAATGAAATGCCTAAGCCAGGCCGTCAAGCCGAATGATGCCTAAATCCCATCCCATAAACCCAAAATAAAAAATACACGACAAGACTAGTAAACAATGGCCCGACAAGCATAAACTGTCTCTGAATGTCTGAAAGTGATGTAGACATTGAAATCTTGAATTTCTTAAAGCATACCTACACATGAAACAGACAAATACCCAGTGAAGTATAGAGGAACAAATGATATAAACCAATATGTAAAAAAATCAAATCCAAATCATTTGGTATGTGAGAGAAACATGATATCAATATGTAAATAACAATTAAATCAGGATGCCAAGATCATCACACAAAATCTCCCCCTACATCACATACATATCTCCCCCTTTTTGTCTTGAATAGACAACTCGGTGAAAAGATACACATATCTAGAATCAGATAAATCAATGAAATATCTAAATAATCTTGCAAGCAACCATCTAATAAAGATCATTGATATCAACTCCGTAGCTAGAAGACAATAATCATACAAAAAAAATCAACAATCTAAGCAGGTGTCACTAAACGAACTTAATGCAGTAAAAGTTGTGATCAATATGAATATGCATATAACAAAATTAAAAGCAACCCAACAGTACCAAGAATATGACACATATGCATCATAGTAATGAAACAACAGTACAACAGAATCCAGGGTCGCTCGAACGAGATTGCCTTGTCGTTCAAATGACATAGGCATCTCGCGAGATAAACTTCGCATGATAGAAGGAAGTCGCTTAAACGAGAAAACTAAACTCCCGGTTCCAATTCTAAAAATCAAACAGTTTTGCCCAGTGAAAAATTTTCGTGAAAAAACTAACTAGAAGGGGCTCAAAAGTACAAAACAGTACCAAAATAGTAGCAAAACAAACAAACACAATATGAGTTACATGCTAACGTAGTACTGATGACTCAAACATGAACATGGAATGTATGTGCTTGAACTACAACTAATGAATCATAATTCCAACACATCGAAACGATCAAGGAGCTATAATTGATAGCTATAAATCATCAAACTTTATTATGGCCATATGTGATAATTAAAGTGTGAGCTCAATGAACTAAATAATCAAACATGTACGCAAATCCAGAATTTTGTCGATTCTACAAACAATAGGGTCATGACACGATTTTCAACTTTAGGATCCGTGGTGCAAACCCGTTTAATTTTATCCCTCCAAACTCCCTAAAATAACTATCATAGTTTTTTATTTTGGGATGAACATAAACTAATTTGGCCCATTTTGGCATATAATTCTTTTATCACCTTTAATTTTTTTGGGCCCTTTTAAATGGTGGCTTTCACGGCGAGTTATTTTTACACTCTCGCAACCCTTTCCCGTGAACACCCATATTTTTTTCAATTATTATCCTCATGGTAAACGGTTCTTTCATGAACACCTCCTCCTTATGTCTACTTATGCATAGATGACAAAATTGAGATAAGAACATCCCATCAAACTCAAATATACAAGAGATGTCAAACATTCATATAAACTCATGTATGTGTGCAAAGATGGCATATATACAAAGTCGAATCAAAATGCATATCAACTTCGAAACAACCCCATAATACAATGGTTAAGATCATTCTAGCATCAATAATTATGACCAAATGTCCTAGCCTTATGAATAATGAAAGGAAGGGGGTTCAAGCACACCAATATGCCACATCAAACATGTATACTAAAAAACAAACCGAAAATCTTTTTGGTTTTTCAACATATTTTGACTCAAATAAATGCAAAATCTTTTTATATTTTCTCAAAAATATAATAAACCAAAAGTCTTTTTGTATTTTTCAAAAAAGACTCAATAAATAAAAAATATATTACAAAATGATACACATGTCATAATACTAGCAAGATATAAATCATGATGCGAAGACTAGCGTATAACAAACATGGTAACACAATCATCCTTTAGATTTATCATGGGAAGAATCAAGTGCAACCAAATGAGAACCATGAAGTTTTAGTCCTAAAGCCACTAAATCCGATTTCTTAACCCAAGTGGGTGTAACAGGATGGGTGGGGGTATTGGGGACCGACACGACTCTATTCCTAAACTTCCTAGGAGCATTCCTAAGGTCATAGTAAAAATGTCTAAGGTGACCTTTCCTATTGCAAAGGGAACAAGTGTAAACACGCTGGGAATGATAACCAAAATGTCGACCTCTCCTCACGTTCTTATAGGGCTTTCTCACATGGTTGGTATTGGCTTTGGCAATGGGGACAACTCTATCATCGTAGCCTATACCACACCTATCACTTTGGACTTGAAAGGTTCCTAACATCCTATCGACCTTCTCTAACATATATTCTAAGTCAAACTTAACCTTACTCGGGTATCTTAATCTCTCCTCTAACTCATAAATCCTAGACGCAAGCACACGCCTAGACTCCTCAAACTCTAGCAACTCCTTTTTCAATGCCTCCATCAAACCACGAAGGCTATCTCTATCTTTCTCCATATATTCTAGCTTCTACCTAAACATCTTCTTCTGTTCCCTAAGATCCTCAATCAAAGCATCGTTATTTTCTATGGCACGCTCATTCAACCTAGCTTATAATTTAGAGTTTGCCTTTTTCACCTTCACGGCTTCGACATATAACTCATTAAATGCAACTTGTAACTCTTTCACATCGATTTCTTCCTCGTCACTCTCATCAACCTCACACACTCGGCATGTACTCTCAACAACCTCGAAAGTGTCATGCACATGAGAATCTTTGTGGAAAGATTTATCATCGTCGCTCACATTGCATGTCAAGAAAACAACAAACTTGCTCTCATTGGGGGAACTCTCTCCCTCTTTTGGATCACTATCACTTAAGGAGGCACTATAAGCTATCATTTTTGTGCCCTCTTTCTTAAGTCTAGTGGGACACTCGACAACTTTTTTACCATAACCCTCACATCCAAAATACCTATCCGACTCAACCCTATTAATTTTCTCACTCTTATCTTTAGGGGTGGAATCTACCTTGTTGTTATTGAACTTCTCAAAGTTTTTGGCATCTTTTGATTTCTTTTGAAATTTGAGAAACTTTTTGAACTTCTTTGCCAACAAGGCCACATCCTCAAAATCGAAATCGGAATCCGAAACTTTAGTTTCCTCCTTCCGGGTTTTCAAAGTAATGCCTTTTTATTTCTTTGGCACTTGCTTGGAGGTCAACATATTGAGTTCATAAGTTTGTAAGTCACCTACAATCTCTTCAAGTTTCATCGAATCAAACACCTAAGGATTTTAAAACACAATTTTGCATCAAACCTACTCGACAAAGATATCAAAATTTTCTTTATCACTTGTTGTCGGGAATCCTCTCCCCTAAGTTAACCGACGAGTTGAAAATATTAGACAACCTAGCTTAAAACTCATTAAACGACTCACTACCTAACATCTTAATCGTCTCAAACTGTGTAGTGAGGTTTTGTAACTTGGATGCCCTAACCGCGCTAGTGCCCTCGTGAGTAAGTGCAAGTGTATCCCAAGCCTATTTTCAAGTTTCACAAATCATAATTCTATTATATTCTTCAGTTGTGACATGTGAGGAAATTATGTGCAGACCTTTAGAGTTGTAAAGTGCAAGTCTATGTTCAGCCTTAGTCCATGACTCAATGGGTTTCAAACTAGTGAGCTCACCCTCTCGTGTGATTGGTGGTGTCCAAACTTTTTCAACCGCTAACCACACACACTCATAAATGGATTTTAAAGCACTTCTCATTTTCATTTTCCAATAAGAATAATTCGTGCCATAAAAAATAGGAGCACAAAAACTTTAAAAACCTCCAAAATTCATTCCGAAAAACATATGGGATCAAACACAATAAAAATATGTTTCTAGCTATGATACCAATTTATGGGTCCCTTTTTATTTCTTAAGCGGAAAGTGTTTTAAGGATGACAACAAAATTTCTCTTTTCACGAGAACCCTTTTTCCAATTTTTAATTCGCACCAAGTTATGAACAATTTTAACTTAACCAAATTTTATCTTGATTAATCCTAAACATCCATCTAATGATTAAAGCAAGTAAAATAAAGTAAATATTACTTACAACGCCGGATGTACGAGGAAATCGCAACGGGAAAAAGCCTCGGACGACCCAAGCCAGACAATCACTATGAATGTGGAATTACAATGAGTAGACTTGCACCAATTAAACATTCGACATATTTAATTCCTTAATAAAATCTTAAGGAATTGTAAACTATTTCAAACACTTTTAAAAATATTATAAAACATTTTCTTAATAAAATAACATCCTTAAACATTTTAAAATAAATTACGAGTTACATTAAAATTACACGTTCATACCTGAGTGATCTCATAATACAATTGTACTTGAAGAAGAATAAACTTGAACCAATTAAACATTAGACATAATTAATTCCTTGACGCGTTGCCGTAACATCTTCAATAAACTTCAACATATCATAGTCTGTGTGGGATCCTGATAATAAAAATACGACCTATGACTCAAACGTGTTTTGTTCCGAGAATAAGTCAAAACTATACAAGGGACTCAATTAGAAATATTGTCCTTACATATAGTGTGTAGGAGCAAACGTCAATCTTATTAAATGTAATATGGCCAGAGTAATGACGGTGCATACCAAAACTTCTCGACTTGGGTGAAATGAAGCGTTTTGGCTAAAATTTGAAAAAATCCCTCCCCCCCCACACAAGAAAGTGGCCACACGTAATCATAGCGTCCCATCAAGGAACGTTGCTCTCGGACAAACCACAAAGAAGTTAAAGACGAAGTAGTTCGAAAGGAGAACTAATTGAGTCCCTCGTCCACACTTCTCCTTACTAAATAATTTAATACCTATTATGCTATATTGTATGCCTATGGAAAATAAACTTTTCTTTACAGAGTGGTTCGAAGATCATCTAAGTATTTCGTACATATATTTCTTCATGCAATAAAAAAATATCTCTATGAAGGAGAAAATATATGGGTAATCCTAACCAAAGGTTGATTATCTGAGATGATTCCATACTTAGCAAAAGTCTAACTAAAGAATGCAGACAAAGACCTCCCCCGAAGACCCTCTACAAAGGCTTCTCGAAGGACTTATTATAAAGACCAAGATTACTCGAGTGACAATACTTGTAATAGAAAACATGATGTATTTGATCTTGTATTTTACTTGTTGAACAATTTACTTTGTAATATGGGCTAAGACGTTTGGTACCCTCGAGGGACCATGCCTGGCAGGGCATGGGAGAGCTTACATGCTCTATCGAACAACCTCCTCTTGGGAACCTCGTAGGGACATGGTTTGGACGATTGGAAGCAAGGTAACGTTGAGAAATCAATAGCCAACCCTCTTGGCACACTTAGGCAAAAACTTCATCTAGCATAAATAGGCGATCGAGCCGCTTCCACCTCGAGCCACTTCATTTAGCATATACTCAGAGGTGACATCATAATACCTGGCATTTAAGGACTCGAGATAACAGTACTCAAGTGAGTTCTATCCTTAGGATGACAGGCCTAGTTGACCAAGTCTGATTTCATAGTCGTTCTATAGTAAACCTTTGAGCTACCATGTCATATCCCCATTAATGCCACCTTGCTTCAAATTGGTTGAGCAGTTTTCCGCCAAACCGCAACATATCATGCATTTAATGCAATATCTTTGACATTAATGCCATGGTACTTTCGCATTTAATGCTAGTCAATCACATTTAATGCCAATAAGGTTGCTCGAATAACCTTGCCTTCATATAAATAGACTAACCAAACAGTTCACAGGGACGATAATTCGAACCTAGAATTGTTGCTGGACTTTCCTCGTATACGAGAGCTTCTGTGAGCCCGTTTATTACCCGAACATTCCCTTATGCTTCCATTGATACCACTATCATTGAGCATTAACTGAGCCTGAAGTTCCCGCCTTGCCTTTATTGTGACAAGAGTGCTTGCTCTTTCTCCCTCCAGCCAAGTTACCTGCTGGTTCCACTTATTTATTGTGTTCACATTGCATTTATGGTGCAAAAGACCTCATTTAATACCATCTTAGGTGTTGAATATTATTCTCTCTTACTCTCATGTATCGTCATTATTAAACATAGTCTTGAGCATTAATCACGATCTTGATAAGTAGTTACGCCTTTCTTGATACTGATTGTATTCCAAGAACCCACATCTTACAAAATAAATTCCAAAAAATTATTTTCTCGAAATTCAATTTAACAAAGATATTAATGGCTAAAAATCATGGGGGTTTATACGATATATATATATATATAACACAGTCTTGAAAGTAAAGACTCTGAGTCTGAATCAAATAAAGCTTATAACTCCTCGAGCGATGAATTACACTATGTTGAAATTGATAGAGAAATGCAGTCCAACTCTTATACGTTGAACAATATGACACTAATATCAGTTGATTGGGCACGGTTAATTATAGAAGTTGGTCAATTATTTGAAGGTGGTGCGAGGTAATTCAGAATAAATTTGTGCAAATACATTGTTGAAGGTGGATTTAACTTTGATTATTTTAAGAATAAACATACTAGAGTGACTATACAATATTCAATGAAATCTGAAACCAATTATAAATGGCGAATTCACGTTTGAAATTGAACAATGTAATGATTTTTTGTTATAAGGACTTTCAATGGCGATCATACTTAAGGCTATGTTATGCGCACTGGAAATAATTTCAGGGTTACATTGGAATTAGTTTCATAGTTTATTGTGGATGAAATACATTCAAAACCTTTAACTAAACCTTACGATGTAATACAGGAGTTAAATTCAAATTATGGAACACAAATTACATATCATGTTGCTTGGTTAGGTATTGAAAAGGCAAGAGCACGGTTGTATAGTGATGTTTGTCTTTAATTTGATCAAGTTAGGTGGTACACTAATGCTGTGAGAAAAAAAAATCCTGGAAGTATTGTTGATTTGATTTGGCATTCGTCAAGAAAGAGGTTCAAAGTTTTTTTTTTATCTTTTGGCGTATACATCAGTGGTTTTAAATTTTATCGACCATTGTTATTTCTAGATGGAACATTTTTTAAAAGTCGATATAAAGGAATTTTACTTATTGCTATTGGAAAGAATGAAAACCAAGGTATGACATGTGTAGCGTTTTGGAATTCATATTTCAGAACCCTATACTGATGCAATTTCGCATTGTGAAATTACATTGCAAACTTGCAATGCGAAATCCTAATGCTTAATATGATTATATGCGAAATGCATTGCGAAGTTAAAACGTGAAATTTTAAATTCGAAATTCATAGAGGAAATACAACTATAAAATATATCATTGAACAATAAAACTGCGAAATGTGAATATAAATGTGTTGATCGAAAACTAATTCTTTGTTGCAATATGCAAGTGAGAATGTACAAATTTAATAGATTAGCTAAAAAAATGATTCATTTGTTATTGGAGTCCTCCCTAAAGGAATTTAGATTATTGTCTAACGGTGAAGCTATTGTATATCCTAATAGGATTTCCTTTTCTTTTCTATCTTCAGGGTGGAAATATGTGCATTTTGTTATTATAGCGTTAGGAACCATCTGTGGTTCCCATGGACGTATACAGAGAAAAAATGATACATCAATTACATGTTAAGCACACCGTAATTTTTTAGTCTAACCACGCATATTTACTCAATTATCTTTGCGATCCCTTTAGTGTTTCCTATATTAATGATATTAGGATCGAATTTGCATATGATATCTTCATACAATTAGTAAAAGCCTAACATTTTTCGAGCCTTATAATTGAGTAGAAGAAGAAATTCAATAGTGTCTCCCATAACATGAATAAGAGTTATAGTGAAAGGCTTCATGTTGTTTAGATCCTCACAAAAACATTCAGTTTTCTTGTAGTTAAACATTAATAGTTTATGGAGTTTACACAGTTCATTACTTTATGTGTTTTGTTTTACTTTCAACATGTGATTAAAATGTGTGGAATTAGTGAAACAAAATTAATAAGTTGAAGCTACACATGGGCGCAAAAAATGTGATTGAATAATTTCGCACTATGAATTTTATAATTTCTCAGTGAGAAATGGGTTATTTTGCACTCAGAGACATAGTATTTCTCATTGTAAAACATATTATTTCTCACTGCAAAATAAATTACAATTTCTTTAATTTGGACAATTTGCAGGTATGTCCTACCTTGCATTTACTATAATAATTGCAGAAGATAAGGAAAACTGGACATGGTTCTTACACCAACTTCATTGTGTTATTGGTTGTGATGGAGAGTTGGCATTCATTTCTTATCATAATTATGGTTTGAAAGAATTTCCACTTAAAGTTTTCCCTCAGATTTACCACGCATATTGTGTACAGGATCTCAAGGAAATTTTAAGGAATTTGTTTAGTGGTGGTCATCAATACTCTAAAATTCTACATGAAATAATTGCTAGAGAATTAAAAGATATCTCTTATGCAAGTACATTACAAATTTATGAGAATATTATGGATTAACTAAGATATTATGGGTGTGAGAAGATTAAAAACTTCTTAGAGGACTGTGATCCAAAACAATGGGCAAATGCAGAGTTCACCAGTAGATTGTACAAAGAGATGTATTCCAATGTGGTTGAATCTTTAAATTCCTGGATTAAGGATTCTCATCATTTACCGGTTACCAGAATGATTGAAAATATAAGAATGAAAATAAAGAACACGATGCCAAAAAGGCATAGACAGTAGAGAATGGATTAGTGTGTTGTGTCCTGACATGGAAAAGAGATTGCAACTTAGTATAAAAGAGGGTCTCACTTGGTGTATATCCCATTCAACATATGGCATATATGAGGTGGTTTTCATTTCTTATTATGTGTCAGTTAATATCGGTAATAGGACTTGCTCATGTGGGAAGTGGTAAATATAGGGATTTCCTTATGCTCATGGTTACTGGTAGGGGTGGGCGCGGTCCGATCCGGTTTTTTTCATTTTCAGTGCTGGATCGAATTATTCTATCCTATATTTGAGAAGATCGGAATCAGACTGATTTAATCGGTTTAACATATTTATTCGGTCTAGGCTATTTTCGATCCGGTTCGGTTAATAATCGGTCCAAGAAATCACAATTGAAGAAATTTTCACATTTAAAGAAATCACAGTTCAAAATCACATTCCAATAATCGATTCGACTATTTTCAAGAGATATTTATAGTTCAAAATTACAGTCCAAGAAATCAAAATTCAAGAAACACAGTTCAATAATCGATCTGGCTGATTTCACAATAAAATTTTATTTTACAATAGAAATCAGTCAAGAAATCACATCATGGTGAACAACAAGTTCGGTCAAGGAAAAATAAGAAAAAAACTATACCGAGGTTATGTTGAGGTCGTGCTGTTATGGTGCGCCGGTATAGCTTCAAACCCGAGGTTGTGTTGAGGCTTTGTTGAGGTGTGCGATAGCCGGATCTGATGTTTCCAAGGTGTGAAAATGCCGGATCTCTGTGACTTTCGGCTTTCTTTGTGTAAATGGGAGAGAGCCTCTCAAAGAGGAGGAACCTCACTGAAGTGAGAGAGAGGGAAGAATGTTTCTAAACTTCGAGCGTGTGATTTCTTTGTGACTGGCGTATATGATAATATATAACATATTTATATAAAATTAATATATATTATATAATATTAAAGTAAGCGGTCCAGTCCGGTCCTAAGACCGAATTTAAAAAGAATATTTTGAACGGACTCGAATATATTCGGGTCTCTTAGTTCAGGTCCGAATTACAAAAAAGCCTATGAATGTGGGTCCGGTATGGTTAGGTCCAATCAGTTCGGTCTTTTTTTATCCACCTCTAGTTACAGGGATTTCCTTATGCTCATGCTGCAACAACCATACAAAAGAGTGGAAAATACTTCTACAATTACGTGGACAAATATTTTTATACTGATACATTTAGAAATGATTATAGAGATTACATTGCGCTAATCTCTACTATTACTAAACCTGAATTCAAGTTAAAAGATATGCTCGTTATACCACCAAATACAAAGAACCAACATGGTTGTTCAAGAAAAAAGAGGATTCCATCCAAAGGAGAGGCTAGAAGGTTAATTAAATGTGGTCAATGTAAAACATTTCCACCTCATAATAATAAGACATGTAAGGAGGAAATAACGAAGGGAGAAATTAATGAGAAATAAAAATTATCATTAAGAAGTTTATTGATTTTAAGTAATTTTCCATATTTCAATTTCACACTGAGAATTAGTATGTTTCGCACTGGGAAATATAGTAGTTCGCATCGTGAATTAGTATATTTCACAGTGTGAAATATAATAATACTCGGTGCTAAATACATATATCATAATTATAAGTTATTATAAAATAATAATTTTGAATTTCCTCAAGCAAAGACTACTAAAATAGCATATTAAACAATAACTTTTGATTTTTTATAATGAGGACTACTAAAATAACATATGAATGCCTACTAAGAAATGGGTAACACATACATTATATAATATGATTAACTGACTATTATTTCAATTTTTTTCCATATGCAAAAAACATCCATTCACTTCACTTCACTCAATAAATAAATAATCATCATCGATATTCTAAATGTAATCTAACATTACAAGAATAAATGTGTTAAATTTGCACCTCATAATAGTTGAACATGTAAAAAGAAAATAACGGAGTGTGAAATGAATGAGAATTAAAAAAATTCATTAAGATTTTCATTGATTATCCATATTTTAATTTCGCATTGAGAATTACTATATTTCACATTGCGAATTATAGTAGTTCGCATTGCGAATTAATATATTTCATAATGTGAAATATAAGAATTCTCATTACGAAATACATATATATTGTAATTATGAGTTGTTATAAAACAATAATTTTTTATTTCCTCAAGTGAGGACTGCTAAAAAAATATATTAAATAATAATTTTTTATTTCCTCTTGTGAGGACTACCAAAATAACATAAGAATGTGTATTATGACATTGGTAACACATATGTCACATAACGTGATTAACTAACTACTATTTCAACTCTTTTTCCATATGAAAACTATTCATTCATTTCATTCAATAGGCATACAATCATCATCATTACTCTAAATATAATCTAATACTACAAGGATAAAAGTCTTAAAAATTTGCACCTCATAATAGTTGGACATGTAAAGAGGAAATAACGAAGGGTGAAATGAATGTGAAATAAAAATTATCATTAAGAAGTAAATTGATTTTAAGTGATTGTACATATTTTAATTTTGCACTGAGAATTATTATATTTTGCATTGCTAAGTATAGTAGTTCGCATTATGAATTAGTATATTTCACAACGTGAAATATAATAATTCTCAGTACGAAATACATATATCATAAGTATGAGTTGTTATAAGTTTAGGTACAATATCTTTCTATTGTTTGAGACATGATGAATAATTGGAAATACATTTAAAAAAGGGAATTGACTAAATCGACCTTCACCATTCTTCAATTTGTTGTAAACAAGGTCTAAAGACCGCTTAAGCAATTTCTCAACTTGTATAATATCTTGTGATAGAGAGATTTTGGTGTATTTGTCGTTGTTGTACAAGCTCCTTCTAATCAAAACCTTGAATTACCTACAAAATATAACAATCTAAAGTGTAGAGGTAAGTAAGGGTATCGATCCACTTTCTAGGGAGTAAGCTAGAGACAAATTCAATTGTAATTCACTTTTTATTTTCTTTTTGTGCTTTTCACTTTTTCTAATTTTTTTTTAGCTTTTTCAATATTAAAATAATAGGGTGAGGTGAGGTTTTAAACTAAACTAAATTAAGATGAAGATAACTAACTAGAAAGTGACTAAAATGAAAGCAAAGTCTAACACTAAAATAAAAGATAAAGTGAGGTAACTAATTGTGAGAACAATCAAGGAGTGGGATTACACCACAAATTTTAGCTATTCTAATTAATTAAATTAATTAATTGAATTCTCCCAAATTAATATCAAAACTACAAATCAACTCTCGTTGCAAATGTAATTTTAATAATAATATTTTAGAATATTAAGTTTAACACCCCACAACTCTAGAAAAATAGAGCTACACTCCTTTTAATTAATCACCCGCTATGATTGATCAATTAAAATTTATATCAATCTTAGAAAATAGTTTTAGAGTTGAAATTCAAGTTATAATACCCCACTTAAGAAACCCCTATCTCTAGTTCGAATCTAAAATGGGTATTATAACTAGAATTTCGATTTTCTCTCGAAAATCATTTACCCTCTCTCGAGGCGTAAATCTAAGGGTGAGGGATCAAAATTAACATTCAAAGGGACTTTTCAAGTAATTAAACTAATTAAAATAAAATAACATCAAATAAGGGTTTTACCCCACCCCTTGAAAGGGGATTTAGCCTAACATGGTATCAAACATAATAAACAAATATTCAATAGGCATAAAATAAATGAGATGAGAAAAGAACAATCAAACCCCCAATCGCTTGATGCTTAATTGATCTTCAATCCATGAGTTGAAATTCACATCCCTTAATTTTGAATGATTCAAACACAATTACATCAAGAATCTCACTCAATTTAATCCTCACAACAATTTATTTTCTCCTCACTATCTAAAAATAATAAAATAAAAATTCTAATCTAAAACTACACTAAAATGGTATTTTCTCTCTCTACAAATTCCTATCTCCAAGCTCTTTTTAATTGGGGTCTTCATCTTCTTTTCATACAAGGCATAGAGCATGGGAGTATAGTTGGAAGAATTAAGATGTAAGAGCATGAGGAGTGTGCACATGGGGGTAAATTGAGTAATGGAAGTGCACATGTGCATGGCAAATGTGTGAGGTAAGGAAGGTATTGGGAGATAAAAATCTGATATGATTTATTGGGTATTTTGGAAATGACTTAAAGTTAGGTAGTTGGGGGTATTTTGGGAAATGGAGGTTAAAGGGTTAAGTGGGTTTTAAGCATGTGAGGTAATTTCTAGGTGACTTGGTCTTTTGAAAATGGCAGGTCACGTTTTTTTGCTTTTGTGGGAAATGGATCTTTGGTGGATGGTGGAAGGGTACTGCCCCGGATTGAACCGGGTTCAGATATGGGTTCATGGGTAGCTGGGTGATATAGGTGGTCCACGGTTGGAGGTTCGGATGGCGACAGCGGGGTAAGGGTCGCGGACACGCCCGCCGGAGCAGGAGGTTCGTGGGCAGGGGAGTTCACCGGCGTCGGAGGGAAACGGGTTAAGGGGTTGGCAGCGAAATGGGTTTGACGGTCGAGAGAGAGAGGCCGGAGATCGGCGCGGGTATGGGAGAGGGGGTTCCGGCTGTTTTCAGAGGCTAGGGGTGATGGCGGGTTGAATCGAGGGGGCATCGGTAGGGTCGCCGAAAGTGGCAGCGACAGGGTCGCCGCTAGTCGTTGTCAGCGGGTAGGGGGTAGGTTAGAAGGTGCGCCGGTGGGTGAGGGAATTTGGGTTATGGGGGTGCAGGCAGGTGGTTGTTTGGTGTTGGTTTGTTATATTAATAATGGAGATAGGAGAGAGAGTGTGGGTGTTGTAGGGAAGAAGATGGTGGGGTGGGGATGGTTGGATGTGAGTGAGTTGTATGGGAAGGATGGGTGAGGGTGAGAGAGATTAGGTGTAGGATAAGTTATTTGGGTATGTTTGTGCTTATGTGTGTGTGTGTTTGATTTGAACCCTTAAAATAAAACCAACTAATAAAAACTAAAATAAAAATCTAAAAAAATAAAATCCAATTCTAAAATAAAATAAAGATTCAAATAAAAATTGAAACTAGAAAGAAATAAAAATAGAAATAAAAATAAACCCTAAATAAAACTAAAACTAAAATCGTAAATAAATGTAAAATCAAATAAAACTAATAAATGAAATCCTAAAAAAATCTAATCCTAATAAAAATAAAACTAATCAAAATCAAAGTAAAATAAAATTATACTAATAAAAATAAAATAGAAAAATAGAAAATAAAACCTAGAAAATACTAAATAAATCTAAAATAAATCCTAAAAATAAAAATGACTCAAACTAAAAAATGATAAAAAAGGACAAATTAGACACATACACGGGTCGGGGAAGGCTAAGGCTAGGATCGGGTACGGTCAGGGAATTGGGTATTTAGCTCAATTTTAACTGTAAATTGCCTGGAAATATAGCTTTTGACATCGCAACTGCAATTATGCCTGCATAATGAACATTTAAGTACATAAGACCCAAATTGTCGAGAATTAGCAACAAAAGTACGTCTATTTTGGGTATAAATTGTACAGTTTTGGGTGCTTATCACACCACTCCTAAACAGAGCGTTGTTAGTCCTCGAGCAATAAGATAGAGAGAAAGAGAAATATAAGTAACCAAAAGTGTACCACTTTCGCAAGCACTTGCGATTGCACTTAGCATGTGCAACAAGCCTTTAAACCTATAGGTTTCCCTACAGGACGAGTTGTGTCTCGTGAAGGTTTGCAGGGAATATACCCACAAAATTCTTATTTTGCAAAAATTTATTGAAAGGCAGTCAATCTCTTATTCGACGTAGAATAATCGCACAATCCAACACAAGAAAAATATTTTCAGAAATACAAGCTAGAATGTGTAAAAAGTTTAGCTAAGTAAATACTCAAGGCACATCCTTCCTAGAACTCAACGTGTGTAGTGTGAATCAATCAAGACGGGTCAAGAATCATAGGAGCAATTCCTAGATTGCCTCTTCGGAATCAACGCTTCAACTTCAAATCTCACGGATATAACTCTCTCAATCGAACTCTCGAGATTAGGGTAAGTGTATCGCTCTTGTGTGTGAGGAGGTGAGTAAATGTAAGCAAGTTCAAACGTCTCACACACACATAAGAAAGAACGAACAATTTGAAAGAAAATGATCTCATGAAAGAATGCTAATCACTATAATGAGAACGTCGAGTTATTCACCACGTTGACTTTCATTTGCCCGAACACCTAGGAGAAATATGGATGTATATGGGTGAGGGGAAATGAAATGGACAAGATATGATGATATTAGATAATATGGATGATGATAGTGATATAGGATGGAATGATGATATGATGGATGGATGGTGGATATTTAAGAAGTGTGTATCACTCATAGACGAACAAATATCTTTATTTCTTGACTGCAACTTTCTCTTTTTCTTCTTTTCAAAATACACATCAATGTATGAGATAAATCTGCTAAAAATACAAATAACCCCAATATAGATTTGTATTTAATTTTTCACTATCTGAATCGGCTTTGAGAGAGATATCCGCTAAAAATGCAAACACTCTCTATGATAGATCATCTCCCTTTTTTTAATTTTTAAAATTTTTTTTTTCATATATTTTTTTTTCTTTTCCAAATACGCATCAATGTATGAGATAAATCTGCTAAAAATACAAATAACCCCAACATAAACTTGTATCAAATTTTTCTCCATCTGAATCGACTTTGGGAGAGATATTCGCTAAAAATGCAAAAACTCTCTATGACGGATCTTCTCCTTTTACTTTCAACACTATTCTATGTGGATATGGAAATGGGTCGTATGGTATATGGTGATGATATGGAAAATGGAAGGTGTATGAATGTATGATAAATGGAATTTGGTTGGCGTATGAGTGAAGGTGTGGTGAAAAATGGATGTGAAATGGAAAAATGGTATGTGTATAGATGAACATTTGGTGATCGGGACAACTATCAAGACACGCGTTTCTTATAACTCGAACAAGATGTCGTTCTCAGTGATCAAGCCAAAAATTGAAGAATAATGAGATCATACAACAATTTAATGCGGACCCAAAGAAAGTTGAATCAACTTGTGACTCGGAGTTTGCGTAAAACACTCAAAAGGGGTGAAAGGCACAAATCTCACAAGCTAAAGTCTCCACTAGTGATCCTTAAGGTTCTCTTTAGAATTGTAGTACTCCTCAACTCTAAACGTAATGACGTGACAAGCGCGCAAATTTTGTTGAGTCTAGGAATTCATGGTGCAAAATGCCTTGTTGTGTATTACATAAGCTATTTAGAAAAAATATTCGCTAGCTTGATTCCTAGACTTTTGAAAGATGGATGATTGAAAATTCACATTATTGATTGAGATGAAAGAAACTGCACAAAATTTTAAAAATCAGGTTTAAAACTCAAAATTTTTCAAAAGAGGTACGATTTTGATAAAATTACCCACCCTCAAACAAAAAGGAACATCGTTCTCGATGTTAAGTAAAATGATTTTGAAAATTGAGAGCATAAGGTAGGAAAGATAATACCAGAATGAACCGCTAATGAAGTGGACATGTGAAGCTAAGATGAAACCTGAATGAGAAGAAAACAAAATTATACAAGTCCATAACATGGCAAAACATAGGGTGATGTGAAACACCACCCCTAAACAGGATGAGACTAGTACAAAAAATGCAGACTGCCTCCCGGTAGCGCTAAGTTTAATGTCTTTAGCCAGACCGAACCATTCTCACCCTAAGGATAAGAACAATGATGGCGCGGGACGGAAGAAAAATTGGGTGATGAGAATCACCCCCAAACAAGACTGAAGTGTCAGTCTTGTTGGATAGAGGCTAAAATGGGTCAATGCACTTGTATGGCAAAGTGCATCACGCGATGCAAAGCATCAGTGGACCATGGGAGGGTGGGAAAAAGGACTAAGGTGAGGGAGGCATGAGTGATGAAACATCGATCACGGGCCTTATTGAATGTGAGGGCAACAAGGGCCCTGTAGGCATGGTGCTCAAGTTGGTGAGGAAGGAAATAGGGTGGGGAAAGTGGAATAGGGTGGGGCTCATAGAAATGACACGACCCTTCTAGAAATAGGCGATGGTAATGGTCGTGCCGTGACACGCCAGGGAACTGTTGAGAAGAAAAGTCAACACCACGAGGAAGTGGTGTGCATGGAGGAACAAGCTCAGTGTCACGGAAGTGGAGAGTAGCACCACAAACACTCTCATGGGTAGGGGATGGTTTTAGGTGAGGATCTAAAAATGTTAATGGAAACTTGAAATGTGCAAAATCAAGATCCAAACCTGGTGGTGGGGTAGAAGGGACCATGGGTGGGTCGGGTGGGATAAACGGTGGAGGAAGATGATCCAACTCAAGAGTGGGAGACACACATTCATTGGGAGGAGTAAAGGAATACTCACAAGGGAGTGTGGTGTCTAAAGATGGAGTTGTCAACTTCTCCACAAGAGTAGCATCGGTAAATGGGGTGGGTGGGTAAGACGAGGCATCAAGATCTAAGATAGAGGAATCACTAGAAATATCGGGCTCAAAGGGAGTCATGCATGGTGGGACATCATCCATATTCGGATAGTTAGGAACTATCACGGATTCTATCTCGAGAAAATAATGAAAACTCTTAGTCGGAGCTAACCTAGCATGAAGTGGTTCCTCGGGAACACAAGGGTGAAACTCGATAGGTGTAGACTCGGGCATTTTTGTAGATTCGAGGGGGAAAAGGAATGGTGCGCCGGTGGGTGAGGGAATTTGGGTTATGGGGGTGTAGGCAGGTGGTTGTTTGGTGTTGGTTTGTTATGTTGATAATGGAGATATGAGAGAGAGTGTGGGTGTTGTAGGGAAGAAGATGGTGGGGTGGGGATGGTTGGATGTGAGTGAGTTGTATGGGAAGCATGGGTGAGGGTGAGAGAGATTAGGTGTAGGATAAGTTATTTGGGTATGTTTGTGTTTATGTGTGTGTGTGTTTAATTTGAACCCTTAAAATAAAACCAACTAATAAAAAATAAAATTAATAAAATAAAATAAAAAAATAAAAAAATAAAATCCAATTCTAAAATAAAATAAAGATTCAAATAAAAATTGAAACTAGAAAGAAATAAAAATAAACCCTAAATAAAACTAAAACTAAAATCGTAAATAAATGTAAAATCAAATAAAACTAATATGAAATCCTAAAAAAATTCAATCCTAATAAAAATAAAACTGATCAAAATCAACGTAAAATAAAATTATACTAATAAAAATAAAATAGAAAAATAGAAAATAAAACCTAGAAAATACTAAATAAATCTAAAATAAATCCTAAAAATAAAAATGACTCAAACTAAAAATCTAAAAAAATGATAAAAATGGATAAATTAGACACATACGCGGGTCGGGGAAGGCTAAGGCTAGGATCGGGTACGGTCAGAGAATTGGGTATTTAGCTCAATTTTAACAGCAAATTGCCTGGAAATATAGCTTTTGACATCGCAACTGCAATTAAGCCTGCATAATGAACATTTAAGCACATAAGACCCAAATTGACGAGAATTAGCAATAAAAGTACATCTATTTGGGGTATAAATTGTACAGTTTTGGGTGCTTATCATCTCGTCATTGTTTGTAACATAAAGAACAATTGGAAATACATTTAAAAAAGTAATTGACTAATTCAACCTTCACTGTTCTTCAATTTGTCGTGAACAAGGTCTAAAGACCACTAAAGTAATCTTCACTCTTTATAAAGAGAGTCTAAATACTAATAAAGCAATCTTTAATGTATTATGAACGAGATCTAAAGACTTTAGACCGTCTTCACAACAAATTGAAATAAATTTAAAAAAGAACTGACTACTTGGGAAGTCAACGTAAGTATCTTCAAAATATTCAAGGGATTATATGAAGTTGATAATGGTGGTTACCCTTGTTGGAATCCATTCTTCACATAGCCTAATTCTTGCATCCATTTCTGAAACCAAATCCTTATATTGTAGTATGGATTGTTGGACATAGAAAGACCATAAATCATTAAAGTTACGAGGAATGTCAACCCCTCACTTAGTTCGGGATATTGGGGGTAATCATATGTAACCTTCTGCAACATATGTGAAGAACTCATAGTATGCATCACTGTATTGATGGATAACAACCCCAATGTCTTCAAGTTTGTGTCTTAATTTCGTTTCCATATTCAAATATCCTAGTAAACGTGTGATAAGTTGAACCATTATTGACATAAAAAGTTAAAAAGAGTATTAAGGTTTGTATGTTGATATTTTGGAGAGAAGATGTAAGTGAACATTGAATGGAAATGAGATTAATTTATATTTATAGACGAATGCATGTAGAGAAGTTGATAACACAAACGCCAAATCACTTCATCTGGCTTTTCAGAAATCGAATCCACCTTTTTAGCCTATGCATATACCATTCATTTACTTTATTGAATACATAGTCCGTCATAAGTACTATATATCTATTGTGTCACTTATCCTCTAAATTCATTCCATAATTACGTAAAAGATTATTCCAAAATATATATTGATATATGCTATTTTAATAGTCCTCGCTAGAGGTAACAAACAAAGTTTTAATTATTATCAATATAAAATAATAGTTTTTTTATTAAAACATCAGAAATATTACTGTATAAGCAAACAAAGTTTTAATTATTATGAATATAAAATAATATTTTTTTTATTAAAACATTATAAAACATTATGGTATACGCAAAGAGCATTTAAATTATAATTAATATGAAATAATACGTTTTGATTTCCTATAGCGAGGACTACTAAAATAACATATAAATGTGTGGAGAGACATGAGTAACACTTACATCACATAATTTGATTAATTGACTACTATTTCAACTTTCCTCTCATATGCAAAAACTATCAAATCAGTTCTGTAATTAAGCTGACAAGCATCATTGTTACTCTGTCCTCATTTTCACATAAGCATTCAATTCATTTAATGTAATTCATTATTAATTGGATTTGTATTCCACAATAAAGACAGAAGTTTTAATAACAATTAAGCTTAGTTACAATGGTGTAATATTTCACACTGAGAGTTAACACTGTCATTTCGTAGTGACATTTTACACTAAGCATTAACAGGGAATGAGGACTGTGATTTACATATTCCTATAGATAAGCTTTTGAACTACCATTAATTTATATATTCCTCACAATTACTTTTAACACAAGCGACACATTTTACAAGGATTGGGATTTAATCTACTTCTATAAATACTTGGTAAACTTTTCATAATATATCACAATCTCTTCTTCTTCTTCTTCTTCTTCTTCTTCTTCTTCTTCTTCTTCTTCTTCTTCTTCTTCTTCTTCTTCTTCTTCTATCATTTAAGGAAATATTCTCTCTTCAGAAATTATATATGGCACACATGTTTGATCTCAATAATAAATTGCTAATTATGATATTTTCACTTTTGTCTATTGCTTATATTTTGAATACACTTGCTACATTAAAAAAGATTACGAAAATATGTTTACACGATGATACAGTAGAGGAAATTTACATGGGAGATATACCTATTAAAAAATTCGAAGAGAGTCAATTATTGCACATATACTACCATAATAGGTATTCAAAGCAAAAAAATAACATCAAATATATAACAACTATTATAAGATTTATGGAAGCAGAAGCTGGTGGGAGGTCACCGTCTTTACTCAAAGGTTTGGGTGCCAATGGATATATATATATATATATATATATATATATATATATATATATATATATATATGATTTACATGCTTTTACAATATTTTTAGTCCGTATTGGTTTACTAAAGGACAAAGAGTTTACAATAAAATTGTTGAGGGATAGGGTTTTTAAAAGGGATTGGGCTTTTTTGAAGGAATCATTCCGGTGTTTTGAAGTAGTTGTAGTAAATTCAAGGTTCTACAACTAATATATGGGGTATGAGTATGTTTATATGATACATGATAATTAAGAAATGCATTTATCTTAGGATGAGTATGAAAAATTAGATTGTACTGAATGCAAAATTGATGCAATCCTTAGGAGGACCCTTTTTAAAAAAAAATAAGTGTAAAATTATCAATGTTAATCATTTATATTTTGTAGTATAAGAAGAGTTCTTGTTGGTTATTTATCATGTTTAACCTATATTATGTTTTTGAGTTCTAAAATGGTGTCATACATAGAATATAATAGAACACATGTTCATCTTAAATCGAAAAATGTTCACCTCTCATTATGAAATATAATACATATATCTCAGTGTGATATTTATGATGTTGCAACGAGAAATGTTTATCTCGCAATTAGTGAACTTTATTTGTTCTTTTGCAATATTAATTTCGAGGATTATTATCACAAAATGAAATAGATATATTACACACTGTTATTTTGCACTATTATATCACAATACTATTCCGCACTCTTATTTCTTAATGCTATTTCGCATTTACCATCATTGACTTTTTTAAATGTTAGTTCACAATGATGTTTCAGTATGATATATAGCTCTAAGAAATAACAAATTTTGTAAACATAATTGAATTGTAATGTATTGTATTTCGTAGATCGAATTACAAATATCAATCCAATATGAGGACAATGTTTGACATCACGAACATTAGTTCAACGTATTAATAAGAATGAATGGATTTTTACAATAGATTTGAAAGTAATTTCAAATAAAAAAACTAAAATAACAAACAATATAATGGCTCAAACTAATTGTGTACAAGATTTCAGATTATCACTTAGTTGTTTCTCTGTTGGTGTTGGATTTGATTCAGAATCAACTTTTCACTTATTATTGATCATGCTATTTATTAAGATAAAAAAAGCTTTAATATTCTACAGTAGATGAATACGCTACATAGCAAAATGAGGAATGTATCAAGAACTAACATTTCAATCTTCAAATGGAACAACTCGAGATTTGTTTAAAGATGACAATGATGAGAAATTTCAATATACAACAATGAATCATTTCAATATACACGCGTATGAGATAATAGTTTTGTTAACACTTTAAGCTACCGAATTTTTATGTCATATGCTACGTGTATTTCAAAAACATTTTAGTAGCTTTTCTGTTTAATATTTATTAAAAAAGGATGAATTAATGGTGGCCTCTTTATTAAATGTGACATTCATAAATTTCTCACATAGTGGAGGTCATAATAGTTTTAGGAGGCATGGCAGGTGTAATAAATGTATTAAATCCAGGTTAGTGTAATTAATCCTAATAATAAAATGGAACATGAGAACAACAACAAATTGAGTTACAAAACAAAAAGCCACAACTATAAACAACACAGAGACAGAGAGAGAGATGAGGTTTGATTTGTGGCTACTTTGATAAAAAGCTGTCAAAAAGTTGCTCAGTCAACCACATTTATCTAACAGGTACCTCTCTCTCTCAAAACCCTTCTATCTCTTCATACAATTAGGGCTAACAACTAGTCTGAAATTAATTTGTTAGGGGTAAAAGAAAAAGGGTATCAATGGCAAGAAGAATCTTGTAGATTAAAAAGAAAAAGAGGGTGTTTTCTTGTTGTTGAAAAGAGGAAAGATCTGTGGAAATGAGTGCTTCAAGGTTCATAAAGTGTGTGACAGTGGGTGATGGTGCTGTTGGTAAAACCTGCATGTTGATTTCTTACACCAGCAACACATTTCCTACGGTAACCTTCAATTGCACCTCTTTCTTGTTCTATTTTTTTTGGGTTAGTTGAGGTTTGGTCCTCGTTAATTTCTTTTATATTGATTTTGGCCCCCAACATTTGCACTTTTTGGGATTTGAACCCCAAAATGACTTTTAGCGACGGAAAAAGTGAAGCTTGGTAAAACCCTTTGTAACACTTTTTTCATCACTAGAAGTCATCTGAAGGAATTGATAGGGGTCAAACCCCAAATAGCTATTTTTTTGGGAGTTAATGTTATTTGTGTGTAGCCTTTCTGATAATTTTGGGGGTTCTTTACAAATTCTTGTTGCTGTTATAATATCATGAATGGGTTTTAAAGGGGATTTATAGATGTTTAATAACATGAAGGCTTTTTTTTAACTTGCTCCCTTTGATCAAATGAATTTCATTTTAAACAATCATGGCCTTATTTCTGTCAAAAGGGGGGTGGGGGGTAAGTCTAATTTTTAAACTTGTAGGGGTATCACTAAAATGAATTTCACTATAAAGAATCATAACCTTATTTCTGCCCAGAGGGGAAGTAAGTCTAATATTTAAACTTATAAGGGATACGTCGAAAATGAATTTCACTTTAAAAAATCGTAACCTTATTTCTGTCAAAGGGGGGTAAGTCTAATTTTTAAACTTGTAGGGGGTATGTCAAAAATGAATTTTACTTTCAGTCCCTGTGATAGAATGCAAAATGAATTTCACTTTAAAGAATCATAACCATATTTTTGTCCACAGGGGGTAGATGTAATTTTTAAACTTGTTGGTGGTATGTCTAAAAATGAATTTCACTTTCTGCATCTCTGATAAAATGAATTTCACTTTTTAACAATCATAACCATATTTTTGCCCAATTAGGGGTGGGGTGGGGGTGGGTGGGTGGGGGTGTTAAGCCTAATTTTTACACTTGTAGGGGGTATGTCTAAATGTGTGATTATATCACATGGGGTAAGTCTAAAAAACCCTAACATTAATGTCTGATCCTTGGATTTGATGTGCAGCTGGATCTTTCTCTTGTAGTCTATTTGAAACTTTAATAAACTCCTAATAATTAATTTGGGTTTGGAAAGAGTGGATGCCAACCCACTAACCAGAAAAAGAGAGAAAGAGTCAACTGATTCAACAGCTGTATTAAGTGGTTCAACAGCACTAACAAAAATATAATTTTTTAAATTATAAATAATAGAAAAAGTATAAGATATTGTCAACGAATTAATACTCTTTCATTTCCCTTTCTAATACTAAAACAGTTATCTATTTATGTATTATTAAATTTGAGGGTCATTTGCTAATTGGCCCCTATTATCATAAATCCCTTTCTCTTTTTAGACTCATTGGGTTGGGCTCCATTTTCAATATCTGCAATATTATATGTATTTAAAGTGTCGCAAAAAAATTCAAAAAGTGAAAATGGACCCCAAAGTGTAAATAGTGAAAACTTTGGTACCCAAAGTGAAAAATGGCAAAACATATCGGGGTCAAAAGGCCAAATGGACAATTGATTAATTG
Organism: Sambucus nigra; assembly: GCA_949130495.1. Taxonomy (NCBI): domain Eukaryota; kingdom Viridiplantae; phylum Streptophyta; class Magnoliopsida; order Dipsacales; family Adoxaceae; genus Sambucus; species Sambucus nigra. The sequence goes on along the minus strand of OX422211.1, from coordinate 70,153,806 downwards.
TACGCGATTTAATGATGTATAATTTAATTCTCATTTGTTGTATTGTAATGATAAATGTGTGCTTGCATAACTAATGGTGTAATCTAGACGCATCAAAGCTGCAAGTAAGTGCTCCCCTTTGTCTGGATCCTAGATTGTCAAGTAATAATTGTTAAATAGCAGGTCAGCTCTTTGACTTTTTCGTCGTTGTGATTTTGATGTCTTTCTCGGTTGAAACAGCCTTAAATGTGAGATAAGAGCCTGTCTGGTTCGCTAAGAACCCACGCAGTTTGTAAATTCATAAAATCCACACTAGTCATGGAGGTTTATGCTGAGTTATATGGTCATGTCCAGTTCAGCAGTTTGATCGGCCTAACTGTTCGGACGGGGCTGGGTCTGGTAACACTAGAATGCATTGTAAGACCAAACGCCACCTGATGCCAAAACAAATGCCACCTAATGCCAAAATTTGCCCAGGCTAGTCCAGGTAAAATTCCAGCCAAAATGGGTCACTCGCACTTTGGGTTAAAAAAGGGTTAAAACCTATTTGGCCAATGGCTTGGAGTAGGAGTAGCATCAACTGGGCAAAATGGATTAGAACCCATTTTACCTTTTGGGTTGGAGTAGGTCTTATGTTGGTGTAGGTTGGCATATTTGAAGTTAAAATGCTACAACTTAATAAATTAGTTATCGTTTTGGTGATTTAAATTTATATAATGAGTAAAATAATGTGCCTGCTGCAATGAACCAGGAAATGGAGGGTTTATTCACTCTGCATTTTTAATTAGATTTTTTTTGTTGAAAGTTCCTTATTCTTTTATTAAAAATGTTATTATTGATTTTCAATAAGTTTTTTGATATTTTCCGCTTAATTTAGAAAAATTATTGCTGCTTCTTGGATCCTGACTTGTTTATCCTCCTCTAATGGGAAACAGGATTATGTGCCGACTGTTTTCGATAATTTCAGTGCAAATGTGGTTGTGGATGGGAGCACAGTCAACTTAGGGTTATGGGATACTGCTGGTAACTCTTTTACAACATGTTTTTGAAACTGACTCTCCTATATGTTTCAGTTTTGGGTTAACATTATTGATAATGGAACAGGTCAAGAGGATTACAATAGATTGAGACCATTGAGCTATCGTGGTGCAGATGTGTTTCTTCTCGCCTTTTCCCTCATTAGCAAGGCCAGTTATGAAAATGTTGCGAAGAAGGTTAGAACCTCCCTTATTTGTATGATGATTCATCTTATGCGATATTTACTCCTATTGTGCTGATAACTTGTTCTTTTGTGTTATTGTTTAAGTGTGGTGATGAGTTGTTTCTCATTTTATTTTTATTTTAGTGGATTCTGAACTAAGGCATTACGCACCTGGTGTTCCAATAATTCTTGTTGGAACAAAGCTTGGTAAGATAATTCAACCCATGAAAGTTATCATATTTTATGCTGCTCTACTTGCTCCCCATTTATTTGTTGTGAGCTTTGTGTGTGTGTGTGTGTGTGTTGGGGTTGTGGTGGGGTGGGATGGGATGGGTAAGTGGGTGGGTGGGGTAACAGCTTGCAGATTTAGTGGCTGGTTATTTAAGTCTTCTTGCCTTATAAACTGATTTTTGAATGGTAGGACTCTTGGATAAGGTTATAAATTCATTCAGTTAAGTGGAGGAGTTTGCAACCACACACAAAAAAATGATAATTAATTCTAGGTCACTAAGATTTGGTCAACATAGTAAAAATCCGTGTTTTTGAGACTGTTGTATTACCCCCATTACCCCCCCCCCCCCCCCCCCCCCCCCCCCCCCTCCCCCAACCCAACTTTAGGCTGCAGTCTTTAGTTGGTAAAACATCTTTGCATTTTTCTTCATTGTATATCTGCGTTAGAGACCGCTCACTAAAGTGCAAAAGATGTGGGTTTGTTATTAAAATATCTTCACTAGGGGACCTAGCCCAAACTCCATTTTTTATTTTTAATTTCACCCCCTATAATAATTGCGGTATCTTGACTACCCTACCCTCCAACCAATTGTCAAAATTAGACATAACCCCCCTCAGATTCTGATGGTGTCTATCCTCTGCTAAAGACGCCTTTATTCAATATTTAGACTTCACTCCCTAAATGTACGTGGACCAAAATACACTCATCTCTTTGCTTAACCTTTCATCTCCAAAAAGCCCTCATTTCTTTTGCTTTGAAATAATCCTAAAATAGATTCAATTTACACCATGAACACGCTTGTGAATTCATTTGGCAACTCACAAACTATGTACATCCAACCTCATGAAGGTTCAAATAGAACAACGATCTTGCAAAAGTACTTGTGAACAATTTTGAAGTTGGGAACGACGAGTGCTCCAGCTGTGTGAAGGGACAGACAGAAGAACAAACTCATGAAGGGTTTGTTTCATAATGAGTTTCAAATATGGGTAACTGCAAATTGATTGCAAAGCGAGAAACAAGGATTTGTAAAAAGGATTTTGTATAATGACCTAGATTTTCCAACTAATTTCCTAAAAACAAAGATTGGAATTGCTTGCATTTATTTGGATATTTTTATATTACGGTTAGCTTTTTTAAGTTAAGGGAAAGGAGATGAGGTATTTTGGTCCATAAAAATCACGAGGTAGGACGGGGGGTTATTTCAAATTCTTATGATGTTGGGGGTTCAAGTTAATCTAGGAGGTTGTGTCTATTTCTTTCAACATTGTTGTCGTCAGCTAATCCAGACGGTTTTGTCCATATTTTTTACGTTGGGGGCTTAAGTCTAAATACGCCATGACATTGTTATAGAAGGCTAAGCCCCCCCTCCCCCCAACCAACCAAAACCCACCCCGCCACCCAAAAAAAACTGGTTGAAATTAAAGCGATGAAGAAACGCGAAGCTGTACCAGTTGGATTTGTGGTCCACAGGCATTTTTATGATAAACCATTAAATAATCAGTCATTCTGTACAAGTAGAATTGGTGTGATTTTCTAGTTTTCACTCTTTCAGTTCTGAAGAAGAAAATAAAGCTTAAATGTCATTTTAGATTTTAGGTGTTAAGGTCAAATTGCATATGTGCAATCTTTGCTCTTTGCTGATTGAAAAACATAAAGAAGTATCAACACATACGGCCAACTTAAAAAATGACACGCGAGTTTATTATTTATTGCTTCAAAATCCAAGTAATGGTTCGCTCCAAGTTTGTTATTTATCTTTTTTGAAGTACGCTAGTTCTTTTGGAGGAGATGGCCTCATGTTTTACAGTATTTTTCGCCTGCAGATCTTAGGGACGATAAGCAGTTTTTTATCGACCACCCTGGTGCAGTGCCCATTACAACAGCTCAGGTGAACCTTGAATACCATCTTTTTAGATACACACACACACACATTATGTATAGGGTAAAGTGCAATAAAATCCCCCTGTACTTTCAATTGTTTGAAAACCCCCACTATCTAGTTTTGATGCAAGAAAGAACCCACCTTGAACTATGCATTTTGTCAATAAAAATCTTACCAAGTAAGGGTAGTTAGAAGAAAATCCATAGTTCAGAGGGTTATTTATTAGGACATTCAAGTGGCTTATTTTGCCAAAATTGAGAAGTCCACTTAATTTGGTTTTTGCTAACTTTAGCCACGTATATATACATATAATTTTCTTCGGGGCCACTTAAATCTTCAACAATTACAACTTTCATGAAGGGAGAGGATCTGAAGAAACTGATCGGAGCTCCCGCATACATCGAATGTAGTTCAAAAACACAGCAGGTATATCCTTTCTCAACTTCATTCGTTTTCTACAACGGCACGTTTTTCGTGATATAAATTTGTTATCTCCTTGTAACTGCAGAATGTGAAGGCTGTTTTCGATGCGGCCATTAAAGTTGTGCTCCAACCTCCAAAGCAAAAGAAGAAGAAGAAAAATGGAGCATGTTCCATATTGTGATCAATGACAGAGACTAGATTTGTGGATGAGAAAAATGACAAAATCTCTTTTAAAGTTCTTGGTGTATATTCTTCACTGACTTAATAGGTATTAATGTTTAAGGCATGTGGTGGATTTTTTTTACTATTTGTATTGTGTTTAGATTTGTAGTCATGTATTAACTAGCTATGGTGAAGAACTGAAGATCCTTTACAATGGACTGTTTATGTTACCTGCATGGACTTGATTATATTCAATATTAGGTACCTTAACTATTTTGTATGTATAGCACCAATGGGCCAGTGATTGATTGTAAATAAGTGTGTTTCATGACAAAAACTGATGATTTGAACGGAAGAAAATGTTTATTTGCATTTAATGTGTAGTTTTTTTTTATGGAAAATGTGTATATTATTGTCGATTTGCCTACAATAAGTGTTGAAATTATAAAATTGAGGTTTTCTCAATATAGAGCTTCTCAAAATTTGATGTTTTGGTTAATTACATGAATTTTCCTTGGAGTTTCTCTAGGGGTTGGTTTTTATCATGGAAAATAGTACTTTTAATTCATTTTTTACTTTTGCTGTGCTTCATTTCAAATATATTCTATAAAAGCAATGTTTACAAATACGGAAAAGTGTTTCATAATATTATCATTTTCCATGACAAACATTTTTTATCCAAATCCCAACGAATTGTTTTTCATGAAAAACTCCAAAAGTAACATCACATCACTTTTATCGTATTTCTACTCATTTTTCAGCACTTGATGAAAATGAACTAATTTTCAATTATTTTCAACTTTGTTATCAAATCCACTATTATCATCATATGGGGTCGGTCATATAGATATTTCTTTTACATTCTAATATATTATATGCAATATTATTATTCAAGTTTAATTCCTTAAGGTCTCTTCTAATAATTTTCTCCCATGATAGTTTACGGTGATTTTTTTTTTTTTTTTTACCTCTATTTTCAACAATCTTCCTTTTGTAATAGGAGTATCTATTGGTTTATGTAACACATGTCCGTATCACCTAAGTTTAAGCAACACCGTAACTTTTCTAAATTACAACATGATAATGCACATATTCAATGGAAAATTCAGAGGTGGACAATCGTTTTGAATTTATTTGGGGTATAGGTGGAAATTTTTTCTTTTACTCCTTTGCACCCACTCCAATCAAACATACCCATTTTGTTTTTTGTTTTTCGGATGATATGTATTTAGTCCAACTTTTAAAGATTTCTTTGTACTCACTCCCATACTTTTATTTTGAATAAATCTAGGGAGACTCACAAAAAAATTCATTTCGTAAATCCACTGCATTAAAAGCTTATATCTTATTATTATGGGTCCCGCCAGGGCATCAAATTGTGCATTAAAAATTTGTACCCATTTTTATCTTATGTGTGGATTTCAAAATTGGGTCCCAAAAGTGGATCTCCTTATCACCACTCTTTTATTTTTTTAATTGTTGGTCCCGTTGTAACAATTACGGAAAGAGTGTCATTCTCTGTGAAAAGAGAAATTGACAATTACAAGTGCTTGAGAGAGGTTTTGAATGGTTACGAAACTTAATATAATTTAAAAAATAAATGGAAGGGGGGTGCCTAATAAAATTTTGGACATGAAACTAAATCCCAATTTTTTTTTATCTATTATGTTTAAGGCTGAAGTGCAAAAATTAAACCCAAATTTTTATAATTTTGCAAATAACTCCCTCTTGAATTGAATGTCCAAATCCCTTGCAAATTCTCCATTCCGAAGACTTTATAGCCACACGTAGGGCACCTTTGTAATAAAATGCAAATTGCGAATGCGTTTCTTGCATTGAAAACAATTTAGAGGATTTTAAGCTCGTGATATTGTACTTTAGCCTCTTTTTACCTTTTGTGTTTTTCCTTTTGAATACTCGTTGTGTAAAAGATCTTGATATTGTTAAAAGTTGCATTCCAACTTAAAAGAATAATCTCTTTAAGTGTGATCATATACGGTGGAACATATTATGAATATGACTATCTATATTAATAAATTTTGGGGGATTTTAATTTAGCATATGAGATATTTGTATAATTAGACTTATTTTTTATAAGTTTAAAAATTAGACTTGACCAAAACTCTGAAAAGGAACTAGGAAGGAAAATGATAACATGTCTTGTAAGACTTTATAAAGTGTTAAAAATTTACTTGGAAATGGTTTTTGCTCTTCATTTTACATAATTTTTGTAAATATGCATTGAAAAAGGTAAAAAGAAAGATATTCAAAACATCAACACTCAAGATCAAACCTAAAACTCTTCAACAATTTTTTTTTTCAAGGGGCTATTATTTTGTAAGTTTTTCCCAATCTCAATGTGAACAGGGGCGGATCTAGCGCCGGTCGAAGCCGGGCGGCCGCCCCAGTTCAACTTTTATTATTAAAAAAAAAAAAAATTATACGTTTATTTATAATTTTGTTTATATTTTAAGTTTGTTTATATGTTTATTTATATGAATTTGTTCATAAAGATAGAGGTATGTTTATATATGTTTGTTTAGCAAAATAAAATATGTGTTTTTGGTTATATGTGTTTAAATTTATAATGAATATTAAAATTAAAATTCCTAGAATCTATTAGTGTGAAATTTAGTTTATAACGTAAAATTAGTCTCAAATGAAATTAAATTTAGTGTGAATATATTAGTCTGAAATTAAATTAAAGTTGTTGTAAATATAGGAAGTCAATGGGGAAAGTTTTTAAACGGAAAAGAGGAGATAACACACCAACCGTATCCGGAGCTGAGGTTCAATCACATCCGAAACGGAAAAATTTAGGTATCCAAATTTAGTTAATTAATTTAATACCTAAACATTTTTGGGGTTAAAAATTGCAAAAATATAAGAAAAAACAACTAAAAAAAAATCGCCTCGGGGGCTACCGCCCCCGAACCCCTGGGCATCGTCACAAAATTTCGCCTCACTTCACTTCAAATCCAGGATCCGCCACTGAATGTGAACCTTTCGAATTCAATAGATACTAAATAATATATATTTTAAAATATACGATCACTATTTCTCTTTATGGGCAAAATGTAGAGGAGTGGCTTAGATTTGAATACTAAATCTAAATTAGACTAAAAATATCCACTAAGAGATTGTATTCACATAAAAAATATATTGTTTATATTCAAATTTCGAACTTCGGATTTAAAGTGCATTTTTTTATATTATCTAAATCTTAAGTTTGAAATTTAAAGAAGACCTTTAGTATCCAACAAGTCATAAATGAACTTGTGGGCACAAACTTTCCAAGGTTAGGATGCTTCTTCCAAACAAAAAAGTAAAAAATAAATCCACACAAAGAATATGGCTGATTAAGTGATTTGCACAAAGTTTGAGGCTAAATAAAGTTGAAAATGGATGTCAGATTACATCGTTAATCATCTCCGCAACCAAAGAAAGAATTTTTCGCGTCAGCAAAGCCTCCTTTTCTTTAGCAAACCTCGTAGCGCCACACAGTCGCGATGAACAAACTTCCATTTCGCTGCAGCGAACCAAGATAAGTATTTAGAAGTTTTTGAAATTAAAAAATATTTTAAATACACAATATTCTCTTTTCAAAGTACGCTTATATAAGAAAGATATATGACATATGTATATATCAAAGCTCAAAAATCGCCTAAAAATACACTAGTTTAACACATTTTCTAATTTAAGAAAATCAAATTTTAGTTTTTTAAATCATGGGTGTCCTAAGTCATGTAAGTCCTTTACATTTATCCTAAAGCGACATTCTCATTGGTCATGGCATGAGGTAGCTATCGAATGAAGATGAAAAAATACGATCTTGAAATCTTGAACCTGAAGCTTTTTGGAACAACCTAAACTATGACTTAAAGTGATTGGGTAACGGAATAAGACAATCCTTAGCCGACGGAACTTAAGCATACTTGTGCTCTTACAATATACCCCTTTGTCTATTCCATGAAAAAATACAAAAATAAAATATTACAAACAAATGAATCAAATATCTAAAGGTGAAGTATGAATATTACAATAAATATCATTCGCCAAGGATATAGGGTATATCAAAACAGGATATTTCACAATTTATCCTAGAGTCCTAGGAACAAAATCATTAAGACAAAGATGATTAAACAATATTTGGATATAATATAACATATTTATCCCAAATTTAGATAATATGATATCAACATATATGGAAAATTTGTGTCAATATTAAAGTCAAAGGTAATACTATATACTTTAAAGATATGAATAAACAACATCAAGCCTAAGGTCAATTAAGACCGGAATAGAAAAATGTTCAACCAAACCGAATTATCACTAAAAAAGATGTGTATACCCAATCGGGCACCAAATTTCATAAAATCTATGAATCTCTACGTAAATGATAACAATGTATATTTAAATCGGTTGATATATATATATATATATATAATATCAATGAAGCTATCGAAGAGGTGTGCAAGATATACTACATGGGGAAAAGGAGAATAAGATGCAAAACAAATGATCTCAATTAAATCTTCTTGCAATTTATCTCTATATAAAATTTTACATGGCATAAGAACATTTATGCAATAAGAGAACAACTCCAAGACCCTATTTGATAAGTAAACATATAAGCAATATTATCACACTTACCAATTTTGAATTATGCATCCAATGTTCATAATTAAGAAAATATTATCTATAAAAGGATAATAACATGATGAGAGCATTAACGAAGACATAAGGTCATATCTCAATTGTGTAAAAAAAATGAATACAACTGAGAGAAATATCGAAGCGTAAGTTCAATTAAGATAACAAATTATAAAGCAGAGAATGCAAAGTTTTGTCTCAAGTGAAATCTCCAACACCTTTTTTTAGGATTATTTTTAACAGCACCCCCCCCCCCCCCCCCCCCCAAAAAAAAGAAGCAATTTATGGTTAAAACCTTATGTTTTATACCTTTGGTGTAACCCAATTTTGGATGATAGATTGAAGTCTTTGAGACATTACTATATTCAAAATTCTTTTGCAAGTGACGACTTCACACAAGCACAAATATGGGATACTATTTTCATTTTTCAAAGGTAGCATCATAAAATCAAACTTATAGCCCTAATCACTTCACTCATAGTTTTTTAGATAGCATAAACATTTACAATGTTATCCAAATCATAAAATGATATTCCTTACATACACATTTTTGAGAGTTTAGACAATATTTATAAGCCTAATGAAGCTTTGAACACTTTGTAAAAATACACACATCTTTGTCATTATTATAAAGTGGCGTTCAACAATGTGTAGTGCGGTGTAATATGGAACAAGATATGAGCATGAATTCTTAAGCATAAATTTCCTTAAAGTTTATAAGACTTGAAATAAAATAGAAACTATCTTATGAAGCACGTGTCATATTCTCAAATAGATAAAAAATCATCAAATAATCCATTTTGATATACAAAAGTATGCCATGAAGTATATCATTTAAAAAAGTATAAACATAATTTTATCAAATTTTTTATGAATTTTTTGATGAAAGACATGTATACCCACAAAAGAGCATGAAATAGGATTAAGAGAAATACACGAAGCACAAAATCCTAAACATGTTCTTACAAGCTCAATCAATCATGAAAATAACTAATAAAGTACTAAGATAATCTATCTAGAGAAATCCCAAAGGTTAAGTGTAAGACCCTAAAACATGATTAGGAAGGTTAATTACATGATTAATTATAACTTAGGAGTTATAAGTTATAGATTAGTTATGTGTGTTAAACATGTTAATTATCATGTTTAGGGGATGCATGCTCATGTGATATATGTGTCGTTTACATTAGGGGTTAATTGAACTTATGATCGGGGATACCATGTTTAGAACATATGATTAGTTATGCGATTAATGCATCATAAATTATGTTTTTAATGCATGATTATGTTTATAAAAGTAAATAAGGGTGTTGATACGAAATTGGCAATGTTTGGTTGCCAAATGTGAAAGTTTTGAGATTTTCGGTAAATTGCTACTTTCCTGTTCGAAGCCCAAATTAGGCGTATTAGTTTATGATTTTGGGAAAATATAAATTATGAAAGTTGTATATATATGAATTAATATTATAACAAAACAAACGGTGGGTTAAATGGGGGCTCGTACAAGAAGTTATAGCGAAAGTACGAAACAAGGGCAAATATGTCCATTCCTTAAGTGACAATTGTCTTATTAGCACACCATGTGCTATTTTTTGATTGGTTAAAGGGTGGGTGATGGTTTGGCCGACTTAAGCTGTATAAAACAACTCCTTTGTTCAGCAAATGCAGCCATGAACAAGAGTTTTGCCTAAAGAGAGAGAAAGAGAAGAAAGTTAAGGAATAAATCTTTGGAAATTTTCCATAAATCAAGGAATCCTCGTAAGGTAATTACATCTTAATTAAAGTTGGTCACATGGATGAGTTCTATACTTATCATGTTTTTATTTTTGATTTGGATATATATTTTAATGATACCCATATTGCTGAATTGTGTTGGAACAAGGATGGTTTAAGAACATAAGTTAGAATTGGAGCTAGGATCGTAAATGCATACGTTAAAGTCCTAAATTTATATCATCCTTTTGTAAAGCATTTTGATTTAGAAAATTCATGATTATGATGTATATTTCTGCTAAAACATGTTTATTATATGTTTCCATGAATTATACTCAAGGTCTAGGTTATATATGCTTAAAAATGTTAAGTTATGCCTTAATGTTGTATTTTGACCTAGTTATGCTAAAAATTTCATAAATCATGGAATACTTATTGGAATTGAGTGATTCTAGTTGGAGAGTAAAATACACTCATACATGTATAACATATCCGAAAATTGTGTAAAAATACCAAGGAATGAACCCTTCGTGATAGTTTGAAGTCTTGGTTTAAAATCTGCCCTAAAGGAGGAAAAACGCATACCAGGTGTTTGACGTTTTGCTCGACATAGAAAATGAGCCCTAAAAATTATGAAACATTAAATTTGTATTATTCAATGTGGTTACTGATATTGTGTGGAATATTATGGAAAGTTATGTTGCACAAAAATTATGAGAATTCCATGAAGTTGAAGTTGTGTTGTTGTTTTTCTTGAGAAATGTTTTGGAAAAGGCTGTAATAAAATGGGCATAACTTTGTCTAGCAAATTCATAATTAAATTCTGTAAATCGTGTTAGAACCCTAATTAATTGGGTGTTATAGAAATGTGAAGTGTCATATTTAATTCCTCCTTAGTTATTTCTGATTGACCAAATGATGGGATGTATTACTGGGTTTGATGTTAATTGGTGTATTCAAATACTAACAACATTGACTTGTTAGGTGGGGAAGCAGCTAATACTACCATACAAAGGAAGTAGTTGGTTTTAATCTTAGCACTAAATCCAAGGTGAGTGACCTTCCTTATGAAATATAAATGCTTATAATTTCATATGGAAATGTGTAGTTAAACACATGTGTGAAAATATTTATGGCAGTAATGTTGTATGTATGAAACATATGCATATGATTAAAAATGTTAAGCGATGTTATATGATGATATGGACTAGTGAGTCCTTTATCTAATGTTAAGGACTGTGGTGGGTCCTACGGGATGTGGTGGTCCTGTTAATCCAACTTAAAGGTTTGTGTACTCGGGCCTAATAAAGGGATGTGGTGGTCCCTAATAACTGTGTTGGTTAATTGGACTATGGCGGGTCCAGGCTTGCGAGAGTTTCACAATTCCTGTTGGGTTATAGCATTAGAACAAAATAAAAATGGTTATTCAAATTGGTTATATGTGTGTTATGTGGTCATTCACTAAGCCTTTATAGCTTACACTCATGTAATGTTTTGTTTCAGGTATGCTTATAACTTGGAGTTCACTGCCAAGTTAGGTCCTTAAAACGGGGGAGTGACAGATATTTAGTATGGTTTGAATATCAGGATTTCTTTTGTGTAATTATTAAACTAAGGATCTTGGTTATGTAAAGTTATGTAGTACTTATAAGTTATAAGTAAGGGCAGTTATGTTTTCATCTACACATACCTTTGGAAAAAAAAAATCTTATGCTATTTTCCTCAGAGATTTAAATTAAAGCATTGTTTAAGGCAATTTATCTCTAATAAAAAGGATGAGTTTAACTTAATTAATTCGGGGCGCGACAACTTGGTATCAGAGCGTGGTTATTAGGTTCTGGACAGGGTGTGAGGGTCTAGATTGGCAGTGGACACTAGAACGTGAGTTTTCTATGTGTTTGGATTTTGACTAACAATGTTAATATTAAACTGCTACTATTGTATTTTGTTTAAGTTAATTATATTGCAGTGAGTGATGGATCCACGCGAGCTGCATGATGGAGCAGAGGGTGAGGCATCTTATGTTCCTAATAGTCAGCAAGGACATAGAAATGTTCAAGTGGAGGAACCGGAGGTGCTACAACAACCTATTGATGACGTGGGAAGAATATTACGTGCTGTGGCACAACTTATGGAACAAGCAAGAGGTGGAGAACATGTTGGGGATAGGGAAAAATTGCATGAGAGGTTCATGAAGTTAAATCCGCCAGCATTTACTGGGACTACTGATCCGTTAGTGGCAGAGGGGTGGATTAGAAAAATGGAAACAATATTCAAGGTGATGGAAGTACGAGATGAACAAAAGGTTTTGTTAGCAACCTTTAGATTGGAGAATGATGCAAAGTTATGGTGGGATGCTACAGAGAGGTTACTTACTATGATTGGGGGAGTAGTGCCAGCAAATCCTCCACCAATTACATGGGAAAGGTTTGTGAAAGTGTTCTTTGAAAAATATTTCCCAAGGCTTTATAGGAAGGAGAAAGAGGAAGAATTTATCACGTTGAAACAGGGTAATCGAACAGTGGCAGAGTATGAAGCTTTATTTATATCCTTATCTAGATTTGCACCTGACTTGGTGAGGACGGAAGAAAGTAAATGTGATCGGTTTCAAACCTGGCTGAGTGTAGAGATAAAAAGTATGGTTGCTAATATGAAGATCGTAGATTATGTGGACTTGGTTGATAGGGCCATGGTGTCAGAAAAGTCAATGAAAGAAATGCAAGCTGAACACTCGAAGAAAGCTAGACATGATGTTATAAGATCATATGGATGGGAGATGGGAACCTCAACTCAGAGTGTAGCACGAGGAGTATCTAAGGGACAAGAATTTAAAAATAATAGAAGTGCACGTGGAAGATTTCAAGCTCGAGGTGGAAGGACTGGGATGAGTCGGTCAGAAAATGCATCTGTGTTGGTGCCGAGGGCTATATTTTGTTATAGATGTGGTGGTCAAGGGCAAATGTCTCGAGAGTGTACAATAGCTGAGACGACACCTTTGTGTTTCCATTGTCATCAACCGGGGCACTTACGAAAGAATTGTCCAGCGATGGGAGCTACAACATCAGTTGGGAGTGTGGCAGTAGGAGGTAGGAGTTCTACACAGAATGTACACAGGGGAGGTAGAGGAGGCGTGTCTCAAAACCAAGGCCAAGGCAGAGTGTTTGCACTGACGCAACAAGATGCACAAGCTATGCCTAACGTAGTGACAGGTACACTTCCTATTGGTGATAAAGATGCTTATGTGCTGATAGATCCTGGTTCTACACATTCTTTTGTGTCTTTGCTTTATCTGTTGCATCTTAATAAACCATTATCATCATTAGATTCTGGTTTAGCTATTGTTACTCCAGTGGGGGGGTTGGTTTTTATTGAGAGGGTATATAGGGAGTGTGTGGTACGAGTGGGTGAAAAAGAATTACTAGTTGACTTATTACCTCTCGATATGCGTGACTTTGATGTGATACTGGGTATGGATTGGTTAGCCTCATATCATGTATGTTTGGATTGCTTTAAAAAGGAGGTAGTGTTTCAGTTACCGGGTGAACCTGAATTTAAATTTATTGGGGAACGAAATGTCACTCCAACTTGTTTGATTTCTGCTACAAAATGTTATGAACTGCTAAGGAAAGGATGTGAGGGTTATCTTGCCCATGTGGTGGAAATACGACAAGAGGCTGGAAAATTATCAGATATACCAGTAGTTAATGAGTTTGCAGATGTCTTCCCAGAAGAACTCCCAGGGTTAGCACCAGACCGTGAGGTGGAATTTTCGATTGAGTTGGTACCAGGAACTGCACCAATATCTATTGCACCATATCGTATGGCCCCTGCAGAATTAAAAGAGCTAAAGATACAGTTGCAAGATTTGTTAGATCGTGGTTTTATAAGGCCTAGTGTATCACCGCGGGGAGCCCCAGTATTGTTTGTGAAGAAGAAAGATGGAACCATGAGGCTGTGCATCGATTATCGTCAATTGAATAAGGTGACTATCCGTAACAAATACCCACTACCTTGCATTGATGACTTGTTCGATCAGTTGCAAGGAGCCAAAGTGTTTTCTAAGATTGATCTCAGATCCGGATATCATCAATTGAAAGTAAGAGCTTGTGACATTTCTAAAACTGCTTTTCGTTCCAGGTATGGACATTATGAATTTCTTGTCATGCCATTTGGGTTAACAAATGCACCGGCCGTATTCATGGATTTGATGAACCGTATATTTCACCCATATGTGGATTCTTTTGTTATAGTCTTCATCGATGATATTTTGATATATTCTCGTAGTAGGGATGAGCATGAATGCCACCTGCGTATTATTTTACAGACCTTGCGAGAGAAGCAGTTGTATGCTAAATTTTCTAAATGTGAATTTTGGCTAGACAAGGTAATATTTTTGGGGCATGTTATTTCTGCTGATGGTATTTGTGTAGATCCCAAAAAGGTTGAAGCAGTAATGAATTGGGAAAGACCAACTAGTGTGACAGAGGTGCGTAGCTTTTTGGGATTGGCGGGCTATTACAGGAGGTTTATACCGGGGTTTTCTTCTATTGCATTGCCATTAAATAAGCTTACCAGAAAGGAGAACAAGTTTGTGTGGAGTGGCGATTGTGATAAAAGCTTTGAAAGTTTAAAGGGTAAGTTGACATCAGCTCCAGTATTGACTATCCCAACGGGTACAGAAGGTTTAGTTATTTATAGTGATGCCTCGTATCAAGGACTCGGTTGTGTGTTAATGCAGCATGGAAAGGTAATTGCTTTTGCTTCTCGACAGTTAAAGATACATGAACGCAACTACCCTACACACGATCTTGAATTGGCTGCAGTAGTTTTTGCATTAAAAATCTGGAGACACTACTTATATGGTGTTAGTTGTGAAATTTTTACTGACCATCAAAGCTTAAAATACTTGTTTACACAAAAAGACTTGAACTTGAGGCAAAGAAGGTGGGTGGAACTTATAAAAGATTATGATTGTACGATACATCACCATCCGGGTAAAGCTAATGTTGTTGCTGATGCTTTGAGTAGAAAATCTCTAGGCATAGTATCTTGTATTTATTGTATTCGAGTTGACCTGCTGAGAGAGTTAGCTTTAATGGGGGTGGAATTAACTTTGAATGAGTCTTATGGAATAGTGGCACATTTAAATGTTAGACCCACGTTGATAGACTGGATAAAACAAGCACAGGCAGGAGATGCAGAATTGGAGAAAGTTAGAGATAATATGAAAAAGGGTAAAGCAAATGAATTTTCTATTCGGGATGATGACATTGTTATGTACGGAGACCGTTTGTGTGTACCTAATGTGCCTGATTTAAGAAGAACAATTTTAGAGGAAGCGCATTGTTCTTTATATGCTATGTATCCAGGGAGCACAAAACTGTATAGAGATTTGAAACAATGTTATTGGTGGCCGGGAATGAAACACGACATTGTAGAATTTGTTGCTAGATGTCTAGTTTGCCAACAGGTGAAGGTGGAGCATCAGAAGCCAAGCGGTTTACTACAGCCCTTACCTATTCCTGAGTGGAAATGGGAGCATGTTACTACAGATTTTGTTATAGGTTTACCAAAATCATCACGAGGGTTTGATTCTATTTGGGTTGTCGTTGATAGGTTGACTAAGTCTGCACATTTTCTTCCTGTTAAAACTACTTACTCCATGGATAGATATGCCAAATTATATGTGGATGAGATTATCAGATTGCATGGTGCACCTGTTTCTATTATTTCTGATCGAGATCCTAAGTTTACTTCTCACTTTTGGCCTAGTTTACAACAAGCTTTGGGGACTAAATTGAAATTTAGTACAGCTTTTCATCCTCAAACTGATGGGCAGTCAGAAAGAACGATCCAGACACTTGAAGACATGTTACGAATTTGTGTATTGGAGTTCAAAGGTAGCTGGGATGAACACTTGCCACTAATAGAGTTTGCTTATAATAATAGCTATCATTCGAGTATTGAGATGGCTCCTTATGAAGCTTTGTATGGGATAAAATGCAGAACTCCAGTGTGTTGGACTGAAGTAGGAGAACTAAAACTACTTGGGCCAGAAATCGTACAGCAGACTACAGAAAAGATAAATCTTATCCATAATCACTTGAAGGTGGCGCAAAGCAGACAGAAAAGTTATGCAGACAACCGAAGGAAAGAATTGAAATTTGAGGAAGGTGATCGAGTATTCCTACGTGTTTCTCCTTGGAGAGGGGTTATGAGATTCGGGAAGAAGGGAAAGTTAAGTCACAGGTACATTGGCCCTTATGAGATAATGAAACGGGTTGGAGCTGTAGCTTATAAATTGGCGTTACCACCAGAATTTTCCCGGATACACGATGTTTTTCATATATCCATGTTACGTAAGTATGTGTCTGATCCTTCACATGTGTTTACTTCACAACCGATAGAGCTTCAAGATGACCTAACCTACGTAGAGGAACCAATTGCTATTGTAGATCGAAAGGAGCAAGTGTTACGTAGTAAAACCATTTCACTAGTTAAGGTGATGTGGAGAAGTTAGAATGTGGAGTATGCCACCTGGGAAGGGGAGGATAACATGAAGAAGCAATATCCTCATCTATTTGGTAAGTTTCTTATGTGTTAAATTTCGAGGACGAAATTTTTATAAGAGGGGTAGAATTGTAAGGCCCTAAAACATGATTAGGAAGGTTAATTAAATGATTAATTATAACTTAGGAGTTATAAGTTATAGATTAGTTATGTGTGTTAAACATGTTAATTATCATGTTTAGGGGATGCATGCTCATGTGATATATGTGTCGTTTACATTAGGGGTTAATTGAACTTATGATCGGGGATACCATGTTTAGAACATATGATTAGTTATGTGATTAATGCATCATAAATTATCTTTTTAATGCATGATTATGTTTATAAAAGTAAATAAGGGTGTTGATACGAAATTGGCAATGTTTGGTTGCCAAATGTGAAAGTTTTGAGATTTTCGGTAAATTGCTACTTTCCTGTTCGAAGCCCAAATTAGGCGTATTAGTTTATGATTTTGGGAAAATATAAATTATGAAAGTTGTATATATATGAATTAATATTATAACACAACAAACGGTGGGTTAAACGGGGGCTCGTACAAGAAGTTATAGCGAAAGTACGAAACAAGGGCAAATATGTCCATTCCTTAAGTGACAATAGTCTTATTAGCACACCATGTGCTATTTTTTGATTGGTTAAAGGGTGGGTGATGGTTTGGCCGACTTAAGATGTATAAAACAACTCCTTTGTTCAGCAAATGCAGCCATGAACAAGAGTTTTGCCTAAAGAGAGAGAAAGAGAAGAAAGTTAAGGAATAAATCTTTGGAAATTTTCCATAAATCAAGGAATCCTCGTAAGGTAATTACATCTTAATTAAAGTTGGTCACATGGATGAGTTCTATACTTATCATGTTTTTATTTTTGATTTGGATATATATTTTAATGATACCCATATTGCTGAATTGTGTTGGAACAAGGATGGTTTAAGAACATAAGTTAGAACTGGAGCTAGGATCGTAAATGCATACTTTAAAGTCCTAAATTTATATCATCCTTTTGTAAAGCATTTTGATTTAGAAAATTCATGATTATGATGTATATTTCTGCTAAAACATGTTTATTATATGTTTCCATGAATTATACTCAAGGTCTAGGTTATATATGCTTAAAAATGTTAAGTTATGCCTTAATGTTGTATTTTGACCTAGTTATGCTAAAAATGTCATAAATCATGGAATACTTATTGGAATTGAGTGATTCCAGTTGGAGAGTAAAATAAACTCATACATGTATAAAATATCCGAAAATTGTGTAAAAATACCAAGGAATGAACCCTTGGTGATAGTTTGAAGTCTTGGTTTAAAATCTGCCCTAAAGGAGGAAAAACGCATACCAGGTGTTTGACGTTTTGCTCGACATAGAAAATGAGCCCTAAAAATTATGAAACATTAAATTTGTATTATTCAATGTGGTTACTGATATTGTGTGGAATATTATGGAAAGTTATGTTGCACAAAAATTATGAGAATTCCATGAAGTTGAAGTTGTGTTGTTGTTTTTCTTGAGAAATGATTTGGAAAAGGCTGTAATAAAATGGGCATAACTTTGTCTAGAAAATTCATAATTAAATTCTGTAAATTGTGTTAGAACCCAAATTAATTGGGTGTTATAGAAATGTGAAGTGTCATATTTAATTCCTCCTTAGTTATTTCTGATTGACCAAATGATGGGATGTATTACTGGGTTTGATGTTAATTGGTGTATTCAAATACTAACAACATTGACTTGTTAGGTGGGGAAGCAGCTAATACTACCATACAAAGGAAGTAGTTGGTTTTAATCTTAGCACTAAATCCAAGGTGAGTGACCTTCCTTATGAAATATAAATGCTTATAATTTCATATGGAAATGTGTAGTTAAACACATGTGTGAAAATATTTATGGGAGTAATGTTGTATGTATGAAACATATGCATATGATTAAAAATGTTAAGCGATGTTATATGATGATATGGACTAGTGAGTCCTTTATCTAATGTTAAGGACTGTGGTGGGTCCTACGGGATGTGGTGGTCCTGTTAATCCAACTTAAAGGTTTGTGTACTCGGGCCTAATAAAGGGATGTGGTGGTCCCTAATAACTGTGTTGGTTAATTGGACTGTGGCGGGTCCAGGCTTGCGAGAGTTTCACAATTCCTGTTGGGTTATAGCATTAGAACAAAATAAAAATGGTTATTCAAATTGGTTATATGTGTGTTATGTGGTCATTCACTAAGCCTTTATAGCTTACACTCATGTAATGTTTTGTTTCAGGTATGCTTATAACTTGGAGTTCATTGCCAAGTTAGGTCCTTAAAACGGGGGAGTGACAGATATTTAGTATGGTTTGAATATCAGAATTTCTTTTGTGTAATTATTAAACTAAGGATCTTGGTTATGTAAAGTTATGTAGTACTTATAAGTTATAAGTAAGGGCAGTTATGTTTTCATCTACACATACCTTTGGAAAAAAAAAATCTTATGCTATTTTCCTCAGAGATTTAAATTAAAGCATTGTTTAAGGCAATTTATCTCTAATAAAAAGGATGAGTTTAACTTAATTAATTAGGGGCGCGACATTAAGACTAAAAGAGCATGCAATGCCTATATATAAAATTGGCAAACCAAGGATAATGATGAGAATGCGGATTCTATGGATTTATTTGTCTCATAAACCAAACACACACAAATTTAAATTTTAACAAATTTTATCTTGATTTAATTTAGTATTCATTCAATACGAGGTATGAATCCAAATACCAAACCAAATAAGTAGAAGAAGAAAATCGAGAAAAAAATCCTTTTCGGGTAAAATCTTTATTTTCCAGCACTGTATCAGATTTGGCAGACACTAGATGACTTATAGACTATTTAGCTCACTAACAATAATGTTCAGTTCTTCAAGTCTTATACATATATGGCACACTCCAGCACCGTCCACAAGAAGCAGTCTTCCCTTGGTGTCCATCGATATCCTTCTTCTTTAGCAATAGAACCTCGGCTCCATAAATCAGTAGTAGACATGAACTCTACAAGGGTTCTTCAACTTCGAATAAATTTATCTTGATTTAAAAAAGTGATCTTTAAAGTTTCAATGGATTTGGATGAAAATTTGATAGAGTTTGATCACTAAACGACCTCTAAAATGGCTTAGAAAATAGTCTAATCTGGTATCTCTATTTATAGGGGAAGTTTGATATAAAGAGATAGGCATTAGAGATTTGGATAATATTTGTTTAAGAAATAAAAAGTCGCGCGCTCGTTCGAAAAACCCGTACCTCATTCGAACGATGTACCATTTTTTGTTTGAATATGTTTCCAACGAAACTTTTAATGACATTATAAACCCTATCAAAAGGCGTTTCTTTAGATCTTGTTCGAATGTGGGAAATGTGTTCAAAAAATGTACCCAATCATGTTTGAATGACATCCAACAAAACTTTGAACGATATTCCAGAACTGACCAAAAAGCGCCTCCCAGATTTTGTTCGAACGAAGGAATCTCATTCTAACGACACTTCGTAAACTTGTTCAAACCACATGTTAATCTCGTTCTAACGAGTTAGCGAGATTTTAATTTTTTTAAAATCAGTTTAAACATTTTGAATTTTTTTAAAGCAAACTCTTTTTGTTTTAAAAAATCCACTAAATAAATAAAGACTTTACCATAACTCTTCATAACTCTTCTGAATGTTGTTGTGAGGAACGATCTTCAATCTTCCAAATGCCATCAACTTCTTTTCTTTGAATACGTGAAAATAGTCATGAAGGTGTATTGGGGTGTAACGGGAAAAGCCAAATAAAAACTAAATTGAGTAATTATAAAACACGCTCTAACAAATCTCTCCCTTTGTCTATTTCGATCCAAATCACCAACTGAAGCTAAATTGGCCCCTAAGACTAATACAACTAATGTCATCCCAAATTAAGAGATGAAAATGCATAAATGTATAAGTCTTCAATAGAAAAGTCTTCATCTTGTGCGATCTAAGAAATCATCATCAAAGAGGAGTGACCTACACACATGTGACAAATAAAATGCCGTAACGCATACGAGTTTTAAATAAAAATAAATAAAACTCACCCTCAATTTGTTCTCTCCCTTTTTATCCATAATAGACAAGTGAGTAGAATCTAATCACGAATAATAACCATCACATGAAGAAGTAAAGATGTCATCACAAAGATAATCAATAAAATACATGTAATGATAATCCAAAAGGTATAATGTGTTACCCTTACAAACAACTATTTTTGAAAATTTTAATTTTTCCAAGTATAACAAGTATATAAAAAAAAATACAAATATGTAAAAACACACACAATCACCATAAAATAACACTAAATTATTCGAATCGTGAAAACGGAATGAAATTGTGTGAATATTTTGTGTCACCCCGCCCAAATAAATATCGGGTGATCAGTCCTATATCAAATTTAAAACAGAAATCTCAGGGGTTCATTCTTAACATCACTGTCGAAAACTTTTTAAAACTTTACTAACCACCTAGTATTCAAAAATACTGATGTCAAATTTTATCTTTTTATTAAAGAATTAAATATGCATGCTAAATAACAAATAAACTATACATCCAAACCATGAGTCTAAAACAGTACTAAATGAATAAATGACCCGCCGAATAAATAATCGGCTCAACATCCCAATATAATAATCCAATAAATGAATACATAAACCAAATACTGAAAACATGCCCTAAATGAATCTACAACTGAGATAAGAATCCTACTCTAGGAATAAAGAAATGATACGTCTAAATCAAGTTCTGCAACCATCCACAATGTTGCAGTTGCGTAACCCTAGAATAGATAAGTCAACTATGGCATCCCTGTGGCTGGACACCTGTTAATATACATAGACAAGAGAGAAGAAGTACAAGAAACGGGTCAGATCATGCTATATAAAAATGTTTAGCAAGCATTTTATTGCAATAAATGAAATGCGTAATATATAATGTTCATAATTGCTTTTACGGTCGCACTCTCTAGAGGACAATCTCACTCTCTTCTATAGTGAACACCTATCGCATTCATTTATTATGCCTAGTCGTTTCTATATCCAACTAATCCATAACATCTACATAACTAGCTCGCTAATCCTCCCGTCACAAGTTAAGCATACTTTTATGATTAGAATTACGTATGTAAATTCTCAGCTTTACGAATATTTTAAAATATTACCTCAATACTGTCAATGCTTAGTTACATACTCTCTCTCTCTCTCTCTCTCTCTATATATATATATATATATGATATTAGTTCAACCCAGTGTTATTACTACCTATGTTCACTCTAGAATACCCGTATCACCCATACGATACGATATCAAAATAGTTTGTACCGAAAAGTTAAGTCCATTCATCATTTGTATAGTTAATCCTTTTCTCACTAAGATTATTTTACTTATCATGAGATTCACCTCTACTATTTACACACAGCAAAATTGTTTACCGGTGTATATATTTAATCACTCAACACACACACACACACACACACACACACACATATATATATATATATATATTCTAATCCCGCACCCCTAGGTTAAGACCTCTTGACGCAATGTATACTCTGTTATCATGTTCCGGTGCATTACTCATTGCATGGAGGACTACTATTCATTTAAGATTTTATTATTATTCCTGTCTACTTAATTCACACAGTAGATATCAGCACAAGTACATGTATATATATAGGCACACTATTTTATATAAATATACTATACTGTACCCCGAGACAAAGCTGCGGTGCCTGCATACTCTGCTATCATGTCCCATTGCATCACTCATTGCATAAAGGACTATAGGTTCAATTTCTCGCAAACCATCAAACAAATAACACATATTTGATAACATAGTTCCAACCCGATGGGCTACGCACATGCCTACGCACCCATACGATCATCATCACTGTCGTTCTCACAGATAGTCCGTACCTAGGTTCTATGCTCTAGTGGTACAATTCAATATCCCACCCGAAGGATCCTCAAGGCATGATTGTCCACAGCGTGCAACCTCCACTCGATATCAAGCAGCATAGGTATGTCATACACATAATAAAATAATCAAATAGGTATTCACGCACCCTATTAAAACCTTAGCTAATTACACAACCTTTCATTGTTTTAGGTATTCACACAACCTATCATCATTTTTTTATTGGATTATGTATTTCCATATTTATATATAATTCAACACACACACACACACACACACACACACACACACACACATATATATATATATATATATAATATATATATATATCCCAATTATTATCAAGTTCGTTCGTACTAGATACGTTCCAATACCAAAATAGCTACACCCCGCTATTTATTATAATTCATAGGATGGTATATTTCACCTCACATATACCCTATTAAGTTCATATTAATCTCACAAAGGTCCAAAAAAATTTTGGTTCCCATTTCGGAAAAAATTCGTCTCTAAGTAAAACTCCAAGGGCATTTTAGAGATTTCACACCTTATGTATAAATAAAAATTTCTATATGTAAGTGTACTAATCTCCGTTAGCTACGCGTGGCCACAAATGGCACGTAAATTCGAATTCATATGACAAAGCCATGCTCATTCAAAGTTATGCTAAAAATCAAATAACTCGTTCCGTCTTCAAGGGTATTTTAGATCTTTCAATTTTTGCGTCGAATTAAAAACATTCCTATGACAGTGTAATACTCTTCGCTATCTATGTGTGGCTGCAAACGGCACACTAATTTGAGTCCGTATGCAAAAGTTAGGGCATTATAAAGATTCACCTAAAAGAATATTTAAAAAAAAAAACCTTTCTTAAAAATTTGCCCCACATTCTGCCCAGATTAATAAATAGCAGTTTTGAGGCATTTTGGAGCAGTTTTGGAGGACGCACGTGAGAGAACAAAATGTAAAAAACGTAATTTTTATAGGAAAGCGTGAACAAAATCACTATTAAAGCTCCGAAACCTACGATTATGCCCAGATCGTTTACCCCCCAAAACCTCCCAAGATTCATCCTAAATCCACTCAAACTTCCTCATTAATAATTTCTTCCAACAATATCACTAATGGAGATTCAAAAGCCAAGATCTAATCATGTTATTCACTTCTCAAATTAAGTTATAATCTCACCATTAACCCAATTTCTCATAAAATTAAAAATCCCCCATTAATGGTTACTCTTCATCTTCTTCACCATAAACCCAAAAAATTCAATTCAAATTCCTACTTCCAAATTTCCAGAATTAATTGATATAATTACAAATATTTACATCATTAACTACAACTCAAATTAAAGCAAGAAAACACTTGCCTTGGTGGATTAAATCCGACGATCCCATGTCAAAATTCTTGCCGGATTGCTCTTGTCATCATTCTTTCCTTCTTCTTCTTTCTCCTTTCTCTCCTCTCTCAACCCTTTGTGTTTTGGAATGACTCATGGCTTCCCAATACACTTAAACCTAGGTTAAAATTCCTCAATACCTTAATTAAGCATATTGGCCAGTTAAAAATGACTTAAATGCCCCGTATGGGCTCGATCATGTCTAAAAACGTCCCGAGACCCGTTTATTACCCTCGGGTACTCTTCTCCAACTATATCGACCCTTTTGGAGTCAACCGTGCACTCAGAATTGTCATCCGCGACACTTTATAAAAAAATTCCCATTTCAACCTCAAAATGTGACACATGTGAAAAAATTGAAATAATCCGAATTAATTTAAATTTCTAAATCCCCAAACATAAATGAAAGTTCTAAATCTCCAATTTCAATAATTTCTCCAATTTAAATAAATTAAATCACCAAATTAAATAAATTTCAAATCACTAATTTAATTAATTTATATATCCTAAAAAATTCAGGGTATTACATACTCCCCCCTTACAGAGGAATTTCGTCCTCGAAATTCGGGTAAGACTAATACTTAAAGCTTTGGATGTATTCTCTTACACATCCCTCATTTTCCACACAATCTACATTGTTATGATGTTCTCGTTATACTTCTCCTAATGATACCCTTTAGCCTAATGGTCCCTATACTACCGTTCAATCATGTGGCCAATTTTCTTTAGTCATCTCATACTAATCCGTCATATAATTTATCATCTCACATTTTTGCCTACACAACACTTTGAAGCTTCCAATTTCTGACACTATTATGAGCCTTATCAGTGATGGCTACCATACCCCCTTGACTGGGGAAAACTCCAACATCCCCTTGCGATAACTCCCTTATTCGTCTACTCTTTTGGTACTTGTATTTCCACATCTATCAACTGCGGATAATATATAGAAATTTAACCACCTAGGGTGCCCATACACCCTAAATACTGCACGTAACTGCCCAATTCAATTGAACATATTAAACTTGCTCTCACTAAGCCTTTCACATTTGACCATATTATATGGTAAGGTTATACTCAACGACCCTACCAATTACAACTTAATTATCATCGAATTTATCCCACCTATCTACTCATGGTGAGAGTGTTCTACAATGTTTTCTTATATCAACACTATACGACTCTACCGGCCTTAAGTCATAGTATAATTATCAACTCACAGTTATAATTATATAATTGTATAATAACCAAGGTACCAAACCCATGTCCTAATGGCCAAATATTTACGCACTTCTAACGTTGCGCTAAGTTTCATGCATGGGATGTCTCGCAAAGCGAAATCCAAACTTGGAATCCTCCGATACACTACTACCTAGCATTGTCGGTCGTTGAGATCCGTTAAGCCCTCAGTCCATAACACATACTCCTAATTCCCCGTCTCTTAACATAAACGTATACTCGTCCACTCCCATGTTACATAAGACAACATATAATACGAAGCTCTTACGATCACTAGTTTCTTAGGCCTGGAGGATTTCTCAAAAGGAGAAGACATCCTATGAAATTCCTCTATAAAAAATTATAAAGTCTTGATTAAATATTCTACTTGCTCTAAAAAAATCTCAAATTCTATATGATCACGTGTGGGAGCATGTGTAATAACACATGTGGAAGTGCGTGCGAGAACACGTGTGTGAACTCTTATAGGAGCATATTGAGGAACACACATGTGAGAAACTCTCCCCGGTTTAAAATAAAACTCTCTAAGGTGACCTCTTCGTTTTCAATGGGAACAAATATAAATGGGCTTAGGTATACTTTAATCAAAACGCCTAGGACGAGCTCTCCTTGGTAGGTTAGGTCTCCTTTATGGGTTAGGTTGAGGTCAATAAGGATCCATCACAAACTTGAAAATCAGCGCGAATGTGACTTTGAAAGTGGATGCACTATCATAACCTATTCCTTGCCTCTCAACGTTACCTAACGCGGGACTGAGGAGAATCTTTCTAACCTTCTTATATGTGTCCTTTAAATTGATATTAGTATATAGGCTTCAAGTTCTTCACGAGTCTATAATGAAGCTTAAAGATCTCTCGTAAGACTAGCTACAATATTGGTCAAATTGGTCTTCTCCCTACTTACCAAAATCAACTACTCACACAAAGAAACTTTCACTTTCTCGAGATGACTCATGGATGCCTCACACTTTCTCAAAACATTAACCTTTTTATCTAAATCACACCCCTAAGAGATAAATCTTTATTAATCTTGTTCATTTTTAAAGTCTCGGTGTAAAGATCATGAAACATTTTTTGGAGTCCATCTTATCCCTCACTCAAATTCTATTCCTCATTCTCACTCTCTCTAGAATGATTTGAAACACAGTCGAAGCACTCACGTTTAGAAATGTCCTCATCGACGTGAGACAAACTAGAAGTACTCACTTGACTGGCCATAAATTCAAGACACGGTTCATATGGTGATTAATTCTCAAAATCCACCGACTCGATGTCACTATAGCTAAGAGTGGCCTTATGTCCAACTTTCTTTCCCTATCTCTTTAGCCTAGTGGGACACTCATGTGCCCTGCATCTTTTTTCCTCACATTCATAGCATCTCACCTCATCTTTCTCACAAACATTCTTATCCGCATTGCCATTTTTATTTTTCTCAAAAATCTTTCCTTTGAAAGAATTTTCTTTGTTAAATTTGAGATTTTTTTTTGAATTTTTTACAAAAAAGGATAAATCATCATGCTCAAAATCAAATTTAGACTTAGAATCACAAACTTTTTATTCCTTCTTTTTAGACAGAGCTTTCAAAGCAATCCCTATTTTCTTTTTCTTAAAAGTTTTGGGAAACATATCGATATGACAAGTTTAAAGGTCTCTTATGAGTTCTTCTAAACTAAGCGTATCTAAAATTCCCAACTAATTTAATATGGCGACTTTAGAGATAAAACGGGCTGGAAGTGATCTCAAAATCTTTTTAAGTATGCGCATGTTAAGAATTTTCTCACCCAAATTAAAACTAGAATTGACTATGCTTTATAAATGTGCATAAAACTCATCAAACAACTTAGACTCTAGAATGGTAATAGTCTCAAACTGTGTTATAGGGTTTTTAAGCTTAGAGGCTTTCACAGTATTGGTACCCTCATGAGTGAGTTTAAGGATATCCCACGCTTCCTTAGACATGGTGCACATCATGATGCGGCGGACCTCGCATGAGTTAAAATTGCTCCATTTAAATTCATCTTTTGTCTAGACAGTGATAGGTTTTGGACCTATGACATCACCATTGGTCACTGTGGGTGGTCTCCACTCTTTTTCATAAATAAGATAAACTCTTTCATCAATAGATTTTAAGGCAAACCTCATCCTAGCTTACAGTATGCATAATTTAACCCATCAAAAACAGGCAGTCTATTATACAAATTATCCATAAAATCTAAATTTTAAAGGATCACATAAAAACTTAGTGTAATCGGTTCTGATATTAATTTGAGAAAATTAGTGTCCCAAAAAGTTCCATAAATAAATCAGGATCACACGATATTTTAGTACAACTTGATTTGATACCAATTTGAAAAAATTAGTATCCGAAAAAAATTCATAAATAAATAAAGATCACATGATATTTTAGTGCAACCAGCTCTGATACCAATTTGAGAATGCAATTTCTATGAATTTATTCGTATCTTAGGACAAATACACACAAATTCAAAGTTTAATAAATTTTATCTTGGTTTAATCTAGTGTGCATGCAATATGAGGTATGAAGCCAATACCAAACCAAACAAGTAGAAGAAGAAAAGTGAGGAAAAATTCCTTTCGGGCAAAACCTTTATTTTTTAGCACTGTATCAGAATTGACTGACACTAGACGACTTACAAACTACTTAGATTACCAAGTATAATACGCAATTCTTTAAGTCTTCTACAAATATGGCATAGTTCATCACGTTCACATGAAGCAGTCTTCCCTTGGTATCCACAGATCAACCTTCTTCTTCAACAGTAAATCCTTGGCTCCATAAATTAGCAGTAGAGACGAAATCTACAAGGGTTTATCAACTTGGAATAATTTTATCTTGATTTGGAAAAGTGATCTTTAAAGTTACAATGGGTTTGGATGAAATTTAGATAGAGTTTGATCACTAAAAGACCTCTAAAATGACTTAGAAAAACGTCTAATCCCGTACTTTATTTATAGGGAAGTTCATTACAAAGAGATAGCCATTAGAGATTTTGATTAGATTTATTTAAAAAGAAAACAAATTATGCGCTCGTTTGAACGACCTGGTATCTCGTTCAAACGGCATACCTCTTTTCGTTCGAATAAGTTTCCAACGAAACTTCGAATGACATTCTAGATCCTACCAAAAGGTGTTGCTTCAGATCTCGTTCAAATGTGAGAAACTCATTCTAATGATGTACCCAATCTTGTTTGAACGATTTCCAAAAAAACTTCAAATGATATTCCAGAACTGACCAAAAGGAATCTTCCCAGATTTTGTTCGAATGAAGGAGTCTCGTTCCAATGACAATGTGTAAACTCATTGAACGACATGTCAATCTCATTCTAACGAGTTAGCAAGATTTCATTTTTTTAAAAATCAGTTTAAACATTATGAAAACTTTTAAAGCAAACTTTTTCTTTTTTAAAAATAAATAAAGACTTTACCAAAACTCTTTCTAACTCTTCTGAATGTTGTTATAGAGAACGATTTTCAATCTTCCAAATGTCATCAACTTATTGTCTACAAATACGTAGAAGTAGTCATAAAGGTGCATAGGGGATGTAATGGGATAAGCTAAATAAAAACTAAATTGAGAAATTATAAAACTTGATCTTATAAATGAATATCAATCCAAAGTACACATGAAAATACTTTTAATATGCACATGAATATTAAACATATTGATCAATGAAAAGGTAAACTAGATATGACAATCTTAAAAGCATACTTTTGGAAAACGAAAACAATGCATTATAAAAAATGAAATCTTTTTGTATTATTCAAGATATGAAGCAAGAACAATTCAAGAAGATAAAAGATTCACATATGAATTATCAAAGATGATGCAAATGATATATAAACTCATATACAAATCAAAAGCACATAGCTAAGCATAATATATATGAAATGAATTACTAACATACGCTATTGCTAAAATAAACGAGCTCTAGCATTTAGAGGTGGGAGGGACCAATTTAGGAGTCTTTTTACTTTCAATTCTAATTTGATCTAAAGTGTACTTGCTTACTCATACATGGATCACACGAGGAGATTTGGGGTAATATGGGACATGAGAAATATTTTTGTTCACTTTGCCGCTCTTTTCATGGTCCTTTTTCTAAAAAACAATGAGATTCTTCTAAATCCCCATTTTTTCCACGGGTTTGGGTATAAATTTTCTTAAATCAAAAGGCTTTTGAGTGTTTTTGTTCCCTACAAAAGTCTTACCATTCTTACCACAATGCAAAGGTAAGGTTGGTTTAAGTAAAAAGAAAAAACTCCCATAAATGATCAAATTTATGACAATAATCCCATTTAAAGGTTTTAAATCTAGTAATTTGGGTTTTGGACTCTGAAATAACTTTTTTAAAATGTTAAGTTGTAACAAATATCTTTAAGATGACCTATCTTATGACAATAAGAACAAAAATATTTCTTTATATTTTTGTTTCTTAAAAACATGATTTTTGTTGTTAAACTTGGAGTGAACAAAAAAAAATTCTCTTCAAAATGATTGACAACATTTTTCCTATTACTTTAAAATATTAATAGTTCTTTTTCAATTTTTATTTTAATATTTTGGTAATAATATTTTATAAAAATGGTTTCCTTTTTGGAAGTTAAAACTTCAAATTTGTTAGAATCCAACCTCCATTTATCATTTCCTTTTTGAGGTTGGTATAAAAAAATATCTCCAAGTTTTTGCGATCTTGCCTTTAAACCCATTTTTACATTTTTGGCTGAGATCAAGTAGTTTTAAAGAGTTTCAACTTTATTTTTCAAAGCTATTTTGGATCCTTAACAAAAATGAAGATTCTTTTTTATTTTTTCAAGAGATAAAATAAAATATTTTTTCCTCTTAAAATTTTCAAAACGTTCATCTTATTCTTTTGAAACAATTCTCTTATCTTTTAATTATCAAGAAAGTCTAAAAGATCCATAAAAGAGACATAAATGGTTTTAAGTTTTTAAAAGAGGATAGGCCCTTGAGCTTCCAAATCACGTATAAATTCATTTTCATCATCTACAAGTGCTAGATCATTTAAAAACATAAGTTTTTCTTTTCAAGAGTTTTGACCTTTTTCATAAGAGTTTCATTTTTTCTTTAAATTTTTTATTGAATCCAAATCAGCTTTTGAAAACTCTTTCTTGAACAACTTAATCTTCTCATACATGTGAGCTTGGTGAACTTGAAGTTGATCAACAAGTTTTTTTTTAAAAAAATTTATAAGTCATTGTTCTCCCTTTTATAAATTCTTGAAATGGAGGACAACAAAAAATATATTTTTGCAAGTTTTGACGATTCTTTATAGTGTTAATTATATATAGATTCAAGATCAGAAGAGACTTGATCATCAAATTCTTTCTTACTAGATTCATAATCATTTTGGGGGAAATAACGACAAAAAAAATCAGATGGAGAAATAAGTCCGATAAAATTACAATCAATATTACTAATAGGATCATCTTCAAATATATCATATTTATGTTTGGAAAGACGATTATTATTGAAATCGGACAGAGTAACAAGTCCGATAAAATCATGGCTTTTCTCATATGTAATATCTTCAAGACTTTCGATTGAAAATTTCATTTCTACACACACTAGAATTACCTCAAGGTGATTAAACCTATAAAAGTGATGGCTAGCTCTGATACAAGTTAAGATTGTGTGTGGGCTAAATGAAGTTAGATCAAAACTACCCGAATTAAAATTATTACCAAAGTTAAGGTAATATTTTTCGTTAATACAAATTTGAGGTAAATATTGTCCTAGCATCTAAGTGACAAAATTTGATTTAGAAAATGATTTTTTTGTTAACATATGTTCATTAAGCATATAAAGGAATCTAATTTTAGAATAGTAAATTATGCACTTGAGATGAGAATTAATACGAGGGAAAACCCCTTCTGAAAAAAACCTCAGGCTAAACCTATACCTTAAAAATTAATCATAAGGGAGAAGTGACTTAAAATCTTTTCGCATATGCATAACATCCATAACCTCCATAAGGGAGAAGTCACTTCTCCCTTAAGTCAATTCTCCTTTATCTATTTAAGGTTTTTCCCTCCGGTTTATTGCAATGCATAACCTCCATAATCCACTTTTCGCACCTTTTCGTAGGAAGAGCAAGAACATATCGCTCTCAAACACTTTTCATATCACTGGTGTCAACTTAAAATTGAAGAATTTTTTTGTTCTAATATAACTAATGATAAGACACCAATAGCTTCTAACTTCCTAATATGTGAGATTCTTAATAGTTTATGGAAGTGTTTTAAAGTGTTTGGCTAATCAAAATAAACTCACAAGTATTTTTAAGATATCAAAAGTATTTAAAGTCTCTCCAAGAATTTTTTTGGAAAATGTTGTTCAAGTCTCGATAAGAATTAATCAAACTTCAAATGAATTTAAATTAAAATAACAACAAGGAGATATGAAGAACACTCAAAGAAGCTTGAAGAAAAAATGAAGTGATTAGTGATTTTACGCATATGTTTTTCTCTCTTAAAAACTCAATCTTTCATAAAAATAACCTCTAACTTCTTTAAAGAAGAAGAAGACTTTAAGTATCAAACAAGTCGTCAATGAACTTGTGATAAAAAGTTTTCTAAGGATAAGATTATTTTTGTCCACTCAAAAAATTTAAAAAACAAATCCATATAAAAAAAATATTGATTTTGAGTGATTTGAACAAAGTTTGAGGTTAAATAGCGCTAAAAACGGGAGTCAGATTAAATTGTTAATCATCTCCACAACCAAAGAAGGAATGTTTCATGTCAGCTTTCTTCACTGCAGTAAACCGGATAACGCATGTGAGGAGATTTTTCACCATTTGAGTTTTGCACACAATTGCGACTAGTGAAGTTCCACTTCGCTGCAGCGAACCAATACAATTTTTTTTTAGAAGTTTTTAAGATGAAAAATAAGTCTTTTAAATACACAATATTCCTTTTTAAAGTATGTTTAGATAATAAATATTTATGGCATATGTATATGGAAAAACTAAAAAACCACCTCAAACACCCCCCTCTAGTATAACATATTTTCTAATTTATAAAAATCCAATTTTTGTTATGTTAAATCATGGGTGTTATAAGTCATCTAAATCCTTTAAATATATCCTAAAGTAGTCATGATATGAGGTAATTCTTGAATGAAGATGAAGAAGTCCAATCGTAAAATCTTGAACATGAAGCTTTCCAAAACAACCTAGACCATAACTCAAAGAGTTTTAATAACAAAATAAGACAATCCTAAAGCTGAAGGAACTTGTACTCTTACAGATATTCACATGCTTTATTTCATTTACACATATTTAACTGCTTCGTTTCATTTGTACATATTTCCATGCTTCACTTCACTTGTACATATCCATTTGCTTCACATCACTTCTATATTCACATGTTTTATCCCACTTGTATATTAACTCTTTAACACGTACCACTTCTATTAACTTTCTCCTTTTACTTTATGATTAATAGTTGTACATATTTACCTTAGCATACACAAAACGTTGCATAAACATACTAATAAAACTCATGCATTTTTCATACTACCTTACACGAGCATTGAGTTTTAACCCTATATTTTATTGTACCGGGGAGTCTTTTTAAGACGAGTTGCCTATTTTATGGGCACAATAACCTAAGAAATAGGCTTTCTCATTCCATTGGCCAAGTAACCATGACGTATATTAAAATGTACTAGTTGATAAAAATCAAGATGAGAAATATGTAGCAGGAATTCAATTACGTACATCGTGTATATCAAATTATCTCTCAAGCATACAGTCACTAAGAGTTATATAGTGAGGCAATTAACGTACACTCGAATATATAAAATGGATTCAACATATGTACTGATAATTGATTACCCCAGTAGGTTAGAGGTATATCACGGAAGTTATGCCAAAGGAGGGAAATAGTACCACAACCTCCTTACATAGCCCTCATATAAATTTCTGCCTTTAAGGACACAAATTTCCAATTGAGTTCTATGTAGTTTTGGCTCAATTCCAAACAAAAACGTTTGAGTCATAGGATAGAGTTATTGACCATCCATCAAGCCTATAACATGCTAAAGTTGAAGACGTAGATGCCAAGTTCATAAAGCTTCATCAAAATACCGTGTTTATTGTGCCTCGTTTCTACGTCATCAACAATGTTCCGTTTACTCCTAAGGTATGAATGCATTTTAACATATATATAGGAGCTTGGAACATTTTATATTGGATGTATGTTTTTAAACTGTTGTTTATTTTCAGAAAGATTTTATTAAAACTTTAAAATAAAATATATAAAGTTTCTGGGCTAAAATCAAAATTTTCAACTTTCTGAAAGTTCGTTCGAATTGTGATTCGAACAAGTTTGTCGTTCGAACAATAATTTCGTTCGAATGAGTTTGCCAACGAGTTCCCACATTGGCCACTGGAATGTCGTTCGAAGTATCATTCGAACGAAAAATGATGTTCAAACGAGATTTCCAACGAGATTTCTAACGAGTTCACATTGGAACTTCATTAGAAGGCTCGTTCGAACGAGACTTCGTTCGAACGAAAATGTCGTTCGAACGAGTTTTGATGGGAATAGTTAATTGGCAGTTTTGACCAGTTTTTTCCCACTTTCCCACTTATTTTTCCACTAACTTTTTACCTGAATATGTAAGTGCAGGAATCGAGTTTTTTAACTTAACCTTTTCATATCCTACAACCTCCAAGAGAGAGTTTGAGAGAAAAATTCCAAAAGGAAAAAGTTCATTGTTTAAGTGTTGTTGTTTTTTTAAGAAAAATGTTTTAAACACTTGTTTTACACCCAAAGTTTGTTTATCCAAGTTCATCCATATATATTTATACTTGCTTGGAGTTTAGCACCTGTTCTTTTATCTCTACCATTTGAAGATAAGTTTGGGTTTGCTTTTACATCCCACAAAGAAGAAGAAGTTTGCGTTGATTTACCCACTTGGAGAAAGGCTCCTAGTTTGGGTGGCGGTGACCATAAAAAGTCCGATCGGTGGATTCCGAGACCGCGGTGGAGCTCCGTGGTTATTCGCTAGGCAGAGGTGTATACAAGAAGGAGTGTTGGGTCTTGAGAGGGATTGAGTCGAGTGTTGTAAGTCTTACTGTCTTGTATTTGTAAAACCATACTTAGTGGATTTGAGGCTAGGGCCGTTTGAGGTTTTTTCCCATTGTGGATTTTTCCTCGTACGTCGCGGCGTAATGATTCATTGTTTAATTTTATCTTGCTATATCACCTAGAACGCATGCTTAGGTAAAAAGATAAAAATGGATTTAATCACTACTTGTTTAATTTGGTGCAAAATGAAATTGGGTAACGTTTATGTTAATTTAATTCAAGTCATTTAATTTAATTTGTTAAAATTTGGTTTGGCCTAATTTGGGAATATTGAAAATATGACTTAGGCGAATTTCTAGGACTTGAAGTGAATTAATTGTGTTTAAGTGAAATCAAATTGTGTGTGTGTTTCATCATATTTCACTTGGTTTTATTTTAATTAAAATTTGTTGTTTAATTGAACCATCAACGCTTCCGCATCTAAAAAAGAAATTATTTTTTGTCTAGGAAAAGGTTTTAAAATTGGGGGGGACTATCGCCCCTTTCAAAGTGGTATCAGAGCGAAAGCGATAAATTACTTCGTTAAGATCCTTTAATTATTTTTGGCTAAAATGGAATTTTCCCCGTTTTCAAAATTTCCTATTTTCGATGGTTCTAACTACGTGTATTGGAAAGTGCGGATGAAATTGATACTAAAATCTATCGACGAGAGGGTTTGGTTATCCGTAGTTAACGGGTGGTCCCCACCAACTCATTTAGTAGATAATGAACATGTTCCCAAACCTACCGATAAATGGAGTGAGAATGAATTTAAACTTTCAAATTTTAATTTCCGTGGTTTAAATGCGTTGTTTAGCACTGTCACACCGGATGAATTCCGACGTATTATGACGTGTGAGATCGCTAAAGAAGCTTGTGATATTTTACAACTCACCCATGAAGGTACAAGTGTCGTTAAAGCTTCGAAACTCCAAAACCTCACCACTCAATTTGAAACCATCAAAATGAACGAAAAAGAAACTTTTGATGAATTTTATGCTAGACTTTCCGATATTGTTAATTCATCTTTTAACTTGGGAGAGAAGATACTCGACAACCGAGTAGTAAATAAAATTTCAAGGTCCCTACCCGATAGATTTATTCCAAAAGTAATGGTTTTAAATTCTTTACCAACTTTAGCCTCTACAAAATTAGAAGAGCTCGTAGGTGATTTACAAACCTATGAACTGGACATGTTTCCCTCTAAAACTGAAAAGAAAATAGAAAAGGGCGTTGCTTTAAAAGTTCGAAAATAAGAAAAACAAGTAGTAGAGAGTGAAAGTTATACTGACTCGAAAAATATGGCTATGTTTGCTAGAAAGTTTAGAAAATTTCTTAAATTTAACAAAGATAAATTTAAAAATGATTTTAAGAAATTTGAAAAATGTACGCATGTCAAAGCCGAGAAGATCCCTAAAACTATTAATTAGAGCTTAAATAGGGACGAGTCAAATAAGTGTTTTGGTTGTGAATGGTATGGCCATAGGGCAAAAGAGTGTCCCACTCAACTAAGGATAGAGGGTAAGCAACCAATTTCTTTTAATGCAACCCTTAGTGATAGTGATTATGAAGAGGGACCCGATTCCCCCACTAAGCCCAACTTTGTGTCTTTTATGGCTAGTCATGTGAGCGATAGTGATAACTCGTATATTGATGAAACTTTAACACAGGACACTTCCAAGGTCATAGTTTATGATTCCCTTATTTTTGATGGTAGTGAGAGTGAAGAAGAAAGAGAGAGTGAAAATGAAGTAGAGGTTAATGTGAGTGAACTTCAAAATGCTTTTCAAGAACTTTACGAAGAATCTATTAAATTAAAAAGAGCTAATTTGAAGTTAGAAGCTTGTTTAAAAGAACGTGTTAAGGTCGTTGATCATAGTACGTTAGTGGAAGACCATAGGACACGAGAGAGAACTCTTCGAGAGAAGCTTGAATATGTAGAAGGCGAGAGAGATAGCCTTAGAGGTTTAATGGAATCCTTGAAAAAGGAGCTTCTTGAGTTTGAAGAGAGAAATGTTTTATTAGAGTCTAATATTTTATAATTAAAAAATAAATAAAAAGACTCTAGAAAAGTCAAATTTGATTTGGAGTGCCGTTCGGAAAAAACTAGATAAAATTTTCAGAACGGTCCAAATTAAAAATGACACTTGTGGTTTAGGCTTCGATACTTGTAATGAATCTACTCGTAAAGCCAAAACCAATATTTTAAGAGAATAACATAGGAAAGCCTTCAGAGATCAATCCTTAGGTCCCAATTTTTGACGTGTTTTTACTTGTGCACATTGTGGTCGAAACGGTCATCTTAGGAAATTTTGTTTTGATCTTAAACGAGGTCCTAAAAAATCCCTTCGTAAGACAACCGAGGTAGCCAAGATTCCTACACCCCGAGATATTCACTCTTTATTATTTTGAGTTAGGAGATCCGACTTGGTAGCTTTACAAGATAGAGTATTTGATTCTCATTTACTTACACATGCTTCCTCCCTTGCAAAATCTAAAGGTTGAATGTGTTAGTTTTGTGTGCATACTCTAGCTTTTTGTGCTTCATATTATATATCAATGCTAAGTGTATGCATGTTTAATCATTTTCTAGTCTTTGCTTCATGATCAATCACATGCTAGAATAATGATTTTTTTTTTATCTTTTATATTATATTTCCTTCATTTTTGTTTGCATTAAATGAAAAATACAAAAAGATTTTTGTTTATTATTTGGGTTTTTATCTCTTGGTAATTTAAGCTTAATGAAAAATTCAAATGATTTTTGTTTGTCTTTTAAGTATATATTTTTATTTTTGGTTAAAAATTTTAAAAACTCAAAAAGATTTTATTTTGTGTGTATTTTGGTTTTACACACATTTTGTGGCATATGTTTTTGTTTGAATCCTCATTTCGCTTCCATGTGACTAGAACTTTTGGTTAGAATTTTAATCCTTAAAATGTTCTTTATCATGCTTACATGGAGTAGCTTAATTTTGACTTGCTTAATGGATTGACTTTTATATGCCTTTACACACATGCACGAGCTTTTTGATCCTTAACGTCACATGATATATTTGAGCTTTGTGAGGTGTTCTCCTTCCAATCTAGTCATCTACATATTTGTGACCTAGGAGGACTAGTGCATGTCAAAATTCGTTGCACGTGAGATTTGTGAGAAATAAAAATATTATATATAAATGTGCACGGGGAAGGGCTTCGAAAGGATTTATTATCCTTTTTGAATAGTAAGTCACCATTTGCTTGGACCTAAAAGAAATACGTGGTCCAAAGCCCTAAAAGAAAATATGGCATAAAAAGAAAAATAATTTGCCAAGGCCTAATTTGTTTAGTTGATTTATTCATTCAAAAGAAGAATATATATGCTTATTGAGGGAGTTTGGATGATCTATCAACGGTTTGCACAATGTCCGTTTATCCTAGTTGCGCTTTCAATGTCATGACTCTATTGGTTTGTAGAATCATCAATATGCTAGGCTTGTATGCATTGTGTTTGTTTGTTCATTAGTTCACTTTATCTTGTCACATAAAGGCTAAATTCTAGTTGATAAAGTTTTGTAATCAAATGCGAACTACACGAACACATTTAAGTGACTGGATTTTAATTCATTGGTATCTTGTTCACACCCCAACACTTCCATTTCCATGTGACACATTCATGCTATAAGAGTGTGGAAAATCTTATGTTATTTAGTTTTGTGTCATTTTGGCGTTTATATCTATATGTGTGTACTTATTCTTAGCTTGTATCTATCGTGTATACATATATATGATATTTTATTTAAGTCTTTGCCATGTTTAGCTAGTCCATTTATGCTTCAATTCATAATTGGTACCTTATTTGTTGCGTAGTTTGTTTGATATCACATGCTTAGAGTCTTACTTGTCCATTTGGTATCATTTGTTTTCGCATCATAGTTGGTATTCATTTGTATGGATTAGTTATGATTTTGTTGCCTATGTGCTTTAATGTTCTCATCACTTTATGCACTAATGCCTATTTAGCTTGTTATCCCATATTAATTATCCCTTATTTTGTTTAGAGGGTGTATATGCTTTAATTGGGAGAGTTAAGTTAATGTTTGATTCTTTAACCTTTGTCGATTCTTGAACAAAAAGGGGGAGAATGAATAGGGGAGAAATGGTATATAATTCTATTGTTGTCGTACCTTAGTTTAGGGAGATTTATCTTAGGGGGAGACGTCTTTCTAAGTAGGTCATTTGTTTTGATAAAGGGGAGAATTAATTTAAGGGGAGTAATTACTTTAATTGCATTTCATATTTTGATATTCCCTATGCGTTTGATAGTTTTCTTAAGTGTGCAGGAATTATTCTAAGCGGCAACTTTCACGGGCAAAGATTTTGATCCTTGGGTTGTTTGAGTCAAGCATTGTAATTTTATTTTGGGTGGGACATTTTTGTCAGTCTAGTAGAGCTTGACGACCCTTTAGGATTTTTTTTGGTTTTTATCCCGGAGTAGCCAAAGGGGGAGATTTGTAAGGACACAAATTTTCAATTGAGTCCTTTGTAGTTTTGGCTCAATTTCGAACAAAAACATTTGAGTCATAGGATAGAGTTATTGACCATCCTTCAAGCCTATGACATGCTAAAGTTGAACACGTAGCGGCCAAGTTCATAAAGCTTCATCAAAATGCCGTGTTTATTGAGCCTCGTTTCTACATCATCAATAATGTTCCGTTTGCTCCTAAGGTATGAATGCATTTTAACATATATATAGGAGCTTGGAACATTTTATATTGGGTGTATGTTTTTAAACAATTGTTTATTTTCAGAAATATTTTATTAAAACTTTAAAATAAAATATATAAAGTTTCTGGGCTAAAATCAAAATTTTCAACTTTCTGGAAGTTCGTTCGAATTGTCGTTCGAACGAGTTTGTCGTTCGAACAATAATGTCATTCGAACGAGTTTCCCAACGAGTTCCCACATTGGCCACTGAAATGTCGTTCGAAGTATCGTTCAAGCAAAAAATGATGTTCGAACGAGATTTCCAACGAGATTTCTAACGAGTTCACACTGGAACTTCGTTAGAAGGCTCGTTCGAATGCAACTTCGTTCGAACGAAAATATAATTTGAACGAGTTTTGATGGGAAAAGTTAATTGGCAGTTTTGAGCAGTTTTTCCCCACTTTACCACTTCTTTTCCCACTAACTTTTTACCTGAATATGTAAGTGCGGGAACCGAGTTTTTTAACTTAACCTTTTCATATCCTACAACCTCCAAGAGAGAGTTTGAGAGCAAAATTCCAAAAGGAAAAAGTTCATTGTTTAAGTGTTGTTGTTTTTTCAAGAAAAATGTTTTAAACACTTGTTTTACACCCAAAGTTTGTTTATCCAAGTTCATCCATATATATTTATACTTGCTCGGAGTTTGGCATCGGTTCTTTTATCTCTACCGTTTAAAGAGAAGTTTGAGTTTGCTTCTACATCCCATAAAGAAGAAGAAGTTTGCGTTGATTTACCCACTTGGAGAAAGGCTCCTAGTTTGGGTGGCGGTGACCATAAAAAATCCGATCGGTGGATTCCGAGACTGCGGTGGAGCTCCGTGGTTATTCGCTAGGAAGAGGTGTATACAAGAAGAAGCGTCGGGGCTTGGACGGAGTCAAGTTGAGTGTTGTAAGTCTTACTGTCTTGTATTTGTAAAATCATACTTAGTGGATTTGAAACTAGGGTCGTCCTAGATTTTTTCTCGTTGTATATTTTTCCTCGTACATCGCGGTGTAGTGATTCATTGTTTAATTTTATCTTGCTATATCACCTAGAACGCATGCTTAGGTAAAAAGATAAAATTGGGTTTAATCACTACTTGTTTAATTTGGTGCAAAATGAAATTGGGTAACGTTTATGTTGATTTAATTCAAGTCATTTAATTTAATTTGTTAAAATTTGGTTTGGACTAATTTGGGAATATTGAAAATATGACTTGGGCAAATTTCTAGGACTTGAAGTGAATTAATTGTGTTTAAGTGAAATCAAATTGTGTGTGTGTTCCATCATATTTCACTTGGTTTTATTTTAATTAAAATTTGTTGTTTAATTGAACCATCAACGCTTCCGCATATTTAAAAAGGAAATTATCTTTATGTAGTAAAAAAGGTTTTAAAATTGGGGGACTATCGCCACTTTTGACTGCCTTAGGATACTCATATCTAGATTGTCGGTTCTGACGTAAAACTCTGCCACAATTCTGGGTCACCTTACCACTCAATTTTATGGCCTCTTTCCCACTTTTATAATAAGACTCTATCCGTGAGTCTGAAAACAAGTTTAAACTGTGTTTTGGAATACATAATCTCTTTTCTCCCAAACTGGGGTTATGTTCGATATTTCACTTGCACCCTATATGGAACATAATACACGTGGAACCTAATAATAACAACTACATTAAGGAATTTTTTCTCCTTTTCTCGATATTTAAAAAATAACAAAAACATGAAAGAAAATATTTTTTTCCAAAAGTAATAAACAGTCCTCTTCTAAGAATAAACTTCTTCCTCTCATGAGTGATCCCATTCCATTAAGCTTAGCCTAGCGCCATACTGGTTACGACTTACCATCCGATCACCGTATATCTCTCCTTGATGCACACTCTCACCTTCTTCAGAAGAAATAAAAAGTTCATACTATAGATACATCATGGAAAACCCAAATTAGAAATCCAACCTTTAACTAGATTTAATGACCATGTTAGCTCATCTCAATGCAAAGATCGACTTTTTGAAATTAGATGTCACAGAATTTCAAAGGACTACGGTTCAGATCCAAAGTTCTTGATCCTAAATGTTTACCAAATCAGAATGTATCTTTCCCTCCTTTCATGGGTTAAGGAAATCTTGAACCTTTGTCATCTCTTGAATAATATCAACCTATCTTGCGGAATCATGTTTAACCTATTAGAATACCTCAACGTGTTCCACATGCCAATGAGCATCTGCCTTATTATCTTTCTACACCTAATCTTGCTAAACCAGGGGCTAACTTGCTTATGGTCGTTAAAGTGGATCCTAAGGAGGAAGAAATCTTTAAAGTGAAAGAAGACCTCAAGTTACTCTCTCACAAATTTGATCAAGCAAAACTCTCTAAAAAATATGTAGACTACACTCACATGCCCCCTTTGTAACACCTCCCCTGTAGTTTTGATCATACCCGTGTAATTTAGTGATTTATTTGTGACTCAATTGGTCTTTAGACTTTGTAAGATTAATTAATGGTCAAATTTGGGTGATATCATGGCCTCGGTACGGTTAATTAGGTAGAATGACCATACCTGAATTTGGAGGAAATGCCAGGGTCGTTTCGAAGGAAACCCTTTATCAATGAACGAGATTCAAATCTCGTTAGAACAATGCTTCAAATGACCTTAAAAAAAAATCACCTGTTCGTATTTACAACCTCATTCTTGTTAGAACCTCATTCGAACGAGATTAATTTTTGTTCAAATGAAATCCAAATCTCGTTCGAATGAGAAAATGCTTTCAAGATATAGGCCATTGGATTTGACACATGTCAAACTCCTACATAGCATATCAACTCGGGATGAAGCGGGGGACATTTTTGTAATTTAACCCCTAAGAGTTTTTTGTTATTTAAGTGAGGCTTTGACCCATTCTAGGGAATTCTCTCCCCCCTCTCTCTCTCTCTCTCTAAGCTCTTAGCACCTCACCACCACCCTACCACCTTCCATCACCCTAGAAACACCACTCATCGAACCTAAACCACCATACTTTACCCCTTTTGTTTCACCAAATTTAAGCCTATATAACCCATCTACACTATTTATTGGGCAAGACATAAATTTGTGGAGATGTTGTTAGGGATTTTTAGAGAAGAAAATGAAGAAATCATGGAGTTTGAAAGGGATCTTTCGAGCAATCAAGGAAACAAGATTAGTAGAGCTAGGATACCTCTTTAAGGTCACCTTATAAGGTAGAAGGTTGCCATCTTCTTCTACTTCTTATCCACTTTTTTTGGAGCTTCTTTGAGGTGGGAAAAACTCTGCTCTAGGATTTACTGTATTTTGCAATATATGAGTTATATATGTTAGGGTTCA
Source organism: Sambucus nigra (assembly GCA_949130495.1). Taxonomy (NCBI): domain Eukaryota; kingdom Viridiplantae; phylum Streptophyta; class Magnoliopsida; order Dipsacales; family Adoxaceae; genus Sambucus; species Sambucus nigra. The sequence goes on along the minus strand of OX422211.1, from coordinate 70,111,234 downwards.
TAAGAGTATAATCTTTTCATGTTTAGGTAGCCATCACTCATGATTTCTTAATATCTTTGAAGATTTAAGAAATAAGTTTTCAAATGGTTTGAGAAAGGATGATAAATTTCAAGAAAACTTGTGTTTAAAAATTTTATGAAATAAAACACTTTAAAGAAGTATTTACTTTGATAAGATATTTTTAGTATAAATCTTGATGTTTTATGGCAAAGATGAAGATTTTTGAAAAATAGACATTTAAGCATATTTTTGAGTAACAAATGTCTTCTTAGTCTTGATAATCTTAGATTTACAAGTGCTAGGAAATTTCGTGTGATAATCACGTGTAAAACTCATTTTTATTGAGTTCTAGACTTAAAATCCATCTTCTCATGTGTATAAACTTGTAGTAAGTTATTGACGAGCATATGAACATGTTTAAGAAGGATTAAAATGGGTTTTAACTTGAAATAAAAAAAAATTCAGCCCGAAAAATGTGTTATGAAATATGGACAAAATGATTAATGTATATTCTCAAGAATACACTCGATGTTAAGGGAAAATGGGCATTTTGTAGTGGAAATGGCCTTTAAATGTCAAAGTGTTTTCTTTGTTAAAGAACATAATGAAATTAAGAGAATTATAGCATTGTCATGTGTTACCCCCACAAAGTGACTAAATGTGTTAATCAAGTGTTAACAAGTTAAGAATATTCAAGAAGTTAAGTTAATGACTTAACAATGTTTTGGGAAATAACACTTGTAAGAATGGACAAATTGCAAGTTTGACAATAAAAGGGAAAAATTGTAATTTTATGTAAAGTGGAATATTTTTATGAAATAAAATATTGAAAAAGGTGTTACACAAGATAGCCCTAAATGGGAGTTATTTTCAGAATGAAATCAATAAAAATGTGTAAAGGACATGAAATTTTGATTTTCCAAAGTGTAACACAAATGTGGGGTATAGTCCTCAGGGTTTTGGCTTCGATCGCTAAAAGTGGACATGAAAAAGTGTTAAAACACATGATAAAAGGACTCAGATGTGACTGGGAATAATTAAGAAGGCCCTGGAGCCCTAGGGTGAAAGATCCAAAATCACTTGCCAGATCATATGGTGGCGTCGCCGGCGGTATGGATCCTATTAAATTACGCGGTTATTTGGTGAATTTTGAGAAAAATATGATGAGTGAGAGCGGAACATGCTAAAAATATTATTTGTACTAGAAAATGAGAACATACAACCTTTGTAAAATAAAATTGATAAATATTCCTATTTGATGGGGGTAATTTGGACAAGAATTATGAAAATGATTAAGTCCAAATGAAGCGTGAGTTAATGATACAAGTGAAGTGGTTAATGTCTAATCAAGTAACCAAAGGTGTTTTTAAACCATAATTAACTCAAGTTAGTGTTGTAAACGGTTTCAAAAAGGAAAACAAGTGTTTTTTAACCTCGATTATGCGTGCGTTGAAAGGTGGTTTTCAAGAAAAATACTAGAGTGGATTTGGTGTGAGTAAAATGAGGAATTTCGGTAAATGAAGTTTTTTTACTAAACAAACGCTATTTTTTAAGTATTTAACCAGATGCATTAAATTGGGAAATAAATGTTAATCAAGAAGAAAGGGTTAAAAAGGGGTCTTTTGTAAGATTAAATATACACACACACACACACACACACACACACACACACACACACACACACACACACACACACACACACACGACATTGGCATGCGCACGTAGGTGTACGTTATAAAGTCTCTTTTCTACCGTTCTGTTCCATGTTGCATTATTGTATTATTCGCTAGGCATTCTCATCATTCCCTTTCTTTGCTATGGTAATTTGTACATGATTCCGTATTTTGAGAGCGTTACACGGGTAAGTATTCTTTATTTTACGTTAGATGCTTTGTATTTTTGGATTCCAAGGACACTTCCCATGGGTCCCACACATGCTTGATGTAAATTGTAATCTCATGCTAAATAAGAAAAATGTTAGTTAAATACAACTAGACTAGTAATATTATTTAAGTTTCCTCATTTTACTTCACATATAATGTTCAATTCGGACCTGGTTGATCCACGAGTAACCCATAAAACGGGTTGGGGGAATTACACCCTTTCCCGAAGCTCGTCTTCCTAAGAGATTTAAGATGTCAAATATTGAGAAATTTGGAGGAAGTGGACCTCCCAAAGTGCATTTGCACAATTATATTGAACCATTAGATTGCTAGGCGCTACTGAAGAAATTACGTCTCAGATGTTTCAACTGACCCTAAAAAAAATTCCGTACGTTAGCTCTTATCCGTAGATAAATCCCTCGTCTGAAGTTCGAAAGATGTCACCCGAGAATTCATGGCTAAGTATATGTATAATGGTGAACCAAAGGTAACTGGTTATGACCTCGAGTTGCTCAAGAAAGACCCGAGAGGGTCTTTGAATAACTTTGTAATAAGATGGAGAGAGAAAGCTACAACTATGACTAGTCGTTTGTTAGATAAAGAAAATGTTAATATTTTAAAAAGAACTTATTTCCACACACCAAGAATATATGGTAGTCAATAATATCCTCACTTTAGAGCTTTTCGAGTAGACGGGGTAGAAATTGTAGAGAACACTTGCTGTCAACGTTTAAAAATAGTATCGAAAACAAATAAGTCAACAAGTCAGTTCACTCCCCAAAAGTTTTAGAAGCCAGTTTCCAATATCAACAATATATCATCTAACCCAGAAACTTCATGGGCACTAGAAGACCATTTCACTCCCATCAGAAGAGATTACACTGAGATCCACGCTCCCCTCCCCAACGTTTATCAATAACTTCTCCTTTTCAACCTCATAAAACCTTTGGGACCTTGTCCACTACCCAAACCACTTATTTAGTATTATAAACATGACGCTCTATATGACTACCACCAATATGCCGATCATACCGCTTATCAATATCACCACCTCAAGATTGTCATGTAAGGGCTAATGAACAAAGTCATCATTTCCCCACAACCATACGAAAGACAAACACCACCCAAAAGCCTTTATCTTCACATTAACCTAATGTAAATGCGATACTAATTGATGAAATTCAAACTTTAACCACTCAACAAAGATCAAGACCACAAATAACCTCATCTTACCAACTTCCTCAAACAATTTTTTAGCTCCCTTACAAATATTACTAAATAACATTCTCCATCCAAAAACCTCTTCTAATTGGGTCCCCGCTCTGATGACTCGATCTTGTATAGTAGTCCTCACCAAGTCTGAAACATTAAGCATGAACCTACCAACCGTTATGGAACATTAAAAATAATTTGGAGTGGAATTTCTATCTGACCTAACCCTCGAGGAGGAAGATTATGGAAGAATAATCAACCTATACATGGAGTCTTTCAAGTGGGGATCATAAATCCAATGACTAGTTTGTATGTTTAAATGAGTTCAATTTAGATAACATCGTCCAAATTTCTATAGAAGAAAGTCTTAAGAAGGGAATGATTTATGAAACCTCTTATCAACTTGTCTCTATGAGGCTTAGATGGTATTTAGTCCTATATCAGAACCACTTATCCTCGGCATGGGAAAACCTATATCTTGAGGTCCTTGAGGTTGTAAAATACATAAAATTTTCAAGTAATAACAAAATACACACTGTTAGGTGGAACGAAAACTCCGACCACTAAAAAAAACAGATGATGAATCCAATAGTGAAACTACGAACACTGTCGCCTTCTTTTATGGGATGATTTCTTTTAAAATACTATTGTACTAAATCAATGAGGTTTCTGGTACCATGGAGGTCGATGAAGAAAATATATTACTCTTATACCCATCGTTAGTGAATCACATGACTTACTTAATCCGTGATTACAAGGACCCAATGCCCATTACAGACAATGCACCCATAAACAAGAGAAAGAAAGTTATTAAAGAATTATCAATGCTAGAAATGATAGTAAAGGAAAGAAAGATCTTAAAGAAATTTAAGAAAACCCAAACGAACATTACCCTGTTGGAATATTTATGTGCTCACAAATTCACATGAATTCCATCATCAAGTTTCTCACACTGTCCCAAGTTCCTCCTATTACATCTCCCCACAAGGCCATTCATATAGTTGGTACCTTGATTGCTAAAAATATCATTACCTTTGATGATGAAGAGATACACAATTTTGGTCATGGTCATAATTACACCCTCAGTATTTTAGTTGATGTCTTATAGAAGTGTCCTTTTAGTGCTAGTTGAAAAAGATAGAGTGGTTCAATTATATGAAGAAATCATAGATTAAGTCACACACATACAAGTCAAACTCTATTTAGTCCCATTTTTATATTGATTAATTAGGTGAACCTATCATGAAAGATCTATGAATCTAAATCAAAGCAAACAAACCATAAATCAGAAGGCAGGAGTTGAGGAAAAATCCTTTTTGGGAAAAACCTATATTTTAGCACTAATATAACTAGGTATTACATAAACGATGCGGAAAGACTTATAAAACTTAGACTTCACTAAGTGAAGCAATTGTGTCTTTAATCCTTACTATCAACAAACAACAATGAAAATCCAATAACACTCCACGACAAGCTCTACTTGCCTCGGTGTCCACTGACCAGTCTAAAAAAACTGTTCTTATCTTTTGCAATGGAGAATTAACACCACAAGGGTATGCATAGTATATGTGTTCTTCTAAGGTTTGATAAAATGCTCAACAAAACATCTAAGGGGTTTGGATTGAAAAGAAAAAGTGTTTTAAAACAAACTGGGGTTTGAAGACCTTTTGGATATGTATGGGGAAGGTTTTTTTTTGGCCAAAAGTCCTATATAAAACTGATCATAAGATCCCTTTATAAAGAAAACACAACTTTTGAGTTGGAAATTTTTTTGAGGACTCTCGTTCGAATAAAAAAAGGACTTAGTTTGAAAGAAAATGCTAACTCATTTGAACCAAAATAAAACCCATTCAAATGAACAACCAACCTCTTTCGAACCAGCTTCGAACAACTTTGAATGACATTTGTTCTTTTAACAGAAAAATCTCGTTTGATGTTTATTTGAAGTTCGTTTGAATGAACTGCAAAATTTGTTCGAACGAAGACTTAAAGTCATTCGAATGGCTTAAAAAAATTAAAAAAGTTTTTCTTTTAAAATCTTTTAAAATCATTCCTCAAACATTTTACAAAAATAACCCCTGAATAAAATGTTTACACATAATCAAAACCATATACCTTCTCCGATGATTGAAATGTCGATCTTAACTCCTTAGATTTTTTTATTATTGCATTCGATCATTAACTTGTTTTCACTTGAAGCTCTTGAGAATGCTCTTGATGGTGAAGTGTAATGGAATATTCCAAATTTAAAAATACGACGAGCAATTCTAAATCTTAATCTTACACTAATCGATAGTGGTTCCACCCTCAGTGTATATCCCCTTAGAACACTCTGATTTTTGGGGCTGTAAGTAAGTGATGTCACCCTGATATCAGTTGTCGTGCATGCTTATGACAATACCTATTGGAAAGTCACGGGGTCACTACTTCTCAAACTCAGGGTTATCCCAATGTGTACTCAGGTTGATTTTTTAATTATTTGACATTCTGGCCTATTTTAACCTATATCTTGGTCATTTGAGGTGGAATAGTAGCCGAGGTGTTGCTTACTCCCTCCACCAAAAGCTTAAGTTATTTTCAGACAAGCAGCTCATCACAATCATTAAAGATGATGATAACTTTAATGGTATCGACACTAGTGATACAATCTTAAAGATTCGACACAACACTAATGACATGCTTATCTATGAATTTAAGGTTGATACACAACCTCTCATAGTAGGCAACGGTTTCAAGGAAAGGGTACTCGCATGTGAATGTTAACATGACTTAAATGTTCAAGAAGATGCATTTCGTACCTGGAATGGGGAAAATGCCTTATGGATTGGGGTGTTAGCCTTCACCAGTAAAACTTTTAGCTATCCTCCAGTCGTACAAAAATAGGATATTAAAGATAAAGGAAGTCATTTTTAGAGATTCCATCAATGTTTGTTTCATGGTGCAGGAAAAAATTTCCCTTACTCCAATTTCCTTGAGCCATGGTATGATTAAACTGAGAAGAAGATAGAGCTAGGAATTAAAAAATTCTTTGAAGATAAGATCACTTAGACCAAAGGGACTAAGAAAAAAGCGAAATCGTTAAACATAAATTCCTATGACTCATCCTGTTCTTATAGTGACATACTAAGAGAACTACCAACGAAGTGTCTTTTGGCCTTGCTGAATTGGGAATGGATATTTTCATGATCCACGATGAAATCAAAAGATCATATATGATTAGAAAGATCATGTCTACTTATAAGCCTCCGTGTAACTAGTGGAACATCTCAACTGGTTCGACCTTACCAACCAAGATTCATATTACTTACCAAGTTGAGATTAAACCCATTTTTAGACTTGTTGTTTCCAACTTTGATATAAACAAGACCTCCCTTGTAGAGGTTCTCATTGTTGTTTTTCCTAATGATGATGTTATTTAAAAAAATATGGATTTTGGATATATCATTCTTCCTTATATTAATCAAATAATTCAATAGACGTTCGTTTAATTTTTTATTAAAGGAAATAATCGTTCCCACAGACGATGTGAAACTGATGGGTGCTTGAAATATTTTGAAGACATCATCCCCAATAGATGATCCTCACAGGACCTTAGACCGATTAGTGAGGATGTGTGTCAAAATGAGAGAAAAGGATACAAAGTGGTTTAGAACCTAAACTGAGAGTCTTATACGTCCACTATGAATGGTGTTTCTTTGTATACCAGGTTATAAATGGTAGCATTACAATCTAAAAACCTCTTGGGATTTGGACAAGCTTGTATGAAGTTTATGAGGCTTTTATTATAAGGCAAAGAACCTCTCAGGAGTAAGTAATGGACTCCTTAAGGGATTTATTATCTTAGTTTAATACTCTATAGAGAATACAAATGTGAGTAGTTAGAAGTGGTCCATTCCTTCTCGTAAATCTTGCTAATAGTGGGTTAGCCAATGTTGAGTGATAAACATGTAAAACGTGTCTACGTGATAATTGATTAAATTCACAAATTTCTAAATTGGCAAACTTATTTAATTAGAGTCTATCTTTAAACCAACACAATTCAGCCCCTAAACATGAAACTATGTGTGTGCATGTGTCAAACCATAAATAGATAAATCATGCGACACAAAATTAAGGAAAAATCCCCGAAGGGCAAAACCTTTTATTTCTAGAACTTTGAAGAATTCACAAGACCATTGACTAACATAAAACATGATAATCGCCCACAAGTGTAATGCGCGGTGTCTTCGTCAAACCTCCAAAGCAACGGCTAGAAATATGCAGTGGTTCACGCGTAGCTGTACCACAAGGACCGTAGCCCAAAACACTCCGTAGAGACTCCCTCCACAATAGCACGCAACTCTCTGGTTGTAGAGTTCTCCCCACAAAGGTAAACAATAAAAAAAGTTGCGTTCTTGAATACCAAAACAATTCACTAAAGCATATGGGAGTTTTGTGAATTGTAAACAAAAAAGGATTAAACCCTAAAAGAAGAAGTAAAAAAGGATTCTGCTTTCGCAGTTTTCAGTTCTATAAAACGCTGGGACTTCTTAATGAAGACGAAACCATTTAATGAGTATTTATAATAAAAATGTACTGCCTCGGTATTAGAGCTCGTTCGAACGAGATCATCATGTCGCTCGAACGAAAGACAACTTTCGCTAGAACGAGATTGCGCGACATGCCTATCTCACGCGAACGACACTGCTATATCGTTTGAACGACTGTTGGGTCAAAAAATTATTATTTTAATGTCCGCTCTAATACTTAGAAAAATAGTCATTCTCAAATTTAGACAAAAACGTCCGCTCCGACACTTAGAAAATATTTTGTAAAAATACCCCAAAAGCTCTAAGTGAAAGGTTACGGTATTTAATACAAAACCTTACCAACGTAAACTTCGCGGAGTCTTTTTGATGAAGAACTTGATTAATTCGGATCGGTCTTGATGTAGATGGCTCTTGAATTCTTTTCGACGGTGTAACGGTATATGACATAATAAATGTATAACGGACTTATAAAAATATGTCCTTAGAAATCTCCCCCTATGTCTATGCTGGTACATACATACAAATATCTGAATTATCAAAAACCAAAATGCCATAAAAATCTACCCTCCCATGAATAAATTTCCAAGTTCTCAAACTGTTCTTCAAAAATCTTCGTCAACTCTCAAAGCTTTTCTCATCAGGGTGTACAAAATAATGATCTTCAATCTTTGTACGTACACACATGAGATAAAGCAAAAACCTTCGTGACGTATCGAGTTTAAAATGATATAAGAGTAAATCATTAGTAAATCAAATCTCCCCCATAATGCAAAAACTCCCCCATAACATGATAATTCTTTCTCCCCCTTTTTATGATGTCCCCAAATAGACAGATAAGAAGAAACTATCAAAACATGGAGTTTCACGATAACAATGCATAGCAAAAAGTATCAAACTACGTCTCAGAAAAGTCTGAGAAAATAGAGAGGAGAGAGAAGAGAGAAGTTAGAGAGAGAAACCAAACCCTAGTTAGAAACCCTAACTTCGTCCAAATACCTCTCAAGCCCAAACTACTTACCTCTTCAGAAAAACCACCATAACCAAATAAACACCATCCTTAGTGTTTTCCTGGGTTTATGAGAGTTCTGGTTAAGAGATCTTGGGTTGCTGAAATCCTTGTGTTCACATATCTTATTTCCAACTTAGACATAGACTCAGATCTTGTTTCTCTTTCAATAGAAATCATAGATCTGAAGTTTTTCATGTCACAGCACACTTAGTTGCATTTATTTCTCATCTTGAGAATTTCGTTGTTGATTGTTTTCTGTTAAAATATTTTCTTACTTCAGAATCAACAATAAGATGTTTTTCTATTTCTGTTTTTACAAAACCTAACCTGACCTAGTGGGATTCGCACTTGGAGGGTTCTAAATCCACATAATATTTTCAAAAGTGATTGAGAAAGGTCTTGACCGATTTCTTAAGCAAGATCTCCGTGGAATCTGGGTTATTTTGAAAGGTCAAAAAGGTTCTTGGTTTTGTAAGAAAGAAAAATAACAAATACACTGCATATAGACTTTATATGTGATTTGTTAGGATCGTCTGTAACTAATAAGTGTGTGTGTGTGCATGCATGTGTTTTAGAACACCATTCACAAACATCTTCACACTACAAACACTCAAAGTGTTGGCTATAAGATTTGGTGAATAATAAGTCGACGTAAAGTGCTGGAACAAAGAAGAGTTGACAAACTGAGACAACTACATCAACAAACAAGATCTGCAGAAAAGTTAAGGACGCCAGAGGGTACAATCCTGAACTTGTATAGATTTGTTTTGTGTGCATGTTAGTTAAATAGGCTGTAACTCATATATTTGTTTTAGTGATTGTCTTTGTTTTACTCCGTAGAGGGAGTCGTGGATGTTTCCTCAAGGTTGAGGTTTTACCACGTTAAAAATCCTGAGTATCAATATTTCTATATCTTCTCATCCCATTCTGTTTGTGTGCTGAGTTTAAAACATTTTAAACTGTTTACTAAAACTTGTTATCAAATCTTGTCCTAATCTCGTACATACTTTTGTTAACACATCTTGTGTTCAAAATCATTTTTGATTTAAGTAAAGAGTTTCTTCAACAAACTTTCGGAGTTGCTTAAATAGTTTATTTTCATAAACGGCTTTGGCAACGCTATTTCAAAATCTATCCCAGTTGGAGCCATATCATCGGCCCCTCCTCGGTTTTAGTGGCGAGAAAGTTTTTCCACTTGGGACGATCAAGTTGGATATGTTCATCGGTACATGGCCTGCTTGTCGAACAGAAAGAGTGCGCTTTTTCGTGATGGATAAAAATGTCCAATTAGCTTATAATATCATCATGGGAAGGGTAGGTTTGAAAAAGTTCAAGGCAGTACCATCTACGGTACCCAACCAACTTTGGAGTAGGAGTGGTGAAGGGCGACCAAAAAGTAGCTCGACAATGCTACTATTCATCTTCCGAGCAAGAAGAGCATGAAGAATCCAGGAAGAAGACTACTACTTATCAGGTAAATGAGATAGAAGACGCAGAGATTGAGACTTTAGACCCAAGAGATGAGTCTCAGCTCGTTAAGGGTCAAGTCATGGAGGCTACTGAAAATATCATTCTAGACGACGAGCATCCAGAACGAACAACTCAAATTGGTGCTTCACTAGATGTGTCAATAAAACAAGAGCAAATAGCGTTTCTAAAGAGCAGAAAACAAACTTTTGCATGGAGCCACGAGGACATGCCAGGTATAGACCCAACTTTCCTATGTCACGTGCTTAATGTAAATAAGGAGATTAAGCCAGTAAAATAAAGAAGAAGAGTGTTCAGCCCCGAAAAGAACCAAGATATACAAGAAGAAGTCGAGAAGCTCCAAAAAGCCTGTTTTTATTGAGGATGTCAAATATCCTGATTGGCTAGCTAATGTGGTGATGGTGAAGAAGAATAACAACAAGTGGAGGATGTGCGTGGACTTCACTGATCTCAAAAAGGCATGCCCAACTGGTGGATGCTACCTCGGAGCAAGAACTATTAAGTTTCATGGATGCTTATTCTGGTTATAACCAGATCAAAATAAAACCTGAAGACAGGGAGAGTACCTCTTTTATCACTCCGAGAGGAACTTATTGTTATAATGTTATGCCTTTTGTAATTAGAAATGCAGGTGCAACCTATCAGCGGTTGATGAACAAGGTGTTTGCAGAACAAATCAGTCATAATATAGAGGTTTATGTTGATGATATCTTGACGAAGAGCAAGAAAGCTGTTGATCATCTGATTGACCTAGGCCAAACCTTTGATCAATTAGATAAATATCAAATGAAGTTGAACCCTACCAAGTGCATATTCGGAGTACGAGAAGGCATGTTTCTCAGGTATATTGTCAATCAACGAGGTATTGAAGAAAACCCTGAAAAGATCAAGGCTATATTGAGGCTACGATCTCCAACGACGAAGAAGGAAGTGCAAAGTCTCACAGGGCGAGTCGCATCACTTAATAGATTTGTGTCACGAGCAACTGATAGATGTCTCTCATTCTTCAAAACACTCCAAAAAATGTTTGAATGGAATGATGAATGTGAGAAGGCCTTTCAAGAATTGAAGAAATACCTAGGATTACCTCCATTGTTGTCCAGACCAGTGATGGGAGAAAGACTATACTTGTATCTAACAGTTTCAGAAAACACAGTGAGCTCGGTGTTGATAAGAGTGGAGGATGGAGTGCAAAAACCAATCTACTACACTAGCAAGACCTTCCGAGGAGCAGAGATCAGATATCCAAGACTGGAAAAGTTGGCACTAGCATTGATCGAAGCGAGTAGAAGAATGAGGCCATATTTCCAAGCTCATACCATAGTCGTGTATACTGATATGCCGCTAAGGCAAGCTCTTCATAAACTAGAAAAATCAGGGAGATTGATGTACTGGGCAGTAGAACTTGGTGAATATGACATAATTTATGAGCCTAGGTCATCACTCAAAGGGCAAGCAGTGGCAGATTTTATTGCAGAATTCACCTATCCAGACACCTCCGCAGTGCAGAAGTTGAATACCGACCAGCCTATGGATGTTATAGGATCATCAAATTTAAATCCCAACCAACTTAAGTCGGTGGACGAGTAAGAGAAGATGGTCGATGAGCAGCAAGAACTTCTAGAGGAGGATATGAGGAAGCATCAAATATTCCACCGAGGAACCCTGTCTGACCAAGAGTTTGATAATGATATACCAGTGTGGAATTTATATGTAGATAGCTTTTCTTGCACTACGGGCAGTGGAGCAGGAGTTATTTTAAACAACCCCGATGAGATTGATGTGGAGTATGCTTTGTGTTTTCAATTTAAGGCTTCAAATACCGAGGCTGAATATGAAGCTATGATCGTGGGTCTCAGTCTAGCCAGAACTATGAAAGCAGAGCAAGTCGTTGCGTTCAGTGACTCACAGTTGATTGTAAACCAAATGTTAGGAGTGTATGCAGCAAAAGGAGAATTAATGATCCAATATCATGCGAAAGCAATGGAGATTGTATCAAGCTTTAGTGCATCACAGTTGATTAGAATACCAAGATTGGAGAATGCAAGAGCAGATGCCTTAGCTCGGTTAGCCTCAGCCACACGCACCGAGATACGAAGAACAATCTCGATAGAAATCTTGGCTAATCGGAGCATTGACAAAGATCTAACGATGAACTTTATTGCCCTTGATTTAGGACCATCTTAGATGGATCCCATCAGGGCCTATATCGAAGAGGGGGCTTTACAAACTGATAAAATTGTAGCCAAGGAACTAAAGTTTAAAGCTGCTCGTTATGTATTAACTAATGGCATTTTATATAGACGAGGAGTGATAGAAGGTTTGCAAAGATGTGTCCACCCCTCCGAGGTGAAAAATTTGATTAAAGAGGTCCATGAAGGGTCTTGTGGAGCCTATGTAGCAGGTCGAACACTCTTGTAAAGAATGATAATGCAAGGGTATTACTGGCCAACGATGAGAGCTGATTGTGTAGCTTATGCCAAGAAATGTGACAAATGTCAACATTTCTCTTCTATCCGAAGAACTCCCCATGTATTATTAACACCCATTACTTCCCCTTGGCCATTTGCCATGTGGGGAATAGACTTGGTCAAGCCACTTCCAACGACTAGGGGAAGATTTAAATATCTTGTGGTCGCGGTGGATTACTTTACTAAATGGGTGGAAGCTGAGCCTCTTATTGATATGACGTATGACAAGGTGTATCAATTTATTTGGAAGAATATCATTTGTAGATATGGTCTTCCCCATGCATTCGTCACAGATTATGGAATTCAGTTCGACAATGAGGAGTTTGCTGCATATTTTCATCAGTCAAACATATTGAAGACCCATTTTTCACCAGGCCATCCCCAGAGCAATGGACAAACTGAGGTAACGAAAATAACGTTACTGAACGATTTGAAAAAATGATTGAATGATGCGAAGGCAAATTGGATTAACGAACTACATTCTGTGTTATGGGCTTATCGTACTACACCACGAGCAGCAACAGGAGAATCTCCATACATGCTGGCATTTGGAAGCGAAGCTGTTATACCTGCCGAGTTGGGTCTCCCCACACACAGCGTGCTGAATTTTAAATCTCCTATCAGTGACTTGATGAGGCGATTAGATCTTGATATGATCGAAGAATTTAGAGAAGAAGCAGCAATCAGGAATTCTGCATACCAACAACGAACATCTCTGTTTTACAACAAGAGGGTAAAGAAGTGTGATTTGAAGGAAGTAGACTAGGTGCTAAAGAAAGTAATTCAAAAGCACAATAAACTGGAAGCTAACTGGCATGGATCATACAGAGTAACATAAGTTGTTCGTTCAGGAACCTACAGGATTGAAACCTTGGAGGGAGAAGAATTTAGGAATGCATGGAATGCAGAGCATCTACGCAAATATTATCAGCAGTTGGGATTTCTATGTAAATGCAATTTTCTTCAGGATGAATAAAGTGTTGAATGTTTTACCCTGTTCTCTCTTTTTGTTGAAATTTTTTCGGAGTATTAGTGCTACACACTATGCATCACGATCAGAATAAATATATTCCAACTCCGGTTGGTCGGGAACCAATCTCTTCCAACTCCGGTTGGTCGAGAATCAATTACCTCCAACTCCGGTTGGTCGGGAATCAATCTCTTCCAACTCCAGTTGGTCGGGAATCAATTACCTCCAACTCCAGTTGGTCGGCAAATAAATCTCTTCCAACTTCGGTTGGTCGAGAATCAATTACCGCCAACTCCGGTTGGTCGGCAAAAAAATCTCTTCCAACTCCGATTGGTCAGGAATCAATCTCTTCCAACTCCGATTGGTCGGGAATTAATTACCTCCAAATCCGGTTGGTCGACAAATAAATCTCTTCCAACTCTGGTTGGTCGGGAATGTAACACCCCTCCTAATTAAATATCGGGTGGCCAGTCCCATACAAAATTAAAACAGAATATATAGTTAGCTCATTCTTAGCATCACTGTCGAAAATATTTACAACTCACCCAATACCCAATTAAGCTGGTGTTAAAAACTTTTCAAATTTTAATTTAACAAAATCCATTTCCAGTTTAAGAATAACACAACACATTTTATTCTACAACACTGATAACCCATTAGATAACACAAAATAATTTGAATGCAATTGGAATAAACATTCCCAAATAATATTAATCCATTACAGTAATGCCAACAATATCAAATGTAATAAAATGACACGAATACCATAGTATTTGACCCCAATAGAAGAAGATAACTGAATCCTTTGGGCGACATGCCCTACTAAGAGAATACTGTGAATCAAATGAAGATAGGCGTCTAAGCAAAACTCCATAAATCCATAGCCTGTCATAATCCGCTAAGGTTGGCGTCCTTGTTGCTGGACACCTGATATAGAAGATACAATAGAAAAGAAAATATGCAAGGAAACGGGTCAGAGCCCGATTGTGAAAATGATTTTTAAAACAACAAGTATTTAACAAGTGCAATAAATCTTTTATTATGTAAATGTTAGACCCAACTCTCACTTTCCATTCTCACCTCTCAACTAGAGTGCACACTTAACGTTTCCTATTAACCTCCTAGTTAATGGTTCCTCTTTTCTAGTCTCCATATTATAATTCCACCCCAATATCATAATCCCCATATGTCCCATACCATACGTCACATTATTATTCATTTACATTTCTCATCGTTTCTCATTAATGTGAATCATTTCTCATTAATATGAATTAAGTTTTTCAATAAACAATCATTAACTTAATTCAATTATCTTTCTTTATTCACCGTTATCTACAATTATCACCGTAGATAGATTTAACCATAATAAATATCCATTCATTCATTTAATCCATTATATATATATATATATTCATATATAATACGGCACCCCGAGTCACAACTGCGGTGCAATGCATTACTCTGCTATCATGTCCCATCATCGCTGGTCGGTGAATAATGGACAAAAGGTTCGGTAAGGATTCCTTGAACCATAAACAATAACATAATCATTGGAGGCGAACATAGTTCTCATACCCATGGGTCACGCACATACCTACGTACCCATAGTCTGCGGACTTATCAACTCCCCGATAAGTCTTTCATAGACCTATGTTCTCGAGCGACAAATCAAAGATCTCATGGATTCATCAGGATATGACTGCCCTCATACGCAAACCTCCCACCGATAGCAAGTAAGCTAGGTATGTCATACACACAAATCATCAATCAATCAAATAGGCATTGTCATACCTATAATATAATATCAATAAGGTAATATCACTACCCTAAGATAATTCCCATACGTAGCATTATACCTCTTTTAAATTCCACGTATTAAAATAACATATTCTTTACTTCATAATTTAATTATCCTCGCATCCTATAATATCTCTCCACTCCTGACGTCGTTAAGGTTCATGCGCGGAGCATCTCGCAAAGAGAAATCCAAACAAGGAACCCCTCCAATACACAACTACTTAACTTTGTCGATCGAGGAGGTTCGTCAACTTCAAATATGCGATCAGTATAACCTCATCCCCTCTTTCAACCAAATGTGTTCTAAACTCCCATCTCTATCCAGGAGCCATACCACTACGCTCTTGTACTACACTCAGCCCTTGCGAAATAAATAATGAGCTTAAACTCAGTCCTTGATGTTTAAATTATAACCCTAAGGCTACCCAAGTGTTATATTAAATCTCCCCTACTTGAACTATCCTTAATCCTCATACAAACAGATTAGAATCCAACACATGAATCTAGCAACCGAAATCTCTTTAACTTTAATTATCATAATTCTAATCAATTAAATCCCAATCAAATTAATTCAAATCTTAACTAGGGCTTACTGATCTTCTCTAAGTCCCATAATATCCAATTAATAATCACCGAAGATCTACAAAAGTTTTGGGATAAGAACCAACATTAAAAAGAAACAACATCATGAATTCTCATATTTTAAATACTCAGAAAAATCAGATCTAAAAATTATTCAAAACATCAATCCGACTTCAGATTTGGATTCTACACGAAAAATTGAGTCAGGTATGTGTTTTGAGTTTTTCTTAAATCTCATCCAAATGCACTCAAAAAGAAGATCTAAACCTTCCAAATTGGCTCTTCTCATTCCACTCGTTTTTGCCTCTTTTTCCAGAAAATTATCAACATATTATCTTCAAGAACACTAAATTATTTTCAGAATTTCTTCCACAGATTGAGGAATATTTATTGGATTACTAACTACCTACAACATGAGTTTAATTCTTATATATTTTTAGATTCTAAAAATCCATTAACAACTATATCCTTTCATCTTCCAAGCATGAAAATCATCTCTTTTTATAACTATCCTAACATGGACAATATACGAACTTAAATTGCAAATATCAAACACTTGCCTCTAATGAAGATCTGACCCTTTGGAGTTGAATAACACAGGTGGTGATGGTGGTGGTGACCTTTGACCTTTGGTTCTCCTCCTTCCCAAGCAAACTTCTTTTTCTTTCCAAGCAACCTTCCACTCTCTCTAAGAAGATGACTTTTAAATTTTGTATAGAAGAGATGAAATGAACCTACATACACTAATCTCCAAATACTTATAATAAGACAAAACTCGAAATCACTATTCATCCCCCTTGTAAAAATAACCAAAATGCCCTTTTGGGTTGTCTTTTCATTTCCAAATGACCCGAGACTCAAAATTAACATCCAAATAGACTTTTCTGACTATTTCGGACCTTCCGGACGCAACGACGCAGTCGAAATAACTATAAGGTCGATAGAAAATAAATTTCCTTTTTAATTTAATAAATTAGTCCCGACACGTCCCATACCGCGTCTGACTAAAAATTCAAATTACCGAATTTATATCATACCGTCATATCAATGACATCACATTCATATATTACCTAAATATCTTTAAGTAATATTCAGAATCATCCATTTTAATATCCACAATTCGGATAAAACCCAAATGAATTAATTTATAATAAGATCCAATTAATCCATTAATTTAAAATATAACCCATTTTAAAAGTCATTAAAATTACGGGGTATTACATACTTCCCCCCTTATAACAGAATTTCGTCCCGAAATTCAGAAAAATGAACCATACTGATAAGGTCAACTCCGAGTATAAATCTCACATCGCAAGAAATCTAAGTAGTACCGCCCATACAATACATTAACGAAAATCCCCATCGATGTTACACTAAGTCTCACCATATAGTTCCAACTGAATCAAATTTAAATTATACCCAATCTTCCCTATACCGTCCTCGTGACAAAGTTTGGGAAAAATGATCCTCACTTATTAAACAAATAAATCCTGAAGTCACAACTACTTACTGTTACACAATTTTGAAAACTACTACAATCCAATCATCCAGGGCGCCCATACACCCTATCGTACAACTTTCATTATAATAGCAAAGGTTATAAACTCATATCCTAAAGACCTATCTTATTTCGACTCCCAACGGTTATTAGTTTCATGCGTGGGGTGTCTCGCAAGCGAAATCCAAACAAGGAACCCCCCCGATACACTACTACCTAAAGTAGTTGGTCATCGAAACTCCTCAGGTCTTTAGTCAATAGTTTATAACCTCTCTACAGGTTTTATTAATTCGAATAAAGTCTACTCATCTACTCTCTTATAAAAGACAAGATTCTAGCTATAGTAGTAGTATATACGCTCTCCTATACCACAAGTCAATGCATGCCGATAGTCATATCATGCTCGGACATGCCCAAAGTAAGTAATTCCGCGATAAAAATCAAACCCACGTGATGACATGAAAATATAGGTATCCTACACCCGTCGGTGAGTCAACGTAAATAACAGTGCTATTGTCAAAGTTTAGCAACCCATTTTCCCATATGATATTAATCGCTACAAAAATCAATATACGCCTTATAATTCCTTAGATAGAGAACATACCCTCATTCGTGGGTGGTGGTTGTTGAATCCCACTATTATAACTTTGCTCCGATAAGTCAAGAAAAATTTTACCCTAAATTTTCAATTCTAGTTAACCACACTCCACTATATGCCCAAGCCTTTGAATATATTGCCTTCGTTAGGTAACAAACACAATTCCCGCATTTCAAGAACTTCTACTGATGACTCTCCTCAATTTTTTTTTCCATAATAGGGGTGACCTCGACTATGGTCATCATACTCGAACATACTTCATAATCTCCTAAGTACGATCTCCGCTATTCATCCAATGGCCCTCATCTGCCATACTTCTTTGTTCGATCACTCCCGAACGTAAATAAGATTCACTGATATATACGGAATCTTACCAAAGATATCAACAACCCTAAACATAGGGCTCTATATCAAAGAACGCTAAGCTAAAAACATAGTAAGCCGTACAGATCCAAAGGGACACTAGAACCTGATGCTATGATACCACCTGTAACACCCCGCCTAATTAAATACCGGGTGGCCAGTCCCATACCAAATTAAAATAGAATATACAGTTGGCTCATTCTTAGCATCACTGTCGAAAACATTTACAACTCACCCAATACCTAATTAAGCTGGTGTTAAAAACTTTTCAAATTTTAATTTAACAAAATCCATTTCCAGTTTAAGAATAACACAACACATTTTATTCTACAACACTGATAACCCATTAGATAACACAAAATAATTTGAATGCAACTGTGACAACCCTGCTTTTTATATCTAATTCGGTTAGCTACGCCCAATTAAATTAAAGCGGAGCGTCAATATGTTGGCATTAGAAACATAATTTAAATAAACGCAGTAAAGTAAATATGTACACTCCCATACGTGTAACCAAGTCACATCATAGTAAGTATAGGATCCACAAGTAATAGCAGTACTGAATATAAAATGCCCAAACATACGGGCCCAAAGATAAATTAGGTAAAGAGTGTAATATAAACCTCTCAACACTATCAAATCCCTAACAATGGGAAATCTCTGATACCACACTCTAAGGAAGAGTGACAAAATAGGATATGGACCAGCGTCCACCACTACAAGATCCTAAGAATAGATGCGAGGTCATCCAGCTCCACGATCTACTGTCCAACGGGGCGAGGACCTGTATAATACATACATAGGAGAGGAGAAAGAAGCAAGATAGACGAACGTCAAAGCAAGAAAACAAGCTATAAGATTATAAGATGTACTTATAATGAAAGCACACAAGTCATTACTCGTCTCCAGTAATTAAATTGTTCAATTACCCAACCAATGTTCCTATGTCGGGACTACCCAATCCAAACTAGAGTAACGTGTAGTCTCATATCGTATCTTAATTAATCATTATTAGTCTCATTTCAGTATTTGACGTATAAAAATATTTCATTCAAGTATAATATCAAATGCATTGATTCGAGATATTATTTTAAGACACAAACATAATATCTCATACAAGTCATATCGGGTCACTATCGTTACCCGGGGAAAAAAGTCGTAACACTAGGCCTACACACGAATATTTCCCAATATTACGTGGCAAGGGCAATCATACTAAGTCCTAAATCACATGGCGTTTCAAGGTCTTTCTATCTGACCCGCATTACAACCATGTGTCCGGTTTCGGTGGTTTATCTCCGACACGGCACTCGAGCGGAACCTAACCGGATCAATCACAAATAATCGCTTTCAACATGTGCCTACATCGACCGGAGGACTAGTCTAGTGTATACTCGACAATATACATGTAAAGCAATTTCACACTTATGTATATATACAATCGTGTCAAGTCTCTAACTCGAGTTATACAATAGTCATTATTTATAATATAACATAATTTACATCATTAATTTACTAATTCAACACCAAATCATTTCAAGGTTATATATCCCTAATAACCTTAAGTGTGTGATCAAGTTAGGATATTAGGCACAACACCATAATTATCTTACTAACAACATGAAAAATATTATCACTCTGATTTCAACAACATGCTGCCCAGAATTTAAAATGCAGATTCAAGGCTCTTCCAATCCGTTTTTGGGAAAACTTAAAACTACAAAGTTGTTCGGAACGTGATTTTCTATAAGGATACGCGAGCACACTACCATAGCCGGCCTAAAACAGACCCGAAACTAACATATAATATTCGCCCCTGTTTTCGACAACATTCTGCCCAGAATTTTAAAACGCCGATTTGAGGCTTTTTCGATCCGTTTTTGGGAAAACTTAAAACTACAAAGTTGTTCGGAACGTGATTTTCTATAAGGACCCGCGAGCACGCTACCGTAGGCTGCTTAAAACAGACCCGAAATTAACATATACAGTTTGGACCTGTTCACGATAACTTTCTGCGCAGAATTTTAAAACGCATATTCGAGGATTTTTCGATCCGTTTTTGGAAAAACTTAAAACTACAAAGTTGTCCAGAATATGATTTTCTACCGGGCATCGGGGACGAAATATAAATTCTCGAAATTAAAATAGCTCAAAACAATTTTTAATAAGACGATTTACTCAATTTCATAGACTTCTCAAATTCAAGAGTTTGTTCAACAATTCAATCCCTATAATGATGTTATCACATTTTAATCTATATGGAGGATGATCCTAATACATTGCATATCATTTTTAACATTAATTTCATATTAATTTAGGGATCCAAATACATGTTCATGTGAAATTTCATTATAGATACAAAATATACACATATAGGTTATTAACTTGCCTTGGATTGTATGGAGAAATTGAAATCCTCTTGAAATCTTCTTGAAATCCTCTTAGCTTCTTCTCTTCTTACTCTCTCTCTCTACCAAACCCTAGCCTCCATTTCAAATGAAAGAATGAAGACTTCTTCTCTTCCTTTCTATTTATACCTAGGGTTTGTTTATTTACAAAAATGCCATTGCGCCAAATTTAACCCTCTAGATCCTTTTACGCGTTAATTCGCTTCTAATATTTAAGTCGCACATTCGTATCTCAATTAATTCATTTTAAATTTTCATTTCCAAACATTTCGAATATATATACTGCCATAATTATTTTTCTTCAATTAGTTCAATTTTAATTCAATAAAAAAAATGCGGGGTATTACAGCAATTGGAATAAACATTCCCAAATAATATTAATCCATTACAGTAATCCCAACAATATCAAATGTATTAAAATGACACGAATACCATAGTATTTGACCCCGATAGAAGAAGATAACTGAATCCTTTGGGCGACATGCCCTACTAAGAGAATACTGTGAATCAAATGAAGATAGGCGTCTAAGCAAAACTCCATAAATCCATAGCCTGTCATAATCCGCTAAGGTTGGCGTCCCTGTTGCTGGACACCTGATATAGAAGATACAATAGAAAAGAAAATATGCAAGGAAACGGGTCAGAGCCCGATTGTGAAAATGATTTTTAAAACAGCAAGTATTTAACAAGTGCAATAAATATTTTATTATGTACATGTTAGACCCAACTCTCACTTGCCATTCTCACCTCTCAACTAGAGTGCACACTTAACGTTTCCTATTAACCTCCTAGTTAATGGTTCCTCTTTTCTAGTCTTCATATTATAATTCCATCCCAATATCATAATCCCCATATGTCCCATACCATACGTCACATTATTATTCATTTACATTTCTCATCGTTTCTTATTAACGTGAATCATTTCTAATTAATATGAATTAAGTTTTTCAATAAACATTCATTAACATAATTCAATTATCTTTCTCTATTCACCGTTATCTACAATTATCACCGTATATAGATTTAACCATAATAAATATCCATTCATTCATTTAATCCATTATATATATATATATATATATATATATATATATATATATATATATATATATATATATATATATATATATATATATATATATATATATATTCATATATAATACGGCACCCCGAGTCATAGCTGCGTGCAATGCATTACTCTGCTATCATATCCCATGATCGCTGGTCGCCGAATAATGGACAAAAGGTTCGATAAGGATTCCTCGAACCATAAACAATAACACAATCATTGGAGGCGAACATAGTTCTCATACCCATGGGTCACGCACATACCTACGTACCCATAGTCAGCGGACTTATTAACTCCCCGATAAGTCTTTCATAGACCTATGTTCTCGAGCGATAAATCAAAGATCCCATGGATTCATCAGGATATGACTGCTCTCACGCGCAAAACTCCCACCGATAGCAAGTAAGCTAGGTATGTCATACACACAAATCATCAATCAATCAAATAGGCATTATCATACCTATAATATAATATCAATAAGGTAATATCACTACCCAAAGATAATTTCCATACGTAGCATTATATCTTTTTTAAATTCCACGTATTAAAATATCATATCTTTACTTCATAATTTAATTATCCTCGCATCCTATAACATCTCTCCACTCCCGACGTCGTTAAGGTTCATGCGCGGAGCGTCTCGCAAAGCGAAATCCAAACAAGGAACCCCTCCAATACACTACTACTTAACTTTGTCGATCGAGGAGGTTCGTCAACTTCAAATATGCGATCGGAATAACCTCATCCCCTCTTTCAACCAAATGTGTTCTAAACTCCCATCTCTATCCAGGAGCCATACCACTATGCTCTTGTACTACACTCAGCCCTTGCGAAATCAATAATGAGCTTAAACTCAGTCCTTGATGTTTAAATTGTAACCCTAAGGCTACCCAGGTGTTATATTAAATCTCCCATTCTTGAACTATCCTTAATCCTCATACAAACAAATTAGAATCCAACACATGAATCTAGCAACCGAAATCTCTTTAACTTTAATTATCATAATTCTAATCAATTAAATCCCAATCAAATTAGTTCAAATCTTAACTAGGGCTTAATGATATTCTCTAAGTCCCACAATATCCAATTAATAATCACCGAAGATCTACAAAAGTTTTGGGATAAGAACCAACATTAAAAAGAAACAACATCATGAATTCTCATATTTTAAATACTCAAAAAAATTAGATCCAAAAATTATTCAAAACATCAATCCGACTTCATATTTGGATTCTACACGAAAAATTGAGTCAGGTATGTGTTTTGATTTTTTCTTAAATCTCATCCAAATGCACTCAAAAAGAAGATCTAAACCTTCCAAATTGGCTCTTCTCATTCCACTCGTTTTTGCCTCTTTTTCCAGAAAATTATCAACATATTATCTTCAAGAACACTAAATTATTTTCAGAATTTCTTCCACAGATTGATGAATATTTATTGGATTACTAACTACCTAGAACATGAGTTTAATTCCTATATATTTTTAGATTCCAAAAATCCATTAACAACTATATCCTTTCATCTTCCAAGCATGAAAATCATCTCTTTTTATAACTATCCTAACATGGACAATATACGAACTTAAATTGTAAATATCAAACACTTGCCTCTAATGAAGATCTGACCCTTTGGAGTTGAATAACACAGGTGGTGATGGTGGTGGTGACCTTTGACCTTTGGTTCTCCTCCTTCCCAAGCAAACCTTTATTTCTTTCCAAGCAACCTTCCACTCTCTCTAAGAAGATGACTTTTCAATTTTGTATAGAAGAGACGAAATGAACCTACATACACTAATCTCCAAATACTTATAATAAGACAAAACCCGAAATCACTATTCACCCCCCTTGTAAAAATAACCAAAATGCCCTTTTGGGTTGTCTTTTCATTTCCAAATGACCCGAGACTCAAAATTAACATCCAAATAGACTTTTCTGACTATTTCGAACCTTCCGGACGCAAAGACGCAGTCGAAATGACTATAAGGTTGATAGAAAATAAATTTCCTTTTTAATTTAATAAATTAGTCCCGACACGTCCCATACCGCGTTTGACTAAAAATTCAAATTACCGAATTTATATCATACCGTCATATCAATGACATCACATTCATATATTACCTAAATATCTTTAAGTAATATTCAGAACCATCCATTTTAATATCCACAATTCGGATAAAACCCAAATAAATTAATTTATAATAAGATCCAATTAATCCATTAATTTAAAATATAACCCATTTTAAAAGTCATTAAAATTACGGGGTATTACAGGGAATCAATCTCTTCCAACTCCGGTTGGTCGGGAATCAATTACCTCCAACTCCGGTTGGTCGGCAAATAATTATCTTCCAACTCCGATTGGTCGGGAATCAATCTCTTCCAACTCCGGATGGTTGGGAATCGATTACCTTCAACTCCGGTTGGTCAAAAAATCAATTTCTTCCAACTCCGGTTGGTCGGGAACCAATCTCTTCCAACCCCGGTTGGTTAAACTAAGCAGAATCATGGGATGTAAGTTATTTCATTGCTTAGGATCAAAGAGTGGTAAGTCACTATAATCAAAAAATAAAAAACGGAATGGACATATCAAAATGTGCATATATTCACAAACAAAGGCATTCTGCAAAAAAAACTTAGAAGAAAATAAAATAGCGAAAGACTAAAACTTTTCATTCAAATCAAGAAGAATTACAAAGGATGTGAAAAATGTATTTCATTACATAAAAAATCCTATTCTATTGGTTTTATACCTTCTGCCTTTGATACAAGATCCACCCTAGCAGGAGGATCATCAAGACTATAAGGGGAATTTATGAAGTTCAGATCTCAAAGCATCCTGACATTCATTACAGATGGCCGATCAAGCAAGTGCTCCGGGCGAGATATCTCGAAATTAAAATGAAGGCCGTAGTCACCGAGATAATTGGAGATTAAGCACTGAGGAATTTCCCGAGCAGGAATCCAACTCCTATCAAGCTTGAAAGGAGGCACGGGAAAATCGAGCAATCCAGGGTCATAATAATCCCATAGATAATGGCCCTGCTCCAACTTTAACACGCCCAATGCATTCAACCATCCTTGCTTGTACCCCTCGTTATTTGATTGGTGGATCCGATCGTCAAGATGGTAGAAGGCTTCATTGTAACCAGCCATCCAAAACTCTCTAGGCTATTTATGGAATTGGTAAGTTAACCTCTCCAGTTGTTCGTGAAGATTCTTCACCAGAATTTCTTTATTTTCCAAGGCAGAGCTTTGTGTGGAAAGTTGCTCGTAGAGGTTCAGAATCTTATTGGACATCTCTGCTAAGGCTTGATTCTTCGCCATCAACTGGAATGCCTGATTCTCCAAGGCTGATTGGGTCCTCGCCTCTTCAATTGAAATCCGAGCAGCTCTTCCTCGTCCTCGAAAAGAAGATCTTGCTCGTCCACGAGTAGACGGGGAGGGTCCAACCCTTTTTAGAGTTTCTAACTCATATCTAAAGTTGGCATTCTCTACCTCCAAGAAAGAGAAACCTTCGTCATTGACAGGGACCAAGGCTCCCGAGGAAGATACTGCAGATTTTAGTTGGGATATCTCTTCTTGCAAAATATTATTTTCCCGTTCCAACAGTTTAGCGATCTTCCTGTGCTCTTCAACCTCAAGTTTCAGAATGCTCTCTTTCTTCTCATAAGCAGCAATAAACTTATCATATCCTTTGTCAGCATTTAGTTGCTGATATTTTTTCTCATACCCTTGATGAAAAAGGGTAAAAGGCTCCTTATATTATTATTGAAGTTCCTCGATGGTACCCTGAAGATCTTCAATCATCTCATAATATGACACATTATTGGCAACTGCACGATCGAGCAAGCTCTTCAGATATTGGTAGACTTCGACTACTCGTTCAGAAGTATCTGGACCAAGGATGTCAATGATTTAAGCTTCATTTAGATCTGCATGACCAGCTTTGAAGTAGTCATTTCATTTTTTCATCAATTTTTTGTCATTAGCTGATAATAGCTCCATCCTGGCCATAAACTAACAAAGAAAAGCCATAAACAGGATCAATAATGATAAAGACAGGGCAAGAAGAAGAGAGTCAATACGAACAACCAAAAGTTCGAATTTTTATTCATCAAAAAATAAATACAAAGCTCCAGGTTACATTAAAAAAGAACTAACAAAAACCCGAGCAACTTTACAACTTCTCCTTGTGTTTTACTACTTCCTCGAAAGGCTGGGATGAGGAGGTTGGTTGCTCAGAAGATAGTGGCAGCTGCTTGACTGAAGTACTGGTAGGCTGAAGCTGCTCATAGAAAGTCTGAACAACTGGAACAGGAGGAACTTGGTCTCCAATCATCATGGAAGATTCCTCTGAGGCAGCTTCATCCTCTTCTTCTTCCCCGGGAGATTGAGGAGGGCCATGAGTGTGTTACCGGAACAATTCTGAATTCTCAGCAATCTTCATCTCTTTCAAGGCAGTAACCCATCCATCCCTGAAGTACTTGAGGCTGGCATACTCCATTTGCGAGGTCATGGTAGCCAGGCCCTTGTTCCAGCCTTTATCCCA
This sequence comes from Sambucus nigra, assembly GCA_949130495.1. Classification (NCBI taxonomy): domain Eukaryota; kingdom Viridiplantae; phylum Streptophyta; class Magnoliopsida; order Dipsacales; family Adoxaceae; genus Sambucus; species Sambucus nigra. Next base: position 70,084,809 of record OX422211.1, on the reverse strand, counting down.
ACCCTCACTGAATGATTTCTTAACAGCCTTTTTCCTTTTTCTTTCTCCGAGGAGGTCCTTTCCCTGAGGAGCTCCTTGACAACTTTTAACTTCCCTTCCACCTCCACTTTCTGACGTTCAACATCCTGAAGTCTAACAACTTCCTCTCCAGACACTTTGAGCTTAGCTTCCAACTCCCTGTTGCTCTGCTCAAAGACCTTATTACTCTGCTCGGAATCTTTCAATTTTTTCTCCAACCCTGTGGAGGCCTCTACAGCCCGATCTCTCTCCTGCTCGATGGACTTGTGTTTCTTAACCCAAGCCACTTTATCTTCTTCATACTTTTGACGAGAGTCCTTTAAGGACTGAGATAGACCAACAAAAGCTTCCTCTACACCTCCCGAGGATATTGAAGCTTTAATAGCCTCATCTTTCTTCAGAATGTTGTTAAAACATGTTACCAACTGAAGAAAGAAATAATTTTTGAGTCAATACAGGGTCATAGCAGTAAAAAGTGAAAAATTAAGCCAATAATACTTACTGAGGCAATATGTTGAGCAGGCAATGAAGTGTCTTCAATACCTTGGATTTCTTGGATAATCCAAGACTTCATAAAGCCCATGGCAGAGGTCGGAGGAACAAAAGTAGGAATACCACTTTCAGCATTTAAAGCCTGAGAGACAGGTCCAGAAGGTCTCTCAGACAAACTTTTCTTTGACTTCTTTGGAGGAGAAGGAATATCTTCAACCAAAGAAGAAGTCTTGGTTGGTGATATGACAATAACCTCACCAGGAGGAGAGATAACCACAGCCTTTCTCAGAGCCATTGGGGGCTTCTCAGTAACTTTCTTGGTAGCAACTGGAGGGGGTGCATCAATGTTTCTCGTTCCTTCCGCTGGAACATCCTGCTTATTTTTCTTTGCCTCCACATTGGTAGAGTCTGATTTGTCGAAGAAAGAAGGAGCTCTTCGTCTCTTCATTATGTTACTAATTGGAATATTTGACTCTGGAGAAAAACCTTCTACACTAGTATCAGCTATTGGTACTTGGTCGATGTCAACCACCACTGGACGAGCAGTAAAGGATGAAGTATAGCTCTTGTACTACAACAGATAGGAGGCTGATCTAATATGTTCGCCAGCAACAGTTTGGTGTAAACTCCAGATAAGTTTCAAATGCCTTAAATTAACCTCTGTCTCCTTTGGAGACTTTCTTTTGCTATCAACTGCAAATAATAAAAATTAAATGTCAGTGAAACATTTTATCAAACACGAAGAAAACATAATTTCAAAAATAAAGTAAAAATAAAAACAACCTATCCCATTGCCATAAGGAGGACATCTAGGACCTTGATATACATCATCCCCATTTAATGGAGGATGTTGCCAATTTTTCATTACCACTCCATGTTCAAAATAATCCCTTTGGCGTCAGGAAGATTGACAACTAATGCCCTATTTAAAAACCTAGTTTTTAAATAAAAAGTACTATCACTAACAACCCATCTGTAACAAAACATAATTTATGGAATTCCTAAATGGGTTCCATGAATTTGATTTAACCTATGGACTCCATTAACTATTCTCCAAGTATTTGGCGCTATTTTTGCAGGAACAACGTCAAAATACTGACAGAACTCCAAATATAAAGGATTGGGAGGAAAAGAAAAGCCACATTCGGCCACAAAGAGACTTGGGAACCAATGTCCCTCAGCCAAAGAAAAATAATCAGAAGGTTCAGAAAGTTCTTCCAATGTGACCCATGAAGGAATTGAAAATTCAGAACGAAATTTGTCAAGCAATTCAACAACGTAAACCATGATGAACAAAGTAAATAAAAGAAAAGGAAGAAAATCTTACAGGAAAGGAGTGAATCAGTTGACAACGAACGATGGAAGAAACGAACGCACAAGATAGAGAAGAAATGGGAGTTCAAAGATACAGATTTGAAAAAGTAAAATACGATAGGATTTTTTGTAGCACTTAAATACTTTACCTCGGGAAAGGAGAAAAACAATGATTACCAGGATGGACGATTGCATATCCGGCAGCTAAAAAGAAGAAAAGGGCACAAAAAACGAAGCGGTTATGGAAATTCAAAATATTTATGAGGACTGATACTGTGCATTTAAAAAGGAGTTGTATACAACGAATACCTTCCTAAAAACCAAACAAACTGAAATCTAAGAAGCAGAATGTTCCATACTTTTCTTCAACATCAAACTACGAAACATTGGGGGCTTCTGTTGATACCAGATTTAGTCTGCTGACATGGACCAATCACCTGAAAACACGTGTCAGCTTACATGGCAAATACCGATACTCCAGATGAGCAACTCAAGTCCACCGAGAAACTAAGAAACCACGAGGAACTCAAGGTCCCCGAGCAACTGTAAGCGTGTCGAGCTACTTAGGCGGTCTAAGCTACTCAGCGTACAACGCATCCAAATCAAGAGAATCAAGAGAGACGACTGCGCATTAAATACCCTTTATTATCATACCGATGTATATGTCTACTAGATAACATCGCATAGTCCTTTCATTTGTACCGCCTCAAGGCTATAAATACCTTGTAACCTCCTCATTAGGAGGGGACTCAGAATTTCTTGGTAAATCCATTATCGAGAATTCTGCAAACATTCAGCAATAATAAATACAGTGGACGTAGGCCATTCTTACAAGGCTGAATCACTTTAAACATCTTTTGCCTTATTTATTTTTATCTGTGATTAAAAAATTAGAGACAATCTAATTTTTTACATCAACATCTGCTCTGATACCAATTTAACGACGTGAGAAGTCAAATTGTATCCAAAAAAATAAATTCTTGAAAAATCAGGATCACGTGATAAATTAGCGTAACCTGCTCTGATACCAATTTGTAAAACGTGTCTATGTGATAATTGATTAAATTCACAAATTTCTAAATTGGAACACTTATTTAATTAGAGTCTATTTTTAAACCAACACAATTCAGCCCCTAAACATGCAACTATGTGTGTGCGTGTGTCAAACCCTAAATAGATAAATCATGTGAGACAAAATTAAGGAAAAATCCCTGAAGGGAAAAACCTTTTATTTCTAGAATTTTGAAGAATTCAAAAGACCATTGACTTACATACAACCTTATAATTGCCCACAAGTGTAATGCATGGTGTCTTCATCAAACCTCCAAAGCAACAACTAGAAATCTGCAGTGGTTCACGCGCAGCTATACCATAAGGACCGCAACCCAAAACACTCCGTAAAGACTCCCTACACAATAACACGCAGCTATCCGGTTATAAAGTTCTCCCCACAAAGGTAAACAACAACAAAAGTTGTGTTCTTGAACACCAAAACAATTTACTAAAGCATATTGAAGTTTTGTGAATTGTAAACAAAAAGGGATTAAACCCTAAAAGAAAAAGTAAAAAGGATTCTGCTTTCACAGTTTTCTATTCTATAAAACGATGGGACTTATTTATGAAAACGAAACCATTTAATTAGTATCTATAATAAAAACGCATTGCCTTGATATTAGAGCTCGTTCGAACGAGATCTGCATATCGCTCGAACGAAGGACAACTGTCGCTCGAACGAGATCGCGCGAGATGCCTATCTCGCGCGAACGACACTGCTATGTCATTTGAACGACTATTGCATCAAAAAATTATTATTTTAATGTCCGCTCCAATACTTAGAAAAAATACTCATTCTCAAATTTTGACGAAAAAGTCCGCTCCAACACTTAGAAAATATTTTGTAAAAATATCCCACAAGCTCTAAGTGAAAGGTTAAGGTATTTAAAACAAAACCTTACCAAAGTAAACTTCGCGGAATCTTTTTGATGAAGAAAATGATTAATTCGGATCGGTCTTGATGTAGATGGCTCTTGAATGCTCTTCGACGGTGTAGCGGTATATGACATAATAAATTGATAATGGACTTATAAAAATATGTCCTTACAAAACATTTAAGATATGAGGTCTTTTTAGTTGATCTAGTGTTTTATCGTTGATTTATGGACTATAAGTTATCTTTAACATTTCATAAGACTTCAGTATATAGTCACTCCCTTGCAAAAAGGGTGGTTGGCCTGGGGCTGCATGGGCAAAGCTGCCCTAAGGTTTTTGATGGCTACAATAGTATGGTGGAATGTTAGTGAAAGACTTGAAAGTGGTGTAAGGAAATTGATATGTGCATTAAATGCATATTATATCATTCAATTGTAGTGGAAGCAAGTGGTAGTACTAGGTAAAATAGTGTATGTAACTTCTACCTACCCACTAGAGAAGTTACAAAAGATTTATCGAACGTCTCAGCTGTCTGGACTATGGTCATATTAAAGTGGTATGAGCCTGTCCTTTTGACATTAAATGTAATTTTTCCTTGAAAAGTAGGTTAGGAACCAAACAAATCTCATTTCTTATTATGCAAAGGTTTGCTGAATTCGTCTAAGGCCAGGAGTTTCTCCCCCCCAAGGTCTCTGAACTTGGTCTTCAAAATCTGAGTGTGTGAATGAGTTCTTAATAGCCTAAAGATTGTAGCCATTGTCTTTAACTCATTTGTGGGCCCTTCATCGGGATAAACTGGGTCACTAACGACTGGTAATTATCTATTGGAGGTGTCTAGTAGGTCTCAGGACCTCATCCTTTAGATTAGGGAGAGTAAAAGAGTAAAAAGCCTTGGAATGACAAAGGAACTAAATGTGGTGTCATCAAAAGCACCCTATTGCTTCTTACAAGAATTGAAAGGTGAAATACTTACTCGTTTAAATGAAAAAGGAAATAACAGAACTAGCTGGCGAGACCTCCATAGTTATGAGATTTCATTGGGAAGGAGCATGTATAATGTATGGAAGGCGGAGAGATGTAATGCGTCATGCATTGGAGGGATATAAATGGAATTCTTGGGCTGATTGAGACTCTCACCATTCACTTATACAATTATCTCCTCCTTTATTTAGCATAAAATCGATTGATATTTTTCTCTCCATTTCTTCAAAATCATGTCATCTCACCTCCAAAGGTTTTGGAACCCCACTCCTCTTTCATCAATAGGGCCTCTTTGCCTTCTAATTATGAACAAGGGGCTAGAACTCTCTATATGCCTCCCACTCGAAGGCTCCCCATTGAGACACAAGTTATCAAGTAATTGAGACCTAATAACCCTAACTTATCAAGCCAGGTGGCTCCAAAAATCGCTGAAAATGAGATATTGTATACCGAACAACTTGAACCTAAGGTCCGCCAAGTTGTATTAGAGGGCTTTGTCGATGATCCTAAAAAACATCTACTTCAATGCATGCTTCTTGGCCTATGGGGCCAAGTTTTTGCTAGCTCACTCGGTGGTGGGATTTTATAAATTCATTGGGCTATAGCCCAGCCAAATTGTGGCTAATGCTTAAAGGCCATTGGTGGACACTATTATATCTTGCAGGGAGGCTAGTGGAGGCAAGTTGGATATCTACCTAGCTTAATTCTTAACTTTATACCAGGTTTAAGATAAAAACAAGGTCTAAGATAGGGGTTTAAAATATTTCCCTTAGATTCCTCGTGGTCTTCATAAGGGAAAAATAAAATGGTCAAAAGCAATGGAAGGAGATATTCTTCTATTTTCAGTGGGGTCTGGGCTACCTCAGACCCCATTGAGAAGTTTGGTTACCCTAATATGTGGTTTACTCCCCTCCAACTCTAGTAATTTTTATTTTAATTTCTACCTATTATTCCCTTGGACTGAGTTTGTACTAAAGACCTTTTTTTTTTCTTACCAATTCTGTTCTCCTTGATCATAAGGAAATTGGGAGGTTGAAGGATGCCTTGAAATTGACGACCTCCCCCTTCGAAGTCTTAGTCACCCCCAATTGCTTGTTTAGAAAAGGCCTCGAACCTCAACACCAGATAATCCTATATAGAGAAGTACCTTAGGCCCCATAAGTTATAGTTGGGGAGGTAGAAGATGCTGAGGCCTTCACTTTGGTCTAGAGGAAGCGTAAGACGATGGCCATTGATATTTTTTAGGATTCAGCTGTTGCCTTTAAGGTGATAATGGCTATGAAGGCAAGAAAGAGAGGTCCAAAAAGGGCACTGACCTCCCTCCAATGAGGTCTCTCCCATATGGAGGATTTGGTCATTCTAGGTTCCGATTGTTTACCAAGTATGTTGAATTATTCTTTATTCTATATTTTTCTTTGTTGAATTTATTTCACTAACTCTTAGCTTTTGTGGGCTCAGTAGACGAACGTGAATAGAGGAAGATGGTTTGAAATCAGGATAAGCAAACCTCCACCCCTCCAGTTATAGTTAAGGGGAAATATCTAAGTAAGTCAAGCGCATAAAGTTCAATGATCCTATAAAGATACTTATTCCATCAGTGAGGTTAGTGGCTGAGCTTAATCAAACGTATGCTTAAAGGGAAAAACTTCCATTAGAGATAATAATTAAAATCATACCTTTGCTGCAACAGGGTAACCTTTAGCATACGTTCTATTATAGGGGACTTGAGGCCCCTAGTCTCATCATCTAATTTGAATAAGTTCGGTGTTCCCACTTTAAAGGGAAAGGAAGCCATTGGGACTCCTCTAATGTTTATGAAAGGTACCCACTAAAGGATAAAAGCACACCAGGGGTCTCTCCAAAAATATCTAACCATATTGGGACTTCTTGCTAGGACGAGGGCATGTTAAGAAAGAGGAAGTGGTGGACATAAGGTTCTGTGAAGAGGGAAAATATTCTAGGTCATCATATTCTGAGGAGAGGAAATCCTATGCTTCAGCCGTTGAGGCTTTGACATTGTTTACTAGGACAAATTATTCTGGAATGGTGTCGACATTGAGGGGTAGAGGGACCTCAGCCAACTCTGAGGAGCTGGTCCATATCCATAAAAAGTTAATTATATACTTATGCATCTATTCAATTTATTCTTTTTGCTCATTTAGCTTTATTATGTTGTCATTCTTTCTGTGTTCAGGCCCAACATCTGATCGAGTCCCTTATTCTACTGAGGGATAGAGGGAATGATGGAAAGCTTTGACAATCGCTGAGTAATGAGACATAGTGAAGATGGAGCTTCACGAGTTGTTTTGTGCTCAAAATATTAAAATGTCTACCATGGAAGATGAGAGAGAGAGGGAGAGAGAGAGAGAGAGAGAGAGAGAGCTCCAGTAGCTTCTCCGAATTAGACCCGTATTTTACATGAGAAGTCCATTCGTGACGGTGTCACTATTCTATCTGCTTCTTGAAAATATCCATATGTGGTTGATAAATCCAATGTTAAGAGGTCGACTCATTATAAGGAGGGTTTATACACTCTCTAAGATGAAGTGATACAACTTCATGGCGAGAACGACAAACTTTAATACAAGGTTAATGATGTAGAGTTTTTAAATAAGCAGGTCTCTTACTTCAGCGGACTGAGGGATCCTACGATGGTTGATATTTTAAATCTATAAGAGGAACTATCTAGGATTCAAGTTAAACATTTAGAGGTCCTAGGGAAAGTCGACTCCGTAGTGAGAATTCAAATTGATACTTATCAAAGCTCTAACGCCTATAGAAGGTTCCATTTTTAGCGATATTCCTCAAGCGTTGAGACTTATAAAGCTAAGGTCTAATAAATCTATCCCGATTTTGATGTTTATGGACTTCTTATTGAGGAGTTGACCTTCGATGGAGAAGATTCTGATAGTGAGAGAAGTAGTGAAGGTGGAACTACTGAGGCTTCTAACTCTGAAGATAAAGATGAATCCCATGATCCCTCAGTTATGGAGACCAAAGCCATGCCAAGACCTTCTATAACAGATTAAGATTTTGGGAACCTTAAGAAGACTAAGCCTTGAGAGGATTTTAAATACTTTTTATTTTTATTTTTTTAGTTGTATGGACTTTTTATTGTAATGAACCCAAAAGTTCTTTAATTATAAATGTAAGTTATTCATTTTGAAATTGCTTATCTATTATTTCTTTAGTTTTCTTTGCCAATGAATTTCTTTTTGTGTTGTTTAAGACATACAAGGTATCCCCCCTTGATATTTCCTGGTAAAGAAATGAAGAACAATTAAAAACACTCCTTAAGCACTGATAAGGGTATACATACCTTTTATCTTTAATTAACTAAGGGTTGAGGTCTTAGATAACCATGAAATTGTTCAGCTAAGGGTCATATGACCTCTTAACTATAATCAACTAAGGATGAAAGCTTAAAACCTAAAAGTGAAGTTCCACCAAGAGTCATGAAACCTAATAACTATATAAAAAACTAAGGATGAAAGCCGTAGAAGTTTAAATTGAAGTTGCACTAAGACAAATAAGGATAAAGCCTTAGAGGTTCAAAATGAAGTTCTACCAAGGGTTCTAAGACCTCGGAACAATAACCGACTAAGGAGTAAGTCCTTACAAGTTTAAGATGAAGTTCTATCAATGTTCATAAGACCTTAAAATAACCACCTAAGGATGGAAGCCTTAGAAGTTTAAAATGAAGTTCCACCACGGGTCATATGACCTTAGAACAAAACTAACTAAGAATGAAAGTCTAATGAGTTTAAAATTAAATAATAACCAACTAAGGACGAAAATCCTTAGACATTTAACACAAGTAAGAAAAGAAATAAACACTAAGATACCTCATGCATAGTACTTCTTGAGCCACTTGCAGTCGATGGATTGGATTCAATCAATCCTAGGATTTGGAATCTTATAATACCCTAACTTACCCTTTACTCAAACCACAAATGGACCTTCCCAGTTGGGCTTAAACTTTGAGGCGACATGCTCCTCAATGATGAACATATGCTCAAAGAACCAGATCTCTAATTTGAAGTTCCCTTAGCTTAACTAAGTTTTCATATGCTTGTAAGAGTTGTTGGAGATAAACCTTGAAATTTTCCTTAGATTAATCCATATGGTCATCCAAATCCTCCAATGGCATATGCCTTGGGTCCGGTAGAAAATCATTGTTCAAATCTATTCTAGCAGAGGGTACTACTAATTCCAAGAGCAAGATAACTTATGTTCCTTACAGAAGAGATAAATGAGTGAACCCTATTGGCTTCCTATTCTTGGTTCTATAATCCCATAAATCCATCGATAATTTATCATCCCAAGTTCTAGGGATATCTTCCAGCATATTATTCAAAATATTAATAAAGGTTTTGTTGCTTACCTCAGTTTGCACATTTCCTATTGGGTAGGAAATAATTGAGTTTTTGTGGATGATCTTATACTTATTTGTTAGCAAACCCATCCCTTTTAGTACAAATTATTTTACATTATCTATGAGGATGACCTTTGGGATGGCAAACTCACAAATTATGAACTCGCAGATGAATTGTGTGACCACTTGAGCGATTATCCTCCATAGAGGAATTGCTTCTACCCGTTCAGTGTTATGTTCTGTAGCCATTAAAATGAAAGCTTTTCTGTGAGAAGTTGGGCTGATCTTTCCCACAAAGTCAAATGCTCAAATGAGGAATGGATAAGGAGTAGCCAAACTCTATAAGATTACTGATGGGATATATACCATTTCCCATGAACTTGATGTGACACCCCGCCCAATTAAATACCGGGTGGCCAGTCCTTTATAAAATTTAAAATGGAATATCCGGTTGGTTCACTTTTAACATCACTGTAGAAAAACAATTTTCATTTTAACCACCTAGTAATTAATTAAGCTAGTGTCAAAATATTTTTTTGAATTATTTTAAGTCCATTAATTTAAACTATTAAAACATTCACCATTTTCATGCATAAATAACTAAGGACTAAACATCATCCAACTGAATATAATAAATTGGAATAATTGTCCCAGTCAAATAAAATCCAAACCAACAATAATAAATCCAACATAAATGGAAATGTTGAAATAAATAAACACAATGTTCCTCTGACATAAATAAACTAAGAACGGGTGACACATGCCCTAACTGAGAAGTCAAAATACTAGAACTGAAAAGATAGAAGTATAGGGGTCTAAATGCGAGGACCTGCAACTCCCATAATAGCTGCAGCATGTCAAAAGATCCAATGGTATAACCCTGGTATTCCTGTGGCTGGGCACCTAAAATAATACACAAGAAAAGAGATTTTTGCCAGAGACGGGTTAGAACCCGACTATAAAGGATTTTAAAATAATTTAGCAATTAATTTAAAGATGCCGTAAAGAAAATATAAAACACATGTTAGATTTTCTCACACTCACTTGAGATTCTCACCTCTCAACTAATGTGCACACCTAACGTACCACTAGAATACTCTAGACATAATTCTCATCTAACTAGTTTATAGGTATAAACTATATTTCTATCATTCGTATTAATATCCCAAAATCCCCCTGTACCATTATTATGTATTGTTCTTGTATATGCTATCCCGAGTATAAGTGTCACAAAAGTTGTTTAAGGGTTCATATACTTAAGTTATTAAAGAATTCGTCATCTTATTTACTACAATTATCACATAGTAGATAATATCACAAGTATATATACATAACTATCACAATATTATTATATATATATATATATATATATTAAAACAGCATCCCTAGACTCTGTTGCGGTGCATGCATACTCTGCTATCAAGTCCCGGTACATCTCGTACTAAGTAAGGACTAATGATTCAGAATCACTCATGAACCATCAAAATACAAATCACACATATTAGAGGCGATCATGGTTCCAAGTAAATGGGCTACGCATATACCTACGCACCCATATGACCGTCATCACTATCATTCTCACAGGTAGCCCATACCTAGGTTCCATGTTCTGAGGTACTAAATCTAAAATCTCCCCAATTGGGCATAAGGATAAGATTGTCCCCTTTCCTAAATAACCTCCCACAATAGCAAGCAGCGTAGGTAAGTTATACACATAGTAAATCAATCATGTAGGTATTCACGCAACCTATTCCAATTTGTAGGTATACACAAGAAAAATACATATTCGTATATGGTATACCTCCCACTATACTCCCGATATTATTTAATTACAATTATTCTCTCTACCATACCTCTTGTTAAACGATTCATAATATCAAGTATCTTTTACAATAGCTAATCCCACTTTTATACTACTAACCTCTCATAAGGAGGCATGAAATAACTATAGAACAAATTTACCAAAAACATGAACTGATCCGGTCCTGAATGATCGGTTCGATTCGGCCTTTATAGAAATTTGAAAAAGAATGGACCGATTCGGATTTGCAAAAAAAATGAACCGATCCGGTCCTGTAGAAAAACGAACCAATTCGGTCGACATCTACCTCCTAAAACTACGTTTTCCAACCATTAATGATACTAAAACCCCTACCAAATCATAGCAAACACGAATCGAACAATTTTAATCGATGTTCTGATATATTTATATGACTTCTAACAATCTAGGATCATTAAATCATGCATAACTCTTAGTAAATTTCGAAATTCCCAAATTAGTTCATTAAACCCTAGTTCTTCAAATTCACATTAAAGAATACCAAAATTTTCAGATTCGTTCATCATAATGAATTCTCAATTCGTGATTCCTAATCTATATACATGAAGAGTTCAACCTAATTATCTACAGATTCTAATTAGTTACTCTAACTCTTCAATTTCATCAAATAAATACCATATTCATATTCAAATTGAACCTACACTAACATGGGTACCATTATTTCTCTAAATTAAGAAAGTTTAAGCACTTGACTCAAAAGTAAAGGTCTGATCCGTTGGTGTAGGTGGTATGGTTGTGTTCTACGTTCTTTGATCTACGCGGTTGTGGTCTCGGTGGTGCAAGATGGTTGTTATTGGCTTTAGACTCCTAGAATTGGCTCTCACTCTTCCTCTGTAACTCCCCCTTGGATTTTGGGGATGATAACCGTAATCTCCCTTACGTAACTAACATAATACCTCTCCTTATTTCGTAGGTAATTAATGCCCAAAAATAAAAATTACCAAAATGCCCTCTCGGGATGCTGGTTAGGTTTAAAATTGCCCCGGGACCCAAACTAAATCCCCGGGTAGAATTTTCTGATTAACTCCTCCCTTTTGGACTCAATGGTGCACTCAAAATGACCAATCAAATTATTTATAAATAATTTACTTTTATTATATTAATTTAATCTCGACACTACTGACACGCACGTCCCGACTTAATTTGTGTAACTGCCGTATTTCTCACTCATGATAATTTATATCACTTCATAATTATATCCACATTTAGATATTACTTTATTCGCTCAATAATATTTAATAAAGTTATCACTAACATATACTAACTCTTATCTAATTAGTTAATATTTATTTTAATCCAGATTAATTATCAATTAATTTCCTATATTCAATTAAATTAATCCAATATGTAAAAATCGTAAACATATGGAGTGTTATATACTTCCCCCCTTGCAACGAAATTTCGTCCCGAAATTGGAAAAAAGATAGTATACCTGGTAAAAATAATTCTGGATATTTCTCGTGCATCTTGTCCTCGCGCTCCCAAGTAGACTCCTTAACATTATGGTGCTCCAACTGAATGCACACAAGTGGTAGTACCTTAGTCCTCAATCTCCTCTAGCTATGGTCTAGGATAGCCATCGATCTCTCCTCATATGAACTATCAAGATGTAAATCAATCTGCTCTAGCGCAACATGATTGTGAGCCAACTCATCTTGAAGATATCGTCTAAGTGAAGAGATATGGAACACATCATGTATACGATGCAAGTGCTCCAGCAATCCCAATCTGTATGTAATCGGTCCAATCCTCTCGATAATGGGAAATGGACCCACATACCTCAGTGCCAACTTCACCTTCTTTCCAAATTGCATTATCCCCTTCATAGTAGATACTCGCAGAAGAACCTAATCCCCTATAGTGAACTCCCTAAAGAAACGCTTGGCATCGGCGTAGATTTTTTGCTTGTCCTGAGCAGCCCATATACGAATCTGAATTATCTCAATCCTGGATGTTGTGTCCTGTATTAACTTCGGACCTAGTAGCTTGTTGTCCCCCACCTCTAACCAATACACAGGAGAACGACAAGGCCTACCATACAACACCTTGAATGGGGCCATGCCAATTGTGAACTGATAAGAGTTATTATAAGCAAACTCCACCAGTGGAAGGTACTGCTCCCAACCTCCCCTAAAATCAAGGACATATATACGAAACATATCCTTCAGCATCTGATTAGTGCGCTCGGTCTTCCCATCAGTCTACGGGTGGTACGCTATACTCGATTGTAACTCAGTGACTATAGCCTCCTGAAAGCTCTCCCAAAAGCGAGACCCAAAAATCTTATCCCGATCTGACATGATATTAAGGGGCACTCTGTGTAATCTCACAATCTCACAATGAATATCTGGGCATATTGACCTGTCGTGTAATCAGTCCGTACTGGAAAAAAGTGGGCTACCTTTGTCAATTGATTCACAATCACCCATATGAAATCGTGACCTTTCTGAGAAGTAGGCAACCCCGTGATAAAATCCATGGATATGCTCTCCCATTTCCACATCAGGATATCTAAAAACTGAAGAAGCCCTCCCGGTTTCTTATGGTCCACCTTGACTAAGTGACAGGTGGCACATTTTGAGACGAACTCAACAATGTCTCTCTTTATGACACTCCACCAATACCGTTTCCACATATCTTGGTACATCTTATCCTCGTCGAGATGTATCATAAATCGAGATCCATGCCACTCTGTCATTATCGTGTGTCACAGATCCTCCCCCTCTGGAACAACCAGACGTCCATTAAAGCGCAAACCTCCCTTAGAACTCATTGAATAAGACTATGCTCCCTCTGCTAGAAGGGGTCGAATCCTCTCCTGACAAAATGGATTCGCTGCCTGGGCCTGTACAACCCTCATCATAATCAGGGGTGTAACTGTCATAACAGATATGAATAATCGGGCCACTGTATCCTGATGTCCCAACTCCATCCATTTAAATTTCCATGCCTCGGTCACCTCACCTACTGGCCTACGACTCAACATATCAACAACTATGTTAGCCTTCCCCGGGTGGTACTGGATCTCAAACTGGTAGTCCTTCACAAATTTAAGCCAACTTCAGTGGTGCAAATTCAAGTCTCTCTTAGTGAATTAGTACTGCAGTGATTTATGATATGTGAACAGGCAAAATTTCTCTCCTAATAGATAATGTCTCTAAATCCAAAGTGCAAACATGACTAATGCTAACTCCAAGTCGTGGGTGGGGTAATTTTTCTCATGAGACTTAAGCTTGCTGGAAGCATAATCTGTTGCCTGATCTTCTTGCTGTAGTACTCCACCAAGCCCCTGTAATGATGCATCAGTGTAAACAAGGTACTCCACTCCTACCCTGGGGAGCGCTAGTATGGGTGCTGAAATTAGCTTGGCTATAGTTCATCAAATGCTAATTGACGCACATCATCCCAAATATACAGTACGCCCTTACGAGTCAGATTTGTTATCGAACCTTTAATTTTTGAGAATCCTTGAATGAACCGTTTGTAATAACCGACTAACCCTAAGAAACTCCACACCTCCGTTGGTGTCGTGGGTTGTACCCACTCCCTCACCGCTAACACTTTATTGGTGTCCACTGATATCCCCCTCTCGGATATAATTTTCCCTAAAATATGTACCTCTCACAACCAAAACCCACATTTCTCAAACTTGGCGTAAAACTCATTCTTCCATAAAGTCTGCAAAACCCTACGTAGATGTTCAGCATGTTCCTCCTCGGTCTGTGAATAAATCAGGATGTCATCTATGAAGATAATGACAAATTGATCCAAGAACTCTCTAAACACCCTATTCATCAAGTCCATAAATACTCTCGGGCGTTGGTTAGCCCAAAAAGTAAAACTCGAAACTCGTAGGAGCCACATATTGTCTGAAAGGCAGTCTTAGACATGTCCTTCTACCTCATACGTAACTGATGGTATCCCGATCTCAAATCTATCCTTGAGAAGAATGCTGCTCCTATTAACTAGTTAAATAAGTCATCGATTCAAGGCAATGGATACTTATTCCGTATCGTGACTTTATTCAACTCCCGATAACCCACACATAATCGCAAGGATCCATCCATATTCTTCACAAATCGAACTGGGGCACCCCAAAGTGAGGTACTCTTCTGGATAAAGCCCTATCCCAACAGCTGCTCAATCTGATCACGTAACTCCCTCAGTTACATAGGAGCCATATGGTACGGAGCACGATCTATCGACCGTGTTCCCGGTACTAAATCAATCATGAACTCTATCTCTCCACTCGACGATAGTCCAGGTATATCCTGAAATACATCGGCGTACTCACGAACAACTAGAATCAAATTAAGGGAAATCGCAACTCCTGTAGAGGTCTCCTCATCTATATAAAACAAGTGAGTGGATGATCCTCCTTCGGGGCTAGGTATCGCCACTATAAACATCTCCTGACTAGAGGTAGAGAAAATAATGTTCCTACTAAAGCAATCAATCATGGACCTATATGTGACTAGCCAATCCATCCCAATAATAGCGTCGTACTTATACATGTCTAAAACAATCATATCGACAATCACTATACCTACACCTCGGCATATACAGAAAATCAATGACCCACTACCTAGCGATGAGTCCACATAAGTCACTGTACTATCGATCATGTCTAACATCCCCGTGGCCCGTGCAAAACTAGTGGATATGAATGACTGTGAGGCTCCCATGTCAAACAAAATACGCCATATAGACCCATGGTTATAAAAGGTACCCTTAACTGCGGGTGGAGCCTGTGGAGCTGCTGCCTGGTGGACGTTGTAAACACACCCATACAGAAGTTGTACCTACTGAATCGAAGCTGATGGAACGACAGGCAAAGCTGGGAATGGCACTGGCATTGGGAGAGCGAATGGGAATATTGATCGCTGGGGCTTCTGACGAGCACCATACTGCTGCTGCGGGGCCTTATCCTTTTACGGATAGTCTTGACGTTTGTGACCAGTGTTGCCACAAATGAAGCACCTATCATTAAATTTTCCTCCCCTCTGACCCTCTTGAACCCGCCCCTATTGGACGTTGCCACCTCTCCCTTAGCCCTGATGTCCCTGATGGCCTTGTTGAAACTTTCGTTGGCCCAGGTGGCCATGCCTAAAACCTCCCTATCCCCAGAGGAAACTTACTGATCTGAATCGCTTAGAAGAATCCCCCTAATGGGAACCCTTCTCACCCTACTTCTGCTGGCCCTGAGCTTCTTGTTCCCCACTGGCACTAGCCCCACCAGTCCTGCCCTGCTGGATGGACTCCCCTCCATGTTTTCTCCCCTTGATATAGAAGCGGTGGTCATGATAGTGTAACAAAGCTGAATTAAGTACCTATGTGTAGGATTGTAAAGAAAGGTTACCCAGAAGATGCTGTCGAATCCTCCAAGTCAGACCATCCATGAACATCTGATTTTTCTTCTCCTCAGTGGGCACCTCTGTTGGTACCAATTTCACTAATCTTATAAACTCCTCCTCGTACTCCGCCACAGTCTTCCCCTCCTGGGTGAGGTCAAGTAGTTTTTGCCTCATCTCAGTCTGAATGATGGAGGGAAAATATTTGCTCCTCTGTGGTAGTAATGGACTCCCATCACTGTAGCAATACTCCCACTAGCTTGAAAGTAGATAGCACCTACTTTTTCACCTTCGTGCACTCATACGTCCTCAAGTGCCTCTGAATGTCCTTCTTCCAATGGCTCTCCACCACAACATCTGAACTACCCATGAAATCTGGGGGGCATGCCTTTCGAAAGGCATCTTTAACTCGTTCCCA
Source organism: Sambucus nigra (assembly GCA_949130495.1). Classification (NCBI taxonomy): domain Eukaryota; kingdom Viridiplantae; phylum Streptophyta; class Magnoliopsida; order Dipsacales; family Adoxaceae; genus Sambucus; species Sambucus nigra. Next base: position 70,068,091 of record OX422211.1, on the reverse strand, counting down.
AACAGAAGGGGGACGCATGTACTAGAGCTGGTGCTGCTACCTGTACCGGTGGTGGAGCCTGCTGAACCACAACTAATGCGACATTAACTTCTTGGGAAACAATGTCAATAACCTTTGTAGCATTCATCGTACCTTGAGCTTGTGCTGGTTGGGGCTTGGGTTGGGCATTTTTGTCCCTCGGTGCACGTCTTGGAGGAATCTGAAACGAGGAAGAATTTATAAATACACATTTATTAAATCTTAGATAGCTGAAGACGTAATCACATAATCAAGAATGCTAAAATCCTAAAAATAGGGCTCTATATCAAGGAACATGAAGCTAAAAACATAGTAAGCGGATCCTAAAAGAGTCCAGAACCTGGCTCTGATACCACCTGTGACACCCCACCCAATTAAATATCGTGTGGCCAGTCCTTTAAAAAATTTAAAACTGAATATCTATTTGGTTGATTCTTAGCATCACCGTCGACAAACAATTTTCATTTTAACCACCTAATAATTAATTAAGCTAGTGTCCAAACATTTTTTGTTGAATTAATTTTAGTCCATTAATTTAATCTATTAAAATATTCACAATTTTCATGCTTAAATAACTAAGGAATAAACATAATCCAGCTGAATATAATAAACTGGAATAATCGTCCCAGTCAAATAAAATCCAAACCAAAAATAATAAATCCAACTGAAATGGAAATGCTGAAATAAATAAGTACAATGTTCCTCTGATATAAATAAACTGAGAATGGGCAACACATTCCCTAATAGAGAAGTGTAAATACTAGAACTGAAAAGATAGAAGTAGAGGCATCTAAATACGAGGACCTGCAACTCCCACAATAACTGCAACACGTCCAAAGATCCAATGGTCTAACCCTGGTGTCCCTGTGGCTGGGCACCTAAAATAATACACAAGAAAAGAGATTTTTGCAAGAGACGGGTTAAAGACCGAGTGTAAAAGATTTTAAAATAATTTAGCAAGTAATTTAAAGATGTTGTAAAGTAAATATAAAACACATGTTAGATTTTCGCACACTCACTTGAGATTTTCACCTCTCAACTAAAGTACACCCCTAATATACCGCTACTACTCTGTCACACCCCGCGCAATTCGACAGACGGGGTGGCCAGGCACCGCTGTCGAACTATGCCGGGCGTGAACAAACTAAATACCATTCTTAGCATGAGACATAAATAGATCAGTCCATAAGATAAACAATTGAATTAATCTCAAATGATCATAAACAACTAAGCGATAAAAGATCCATCACATGCTAACTCCGAATAAATCCAATCTCCAATAATAATTAAATAAAATCTGAAATAATCCCAAAAGAAATCCTCTAAACAACTTTGGAACCGAATGGCCCAGTAAAACTCAAATGAAGTCTCATAATTAAATACTACTGAAAAGGAAAGTCTAAACTAAAGTAAAGCAATAAAGTAATCAACTCCCGCTGCACCTCCAAACGATAACTCCGATAAACTAATGCAGCTTCTCCAATTCTAATCCTGAAAAGATTAGTCAACACATGGGTTAGAGCCAAAGTCCCGAGAAATAATACACACTAATCCCCTCAAATAGGATCCTTGAATCCAAACAGTAGCATTATACGCAATAAATATCACAATTGAATATTTTAAATTAAACGAGATAATAAAATGCGATAAATATAAATCACTAACTACCCGTAGAAATCCCCATTTATAAAGGCACACCAATATGATTTTAAATTCCCAAGTCCCGCGGTGTTAATTTAATTAAATTAGCAAACTTTAATTATAGTTCTCACTTTTTATTAAAGTGTCACACTTTCCCTTGTCAATCGCCCTCGAACCCGTTTAAATTGTCGGCCCCGACACATGACAAGGTTCCACACACGACACGACATAAATCTCCATCTGATCCATTTAAACTGTCGGCCCTGACACATTATGTCGCCACAAATTTTAATACCCATTTTCTCTTAGGCATTAATTCTCAATTTCTCAAATTATAATCACCCCACCCTTTTAATCGATGTGAGATCCTCAAAATAGCCCTTAGTCCCATAACTAAGGGTCCCCAAGTTATTATGACGTCCTACCCTATGTATAGGAAGAATTTCTATTCTAAACTTCGACCTAGTCTCATGCCTAGGCTAGCGTAACGATGAAAAAGTACCAAAAATCAGCCCAACCCCAAGATGATAAAAACGCGATAATCTACCCTCACTAGTCCCAAATATAGAAGGCTTAAATCATCAAAGGCCTACCCACAAGTACCATACCTAGAAGGCATCCTAAAATATAGGAAGAGCAAAAATTACCCACAACCCGTCGTCACAAAGGCAATATAGTAATACCAACAAGTCACATAAACAAGCATAATTAATCAACTTATAAAGCTACGCATGATAGTCCAATTCAATTAGACCTTAATTTAATTATCACCTCGACATAAACCTTCAATTAATCTCATTTAATTATTTAAATTAAATATACCGCTATTTCATCTTTTAAAACATCAAACTTCTAATTTCATTGTTTCAACACAAATTACATGAGTTATATTCCCCCAAATCCATTTGTTTTAAAACTAGGATTTTTCTACATGCAACCTACACCAATAAAATCCAAAATCTCTCACCAATCCTACGTACCCAAATGGTTATGAATATTATTCAGATTAAAAGATTTTATAAAAACTGCCCCATAGTTAATGTCCACTTTTTCTAATTAAGTTACTAATTATTTTTGAGAAAATATGTAATTAAGTGTTTAGGCGACACTTAAAACGCCTAATACTAAAGGAAAAAAATAGAGTATTCATGCCTATAAAGATCGTGTTGAAAATCTGATTAGAAATCTGGATTCCTCTCAAAAAATTAGCAAAGAAGTGTTCTTGAATCAATCTTGATTAAGCCCCAATTAAGCCTCCCAAAACTTGATTATGAAGAAGGTTGATGATTATGAGTAAGAGGAAAAATATTCGGAAGTGTTCTTTGGTGAAAAACTTGAGAAAAATTGATTATGAGAAGTCCCCCTACGGATTAACAAGGTTATATAGTGATTAGGAGTCCTAATCCTACACAAATTCTAATAAAATCTGACTGAATCGTGCAAAATTGGGCATGGTCGATCGATCTACCAAAAGGGTCGATCGATCGACCCTACAGAAAATCTGACAGTTTGCCCCAAAAAATGCCTATAAGGCAAAGTGTTAAAAATTCCACTAAAACTCCATTTTAAATCCGATTTCAATTCCGCTTGATGTTCTATTCTTCTAAAATCATAACCAACATATTTAGCTAATAAAAATTATTAAATTCAAAAATTTATTTTTATCGAATATTCTAATAATTAATTAATAAAAATACGGGGTGTTACATACTTCCCCACTAGCAAAGAATTTCGTCCTCAAAATTAGACGAAGCATACACATCAATGCATAAATCTCGCAAAAAGAAAATAAGGATCACATATGCCTAGCCGTGGAATGCCATAATTGGGCGCCCATGCACCCAATCCTACGTGCACCTACCCCACGAACAACAAAATAATATATATTGCCTATATTCATATGCATAACTATGAAAATAACGGCGTACCACACGCTCTCACAAATCCCCCACTCGATCCTATATCCGAAAGTCGTCAAAATGCTGTGACACCCCGCCTAATAAAATACCGGGCGATCCCTCCTATATGAAATTATAACAGGAGTCTCATATGGATCATTCTTAGCATCACTGTCGAAAGTCCATTTAATTACTAATAACCTATTAGGCCGGTGTCAAAATTTTACTTAACTAATATTTTTAAACGAATAAAATAAAAACATCCACACAGTATGCGTAAATAAAACTGAAATAAAATAAAATAACCAAACACTCGGTCAAAATATACAACCATATCGAATGATGTGCTAAAGGAATAAATAAATGCAATTGGGCCATTGACCCGAATGTTTATACAGTACCTCCTAACTAGAGTACAAGAATGGAAGTGGCTATCAAAAACCTGCACGCATCCACAGCTACTGCAACTGACGTCTGACTCGAAAGAAGTGCCATCCAGGCGTCCCTGTATTTGGACACCTATATATATATATATATATATATATATATATAGCAAGAAAGGAAAGTAGATAAACGGGTCAGAGCCCGATTTTGAAAATATTTTGCAAGTGCATAAATGCTTTATTTATTTTTTTGAAAAAGGTTTTCTCATATTTAAATTTGGTATCGCACTCCCATGAGATACCCCTCACCTCTCTTCTAATAGTGCACTCCTAGCGCATCCCTCTAAACATCCTAGTCAAGCTACCCTGCTAAACTAGTCTATCACCCAACTACTATCAACCCTAGATAGTCCAAGTACTAAGGGCTAAGCTTCTCCCCAGTCTCGACACTGTGCCAAGTTCGTGCGTGGGGTGTCTCGCAAAGCGAAATCCAAATAAGAAATCCCCCCGATACACTAATGCGCGGCAAGGTCGATCGTCGAGATCCATTAGACCCTTAGCACATAACATATATATATATATATATATATATATATATATATATATACATACATTACATAAGAAATACTAAATCTTAGAGCACTAAGGATTAAACTTCTCCCCAGTCTCAACACAACGCCATATTCATGCGTGGGGTGTCTTGCAAAGCGAAATCCAAACAAGGAACCCCCCCGATAAACTACTATGCTTCAAAGTCGATCATCGGGATCCATAAGACCCTCGACACTTTATATATATATATATATTCATATTTCAATATACATCCGGATCTATCTTCCGGAATGAGAATTCATTTACTCATATAATACAACTATATAATACACCTCTGGATCTATCTCCCGGACTGCTGTGTATTCTATACTCATAACAAAACCTTTTATTTCCCTTCTTATATCCAGGAAATTTATTTAAAATCCAATTCATTATTATGAATTGCTTTAACAAAATGTATAACTTTTTAAAAGCCAGTTTTATTATCATAAAAATTGCTTTTCCATTTTATAACATCCCATTCCCCTTATCATATCCAGGGAATGTACTCAAAGCCATTTTTATTATCATAAAAATGCTTTGATCAAATCACATGCTCCCATTTCCCTTATTATATCCAGGAAATGTATATAAAGCCAATCCATTATCATGAATTGCTTTAACAAATCTAAGACCGTCCCTCCGTGTTGCCCCACTGGACGCGCCCCTAAATGGCTATCATCTTCCAGGGCCCATCAAACAAGACAGCCTGGGAACCTACCAACGTCGGGAAGCGGCCATATGCCTGCGGGAGAGTCATGACCACACCCAGAATCACCTCACCAGCGCAGTCAAATATATAATCGCCATATGTCCTAGGACTATATCCACCCTGCATTCATTAGCCAAGAGGCATCACCATACGCACGCAACTTCCCTTATGATAGCGATTTAGGGAGGTGTGTAACCATAATTTATTAATTATGAAAATCATTTCTTTTCCATTTTGAAAACATTCATTTTTATATTTTCAAAATCATTTACATCATATCATATATATACTTTATTCACATAGTAAATACACATACTATATATTCCTCCCCGAATATATATGAATGGCCATATTTGCCAATCTCATCTAGCGATGACCAATAATCCCAAAGTATTTCCTTACTTTTATAACTAATAAATACCTTAATCCTCTGTAAGGATATTATTGGATGTCTCCAATTACCAATTCACTCTAAGTGAATGTATATATCTATATCCCCAAATTATCCAAATTATCTCATAGGATACACTCAACAGTAATCGATATAATTATGCTTTCTATACGCATAATTATATAGGCCTATATGCCTACTGGAAATATCCTTTGGATTTATCTCTCCCGAACAACCTTAAATTTAATGGGTTATGGATTTCATTTCCATGAACCCAAGGACTACCTCTTGTCCATATAATCACTTAAAGGTCCCTACCCTAAGATAGGAACCCTAAACCTTCAAATTCTACAATTATTTTATTTTCCTCAAAAATATAATTTAAGGGTTATATATTTAAAACCCTCACTTAAGCCTTATAATTTCCCTTAATAAGTGGACCATATGGTCCCAAAAAATCCCTTATGTTATCACATAAATGACCTCGAAGCAATATGAATTGGAATCTATCCCATCCAACTCACCCTTAGAAAAATTGCCAATCTGTCAGCGAGGGTCGATCGACCCATGGCTGTCGATTGATTGATGGCTTCGATCGATCGAACCCCCATGATCGATCGATCGATCTTGGCGGGCAGCTTCTTCTCCGAGAAGATGTTTCAGCCATGGAAGCTTCTCCCAAGCTTCCATCTCCTCACCCAACGGCCTATAAATCAAACCAACAACAAATACACTTATAATACGGGTTCTAAACGTCCTAGAACCTAAAATCACCAAATAATTTAGGTTAAAACCTAAGTTTCTCCAATTACAAAATTTTAGGGGTTTATTCGTTTTAACTCCCGAAAACCCGTTTTATCCACGAAAACCCAACCCAAAATATTTAGGGTTTGATTATACCAAACTACGGTATGAGATATTTATGCAAAAATTAAATAAAGCAAGTAAACACTTACCTCGTGGATAAAATCCGATGACCTTGAGCCGAATCCCGCGGAGGTAGGGCGGAATCTCCCCTTTTCTTCCTCTTTTCTTCCTCCTCTCTCTCTTCCCTCTCTTCTCTCTTCTTTCCTTCTCTTTTTCTCCCTCTCCCCCTCTTTGTATATAGAGAAAAGGGTTTTAACCCTTAAAATCCCAAAAATGACTCGTTTACTCAATTACGAGCCTATTTAACTCCAAAATTATTGGGAACTCAATTTCGATAATCGGACACTCTTTTTCGACTATCTCGGCCATTTCGAGACTCATGGCGCAGTCGAAATTCCCATCCGAGGTACTTGACCGCAACTCACCATTTCAACCCAACATAACTTAATGCGGGTTTTCCCATTTAAATCTCACCTCGTGTCGCTTTACTCAATGACGACATATAGTTAAAATACCTCGACATATTTACTTAACCCCAAAATTAAATATATCACCTATTGATAATCATCAAATCCTCAAAAATCCAAAAAATTACTATTTCGAAAAAATCTCCAAATTCCAATTTATACTCAATAATGGAATTTAATTGTCTCCAAAAGGACGGGTTGTTACAAAGGCTAACTTCCTCAAATTAAATCTCAACACCAAAAATCGATACATACGATACCTAACATCTGTACTAAAATCTCCAAAATAATTATCGTCTCCAAAATCCATTTTAAGGATCCTCACATTAAGCTTACTAAAAACTCAATGCCCACGACGTCCTTAGCACAAAGCTTTACATCTCCAAGAAAAACATCTAAAATGTATGCAAGACCCTCTACGTTAAGGAGTACGAATCAATAATAAAAAATCAAAGATCGGCAGCGAGGAAGCTAAACGGGCTCATAACCTACGAGACCTAAGACCATGCTCTGATACCATCTGTCACACACCGCGCAATCCGACTGACGGGGTGGCCAGCCACCGCTGCCAAACTATGGCGGGCGTGAACTAAATAAATACCATTCTTAGCATGAGACAGATATGAGACATAAATAGATCAGTTTATATGATAAACAATTGAATCAATCTCAAATGATAAAAAACAACTAAGCGATAAAAGATCCATCACATGCTAACTCCGAATAAATCCAATCTCCAATAATAATTAGATAAAATCTGAAATAATCCCAAAAGAAATCCTCTAAACAACTTTAGAACCGAGTGGCCTAGTAAAACTCAAATGAAGTCTCATAATTAAATACGACCTAAAAGGAAAGTCTAAACTAAAGCAAAGAAATAAATTAATCAACTCCTGCTGCACCTCCAAACGATAACTTCGATAAACTTATGCAGCTTCTCTAATTCTAATCCTGAAAAGATTAGTTAACGCATGGGTTAGAGCCAAAGCCCCGAGCAAGAATACACACTACTCCCTTCCAGATAGTAGCATTATACGCAATAAATACCACAATAGAATATTTTAAATTAAATGCGATAATTAAATGCGATAAATATAAATCACTAACTACCCGCAGAAATCCCCATTTATAAAGGCACACCAATATGATTTTAAATTTCTAAGTCCCACGGTGTTAATTTAATTAAATTAATCAACTTTTAATATAGTTCTCACTTTTTTATTAAAGTGTCACACTTCCCCTTGTCAATCACCCTCTGACTCGTTTAAACTGTCGGCCCCAACATAATACAATATTCCACACATGACACGACATAAATCGCCATCTGACCCGTTTAAATTGTCGGTCCCGACACATTATGTCGCCATAAATTTTAATACCCGCTTTTATCTTAGGCATTAATTCTCAATTTCTCAAATTATAATCACCCCACCCTTTTAATCTAAGTGAGATCCTCAAAATACCCCTTAGTCCCATAACTAAGGGTCCCAAGTTATTATTACGTACTACCTTATGTATAGTAAGAATTTCTATCCTAAACTTTAACCTAGTCTCATGCCTAGGCTAGCGTAATGATGAAAAAGTATAAAAAATAAACTCACCCCCAAGACGATAAAAACGCGATAATCTACCCTCACTAGTCCCAAACCTAGAGGCGTAAATCATTAAAAGGACTACTCACTAGTCCCATACCTAGAAGGCACCCTAAAATATAGGGAGAGCAAAAATTAACCACAACCCGTCGTCATAAAGGCAATATAGTAATACCAACAAGTCACACAAATAAGGATAATTAATCAACGTATAAAACTACGCATGATAGTCCAATTGAATTAAACCTTAATTTAATTATCACCTCGACATAAACCTCCAATTAATCTCATTTAATTATTTAAATTAAATATACCGCTATTTCATCTTTTAAAACATCAAACATCTAATTTCATTGTTTCAACACAAATTACATGAGTTATATGCCCCCAAATCCATTTATTTTAAAACTAGGATTTTTCTACACGCAACCTACACCAATAAAACCCAAAATCACTCACGAATCCTATGTACCCAAAGGGTTATGAATATTATTCAGATTAAAAGATTTTATAAAAACATCCCCATAGTTAGTGTCCACTTTTTCTAATTAAGTTACTAATTATTTTTGAGAAAACATGTAATCAAGTGTTTAGGCGATACTTAAAATGCATAATACTATGGGAAAAGAATAGAGTATTCATGCCTATGAAGATCATGTTGAAAATATGATTAGAAATCTGGAATCCTCTCGAAAAATTAGCGAAGAAGTGTTCTTGAAACAATCTTGATTAAGCCCCAATTATGCCTCCCAAAACTTGATTATGAAGAAGGTTGATGATTATGAGTAAGAGGAAAAATATTTGTAAGTGTTCTCTGGTGAAAAACTTGAGAAAAAGTGATTATGAGAAGTCCCCCTACGGATTAACAAGGTTATATGGTGACTAGGAGTCCTAATCCTACACATTTTTTAATAAAATCTGACTGAATCGCGCAAAACTGGGCATGGTCGATCGATCTACCAAAATGGTTGATCGATCGACCATACAGAAAATCTGATAGTTTTCCCAAAAAAATGCCTATAAGGCAAAATATTAAAAATTCCACTAAAAATCCATTTTAAATCCGATTTCAATTCCGCTTGAAGTTTTATTCTTCTAAAATCACAACCAACATATTTAGCCAATAAAATTATTAAATTTAAAAATGTATTTTTCTCGAATATTCTAATTAATTAATTAAATTAATTAATAAAAACACGGGGTGTTACATACTCTAGACATAATTCTACTCTAACTAGCTTATAGGTATAAACTATCTTTCTATCATCCGTAGTAATATCTTGAAATACCCTTGTGTTATTACTAAGCATTGTTCTTGTATACACTATCCCGATTATAAGTTTCACAAAAGCTGTTTAAGGGTTCACATAAATAAGTTATTTAAGAATTCGTCATCTTCTTTATCTACCATTATCACATAATAGATAATATTACAAGCATATATACATAACTATCACAATATTATTATATATATACTCAAACATCCCCCCTAGAATTAGCTGCAGTGCATGCATACTCTGCTAGCAAGTCCCGATACATTTCGTACTAAGTAAGGACTAATGATTCGGAATCACTCATGAACCGTCGAAATACAAATCACACTTATTGGATGCGAGCATGGTTCCAATTCTATAGGCTACGCCCATACCTACGAACCCATATGACCGTCATCACTATCGTTCTCACAATTAGCCCGTACCTAAGTTCCATTTTCTGAGGTACCAAATCTCAAATCCCTCCAATTGGGCTCATCAAGTTAAGACTGTCCCCTTTCCTAAATAATCGCCAATGATAGCAAGAAGCATAAGTATGTCATACACATAGTAAATCAACCATGTAGGTATTCACACAACCTATTCCAATTTGTAATACACAACCTAAATGAATATTCGTATGCCGTATACCTCCCACTATACTCCCGATATTATTTAATTACAATTGTTCTCTCTATCGTACCTCATATAAAGAGATTCATGACCCCAATTATCTTTACAGTAGATAATCCCACTTTTATATTACTAACCTCTCATAAGGAGTCACAAAATAACTTTAGAACAAATTTTCCAGAAAAACGAACCGATCCGGGCCTGAATGATCGGTTCGAATCGACCTTTACAGAAATTTGCAAAGAAACAGACCAATTCGGATATGCAAAAAATGAACTGATTCGCTACTATAGAAAAATGAACTTATCCGGTCCTGTAGAAAAACAAATCGATCTGGTCAACTTCTACTTACTGAAACTACGTTTTCCCCCCATTAATGATACTAAAACATCTACAAAATCATCCCAAACACCAATTAAACAATTTTCATCGATTTTTTTATATATTTATTGAAAAACGTTGCTAATGCCGTTTAATACAAGATTAAACTGTATAAGCAACTCCGAGATGTTTGTTGAAGAAACCCTTTTCTTTTGAAAAAAAAAACTTATAAACAACAAGATGTGTTTACAAAAACTTATGTACGAGAGTAATCAAGACTTTGTAATCAGTTTTAAAAACTAAGACAGTTTCAAAAATTCAGCACACTATAGAATGAGATGAGTAGATGAAGATAATCAGAACACACAGTTTTTAACGTGGTAAAACCTCTCCCAATAGAGGAAACATCCACGGTGACTTCTAAGTCACGAAAGTAAAAATCCACTAACAACAAATAGCAGTTACAAACAATAAAACATACATGCACACAAATCAACCTATTCTAAGTTTAGGAATATACCCCACTTGGTGTCCTTCTAACTTCTCATAGATCTGATTGTTGATGATGTTCTTCCAGTTCGATAACTTCCTTTTGCTTTAGCTTCCTTACGTCGACTCAATAATCTTTGATCTTATTCACAACACTTCCAGTGTAGTAGTGTGTTAAGTGTTTGTGATGTGATTCCTATCAGCATGCATGAACTCACACACACTTAGTTTTACAGACAGTCCTAGAAAATTACATATAAAAACTATATGCTGTGATTTTCTTTTCTTTCTTTCTTACAGAACTAGAAACCTTTTTGACCTTTAAATATATCCCAGATTCCACGGATATCTTGCTTTTAAATCGGTCAAGATCTTAATCAATCTCTGTTTTAAAAAATATTTTTGATATCGAAAATCTCCAAGTGTGAATCCAACTAGGTCAAGGTTAAGTTTCGTAAGAATAGAAACCATAAAATATTTTTAAAACTAAATCAGTAAGGATTTTCTTAAATCGAGAAAGAAACATGCAGATCTAGTGAAATATAACATTCAGAGTGTAGATCTACAATTTCTATGAAGAAGAAATACAGATCTTCACACGAATGTTTAAGTTGGTAATAAGATCACTGATTAAGAGGTTACAGCTTCAATATGAACAACCAAGTAACACCATTCTCTCTCAAACACTCAAGATTGTGTTTGGGGTTATGAGTATATGAAGGTTTGAATCAGATTTGAAGTGTTTAGGGTTAGGGTTTGGCTAACACAGTTTTCCCTTTCTCTCTTTTCTCTCTTTTCTTTTCTCTCTTCTCTGTCACTTCTCTCTTCTCTCTATTTTTTTCTCTCAGAAATGACGACTGCCAAAAGTCTTGAAGGGTTGAGAAATAGAGGGCTTTTATAGGAGTGGAGGAAGGTTCTGGATCGTCGAAGGCAATCAAGGGCTGAGATTAAGTCTTCTTAATATTGACTTGATCCAAGGGTTATAAGAAGGCGGTGGTTAAGTCGAATGTGATTGGTTCACAGGATAGCACAAGGATAGGTTTAAAACACATGCAGGCCATCGATAAGGATTGATCTAACGATCAGCAAACCACCAGGCAACCTTCTCACATAACAAACACAAATTGATGCATCAGGAAGGTGACAAGTGTTGGCCTATAAGTGGCTTACAAACGCGCGTCAAAGTTAATTACAGGCAGCACCCTGAAGTCTCTAGCGCATTTACATTCTACCCAATCAAACATTCTAATGAAAAATGAATTTTTCAAAATAGCAAATTAACCCCACAAATTTTATAATCACACTTTTATTAAGAAAACATTATTTTAAAAAATGTTTAAAAATGTTTAAAAATGTTTAAAAATTCCCAAAAATTATTAAAACAACATTTTAAGGGGAATTTAACACCCAATCAATTTTAAGCAATATATACACATGTATGCACTTCTAATGTGTGTAGTGTGATTCAATTTATACCTTCTTGGATTATTGAAGAGGATTAGAGAGATTAATTCTGAGGCTCTTTAGATTCTATGTTAGACAACCAATTTTGTCACTATTTCCAAATTAGTTGAGCACTTATACAATATAGACTTAAGTAAGTCAAATGTATAAGGTGCTTTAATCTCCCCCTTTGGAAATATGAGACAAAATCTCCTTTGAGTTAGCTTAAACTCTTAGGGAACCAAAAATAAAACCTAGTCCTATACAAAAGATACTATCTACCCATTACCTAGAAAGTCAAAAATTACATAACTCAACTATTTACAAAAATTGTACACTAGAAATGGTAGACAATTAGTAGAAGAGATTCCTGCAAATATGCACACTAAGATCAAGCAGTTTAGATGAAATGTGAACAAAACATTGAACCCGAAAGACTCAAATTTCTCCCCCATTTTGTCTCAAATGGACAAAGGGAAAAAATTAAGGTCTTCAGAGTTTAATCAGCACATACCATACCTATAGAATTACGCAAATACAGAAATCTGTTATAGTCTAAAGGTTTAGTGAACATGTCTGCAAGTTGCAGATTAGTAGGCAGGTAATGGATTTCTAACTCCTTAGTTTCAACAAGTTCGCGTATAAAATGATGTCTTATCTTAATATGCTTAGTTCGCGAGTGTTGAACCGGGTTTTTAGATATGTTAATAGCGCTTTGATTGTCACAATACAATTGTAACTGATCTTCTTGAACCCCATAGTCGCTTAATATTTGTTTTATCCATAACAATTGAGCACAGCAACTTCCTGCTGCTATATATTCGGACTCAGCAGTAGACAAAGATGTGCAATTCTGTTTTTTGCTACTCCAACCAACTAAATTATTGCCGACATAATAGCAGGCACCTGATGTACTTTTACTGTCATCAGTACATCCGACCCAATCAACATCAGTATACCCTATGATGGTACTACAGGTATCATTAGTGTACCTAAGTCCAAGATTAAGAGTTCCCTTTATGTACTTTATTATACGTTTTACACACGATAAATGGCTCTCTTTAGGGTTATTCTGGTAACGAGCACACAGACATACAACATACATTATATATGGTCGTGAGGCAGTTAGATAGAGTAGGCTACCAATCATACTACGATAAAGTGTGGAATCAACTGACTTTCCATTTTCATCTTTATATAATTTAACAGTAGTACTCATAGGCATTTTGGCAACTTTAGCATTATCTAAACCAAATTTCTTAACAAGATCTAAGGCATACTTAGTTTGAGAGACAAATAGTCCATCAGAATTCTGTTTCACTTGAAATCCTAAGAAAAGCTGTAGCTCCCCCATAAGGGACATGTGAAACTCCTTATGCATAATAGAAGAAAAAGATTTAACATCAGAGGTTGAAGTAGACCCAAAAATGATGTCGTCTACATAGACTTGGCTATAATAATGTTTTTGTCAAAATGTTTGACAAAGAGGGTCTGGTCATTTCCTCCTCTCTTAAAACCCTTATCCAACAAATAGTTGGAAAGGCGTTCATACCAAGCTCGAGGAGCTTATTTTAAGCCATACAAAGCCTTTTTTAGACGAAAGACATGGTTAGGATATTTAGGGTCAATGAACCCTTTGGGTTGTTCTACATACGTTTCTTCGGATAGAATTCTATTGAGGAAGGCAGACTTGACATCCATTTGATAAAGTGTAAATTTTAAGTGACACGCTATGGCGAAAAGAAGTCGAACAGATTCAAGACGAGTGACAGGGGCAAATGTCTCGCTAAAATCTATTTCTTCTATTTGTGAGTAACCTTGAGCAACTAGTCTAGCTTTGTTTCTAAGGATTACCCAATTTTCATCAGATTTGTTGTTAAAGATCCAACGTGTGCCAATAACATTTTTGTTTTGAGGCCGGGGTACAAGATACCAGACATCGTGAATGACAAATTGTAAAAGTTCTTCCTGCATTGCAGAAATCCAGTGTATGTCATTCAATGCTTCATTAACATTTTTTGGTTCCACAAGGGAGACGAAACATGCATAATTAGCATAATTTCTTAACTGGGATCTAGTACGAACTGGCTCATTAGGATTACCGACCACATTGTCAATGGGATGATCTTTAGAGACCCAACCAGGTACTTCTGGACTCTCAATAGGTAATGCGTCATCTATTTCTGGTGAATCAATTTTAAAATCATTTTCAGATTCAACCATAATAGGTGATTCAGATATCTTATTTTCGACAATAGTGTCGCTTATAATTACATTTATCGATTCCATAAGGGTCTTAGTACGCAGATTGTATATACGATAAGCACGACTGTTTGGGGAGTATCCTAAGAAGATGGCTTTATCACCACGCGTCTCGAATTTAGACAAATGTTCTCTGTATTTACAGACATAACACTGACTTCCGAAAGTTCTTAGATATTTCAGATTAGGCTTCTTACCGTACCACAACTCATAAGGGGTTTGTTTAGTGTTTTTCCTAAGGTAAACCCTATTAATGATATGACACGCAGTTCTAATAGATTCTACCCAGAAGTATTTAGGTAGAGATTTGGCATGCAACATGACACGTGCCATCTCTTGAAGAGTTCGGTTTTTCCTTTCAGCAATACCATTCTGCTGAGTAGTCTTAGGGACACTGAATTCGTGTTTGTAACCGTTGTAGTCACAATATTCAACTATTCCTGTGTCTATGAACTCTCCTGCTCTATCGCTACGAATGCGATTGACTTGTGTGTCCTTCTCATTTTCAATTCTTAGTAAAATTTTCAAAAAATTCTGAAACGTGTCAGATTTTTGTTTCAAGAAGGCAACCCAAGTGAATCGTGTGAAATCATCAACCATGACAAGGATATAACTGTGTCCACAAAGACTAACAGTTCTAGAGGGACCAATAAGGTCCATATGAATGAGATCTAGAGGTGAGAATGTCTTTAACTTTTTTATGCGAAGTCTTAACTATTTTTCCTTCCTGGCAATGACCACAGACAACACTAGAAATAGGTTTAATTTTAGGAATTCCCCTAACAATATCTTGACTAGACAATCTACCAAGGATATCATAACTTAGGTGACCCATACGATTATGCCAGATTTCATTGTCATCCATTCTGACAATGTTACAGGTTTCAGAACCAGTCTTGACAGTATAACAATTGTCAGGTGTTCTAAATCCGGTAATAATGCATTTACCTTTATCATTTAGAATTTTACAATTGTTCTTTGAAAAGGAAACTGTATGGTCAGAGTCACAAAATTGTGATATACTTAGGAGGTTGGCTTTAAGGCCTTTAACTAAAAGTACATTTTCGAGAGTAGGCATTCCCTCTTCTTTTAAGGTTCCTTTACCTATGATCTGGGATGAAACTCCGTCACCAAAGACAACTTTGCATCCAGCAAATCTGGTTTTGTTTAAGAGTTTGGTTTCATCTGCTGTCATATGTTTGGAGCATCCTGAATCTAAGTACCAACCAGATGAAGTGTGTTCAGCTTTTAAGGCAGTGATAACAATGTTACACTTCATTTGGGGTAAAAGATCATCTTTTCTAACCCAAATAGCTCTAGTTTTAATTTTGCAAAAGTTTTCCCTCATTTGATAAAATTTTCGAGAAACAGCTTTTTGTCGAAAAACATTTGGAGCAACAAACTGATTATTGTGGAAAACTTGAGCTTTTGGTTTAGGAAAGTTTCTGGGAGCCTTTCTCTTAAATGAACTCTTAGTTTTGGTCTTTCTATTCCTGTAGTTAGAGTTCTTGTCAGGTTGTCTTGGAAGGACATAATGGTTACGATTTTTCCTAGAATAGTTAAAGTTCTTGTAAACAGGAGTGTTCAGACGCCTAGCATAACAACCTTCAAATGAATGACCATAAATGTCACAATAGGAGCAATATTGATTGCTTGAGGGATGAACTTCCTTAGGAAAATTTCTAAAGATGGGTTTAACAGCATTCTATTCAGAAGTCTTATTCCTAGGAGGTATGGTCTTAAAGGAGCCTTTCTAATCAAAGGACAGACGTATTTAGTCTTAAGTGCAGTGTCAGCCTTAGAATTACTAGACTCTCCAATGTCTTTCTGTTGTTGCTTTTGATCAAATTCATTTTTAATAAAATGAAAGTCTGGACATGTTTCAATTGATCTTTTGCCCCCAGACACAAACTTAATAGGTTCAAGATTTGTAGTTTGTGGTTTGTTCTTAGGGCAAAATCCAATACCGGTTCTATCATCAGAATTGGTCTTGGAGTCAACAACAAAGTCAGTAAAACAATTTGAATTGTTTTCAAACTTAGAATTTTTTTTGAAAACAGTAGCTGTCTTTGTTTTTGCTTCCACCAGTTCTAATAATGTTCCTTTGTATTTCATTTCCAGGGTTTCATTAGTTTTAGTCAACTCTTTTAATTTTTGATCAAAAGTTTCAATTTCGGATTGATGAGACAGACACTGGTTAGTGTACTCTTTGGCATTCAGCTTCACAATAAGACTTAGATCATCTAATTTCTTAGTCAGGTCTCTAACAGTCTTCTCCAGTCTAGTGCCTTTTTTGAGAGTTTTAGCATACAAAGTATGAATATTTGGGAGGTCATCTGTGTCTGAGTCGCTAAGTGAAGTGTGTGTAGTGACCCCTAACGATTCAGTTTTAGTACTCACGCATCCATTTACATCGTCATTATCGAGATCACTTTGACTCACACACACGGAACTAGAGCTAGCAACATTTTCAGATAATAGAGCATCTAGGCCAGTCAAAGCAGTATTCACACATGCAGGAGTATGAGCATCATTATCACACACAGGCATATCATCATTGTAAATGATCTTAGTATAAAAGGACATGCAAGGGTCAAGTACATTTGATGACTCAAGTTCCTCTTCATCAGAGTCACTTGAATCATCCCAAGTTTCACAGACATGGGCTCTATTGTGTGTGTTGGTTTTATTCAGATTAACTCTGCAATCGTGAGCAATGTGACCTAGTTTTCCACATCTAAAACATTCAATCTTTTTAAGGTCTCTGTTAGATTTGAAGTTGTTTTCCTTAGGATGTTTGTCAAGGCCTCTCTCATGAGGTTTGGGATTAGACACAGTAGGATAATTAAGCTTGCCTTGTTTAGATGCCTGTTTGTTTCTAAATTTAACAATTTTCTTAAATTGTTTAGACATTAAGGCAATCTGATTATCTAGTTTGTCTATATCACACTCCTCATCAGAGTCACAGTTGGTCAGATTAGTCTCATGCTTAGATATTTTAGAGGAAAAACTCAAGTTAGAGTTGGGCTGTTTTCTTTGAGACTGATTTAATTGTTTCTTAAAATATAATTCCATTTCCACAGTCCTAAGTTTGCTACTGAGTAACTCAGGGGTAAGGTTTTGATCACTCATTTCCTCAATAGCATACCTCTTACTGTCAAACTTTTGTGGTAATGATCTTAGAATTTTAGAGACAATATCATTCCTATCATATGTAATACCATTAGCATGCAACTTAGTAACTATATCAGTTAAGTTCATGTAAAAGTCATCAAAAGACTCAGAGTCAGACATAATTAAAGAGTTGTACTGCTGGGTAAGCATTTGAGTTTTAGTAGCTTTAACTCTTGAGTCTCCTTCATGGGCAGTGATTAATGTGTCCCAAGCTTCCTTAGAAGTGGCACAAGATGAGATTCTCTTGAACTCATACTCATTAATAGACATAAAAATGGCATTCTTGCCTTTATTGTTATTTCGAGAAATAGTTTTCTCTTCTTGGGTAAACTCACTTAAGATTTTCTTTAGCCTCTCATCACTTCCTTCAGTGGCTGGTTTAGTAGGATAAGTGTATCCATTTTCAATAATATCCCAGACATCATCTCCTAAAGTCCCTTGGATGAAGGCAACCATTCTTACTTTCCAGTAAGCAAAGTTGTTTCCATCAAGGAGTGGAGGTCTGGACAGATTACCAAACCTTTCATTCTTCTCGTCCATAGTTAGTTTTTTCAGAAAACGATTCAGAAACACAAGATCTTTTTGAAATAAAAGTTTACAGGGCTCTGATACCAATTGAAAAACGTTGCTAATGCCGTTTAATACAAGATTAAACTGTATAAGCAACTCCGAGATGTTTGTTGAAGAAACCTTTTTCTTTTGAAAAAAAAAACTTATAAACAACAAGATGTGTTTACAAAAACTTATGTACGAGAGTAATCAAGACTTTGTAATCAGTTTTAAAAACTAAGACAGTTTCAAAAATTCAGCACACTATAGAATGAGATGAGTAGATGAAGATAATCAGAACACACAGTTTTTAACGTGGTAAAACCTCTCCCAATAGAGGAAACATCCACGGTGACTTCTAAGTCACGAAAGTAAAAATCCACTAACAACAAATAGCAGTTACAAACAATACAACATACATGCACACAAATCAACCTATTCTAAGTTTAGGAATATACCCCACTTGGTGTCCTTCTAAGTTCTCATAATTCTGATTGTTGATGATGTTCTTCCATTTTGAGAACTTCTTTTTGCTTTAGCTTCCTTACGTCGACTCAATAATCTTTGATCTTATTCACAACACTTCCAGTGTAGTAGTGTGTTAAGTGTTTGTGATGTGATTCCTATCAACATGCATGAACTCACACACACTTAGTTTTACAGACAGTCCTAGAAAATTACATATAAAAACTATATGCTGTGATTTTCTTTTCTTTATTTCTTACAGAACTAGAAACCACTGTATAAGCAACTCCGAGATGTTTGTTGAAGAAACCTTTTTCTTTTGAAAAAAAAAACTTATAAACAACAAGATGTGTTTACAAAAACTTATGTACGAGAGTAATCAAGACTTTGTAATCAGTTTTAAAAACTAAGACAGTTTTAAAAATTCAGCACACTATAGAATGAGATGAGTAGATGAAGATAATCAGAACACACAGTTTTTAACGTGGTAAAACCTCTCCCAATAGAGGAAACATCCACGGTGACTTCTAAGTCACGAAAGTAAAAATCCACTAACAACAAATAGCAGTTACAAACAATACAACATACATGCACACAAATCAACTTATTCTAAGTTTAGGAATATACCCCACTTGGTGTCCTTCTAAGTTCTCATAATTCTGATTGTTGATGATGTTCTTCCATTTTGAGAACTTCTTTTTGCTTTAGCTTCCTTACGTCGACTCAATAATCTTTGATCTTATTCACAACACTTCCAGTGTAGTAGTGTGTTAAGTGTTTGTGATGTGATTCCTATCAACATGCATGAACTCACACACACTTAGTTTTACAGACAGTCCTAGAAAATTACATATAAAAACTATATGCTGTGATTTTCTTTTCTTTATTTCTTACAGAACTAGAAACCTTTTTGACCTTTAAATATATCCCAGATTCCACGGATATCTTGCTTTTAAATCGGTCAAGATCTTAATCAATCTCTGTTTTAAAAACTATTTTTGAGATCGAAAATCTCCAAGTGTGAATCCAACTAGGTCAAGGTTAAGTTTCGTAAGAATAGAAACCATGAAACATTTTTAAAACTAAATCAGTAAGGATTTTCTTAAATCGAGAAAGAAACATGCAGATCTAGTGAAATATAACATGCAGAGTGTAGATCTATAATTTCTATGAAGAAGAAATACAGATCTTCACACGAATGTTTAAGTTGGTAATAAGATCACTGATTAAGAGGTTACAGCTTCAATATGAACAACCAAGTAACACCACTCTCTCTCAAACACTCAAGATTGTGTTTGGGGTTATGAGTATACGAAGGTTTGAATCAGATTTGAAGTGTTTAGGGTTAGGGTTAGGGTTAGGGTTAGGGTTAGGGTTAGGGTTAGGGTTTGGCTAACACAGTTTTCCCTTTCTCTCTCTTCTCTCTTTTCTTTTCTCTCTTCTCTCTCACTTCTCTCTTCTCTCTATTTTTTTCTCTCAGAAATGACGACTGCCAAAAGTCTTGAAGGGTTGAGAAATAGAGGGCTTTTATAGGAGTGGAGGAAGGTTCTGGATCGTCGAAGGCAATCAAGGGCTGAGATTAAGTCTTCTTAATATTGGCTTGATCCAAGGGTTATAAGAAGGCCGTGGTTAAGTCGAATGTGATTGGTTCACATGATAGCACAAGGATAGGTTTAAAACACATGCAGGCCATCGATAAGGATTGATCTAACGATCAACAAACCACCAGGCAACCCTCTCACATAACAAACACAAATTGATTCATCAGGAAGGTGACAAGTGTTGGCCTATAAGTGGCTTACAAACGGGCGTCAAAGTTAATTACAGGCAGCACCCTGAAGTATCTAGCGCATTTACATTCTACCCAATCAAACATTCTAATGAAAAATGAATTTTTCAAAATAGCAAATTAACCCCACAAATTTTATAATCACACTTTTATTAAGAAAACATTATTTTAAAAAATGTTTAAAAATTCCCAAAAATTATTAAAACAACATTTTAAGGGGAATTTAACACACAATCAATTTTAAGAAATATATACACATGTATGCACTTCTAATGTGTGTAGTGTGATTCAATTTATACATTCTTGGATTATTGAAGAGGATTAGAGAGATTAATTCTGAGGCTCTTTGGATTCTAGGTTAGACTACCAATTTTGTCACTATTTCCAAATTAGTTGAGCACTTATACAATATAGACTTAAGTAAGTCAAATGTATAAGGTGCTTCATTTATATGATTTCTAACAATCTAGGATCATTAAATAATTCACAACTCTTAGTAAATTTTGAAATCCCCAAATTAGTTTAGTAAACCCTAGTTCTTCAAATTCACATTAAAGAATACCAAAATTTTCAGATTCATTAATCATAATGAATTCTCAATTCGTGATTCCTAATTTACATACATGAAGAGCTCAACCTAATTATCTCCAGATTCTAATTTGTTACTCTAACTCTTCAATTCCATCAAATAAATACCATATTCATATTCAAATTGAACCTACACTAACATAGGTTCCATTATTGCTCAAAATTTAAAAAGTTTAAACACTGACCTCATAAGTGAAAATCTGATCCATTGGTGTAGTTGGTATGGTTGTGTTCTACGTTCTTCGATCTACGCGGTTGTGGTTTCGGTGGTGAAAATGGTTGTTCTTGGCTTTACACTCCTAGAATTAGCTCTCCCTCATCCTCTGTAACTCCCCCTTGGATTTTAAGGATGATAACCCTAATATCCCTTACGTAACTGACATAATACCTCTCCTAATTTCATAGGTAATTAATGCCCATGAATATAAATGACCAAAATGCCCTCCCGGGATGCCGGTTAGGCCTAAAATTTCTCCGAGACCCAAACTAAACCCCCGTGTTGACATTTTTGACTAACTCGACCCTTTCGGACTCAATGGTGCACTCAAAATGACCATTCGTGTTTCTCATAAATAATTTACTTTTATTACATTAATTTAGTCCCGACACGACTCCCGACATAATTTGTGTAACTGTCGTATTTCTCTCTCACGATAATTTATATCATGTAAGGACACAATTTTATAAATGTACGGGGTAGAATCTAAGAATTTTATATTTTTCCTAGATCATAGTATGTATGTCTGATACCGCTACATTCAGCACGTCAACACAATCATCCACGACGGCCTTGATCCGAATCCATGCATGCATCATCTTCACACGTGCATCATGCTTCATGCAACATTCTGCTTAACCGTTCCCACTACTCCACTACAAAATATTGATAAAATGATTTATTGGAGTTGTTTATATTTGCATAAATATTTGGTAATTTTTTAGAAAATATTTTTTGAAGTCTGAAATATTTTTTATCAAAAGCAGAATTTTTTTCTAACTGTAGAAGCGGAGTGCCTCGATCGATGAGCTCATTCACACAATTTACCACTGTCATTCGAGCGATATGCCTAGCTCGTTCGAGCGACGCCGCCGCCTCAATTTTTGTATAAATATCAGTGTGCATTCTACAAGTTTTCCCAAGTCTTTTATGCACCAGTTTCTGCGTTTTCACAGCCTAGAAAACAGACTTTATTTTTTTAGGTTTTATACCTTTTTTTATTCACAAATCCATTCCCATATATTTGTGTGAATCCTTAAAACCTTCAAGAGGATTGTTTACTCATCTGGAGTAACCTATGGGGAGAACTCTACAACCGGAGAGCTGTGCGATATTGTGGAGGGAGTCCTTATGGAGTAACTTGTGGACAAGCCGTTTCTCTTCTTTATTGCTGACCTCCTGGAGTTTTTGCGAGAGATTCTAGATGAGACATCAAAACCGATGCCTGAGAGTATTTTGTATGTCACTCTTATTTTCATTGTAATCCGTGTAACCATTTTTACAAATTATAGTGAAAATAAAAAGGTTTTGCCCCTTTGGGGGATTTTTTCCTGAAATTGGTTGTTTTATCCTGTATGCTTATTTTATTTGATAAATCATCTATATGCATGTTTTAGGGTTTAAATAAAATTTGGGATTAATTAAAATTGGATTTTGTTTCAGAAGTCGCAATATTTCCACTGTAGCGATTCTACATATCACTTCACAATCATATCCAAAATTATATATTACTTTATTCGCTTAATAATATTGAATAAAGTTCTCACTAACAAATACTAACTCGTATCTCATTAGTTAATATTTATTTTAATTCGAATTAATTATCAATTAATTTCCCATATTTAATTTTGTTAATCCAATACGTAAAAATCATAAAAATACGGGGTGTTACACTTGACATGCTCTACATTTTTTCATGAAACTGATGGAATCTGCTTCCATTGTGGGAGAATAATATCCCCAAATCATGAACTGATCATATAATTTTGCTCCGCCCACGATAAGGGTTCATGAGCCTCCTTTACCACTTTTACCATACTTTCTTTAATAACATATCTCAAGGCCTTCTCATTATATCGTTTCCTGTGAAACACTCATTTGATTAAGTAAAAACGAGAGCCCCTTTTCTTTAGCTAGATCTCATATGCTCGCTGAACGGACAACTATCAATCTTTCAAGTAAGCTATGTAAGGCTTCCTACAATTGTCTAGAGCCTCTAAGAAAGTTTCTTCATTAGGCTTTTAAATTGGGTAGAATTTCAAATAACCATGTTGTAAATGAGCAACATCTTTGCTCAAGTTAGGCTTGTAGTATCCTTCTCATTGCAAGCGTTTGTAATGGGTAATGTCTTTATCCCCATAGTGTGTCTCATGCGTTGCTCACAGATTTTCATGGGATTCTTCTTCTCCCACACACCTTGACAAATATACTTAGGGCACTTGAAGTAAATAGGACCTTGTAGCATATATAAGTTCTCCAGCTCTGATAGCTTCATGTTTCCTTCACGCGTTTCAAATTTCTTGACTCTTTAGGACCTCCAGTATTTAGGCTCATGGCTTGGGAACAAAGATCTCACTATTGTAGGTACTGTCCTCCTCCAGATGGTAATTATTGCTTTTGAATCATCTATATCTATTTTTTTAGTAATCATTTACAGAGCATCGGGATACTTATTCATCGTTTGGGGGTGTCTTTCTACTTTAAAAACAAAAAAATGATTCAACAAATGTTGTATGATTGCTTGATAAGGAGAAAGATTGACATGTTTGAGAAACAAATCCCCATTGACTTGCTTAACTACAGGGTTAGAGTCCCCTCGTATACATAGGACTCTCATCCATTTTCTTAAATCTTCAAATAGCCTAAGTATTAGCGCTTCATATTTACTTCATTATTCTAGCACTTGAAATCTAGTTTGTTGGAAATAGTGATTTTATCCTTTGTATTAGAGAGTATGATTCTAGCTCCTCCAGTACTTTATGTACATGAACCATATTCTATCTTCCACTCTTTCATTTGTTCACACAAGAAATATTGAAAGCTATCCCTTGGTAATTCCTCCCTCGAAGGTTTAAAAAGTTAGCTAAAAGATTTGCCAAATCTTGACTCTCAATAGCTTTAGGTGAAAGTCATTTCAAATCATACTTCGAGAAGTTAAGAATCCACATAGATTCCCGTCCAAACAAAATAGTTCTTGTGAGCAAGTATTTGATAGGATTGCATTTTGTAATAATATGCACTATAAATGCAAGTAAGTAGTGCCTTAACTTTTTCACAACAAATACCAAGGCTAAACAATGACTTTCCACACTTGTGTACCTAAACTCAGTCCCAGATACCACCCTGGACAAGTAATACACATGATTTTCATGTCCTCCTTTCTATTAGGTGAGCAAAGTACTAATAAATCTTCTATAAAAGTTAAATACAAGAATAAAAACTTACCTTGTTTGGGGGGAATCATGGCTAAGGGATATGTCAAATCTCTTTAATCTTATCGAATGCTTTATGATCCTCATTCCCCTACGTTCACTTCACCTTGTTTTGATGAGTGGTGAGAACGGATGAGTGATTTATGCTAAGGCTGATATGAATATTTTAAAGTAAGAGACTTTTCCTAGAAAAAAATTGAGTTGCCTTTGGCTCCTCGGCTGCGACATAACCAGAATTGCCGTTTATTTCTCCGTGTCCATTTACACAACTTGTCTCTTAACAACAAAGCCTAGAAATTTTTCTGACGTGACCCCAAAGGCACACTTCGAGGGGTTCATTCACATCTTATACTTATGAAAATGTTAAAAAACTCTTCTCGAAACTTGGATGTGCTTGCTATCCGTTTTGGACTTCACTACCAAGTCATCTACATAGAGCTCTAATATGTCATGAAACAAATCATGAAATAATTCCATCATTATTTGTTGATAAGTTTTCCCAACATCTTCAATCCGAACGACATAACTGTATAATGAACGTTTTCTAAGAGGAGCTGGAAAATTTATCTTTTTCGCATCCACCGAATCCCTTTTGAACTAATTATATCCAACATACCCATCCATTAAATTTCATATTTCATTCCTAGTAATTACGTCCATATGAGACCCAAACCTTAGTTTCAATACTATGTGGTTTAATTTGTCATTTTCACATAATGTTGTATCAAATAATTATTTTCATGGGTTGACATGAGTATAAAGAGATAAAAATATGCATTGCACGGACGAGCACAACATTTTCATGGTAATTGCATTGGGTCACATACATAAACAATATTGAGGTTTATGTGGAATTTACACTAATTGAGCTTTTACGAAAATATTTAATGTGCACAAATTTGAGATATGTTGCAATTTAAAGGGTACATTTATAAGAAGAAAATATTTTGGGGACAAGAAATTATTTTGTGGAAAATAAGATAAGTATACTTTTATGAGTATATCTGTCAATTTGTGAATTATTAAGGGTGTATGGTTTGTAATTATGTTATACCTTATATTTGTTTATATGTGTGTGTACATATATTTATAAAGGAGGGTTTAGAATCTGTGATGCCACTTGAGTTTTTAGTTTGACCGAATACATATACATGTAGGTTTATATTCGTGTAGAGTATTGTTAATAGAGTAATAAGAACTTGTGAGAGAATGAAAGCTATTGAAAAAAGGATCAGGCCACTAGGGTACCACTATCCACCGCTATGGCGGCCTGAACCCATTTTTAGTGCATCGTGGTTCATTGTCAAGTGATTAACAGTGCAATCTTCTTTCTTCTTTTGTATTATCGCCATGCTAAGATACTAACTATTAAAAAATAACATTTCCTATCCTTATAAAACACAAATGATTAACTCCCATTTTAAAACACACTCGAGATATCCCTTTTTCTCTATTTATACCAAGATATTAACCAACACATAATACCTTATGTTAAATCCCTATAACCCCCATTTTAACACCATTTTGAGTGTGTGTTACACCATTTTTACTTATAAAGTCAACCCAATATTTTAGTGAGTATCAACCAATATTTTTGGTAGTGTTGCGAGGGATTTATTTGGATTATTTTGGGAGCACTTGTAGAGGGTATTTAGTAGTTTTATTTGAAGTCGTCGTTGGTGTATTTTATAGATATTTTCTTGGAAGTATTTCTTAGAGAATTTAGATATCATTTGCTCTATTATTTGGTGGCTTTCTTATTTGAGGTAGGGGTTCTATCCATATTTTTAGAAATAAATTCATTTGCACGCTAAGATAGATATTTAGTATATCTATGTATGATTTTTCACATGCCATGTGTATATACGCTTATATTTCATGTTCTAGCCCAAAAATGTATGATTTTATATAAGAAAAATGAGGTTTACAAGTTAAGTTTTGAATAACAAGTCTATTAAGAGGAAAATGCATGTTTAATGTAGAAATTCTTAGTTTAATAATTTCAAAGTATCATGTTTTAAACCCATAAAATGTTCATTTACATATTGTGTACCTTTAGGATAGTTTTGGATAAGTTATACCTCGTACCAAAGATTTACATTGTCTAAATATTGGTATACGCTCATGTAACTATTTTTGCTTAACCCCCGGGTACTTTGCAAAAGGACGCAAAGGAAGGCAAGGATAATCACATCAGTCATTAGAGATCTGTGATACCAAGCATTGTTAGCCCTATTTTCAATTAAAGTTGCCTTTTATTTTTATTCAGACTTTTGGAAAACATTGCAATGGACTTATAATAATTTAATTGTTGTTTTAGTTATTTCTGTTGATTTGTTAAATTGTTCACCAAATTCTTTTTATAAGCAAATTACTTAAACCTTAATTGAATATAAGTGGTCACATTTTCCTATGCAAAAATGGATAGAAATTGGGTTGATAAATTTGTTTTTGCTAATAAATCGACTATATATTTTCAAAAATGTTATATTTTTCCTAACTCTTCGATGTTGGTGCGGGTCAGCCAGGTGGTGGCCCAAATTCGGGTCGGGACATTATAGTCCACTAGACTATTAATGCTAGGCAATGGAAATTCATCACTTGGATACACACGATTCAAGTCTCTAAATTCCACACACATTCTAAATTTTTCTTATCCTTCTTAGCAATGGGCATAATTCTCAATAGCCATACAATATGTTGGATGAGTTTGATGAATCTAGCTGCGAGAAACTTCTCCACTTCTACCTTTATCTTCAAGTTTAACTCATCCTTGTAAGTGCGAGTAGCCTGTCTCGCAAGCAGAGATTTAGGAAAATATTAAGATTACGAGAGCTCACTTGTGAGTCAATCCTTAGTAATTTTGTATATTTCCATGTGAACACATATGTGAATTCTTTGACCAAGCAACCAATTTCTTCTCTTTTCTTTTGACTCAAAACTTTAGAGATAAAGAAGGGACTCTCATCACCACCCTCTTCCCCCAAGTTCAATTCTTCTAGTTTTGGTAGTTGCTCCCTTGATCCATCCTATATCCACTCTAAAAAATCCTCTGTATCTTCAACATGCTCTACTATATGATAATCATCGATTACGAAGCATTTTAGCATTGGGTCAATGCTTCCATCTTAGAATGCCCGTTGTGTACACCATTATAAACAGAAAATCATCTTACCATTAGCCAAAACTACTTTCTTTCAAGTCCGAGTGGGTCTTTCCTTTTTTTTTTGTCTTGCCCTTTCCTTTATCTTTTATGTCGTGGGGTGCCACTAGTGGACCCAACCTGTTATGGACAGATTTTTCTGTTTTCCCCCTTCATAAACTGCTCGGGGATCCGCAACTCCTTTAATCAAATATGTCTTTATTTCTTCATTAACATCAATATAAAATGTTGCATCAACTAAAGGAGCTTCTTCCACTAAGAAGGGTCTCTCGATTGCCTTGATTACTATTTATATTCCATAAATATTGGCTTTCATGCATTATTGAAATGTGGAAGGCTTAATTTCATGGGTATGCATCCATATCCTTCCTATAAAAAAGTAGTAACTTGTATTATCATTGATGATATGGAATTTGATGTGAGAGGTGAAGTTGCCCAATTTTATTCCAATATTTATGTATTCGAGTGACTAAATTCAAGTGACATCAAAACCTGAAATCACCAAAGGGACTAGTACAGTCTTTTCTTTAGAGATCCCAATGTCATAAAGAGTGCTTATGGGGTAATGTTTATCTATGCGTCCATTACGCAATGCGCATGGGAAACTAATACCATTTACTAGATTAGTTATATACAAGGGTCTGTTTTGAAAGACTAATACATGTCTATCGGCCTTAGAAAGCATCACTTCTGATGTGTACCTTTGATGGTCCTTCAAATAGGTACATGCCAGTTGATGGATGGATCCTCACTATCTTGTATTACTTCAGGAATGATCTTGGTAATTTCTAACTTATTCTAAGATTTGACTCCAAATTTAATGAAAAACTATTTAAACTTTGGACTTTTTATGATTGACGCACACTCATGATCAATTTCCACCTCATAAGTTTGCGTATTGTAGACATATTCTACTTCTAAAGTTCCACCTTTGTCAAGTGAGAGCAACATACTGACATTGCCCTATTCAATATAGAATTCCTCATCCCAACTGCATTTGTAGTTATCTTTAGTTAGATTGAGTAGCCAATTGCCATAAGCTTTGTCATTCTCCACTCATTCTTCAGACTTCACCATTTCTTCTAACTCATGGGCTACAACCATATTTGTAGACCCATATTGGTGGGATACAAGGGGTCTCATTTTACATCTAAAGGAGGAATTTATAGAGTTCCATTGATAACTTTCTCATTTATTATCTTTTGTAGATAATAATAATATTTGTTCAAGTGTTGCACTCTCTAATGGAACTCACAATATTTTTAAATCACCTTGTTTACTATTATACGTGCTGAATCAGGCGGGTTAGGTGGTCCCTCTACTACTTCTTGCACTAAAGTTTTCTAACAATCTAAAGCTTCCTCCACGCTATAAGGCAATGATGGGGGAATATAACTTCCAAACTTTCTTCTTCCTGGACCACCATTCTTTGGTGTTCCTTGATCATTATTCTTTTCTTTAGGACTAATGTCCATGTAGTTAACAGCTTGTCATCAAGCGACTTGAAACCTTACTAGATAAGGAACCATTTGGGTTCCCCGTCTCTGTGCCTTTGATTTTATGATCATCGCAATGTTCCTTGTTACTCGAGTAAACTCCCTGAATGTGCTATATCATGTTTCATTAATAAGTTTGATCTTGTATCCCTAGAGAAAACCTTCCACTCAAACCTATGGAAACCTTGCCCTTGCGGCTTCCTCGTGGAAATGCATAGATCTCTATCTTAAACATTTGATATACTGCATTAACTTCTCATAGGGTTTTTGTGCTTCTTGAGCCAAATGCCTTAGAGTAAAATTGTCTTCATCTAGAAAGAATTTACAGCTTGTGCATTTCTTCCCAAGTGGGAATGTTATTTGGTATCAATTAGGAATACAACGAGTAGGCCTTCCTACTGAGAGTTTTTAAGAACTTTCTCGACCTTAGGTTCTTGTCATTGCAATGGAAACTGAGGTACTGCATACACCTCTTAATGTTATTTTTAGGATTGTTTCCTTTTCCATTAAACTTTATGAACTTAGGTGAAATATACCCCTTCGATATGGTATCTAGTTGATACTAAGGATTCTTCAACTCCTTATATGAAAGAGGAGACTCAATTTGTTTGAGTGAGAGAAGTTTCTTAACCTATTCTAAGGTAACTTCCCTCAAAGTTTACTCCTCCACCTCAATTTTTTTTTATCATAAGTGATGTAATTGGGATTGGAATTTTATCGTCCACCAGTTTATTTATTGGGACTACCTCTGACACAACTGCTCCTCTAGTGATAAACATCATTGGCGTGGCACAGACTTGCCCCAAACTTTCCATATATACGTTGTGCTGCTTTAGAAAATCAAAGAATAAAATCAAGATGTTCACCCCTATCAGCTGTGGAACAGCATCTGAGTCGGTCACCTGGCACCCAAAAGGATGAGTTCTTCGTGTTCCCATAACCACAACATTGTCACTAGTGGTTTATCATCTGGACCTGTAAGGACACAAATTTCCAATTGAGACCTTTGTTGTTTTGGATCAATTCCGGATAAAAACATTTGAGTCATAGGATAGTGTTCATATGTATCTTTCAAGCCTACGAAAAATTTGAGTTGAAGATGTATCAGCCTAGTGTAACGTGAAGATATCATCCTTTTCGAGTTTTAAGTGCCTCGTGTTGCGTCCATAATAATTCATCATATTTCAAGTCTCCAATAAGGTATGAATGCTATATATATTTGTAGAGACTTGGAATAATTTCTAATTGGTGTAATCTTTATTTAAAATGAATTTGGTATCATAAAATCATGTTTGAAAAAGTTTTTGGACTTAAAATGATAATATAAATTTTTGGGTTTTCTGAATTTTGTTCGAAGTGTCGTTCGAACAAGAATGTTGTTCAAATGAGAATTCAAACGAGATTGCCAAATGGTCACTGACTTTTCGCTCAAAGTGTCGTTCTAACGAACTCGTTCAAACGAGTTTTTCCAATGAGTTCTGGCCTATTTTTCCCTTTGAAATCTCGTTCGAACATAGTCGTTCGAACGAGATTTCAGCGAAAACAGTTATTTTGGCCCTTTTGAAAGTTTTAAACGACTTTGGGAAAAAAAGTTATTGAGACTTTTGAGAATCCTTAAAGAGCTTTTAAGAGAAAATTCTTCCCACCAAAAGTCCATGTTTTCATGTGTTAAATTTCAATAGAAAATTTTCCTCAAACACATGTTTATAAACCCATAGTTTAGTTTAATTAATCTAAGTATCTCTACATATATATATCTTGATTGGAGTTATGTTTGGCACCGAGTTCTACGCTACTGTTTGAAGAGTTGTTTGGATTTACTTCTACATCCCTCAAAGAAGAAGACTTATTTGTTTCTGCGGCGTTCACACTCGAAGAAAGGCTTTGGGTGCGGGTTGATGGATGTCCAAAGGCTTCATTGGTGGATTCCAATGTTCCAGGATTGTCGACTAAGTAGAGGTTGGTACAAGAAGATGCGTTAGGGGCTTGAAAGGAGTCGAATCGAGTTGTGTAAGTAATTTATCTTGTATTTATAAAATTTCGTACTTAGTGGACTTAAGGCTAGGGCCATCCGAGGTTTTTCCCATTTGGTTTTTCCTCGTACATCGTGGTGTAGTGGTTGTGAATTTATTTTATCTTGAAAATCACTTAGAATGCATGCTTAGGATTCAAAGATAAAATATAGTTTAATTCACACTCTTGTTTAATTTGGTGCTAATATTAGTTTGGGTAATATTTAATTAATTTAGTTCAAGTCATTAATTTCAATTTGGTAAAATTTGATTTGGCCTAATGTGTGAAAAATGAATGAGTTTTGTTATGCAAATATTTAGGACTTGAGTTGAATTAATTTGGGCTAAGTGAAATTTTTATTAGTTGTTTAATTTAATTTGACTTTGAGTTTAGTTTAATTTTAATTTGAAAGAAATTAAAATTGGTAGGTTGTGTAGTTTCTTTTTGATTTGAACCATCACATTCCGCACTTTAGGAAATTATTTTTACAAAATTTTAAAATCCGGGGTCCTATGTTTCTAACAAGTGGTATTAGAGTTAGAAGTACTAAGTAATTGTGCTTAGATCCTTTTAGATTTTTTTTTAAATATTGAATTTTCCACGTTTTCTAAATTTCCTATTTTCGATGGTTCCAATTACGCATATTGGAAAGCTCATATGCGTTCGGCACTAAAGTCCATAGACGAGAGGGTTTGGTTGTCCGTAGTTAATGGGTGGTCCCCACCCACATGCTTGATAGAAAATGAGCGTGTTCCTAAATCCGTTGATAGATGGAGTGAGAATGAATTTAAACATGCTAATTTTAATTCCCGAGGTTTAAATGCTTTTTTTAGCAGGGCCACACTGGATGAATTCCGACGTATCATGACATGTGAAACTTCTAAGGAATCTTGAGATATATTACAACTCACTCACGAGGGAATTAGTGTCGTTAAGGCTTCAAAACTCCAAAATCTCACAACTCAATTTAAAACCATCAAAATGCTTGAAAATGAAACCTTTGATGAATTTTATTATAGACCTTTCGATATAGTTAATTCATCATTCAATTTGGGAGAGAAAATACCCGACGATTGAGTAGTAAAGAAAATTTTAAGGTCCTTACCCGAGAGATTTATCCCTAAAGTGACCGTTTTAAATTCTTTACCCACCATGCACTCTACCAAACTTTGAGAATTAGTAGGTGATTTGCAAACCTATGAGCTAGATATGTTTCCCTCCAAAAAAGAAAAGAAAATAGATAAGGGCATTGCTTTGAAATCCTAAAAGGAGGAAAAACAAGTTTTGGTTAATGAGAGTGATAGTGACTCGGAGGACATGGCTACATTTGCTAGGAAATTTTGAAAATTTCTTAAATTTCATAAAGATAAGTTTAAAAATGATTTTAAGAAATTTGAAAATTCTAAGCATAACAAGGCCGAAAAGATCCCTAAATCTAATAATGAAAATCTTAATAGGGACGAGTCAAATAGGTTCTATGGTTGTGAGGGTTTTGGCCAAAGGGAGAGAGAGTGCCCCACTAAACTAAGGAGATAAGACAAACAATCAATTTCCTATAATGCCACCCTTAGTGATGAAAGTGAAAAGGAAGAGGGACCCGATTCCCCCATTGAGCGCAACTTTACCGCGTTCATGGCTAATCATGTTAGTGAGAGTGGGATATTGTCCGATGATGACACCTTAAAATATGACACTTCCAAGACCTTTGTTTGTGAAGCTAAAAAATATGATGGTCTTGAGAGTGGATAAGAGAGAGAGGATGAAAGTGATGAGGTGGTTGATAAGAGTGAACTTCAATTTGCATTTAGAGAATTATATGAAGAATCTATTAAATTAAAAAGATCAAATTTGAAGTTAGAAGCTAGTTTAAGGGAACGTGTCAAGGTCGTTGATGAAAGTGTGTTCGTTGATGACCTTAGGACATGAGAGAGAGTTCTTAGTGAGAAGCTTGAATATGTAGAAGGAATGAGAGATAGCCTTAAAGGTTTAATGGAATATATAAAAAAGGAGATTCTTATTTTTGAAGAGAAGAATGGTTTGTTAGAGTCTAACATTATAGAATTAGAAGATAAATTAAAAGACTCTAGTAAAGTTAAATTTGATTTGGAATGTAGGTCCGCGAAATCAGATAAAATTTTAGGAACCGTCCAAGTAAAAAATGACACTTGTGGTTTAGGCTTCGATACTTGTAATGAGTCTACTCATAAAACCAAAACCAATGTTTTGAGAAAATCACCTAGGAAAACTTCGAGAGGTCAATCCTTAGGTACCACTTTTCGACGTGTCTTTTCTTGTTCACATTGCGATC
Source organism: Sambucus nigra (assembly GCA_949130495.1). Taxonomy (NCBI): domain Eukaryota; kingdom Viridiplantae; phylum Streptophyta; class Magnoliopsida; order Dipsacales; family Adoxaceae; genus Sambucus; species Sambucus nigra. The sequence continues at coordinate 70,034,156 of OX422211.1, read as the reverse complement.
GAAAAGGTAATCTTAGGAAGTTTTGTTTTGATTTTAAAAGAATTTCTAGGCAATCCAAAGGTAAGGTAACCTAGGTAGATAAGATCCCAAAATCCCGAGAGTGTCAATGTTCATTCATTTGGGTTAGGATATCCGACTTGGTTGCTTTACAAAGAAGGTTTTTTCATTCTCATTTACTTTCACACGATACCTCCCTTGCTAGATCTAAAGGTTGAATGTATTAGTTGTTTGCATACTCTAGCCTTTTGTGATTTATATCACATATCCTTTCTAGTTGTATGCATGCTCATCATTTTCTAGTCATTGCTTTATTTCATATCTCATGCTAGTATAATGATTTTTGTTTATCTTTTGTATTATATTTCTTTCATTTTAGTTTGCATTAAGTGAAAAATATAAAAAAAAAATTATTTATCATTTGTGTTTTACCTTTCTAGTAATTTAGGCTTAATGAAAAATACAAATGATTTTTGTTTGTCATTTGAGTAAATATTTTTGTATGTTTGGTTAAAAATTTCAAAAACTTAAAAGGATTTTTTTGTGTGTATTTTAGTTTGACATACTTTATGTGGGATATACTTGTGTTTGAATTCTTTCATTTTTGCTTTCATGTGGCTAGAACTTTTTGATAATATTATCAATCCTTAAAATGTACTTTGTCATGCATGCATATAGTTGAATTTTGTGTTTCTTAATGGATTCTATTTTTATATGACTCAATTCACACATGTACGAACTCACTTGAAATTTAATCCTCACATATATATTTGAGCTATGTGAGATGTTCTCCCATCAATTTAGTCATTTGCATTTTGTTATGACCATGGAGTATTTGTGCATGTAATAACCATTTTCTGGATTTAAAAAATAGCAAAATATATTTATCCAGTGTAGTTTTTTTATCCATGGAATTGGGCAGCGAAAGACGAAATTTGTTTGCGTGAAAAGCCACCATTAAATTTTAGGCCTTTAAAATGTGGCATTAAAAAGAATATTTGCCAAGGCCATAAATAGTTTAGTTAATATGTTCAATAGAAAAGAATATAAAAATTATGAGGAGTTTGGTTGGATATATTAACGGGTTTGCACAATGACTTTGTTTCCTAGTTATGTTTTTATTGTGATGACTCTATTGGTTTGTATAATCTTTAAAATTCTAGGCTTGTGTGCATTGTGTATATTGGTTCATTAAGTTCAATTTATATTGTCACATGAGGCTATATCTAAATGTGATAAAGTTTTTCAATCAAATGAGAACTCCGTGAACATGTTTTAAGTGATTGAGTCAAAATTTAATTGTTCCTAGTTCACACCCCTACACTTCCATTTGCCACATGTATTTGGACACATTTTTTCCATACGAGTGTGAAAAGATTAATGTGTTTTGTGTCATGTGTGGTGTTTATACCTATGTATATGTGCATGTATAATAGTAATATTCATTATGTATACATATATATATGTTTTTTTTTGCATCTTTGTCTTGCTTGCTAGTCCATTTATGCTTTTAATTCATAATTGAAACATATCTTGTTGCAAATTTTGGTTGATATCCCATGCTTATGTTGAACACATTTTAGTTGGTATCATTTGTTTTAGCGCATCATAAGTTGGTATCTATTTAATCTTTGTATGGATTAGTTAAATTTTTGTTTCCCATATGCCTTAATGTTTTCCCATAATTTTATCCCTTATGTAGTTTTTACGGAGAGAAATCATACTTAGTTAAATTGTGGGAGAAATGAGTATTTCATTCATTCTATCACATTTGTCTATTCCTGAACAAAAAGGGGGAGAAATGGTATCTAATCCTATTGTAATCGCATCTTAGTTTGGAAGATTTATCTTAGGCGGAGACGTCTTTCTAAGTAGGTCTTTTATTTCATAAAGGGGAGAATTAATTTTAGGGGAAATATTTAATTTAATTGCATGTTAATCCCTTGATATTCCCTATGCGTTTAATGTTTTGCTTAAGTGTGCAGGAATTATTCTAACGACAACTTTCAATTATCATCGGCAAATATAGTTATCCTCAGGTTTTTGAGTCAAGCTTGTATTTTTTATTTTGGGTGGGATGTTTTTTAGTCTAGTTGAGCTTGAAAGCCCTTTAGGATTTTTGTTTGGGTTTTGTCTTGGAATAGCCAAACAGGGATATTTGTAAGGACACAAATTTCCAATTGAGTCCTTTGTAGTTTTGGCTCAATTTCGGACAAAAACATTTGAGTCATAGGATAGTGTTCATGTGAAATTTGAGTTGAAGATGTATCGGCCTAGTTCAACGTGAAGACATCATCCTTATCGAATTTCAAGTGGCTCATGTTGCGTCCTCAACAATTCATAATATTTCAAGTCTCCAAGAAGGTACGAATGCTATATATATTTGTAGAGACTTGGAGTAATTTCTAATGGGTGTAATCTTTATTTAAAATGAATTTGGTATCATAAAATCATGTTTAAAAAAGTTTTTGGAGTTAAAATGATAATATAAATTTTTTGGGGTTTCTGCCTTTTCGTTCGAAGTGTTGGTCGAATGAGAATGTCGTTCGAACGAGAATTCGAACGAGATTTCCAAATGGTCACTGAATTTTCGTTCGAAGTTTCATTCTAACGAACTCATTCGAACGAGTTTTTCCAACGAGTTGTGTCCTGTTTTCCCCCTTGAAATCTCGTTCGAACATAGTCATTCAAACGACCTAGAAATGTCGTTCGAAGGAGATTTCAGCGGAAATAATTATTTTGGCAGTTTTTCCATTTTCCCACCTTTTGTCCCCACTTCCTTTTGACAGTTTTAAACCACTCCGGGACAACATTTTTGCTGAGACTTTTGAGCATCCTTAGAGAGATTTCGAGAGAAAATTCTTCCCATCAAAAGTCCATGTGTACGTGTGTTAAATTTCATTAGAAAATATTCCTCAAAAACATGTTTATACACCATAGGTTAGTTTGATTAATCCAAGTAATATTACATATATATATATATATATATATATATATATATATATATCTTGCTTGGAATTATGTTTGGCATCGGGTTCTACTCTACTGCTTGAAGAGTTGTTTGGGTTTACTTATACATCCCTAAAAGAAGAAGACTTGTTTGTTGCTGTGGCATTGACACTCGGAGAAAGGCTTCGGGTGAGGGTTGACGGTTGTCCAAAGGCCTCATTGGTGGATTCCAAGGTTCCGGTGGAGTTCCGGGATTGTTGATTAAGTAGAGTTTGGTACAAGAAGACGCTTCAGGGGATTGAAAGGAGTCGAGTCGAGTTGTGTAAGTCATCTGTATTGTATTTGTAAATCTCCGTACTTAGTAGACTTAAGGCTAGGGCCGTCCGAGATTTTTCCCATTTAGATTTTCCTCATACATCGCGGCATAGTGGTTGTGAATTTATTTTATCTTACAAATCACTTAAAACGCGTGCTTAGGATTAAAAGATAAAATATGGTTTTTTCATACTCTTGTTTAATTTGATGCTAATATTAATTTGGGTAATATTTAATTAATTTAGTTCAAGTCATGAATTTCAATTTGGTAAAATTTGGTTTGGCTTAATGTGTGAAAAATTAACTAATTTTGTTAGGCAAATTTTTAGGACTTGGGTTGAATTAATTTGGGTTAAGTGAAATTTTTATTAGTTGTTCAATTTAATTTCACTTAGAGTTTAGTTTAATTTTAATTTGAAAGAAATTAAAATTGGTAGGTTGTGTAGTTTCTTTTTGATTTGAACCATCCCATTCCGCACTTTAGGAAATTATTTTTAAAATTTTAAAATCTGGGGTCCTACGTTTCTAACAGGACCTACATTTTTTGTTGGAGTTTATTCAAAGACCACATGCTTAAAAACATTATAACCTTATTTATCCATGAATGTGAGAATACCTCCGTAGTGGAGTCACTAAATATAGGAGGGTAGTGTTACTAGGGTCAATGAATATATGTAAATGGGTGAGTCATGAAGCACTCCAATAGGCAACTTTCTTTAAAGTAATAATATTTCAAGAGAAAGAATGGAGACACAATAGAGTTTTCAAATATAATAATGATGTTTTGATTACAACGATGAATCGATAATGATTGAATACAACTTTTCAATAATAAATAAATGAATGAAAACTCTTGAGAGTAGTGATTCTCAGAGAGAGGAGAAGTAAGCAAGTTAATATTCTGAGAGACAAAAGGAAGAGAATATTCTTGTGGGAGAGTTTGTGCATCCTAGCAGTGCTTGTTATGGTATTATACATGAATTTTCACCTAGTGCTCTATTTATAGTAAGTGTTTTGGGGAATACATGGCACTTGTGTGCCCAAAAATAGTCCTTTGCGATAAGTATCTAAAATTTTGTTATCTCTATTACTGTTTTTCACTGTCTATCATGATTTGTCCTTTTGTGGTGTGACAACTGGTGTGATATTGAACAAAAAGGTGATCTTGTCGACCATGATTCCAAAAAGTGCTATTTTGTCTTTTGTCAAAATTTTCTTGTTGGTCAAGTTTGAAAATTTGCGATGGACCTTGAGGGTCATTTTCCGTTTGTAATACTAAAAACGATTTGCGAGCACCTCAGTTGGTTGCTCATTATTTGTGTGTAAAATGTGTTTATGTAATGTGTGTGTGAGTGACCTCTTGGTTTCCTCGCACCAATATTCTCTCTTTGTCAATATACTAAAGTTGTTGAGCCTTATCTTTGTCATCAAGACTTACCTATCAACCTCCAAACTAAAACTCTTAAGAGGTCCCAACTAACCATCTGCTCGAACCCTGCTTGCTCGAACAAGTAGCTTTGCTAAGTAAACCTGTGAAAAACAACAATAATGAGTGTTAGTGTGGGAAGTTCTCTCCCACTTTCTTCTGTGTTGTTCGAGTAACTTCTTGTGTCTTCCTTTCTTTCCTTAGGATCGTTTGCTCGCACAGTTGTTCCCTTATATGAGGAGATGTATGATCTCCCATTTTGGGGGGGCTTGGGGGGTTGCTCATGCAACATCCCTATTTCCTTGGCATTGCTCGCATAATCCTCAAGTAGATGAGGGGGTTGCTCGTGTACTCCTCTACATAACCCACTGAGTAGGTATGTTCTTCATTTAAGGAACTGTGACACCCTGCCCACTTAAATATCGGGTGTTCAGTCCTTTATTAAATTAAAACAGGATTCTCATTTGGTTCATTCTTAGCATCACTGTCAAAAATAGTTAATTAAGCAAGTATCAAATTTTATCTTTCATTAAACAGATAACAATATGCGAAAACAAAATAAACTAAACCATACACACAATCACTGTCTAAAATTATGTTGAATAATAAATGACTTGTCGAATAAACCATCGGCTACAAAATCCAAAACCAAAATATCTAACAGCTAATAATAAATCTCAATATATAATATATAATGAAATTAAAAAAAATTGAATGAGTCCTGAAGGCAACACGCCTGAACTAAAATATGTAGATAATATTCCTAATATATGAATGAAATAAATGGAAGTGTCTACTCCAACTCTTGCATGCATCCACATATGCCGTAGCTACGTATCCCTAGAATAGATAGTCAGGTCTGGTGTCCATGTGGTTGGACAGCTAAAAGGTTTTGAAAATATTTACAGCAAGGGTTAAAACCCAAAACATTTTGAAAATATTTAGCAAGTGATTAATGTTGCAGTAAATAAAATGCATAAGTGCTCCTTATATTTAAGTTGGTGTCTCACTCCCTTAAGATAATTCTCGTTCCTCATCTAAAGTGAAAACCTAACGCTTCTTCCTAACCCTCCTAGTTGTACTACCTTGTCTAACTAGCCTTGACATGTATACTTATCGACACACTACTCTAGTCCGAGTAATCTTATCATTTTAATAAGTTATATATGTCATTAACTTAATTATTCATCTTTAATTATGTCTACATAATATTCTCAGTCTTAGACTTTTCCCCGTCTAATATTTTACTATGCCCACCCGTATTTCCCATGCAATACGATACCAAATTTCTAATCCCTTATTATTTATTTAGTGTCACCAATTAATTATAAAAAATCTCACATACTGATATTAATTTAGATATCACTATCTACAAAGTCAACTAAAGCAACCGTAGTAGAATAAATCACACGTATATATATATATATATATATATATATATATATATATATATATATATATCAGTGTTCTGAAAGGCACGCCTAGGCTTGAGGCTTCTGAGAAACGCCCCGCCTTAAGACTTTCATGCCTTATTCTTGGTAAAAGGCTTAAAACACACTTTTCTTTAAAACAAAAATGCTTTAGTAAAACGGTATCACCTTTTAAAGACTTTTTTTTAAATAATCGGACTAATATCTCATTCAAAACAATTAAAAGACATATGGTTCCCCAAACCTCTCTGCTTCTCATCTAAAAAAACGTGTTTTTTTTCTTAATATTTAAAAAAATAGTATTTTAGTTTGCATATATTCAAACATATTTTAAGTTAAGTACGATTTCAGTATTTTTAATAGCTTGTTATAGTTAAAAAAATGTTAAAATATATTAAAAAGGCCCAAATGCCTTTTCATGATTTTTTACACCTAAGGCCCGCCTAGGCTTCTAAGGCTTAAGGCTTGGCCTCCACGCCTTGATCATGCCTCACGTTTTTTAGAACCTTAATATATATATATATATATATATATATATATATATGTGTGTGTGTGTGTGTGTGTGTGTGTGTGTGTGTGTATTCACATCACTATTATGGGTACCTCGTCCATTTGTCTTGGCCCGGAGAAGTAGCCTGACTAAGCCCTATCAAGAATAGGGGGAGTCTGGCCCAAACTCCAAAGTCTCACAAATGACTAAATCAGCAGGGACCCTTTCAACCCCTAAAATCTCTCAGGAGATATTATAGGAATTATGGGCCAACGTGGAGGTGCCCAATACCCCCACTCTCCGAAGTTCAAATGTATATATTGTACCCCTGGCCCGGGGCAAAGGGCATGTAATTGTGTGTGTGTGTGTATATATATATATATATATGTGTGTGTGTGTGTGTGTGTGTGTGTGTGTGTATTCACATCACTAATGTGGGTAACTCGTTCATTTGTCTTGGCCTAGAGAAGTAGATTGACTAAGCCCTATCAAGAATATGGGGAGTCCGGCCCAAACTCCAAAGTCTCACAAATGACTAAATCAGCAGGGACCCATTTAAACCCTAAAATCTCTCAGGGGATATTCTAGGGATTATGGGCTAACGTGGAGGTGCCCAACACCCCCACTCTCCGAAGTTCACATGTATATATTGTACCCCTGGCCCGGGGCAAAGGGCATGTAATTGTAAACACTCCCATAGGGAAAATAAAATTACAAACAGAGAGCACCACCGTGGACGTAGGCAATTTTCCTAACCACGTATATCTTATGTCGTGTGTGATTGCAGCTATTATAATTTATGTTGTTTACTTTTTCTGGTGATTGAATTTGCTTATAATTTGTGTTGAGATTTATGGTCACCATAATTGGCGCCGTCTGTGGGAAGATATTATTCTTCCTTTAAGAAATCCTTCACCAGAAAGAACCTAGAATGTCTGGTCACAACATCAATGCCCGTCAAGCAGGGGATATTCAAGAGCCACCTATCCCTCGTAGGGTTAGATCTGAAGTTCGAAACTCAAACCCAAGGCCTCGCCCAGAATGAAAAGTCTCAGAAGAAAGCTAGGGACAAGATAGGTCCACGCAGGTCTCCAGGATAATCGACGCCTACGAGGCTAGACTCCAAGAGCAGGAGGAAGCCACTCGCAATCAGGAAGCCAAGAATGATTGCCTCAAAAGGAGAGTAGAGAAAATGGAAAGAGAACTCCATCGCAATACAAGGCAACGTCGTTATCGAACTCCTAGCCCTCAGGCGAGCCGATCTCATAGCCGAGGAAGGAGACACAGGTCAGATAACGACTGGTCCGAACAACAACACTCAGACCATTACAGGAGCACAACCTGATGGAACGAGGATATACAAAATTTCATCCGAAGAGAGATGGATCAACACCCAGAACATCGGGGGGCCAAATCGACCAGAGAGCTAGCCATATGAGCTCTCAGGACCCAGATGAAATCCCCCTTTTCAAGGGAAATAGAGGAAGAAGAAGACCCTAAAAAGTTTGCCATGCCCAAATTCAAGATCTACGATGGTAAGAGTGACCCTATTGACCATGTCAGACAGTACAAACATGCCATGATCCTTTGGAGCCACAAAGACGCATTGATGTGCCAAATTTTCCTGTCTAGTCCACATGACATGGCTCAAAAGTGGTTCGAGAAACTTCCCCACAAATCCATCAAGAACTTCGAGTCCCTGGCAGAACTCTTCACAGCTCGCTTTATTACCAACAACACCTATCCAAAAATGATGGATACTTTATTGACTATGAAGAAAAAGCCCCAGGAGAGCCTCAGAGACTACACAAAGAGGTATTGGGAGTTGTTCAACGAGGTCGAGGAATGCTCAGAGCAAGTCGCCGTTGCATCCTTTAAGATTGGCTTATCCAGTTCCTGTCTCTTACACCAGTCCCTCACTAAGAAGGAGCCCACAACTATTGATGAATTGATGTCTCGTATTGAAAAATACGCTAAAGTTAAAGATGTGACCCATCCCAGTGCAGGGGAAAATGATCGTGCTAAGTTTTCTAGCAAAGGAAGCGACAAAACTGAGATTCAAAAGAAAGAGAGCAAGACTGGGGGCAAAAGAGGCCCTTATAATGGGAATAAGAGTGATGACTCGAAGGCATTTGAAGCAGTAAACACTATTTTTAGAGAATCGATCTATAAGATTCTGTCAAAGATCAAGGACGAACCATTCATTAAGTGGCCCAGGAATATGGGTGGAGACCCTTCAAAGAGGAACAATGCACAGAGATGTGCTTTCCACAAAGAGCAAGGGAACAAAATCGAGCAGTGCAAAGCCCTCAAGTCTCACCTTGAATAGTTAGCTCAAGCTGGACACTTGAGCGAATTTATGGAAAAAAAGGCAGAGAAGGTAAATGCCAATGGAGATCAAAGGCCCGACAACGTGCTCGAGGAAAATGTAAGTCATGAGTTCGTAGTAATTCATGGAGCATCTGACCTCAAACAGATTCAAGGAAACACGGCTTAAATGGAAGTCAAAATGCTTACAGTAGTAATGCAATATTTTCAAATTGATCCAGCTAAAACGCAAGAAGTAAAGCATTGACGAGCAGAGGATATCGACTACAGCAAGCACATTGTGTTCACAGATGAGGACCTAGTGGGAGTAAGAACCCCACATTATGATGCATTGATCATTATGCTCAGGATAACTAATTATGATGTCGACAGGTTGCTCATCGGCCAAGGTATCTCATCCGAAGTAATGTGCCTCGACCTGTTCAGGAAGTTGAAGTTAAGTGTAATCGACCTAAAGGAAGACATCGTTCCTCTAGTTGCCTTCGCTGGGAAAATAACCATCCCCTTGGGAAAGATTGTCTTGCTAGTAAGGGCAAGAAACATCTCGAAAATGATCGAATTTCTCGTTGTCGATATTGATTTTCCCTACCAAGTGATCCTCGACAGAGGATGGTTGCACGTGATTAAGGCCGTCCTCTTTACCTACCATAAGAAGCTCAAATATGTGACTGAATGAGGAGTGGTGGAAATCCACAAAGATTAGGCGATGGCAAGAAAGTTCTTTACAGCAGCCATCCTCCCCAAGCGAAAGAAGAAGGTTGAGGAAGCTAGAAGCAAGAACGAAGAGCAGGAGAGGCTGATGCCCTCCAAATAGCAACTAAGATATAGGAGACTAGGAGTGGAGGAGACTAGGATCCTCCTCTCTGAAAGAGTCTTCGAGGACCTGGAGGAAGTCACAGACAGTAGCAGTTCAAGTGAAAGAAAGTTTTTGATTGGAACCTCACTCACCAAACACAAAAAGAGGGATTTGGTCACCATACTCTAAAGTAACCTAGATGTCTTTGCATGGGAGCCTTACGAGATTCCCTGGATTGAACCAAACATCACTTGTGATCAACTGCACTTCCATCCAACTTTCAAATCAATAGCATAGAAAGCTCATCGAACTGCTCCACAAAAAGCCAAGGCAGTGAAGAAGGAAGTTAAAAAACTGCTAGAAACAAGATCCATATGGGAAGTCCAGTTCCCTAAATGCCTATCCAGCCCAGTGGTTGTCCCTAAAATCAACGGAAAGTGGAGGGTCTTCATCAATTTCATCGATCAAAATAAGGCATGCCCTAAAGACAGCTTCCTCCTCCCAAAGATTAACCAGCTGGTGGATGCCACTACAGCACACGAAAGGTTAAGCTTCCTAAATGCATACTTTGGGTATCACCAGATCCCTCTGTACGAGCTAGATAAAGATAAAACAACATTTATAACCACAATGGGGCTATATTTCTATAAGGTTATGCCCTTTGGGCTAAAAAATGCAGGAGAAACTTACACGTGTTCAAAGACCAAATGGGAAGAACTATGGAAGTCTACATCAATGACATGCCTGTCAAGATCAAGCTCAAACAAGACCACCTCTCTGACCTATCAAGGACCTTCAAAATCCTCAAGAAGTATTGAACGAAGCTCAATGCAAGTAAGTGTTCCTTCGGTATCCAGTTTGGAAAATTCCTTGGGTACTTGGTCAGCAAGAGAGGTATTGTGGCCAACCTATACCAAATTGATGCCATTAACAGGGTGCAGCCCCCCGTATGATAAGAGACATGAAGAAGCTCATGAGGATGCTCGCTGCCTTAAATCGGTTCATATCAAAGTCATTTTAAAAGTGCCAATCGTCCTTTCAGTTGTTAAAGAAGAACAAAGATATGGAGTTGGACGATTATTGCACGAAGGCATTAGAGGGGATCAAATCTTACCTTAGTAAACCACCCTTGCTTGTAATCCCTCAAGATAATGATTCTCTATACCCTTTGTGGTGAAAATAAATCTCAGCATAAAATAATAAGCAAATGCGATCACCAGAATAAATAAAGAACATAAAACAACTGCAATCACACACAACACAAGATATACGTGATTCAGCAGAATGGCCTACGTCCACAATGGTACTCTGTTTGTATTATATTTCTCTTTAATCCAGGGGAGTGTTACAATTTTCTCGTGCCCTTTGCCCCGGGCTAAGAGTTTGATATATACATGCCATTTTTCAGGGAGTGGGGGTGTTGTACTCCTCCACGTTAACCCATGATCCCTAAAATATCACTTGAGAGATTTTGGGGATTGAATGGTTCATTACTGAATCCGTTATGCATGAGGCCCCTAAACTTTAGGCCAGAGTTAATCGGGCTACTCATCTGGGATGGAATAATTAATCGAGGTACCCACAATTTCCCCTAAAATTTTTGGGTCACAATTTGGGCTCAATAATTTTAAATAATAGCCTTAGTGGTATTTTTGTGAATCGCGTAACACCTTAGGATTGAAGCATCTTTCTTGAGTAGATTTCGGCGATTGACTTGCTTCGTTTCCTATGCGTTATGATTGAGAGGGTTTAAACCGGGTTGAAGAGGCCATTCCCTAACGTCGCTTCAAACTTCCTTGCATTGTCTAGATTTCTCCAACTTCTTACTGTGCTTTCTCACTTCTAGGTCTTGTGTTTCATCTTTAAGATTCTTTCTTATCTTCCCATCTTCTTTTCTTGTGTCCTTGCATCATCCCAAGCTGATTCTTACTTCGTAAGTTCCTCATACTCACTCTCTTTTCTTTTTCTATTGAAATTTCTTCATTATCACTGTTAGGATTTTCCTTGTCTGATGGCAAAAATAGGCAATAGGTCAATAGCTGACTTTAGTAAGTTCTACAATATTCCGAACTGGATAGATATTGAATGTGCCCCTGTTCCTCATAATGTTAGAGATATTGAGGATGGACATTGGATAATTGTTCTTCTGTTATCTTAGGGTGGTCTTACTTTCCCCCCAAATCGTCTCCTTTTGAATTTTTTTAGTTATTTCTATATAGCTACTGCATAGTGCTCGCCAAATGTTTAGAAAATTATCAATGGTGTGCATAGAATTTATCATCTCTATGGCACCAATCTAGGGATTGTTAAATTTTTTTATTATTATTCTTTCTCTCGAATAAGCTCTGGTCTCCTTTACCTGAAGGCTAGGAGTCCTTATAGGGTATTGGTAGTCAATCTACCTGATTCCCACAAGGACTATTGGCAAGAGGGGTTTATTGCCAGGAACTGGCAGTACCCTCCCCATGCTGAAGGGGCAAGGTCCGAGAGACATGTGATTCCCGTTTACGGGGAGGAATATATAGGTAGACATAGCTCATTTTTTTATCATTGATTCTCTGTTAATGTACTGCACATCTTATGTTTTCCTCTTTTCTTTTCTCAGCGAAGACAAAGAACTCAGAACCTGATCTTCGCGAGATTCGAGCTGCTAAGTTGGTTAAGGCTTGGAAGATCAGGGACTATTTGGCTAACAGTGAGCATTCGCGATCAACAACATTCCTTTTAAAGTACAAGAACATTGGGTCTAGTTTTATTGCACGACTTGTGGATAACATCCCTCAGCTAGATATCACATAAGAGGTTGTTGTTGACCCAATTCGATTAAATGAGGAGGAAAGCAGCTTAGGTGAAGAGAGAGAGAGGGAGCTAACATGGGCGGTATTGAAGGTGATTATAGTGAGGAAAGCTACAATAGCGAAGAATATTTCATCTCGAAGGAGGGTTCTGAGGCTCCCGAGGATTCAGATAATTCAAGTAGCTCTAGCGAGGAAGATATGGCTCCTCTTAGGAATATTCTGATCTAAGATGATGATGAAGATAATGTGCTACTTTCTCGTCGATTGAAGAAGCAGAAATCTAGGAGCGGGGATACTGCCACTGGATCCTAGACTGTTGCTCATGAGCAGGAGAGGAAGAAGAAGGAGGAGGCATTAGTTAGAGAGAGGGAGAGAAAAAGAGGATAGAGAGGAGAAGAAGGAGAGACAAGAAGAGAATAGGAGAGAAGAGGTGAGGACAAAGGTTGGGCAGTCTCTGGTGCCCATGTCTGCATTGGCTAAGGGGGCTTCTATTTCTCTTACCCCTCAGTTAGCTTCGGCAGTGCTTGAGAGGGCAGTGCATCCAGCTGATCGCCAGAGGTCGATAAACATAGGGACTGACCAGTTAGCCCTGAAGGCGAGTCAGGGGCTAGCCTTAATAAGCCTGTTTTCACTTCTCTTTTCTTACAATGCTCCTTTCAATACTTTCTCTACTAATGTTTTCCTTTTCTCTATAATTTGTGTCTGATTTCACTGTCCTTCGTGATGAGCTGGCAAGGCAAAACGCTGGGCTAGATAGGGAAAATGCCGAGCTGGAGGCTAGCTTAAAGATTGCCAATTCTTCTCAAAAGTCTTATGACCTTGCCTTGGGCCAAGCCAACAAAGAGAAAGAGGCGATGACCAAGGAGCTCGAAGATCTGAGGCAATCCTATGACGTGGTCTGGGAGAGCAAGCTGGCTGAGGTTGAGGAGAACACGATGCTTGCTGGGAAGGTGGAATCTGAGGTTGTCACACTCAAGGAGAGCTTATAAAACGCTGGATGGGTCGCGGCGTACAAGGATGTTGAGGTTTAGATTGGCTATACTAGCCGCCTCAACTTCAAGAAGGGTTGGGATAAACCCTTACATGCTGCCGAGGTGGATATTGACTCCCCCCTTTATGACGAGCATGACCCTGGCCCCAAGCCTATTGTGGATGAGATACCTGCTACAACTATCAACAAAGGTGCTCCAGCTATCCAGACCACTCCTGCTGGTACTCCTACGGTGACTGCTCCATTTGAGGGAGGCATAACTGGAGCTACCGTAGACAAGGGGTAGCAACCAATGGCCTCAGAGCTGACTGAGGTTGCCAGATATTCTTCTTTTAGGAGCCCTTTGTATTTTTGTTGTTATTTCTTTTTGATGATGTAATTTGAACCTTATTTAAATGAAATGAAATTTAATTCCCTTCCGTGTACTGGTTTATTTTCTTTTTAATGCTTATATGGTTTGTAGCTCATCGATGTCGAGGATTATATTCATGCTACCTCTCAGTTAGGAAAAATTCTTGAACCTGATGTGAGCAATCGAGTTCACAGACCCTTTGTAAGGATCTGCAAACCACTTAGGTTGAGGAATCTGGAGTGTAAGGACCAATCAGAGCTCGTTGCCAAGCTGAAGGACAGGCTCTAAGAGATGGAGGAAATCGACGCTTCTGTTCAAGAAAAAGTGAATGCTCTAAAGGCCAAGCTTTTTGATGACTCCGAGGTCAATGAAGTGAGAGATGTAATTCAACAAGAGAACGATGCCCTGAGGAGAGAGGTCTCGCAACTTAGTGAGAATGCATCGAGCATTGCTCCTCGAGTTTTGGGTGGTTCCTCTTTGTTGAACGGACCGCGAGCTGGTACTGATAACAGTAGTTTATCTAGGGAGATTATCGAGCTTTAAGGTGATGTTTTCCAGGCGTATGTGATAGCTTCTAAACTTCAAAGAGATGTTACCTTACTGAGGCACATGTTCAAGAAAGGTCCTCAATGAGTGTGGGCTGATGGTTATGATCAGGGTTGGACCGATGCTCCAATGAAGTTGAGAGAGGTTGAAGAGTTATCCTTCATTAAAGGATGGTTGAGTTCTCTCACGGAGATGCAGGTCCCTAGGAACTCTGTCCTCTGGTATCTTCATGAGATCTCCCCCTCAACTTTGATGCTGAACCCATTCAGAATGGATGATCAATGGGTTCCCATAGATGTTATCCCAAGGCAGCTATTGAAACCAGATTCAAATGAAATCGAGGAGGAGTTAGATCCTCACCCAGATGATGGACGAAGAGCACAAGTGGATGACTATCTTGCTCAGAGACCCGATCCTCATTAGGATTTATTTTACTCAGCAAATGTAACTCTTTGTATATGTAATGATGTAGTAAAATATTTATGTTTTGGGCGATTCGCCGACTTGTTGTGTATTTTTTACTTCATTGATGTCTTGTTCGACTATCTTGGGCTCTTCTTAGCCGACTAGATTTGATATATAAAGATTTGATTTGTCGAGTGAGTGCCCCCCAGTCCAGTATGCTTACATGATACCATTCTGCCTCACTTTTCCTTTTAGGTTGTGTCATCACACTTCCTTAGGACTTAGTGTGGCAATGGTGAGGACACACCTGGTGTTGGGTGTTTTATTCGAGCAGGTTTTTTGAGCCAAACATTGTTGGTGACCAACCTGGGTTGGCCGTGCTGCCTAAGGGTCCCCTGTAGGGCTTCATATATTGACAGGGGAAATGCTAGGAGGTTGTTCATGTTCGATGACAAAAATCTAAGAAGGGTAATACCCTGCTTTTATATGTTGAGAGGACAGCCTGTAACTTGGAAAAGGTGCATGACTTATAATGTAATTGAGAAAAATTAACACTTCATAGAATGCTACTGCCAAACAATTTTTTATTAATCATAAACGAATTGAAAATTTCGACACTAGGTTAAAAAGATCAAAGAAAAACTAAATGAAAAGCTAGAAGTAGAATTTATTCAAATTGGCTGCATTCCAAGAGCTAGGTATCTCCCTGCCCTCCAGCGTTTTTAAGTGATAGGCTCCTTGTAGGTCGTCTCTTATCACCTTGAATGGTTCCTCCCAGTTTGGCCCTAATTTGTCGTCCGATGATTTTACAGCGCTGCCAAGAACTTTCCTTAGGACGTAGTCCCCAACTTGGAATGCTCTTGGATTGACCTTCTTATTGTAGTGCCTGGCTAGATGTTGCTGATAACCAGCTAATTTCACTAGAGCCATCCAGCCAGATCTTTTCATTCCTCTACTAGGTCAAGTTCAACAAGCAATGTTGCATCATTCTGTCCTAGGTCGACCAGGGTGGAGCGCATGGTAGGGAGTTCCACTTCCAAAGGGATGATTGCATCCATACCATATTTTAGTAAGGATGGGGTTTCCCCACTTTCTCATCGTGGGGTAGTGTGGTAAGCCCAGAGGATGTGAGGTAGTTCGTTTACCCATGCCCCTTTGGCTCGCTCCAACCACTTCTCCAATCCATCGATCACTATTTTGTTGGAAGCTTCGACTTGCCCATTGCTCTGAGGGTATGCTACGGAACTATAGTAGTGCCTGATCCCGTGGTCACTACAGAAACCCTGAAAGAGGCCGCTTTCAAATTGGGTTCCGTTGTCAGTGATGATGGCCTTGAGGATCCCAAAATGAATGATAATTTTCCTCTCTATGAATCTTATCATGTCTACATCTCGAATGTTTGCCAGCAGCTCTGCCTCTATCCATTTGGTAAAGTAGTCGATTGTGACTAACTAATACTTACGATTATCGGCTGCATTAGGAAGAGGGCCCACGATGTCCATTCCCCATTGGGTTAAAGTCCATCGGTCGATAAGTGACTTCAGGCCGCTGGTTGGCTGATGAACCATAGGAACGTGAAGTTGGTATTTTTTGCATTTGTGAGCATAAACTGCAGCGTCTTTCTGCATGTATGGCCACCAGTAGCCTTCTTTCATTGCTTGGAAAGATAGAAACCTACCACCAATGTGACTTCCATAGATTCCCTCATGGAGTTAGTGAAATACTTGCTCGACGTCCTTCGGGTGAACGCATTGGAGGTAAGGACTAGTGAAAGATATCTTATACAGTTTGCCCTCGGGAGATAAGTGAAAGCGAGCAGCTTTGACTCTTATCTGATGAGCGGTCTTATTATCGTCTGGTAGCGCACCATCCTTCAAATAATCCCTTAAGGGGTCAATCCAACTGGGGGGTTATCTCAATCTGGAGAACATGTTCCACGTTTGGCAGTTCGTCGATCTGGATGATGCTTGGCTAGGCGAGGAAGTCAATCAAAATTGTTCTTTTCAAGTAAGAATTGATCGCTGAGCTCAAGGCCGCTAGGGCGTCAGCATGGTTATTCTGTCCTCTGGGAAACTTTTGGACGCTGACGAGTTCGAAGTTAGCCATTAATTTCTTTATTGTGGAGAGGTAGGCCGCTATCCTTTCATCCCTAGCGTTGAAGTCACCACTTATTTGGTTGGAGACCAGCTGTGAGTCGCCGAACACTTGGAGTTGCTTTGCCCCCAGCGCGTGTGCCTTTTGTAGGCCTGCTGTCAGTTCTTCATATTCTACTATATTTTTGGAGGCTTCAAATCCAAGCCTGATTCCTTGCTCGAGTATTGCATCTTAGGGGTAATAAGAATGATTCCTACTCCTTCCCCATTGGATTTGGAGGCACCGTCAACGAACAACTTCCAAATACCTGATGTCGAGGGAACTTCCTACTTATAAATAGTTTGAGGTTGATCGCAAGGATGTTCACCTATAAATTCCATGATGAAGTCGGTGAGGACTTGTCCTTTGATAGCATTCCTTGGCTGGAACTGAATATCGAATCGCCCGAGCTCAACTGACCATTTTGATAATCTGCCTGACAGGTCCACCTTTCGTAGTACTACTCTGAGAGGGTGGGATGTAAGTACAATAATGAAGTGGTCTTATAAATAGTGTTTCAATTTTCTTGAGGCTACTACTAGCGCAAATGCGAGTTGTTCTAATGGTAGGTACCACTGTTCGGCGTCCAAAAGAGTCTTGCTCGCGCAATAGACTGGGTGCTAGATCCCCATTATTTCGCATACCAGTGCAAAACTGATAGCATGGCTGGAAACTGCAAGGTATAGGTACAGGGAATCATTCTCTTGAGTTATTACGAGCAAGGGTGGTGTGCTAAGGTAAGCTTTCAGATCCTCTAATGCCTTCGAGAAATCCTCGTTCCACTCCACATTTTTGCTTTTCTTCAATAACAGGAAGAATGGCTGGCACCTTTCAGATGACTTCGAGATGAGCCGATTTAGGGCGACGAGCATCCCCATGAGTTTCTGCACGTCTCTTATTGTACGGGGGGACTGTACCCTATTGATGTCGTCAATCTGATCTGGGTTGGCTTCAATGCCTCTCTAGCTAACCAAGTACCCGAGAAATTTTCCTAACTAGACACCGAAGGAATATTTACTTGCATTAAGCTTCATTCAATATTTCTTGAGGATTTTGAAGGTCCTTGATAGGTCATAGAGGTGGTCTTCCTTGAGACTGCTCTTGGCAATCATATCATCAATGTAGACCTCCATGGTGCTTCCTATTTGGTCTTTGAATATTTTGGTGACCAACCGCTGGTAAGTTTCTCCTGCATTTTTTAGCCCAAAGGGCATGACCTTGTAGCAATACAATTCGACGGTGGTGATGAATGTTGTCTTGTCTTGATCTGTCTTGTGTAGAGGGATTTGGTGATACCCAGAGTATGCGTCTTGGAAAATTATTCTTTCATGAGCTGCTGTAGCATCCACCAACTGGTCAATCTTTGGGAGAGGAAAACTGTCTTTAGGGCAAGCTTTGTTAAGGTCGGTGAAGTCAATGCAGACTCTTTATTTTACATTGCTTTTCGAGACCACTACTGGGTTGGACAACCACTTAGGGAATTGAACTTCCCGTATGGATCTTGCAGCCAGTAGCTTTTCCACTTCCTTCTCCACAGCCTTATCCTTCTTGGGTGCAGTTCGTTGTGCCTTTTGTGTGATCGGCTTGAAAGCTGGGTCAACGTGAAACCAATGACAAACCACACTGGGATCAATCCCAGGCAGCTCATAGGGTTCCCACGTAAAAACATCCAAGTTATTCCGTAAAAGTAATGTCAGTTCCTTATTATCTCGATCTGTGAGAGAGGCTCCGATCATGAACATCCTATCTTTCTTGTTTCTGTTGGCTGCAACTTTCTCTAGGTTCTCAACGACCCGCTCAGAGGGGAGGATCTTGGTCTCCTCCACTTCGGGTCTTCCATATTTTTTCTGCTATTTGGAAGGTATCAAACCTTCCTGTTCTTCAACCTTCTCTTTGGCTTTCTCGAACTTCTTCTCCTTTTTGGGGTAGATGGATGCTATAATGAACTTTCTCACCATTGCCTGATCTCCGTGGATCTTCATTAATCCTCGCTCAGTCATATATTTGAGATTTTGATGGTAGGTGGAGGGGACGACCTTCATCTCATGTAGCCACCATCTGCCAAGGATCGCCTGCTAGGGTGAGTTAATATCGACCACCAGAAATTCGATCATCTTGGAGATACTTACTGCCCTCACTAGCAGTACAATCTTTCCCAAAGGGATGGTAACTTTACCAGCGAAGCTAACTAGAGGAACGGTGGCTTCCTTTAAGTCGGCGATGCTTAACTTTAACTTTTTAAATAGGCCGAGATACATCACTTCGGATGAGCTACCTTGGTCGACGAGCAACTTGTCGACGTCATAGTTAACTATCCCGAGTGTAATGATCAAGGCATCATGATATGGGGTCCTTAATCCCACTAGGTCTTCATCCGTGAACATAATATGCTTGATGTAGTCGATGTGAGCTACTCACCGACGCTTTCTTACTTGCGTTTTGGATGGATCGATTTGAAAAGCTTGCATTACTGCCATAAGCTTTTTGACTTCCATCTGATCTGAGTTTCCTTGAATCTTATGTAGATCAGATGCCCCATGAATCACTTCGAAAGCATAGCCGAATTCCTCCTCGAGCACGTTATCAGACCTTTGGTCTCCATTGGGAGTGACCTTCTCTACCTTCTTTTCCAAAAATTCGTTTAAGTGTCCAGTTTGAGCTAACTCTTCAAGGTGAGACTTGAGGGCTTTGCAGTGCTCAATTTTGTGCCCGCCGTCTTTGTGGAAAGAACATCTCAGTGCATTGTTCCTTTTTGAGAGGTCTCCTCCCATCTTTCTGGGCCACTTAACGAACATCTCGCCCTTGATCTTTGCTAGAATCTGGTAGATTGGTTCTTTAAAAACTGTGTTCACTGCCTGAAATGATTTTGAGGCATCATTTTTGTTTCCACTCTTGGGGCAGCTCTTGCCCCCATTTTTTCTTCCTTTCTTTTAGTTCTCAGCTTTTGTCGCTGCCCTAGCCGGTGAACTTAGCGCGACCATTCTCCCCTGCACTGAGGCGGGTCACATCCTCAACTTTGGCATGTTTTTTAATACGAGCCATTAGGTCATCAATGGTCGTGGCCTCCTTCTTAGTGAGGGACTGGTGCACGAGACAGGATCTGGGTTGGACAATCTTAAAGGATAGCACGACAACCTGCTCCGAGCAGTTCTCGACCTCATTGAATAACTCCCAATAACTTTTCGCATAGTCTCTAAGGCTTTCCTGGGGCGTTTTCTTCATTGTTAACAAGGCATCCATCCTCTTTGGATGGGAGCTGCTGGTAATAAAGCAAGATGTGAAGAATCATACCAGGGACTCAAAACTTTTGATGGATCTATAAGGGAGTTTCTCGAAACACTTCTGATCTACGTCATGCAAGCTCGATGGAAAGATCCAGCACATCAACGTGTCCTTATGGTTTCCAGAGGGTCATGGCCTGCCTGTACTACCTAACATGGTCAAGAGGATCAGTCTTTCCATCATAGATATTGAATCGGGGCATCAAAAATTTCTTGGGGGTTCTTATTCTTCTTCTTCTATCTCCCTTGAGAAAGGGGATTTCATTTGGGTCCTGAGAGCTCGCCTGGCTAGCTCTCTGGTTGACCTGGCACCCCTATGCATGGGGTGTTGGTTCATTTCCCTCCGAACCAAATTTCGTATGTCGTCGTTTCCTCGGCCTGGGCTCTTATAACGATAAGATGATTGTTGTTTCTCGGGCAAGTGATCATATTACACGTGTCCCTCAAATCTTTGAGATCCACATCTAGGGCTCCTTCCTTGGCTACGATACCTGCTCGCCTGATGGCTAGGAGTGCGATAGTGGTGTTGCCTCGTGCTGCGATGGAGTTCTCTCTCCATCTTGTCCAGTCCTCTCTTAAGGTGAGCATTCTCGGCCACCTACTTTCGAGTGGCCTCCTCCTGCTCTTGGAGTCTGGACTCATAAGCGTCGATCCGCCTGGAGACTTGCGTAGACCTGGCTGGTCCTTGACTTTCTTCCGAAGTTTTCCGTTCTGGGTGAGGCCTAGGATTTGAGCGTCAAATTTTATAAATAACCCTTTGAGGGGCTAGTTGCTCTTGAATATCCCCTGCTTGAGGGGCATTGCTGTTGTGACTAGACATTCTAGGTTATTGTTGGTGAAGGCTTTCTTAAAGGAAAGCAATCGTTTCCCACAGACGACGCCAATTGTGGTGACAATAAATCTGAGCACAAAATAATAAGGAAATGCGATCACCAGAATAAATAAAGAACATACAACAACTGCAATCACACACAACACAAGATATACGTGGTCCAAGAGAATGGTCTATGTCTACGGTGGTGCTCTGTTTGTATTATATTTCTCTTTACTCTAGGGGAGTGTTAAAATTTCTCTCATGCTCTTTGCCCCGGGCTAAGGGTTTTATATATACATGCCATTTTTCAGGGAGTGGGGTGTTAGACTCCTCCACATTAGCCCATGATCCCTAGAATATCTCTTGAGATATTTTAGGGGTTGAATGGGTCATAACTAAATCCTTTATGCATGAGGCCCCTAGAATTTTGGCCTTAGTTAATTAGGCTACTCATCTGGGATGGAATAATTAATTGAGGTACCCACACCTTTACCTTGCAGTATCCAGTCATGCTGTAAGTTCCTCACTGGTATGAGAGAAAATGGGGATCCAGCACCCAGCCTATTACGTGAGTAAGACTCTTTTGGATGCCAAACAACGATATCTACCGCTTGAAAAACTCGCCTCCGCGCTAGTGATAGCCTCAAGGAAATTAAAACACTACGTAGAAGCCCACTCCATTATTGTACTTACGTCCCACCCTCTTAAGGCAATCCTGAGAAAAGCAGAGCTTTCCGAAAGACTATCAAAGTCGTCGGTCGAGCTTGGGAGATTTGACATTTAGTTCTAATCAAGGAATGCCATAAAAGGGAAAGTCCTCGTTGCTTTCATCGCAGAGTTTATAGGATAAAATCCTTGAGACTAACCCCAAACTATTCATAAGAATGAAGTTCCCCCAGCATCAGGCGTCTAGAGACTACTCGTTGAAGGAGCCTCCAATTCCAAAGGGGAAGGAGGAGGCATCGTGATAATTACCCCGAAGATGCAATACTCGAGTAAGGAATCAGGATTAGATTTGAAGCCTCCAACAATGAAGAAGAATATGAGGCACTGATCGTGGGCCTACAAAAAGCGCGAACGCTCGGGGCAAAGCGACTCCAAGTGTTTGGCGACTCACAATTGGTCTCCAACCAGATAAGTGGTGATTTCAACGCTAGAGATGAGAGGATGGCAGCCTATCTCTCCACTACAAAAGAATTGATAACAAACTTTGACCAAGTAAGCGTCCAACAGTTTCCTAGAGGACAGAAAAACTATGCTGATGCCCTAGCAACATTAAGCTCAGCGATCAACTACGACTTAAAGAGGAAAATTCAGATTGATTTTCTTTCCCAGCCAAGTACCAACCAGATCGACGAAGCTACCGAGCGCGGGGTATATTCTCAAGATTGAAATAACACCCAGTTGGATGGACCCATTAAGGTATTATTTGAAGGATGGTGCGCTAACAGAAGATAAAAAGACCGCTCATCAGATAAGAGTGAAAGCTACTTGCTTTCACTTATCTTCCGAAGGCAAGTTGTACAAGAGATCTTTCACTGGCCCTTACCTCCAATGCGTTCATCCAAAGGACACCGAGTAAGTCCTGCATGAACTCCCTGAGGGAATCTATGGGAGACACATTGGGTGATGATGCTAGAAACAACACCACCCTTCAAGGTGTTCGAAGCTCAAATTAGTGATAACAATGGCAGCTCAAGTATACACAAGTATAAGAGATACAGATGAGGAGAAGAGGATAAACACAAATGTTTAAGTGGTTCAGCCAATTAGGCCTACGTCCACTACGCAAGTGAGTGAGTAAGGTCACTAATATAAGGCACTAACGGCCATGGATACAATCTCTCAATCTTTCTCTCTCTACTGTGTAAATTAACAGAGCTTCAGCCAGGGTAGTAATTTCGGTTCCTTTACAAGGTAGAGGATGATCTCTATATATAGTGTTTGGGGGGTGTAATGTGCCCCTCAAGCATATAATAAGCATGTGCATGAGCATCGAGCCAGTATGAGTGTGAAACCTGGATGATCTCAACTAAGTAATGATGACCTCAATATTCCCTCACGTGGAGGGAATAATTCGGTTACAACAGATTTGTCTACGTGTACTAAGTTATACAAGAACGTGTAGAAGCTCGGCTATCCTCGACTGGTACTAACCTCGACCTGGATGAGTACGAGGTTGGTGAAGTACAATCCTTGCCATGTATGAGATCAATGTTCCATGAATACCTCGGCCAGGATGGTCGATCGAGGTTGGATATGAGGTGCAATGTCAGCCAGGGCCGATGATGACATGATACTTGTTGATTGAGTTTGCAAGGCTTTTACTGACCTCGACTGAACAAGGGCCGAGGTAGATGTACAAAGTAGCTGCAACTTTTGCTATGGATGACCCCGCGAATGCTGAGCTCTTAGCTTCAAGATGACCTCGACAACTTCCAAGTTGAGATGATGTTAGGACGTCGGCTTTGGCTGACCCATGTAAGAAGACGCTGCTGTTAGGTATCCTTGGGCTTCCATTACCTCGACTCCAATCCAAGCTGAGGTTGAGGTCTCTGGTCTCTCAGGTGTACTTTGGGCATATCAATCACCCCCTAGCCCTTAGTTACATGTGGGAACAGGTGACTATGGGGTGTACAACTCCGAGGTCTTTCTTCCTTGTGCCAATATTCCTTTGACAAGTGTCAATGACTAAAGTGGGCAGCGTGACTGGAAAGTGTAAGGATCTAAGTTATCCCTTGGGCTCCCAAGGCAATGATGGGCCTTGGGATACGTGTGGAGTTATTTGAGGGTTAAGGCCTCATTTTCTTTTGTTCTTCTTTATTTCTTCATTTTCTCGCTTTATGTTTTGTCTGCAACTCTCTCTCTCTACCAGAGTTAGGCTGGGTTTCTCAAAGGACTTCTCATTCCCAATCGTCCTCTCTTTCGCTAAGGTTTCTATCAGGTACCCTCTTCCTCTTTTCTCCACTCACTTTTAGCATTTAATTCTGCTTTTTTCACTTTCTAGGGAGTATTTTGAGTTTTTCGACGACTGCTTGCATTTTTCGGTGGTAAGGGTTCTTGTTGTTCCTGATTTTTTTTGCTCAAAGTTAATAGTTTGATCCTTAGGAAGTTCCAGTCAAGTTGTTTATTTTTATCTTGAGTCTTCAAGTGTAAGGTCGTCCCCATATGCTCAGACCTCTTTATCAACTCTTAGAGTAATTTCCTTCTCTTAGGGAGAAAAACTTAGATAAGATTAGGCAAATAGAACGATCCCAAGAGGAAGCTCATAGGGCAGAGGCATTCCCTCTCAGGCCTATATTTCCACCTCCTTTGAAAGTGATATACCCTAAGCCCTCTGTGCCTACAGAAGTCCCAGTAGAACCCATCCCTATGTCTGAGTCTGAGTCATCAACCTCAGACCCTATGTCTGTGGATTCTTTTCAAGAAGCCATGGATTGTTCCATCAGGATGGATCATGCCCCTGATCAAGCCGAGGTTTCCAGTTGGACCTCTTCTAACAAGAGTTCTAGCACCTCACATTCTTCCTCTGCTGTTGAAATTATAGGACCCAATATGGCTGTTCCACCTATCCTAGAAGCTATTCCCTTATCAACCGCCACAGGGGCTGAGTTTTCTCAGAGGTTCCCTGATGGTAATCCCTCGTTCACTCCAACCGATGTTGAAAAAGACGAGGATGATGATAGCGAGAGCGATGTTAACACTTCGGAGGCAACCGAGATAGAGAGCACTGTCAGCGAATTCGATCTTCTTACCTTCAGACACCTGTATTCCATAGGTCCTTCCATAAAACTTAGGAGACCTCTGAGGGACAAGAGGGATTTCGGCGGCCAAGATGGTGAGATCTATTTGTATGAGCAGATGTTCAAGATAGGATTTCATCTTCCCATACACCCAATTATTAAGGCCATATTGTCCTATATTAACTTATCCCCTTCCTAGTTATCCCCAAATGCCTGGAGGGTGATAATTGGAGCAATAGTTCTATGGAGGGCAGTCCACCATCCAGACCTTCCTGTCCAGGTCTTCACTGGGTGCTACGTCCCTTCCTCTGCAAGGAATCATCCGAGCTATTACCACTTTTTAGCTTAGAAGTTCAATAAGAAGATGTTGCAGGTTACCCAAACTTCAAATCACAATTGGAAACCGCGATACTTTTTACCTCAGGGTCATGGGAATATATCCCCTGTGCCCCCTCTTCATCCTTAGAGCCGAGGATTCCCTTGAGATGGGGAAATGTGACAATGGCTACTAGGACCGACCCTGGGCTAAGCCAAAATAATCTCAAGAAGGTCAAAGACCTTCAGGATCAGGGGGATCATGGTCTGCTAGTCAAGTACGAGCATCTTATGACCCCATACTATCTCTCTGAGACTGGCCTTGGGGGGAGTCTTCTGACCGATCTTCATAAGTTTTTATTTTTCCACAAGTTGTACCTCTGATTATGTCATGTCTCTAATTTTCTAACTCAGACATTTTTGTTTGCAGAGTGACCCAAAGGAATTTCTGAGGACCTCTGGGAGATGGCATCCCCCAGCCTCACCAAGCTCATAAAGAAAAAAGGTCTGGCTTCACCTCCTCCTCCTCCTACAAATTCAAAGGCTGAGGCCTCCAAGAAGAGGAGATCTGCTGACCCTACCCCTAAAGATCAGAGGCAGAAGAAGAAGACTTCAAAGGGGGATAGTGCCATCCCCATCTCCTCTGAGTATGTATTAGTTTCTCATCTGGAGCAACTGAAGATTGGTGACAGCCTTATCGGCCAAAGTCTGAAGGCCCTGGATGCTGTCGGCTCTGTCATGACCGACTCCGATAAATGCTTCTTCCGTTTAATGGACACCCCTATGCTGGCCGAGTTTGGTCTCCACCGATCCATCCAAGTAAGACTCTTTTCTTTTACTTTTTACGTGTAAGTGTAACCTAGTCTTTGACTTTTAAAGTCTTGAACTAACATTTATGCATATGGTCTGCAGGGGATCCTCTCCTTGCAGCACTTTGTGGACTGGACTCTGAGGAAACTTCCTCTGATCGAGAAGGGAAAAGAGGCCCAGAAGACCGAGGCTGCCTTGAATGCTGAAGTGGAGCGTCTGAAGGCTTCTTTAGAGAAGTCTGAAGCCAAGGTCAAGCAACTGGAGAAGGATATGGACAAGCTCAAAAAGGACCATACCTCTTCTCTGAAGACGCAAGCTGACTCTCTCTAACACAAGGTTGACGTCGCTGCGAAGGCTGCCTTGGAGGATGCCTCAGAGAAGATCTTGGAGGACTACAAGGTCTCTGGTGAGTTCGTCATCTTCGACTTCGAGTACCTCGAGAGACGTGTTAAGGCCACTGGAAGGTGGGCTGATATGAAGGAAAAAGAATCAGGGATCCTGTCAGCCTCTAACTTCATTGTTCTGGGCTACGTCGATCCTCGGCAAGAGGTAGAGAAGGGGAGGAGGTGCCACACCTACCGAGACTGCTCCCCAAGATGACACCAGGACTGAAGACGTTGGTCCTCAAGATGATGGGGTAGAAGTGATCAACCTCGGCCAAGGAGATAGGGGCGTGGCAACTAACTCTGAGGCTGCAGACACTTGATAATTTTGTGAAGCTCTTTGTAATTTTTAATTTTGATTTCAAACTATAACCTCTGATTGTAAACTCTGTTACCTTGTGGCTTGTAATTCTTAGCTTTAGTCTGTATCAACCTCTGAGGAAGGCTTTATTTCTTTAGTTGCTGAATGTTCTTTGAATGATTTTCTATATCACACAATGGGTGTTAAGGCCTGAAGCCTCCATATGATGTTTAAGGTTATCAACTAAGATGTTACCCTCATACAATATTCACCAAATTAATGATGTTAAGTTATGAGGTCATCAACTAAATGTTACCCTCATAAAATATTCACCAAATTAATGATGTTCAAGGTTTGAGGTCATCAACTAAGATGTTACCCTCATAAAATATTCACCAAATTAATGATGTTAAGGTCTGAGGTCATCAATAAAGATGTTATACTCATAAAATATTCACCAAATTAATGATGCTAAGGCCTGAGGTCATCAACTAAGATGTTACCCTCATATAATTCTTCACCAAATTAATGATGTTCAAGGTCTAAGGTCATCAAAGTATGATGTTCACCTCAGACCTTGTCACCAAATATGACGTTTAAGGTCTGAGGTCATCAACTAAGATGTTACCCTCATACAATATTCACCAAATTAATGATGTTCAAGGTCTGAGGTCATCAAAGTATGATGTTCACCTCATACAATATTCACCAAATGAATGATGTTCAAGGTCTAAGGTCATTAACTAAGATGCTACCCTCATAAAATATTCACCAAATTAATGATGTTAAGGTCTGAGGTCATCAACTAAGATGTTATCCTCATAAATTCTTCACCAAATTAATGATGTTCAAGGTTTTAGGTCATCAACTAAGATATTACCCTCATACAATTCCTCACCAAATTAACGATGTTCAAGGTCTGAGGTCATCAAAGTATGATGTTCACCTCAGACCTTGTCACCAAATATGATGTTTAAGGTCTGAGGTCATCAAAGTAATGTTCACCTCAGACCTTGTCACCAAATATGATGTTTAAGGTCTGAGGTCATCAACTAAGATGTTATCCTTATAAATTCTTCACCAAATTAATGATGTTCAAGGTCTGAGGTCATCAACTAAGATGTTATCCTCATAAATTCTTCCCCAAATTAATGATGTTCAAGGTTTGAGGTCATCAACTAAGATGTTACCCTCATACAATTCTTCACCAAATTAATGATGTTCAAGGTCCGAGGTCATCAACTAAGATGTTACCCTCATAAAATATTCACCAAATTAATGATGTTAAGGTCTGAGGTCATAAACTAAGATGTTATCCTCATATAATTCTTCACTAAGTTAATGATGTTCAAGGTCTGAGGTCATCAACTAAGATGTTATCCTCATAAATTCTTCACCAAATTAATGATGTTCAAGGTTTGAGGTTATCAACTAAGATGTTACCCTCATATAATTCTTCACCAAATTAATGATGTTCAAGGTCTGAGGTCATCAACTAAGATGTTACCCTCATATAATTCTTTACTAAATTAATGATGTTCAAGGTCTGAGGTCATCAACTAAGATGTTATCCTCATAAATTCTTCACCAAATTAATGATGTCTAAGGTTTGAGGTCATCAACTAAAATGTTACTCTCATACAATTCTTCACCAAATTAATGATGTTCAAGGTCTGAAGTCATCAAAGTATGATGTTCACCTCAGACATTGTCACCAAATATGATGTTTAAGGTCTGAGGTCATCAACTAAGATGTTATCCTCATAAATTTTTCACCAAATTAATGATGTTCAAGGTCTGAGGTCATCAACTAAGATGTTACCCTCATAAAATATTCACCAAATTAATGATGTTAAGGTCTGAGGTCATCAACTAAGATGTTATCCTCATAAATTCTTCCCCAAATTAATGATGTTCAAGGTTTGAGGTCATCAACTAAGATGTTACCCTCATACAATTCTTCACCAAATTAATGATGTTCAAGGTCTGAGGTCATCAACTAAGATGTTACCCTCATAAAATATTCACCAAATTAATGATGTTAAGGTCTGAGGTCATAAACTAAGATGTTATCCTTATAAATTCTTCACCAAATTAATGATGTTCAAGGTTTGAGGTCATCAACTAAGATGTTACTCTCATACAATTCTTCACAAAATTAATGATGTTCAAGGTCTGAGGTCATCAAAGGATGATGTTCACCTCAGACCTTATCACCAAATATGATGTTTAAGGCATGAGGTCATCAACTAAGATGTTATCCTCATAAATTCTTCACCAAATTAATGATGTTCAAGGTCTGAGGTCATCAACTAAAATGTTACCCTCATACAATTCTTCAACAAATTAATGATGTTCAAGGTATGAGGTCATCAAAGTATGATGTTCACCTCAGACCTTATCACCGAATATGATGTTTAAGGTCTGAGGTCATCAACTAAGATATTATCCTCATAAATTATACCTTTAGAGCGTAATAAACCAAGAGTTGACACATAAACTGATCTTCTCATTAATAATCTCTTCATAAGACGATACATTTATTTAGAAATTATTGCAACATCATATGTAATACTTATTTAGATGATCACCATTCCAAGGATTGGAAAAAGGTTCCCCTTCAAAGTTTTTTAGCCTGTAGGTCCCGGTCACAACCTCCTCAACCACTTTGTAAGGACCATGCCAATTCGAGTGAAGGTTGTTTGCATTCTGTAATGTCTTCTTTAGCACTAGGTCTCCCACAGCTAGGGATATTGATTTTACCCTTTGATTATAAAATTTTGCTATTCTCTGTTTGTAAGCTGCCTTCCTGACTTTCGCGTCTTTTTTTCTCTCTTCGATCAAATCGAGGTCAAGTCTTCTCTCCTCCCCATTCTTCTTAGGGGCATAGGTCTGAACTCTATGAGTAGAAAGTTCTACTTCTGTTGGAATGACGACCTCTGATCCATGGGCTAACATAAATGGGGTTTCCTCATTGGTGTCCTAGCCGTTGTTCTATAGGCCCATAGCACAACATAAACCTCCTCAGTCCATCTTCCCTTAGCTTCTTCTAACCTCTTCTTGATCCCATCAAGGATCGTTCTGTTTGCGACTTTGGTTTGACCGTTTACCTGAGGTCGACCAGGAGAAGAGAAAAATTGCTTTATCCCAACTCTTTCGCAATATTTTTCCAAGGAAGAATTCTTGAACTGGGTTCTGTTGTCCGAGATTAGGGTGTTTGGGAGGCCATGTCTGTATATGATGCTCTTCCAAATAAATTAGAAGGTATTCTGCTCTGTAATCGTGATCATCATCTCAGCCTCTACCCATTTGGAGTAGTCAATGGCAACTATCAAGAACCCGTAGTTGTTCGCGACCCTGGTTAAGGGACCCACTAAGTCGATTACCCATACTACGAACGGATAAGGAGAACTTATTGATGTCATAGGCTGATGAGGTTGATGGGGGATAGTGGAAAATCTCTGGAATTTATCACACCCCTTCACATAGGCTGTAGCATCCTTAGCCAAGCTCGGCCACAAGTATCCCTGCGTGATAATCCGATTGGCTAAAGGTCTTCCTCCTATGTGACTAGAGCAAGAACCCTCGTGCACCTCCTTTAAGACGGGGGGAACTTTTGTGGGATGGACACATCTGAGGAGAGGTAATAGAAATCCTTTCTTATATAGGACGTCTCATACTATTGGGAACTTTGCAACTTTGTACCTCAGTTTCCTCCTCTCTATCTTTGATTCCGACAGTTCTCCATCTATGATATATATGATAAGGGGATACATCCATGAGTCCCCCAAGTTCAAATTGAGGCAAGGGTTACTTACCTCTTCTTCTTTAATGGTTGCCCTGGGTAGGATCTCGACTGGAACTATCCTTCTAATGTCTGTCCTGGTTGCTGAGGCCAACCTTGCTAGTGCGTTTGCGTGACTATTGTTTTGATGAGGTATTCTCTTCATCTTTACCTCTTTGAAACCTTCTAATATCACTCTTACCCTCTTTAGGTATTTGGCCATCCTTTCATCATTGGCCTCATAAACCCTTAACACTTGATTAACAACTAACCTTGAGTCGCTATGAAGCTAGAGTAGTCTTACCTTAAGGGTTTTGGCCAATGATAGGTCTGCTATCATAGCCTCATATTTTGACTCGTTGTTTGATGACTTGAAGTTAAACCTTAGGGCATATTCGACGTTAGTACCATCCGGAGTTGAAAGTATTAGCCCTGTAATGCTTTCGCTTTTGCAAGAATACCCGTCAACAAAGAGGTTTCAGTGTCTTTATCTGATGAGAATCTCCCTTCTGACATGAATCTATGCTTGAAGAGGTACCGGCCTTCCTCATTCTCGACTATTCCATCTCTGGCTCCCCTGGATACAACCTCTTCCGGGTCCCAGAAGACGTTGTCGTTTGATCCTTCTGCAGTCTCTAGGTTATTCTCAACCTCGACCTCTTCCCATGTGAACTCAGTAATAAAATTTGTAAGTGTTTGACCTTTGATGGCCACCCTAGGTTGATAAGTAAGGTCATACTCCCCTAACTCAATGGCCCATACCATCAATCTACCCGACTTCTCGGGTTTGTGGAGGACCTGCCTTAGTGGGGAGTCAGTGAGGATGATCATAAAATGGTCTTGAAAGTAGGGCTTCATCTTCCTAGAGCCATGTATCAAGGCATAGGTTAACTTTTCCATCCGAGAATAATTTTGCTCAGACCCTTGAAGGGCCTTACCATTGAAGTACACAGGCCTTTGAACCCCAACGACTTCCCGTACTATGGCTGCACTTATAGCTGATTCAGAAACTATTAGATAAATATACAACTTCTCTCCCACTATGGGTCGAGATAAGAGCAAGGGAGATACGAGGTAGGTCTTGAGTTGGTTAAAAGCCTAATCACACTCTTCGTCCCACTCGAAGGCCTTTCTAAGAACCTTAAAGAATGGAAGACATTTATCCGTCGCTCTGGAAACAAATCTGTTGAGTGCAGCTACTCTTCGAGTGGGCCTTTAAACGTCCTTGATGCTTCTTGGCGTCTTCATATCGAGCAAAGCTTTTATTTTCTCAGGGTTTGCCTCTATTCCTCTCTAATTGACAATGAATCCAAGGAATTTCCGAGCTCCTACCCCGAAGACAAACTTCGAGGGATTGAGTTTCATTCTGTACAAGTCCATGGTATCGAAGGACTTTTCTAGGTCTGCCACATGGGTGCAGGCCTTTAAGCTCTTTGTCAACATATCGTCTACATACACCCCCGTAGTCTTACCTATTTGGTCCACAAAAATCTTATTCACATGATGTTGGTATATTTCCCCCGTATTTTTCAATCTGAAGGGCATAACCTTATAGCAATATGTCCCTTTATCAGTGATGAAGGTTGTCTTCTCTAAGTCTTCGGCATCTATGAAGATCTGGTTGTAACCCAAATACGCGTTTATGAAGCTCATGAGCCCATGTCCTGCAGTGTCATCTACCATCTGGTCGATCCGAGGTAAGGGATATATGTCTTTTGGTCAAGACTTGTTCAGGTCGATAAAATCTATGCACATCCTCTATTTTCCATTGGCTTTGGGCACAATGACTGCGTTTGATAACCACTCCGGATATATGACTTCCCTGATGAATTCAACCTCTTCTAACTTTCTGACTTCTTCTCGGATGACGTCATACTTCTCCCTAGAGTAGATTATTCATTTTTGTTTGATTGGCCTATCATCCTTAGTCACATTCAGCTTGTGGCTCATAACCTCAGGGATGATGCCAGGCATGTCCGCATGACTCCAAACGAAGACACTCTGCCTCTTCCTCAGGAAGTTTATCAGCTCTTCCTTGATTTATGCCTTTAAGGCTTTGCCGACCTGGATGGTTTTTTTTAGTTCGTCCTCATTGAGGACGATGTATTCTACCTCTTCCGCGGCCTCTCCTTTCTTTAACTTCGTTTCATCTCTAGGGTCAAGCGTATCAATGTTATATGTGGTAGTTACTCTCTTATGGACCTCTCTCTCTTCAGCCGAGTTGAAGTAGCATTCTCGTGCTATGGTTTGGTCACCCTGCACTTTCCCTACCTCATAAGGGGTCGATAATTTTAGCATATGGTGGACCGTTGACGACACGGCCTCAAACTCTTTAAGGGCTACTCTTCTTATGATGAGGTTATAAGACGAGAAGATGATTTTATCCATAATGAAAAAATTTATCTTCCGGGTTAACCTCTTAGGCCACTCATCTCCCATTCGTATTTCCATCTCATACATGCCCAATGGGTGGACCTTTTCACCACTGAAGCCCATTAACGAATGATGATAGGGTACCATCCTAGCTCTACTAAGGCCAAGGCTTTTGAAGCATGGCCAGAACATCACATCTGTTGAACTTCCTCCATCTACGAGGATTCTATATACCTCGCATCCATGCACCCTTGTTTTGATTACTAAAGGGTCATTATGCAGAGCTAGGATGCCTTTGAAGTCGAGTCGGGAGAACTCAACTTTGAGATTACCCATGTCCACCTTCTTTCTCTTCTGCTTGGTTTCGAAAGATGTCAGATTTACCACTTCAGGCTTGGCCACTCGCTTGGCTCCACCATATGAGCTTTTCGATCAGCCACTTCAGAACCACCCCTTGCAAGTCCTCCGCATATGGTGTAAACACCAAAGGTGATCATACCAACCCTCTTCACTGGGGTGTGGTTATCTTTTGGTGGAAGGTCCGAATCATCTTCATCATCGCCATCCGAGTCATCGTCTCTTCCTGCTGGGGTATCGTCACGACATCTGTCGTTTCTCTTCTTTTTTGGGTCATCTCTTCCCCTCTTAGGAACCTTTCCATCAACGTACTTACTCAACTTACCGGATTTCAGCATCTTCTCAATCTCATCCTTTAAGGCGAAGAACTTGTCTGTAACATGGCCATGGCCTTGGTGGAACTCGCACCACAAGTTCTTGTTCCTCTTATACGGAGGAGCCTTTAGTTTCTCTGGCCATCTCAATGACCGTTCATTCTTGATCTCATTGAGGATGTGTTCGTAGCTCACAGTCAGAGGGGTATAGTGTGCGAACTTGTCGTCAGCTGACCTCTTCTTTCCGTCCTTCTTTTTTTGGAACTTCCCGCTACTACCGCCGTTCTCATCCTCATACTTTACGACCATGGCCTCTTCAGCGTTCATGACCTTCCCCGCAGTTGCCAATAGCTCTGCCATGGACTTGGGAGGGTCTTCCGCAAGTTTCCACAACAACTTCCCTTTCTGCAGACCTCCTATGAGGGCGTTCATGGCAATATTCTCTTCGTAGTATTCAACCACAAGTTTCTCTTTGTTAAATCTGTCAATGTTGTCTCTTAGGTTCTCTTTCTTGCCTTGCTTGACATACAATAGATGGGTAGCCTTTTTTTGAGGTTTTACTCCAAAACAGAAGCTGTGAATGAACCGTTCATCTAAACCCTTAAAGTTTTTTATTGAGTTCTTTGGAAGAGAGGTAAACCAGATGTGTGCAGCTCCCGTCAAACTCCCGAAGAAGGTCGGACATTTCATCTCATCCGGTATTGAGTAAATGTTCACTGTAGACTGGTACATCTCAATATGATGTATAGGGTTAATGCTACCATCATACTTGGGAAACACCGTAGGTGGCTTAAATTTGGCAGGGGTTGGTAAGCTTACTATTTTAGCCATGAATAGAGAGCCCTCTGAGAAACCTCTTTGTAGTGGGTCTCGGCTTTTGATGAGGTCTCTTATCTTTTCCTCAAGATGCTGGATGGAGTTATTCCATGGTATTACAACGTTATCTTGGCTGAGGTTATCCCCATCCACCTCCAAGGGGTGGACTGAGGGTTCCCCAGCCGCAGCACAACGTCGGCTATTGACCTCCTCCTGGTCCATTCCTCGTCCTAGATGAGGTCGGCGTTTCCCCTCTTCCCTTCATGAGCTGACTACACTTCTCGACCTGTATAACCTCTATCTTAAATCATTTACTGGAACAAGCCTTTCAAAGGACGACCCTCTGCTCAATCGATCAAAAGCTGATCCTCTTTGTTGGGATCCTTCACCTCTTCTACCTCCGCAACCTCGGCTCAACTGGATAGGATGCACGGTGTTATTCCAAACCTCATACGGCTCCCAACAATCTTCTGGAGTGTCTTCTGCCTCCAAATCATCATACCTATCCTCAGGAAAAGGGTGTCCTTGCCTCCCCAGACGTAAATTCCTAGGGTCAACAACATCCCTCCTCCGCTGAGGTGTAGGTTGGTCTTTCCGCGGTGCCTGGGGTGGTCCCCTGGTATCAGGATGGGGCTGAGCGACTGCCGGAGTAATCATCTCCGGTGAGACCCCAGGTGGTGTCATCATGTTTTGACTGAGTTATACACATTGTTCCTTCATTGCTTATTGCGTTGTAGCCAAAGACTTCAAGGCTGTGG
This sequence comes from Sambucus nigra, assembly GCA_949130495.1. Lineage (NCBI taxonomy): Eukaryota > Viridiplantae > Streptophyta > Magnoliopsida > Dipsacales > Adoxaceae > Sambucus > Sambucus nigra. The sequence goes on along the minus strand of OX422211.1, from coordinate 69,999,151 downwards.
ACACCTCTGCCATTTCGGACTAAGGCGGCGCCTGGATGGAACTTGGACCCCCAGCACCAGGCAGTGGAAGAGGTGGCGGTAGTTCTGGTGGCACACACTAACACTAAAGAGCTTGTGAAGTAGATGAGCATAGTACCTTAATGGACCTCTTTCAATGGTGAAACATCTCCACTCAAGGGGTGAGGCCTAGTTCTCCACCAGAGTCTCCGGTGAGGCTAAGCAGAAATTATTCCCACAGACGGCGCCAAAATGATGATGCTAGAAACAACAACACCCTTCAAGGTGTTCGTAAGCTCAAATTAGTGATAACAATTGCAACTCAAGTATACACAAGTATAAGAGATACAGATGAGGATAAGAGGATAAACAAAAATGTTTAAGTGGTTCAGCCAATTAGGCCTACGTCCACTGTGCAAGTGAGTGAGTAAGGTCACTGATATAAGGCACTAACGGCCATGGATACAATCTCTCAAGATTTCTCTCTCTACAGTGTAAATTGACAAAGTTTCAGCCAGAGTTGTAATTTCGATCCCTTTACAAGGTACAGGGTGACCTCTATACATAGTGCTTGGGGGGTGTAATGTGCCCCTCAAGCATACAATAAGTATGTGCATGAGCATTGAGCCAGTATGAGTGTGACACCTGGCTGATCTCAACTAAGTAATGATGAACTCAATATTCCCTCACGTGGATGGAATAATTCGGTTACAACAGATTTTTCCATGTGTACCAAGTTATACAAGAACGTGTAGAAGCTCGGCTGTCCTCGAGTGGTACCAACCTCGGCCTGGATGAGTACGAGGTTGGTGAAGTATGACCCTTGCAATGTCTGAGATTAATGTTCCATGAAGACCTCGGCCAGGATGGTCGGCCGAGGTTAGATATGAGGTGTAATGTCGGCCAGGGCCAATGATGACATGATACTTGTTCATTGAGTCTACGAGGCTTTTGCTGACCTCGATTGATCAAGGGCCGAGGTAGATTTACAAGGTAGCTGCAACTTTGGATATGGCTGACCCCGTGGATGCTGACCTCTTAGCTTCAAGCTGACCTCGGCTACTTCTAAGCCGAGACGATGTTAGGACGTCGGCTGTGGCCGACCCATGTAGGAAGACGCTATTGTTAGGTATCCTTGGGCTTCCATTACCTCGACTCCAATCCAGGTCGAGGTTGAGGTCTCTGGTCTCTCAGGTGTACTTTGGGCATATCATTTGGGGTAGGTAGCTAGCTTTTCGATCAATGAAAGAAGGCTACTAGTGGTCGTACATATAGAAAGACGCTAGAATTTATGCTAAAAAATGCAAAAAGTTCCAACTTCATGCACCTGTGGTTCACCAGTTGGATAACGACCTGAAGTCACTTACTAGACCATGGCCTTTTGCCCAGTGGGGAATGGACATCATGGGCCCTCTACCTACCGTAGTTGGTAATTGTAAGTATCTATTGGTCGCAATAGACTACTTCACTAAATGGATAGAAGTAGAGCCACTGGCAAACATTAGAGATACGAACATGATAAGATTCATATGGAGGAATATTATCACTCGTTTTGGGATCTCCAAGATAACCATCACTGACAACGGGACCCAGTTTGAGAGTGTCCTCTTCTAGGATTTTTATAGCGACTATGGGATCAGGCATTACTTCAGCTCTGTAGCATATCCTCAGAGCAACAGACAGGCTGAGGTTTCCAATAAAATAGTGATTGATGGATTAAAAAATTATTTGGAGAGAGCCAAGGGAGCATGGGTAAACTAACTACCCCACATCCTATGGGCTTACCGCACCACCCAACGTCGAGCAACTGGAGAGACACCATTCGCACTAACGTATGGGATGGAGGCAGTTATCCCTTTGGAAGTTGTCCTCCCTACCATGAAGTCTACCCTGGTCGACCAAGGACAAAGCGATGCAGCATTGCTCACTGAACTTAACCTAGCTGAAGAAAGAAGGGAGTTAGCTCTAGTGAAACTAGTAGCCTATCAACAACAGCTAGTAAAGCACTACAACAAAAAGGTCAATCTAAGAGCATTCCAGGTTGGGGACTATGTCCTAAGGAAAGTTCTTAGCAACTCTATAAAACCATCGGATGGAAAGTTAGGACCAAACTGGGAGGGGCCATTCAAAGTGATAAAAGACGACCTATAAGGAGTCTATCACTTAGAAACACTGGAGGGCAGGGAGAAACCTAGAGCTTGGAACGCAGCTAATTTGAAGAAATTCTACTTCTAGTTTTATTTTTTATTTTTGAACTCAGTGTTGAATTTTAAAACCATTTATGATTAATGATATTTGTTTGGCAGTGGCATTTTATGGAGAGTTAAATTTTATCAAATACATTATAATTCATGCACCCTTTCCAACTTACAGTCCCCTATCTTAACATACAAAACTAAGATCACGAGAAACTTATTAAAGCAGGGTCAATGTATAATGACCCTCCTCAGGCATTCATCAACGAACACGAATGACAGCCTAGCTTTCCCCTAGAAATATATGAAGCCCTAGAGGGGACCTTTAGGCAACATGGCCAACCCAGGTTGGCCGCCAACATTGTTTGGCTCAGAAATCCTGCTCGGATAGAACATCCAATACTAGGTGCATCCTTTCCATTGCCTCACTTAGGCCTAACGAAGTGTGATGACACAACCTAAAAGGTAAAGTAAGGCAGAATGGTACACTAAAAGTATACTGGACTAGGGGGATACTCATTCAACAACCAACTCTGCCTAAATCTAATCTAGTTGGCTGGAAGAGCCCAAGCTAACTGAAGAAGAAATCAATGAAGTAAAAAATAACACAACACATGTTTAGTCAGCAAATCGCCCAAAACATAACTATTTTATTACATCATTACATATACAAAGAGTTACATATGCTGAGTAATTGGAACCCTAATGAGAACTAGGTCGTTGAGCAAGATAGTCAGCCACTCATACTCTTCGGCCATCATCTGGGTGAGGAGATAATTCCTCCTCGATTTCAACTGAATTTGGTTCCACAAGTTGTCTTGGGATCGGATATATGGGAACCCATCGATCATCCCTTCTGAATGGTTTCGGCATCAAAGTTGAGGGAGAGATCTCATGCCGAGACCATATAACAGAGTTCCTAGGGTCTTGCAATTCCCTAAGAGCACTCAACCACCCTCTTATGAAAGCTAACTCCTCATCCTCCTTCAACTTAATTGGAGCATCAGTCCAACCCTGGTGGTAGCCATCAGGCCACACCTGCCAAGGACCTTTCTTGAACAGGTGCCTCAATAAGGTGACATCTCTTTGAAGACCAGCATCTATTACGTATTCCCTGCAAACGTCACCTCACAGTTCGACAATCTCCCTAGATGAACCACTATCATCATTACCAGTTCGCTGCCTAGTCGATAAATAGGAACTACGTAAAACTCTCAAGTAAATGCTCGACGCATTCTCCCTAAGTCGCGAGATTTCCCTCCTTAGAGCATCATTCTCCTGTTGAAGGACTTCTCCAATTTGATTTATCTCAGAATCATCTAGAAGCTTAGCCTTAAGAGCATTCACTTCTTCTTGAATAGAAGCGCTGACCTCCTCCATCTCCTCAAGACTATGTTTGATCTTGGCAATAAAATCTGACTGGTCTTTATAGTCTTGATTCCTCGATCTAAGAGACTTGTAAATTTTTATAAAGGCGCGAAAAACCTGATTGCTCACACCGGGACCAAGAATTTTTCCTAGGTGAGAGGTAGCAGGAATATATTCCTCAATATTGATAATCTACAAATCATACGAGCATCAAGAATAGATAAATCACTATATGAAGAGGAACATAACTTCATTTCATTAAAATAAAAATAGTTCGAGTACATCAACGAGAAGGAACAGAGATACAAAAAAAACAAAGGCTCCCTAAAAAGATGAGATGGTGACCTCAGTCTGTTTTGAGGATGCTGGTTGCTTCCCCTTATCCGCGGTAGCCCCAGGTGAACTCCCTCAGATGGAGTAGTCACCATTCCCTGATCAAGGGGAGCATTAGAAGCAATGGTCGGGACAGATGGGACACCTTCATTGGAATTAGGAGAAGGCACCCCATCCACAACAGGCTTAGGGACAACTTTGTGCTCGTTAAAGAGGGGGGAATAAACATCCACCTCGACAGCGAGCAAAGCCCCATCATAACCCTTCTTGAAGTTAAGACGATTTATGTAGCCGATCTGAGCCTCAGCATCCTCGTATGCTGCGAGCCACCCAGCATTCTATGAGCTTTACTTGAGGGTGGCAACCTCAGATTCCAGCTTCTTCATCTTTTAGGCAAGCTCTTTGTTCTCCTCAACCACCGCCAACTTGCTCGTACAAATCAAGTCATAAGACTGCCTCAGCTTCTCCAGCTCCTTGGGCGTTACCTCTTTTGATTTGTTAGCTTTTTCCAAGGCAAGATCGAAAGACTTCTGAGCAGTACTAGAAGCCTTTAGGATCGCCTCTAACTCAACATTTTTCCTCGCCAGCTCATCACGACTGCAATAAAGGATGGTGAAATCAGATACAAACTGCAGAGAGAAAGAAAACATTTAGCAAAGAAGGTATTGAAAAGAACTGCAAGAGTAGAGAAGTAAAAACAGACTTACCAAGGCTAGCCCTTGGCTTGCCTTTAGGGCTAACTGGTCGGCCCATATACTTGATGACCGTTGGCGATCGCTGGCAAGACTTCTCTCTCAAGCACCGCCAGATCCATTTAAGGGGAAAGAGAAATAGAAGCCCCCTCAGCTAGGGCAAACATGGGCACCAAAGACTGCCCCATCTTGGTCCTCACTTATTTTCTCATCCTTTCTTCCTCTCTCTCCTTATTTTTCCTCTCTTCCTCTTTCTTCCTCTCTTCTTCCTTCTTCCTCGCTCTCTCTCTCACCAACGCCTCCTCTTTCTTCTTCCTCTTCTTTTTGTGAGCTACATTCTGGGAGCCAGTGGTAGTATCCCCACTCCCAGACTTCTGCTTCTTCAACCTGAGAGCAAGTTCCACATTGTCCTCATCATCATCCTGGATTAAATTTTTCTTAGGAGAGGCCATAGTCTCTTCGCTGGAGCTATCCGAATCCTATGAACTCTCTGAACCCTCTGAACCCTCCTTCGAATTGGAGGATACTTCACCACTTGAACTCTCTCCGCTAGATTCACCTTTAACTCCACCTCTGTTAGACCCCATGTTGTCTTCACTATAGCTTCTCTTCTTTTTTTCCAACTGGATTGGTTTAGCAGCAACCTCTTCTATGATATCAAGGTGAGGAATACTATCAACAGATCGGGTGATGAAGCTAGACCCAATGTTCTTGTACTATAAAAGGAACGGCAGTTGATTGCGGATACTCGTTGTCAGTTAAGTATTTCCTGATCTTCCGAGATTTGATTAGTTCAGTAGCTCGAATTTCATGGAGTGCAGGTTCCAAGTTTTTTGTTTTCGCTGAAAAAGGAAAAAAAAGAAAACATAAGAAATATTATACACTAACAAAAAATCAATGAGCAGAGCAAGAGCTATGTTTACCTATGTACTCCTCCCCGTAAAGGGAATAATAGGTCCCCTGTACCTCGCTCCCTCAGTTTGAGGAGGGAATTGTTAGTTCCTAGAAATAAACCCTTCTTGCCAATATTCCTTCTGGGAATTAGGTAGATTGACTACCAACACCCTATCAGGACTCCTAACTTTCAGATAAAGGAGACCAAAGCTTGTTCGAGATAAGGTATAGAAATAACAAATTTCAGCAAGACCTAAATTAGTTCCATAAAGCTGATTGATCCTATGTACACCATTCTTAATTTTCCAAACATTTTGAGAACATTGGGCACGAAGTATATAAAAATAACTAAAGAAATGCAAAAATAAGCGATTTGGGGGAAATGTCAGACCCCCCTGGGACAACAGAAGAACATGAATATAATGCCTATACTCAATGTCTAGAACATTACGGGGGACAGGGGCACATTCAATGTCCCCCAGTGAGGGATGTTGTAAAACTCCTTAAACTCAGCTATTGACCTATTACCTATTCTTGCCATCAAAAGAAAAAATCCTAGCAGTGATAAAGAAAAATTCCAACAGAAAAGAAGTTTGGGAAACTTAGGAAGTTAAAATAAACTTAAGATGACGCAAGGCCGCAAGTAAGGAATATGGAAAGATAACAAAGAGCTCGAAGACAAAAGGAGAGACCTGAAAGTGAGAAAATGCAATGAGAAGCTAGAGAAATCTTGAGAGTGCGAAGTTTTTTGAAGCAACGTTAGAAATGGTATCTTCAAACAAATTTAAACCCTATCAATGAGGACACACGGAGAACGAAGTGAATCTTCTACCTAAATATACTAAGGAACGACGTTTCACTCCCCAAAGCATCTCGCAAGTCATAAAAATGCCATCAGAGCTATTATTTGAAAATATTGAGCCCAATTTATGACCCACAATTTTTAGGGGCAATTGTGGGTACCTCGTCCATTTGTCTTGGCCCAGAGAAGTAGTATGACTAAGCCTTATCAAGAATAGGGGGGTCCGACCCAAACTCCAAAGTCTCACAAATGACTAAATCAGCAGCGACCCATTCAACTACTAAAATCTCTCAGGGGATATTCTAGGGATTATGGGCCAACGTGGAGGTGCCCAATACCCCCACTCTCCGAAGTTCACATGTATATATTGTACCCCTGGCCTGGGGCAAAGGGCATGTAATTATAAACACTCCCATGGGGAAAAGAAAAATACAAATAGAGAGAACAACCGTTGATGTAGGCAATTTGCCGAACCACGTATATCTAGTGTCGTGTGTGATTGCAACTATTCTAATTTATGTTCTTTACTTTTCCTGTTGATCGCATTTTCTTATAATTTGTGTTGAGATTTATTTTCATGACAACTATCATAATATAAATGTAAACGACATCCCTAAGTGGAAACCTGCGATGCGGGCATACTCTGCTATCAAGTCCTGGTGTATCACATACTATATAAGGACATCGATTTGGATATCACCCTCGAACCATAAAATTAAATCACACATAACCCCAATGACCGGGCACACTCTCATTCACACAAGCAGTGGTCATCCCTAAGTTCTATGTTTTGAGGTACAAATCAATATCCCCCCAAATGGGCTCATCAGGATAGGACTATACATGAGGTGAAACCTCCCGTGATATATATATATATATATATATATATACCCTCAACCTAAATATTTGTATCTTAGATAGTGTATATATATATCACCCAAATACCCTATGTATTATTATTAATTCACTATTTAAATCGTATTTTTCCCGAGCGTTTTCTGCCACCATTCGAAAAGTCATAGCCACTCTATTATATTGATTCATTAGTTGAAATACAATACCCGGACACATCCACTCGACCCATTAATTAAATCGTACGATTTCCTTTTCCCTTACTTTATTAATTAAAATCAATCACTAATTAATTTCCAACTCGTAATAACTCTCCGTCTAATCCCCCCTTCTCATTGAGAATAATCCAATACAATATTTTCCACAAGTTTCTTTCCCCATACATTTAATAATTTACATTGGGACCCCCTCAATTTTATCCCAAAAATTTCCTTTGCAATTCAGACCCCCCCGAACTGGTTCGGCCTCACCCCCGAACCGATTCGCTGTACTTGGGTTCGAATCCTCTTCTTCTCCAACTCGTTGTTCCTCCATTAATGAATCTCTAAGTAATCTGGTTTTTCCCCGTACCTTAATACGATTATTCTCTACATAATACACCCGTAAATCAAGTTCTAAAAATTATCCAAACCTTTAAATATAATTAATTTCAACCAAACTCCATCAAAATCTGAATTGGGTTTTTATTCGGGTTTCATTCAATCATTCATAAATTCAATTCTCTAAATCTAAAATAAAAAACAATCTCTACTGGGTTAATCATATAACTTTACTTACTATAACCTAGAATCATATAGCATTACCAATTTCATATTAATCTCCACACATGATTAAATCATCAAAACCCCCTTTTCATATCAATAATCTCCCGAAAATGGTTTTTCAATTGCACCACTATGATATGAATTGATTATCACATATTTATATTGAAAGAAAGATTAACCACTTGCCTATATTGATTTATAGGATTTGATCCTTTGATATAGACGACGATTCGACAAAGAATGCCCTCAATCCTTCTTGGTTTAGCTTCCACAAATATCCATACTTTCTCCCTCTTTTCTTCTCTGCAGCTCTAGGGTTTTCTAAATGAATTATGGTTGTTCCTAATTTCTTAATTTAGGTTAAATGATGCTAATTCTATTTTTAGGCTCATGGGCTAAGCCCAAATGATCCGAACACCTCCGTACGAGCCTAACTATGCTTAAAAATGTCCCGATACCCAATTACTACCCCGGGTACTCTTTTCAGACTATCTCTCAGAATTAACTGCGACCTCTAAAATATCATCTGAGTTACTGCATATAACTTTTCTTCTTTCCCTTCAAAGTATGTTCCCCGTAAAAGTAAATATCAACTTGAATTAATTAAATCTAACACACCGAATTAAATAAATTCTCTAAAGTAAGTAATTATCCAAATTAAATAAATTCTCCAAATCACTCATTTTAATTTAATTTTTATACCGTAAAAAATATGGGGTGTTATAGGAACATATGCTTTCATGATATCCTCCTTAAAATTATAAATAGATTGATCAAGTTTAATGTAAAAATCACAGGATTACAAAATATTGGATAACATTCTTAGCGTAACAAAATAGACATTGAACGAGTAAATATAATAGGAAATAACATACTGAATAACATAAAACCATCTCTGATACCAATTATTGCCAATATAATAATCCAACTCTTGAATACAAATGTATCTCATAAAATCTCAGACTTGGGAAAAATAACTGAAATAAAAGATGTAGAGGAGTTACACTACACAATACCGAACAATAGCAATGATGAATTATGATGTCACTAAAGGTATTACTCCAACGAACATCCCAATTCTACTGCCTAAGACCTGTAAAAATATAATCAATAACATAAACCATAAGTTTACATAGAGTAATATTTTAATTGAATTTGGTCTAAAATAATAACTACGAATTATCCTCATATATTTTAGTTGTTTTTTAAATGACCCAACCCAAACTACCTTAAATAACATATGGGCATATTCCCAGTCCCATGTGAGACCAATATTTAATTACTATTCATCTCTATTGAACATAATTAAGGTCCCATTACATTTATAACAAGTTAATCATCTCAAGTATAATATTAAGTAATAGTATGATCCTGACACATACAAGAAACTTGAACTAATATCCATGTAAGTACAATACTGACATGTACTAGAAATATGGACTAATATCCATATAAGTACAATCCTGACATGTAACAAAAAATTAAACTTACATAATCCTGACATGTATTAGAAATTTGGACTAATATTTATACAAGTACAATCTTGACCCGTTCTAGAAATTTGAACTGATACAATCCTAACATGTACTAGAAATTTGGATTAATATCCATATAAGTACATTCCTAACATTACTAGACACAATCCTGACACATACTAGAAATTTGGACTAATATCCATAAAAATACATTCCTGACATGTACTAGAAATTTGAACTCATATAATCCTCACATGTACCAAAAATTTCGACTAATATCCGTATAAGTACAATCTTGACATGTACTAGAAATTTGGATCAATATGTGTATAAGTATGATCCCAACATGTACATTCACAAATGATATGCTTATGCACATAAGGAAAGTAAACAAATATGTCCCTACACAACTAGGCTAAGTAAATAAATATAAAACCTTACTCAATCGGGTTACACATAAAGTCCCTTAATCTTATTAGCTAATACTCACGCTACTAAAATTGATCATATTCGGTACTAGCCGAACTCCCATGGTAGTCCAGTCTAGGTCTAATCTTACCTATTATTCATAAAGGTCATTCCAATTAACCTCTACCCTTATCAGTTGTTGAATATATGTTCCACATTATAAGGGTACTACCCCATCTAAGCATCTCTTGGCATCATTAACTTCTCATTTCTAGACCCGAAACCCCCGGTTTCCTAATTAGGTGTCATTCCCTACTTATATTTCCCATAAAATTCTAAATCCTCCTCTAACCTACTTGGTGGGTTACAATCACAATATCATCTTTTGCAAGGTCTAGTTGAGATTCTATAGATGTTCAGGGTGCAAGATGTGAAGTTTAAATTTGTTTAAATAAAGTTTCGACGTCTGCCTCATCTTCAAGAGAAATTAGTTCATTTCATATTCCATTATTTGGATGGTATCATAATACCAACATCTAGAGCAGCAAGTTATTTTTGTGTGGCTTATGACTGTGCATTAATCTAATTCTGAACGAATGTGTTATAGCTATTTCAATTTTCTAAGTTTCATAACCCGAATTGATTTTCCCAATAACTGAATCGATTCGTTACCTATAATTTCTAGCTTTGCACCAACACTTTAATGGCTGCCCAAAATTATCCCAAATAAACCTAAAATTCTCTAAACAACAATACAAACCATTATCCTTCATATATAGCATCAAGAAGAGTCTATATCAACATGTTTTAAACTATACTAACATGATTTAAAGGGTAACTTCCAATTTTTAACTCAAGAACCCTTGTTTTGTAACTTTTAATCAATTTGTCTCATTTTAGCTTCAATTCACAAAATAGTTAAGGCGGTTTCATTTGATTCGATGACGTTAACTTGTTTCTAATGATCCCAATTATATTCAACGTCAAATTAATGGGATCTCGTACTAATATGAACATTGTACTAGGGTAGTCCCCTTGAAGCCTGGGAGTATAGTAATACTAGTTAAGGTGTAACCCCTATAGATATGGTAATAAACGATAACCCAAGAACTCTTCAACAAATACAAGTGAACACAAAATATTGAATATAATTAACACTGATATTAAACTCACAAGTCTCTCGTGTATAGCTCAAATAATAATACAGAAAACTCAGAAGCAACTCGTTCAAAGGGAGAGAGAACTAAGCACCTTAGATACACCTTGTCAAGAAACCAACAAACCAACAACCTCTAAAAGATCTTTGGTTTAGCTATTAAAAGCTTCATAATAAATGACAATGGTTGGTGAGTAAGAACTCTGGTTTGTAATAACTTCTCTCTGATATATTCTCTCTCTAGCAATGAATTTCTATAAAGAACTCCCTCATCCCAGAAGTGGTTAAGGTTCATAAATAGCCCCACACCCTTTCCCGAGATTTCTCAATCTCTCTGCACGTGAAAGAACTCCTTATCACACTTTACGTCACAAACATTAAATGCAAAATGGGCTAGTATATCCTACGTCATAAAAATTAAATGGCACAACATGCCTTTTACCTAACCATTGTGCATCAGAGGGCTGTCACTACAGAGGTGGCTCACCGAACTGTCTGATAACCCTAGTAACATAATAGTTTACTCGACTTTAGATTGTGCGGTGTTTAGCTGGCTAGTGACATCAACTAAACAAGATGTGGCATTTGGTAGGGGACTGTTTGTCTCAAGGCTCAATAAACGATGGAACTCAAGGTTGCTTTACATGAGATTACATGGTGAAAAGGTCACTTGGTGTTTTACTAGGTGTATCTATGATGGACAGGACTAACCCTAACACTGCCTCACTTCTCAATCCTCTATACTAAGTCCCTCTGAATTTCCACAACGAGGTCATTAGCATGTAAGCTCTCCCAGACCCTATAAGGCCTGGTCTCTCGCAAGTAGCACTTGACCTCACACTGAATACTATAATCATTACAGCATTACAATCAATGTTACTTAAGGGTACAATTTAAATAAGTAATGAGAAGATAAATACTGAGCTCCCTCGGCCAATCTCCTCAATGGGTTGTGTCACTGAGCTTTCTCGCTTAGCTGTCTCGCTGCCTTCATGCTACTTCCTTTCCTTGAGTCTTTCTATTAACTGGGAAGGCTTTCTCTAATTCAGAGATTATCTTCAAGCCCCCTACATTTCCCCTTTGTGTAGATATTTTTTGTGATAACAAGAAATGTCTTCACGAAACACTTCTTAATTCGATGAACCGTCCAGTTGTGAGTAAAAATTCTTCCATCACTATCTTCGTTATAACTTGTGTCATTATCTCTGCTAGAAAAAAGTTAAATTTTCCCCGATGTACTTAAACTAAATCTCAACAAATTCCTGGCGAATGACGAGGGGACATAATAACATTTTTCTGTTGTTATATTCCAGCCATTCTGTCTTCTTCACTGGTGTTTAGAATTATCCTAAAATATCTGAGGAAAGTGTCAATCACTCATTCTGGTTGTTCAAAAGTTAAAGTCTCCCTTATTTGTATTATTCCGTTCTTCCATGTAGTGAGTGAAAATTTTCGTTAGGACTATCCCAAATAGTATGAATTCTCCCCGCTAAAAATTCCTAGTGTTTGGACTTGTAAAATTCTCCCAAAGTAACTGTTGAACTTTAAATTATCCCCATTATTTTTATTCCGTTCCCCCACTAAGTGAACCTTCAATGAGGGGGCCTTATCATTAGGACTTCCCCTGGTAGAAAGAGTTCTCACCATTTTCACTTATCCATGGCCTTACCCATTTTAACTTGTTCAAAAAGTAAAATTCTCCCCGATATACCTGAGCCAGAAGTAACTCCGATCGGGCTTATGGCGAGGGGAAATTATGAACTTTTTAAACTGTGCTGCTAGGAGCCTTCTAAAGTTGATATTCTCCTCGATGCCTCTTTAACCTATTTCATATTAGTTTGGGTTTTCAGCGTGAAGACTCTGTATAGTTCAAAAAAATTTGGCACCAAAACTTAACTTCTCTTGAAAGCAATACACCTTTTCCCAAACGTCACCTCATCAATGACGTGAACCTATCTTTTCAACTGTCAAAGCCTTCCCCAAAGCACCACGTGTCCACTTGCTATCATTTTAATGACTTGGCACGTGCCTCTATGGGAAACTTAAACGTCCACTTGATTTTCAAACGCCTTATTCTCAACACTCACTAGTTTTCTTCTTCGTCCCTTTGTTTGCCTCCATACTTACAAACCTTTTAGAGAGAGAAAGTGCTATCCACCATTATTGCTCAAGCTTTTCTTCTATTTTTTTCTTCCTTTGTCATCTTCAACCTTCGTACTCTATCATTTCCAGTCCACTCTCCCTTCTTGTAAGCTTTTTTGCATATACCTCTCCCAAGGCATCTTCTTCTAGTGTTCTAGACATACTATTTGTCCCTACCACCACTGATTCGCCTACTATCACCACCACTCACGCCCCTATTTTGAATGTCACTGCCTTGCTGACAGCTCATCAGGAGAAGCTGAGCTTCTACCACTGCTCTCCTATTTTTGCAAAGGGTGATGATTACTCAACTATGTGCCAAACCATTGTTCTCAACGCTAAGTGTAACTCCTTGACACTTGGTGATGAAGATGAAAATGATGTCGATTGGGGTTTCTCCCCCCCCCCCCCCCCCCAGAGGGGACTATGCATTTTTGTCTTGATCGTGGCGACTTCCCCTATTCTCAAATCGATTTCGAGGGCCAAGAGGTTCCCCCGCAAACTTTGTTGTTTGGAACATGTATATGCAAAAAAAACTTATGTTTATTCCCTCACCAAGATTAGGCTTCATCGGGAAAAGTGGTTTGGTGAGGTCACTCTTTCCAAACACAACTCTGCGCTTCAAGTCTTGGTCTCTCGCTGGAATATTTCCACCCATACTTTTATAGTTGCATGGGTTGAGTTTACCATAATGCTGGAGGATGTTTGCAAACTGTTGGGGCTTAAGCCCATAGGTGCCAAGCCTTATTTTGATGAGGCCCTAGACACCGAAGAAGCTGCTTCTCGTGCTGAGTCAGATAAGACATGTGGAATATGCATAGGGACTTCGAACAAAACTACCTATACACCTCTAATCAATTATTTCTTCTAATATCCCTCAAAGAAAGATGATTCTGTTGCTACTGGTAAGGGCTAAGATACATCTCTAGAGCTGCTAGCTTACATACTTGTCATTCTTTCCCATTTTGTGTTGCCTGGGAAACCAAATAACCAGCCTCGAAGGACCTCATCAATATTTTCATCCATTTGGCCAGAGGTGTCAAGCTTCCTCTAGTATCCATGGCCTTGGGGTCTCTCTACACCTAGTTGGACATGACCTATTTGAACATGGAATGGTCCCTTGGCCGTTATAACCTAGCTAACTTCTCCAACACCATACTCCTAATGGTTTTCATCTATACCCATTTCCCTGTGATAGCAACCAACTCCATCCATCTTCCCACCGGGGAATCTATAAAGCCCCATTGCTTATAGCGTCACCACAAAAAATAATTCCCTAAGGACATACGTTCAATTTTAATAAGCCTGATAGTTTTGTCATGAGGCCTTATTATGAAGAAATTTTCCTCCACACCTGTTTTTCTTCCAACATGAAGCAAGAATGGTCCAACCAACTACTATGGACCTTATCGTTGAAGATCCTTCATTGGATGTTGTGCTTCTATTCTCTTCAGGGTATTTACCTTCTTATGTTGAGTGGGGACATACTTCGGATCACTACAACCCCAATCGGTATAGCCATCTATTTGGTTTAGACCAAGGGGCTCCTTACCCAATTTTCCAAATGTACCATCCTAAGGTCACCTTTACTGAGGCTTGTTCTTTCTATACCTCTTCTGCCACTTAGTCCATTAGCTCAACAATCGATGGGCGAATCACCATCCCTAATATTACAAGGACGATGCAGCTAGCCCAAATCCTTAAGTTCATTCAAATCCCACCAGTGTATTCCCTAGTTTTTTCTTTCCCTGCTTCGAAACTGGGACTCAAAGGCAATTATGTTCTTGGCGTTGAGTTCCCTATGAGAAGCACTCCCAGGGATTCCCTGAGTGAGCTACCTACCTATTGCCCCATAATCTCCACTATCACACCCATGGATAAGAAACCTCCCATGCCTATATAAACTATCATTGTCGAAGGTGCTTCAAGCGAGGGGCCTTCAAAACCTCTTTGAAAAAAACGAAGACCTCTAAGAGTGGGACTTATTCAAAATCTAAGTCCTAGCCTAAGTCTCAAAACCCTGTGGATGTATTTCCTATTACCTCCCTTCCTCCCGAAATGTCTGCAGATTTATGTGGGGAGATAAGAGCCAAGTGTGAAGCTGAGTTGGAATAGGTACATCACGCGTTTGAACAACACACTCCCCCCGTTCCTCGTGCTACTGTATTTCTCGCAATCATTGTAGATCCAACTGAGGGAGTATCAAAAAGAAGAAAAAGTTCTAGATTCCCCTCCACTGTTAGTGGCTCTGGTGCTAGGAAAAAGAATGTGGGTACAAAAACCCAGAGAAAATGTGCTTATGAGGTGCAACTAAAAATTGTTGCTTTTGTTCCTAAGTCCTCTCATTCTCTAGCTCCCTTTGAGGCTATTACCCTTAATGATATCTTAATACTGAGCATCATCCCAATGAGAGAGCTTCTCCGGTTACTTTGCCTCTTGCTTTGACCATGGTCATATCATCCCACTCTTCTCCAGAGCAAGAGGTATGTTTTTCAACACTTAGCCATTTCAATCTTAGTGAGGTATATTTATTAACACCTGGCCAACATTTGTTCTATTTGTGCAGAAGATTGAAAGAGAAAGGCCTTCTCCTATTGTGGGCCCCTTAGTGGGAGGATTCTTTGAGAATACCTCGGTCGATGCATCTCCTCCCCATTCCTCCATGTATTGACTGGCTTATTCTCATCGATCTACTTCCCGACGTACAAAGGAAGTTTCCAGGAGGGTTGTTGCCTTTGGGGAATCCATTGGAGCCTCTCCCCAGCCAGAAAAAGCTCCTCTGTCTTCTTCTGAGTAATCTCCTCTTCCAATGGTTCCTCTATACATTGTTCCAGCCTCTTCTAGCCCTCCGGAGGTAATATCTTGATTGTCATTTAGCTATCTTTTTCCCATATTTGATTGTGTACTTAGTATTTTCTTTAGCCTTCTGGTTGTAACTGCTCTTGACCTGGCCACATCTCTTGCCACTTCTTTAGTTCCTTATGGCGAGGCCTGTAATTTTGTTTTCTCCTTTCGTCAATATTACTGAGGTAAGCTCCCTCCTTGTGCTTTTTGCATGTTTTCTATGTTGTGTTGCTTGTGCTTAATACTTTGTTATTGTATACAAATTTCTCCAGGTTTAACTATTCCACCTCCCTCTGGGACCTTTTAGGTTCCTCAAACTATCGTTGTTTCATTTTCTCGTCCAGGGTTCCTTAAGCCCCTGTGAGGGTTAACGCACTATTAGGAGTTCAAACGGGTTTTGCGGACCCTTTCCCCATCCTGGCTATTGTGCTTTTTTTGAGGAAGGAGCATCATCAAGGGTTGAGGTGCCACTGCCTAAAGGTTACTCTGAGACTCAGGGAGATAATGAATTTACTCCTATATTTTCTACCCTTGGAGTTGTTTCCCTAGCAATCATTACTTCTTCAGACATCCCTGAGGTATTTTGACCCTTTCTCCCTCATTTTTGCATAAGTCTTTTCGGTATGATTTCGAGGTAACTTTAACAATGAAAACACACTTGTTAAAATTTTTCTTAAACTCCACCTATAACGGTGACTTAACAATGGAAATCACTTGTTAATATTTGTTCATAAACTCCACCTATAACGGTGACTTAACGATAAAAACCACCTATTAAGATTTTTTATGAACTCCACCTAAAACGGAGACTTAATAATGAAAACCATTTGTTAAGATTTTCCATAAACTCCCCCAAAAACGGTGACTCAATAATGAAAACCACTTTTTAAGATTTTTCATAAACTCTACCTAAAACGACGACTTAACAATAAAAACCACTTGTTAAGATTTTTCACAAACTCCACCTTAAATGGTGACTTAACAATGAAAACCACTTGTTAAGATTTGTATTTCTCAATCTCATTTCACTTTGTCACGTCATAGGTTGTAAGGGAGACTGTTATTATCGAAACTCCAGCTCATTACGAGCCATCACCTGTTGAACCCGCACATCAAGAACTAGTTTGTTATGAGGATTCAAGTCATAATGATCTTAGTTTTCAAGACCCCTAGAAACATTAACTTAACTTAGTTTTTAAGTTTTTTAGGAATTTGACGAAAAACAATTTACCACATGATCTGATTTAGATTCAAATGAATAACTTCTATTCTAACACAAACATAATCAAAATCTTACACTAAGTAACCTTGCCTTATGTATTGCTTGAGGAATCAATCCCAAAATCCTCTTCTCCCTTGTGTTCCTCTCCATTCCTTATCCTCTAGGGTTTCTATCAAGACTCCCATGTATTTTAGGTTTAATATTATAACCTTATAAACATACTTCCTATGAAACTGGCCTAGGGCTTCACTTAAGCCCCAGCCTAATGAACCCAAAGAACCTTATAAATTGTCTAAAAATTTCCCCAAGTTATGTACCAACCCAATGGGATTAAACCCCAATATATTATAGATAAAATGGGTATTCTAGATGCACCAAAGTCGATACGAAATACCAAAATATATTTTAAATTAATTAAGTTATAAACATGAATTTTATAATACATATAAATTATAAATAGTGGCATCACACGTCACAACAAGCACATAGAATTAATTTCCATACTTAAATAATTCAAAGAATAGACAGGGTATTCCATCTTCATAGTGAGGCTCATGGCCTTGAAATCATATAAGAATAAGACTTCAGTTGAGCTTCTAGTGTCATCTAATACTCTTCTTATATATACATTTCAAATGATGATTGTGTTGACCAAGGGCTCATCATGTATAAGGGGAATCCTTTTGAGGTCAATGTTTGGGAAGATCATCATGTCATCCTCCATTGGCGACTTATTTTGGAATTAAACACTATTGATGTGAGCCATATCTTTTCGCATGATATTGAGATGAGATTTTCTAGTTATAGAAGAAGTTTCGCCACCTACGAATCCTTCTGAGATAGTATTAACCTCTGTAGGGGGTCTTAAAGGTAATATTAAGATTAGAAATAATCCCCTCATTAACAACAGTTTTTGGGATTAAGGCAGCGATGCATCTCAATAAGGCAGTGATGTAGCCCAAGGCGATGCAACTCATCAAGGGCAGCTCAAGCGAGGTAGTTCAGCTTGGCAGCCCAGAGGGATCTTCCAACGAAGAAGGTGACCGGGAGAGCTCACCCTTTATCCGTATTGCTTTACTTAATCTTGTTACATCTCTTTATTTATATTGACCATGAGTTGTAATGATTATAATAATTTTTAGTTTGAGGTCGAACAGTACTTGTGAGAGACCAGGCTTGGAAGGGCCTGGGGGAGCTTTCATGCTCTATCGAATAACCTCACCGTGGGAACCTTAGAGGGACTTGGTTAGGAGGATTGAGAAGTGAGGCACCGTTGGGGCTTGTCTTGGCCATCTTAGATACACTTGGTAAAACACCAAAAGTTCCTGACCGTGGAACCCAAGGTAGAGCAGCCTCGAGTTCCATCGGGCGTTGGATTATGGACCAAGAAACCCTCTACTTAATATCATACCTACTTTACGTGATGTCACTAACCAACTAGGTAATGTCAAATCTTCACTTGAGTAAACCACTGTGGTATTTGGGTTTGTTAGATAGTTGGTAAGCCACCTCTGTGACGACAACCCCCTGACACATAATGGTTAGGCAAAAGGCATGTCTTGTCATTTAATGTTTATGACGATGAGCCAACTAGCGTATCAGGTATTTAATATTTGTGACATAAAGTATGAGGTATTTCTTTCACAGTTATTAATGACGGAGTTATCTCGGGAGTGGTGTGGGGGCTATTTAAGTGTACCAACCACCTCTGGGGAAGGGATGTTCCTTTTTAGAGTTCAGAAGTTATTACTAGAGAGAATATACATCAGAAAGAGATTATTACAAACCATAGAGGTTACTCACCCACCATTGTTATTTATTACGAAGCTCTAATACTTAACAACGATCTTTGAGGCTGGTTAGGGTGTTTGGCTTCTTGTCAAGGTGTATCTAGGATGCTTGCTTCTCTCTCTAAATGAGATACTTTTGAGTTCGTTACTAGCTTATGAGTTATACACGAGAGATTTCTGAGTTCAAACTGAGTTTATCTTCACTAATTTGTGATTGTGTGTCTTGTAGTTAATCAATAGCGCGGTTATTTAACTTATCATTACTGTACTCAAAAGGGGTTACGCCTCCATCTAATTTAAACTACCCTTTTACATTTGGCCACTCTACCGGGGAGGTATTATTCTAAGCATGGAGTATGGCTCAGGATAATGTTAATCGAAGACTTAACTTTGATGATATTCAACACAATGAAGAACAGACGGTGAAAGATCTGGAGGCTTCGAGAGACGGAGCTCCTTGAGTGGAGGTACCTCCATTTCAAACGGTGACATGCGTTCCAGGGGTGGCACAAGCTTCCACGAGGGTTGGGTTGGAACTTGATCAAGTGTAACTCCTCATGAATAAATTTTATGAGTTTTTACAAACTCCTGTAGCTACAATGGTGTTGGGAGGATTTGAGGCCAGCTCCTTCGTGACACCAGGGGCAGCCCTAACAGCCTCACTAAGCGCAGTTTTAATAGAAATGGCCCCAACAAGTATACCCCCTATTGTGAATCCAATAGTGGGAACTCCAGGAGTACCAACCGTTCCAACTGTGATGATTGCTCCAGGTGCAACAGGCGCTCCACCTATGGTCCGTCTGGTCGTTCCTTCAACGGTATCAGCTATGGAAGAGATGAGAAAAGAGGTGCAAAAGGAGATATTGAAGTTCATGCAAGCTTCCTCGTATTAGGCTGGCAAGGTATCTTCGGTTTATGATGACTTTCGGATGCCTTATACTCAGGAGTATAATGATGAGCCCTAACCGAAAGATTATATTCATCCTATCTTTGAAAAGTATACAGGAAAGGGTGGGAACCCAAAGGAGCACATTAAACACTTCGTTGAACATTTGGGGGCTCACTGCAATAATAAAAAACTCAGTTTAAGGGAGTTTTCCAAGTCCTTAACCGATAAGGCATATACCTGGTATTCTCACCTAGCTCCTAAGAGTGTTTCCACGTGGGAGGAGATGCACGTTTTGTTCATCCAGAATTTCTTTCTGACAGAAGATGAGTTCACCTTGACCAATCTGGGGAGAGAGAAGCAACGACTAGGGGAAGATGTGGTGGCGTACGTCTGAAGGTTCATGGAAAGGTCTCTCGATGTGAGAGAGGAAGCCAAAGAGTCCAAACTACTACAGATCTTCACGGAAGTACTGCTTCCTGAGTACATCTACCATCTTATTGACGAGATGCGCGAGGGGACTTTTGTGTCATTCCTAAAAGCAGTAAGGAATATCTCATTGGTGGTACGACCAAACCTAGTGGTGGTGCGTATGATGTTTAGGCAGCCGATAAAACCTGTGGGGGGGAGGTCTCAATCCCCATGGGTGGGATATACCGAAGGAGAAGATGGGGGCAAACTAATAACTAGGGACAATAAGAGAAAGTTTGGGAGAGATAGGGAGGATCCAATACCGTTGCCTTGTATAGTAGAGGAGGCTGACAGCTGTTACAATGCCATGGTTCAAGGATGAACGGTGTATGAACCAAAAGGCATCCCCACCGGAGAACCAAAAGCGGCAACCAGAGCGGATCCCAAATATTACCAGATCCATCGAAAGATCCAACATCCAACGAAAAGTTATTTCACGCTAAGAAGAATCATCGACAAACATGTAAAGGCAGGAAAGTTGCAAATCCCTCCATAAAATGTTAACAACAACCCACTCCCAGCACATGGGGCCAATCTGGTGGTGGCCTATGATGATGAGGCAGAAAGAGAGGCAAGGGAGTTAACGATGGAGCAGGAGGAGTTTGAAGAGTCTTTGGAAGACTGCACTAGGGGAATGGCTAACGTAGTGTTAGCTTACGATGAAGCAAGGGCTAAAGTTTTGGAGTGATAAGCACCCAAAACTGTACATTTTATACCCCGAATAGACGTATTTTAGTTGCTAATTCTCCGCAATTTGAGTCTTAAACGTTTTATTGTCTTTTTTGTAGGATGAATGCACGTTGCGGTGTTCAAATGCGTATTTCAAGGTAATTGTGCAAATTATGGAGCTAATTACCCTTATCCCGTATCCTACCCTACCCTAATCTAGCATAAACTCCGTCCCAAGCCGTGTGTCTTTGATTTGTTCCCTTTTGTATTTTTTTATATTTTTAATTTTTAATTTGAATCGTTTTTATTTTTAGGATTTATTTTTTTATTTCTTTTTATTTAATGTTGTTTTTAGTTTTTATTTTATTTTATTTTATTAGGATTAGTTTTTTTTTAGGAATTCATTTATTCTTTTTAGTTTTATTTGGATTCACATTTTCGTAGGTCTTTAGTTTCATTTTTTAAGTTTTAGGAATTTATTTTTTACTTTTATTAGTTTATTTTTTTAGGACTTGATTTTTTATTTTATTTTATTTTTTATTTTTTATTTTTAGGATTTAATTTTTAGTTTTATTAGTTTTAGTTAGATATTTTTTAGGGTCCAAATTAAACACTCACACATACCCTACAACCAAACCCCTCACACCCTGAACCCTATACCCACACTAAATAAACTCACCCCACCACTATTCATCATCATCTTCTCCCACTCCCTCTCTCTCATCAACCCTCCATTAACACCAAACACACCTATCACCCCTCTCCCTCTCTCCACCTCTTTTCCAACCCCCTTCCCTAACCCGCCTACCAGCCAGCGAACCCGTGCAGCCCCCATACCCGAAATTCGTCGCCCCAACAACCCGCGGCGACCCTCCGACCAAACCCTTCAACCACCCCTTATACCTCCGGACAGAATACCAGGAACCCCAAACGGCTATTAACCCGCGAACATTCCAAACCCACAAAATCGAACCCGAAGACCCATTCCTACCTTGCCTCACCAACCCATATACCCTTTTCAAACCCAACCAAAACCCCAAACCCATTTCCATTTTTCTCCACAATCCACGACCTGTTCAAAACCAAAGACAACTAAAGTCCCCACATGTCAATTAAAATACATTTAACCCCTTTTTTCTATTCTACCCCCAACTACTTATTTTTACCCAATGCCCAAAATAACCCTCAAACCAAATCTGATTTTATCCTCACCACCACACTTCCCACATGACTTCACCTCTTACCCATACACATGTGTGCATAATTCCCTAGATACCCTCACCCAAATACATTCCATATCCCATACACCCTTGTCTTCTCATTTTTATCCCCATGTTCCATACCTACTATTTAAGGAGAAGAAGACCATTTTAGAAGAGAAGGCTTTTATCAATCAATTTTAAAGAGAGTTAGAGATAGTTTAGTGTAGAAAGTAAATTAGGATAAACAACATTTTATAAATAGTTTTATTTTATTATTGTTAGATATTTGTGAGGTTAAATTTTGTAATAGATTTAATTGAGTGATTATTTAATTGCAAATCACTTGGATGCACAATTGGAAGGATGTAAATTGCAAATTCAAGGATTGGAGTCCAATTTCACTCAAATAGATTTGGTTTGATTGTTCTTCTCTTCTACATTATATTATTAGCCTATGATTGTTTGATTATCATGTTTAATATGATGTTAGGCTAAATCCCCTTACAAGGGGTGGGGTGAACCCTTATTTGATATTATTTTAATTTAATTAGTTTGATTACTTGAAAATTCCCTTTGAATATTAATTTTGATCCCCCACCCTTAAATTTACTCCTCGAGAGAGGGTAAATGATTTTTGAGAGAAAATCAAATTTGTAAGTTACAATACCCATTTTAGATTCGAACTAGAGATAGGGGCTTCTTAAGTGTGGTATTATTCCTTAAATTTCAACTCAAATTTCATTTTCTATGATTTATACAAATTTTAATCGATCGATCCTAGTGGGTGATTAATTAAAACGAGTGTAGATCTATTTTCTAGAGTTGTGCGGTGTTAAATTTAATATTCTAAAAAGTTGCTACTAAAATTACATTTGCAACGAGAGTTGATTTGTAATTTTGATATTAATTTGGGAGAATTCAATTAATTAAATTAATTAGTTAGAATAGCTAAAATTTGCAGTGTAATCCCACTCCTTAATTGTTCTCACATTTATTTACTTCACTTTATCTCTTATTTTTGTGTTAGACTTTACTTTTCATTTTAGTCACTTTTTAGTTTGTATTTTGATCTTTCATCTTAGTTAGTGTTATTTCACATCCTCACCCTAATTGTTTTAATATTTGAAAAAACTAAAAAAAATAGAAAAGAAAAATTCCAAAAAGAAAATAAAAAGTGAATTACAATTGAATTTGTCTCCAGCTTTACCCCCTTGATATGGATTGATACCCTTACTTACCTCTACACTTTAGATTGTTATATTTTATAGGTAATTGAGGATTTTGACTAGGGGAGCTTTTCAAGCAACGACGAAAGAAATATACATCGAAAAGTTCTTTTCATCATGGAGGATTTATACAACGTTGAAGATGAGGAAGTAGACTAAGCTATGGAATACTGTGCAGTTACGAAGTCTCCAAAGTTTGCCTGGTTCTTCGACCAGATAGGTATGCCAAAGGAAAGTAGGTTGGAGATAACCTAGGAAATCCTTGATATTGTGAGGAAGAACACAGTCCCTTCACTGAGATGGAAGGGACCCATGGCCAGGTTGAAGAAGTTTATGTCAGAAATAACTTTTAGCGATGCAGATAGGGCCGTAAGATTCCCTCACAATAGGCCATTATATGTGACTGCTAGCATCAACGAAGTTAGCTTTGCAAGGGCTCTTATGGATTGGGGAGCCTCCATCAACATCATGACACAATTCTTTCCATGTAGCTAATATTCCAGAGGAAAGGTTAGTCCCCATGCCTTTGGTGATTTCAGGATATGACAACCAGTTTTCCAAGTCTATTGGTTATGTGGACATTGGGATTGCGATGGAAAATCTGAGTTCCCACATTAAATTCCAAGTGATAGAGAGTGCAACTTCCTACCATCTATTGATAGGAAGAGTGTGGATGCACAACCAAGGGATAGTTCCTTCGACGTATCACCAATACGCCAAGGCTAATATCAAAGTTACGGAGATCACCATTAGAGCAAGAAGAGGCCCTTCGCTATCGAAGAATCTCACCTGATAGATTCGACATTTTACATAGAACTAGAGGAGGACGTCAGAGTCCTAACGAGAAGAATAAAGGGAGATTGGGTTCCCTCAATCATAGAAATGATGGGGCCTGTGAATGGACAGAATAATGAAGTTGCAAGCAGCAAAGGAGTAATTGCAGAAGAAGCCCACTAGGTGGTCCCTCGTCCTCAAAACATCTCGAAGCAGCTCAAAGACATGATGAGGCCAACAATGGATCCGATGGAGCATGAAGTCCAACATCAAAGTGTGCTGAGTTGATTTTTAAGAGAAAGAGTTGTTGAGGCTTCTAGAGAGAAGAAGAGGAAGGCAGTTTCAAATGCCAGTAGACAGTGCAGAAGGTTGTTACTAAAGAAGGAAAAATGGTTTATCGGTTATAATGGTGTGAATAGGTGTTCGAAGAAGTTGATAAGGAGGCTGAACCGATATATAAGTGTTTTTTAGTGGATCAACGAGGGAAATATATGGTGATAGACAACTCCGACATACAGGAGTTTGTGGAGGATGTCGCTGAAGAACCAGATTACATGACAGATCAACCAAAGCCACATGAACAAGAGTTGGAGCCGTTGAACCTGGAATAAGAAGGGTGGATCCAAGGCCTATTTTCATGTCGAAGGATCTCGATAAGGATAAATGAGAGGCCTTGGTTAAGTTGATTGGGGAGTTTGTAGATGTTTTTGCATGGAAGTACACGGAAATGGAAGTACTAGATGAGGAAGTGAGCTTCCATAAGTTAAATGTGATGCTTTCATCCATTCGAGTGAAGCAGGCAACAAGGACTTACAATCCTGAGCTGGACTTGAGGATCAAAGAAGAGGTTCAATCCTTATTGGCAACAGGGTTCATCAAACCGATACATCTCCCACTCTGGTTATCTAGCATTGTTCCAGTGGGAAATAAAGATAAAAATCAAATAAGGATCTGTGTGGATTTTAAAGACTTGAATAGGGGCTTGCCCCAAGGATGAGTTCCCTTTACCCTCTATCGATAGCTTGATAGATGCAACGACTGGTTATGAGATATACAGCTTCATGGATGGGTACGTAGGGTACAACCAGATCAAGATGGACCCCACGGACGTAGAGAAGATGTCGTTAAAAACCTCGTTGGGTAATATCATGTACAAAGTGATGACGTTTGGACTCAAGAACGTTGGGGTAACTTATCAAAGAACAACGATGGCAATTTCCATGACTTCTTTCATAAATTTGTGGAATTTTGTGTGGATGATTTGGTCATCAAATCGAGGAAGAAGGAGTCTCAACTGAGATATTTGAGGAAGGTATTTGCCCGATGCAGGAAGTATAGGCTGAAGATGAACCCACTAAAATGCGTCTTCGGAGTAACTAGTGGAAATTTTCTAGGTTTTATAGTTTATCGACAAGGGGTGCAGATGGACATGGACAAATAATGAACGATCTTGGAGATGTTAAGTCCAAGAATGGTGAAGGAGCTGAAGAGTTTCATTGGCAAAGTTTCTTACCTTAGGAGATTTGTGCTTGGACTAGCCAAAATAACACACTCGTTGATGCATATTTTATGAAAGAACACAAAATTCAAGTGGGAGGAGGTTCACCAGGAATCTCTCACTAGGTTGAAGAAGCTGCTCGTTTCACCACAAACTATGAATCCCCCAAGGGCAGGAATACTGTTGCAGCTATACCTCACATATACCACGAGGTCCATTGGATCTCTGTTGGCACAAGAGATTGACGGGAAGTAACATCCAGTTTACTACCTTAGTAGAATCATACATGGGCTACAGGTCATGTATAGTAGCTTGGAAAGGAATTGTTTAGCATTAGTCTTTATAGCGCAAAAACTTAGACATTATATGTTGTCTTTTATAATTCATATGGTAACAATATGTGATCTTATTAAGTTTTTACTGGAAAGAACTATATTGATTGGTAGGGAAGCTAGGTGGTTCCTCATCCTCTCAGAATAAGATTTGAAGTGTGTGGTCCCTCGCGCAATCAAGATCCAGGCATACGCAGATCTCTTAGAAATCTTCCCTTCTGAGACGTTTAAGCCACCTAGAGAAAGTATTCTAGGAGACAACCTGCTGGCCAATCATTTAGATATAAGTTATGAAGAATGGATGATGCAGTTCAATGGATCTTTAATAGAAAATAAAAGAGGAGCAGGGGTTATTTTGTCAAGGGGAACGAAAGAAATTTGTCTTTCCTACAAGTTAGATTTACCTTTCTCCAACAATGAGGCAGAGTATGAAGCACTGATACTGGGGTTGCTAGAGGCCCTTCGAAGGGGAATTCATTCACTTTGCATTAAGGGTGACTCGAACTTGGTGATTAAACAAATGAATGGAGAATATGCATTAAAACACCTTAGTCTGGCACCTTACAGAACAATCATTCAGAGGCTTGTTAATTAGTTCTATCGGACCAAGATCAAGAGACATCCCCGAATGATGAACTACCATCTAGACGCCTATGCTACCATCGCTCAAAAGATGATCATGAGGGACGATACAACTACAGTCGTAATTCAATGAAGAACATCTCCCTCGATGGTACAGTCATTTCTGCCGATGGAGGATGACTTTGATTGGATGGGGAGATTAGAAAACAATTGGAGTTGGGGAAGGAGCGATGGAGCTGAGGGAATTGACCCAATACTTTAGAAATTAAGGAAACCTTTACTTTAAAAATACGAGAGGATGGATGTCAAGATGCATCGACCTAGAAGAAGCAGAGCAGAGGTTAAAGAAGACACGAAGAGCACTATAAAACAACTGAGATCCCTCTTTATAGAAGAATCCAAAGAGAGGGATATTTCTAGCCTAGAATGAAGCAGGACGCAGTAGAGCTCCAATGGAAGTGTGATAAATGCCAGTTGTTCTTCGAGGCAGCTGAATTCCATTTTGTTGAAGCTCAATCAGACTGGAGGCAGCCCTATATTGACTTCATTAAAGATTGAGTTATCCTAATAGAGAAGATCGATGTGATGGGACTTAAGAAAAGGGCCCTGAGTTTTTACATTTATGAGGGGCAGCTTTATCGAAGGGGCTACTTTAACACGCCATTGCGTTATATCATAAAGGAAGAGGCAACTGAAGTCCTCAAACAAGCACACGATCTAGATCACTTATGAGGGACCAAGTTGTATGACCAGCTGATGACGTTGGGGTATTATTAGCCAGCGATGGAGAAGGACTCTGCTAAGTTCTCTAATAAATGTAAGGCTCTCCAACTACATGGAAATATGATCCATGCCCCCATCGGTGGATCTGCACTCCTTGGCAATGCCTTATCCCTTTCACACTTGGGAATTTGATCTGGTGGGGGAAATACATCCTTCTTCGAGGGGAAAGGTTTGGATACTAGTGGTAAAAAAGTTCTTTACAAAGTGGGCTGAAGTAATACCACTAAGAAGGGCAACATAAGGGGTAGTGAGAAACCTCATAAGAGAATACATCATTTGCCATTTTGGGATTCCAACGGTTATTCTCTATGATAACGGAACCGCCTTCATCAATTCGAAGGTAACAATATTCACAGATAAGTACTCTATTGTTCATCATACTTCAATGGTGGAATACCCAAAGGGAAACGGTCAAGCCTAAGCAACTAACAAAACATTGGTTAATATTTTGACCAAGATGATGGAAGATTTCCTAGGATCGTGGGATAATAAGATACCAGCTGTATTATGGGCCTATCGAACGACTAAAAGGAAGCCTAAAGGATATATTCCATTTCCCTTGTATATGGAGATGAAGCGATTCTCCCGATGGAATTGGAAGTTCCCACTATCCGATACGCCTTGCGAAGTAGCATGCTCCCTCAGAACATACATGTGCAATTGGAAGCATTAGACAAACACAAAGATAATGCGATGAAAAACTTTCAAATGTATACGAAGAAGATCTCCAAGACGTGTGACAACTTGTTAAGACTAAGAAAGTTAGTGGAGGGAGACCTCATTTTGAAAGCAACAGTGAAGCATATCAGGGGGCTTCCTCTGTCTAAGTTTACAGCAAATTGGGAGGGACCTTTCATTGTAAAGGAGGCTCATGATTCAGGTTATTGCTTAATTTGTAAGATAGAAGAAAACCAACCTTTCAATATTAACAATAAATAGTTGAAAATTTATTATGTATAAGCAATTAACTTTAAATCATCGTTATATCTAGCTCTTTTTTTATAAATATATAAGTTATTGTTCTTGATGTCTATTATTACAACTTGAGTGGAGATGAAAGAATTATAGAATTTTGTAATATACGCAAACAGTTATAGCACAAAGAGGTGGCATGGGAAAACATACATCCTTTTTTCATTCACATATTTTAGGGCATTACAAAATTGGGAACTGCTGCCCAAGAATTACGTAAGAAGAAAAAGAAAAATTAGTTGAGTAAGTTTTCTAACCTGTCTTGCATATTTTTTTATCTCATTATCCTAGGCTCTCGTCACCATGGAACCTTTGTAATATTGATCGTCGAGGAATGACAAGCGATCTCTTACATGAATACAAGTCACTGACCTTTGGTGGATTTGGCTACACCTTGAGGGTGGTCTTATCTTTCATAACAAGGGGCATTGTTGTCTCCTATCACATTGTGTTATTGCTTAAAAAAATTCTCTACCATTGGGGGTAGGGGAAGCCTTCGAAGAACATTATTCAACTTCTCTTAGAGTTCCTTATATTGATCTTCTACATCTTTTAAGGAGTGATTTATCTTAGAATTAGTAGTTATCTCTAAGCGATATGAAACTTATTTTATATTTTTAATTCAAGAAAATAATTGTTCCCACAAATGATGCCAAACTGATGGGTGCTTGAAATTATTTGAAGACCTCAACCCCAATAGATGTTCCTTATAGGACCTTAGATCGGTTAGTGAGGAGGTGTGTCAAAATGAGAGATAAGGAGATAGAGTGGTTCAGAACCTCAACTAAGGGTCTTACGCCAGTGATGAATGGTGTTGCTTTGTATACCAGGTTGTAAATAAGAGTATTACAATCTAAAGACCTATTAGAATTTGGCTAAGCCGGTCCAAGGTTTTTGAGGCCTTTGTCACTAGTTAATGAACCTTATGAGAGTAAATAATAGACTTATCAAGGGATTTCTAATCTAAGTTTTTTGTTGTATATAAAATAAAAATCTAAAAGGTTGAAAGTGGTCCAATCCCTCTTATATATTTATCTAATAGTGGGTTAGCCAATGTTAAGTGGTAAACACTTAAGATGTGAGGGCTCTATAGCTGATCTAGTGTTTTTTCGATGGTTTTTAGATTATAAGATGTCATTATACTTTCACAAGCCTTCAATATGTAAGTATTACCTTGGAGAGAGAGAGGTTGGACTATAACTGCATGGGTAGAGCATCTCTGAGGTCTGACAGTTATTACAACATAGTGAAAGACTTAAAGGTGGTGTAAAGTAGTTGATATGAGCACTAAATATGGATTATATCATTTGATGATAGTGGAATTAAGTGGTAGAGGTAGGTAGAAGAATGTTTTACCATTTACCTACCCGTTAAAGAAATCATAAAAGCTTTACCGAAGGTCTGAGGTGTACTAAATGGACTATGGTCATCTTGGAGATAAAAAGGGAATTCGTCCTTTAAGTAAGGGTTAGGAATAAAATAGAGGTAAGTTCTTTGTAGGCAAAGGTTTATTGAATTTGTTTGAGGCCTAGGGCTGCTCAACCTAAGGTCTCTAATATTGGTATTTAAAGTCCGAGTGTATCAATGGGTGCTTGGTAGCCTAAAGATAGCATTCATGGCATTCAACACTTTTATGGTCCCTCCGTTAGAACAACCTGTAATACCTCATAACTTTTGTGCATTATTAAATTGTGAAATTATTATATTTTCCATTATAATCACCTAACGTCCCTATTTATATTGTATATGTGTTATACGTGTGTATTATTTAAAATTGAAATCGTACTTTGTACACCTAAATACAAGATAATAAATTTATGATTATCTATAATTGTCTGTGTATTATGGGCGATTATGGAATGGTTAAGAATTTGATATCGAGGGTCTGCTCATTTGGATTATCCCCTCGGTGTAGGGTTTCACTGATTGTGAAGTAGTTTCCTATAATGTCATGTCGCACTAAATTAATAAATAATTTAATAATAGATTTTAGGATTTGGTGTGATATTTTAGGTTGACTTTTGGGGCATGTAGAGTGTCTAGTTATAACGTAAAATAATGGGTTCAATGGGTTGGTTTATGACTTGGGCAAGGTTTTGGGCCGACCATTTAGAAATGTATTTGGGCTCGTTAAGTTGAGGCCCATATGGGGACTAAACCTAACTTCTAAATTATCATATTAAATAGGTCATTAGGTTATAACTAATTCATTATAACACTTTTGGAGAAAAAATATGGAGCTAGAGAGAGGGGGCACCTTGGAAAGAAGAGGATTTGTAGCTATTGAGCTTGGATTTTATCCCAATTAGAATTTAGGCAAGTTTAACTAGTGTAGGAATATAATTGTGTTTGTGTTATAGTGTAATTATTCATTGGAATCAAAACATCATTATATTGAAATCTGAGTTTTAGGATCAATTTAAATGAGTTGAATCCGTTAACTTCCCCTCATACGGGCTACTATGCAGTCGCCCTAACGTGGTCTCGAAACTACGTTCTAAAAAGAAGATAATCAATGGATACATAGTGTATCCAGATACCGCATGCTAAAAGTACTCATAAAAAACTCTACTTATATTCACTAGAGATAAATGATATGTAATAATGGGGTTCACTTGGTTTTGGAAATTGGACGCATGTGAAATCTAAGATTATTTTGGGTTGGGATAACTTAAAAACAATTAAAAGATATGCAGAAGATGCATAGTTATATTGTATCCCAAACTCAATTATAGTCTTACTCATTATAAACTTGTTGTTAATTTTGAATTCTATTTCCAGGACCTAGGCCATTAGTGCATCCGCACCCATGATTCTATCTTGCATTTATTTCTTGCTGCTCTTCTAAGATGTAGGTATCAAGTCTCCATGCTCACTCTTTATATTTATATTTACATTCTGATATTTAGTAGTTATTACTCTCTTTGGAGAGTTGGTTTTATGCTGAGACAGTTTTACTTCGAGTGTTGGGTTTTATTACTTTGGATGATTATGGTATTAGAGATTTATATATGATTGTCCTTTTGATTAGAATTATTTATTTAGTTTATGCATCTTAGATTATTTATCGCATTCTTAGAATGGTACTAAATTGTTTAGACTCATGTTTTATTTATTTTAGACCTGATCAATCTAGTTTAGATTTTACAGGTTGTCACAGTTTGTATCAGAGCTTTTCAGCTTCTAATGTCCTAGGGATCTTGAGTGCGTTCGTCATTTTTTCGCATTTCATTCTTTGATTACTTTGGAGATTTAATGTTTAGATTACTTTATATGGGGTTTCACATTGTGGTTCCAAAATAATGATTCAAATCGACCGAAATGTATCGGGAGGGTTCCTAGTTTGGATTTTGCTTGCGAGACGTGGAGTCAATTTTGTTCAGGAGTTAGAGACTATTGGATGTGAGACCTTTAGTATATGTTTAGGTCATGGCTTGAGGGGAGGTTTATACTCACCATCTATAATAACATGAAAAATAAGTTTTGAGACCTCGTTAAGGCAACCTCGTAGTAGCCTATACGAGGGGAAATTCAACTATCTTTCTTTTTCTGCACCAGGAAAGATCGATGTAGTAGTAAAGAAGTACTTTTGCATTATTTCAACCATATGAGAATATTGAGCGAGTTAGCAGAAGCATTGTGTAAAGGATTCAATTGTCGGTATTGAGTGACCATCCTTCACCACTTGCGTCTAGGTGGTAGAAATTACCTTTCTACGTCACCCAAATCCTTACAAACATCAGAAGGATATAGGTCCTAAGATTGAGAAGATTGAGGGCCGAATTAGGTCTAAAAGAAAAGGCTTGGTGTATAGTTATACCGAGCAAAGGAGGACCTCGCATGCATAAAGAACTATTAGAGATATGGTACATGCTCATTTGACTAAGTCCTCCTTAGTTCCAGCACGTTATAATGATTTGAATAGATCCTTAACAGATATAGTGACAAGTTAGCTGGAGATTGATTTCAAAAGTTTGAATCTTCCTTGTATTTCTCCACTCAGTTGTAACATTGTGTATATAAGTGATTAATACGACGTTAACCAATTAATGATTGAGTTATAACTGAGACCTAATAACTCTTGTTATTCTACATGGTAAAAGCTTCAGAGTTCGATGGTGAACCAGACTTCTTCCACTACTTATTCATCTACTTTATCTGTACTATAATTTAATTAGTTCACTTCACCAATTAATTGTTATCTACACAATCAAACTAAAACCATAAAACTACCTAATCTGGCGAATGCAAGTGCTGCAGTTAATGCAGTCTATGAAAATATCTCATCTCATCACTAATGATCCACTAATTCCCATTGGAAACACAAATGAAGATGCAAGGAACAAATGTGAATAGGAGGAGAAATATGTCTTGCTACAAAGCAGGATTGTTGGCACTCTTACAGAGGAGTGCACATACTTGATTGTATCTTGTCAAACTACTAAAGATAGTCGGGAATATTTAGAAGATAATTTCTTATAAGCAACTAAAGATAATTAATTCTTAAGGATTAGTTAAAAAACATATCAATAAAACGAAAAACAATGGATAGCTTCCTTAAAGAGTTTAAGGAATTGTGTGATAGGTTAGATAGCTTCTTTAAAGAGTTTAAGGAATTGTGTGATAGGTTAGCTACCATTAGTAAGCTAATGGATGAAGACACAAAGGTCATCACCTTTACAAAAGGTCTTGTACCTTAGTATGCTATCTTCAGAATAGCCTTGTTAGGGAAATCTCCCTACCCTAAGATGACTTAGCTAATCAACTCTTTTCAGAGTTTTGATCTCATAGAAGTAAAGTAACATAGCACTCAACCTGCTGTGGATTACAACATGGAATTTGTTGCACAGAGAGGTTCCTATTCTAATAGAGCCGAGGTATATCATATAGAGGTGGAAGAGGATACTTTAGTCCTCCCTGCTCAATTTAGCTCTCATGGAAGAGTTTTCAAACCATTTGGACAACAGATGAACAATCACTCTCACAAAGTTCAACAAAATGATTCACAACCCAATAACAATAGTCAGTTTGGTGGGATAAACAAATTTGATAAAAAGGATGAGGGTGGATACTAAATTTATACTTATAGGTTGTGTGTATATCTATGGTGGACATGTACATATAGGTTGTGTGAATACCTATGATGTGATTTGATTATGTGTGTGTGAACATACCTATGCTGCCTACTCTATGGGGGTTTCCACGCAGAGGACTATCCCACCTTGACGATTTTAGTGAGGTCTGGATTTGTGCCCAGAAATGGAACTTAGGGCGGCTTCCTATGTGTCGTGTATTAGTGGGACCGGCGTATCATTTGGGTACGTTAAGTATGTGCGTATTCCAAAGGCTTAGAACCATGTTCGCCTCCATTATGTGTTGATTGATTTTGGGTTCAATATAGAACATGTTCTGTTGAGGGGGGGGGGGGGGGGGGGGGGGGGGGGCTCCATCATCCTTCAAAATGACACCAATTTAGTCTGAATTAATGCATAAATAACATATCCACTAGAAGTACCATCTCACTCTCACTTCTAAATCAAATTTACTTTAGCAACCTCTACCTTTTCATCACACATAGGGGTTGCTCCTAAAAACACTAGTTTTTTCCCCAAAATTAATGGGTGGCTTTGGTCTCTAATCACTTTTATTTTGTTAGGCACACTTTCCCTATTTTGTTCTCTTTATAATTTGTAAATAAATTATATTTTTCATTATTTTCACATTGACTTGTACTATCATTATTTAAACATAATTGTGAGAAAAAATGACTTGTCATGCCAGCTTCACTTTACACACAATACAAGTCCTCTTATAATTGGCAAAGCCACTTATCCTAATTAATATATGTAATCACATTTAAATATTGTAGAAGGTACTCTTCCAGGAAAAAAATGGGCATATACCAAATAGTCCTTCGAACATTTTTTAATACACGTTTAATCCAAGCATTATTATTTTGTTCCAAAAATTCCTTCACCCTGCCGCTGACGTGGACCTTTAAAAATTATTTTATTTTTAAAGGTCCACGTCAGCGGCATGGTGAAGGACTTTTTGGAACAAAATAAAAGGCTTGAATTAAATGTGTATTGAAAATTATTTGATGGGATTTTTGATATTTGATACTTTAAATTCCCCAAAAAATTGAGAAGTGCAGTGAACAAATAACAATCATTACATTAGGAGAGAGATAAACTAATTTTTCTTGCACAAGAGAGATATTTTAAGGTTAAAAAATAGTTAGGAGATTTAAATGATTAAAGAGTTTTGATGAGCTTTTAATTACTATTATGCAAGTATTAACTTTAAATCTCAACCTTTTTTTCAATATACGTTCACGTTAAATGTGTTGTGTCTATTATTTATTAAATATAATTGTACATAGTAAATAATTATTATATAATTACAGGAATAAAACAAATTTACAGAAAATTAAAACTTACTTGAATTTTCAGAAAGAATATCAAAATAGAGAAGAAATAATTCGGGCCCTATTTAGAACAGTCTCATTAAGACAAATTTATTCCCTCCACAACGTGCTAAAGGTAATGAATAGTTATCTCCCAAGATAGAACGGATTTCTAAATTAATCAAGTAGCACAACTATGATTAATTTCTCCGAACACAATTCTGTGTTTTGTACTCAACCAGACCAAATAAATAATATGTATGAGATGTATGCAGTAACAATAATGGAGTGATTATATTCTGGGAAAGAATGTTGGATTATTTCGGAGGGGATAATTCACAGCAACTTAAAACTCTAGGGGAAAGGTTCTATTTATAGCAAACGTTTTGACTATTGGGAACAATCAAAATCGAATTTAACTGTCAAAACAGTTAATTTCGTTAACTGTTGACCCTTGGTAATTAATTGACATAGAGTTAACTAATAATTAATTAATTTCGTAATTAATTAACAATTAAAGCCCATAAAGTTTAATTTAATTTGGACCAAAAATTTAGGATATTTATTTAAGCCCGAGCCCAACCGAACCGAATCGAGCCGAGCCGACTGGCCGACGGACAGCGCGCGCGCGCATGGGCTTTTGGGTCAAGCCCAACACATGTATAGTGTAGGCCATCTCCCCTTCAAAGAGTTGTGATACCCCAAGGCATCCAAGCCTTAGTCCATATTTGGGGTGTTATTAACTCACCCAATTTCCACTACTCTTTCAATGTGGGACAAGAGTTAAAACATACCCAATTCATTAACTTTCATTGCTTTGTGAGTCACTTTGGGGACATATTTATCATTCATAACTTAATGAAATTGGACATGTGAATATACTACGTTAATCTCCTTGCGGAGGAGAACGCTTTCGTATATGGTCTCATAATTATCGTAATGTGGGTCCCACCTAAAATTGAGCTCAAAGTTGCTCAAAAAATTCTGTCCAAAATCTGGACAGCTTCCAATTTTCCAACAATCCCCCACATGGATGATATATCGCTATAAATAAAACATAATAGATGCTAATGCAGATGCAGACACATGTTGAGTAAAACTGAAGATTTATTGCATCGAGAGAAGTAGCCTAGTGGCCTTGAACTTTTCTTAGTGATATACCATCGAATTTACTTGGTTAATCACTAGACTTCACGTCTTTGAACCGTCAACTATTTCTGTAAACCTAGACAACAGTATTCACACAATAATTCTTCAACACAGTTGGTTCTCACATTTGTTTTCATTTTGTCCATGAACACCACTTGGTTCCGTGAGTATTTTAGAGAATATGCCTTTCATTATTCTCATAAAAGTGCCCCCCTTCTTACTCACGTAGGTGACTTCCATAAAGAGTATCCTGCAGTACCCCACTTAGACATATTAATATATGGATGTCATTAAAAGCATAACTTATCCTAATTTAGCGGCAGATGTGCACTGTCTCATCTTTGGAATGGATAGGATTAAATCTCCTCTAGTGCTTACTTAATACAATGTAGTTCGGTTTGCCCATTGAACCTAGATCTTGGGATATCCAGTCAGCTAGGTTGGGTTGCCACTATATTGATTCTTATTTATTTATAGGCTTTAGACCCATTCCTCTCGATGATCTTTCAACTTGCTCTCGGTTTAAACCTTTCGTTAGTGGATCCGCTATAGTATCTTTTAACTTTACATAGTCAATTGAGATAATTTCGTTTGAGAGAAGTTATCTAACAGTATTGTGTAAATGACGAATATGTCGTGACTTTTCATTATACATGTGATTTTGTGCACTTCCAATTGTCTATTGACTATCGCAATGTATACAGATTGCTGGCACAGGTTTTAACCAATTTGGAACATCCTCTAAGAAATTTTGAAGCCATTCAACTTCTTCTCCATCTTTGTTTAGTGCAATGAATTCAGATTCCATTGTCGATCTAGCAATGCATGTTTGTTTTAAGTATTTCCAAGATACGGTTGCACCTCCAAGGGTAAACACATACCCATTCGTAGATTTAGAGTCTTTTGTATCGGATATTTAATTTGCATCGCAATATCCTTTAAGAATAGCTGGACATTTTGAGAAGTGCAGTCCATAGTTTTGAGCATATTTCAAATAACCCAAAACTCTCAATATTTCTTTCCAATTATCTCTTCCTGGATTACTCGTAAATCGATTTACCTTACTTATTGAGTATGCTATGTCCGGTCGCGTACAGTTCATGATATGCATTAAACTTTCGATAATACGAGAGTACTCTAGGTGAGATATGCTTTCACCATTATTTCTTTCTAGATGTAAATTTACATATACAGATGTCTTGGTAGGACTAATATCATACTTCTTGAATTTTTCAAGTACTTTCACTATGTAATGAGATTGAGATAATATAAGTCCATCTGATGGTTTAGAAATTTTAATTCCTAATATAACATCGACGGTTCCCAAATCTTTCATGTCAAATCAAATACTCAACATTTGTTTTGTAGTTTTGACAATTTCCAAGTTACTACCCATGATAAGCATATCATCAACATAGAGGCATACAATGACATATCCATTTTGAATGTATTTAAAGTAAACACATTTATCACATTCATTAATTTTGAAACCATTTGATAACATTGCATTATCAAATTTTTCATGTCATTGCTTAGGTGCTTATTTTAATCCATAAAGTGATTTAACAAGCTTACATACTTTTCCTTCTTGTCCGTGAGCTTTGAACCCTTCAGATTACTCCATATAAATTTCCTCGTCTAGTTCACCATTTAAGAATGCGGTTTTTACATCCATTTGATGTATTTTAAGTCCATTATTAACAAATATTGCTATTAACATCTGAATGGACGGTATTCTTGTTAGTGGTGAATATGTGTCGAAGTAATCCAACCCTTCATTTTGCCTATAGCCTTTAGCTACAAGTCTAGCTTTATATTTATCAATTGATCCATCAGCCTTCAACTTCTTTTTGAAGATCCATTTATAACCTAACGTTTTGAACCTTGGGGAAGATCCACTAGTTCCAATGTATGATTTTGTAATATGGATTCAGTTTCACTATTAATTGCTTCTTTCCAATTAGAAGCATCGAGTAAGGATATGGCTTCTTTGTACGATTGAGGTTTATTTTCTAGCAAATATATTAGAAAATCCTGATCGAAAGAAGTCGAGGTTCTTACTCTTTTACTACGTTTTGGTTCATCCTCTATTGGTTCAATACGTTGATGAGTACCACTTGTAGTAGCTTGATTTGTCCTTTTAGAACGACCAGATTCTCGGGTCATGTTATACAGGAATTCATTTTTAAAAAATGAAGAGTCACTCGATTCAATAATCGTATTTACATGAATATCCGAAATCTCAGATTTACAAACTAGAAATCGATATGCACTACTATTAGTAGCATAACCAATGAATACACAATCCACGGGTTTTGGCCCTATTCTTACCTTTTTAGGTTTAGGAACCATCACTTTAGCTAAGCACCCCCACACTCCTAAATACTTATAAGAAGGTCTTAGACCTTTCCATAATTCATAAGGTGTCTTGTGAGTCTTCTTGTAAGGTACTTTATTGAGAATGTAATTAGCAGAAAGTAAGGCTTTCGCCCACAATTTTTGTGGAGCTCCTGAACTTAATAACATTGGGTTCATCATCTCTTTCAAAGTACGATTTTTGTGTTCAGCAACACCATTCGATTGAGGAGAATAAGGAGTGGTTGTTTGATGAATAATTCCATTTTTAGAACAAAATTCCTCAAATGGATATTCATATTCACCTCCTCTATCACTCCTAATAGCCTTTATCGTTTTGCTTAATTGATTCTCAACTTCATTCTTATATTGTTTAAATGCATTAATAGCCCCATCTTTACTATGTAATAAATATACATAGCAATATTTTGTGCAATCATCAATAAAAGTAATAAAATACTTTTTCCCACATATAGTTTGAACAAATTGTAAATCACAAATATCAGTGTGAATTAAATCTAAAGGTTCAGTTATTCTTTCAACAGAATGGAGAGGTAATCTGGCTAATTTAGATTCCACACAAATTTCACATTTATGATTTTTATCAATATTAAATTTTGGCAAAAAATCCAAGTTAATTAATCTATGCAATGTATCAAAATTAACATGTAAGCATGCCAAATATTAGATGACTCAATCAAGTAAGAAGAACTAGCAATTTCATTCATTGAAACAGATGTTTTGGGGGTTACAGTAAGAACATTGGTTTTAAAGAGCCCCTCATTTAGGTAGCCCTTTCCTACATACATGTCATTCTTTGACAACGTAAAGCGATCAGACACAAACATAAGCTTGAAACCATTTTTAGTCAGGAGAGATCCATTAATCAAATTCTTTTGGATATCAGGAACGTGAAGAACATTATTGAGAGTAAGTTCCTTTTTAGAAGTCATTTTTAGAGCAATCTTTCCTTGTCCCACCACCTTAGAAGTGGAAGAATTCCCCATAAAGAGGGTCTCCTCATTTTTCAAAGGTTATAGGTGGAGAACATCCATTTGTTTGCACAAATGTGTCGTGTGGCTCCAGTGTCCATCCACCACTCCTTAGTATTTCCAACCAAGTTACATTCAGAGACCACGACAGAGAGATTCATATCCGCCCAGTTATTGGCGACGTTTTCACCCTCAGTTACATTTTCTTGAGGATTATTCCGATTTTGCTTCTTAGGCTTACGACACTCGCTTGAGCGGTGTCCAGGTTTACCACAGTTGTAGCATTTGCCTTCGAACTTTTTCTTGTTCTGTTTGGAAGTGCCTTCCCCATCATGCTTTCACTTTTTCTTCTTAGGACCTTCAACAACATGGACTTTCGTTTCCATTGGATTCTTCCCATTTTTCTTTTAAGACTCACGATTATCTTCTTCAATTCTCAGCCTGACCACCAACTCCTCCACATTCATCTCCTTTCGCTTGTGCTTGAGATAGTTTTTGAATAAAGTCTAAGATGGTGGCAATTTTTCAACAATTGTAGCAACTTGGAAAGTTTCACTAAGGGACATTCCTTCAGCATGAATGTCGTGGAGGATCACTTGGAGTTCATGCACCTGCGAGATCACTGGTTTAGAGTCAACCATTTTGAAGTCCAGAAAATGCTCGGCAATAAATTTCTTCATCCCAGCATCTTTAGTTTTGTACTTCTTTTCCAAAGAATTCCATAATTCCTTAGATGTCTTGATCGTGCAGTAGACATGATATAGCGTTTTGTCCAAGTTGGCCAGAATATAATTTCGGCACAGGTAGTCAGAATGCTTCTAAGCGTCAACAGCAACAACCTTCTCGGAGTCATCTCCCTCTTGAAAAGAGGGACTATCTTCATATACAAACCTACCCAATTGACAGGTAGTAAGATAGAAATGCATTTGTCCTTGCCAACGTTTGAAGTCAGCCCCATTGAACTTTTCCGATTTCTCCCCGTTTGTCATAGATACGAGCGCAGTCACATTTGTGTTAGTGACAGTAACATTAGCAGGAATAGTGTTAGTACTATGCGATTCCATTTCTATTACAAAAACAGAATTTTTATAAATGATAATATTCATACATAAATGAATTAATCAAAACAGAATACGAAATTCTGTACACCAATTTCCTCCAAATATAATTAACAATAATTGAATTCCAAAAGAATTCTAAATAATATCGAAATTATATAATATAGAATAAAGAAAAATTTCTACACAAATTTTAGAATTCTATGTCGCAGAATTAGACTAAATTATTAAACAGTAGTTTATATTAGTCTAAGTCAAACAAGAAAAATCCGTGTCACACTACTTTTAATATTTAAAAAAAAAATCCGTACAAAATAGAATTATAATTTTAAATTAAAACTTTTATATTAAACATATTTAACAAAAATTTACAAATGAAAATTTTATTTTCTAACACAGAATATGTAAACAACGTAGAAATTAATTTATGTAACAAAACTGTTTTATTAAATTTCTGTAATAAAACAATATTTTAATTCAAAATTTCTATAAAAACAGATTTATTTATACAAATAAATTCTGTAATAAAAACAATCATGTACACTATACAAAACAGTAGAATAAATAAATTTGTCTTAAGATTGTTATGTCAACTAACTTACTTGAATTTGCAAAAATAATATCAAAATAGAGAAGAAATAATCTGAGGCCTGTTTAGAACAGTCTCCTTAAGACAAATTTATTCCCCCCACAACGTGCTAAAGATAATGAATAATTATCTCCCAAGATAGAACAGATTTCCAAATTAATCAAGTAGCACAACTATGATTAATTTATGCGAACACAATTCTGGGTTTTGTACTCAACCAGACCAAAGAAATAATATGTATGAGATATATGCAGTAGCAGCAATGGAGGGATTATTTTCTGGAAAAAAATGTTGCATTATTTCAGAGGGGTTAATTGACAGCAACTTAAAACTGTAGGGGAAAGGTTCTATTTATAGCAAACGTTTTGACTCTTGAGAACAATCAACAACCGAATCGAGCCGGCCGGCCGGAAGGCGCGTGCGTGTGGGATTTTGGCCCAAGCCCAACACATGCATAGTGTAGGCCATCTCCCCTTCAAAGACTTGGGATACCCCAAGGCATCCAAGCCTTAGTCCATATTTGGGGTGTTATTAACTCACCCAATTTCCACTACTCTTCTAATGTGGGACAAGAGTTAAAGCATACACAATTCATTACTTCCATTGCTTTGTGAGTCACTTTGGGGATATACTTATCATTCATAACTTAATGAAATTGGACATGTGAATATACTACGTTAATCTCCTTGCGTAGGAGAACGCGTTCGTATATGGTCCCACAATTATCATAGTGTGGGTCCCACCTAAATTTGAGCTCAAAGTTGCTCAAAAAATTCTGTCCAAAATCTGGATAGCTTCCAATTTTTCAACAAAATGTAAACCACTTTTTTGTTTCTCTCACCCCAAAACACACTAACTCTGCTTTATAGACATAAAAATGAGTTGAATAGGTATATATCATGTTAATTAGTTGGGCTGTTGTTATAGTAGTTGGTTTTTTATATGCATCTCAACAAAATTTTATCTTGTTCTTGCCTGTATTAGGCGGAGCCAGGATTCATCTAAGGGGTGGGCTGGTATTTTTGAGTTAATGCACTCTCTAACTAAGCACCTCCTCCGTCCCGCCTTCTATTAGGTGTCAGTTGAGAATGCTTTAAAGTGGCCCAAATTAAAATACGTCCAATTTATATCGATATTCATATACATTGGACATAGAAACACACTTGATGATTGTGTAATTTATATTAATTATAAGATAATTATTTTTATGTAATTACAAAAAAAATTACAGAAATTTGTATCCTAAAAGAAATATTCAAATATTGTGGGTTCTTCATGATATTATAAATATATCTAAATATTGGTTAAGAATATAGTTTTGTTTTAATTGTGAGGTCTTATATTATTTTTAAGTGCTGACAAAAAGTATAATTGCTACTCTTTGGACTTAATCTAAAGTAATGTTGTATTTTTAAGCACTATATTTTAAATATCCTTGTTGTTTAATAACTCTTACACATAATAGATGTTTATAATATATACTATGCTTATTTTAAAAGTGCGGGTACCACGCATTACTTGAGAGTCAATTTTTTAGTTTCTCTAGTTTGTTAGTAACCCATATGAGAATGAATACCTGAAAAGTTCCATAATGTTTAACAAATCAATGAACTGCTGAAAACAATCTATCTTATAAGAATGGAATAAGAAGTTAATCATTGACTAGGTAACATAATCTCTTATAAGAAAGGAACATGATGTTAATCATGTGATGCGCCTCATATTATTTGGAACTCCTCTCAAATTGGGTGGGTTGATAATTGGGATGGGAAACATAACCAAATACACTATAAATTGAGTTTATGATCTGCCCTGGGCTACAACCCTGGTTTTGCCCAGGCCTGGATCCTCCCTTGCCTGTATAGTAATTCATAAAAACCCTCATGCCCAAAGAGGCATTCCTGCTTCTACCATAACATTTTAATCTTTATAATATTCTTCTTTTTTCATATGAAAATGATAATAAAATAATATCTAGTTAGCGTTTCCTTTTTTCTTTAGCTGGGTCGTTCTCATCTAGTGGTTGTAACACTTTTACATATCTTGGATGTGGATTTCACAGTTGTATTTTGTGAAACACTTTAAACGTGTTGTATAGAGAGTTTTGGTTGGTTCAAAAGTTAATTCTCATCCAGGGATTAGACACAAGTAAAGCAGCTCCCGAGGAAGTACTGGCTGATGGTTGGAGACACAATCGTAAGAGAAGTGTACGATCAATGCGGAGTAGTGGTTAAGATGTCCTTATCCTGTATTATTACACCGTTTTCTTGCGAAATTTTTTTGGAGCAACTCGTCCTCTTGTGCAGAGGCGGATCTACATGGGTGGTTGGTGGGCCAAGTGCCCCACCCCAAATCTCAAATTCAAAATTTTACCCCTAAAAAATTGTAAATTAAAAGTTGTGCCCCACCCCAAAAAAGAATAAAATTCAAAATTTTACCATTAAAAAATTTCTAACCCTAAAAAAAATTTCGTGGGCTCCCGCCCCCAAACCCCCGACAATGATTTTGGCCCCACCCGAAATAAATTCCTAAATCCGCCTCTACTCTTGTGTTGTCTACACTACTTTCTTATTTTCTTAACTAGGATGAGTTATAACTAGTAGTGCCAAAACTATGGATCGGGATTAATTTGAGCAGGTTTAATATGAATTGAACTAAATATAGGTTGGGCAAATATGGACGGACCAAATATATGTTGAGCCAATCCATTTTTTTCCTACCAAAGTAAGTATTATAATTTCAGGTATATGTAAAAAAATCGTATTTTATTCATAACTTTTAAATATGGGTCACGTATTTGACTCATAACTTTTAAATATGAGCGTCATAGTTGAATGACTAGACTAATATGGATTATTTTTAGCGCTGTAAACGGATATTCGAAAATCCGCATCCGTTCGATACCCGAATCCGAATTTGAAGATATTTATCCGAAAAAATGGAAATGGATACGAATATGAATACTCTATAAAAATATCTGAGAAAACGAATATGGATATGGATAATACTAGTATCCGACGGGGATAATCCGTATCCGATGCGGAGTATCCATTTTATCGAATATCCGTTTTACCGGATATCCATATCCGTCAAACATATGTTTAAAATAATAGTAATAATATTATTATTAGTATTACTAATAAAATAATATTAAAAAAAAATCTTAATCGTTTATTCCCTAAAACAAAACCAACACACACTCCACTCAAAATAAAAACACCCTAAAGTTATTATTTTATTGGGTATATTATAAAATGTCATGTATTATTATTTTATTGTATATATTATCATGGAGTTACCCAAAAGTTACAATACACCCTATCACACACAACATACACCCACTAAAGAACATATACTCTACTCAAAATAAAAAAAAAACTAATTTCATTTCATTTCTGTTTCGTACAAAACAAGAGAAAAGAAACCCTCATTTCATTATACAAAAAACCCTCATTCTGCCACCTCCCCTCCTCCGCATCAGCTTACCGCTGCTCATCGACCCTGCCACCGCTTCTCATCAACCCTTCCGCTACGCATCAACTTCGCCTCTGCGCATCCCCTCCTCCCGCAACAGAAAGTTTGTGGTTGTTCATTGGTTTCCTTAATTATAAATAAATATTGGAGATAAAAAAAAAGTAAATAGATGGTTTTGATTGTGATGAGAACTGAAGTTAGCAACATGTATATTATATACAAAATAAAAATGTATACTTATTAAAATAAAAATATCAGTATGTTTTGAAGACTAAAAGGTCTACGAGGTTATCATTCTCAATGAATTTGATTTAATCTAAAAGGTGAATATTTATTTCTACTATTATGGAATGCTACTGTTATTTTGTTATTTTTTTTTGGATGACTTTGAGATTATATGGTGGTAAAGTATAGATAAATTTAAGTC
Source organism: Sambucus nigra (assembly GCA_949130495.1). NCBI lineage: Eukaryota > Viridiplantae > Streptophyta > Magnoliopsida > Dipsacales > Adoxaceae > Sambucus > Sambucus nigra. The sequence continues at coordinate 69,954,372 of OX422211.1, read as the reverse complement.
ATATTATCATTATGAAATGCTACTATTATTATGGAAGAAATAATTGTTGATGTTAGTAGGTAGTAATATTGTTATATATTTATTTGGATTGAATTGGATTTTATTGAATTGCATATTTTAATAGTTATTTTTTGCGATGGTCAAACAATGTAAATGTATATGAATATTATTTGAATCCGAGATATCCGAGCGGATACGAATATAGATAGTTGTTTTAACTATCTGGCGAATACAGATACAGATACAAATAGTGCATCCAGATAGCAGATACGGAAATGGAAAACATGTTATCTGATCCGTATCCATCCGTTTACCACCGCTAATTGTTTTATTATTTGAGCCACAATTTACCATTGCTAGTTGTGACTATGATCCCCGACTTATCAGTTATTCTAAAAGCTTATCTCTAGGTATTATCCTAATTTCCTCTTGTATTTTATATTTTTTTACTCTATTCTTTCATTTTCATAACCCAAACCTGTTTGGGTTAGATTGTTCTTTTAATTTTTGTTATCGTGGTTACATTTATAAAATCCTTCTAGGGATGTTTAAAAAGCAAAAACTTTAGGGTTGTGAGGAAATTTACAAAATAAAGTATAATATTTAGTGCAATTTCAAATCGAACTTGGACGTATTAATTATTTCAATTTGAAGCATAAATTTTCATTATTGAGTCAATGTGAACATTGGGGCTAACCGTGTTGGAGAGAATGGACAGGAGTGGAACGATTACGTGTCGCCGAAATTACCTAAAATAACATTGGGTTAATGACAATTTAGTCTCCTAAAGTCTGATTGAATTTTCATTTCAGTACTTAAAGTTTCAATTGTGGCACATAGATACCCAAGATTTGCTAGTTGAATCACTTGCGTCCAAAATTTAATGCATCGTTAAATTTTGGACGAAAAGTGGCATGTGCACTGCTAGGGGTGACAATTTTGGGAACGACACGATAACATGACTTGAAATGAAACAAAATTGACACGGTCTTTCGTGTTCGGGTGGATTTTTGGACTCGTCATTGGGTCGTTTCATGTTCATGTCCAATTTCGATAGTAACAGGATAGTGACCCAATTAAGAACATGAAATCGACCCTATGTAGACCTATTATCGATTCACTATTTTTTTAATTCCATACTAACTGGTCTAATTGTGTCATTTCTAGTCGTGCCTAATCAAACCGTATTTACTTATCGTGTTATTGTATCGTGTCATGTTCGGGTTAAGGAAAAAAATACGCTATCGCATCATGCCGCGTTCGAGTCCACTGAATGCTTATCGTGTCGTGTCGTGTCGTGTCGTGTCGTATCGTGTGAAAACACGACCATTGACCGAATTTGCCACCTCTATGCATTGCACATGATCCAAATTTAACATTTGATTAATTAGTTAAATTCTTTGAAAAATTATTACTTTTTATACGAAATTCTGAAAATTATGAGAAAAATACAGTCGAATTCGTGACATTGTGTAGATTATTTTTATGCACAAATTTCTTAAATGTATACTTTATATTTTGGGCCTTTGTCACTGTTTATCAAGTTTTGGTTCATTCTTTTATACTATTATGTTATAATCAATAAATCGATATTTTACAAAAAGAAAAATATAATCTTATTTATAATTTAAAATAAGGACTTTTACACTACCATGTTAAGTCTATCATGTATCGGTTACGCTACTTTCTTGAGAAATTTAATAACTGGGCCATATATCAAAGATGTTTATTATTATCTAAAGAGTATTTTAAATTATCGATTTGGTATATTATTCCTATTATTAAAATTATTAGAAGACTTTATAAAAGTTCATAATGAAAATAATGCCGCTAATGATGTGCAAGTTATAGGACAATTAAAGGAAAATTGTGAATTTATTAGTTATATACATGATTGTTAACTTTCTTATGTTGGGTTGCATAGCTTTTGATCTCGTGGTGAGCTCGCCCCTTGCGTTATTTCTAGGTGTTCTAGCGGCACGTCAGGCTGAACTTCCTCTCTTGGGAGCACCGAGTTATCATCTTAACACCACCTGTCAGAGATGTCGGTGTTGGACTTTGCTTTTTATTTTATATTTTTGAGTGATGAGGTTCATCTTTTACCTCATTAGACATTATACTCAGTTTATGTTTGTGGGTTTGAGACTTCAGTTTTCGCATGAATTCAGTCCGTAATGTTTTGGGTCATTATGATGCCAAACCTTATCATTCCATAAATTATAATTAGCGGTGGTGATTGATTCTATTCTACCTTTATTTCATATTGAGGATATTCATGTCGCAATATACTTATTCATTTTTATCTGTCATTTTCATTTCATTCTAAGTATGGTATTTAATTGATTTTAGAACCTGTATAATTTAATAATTAAACTTCATCAGCCTAAGTATTAAAATATACGGAGTGTCACACAGATCTACCTAGGAGAATTATTTCACTATTTGAGAAAATAGGTTACAATTGAAGGGTCGTACAAGTGTTATATTATCCCAAAACCTAAGGCCTCGTTTGCGAGTTCTGTTTTTGGAGAGAAAAGAAAAGAAAGGAAGAGAAAGTGTGTTTCTTTTCCTTCGTTTGGGAGTTTAAGTGGAAAGAAAGTGACTTTCTCTCGTTTGGGAGTTTAAAAGGAGAGAAAAGAAAGGAAAATTTTTAAAAAACTTTCTCTTCCTTTCTCTCCAAAACTTTCTTTCCAAATCGGAAAGAAATGGAGAGAAAGGAAAGTTTTTTAATGAATTGTTCCTTCTTCCTCTTAAAAATTATTTTCCTTCCAAACTCCCAAACGCAAGAAAGAAAATTATTTTCTTTTCTCTCCCAAACTCCTTTCTCTTCTCTTCTTTTCTTTTCTCTCCTATTAACTTTCTTTTCTTTTCTTTTATCTCCTAATAAAATTTTCCTTTCCTTTCTTTTCTCTCCCAAACTCCCAAACGAGGCCTAAATACACTCATATCACACCTGGAAAACCAAGTTTACAAAACCTAAACATTTTCACCTGTTTGCGTTCTCATTATTTTTTGCCAATATATTATTTGCCTTCCTCAGGTGAATTGTTTTCTCAATACAAAAAATAACTTACAACCTGTTTGGGAGTTTTAAATATGAGGGAAAGGAAGAGAAATGAAGAGAAAATTTGAATTTTATGTTGTTTGGGAGTTTTTATGGAAGAGAAAAGGAGGGAATGAGAGGGATTTTTTTTTTGTTAGAACCAATTTTTTCTTCCCAAAACCTTCCGTCCAAATTGGACGGGAAAGGAGAGAAAGGAAAATTACAACTTCATGATATTTTTTCATTGACTTTTTTACCCTTGTTCATAATGTGTGAGACTCTTTTTTTTCTTGGGTAACAAGATAAATGAAAGCTATAAATTAGACTATACTCATGAAAGCTTTCATCAACCAGAAAAAGCAGCAGAAGAAGAGGATGGACTACAAGAGATAGTCTTTAGAAGAAGTGTTGCTGTGAAAAAGTATGTTACTTTCAGTATCTGTCAATTTTGTTTCTTTCAATTAGTCAACAAAAAGTATGGCATAATTCTTTTATAAAGCACCACCTCCATAGTCTTTAGTAAATTCCAAGTACAACTATCAATAAGATTGTGCTCTTTTTCTTACTCATGACATAATAAATTAGTATAAAAAATTAACAAGAGGGCTCCTCCACTTTCTTTCTAAAAGTAAGATGCACTGCTTTACATTAATTTGTGTGGTGGTACAATTTTTTAATATATATGTTAACTATAGAAAACAATGATAATTTGTTTATAATTATCATGATAAATGGTAAGGGTTCATAATATATTAGTATATAATTATCATGATAAATGGTCAGGAATATATTAAGGGTTGATTTGGTTACCCTTATTTATCAGGATAAATGGTAAATAAATTAGTAAATAGAATATTTGTTTATAATTTGGTGTGTTTGGTTACATAATTTGTCGTGGCATTATTTATCAGTGTACAACACCCATTATGTATAAGGTGTTAACAAACTTTGCTTACCTATTTGAGTGAAAAATATTTGCCAATAAATTTGTTAACTTCTTAAATGGTTTTAATGTGTTAAAAAATAATTTAAAAACTGTTGGGAATATTTAAAAACTGTTATGAATATTTAAAAATAATTTACAATCTGTTTTCTTTTTTTACAAAAAAAACTGTTTTCTTATTTTACAACAAAAAAAAACCTGTTTTTCTACTTTAAAAAAACTGCTTTTTTATTTTACAAAAAAACACGTTTTTTTTTAATTTACAAAAAAAAAACTGTTTTTTATTTTGCAAAAAAAAAAAAACTGTTTTCGTTTTTTACAAAAAAAAACATGTTTTCTTATTTTAAAACTTCTGGAGAAATTGATGGCTGAGGCTCGTCTCATATGAAATTAATGACTTGGTGCTATTTTTTAATTTATTGAGATTTTGAACTTATTAAGGATTTATTGTATTTGAATATTTAAGTTTTGCCACTTATTATTATGAAATTATCGTGTTGAGACTTAACGTTTATTTAATATGTGTGAATGGTTATTTAATATGTTTTTCAATTGATTTAATAATGTAAATAACACATGCTCTTAATTGTAAGGTTATTAGTAGTAATTTCTCAATTATTTCTTTTCTTTTCTTTCCTAACTCCCAAATAAGGGAAGAAAAATAATTTTCTCTCCTCTTATGAACTCCCAAACGACGGAAAGAAAATTTATTTCTATTCTCTTCTATTCTTTTCCCTCTTAATAAAATTTTCCTTTCCTTTCATTTTTCTCCTATTTAAAACTCCCAAACACGCTGTTAGAGAAATGAAACCCTAAAATCCTTTTTATACCCAAAAGAAATCCTAGGCAAATGACTTATAATAGCCCTAAGGTAAGAGATGTTAGTGTGCATTTGTTTTTTCATTTGAATCTTGCGCCTGAATTTGAAATCTGAAGTCTGAATCTGAAGTCCGAAATCTCCAAATATGTTTGTTTTTATGTCTGAATGGACATCTGAATAAATGTATTTAGACTGATTTAGACTTTTGCTTCACACTTCAGACGTACATTTACCTCTTAATCATTCAGAGGCAAAAATAATCGTTACCCTCTTAATCGTTTAAAAAAATAAACACTATTTAGTACCTCTTGTCTGAATGGTTAATAGTTCAAATTCAGACTAAAGAGGTAAAAACAAACGAAACCTTAGTCTACAATAACTTGCAGGCAATGTTTAAAAAGGCGAAAGGCGAGGCGAGGCGAGGCGAGGCGAGGCGTTTTAGTCGCGGAGAGGCGAGGCGTAAGCCTCGAGACGTTTGAGGCGTAAGCCTCACCGAAAAGGAAAAAAAGAGCAAAATAATATTAAAAAAATACTAATAAAACCATAAAAATAAAATAACAAAGAAATATAAAATAAAACTACAAAAAAAAACATTCTTGAGGACTTTCTCACATAGTTTGACATTTTTTTGTTCCCCCCGAGATAACTTTTAAAAAAAAAAGTAATTTGAGAAAATCAATTTTAACATATTGGTTATTTTACAATATGACAATTAATTAATCAATGCAAGATCATATTGGCAAAATCATTTTTTTAGCTTCATTCACATATTGGTTATTTTATAATATGACAGTAAATTAATCAATGCAACTTAACAAGCAAATTTATTAAAAAACATTGATTTTCAAGCTAAGATTAAAAAAAAAACAATTTTATTAAAAAAATAATAAAACATATCAACCTAAGTTTATTAAAAAAAACAGCAACCTTTAAAATATATTAGTTTCTTAATATATATTCAGTTTAGTTAAAGATAACATACTAATCTAAGTTGAAAACCAAAAAACAGGAAACTTTTAAAAAAAAGTCATATTGAAGTTAATTTAGTACATTCATTTCAAACAAAATCAAATTGACAAAATTAGTTTTTTAAGTTTCATTAACATATTGGTTATTTTTTTTTAAATTCTCTCAAGTTACAATAGTAAATAGTATAAGTTAAGTGCAGCTTTAAAACAAAAAAAAGAACAAGATTTTTTTTTTTTTTTTTTCGCGCCTCAGCAAAAAGGCGCGAGGCGAGGCGTGAGGCGCACCGAGGCGTAAGCCTTGAGGCGCATTGAGGCGTAAGCCTAAAATACAACCCTGAGGCATTTTTTGCCCGCCTCGCCTCGAGGCGAGCCTCGAGGCGTAAGCCTCAAACGCCTTTTTAAACATTGCTTGCAGGCTCGTATATTAGATAGAAATGAACATAAAATAATCCCGGACATATATAGGTGCCTAAATTGGAATTATAAGGACTTAAACCTTCCTGAAACATATGAGTGCTTAAATATGAACTTTGCACCTAAATCTCCATAGCTTGATCCAAAATCCCACAACAAGACCCACACAAATCTCAATTCACACAAGGAAAGGATTTACAAATATGAAAACACAAAATCATGTTATCAACTATTTTTCGGATAACCTTTATTAAACAATATAAAAAAAATATTCGTGTGTACATCTTCTGTACTGTATAATAGAAATAATGAGAGTAAAACAATGTTTGTTGACACAAGTATAACTATTTTATGTAATCAATAGGCCTCAAAGTATCACCATTTATATTCTTTTAAGCACAAATCAATTATGAACTTGTCCACTTTTCTCCTGCTGTAGATTAACTAACTGTGCATAGACATTTCCACTAAGGAGCTGCTCGTGGGTCCCACTCTCGACCACTCTCCCGTACTGCAACACGGAAATCGTGTCCGCGTTGCGTATGGTCGACAACCTGTGGGCCACCACAATTGTTGTTCTCCCTTCCATGAGCATATCAAGAGCTTCTTGAACAAGCTTCTCAGACGCAGTATCTAATGCGCTTGTTGCCTCGTCCAAAAGAAGTATCGACGGGTCTTTTAGTATCGCTCTAGCAATCGCAACGCGTTGTTTTTGTCCCCCGGATAATTGCACCCCTTTGTCCCCAACTTGAGTTTGGTATCCCTCGGGCATTCTACTTATGAACCCGTGCGCGTTTGCAGACCTGGCAGCCTTCATTATCTCGATTTCCGAAGCCTCAGCTTTCCCGTATTTAATATTTTCATAAATTGAGGTAGAGAATAACGCTGGCTCTTGTTGCACTAGGCCTATTTTGAGGCGTAACGATTTTAAGTTTAGGGACTTGATATCACTCCCATCGATCAAAACCATGCCAGAGGTGGGGTCATAAAATCTCATGACCAATGAAATCACGGTACTCTTACCGGACCCACTTGGGCCCACTACAGCCATACTCCTTCCCGCCGAGATTTTTAATTTCAAATCGTTAAAAACGGTTATGTCAGGCCTTATGGGGTACTTAAAGCTCACGTTTCTGAATTCTACATCTCCCTTGATATCCGTAACCACGGTTGATGACGGGTTGTCGGGATTTATTGTTGATTTTCTTGCGAGAATACTAAAAACTGACCCAAGCGCTTGTGATCCCTTTACAATGTCGGGTGCTAAAGCGAGCGTTTCGGCTACTGCTAAGGCTGTGATTATCAAAACCATGAAGGATTTGATTATGTCTCCGAAGTTTGAGCTGTTGTGCTTGATTAGAACCGACGCATACCAAAGCCCGAGCGCATAAGAGCAAAATGCAAAGAGCTGTGTCACACCATAGCCGAAACCTGATATATGGCCACGTAAACGAGCTTGTTTATTTGGTTGGTGTAATTCGGAGGCAAAATGGATTGACACTCGTTCTTCAGCGCCAAATGCGGCGATTGTACGGATATTGGTGATAGCTTCACGTGCCACAGAAGTAGCTCGAGAGTAAGCACTGCTGTAATCTCCTCCAAATCCCTTTAAAAATAGTTGCTGCAGAGATAAATAAAAAAATGGACATAGACAAACAATAAACCAATTTTGTATTTGTAAAACAACAAAAATGTTGTGGGTATTGAGATATAATGGAACAACGAGCTAGAATTAGTTGCACAAGGAGTGTAAGAATCTTTTGTACCAAATGTCTACCATAATTTATTAGTGGGATAGTTAGAAGAACCTCCCCTGTATTTTAAGCTTATTACATAGACTTCCCATGTGTTATAGAAAATTACAGTGACCTCCCCTATGTTCAGAATTTTGATATGGGTTTCAATCAATTTTTACAAATCTTTTGCATGGGGAAGCATATAAAAAATATATGTTACGCGATATAACCATAGTTGTGAAATCGCGTATCACATCAGACGCTGAGAACGCTATGTATCGCGCATCATATTGTAAGATGCAGTGCAAATTCTAAAAGTATAGTAAAAAAATAAATAATTGCATATATAGAGAACATTATAATAGATGATATAACATATTATAGACAATCTCATGACAAGATTATAGTGTCTAACCGTAAGACTTTTGACTTTGTGGCAAATTAGTGTTTGAATTTACTATAATCCCGTGATTATAAGAATACCCTAATAAAAGGGACAAAGAAAGAAAGAATATAATAAACAAGATTGATTTTCATTTGCATACGGTTATGATACAATGGTACTTGTAATTTAGCCATGAGATACGTATCTTTTTATCGTTGTATCGTATCGTACAACACCGATCGTGTATCATAGTGTACTGTTAGCTATGGATGTAACTGGAAATTAGAAAACATCACAATCAGATGGCGGTCATAGTTTCAAACCCAAGTGTGAGGCGAGGTCAATATTACTGAATCCAAATGTGATGGGAGGTGACTGTAATTTCACAAAACACGGGGGAGGTCTGTGTAATAAACCCAAAACACACGGGGGTTCACTGTAATTATCCCTTTTAATCATCTATTACCGGGGTTTAATTTGAAGGCATACCTCAGTTATGGAAGCTCCAATAAGTAGGGGAAATGTGGCTACAACAACAGCCGCTAGGCGCCAACTTAATGTAAAAGCAATGACAAATGCAGTCATGGTGAGAGATACATTTTGCACAATTGTTGACATACGGTCAGCCAGTGCGCTTCGTACTAATGTTGCATCAGCGGCCAACTTTGATGTCAGTGAGCCAGTACTATTCTCATCCTCATCAAACCACCCAACCTCATTGGTAAGTATTGCTGAATTTCAAAACAACAGATGAATTCTGAGAACTACTTACACTTCAAACGAAAAAAAGTAAACAAGGGAGCATAAGCATACTGACCTGAAAACATTAATAAGCGAACCCGAGTGGTGAGACGCTCTCCCATTATAGTATAGAAATAATGTTGCAATAAATATATAGGGATCGTAATAAGAGCTGCCCCGATGAATATGATTGAAGCTCTCTGAGAATCACGTTTGATTTGCGCGTTGTCGTGAGAGTAAAATGCAGTCAAGATATATGTAATCCCAAAGGCAAATAGAGGAGCTTCCATGCCAGCTAGGATAGCACCCACTGACCCAAGTAACGCGTAAGGCCACTCGGGCGCATTTAGTTTAACAAGTTCCCAAACTGACGGAGTTGAAGAGAATCTCGGCGAGGCTGTGTTTTGATCACCTGGATGCAGCTTCGTAGTAGTGACTAACTCAACCTTCTGGTGGTTGTTGTGGTTATCGGTTTGTTCCTGAGAGATAGGAACCATAGAAGTTTCAATGTAGTTTGGTGTTGGATTTTTTATGTCTTCTGATACTTGCAAGCTCACTAGACTTGCGTAGACCCCACCTTTGGATATAAGATCCAAGTGTGTCCCACTCTCGACAACTTGACCGTTCTCGAGAACGAGGATCGTGTCAACGTCTCGAATAGTGGATAATCTGTGTGCAACGATAATTGTTGTCCGGTTTGTCATGACTGTGTTAAGTGCCTGCTGAACAATGAGTTCTGATTCTGAGTCGAGAGCACTTGTTGCCTCGTCTAGAAGTAATATCTTTGGGTTTCGTAGCACAGCTCTCGCGATTGCGACTCTCTGTTTTTGTCCCCCTGAAAGCTGAGTTCCTCCTTCTCCTACCTAGTCAGCAAACCATTAGGAGGAGATTTGAAAAATTAAGATTGTATGAAGCAAATAGCCAGTCATGGCTGCTTCTTGAACATAAATGCATCTTGTCCGGTTGAAGCTATTCCAACCCACCAGCCAAAAAAGGTTTGAGCTATTTTGAAACCCAAAATTTGAGCTATTTTTACCGAAATTTTACCCAGGGATGCTTGGGAAAAAAAATTAGTTTTGGCAGGCATTTAATTTGTTGCCCAAACATTTTCCTCTTTTCATTTTTTTATAGTTCAGGTGGAATTTTATTTGACTTACCAACTTTCCCCCTCTTTCTTAAATGTTATTTAGTTGGGTGGCAAAACCACTGCTGCGCAAGGTTGAAATATGTCCAAGCACCTAGATTTCAGACTACTGCATTTTAGAATATGTGCAATTTGACCATTTTTTTCCTGGGACAAATACCCAAACACTTGTAGACGGCCTAATTAAACTGAAGTGACAACTCCCATTAGCAGAAAAAATAAAATATTACAAAAGAAAGTTGTTAAAAAACTTAAAACTGGTTATCGGGGTAGGAGGTGTCTACTTGATACAATTTCCCAGATCTTGATTTGTCCTAAAGCCAAAATACTTGGAACTTATACTAAGCTCAATGGTCATCTAGAAGAAGAGTAAATGTTGTCTTTCATCGATTTTATCATGCTTTGAGGTCACGATATGTCTGTGTTCAACACTAACGCAGACATGACACGGGTGCGATACGCGTTCTACATGTTTTCGACAATAAAAACAATATTTTTAAATGTGTGACCGTGTCGTTTCCTTATTGCTGTTGGGCACGTGTTCGTGGCGCCCTCACCAAATTCTACTAGTTCTCGTTTATATGGGTACAAGTATAGTATTACATGTAAAAATTCAATCTAAGCTGTTCCTAATTCATTTAAGATGTCATTTATGATAATATGAAATTTGCAGTAACTACTAAATGGTCAAATGGATGATTTGCTTAAGATGATATGTAATAACTAGATATAGTACATCTCTTATTTCATAAACGGAGCTTAACCACAAACCTACCTGAGTGTGATAACCATCAGGTAACCCCTGAATAAAAGCATGCGCATTTGCAGCTTTGGCAGCTTCAATAATTTCATCCATAATTGCATCTTCTTTACCATACAAAATATTCTGAGCTATAGTTGTGGCGAACAATGCTGGCTCTTGACTAACCAAACCCATCTGCTCTCTCAACCATTTTAACTGGAGATCCATCAGGTCATGCCCGTCCAACAATATTTTGCCTAGTAATTGTTGTCGATAAACACAAGGTAGTTAAAATTTTATAAATGAACATAAAAAGTATACCAATGCATTTTTTTAATAAAAAGCACACAGAACTCTTAAAGAAATGACTCTCCTATGACTACTCAACTTTCATAGGGGTGGGCAGGGTTCAAATCCTGCTAAGGAAAGTTTAATCTACCGCCTTTTTGTGCAGCTCATCTTCTTTCTTTAAATAAATAGAGCTATAGTTGAGAACTATTCCTATATTGATTTTTTCCCTAATAAAAGTTTACTATTTTATACCTGAAGTGGGGTCATAGAATCGTTGAATCATTGAAATAATCGTACTTTTTCCCGATCCACTGGGACCCACAACTGCAAAAGTTTTCCCAGCACCAACTGAAAAGCTCAGATCTTCGAAGATCATATTAGGCCGTGAAGGATAAGAAAAACAGACCATACTAAATTCAATTTCTCCATCGACCTTTGGCAACACTATCCCCTCATCTGGCCATTTGGAATGGCTAGAATCTTCTTCAATCATGCTTATGATATTCGTAGCAGCAGTGAGGCCTTTAGCAATGGCGGCAAGGTTTGGAGCAGCCTGGCCGAGAGCACTAGAGAGATAAAGGTTCTGATTTTTGTTAAACTAAAAAATGAGCAACAATAAATATAAATAAGCTTAGCTTTACATATTTGTTCGGCAACTTACAATCCACTGAAGATGACATTAATGATTGTTGTGAATGCTTTCGCGCCATTTGTATCACCGTGCCTTACAAGTATGCCGGCGTACCAGAGAAGTAAAGCCCATGCACAAAACAAAAGCCCATACGTAAAGCCAACACCAACTCCTTTCGCAAATCCAGTTTTCTTCCCGAGTTTAAGGGCTTTGTTAAGTAAACTAGTGTACGCTTCAATTGCTTTGTTCTCTCCCACAAATGAGTATACAGTACGGATTTCAGAAATAACCTAATTAAAGTAAAAGAACGCAATATCAATTATTGTGAGTGAAACAAGGTAAGAAGATGAGAAGGAATGATTTAAGCAGCTTGAAGATAAAATATAGTGATGATACTCAACATTTTGGGCAGTTCACTGAAATTTTGGAATATATATAGACATTAGTTAAGATTGACCTTGTTTAATTCTCAGATGTCATGGATGCCAATTCCAATTTATAAATCCTAATAAATTAATTTAATTTTCTGATTTGACAACTTTTGACATTGTTATGATGAAGTTGGAAGGGATGATGAAAAGCTCTCCTTGTTGCAAGTTTTACATGGGTGGCAAGCAGTTAGGCTGGTAAAGATCATTTGATGTAGCATACCGCAAAATTCTATGCCCTCCAGCTCAAATTAAGAGTCACGGTTCCCCCTATCATATTAAGACTTGTATTTCTAAATTTTAAGCAACAAAATAACAAGGTGCTCCACATTTGACATTAGGAAAAAATTTTAACCCCCAACTCAAGTCATGCTACCTTCCTTAAATGCTAAATTTGTAAACTATAAGAATATAAAGGGAAAACCCAATGCACGAGGCTCCCGCCATGATGGGGTCTAGGGCGGGTTAGACATAGACACAGTCTTATACCTCAACATCACAACGGAGCAATCTTAGCGGTGAGCATCACCCCTTCAAAGGGAGTACTAACATGGTATTCAATATTTGCACATTAAGAAGATTAACGTTTTTATTTTGAAATATTGATTTGGAATTTGATACGGATGAAGTACTAGTTGTATTAGTACATGGATAACTATTATCCAATCATCTAGAGGATCTCCAATGCAAATGTGCATGTTTTGCTTATGTGGATGTGTAATAACATGATATGAATCTTATGTAGCAAAAAAATTTATTTACATATTGTCAATGAAAAAAAATCTTCTCCAATGCAAATATATGTACCGTAACTTCTGTCCTAGGGGGAACGCAAGAGAAAGAAAGTATGGAGAAGTATTTTTTGGGTTTCATGTCTATGGATTCTATGTGGCAATGACTTCACATTGTGCAAACATAGTCTCTTTCACATTGTGAATACGGATTGTTACTACATCCCTTTCATATTATTTATGGAGGGCTGCATTGGAGAGCTTTTTTCAATCATTGCGTGTGGATCCTATGTGGCATTTCACATTGTTCCAATCCACATTAATATTAGAGATGCTCTAGTCTTTGGTTCTGTAGAAGCTGTTACAAAACATCAATGGTGTGTTTGGGAACTACAATTCCAAGACATGGAATAGGAATTGAAATAATTTTAATTCAAAATTTGAACTTTTTGAAGTGAAAATATTCCAATTTCAATTCCAAGGAATTGAATTTGGTTCCTAAACACTCTTTATTTGAAGAAAAAAAATCAGGATAGATGTATATGATTTACCTCTTCCGCAACCTTCCCTGCTTCCGCATAAGCAGCCTCACCTTTTTCTGATAAGGTAGACATGATTATTGTATAAGCTCCTCCCGATATAGCTATCAATGGAACAACGGCCAATGTGAGAAGTGTGAGCTGCCACACCGATATAAATCCTATGGCGAATCCAACAAAAAATTGGGAAAGATACCGTAAACAATGCCCTATCTGCATTAAGATATAGAGAAATTACCAAATTAGTACCTTAATAAAAAAAAATAAGGGTTGTTTTGAGTTATACCCCACTTTTAGACCCCCAAAAGCGTCACAAAAGCCCCAAATTAGTCGCAAAAAACCGTTGCAAAAGTGAGGAATGGGGATGTAACTCAGAATTTTAAGCATTAAGAAGGAAATAGTAAAATGTTAAAAAAGGAAAAATAAAATGTTAAGCATTGGATAATACAAGTTTGCTCATATACCTTGTCACCTATTGCATCCTGCACCAGTATCGCATCGCTTGAGATGTGGAAAATTATATTTCTATCCCCGGCTTCAGTGTCAAAAAATTTAATGTCCTTCTTCAACACTGACTGAAGATACTTAAACCGCAAACGAGCTGTCTGCCTTTCCCCAGTTTGCATCCAACACGCAACACCTGGAAACCACAATAAAAAAAAAAGCTGCTAATTTACTATTATTGATAGAATGTAAAAAAGTTTGTTGAGAAAAAGTGATATCGGTTTAAACATGAAATTCAAATGAAGTTAAGAAGCATAGGAAAGTACCAATCCACGCTGATACCAAAACAACTAATCCGAGATAAACTAAGTACAGAGCATGCTGCATGCAAGAAAAACATACTGAGTTTCTAATTCACTCAAACCGGTTAAAAATATTACAAGTCATATAATCGAAAGAACATGAACTAAAACAACGAGACCAAGATTTTAGTATGTTACTTTGTCCCCACTAGATCTGTCATGTCACCATTGAATTGCAACATTTATCCCCTAATGATAACCGAATTCGGTTGAATAATTTAAAGAAAAACATTGATAAAATTTCAAAGAAAAGCTTGAGAAATACAAGCATATTAGATTTTACAACTAAAACTCCTCAAATTGACTGTTTCCACATTTGGTTTACCATGGGGGGCCAACCAATATGGATGTCCCAATCTATCTTACATGCTGACAAGATCAGCAGGATTTCAATGATTATTGGAAGAAATACTGAAGGAACGCATTCACTTTAGGACAGTTTACTGACCTGGACTTCCACCCTAAAAGGTTTAAAGACTTCCACCCTAAAAGGTTTAAATATCCTGGAAAACCAATATCCTTTAAGAGAAAATTAAAACAGTAAATAAATCAATTGTGTCTCCTCAATGAATTCACACAAAGTGCGAATTTTGCGAAAACACTCAAACCAGTTGAAAATGAAGGAGTTCAAGGGACTATGGTGATTTTGGTACCTAAAAGCGTCATGAATACACTTCCTATAAAAAAAATTGTGACGCGTTATGAATATTTGTGTCACTTTGGGAGTCAAATTCCAAGAAGCGGAAATAGCATGGAGGGGTAAACTCAATATAGACATGTAAATGGGGTGCCAAATAATTATATAAACTAACCCGTCGAAACACGAGAGTAAAGAAGAGTAATTATTTGCATTGCTACCTTGGAAACCTGAGAAGACATTTTATGAGGATCTGAAGACAATTTCCCCAAAGAATCAATCATACGGCCGAACAAAACGAAGAAAACAGGAAGTGAAGCACCGTGGATGCACGCTCCAACGCTTCCGAAAAACATCAAAACATAGTCTGATTTATCGGCTGCAGTAAAAAGGCGAAAAAATGAAATTGTCTCTTTTTTGCTCGAATTTGAAATTGATGGCTGGTCCATTTCTGGAAGTGCCTTCGGTTCAGAATTTTCATTCGAGGGTAGTTCAACTTCTGCCATTGTAAAATGCAGCTTAAGCTGGAGAGAGAGAGAGAGTTGTAGATATGACAATGCAGAATAAAAGGTAATTGTGTCATGGAGAGCTCATGGAGAGTGGGACGAAATTTCCCGCCAATAAATGAAATATTTATGGTTGGCCAACTAACATATCGGCTTATTAAGTGTCATTTGAATTTTAATTGATTTTTAAGTTAAGGTTCCTAAAATGTACATTAGCCTCTTAGGATACATTGGCACCACTACATATCACATTCACCTCATTAAAGACAGCTACCTTATGCCCCTTTCCCTCTTTCATTGGTGTAAAAGTAGCCACCATTTTTTCTTTCTGTGTTTGTTTTTATGGGCCCTCTCACTCAATGCTATCAGCACCATAACTAAAATGACCATCAAACTAAGGACCACTAAACCGTGTGATAAAGTTCATGAAGTTTCAAGATTGTAATATATTAAAACCCAATTACTCTATCTTTAGATCGCGTAAATTATCGATGAAAAATGTAAAAGGCACATTAAATTTTAGTTTTTTTTTCTTTATTCTTGTTTCCTCCATATTTTATTTTTTATGTTTCCCGAGATCCAAAGATTGTGTTAATAATAAGCTAAGTTTTTATTTTCTTGCAACACCGAGGAATGACATTTGGTTAATTTGTCCAGGGTGGCTTTTTAAGACCGTGTTTGGATCTCGAAAAGTATAGTGGAAAACACGAGTGAAATGAATTTCCTCACTTCCTTTATGTTTTCCTCGATACATTCCGCTATCGAAACACACCACAAGTGTAAATTTTCCTTTTTCAATGGTACTTGTGCAATTGTACTGCAGCAGAGCTAAATCCTTCGTCAAAATCTTCAATGTGCATGCCATGTAAAATTAAGGATGAACATTGTTCAGTAATATTCAGATGATTTGATGAGTGACGTAGATATATGAACTTCATGTATGGTCCACAAAAGAACTTCTGCTTACTAGCAAATCTAGTTGATTAAAATTCTATGCCATTGCAATCATAAATCACTATTTATTAAAAAACCATTGCACATGCAGTATTTATTAAAAAACCATGTATTAGATGGACAACATTAATGAGTTTGGAAAGAAAGATATCATATTATAGTTTTTTTCATAGACTGCAATTTCCATGAAGGAAACACGAGGAGAATATCGTGGACGCATTGGAGCTGACCATTCCGGAGGGTCTATCACCATCAGGAGATTTGAACATCCAATTGGGGAATCTCATAAAAAGTAATACTAGGAAGACCCTTTTTCGTTACTCTTTTTTATGATCCTTTTGATATGTCAAACACACATTAGTTGGTGTTTTAAATGGATCCATGTGAACTACAAACACCACTCAATGTGTGTTTGACATATCAGCCGACTAACAAAAAAATCATGAAAAAGGGTATCCATAATATTACACCACAAGAAAATCTTATTACTCTAGATAAATTCGAAATGCTGCACATATTAATTTTTGGGTTATTTGTAATTAGCCCTTTGGTGTCCAACAGTTATTGCTCTTTTCACTTTGGGATCGCTTTTCACATTCTTTTGTTGTAAAAAGTGTCACAAGAAATATTACAAAGTGTCACAAAAAGTGAAAGTAGGTCCAAAAGTGTATTAAAATTGAACCCCCAACATGCATTACGATGAGCTACGGGACTCCAAGTGCATATAACCCTTGTTTTTTACTTGGCAAACAAAGGTGCTCCATATTTATTCTTTTGTTAAGAGCAACATACTTATGTTTTATTTTTACAGCATTAAGAGACAAAAAGCCACTGTTAACCTCAGAATGCATTTAATCTAATTCAGATTTAAATTTAGAAACTTTTTAACTTTTTTTTGTAAGTCTAAACCTCTATATGAACGAATATTTTGAACTCTCCCATACGAGCTAAACTGTGTCAGAGTCATTCTAACACACGCCTACCTACTGGGGGATTTCGAGCGCGAGACCGTTTGACTTAAAAACAAGACGTCCATTTATGACTGAACCATACCAGGGTGAATCTCTTTCACCTATTTAATCATTAAGAAACAAAAAGAGAGCATGTAAAATAAATAAATAAATACTATTTAGTGGCTATTGATTCCGATACAAAATTAATAAAAGTCAAAACAAAGAGCATCCTATTTTTGTTTTGTAAGATTTTGAATAAGAAAGGAAAATGCAAAGGACACGTTCAAATTTCAGTTACTAATAATATCCCAGGTACCCACTAGTAGATAACTCGAGGTTTCCAACTCAGAAGTGTAAATAAATTAACACCCAATTGTCTAAATTCCACTGAAAGAATTGTACAATATATGGCAGCAAATAAATCAGGAATAATATTAAAAAGATCTTTTTTCATAATATTTTTTATTACTCAATTTTTTATTTCAAATACATATCTGATGGTGTTTTAGATAAATAATAACAAATATCACTCAATGTGTATTTAATACATAAATAAAATCACAAAAATATCACCAAAAAGCATCTCCATAAAATTACCCTTTGGCTTATATATCAAAAAGACTTAGAAAGTTGATAGTGACAATTTTTACCTGCAGATATTAAATTATTTGATGCTGTAATAAAACGTGAGGATTAAAGTACAATTGAAAAAAGAAATACACTATTAATGGCAACACTGTGGACATTTAATTTTGCAACTGCCCTACAAACCGGCGTGGATATAATCATATTTACGTACTAGATGGGTAACTAAAAAGAATCATGGGGTTCAAACTAATTGGGTAGAGTAGAAAGGTTTAATTGAAGAGGTACATACCTACACATAGTACACAGTTTTTCACGTGAGGAGCCAAAGGACAAAAAAGTTTAGACTTTGTTTCTCCATCTTAATTTGAAGTCAGGCTCTGAAATTTAAAAATCGAATTTAAAGTCTAAAATTTAAATTAAAAAATGTATTTAGACCATTTACCTCTTAATAATTGAGAGACAAAAATAACGATTATTTAAAAAAATAAACACTATTTGGTACCTAAGTTTAAATCTGAATGATTTAGATTTAGACTTAAGAGATAAAAACAAACAACACCTAAGTTTGCAATTGTATCGACAAAGCTGCTATTGCTCAGATTTTATTAAATAAATTAGATTATAGCAGTAACACCCCGCGCCCCCGAGAGTACACACGACGTGCTACTGTGATAAAAAGTAAGCTAAAACCATCCAAAATAAGTATAGAGTATCTAACTTCCACGATTTAAATATAACAAAACCACAATTATTCTATTTCCACAATAATGTTTCTCCCAAAATACACAATTCTCCAACAAAAATCACACCACTAATTTATACATCAAAAAAATAAATCTTCCAATCCATGCTCTAAAATAAACCTCCAAATAAGCCTTAGCGTCACAATCCACGCTAACCTGCCACTAAAGGAAAGTACGGAAAAGTACACAATATGACAGGAATATATGCTCATAAATAAATAGCACGATGAATAAATCGCAACAATAGGAATCCGCCTATACGAATCAAATGTAACACTCAAGCATTGTACCAATATTAATTTCTCAACAACACAGCAATGGGTCACCAAGCTTCACCTCACCTCTCCTAGGCATTCTCAAGTCATATATCGGATTTTGGACTATCGGCGGGTGCCCATTCTCCATGTTATATTAAAATCTCATGACACGATGCCCAAATCAACAATTCAATATCTCATAGAATTAACATAATAGATTCCAACAATTATTTCAGAATTTTCAAATGAATATCACAATTCAACATGAGTTCACTCTCAAGAGAATTTAGGAGCATTTTCGTACCTCAAAATCATCACATGAATCGTCACATAAATTTCGGCGTCAAAATCTGATCGCACCATCATGTTCCTCTCACGAAAATAATCAAAATTCGTTCTAGCCTAAACTCAAGAAAATACCTAATAAACCTTCAAATATTGAGTCAAACACTTGATTAAGTTTGGCGCTAAAGTTTGTATATGAAAGGGAATAATTTAGGAGAGGTCTTTTGGTTGAAAAAGTTGATGAAAAAGTAATTTGAAAAACCAAGCCACGAACTTGTTGTGATATATAAAGGATTAAGAGTTTGATTAAGAAAAGAGTTATAATCAGATACAAACACTAAAAAAAATTCGAACAATCGGACTGTTAGAATTGGCTGAAATTTAATAGTGTCGTAGCTGAAGACGAGAAGAAGCTGTACAAAAAATTTCAGCCCGATCGGACGGTCGACTATTTTTATATATTTATTTTTCTAGAGAGTTTTATGTTTCGAGTACTTAGAGTCTCAATCCACGCTAACCTGCCACTAAAAGCAAGTACGGGTAAGTACACAGTATGACAAGAATAGATGCTAAAAAATAAAAAGCACGCTTAATAAATCGTAACAATACGAATTCGCCTATACGAATCAAATGTAATACTCAAGCATTGTACCAATATTAATTTCTCAACAACACATCAATGGGTCACCAGGCTTCACCTCACCTCCCCTAGGCATTCTCAAGCCATTTACGGATTTTGGACTATCGACGGGTGCCCATTCTCCATGCCATATTAAAATCTCATGACACGATGCCCAAAACAACAATTCAATATATCAGTGAATCAACATAATAGATTTTAATAATTATTTCAGAATTTTCAAATGAATATCACAATTCAACATGAGTTCAATTAACACATGAACAAACGGAATACTCTTGAGAGAATTTAGGAGCATATTGTGTAAGTTCCGTACCTCAAAATTATCACATGAAACGTCACATAAATTTCAGCCTCAAAATCTGATCGCACCATCACGTTCCTCTCACGAAAATAATCAAAACTCGTTATAGCCCAAACTCAAGAAAACTACACCAAATAACCCTTCAAATATTGAGTCAAACACTTGATTAAATTTGAGGCTAGAGTTTGTAGATGAAAGAGAATAATTTTGGAGAGGTCTTCTGGTTGAAAAGTTGATGAAAAAGTGATTTGAAAAGACAAGCCACGAATTTGTTGTGATATATAAAGGATTAAGAGTTTGATTAAGAAAAGAGTTCTAATCAGATATAAACACTAAAAAACCTTCCGGACGATCGGACCGTTGGAATTAGCTGAAATTTAACGGCGTCATAGCTGAAGAATATAGAAAGCTGTATAAAAAAATTCAGCCCGATCAGACTGTTGAATATTTGTATATATATATATATATATATATATATATATATATTTTAGAGAGTTTTATGTTTCGAGGACTCGTAGAGAGTTTTATATTTTAAGGACTCTTCTAAATGACCCAAGACTTGTATATTCTCATAATATGAGTCTTGTAATCTAGCCTTCCGAATTTTGAATATAAAAACTAATATATTTATTTATTAAAAATAATTAAATCTAAAATTTTATTTTTCTCGAATTTTCTAAAATTAGATTTAAAAACAACTATTTAAAAATCTGGGTTGTTAGATACTTCCCACTAGCAAGGAATTTCTCCATCAAAATTTGACAAAACCTAGCGCTCAAAATAAAATACTACTCGGTTCTATTTCCCAAAAATTACAATACTAAAGTCCTCCAATCAATTCTAAACATCCTTACCACGATACCTAACACATCTTCAAAAAATTTTGAAATCTAAAGAAAACCCGTCTAACGCGAATGCTAAATTCAAAACCCAAGACCCGAGGGTTGTCGTATACCTAAGCTCTGATATCATCTCTAACACCCCCTCGCCCAAGAGGACACGCGGCGTGTTACTGCGATAAAAACTAAGCTAAAACCATCCAAAATAAGTATAGAGCATATAACTTTCACGATTTAAATATAACAAAACCACAATTCTTCTATTCCCACAATAATGATTTACAATAATGTTTCTCCCAAAATACACAATTCTCCAACAAAAATTACACCACTAATCAGTGTGAAAGGAGATTGATATTAATTGGAGATCTGTTTTAATGCCACGTGGGTCACCAAAAATAGAAGGCACCATTTATAAATATACTAGTTTTTAGCGTCGCGTGATGCACGAGCGCTTTAATTTTTTTTCCAATGCGAATTTGTAATATGTTTATAGAAAATGTAAGAAATATATGTGAAAATGTTGTTGAAGCTCAACTGGGATTATAGGACATTTATCATATCATTCATCTTTTGTGAAATAAATCATAATAAAGGTAATCAAGTGATAATCCAATATAATATATTAAAGAATTAAATAGTTTAGGCTTGTTCTTTCTTAATATTTTTTTTAAAAGAAAGTATATCATAAAAGCACAACAAAATATACATATTTTCAAAGTAATTTAAGCAAAATTGAGCCAAAGGACAATTAAGTTGTATAATACGCCATAAATCACATCCCCTTATCTAAAAAGTATTGAGCAGTGGAAAGAACTATTATATTTTAACTACAATTATCTCCCTATATTATATACGAAATATTTATACCATTATTACATACGGTGAGGTATCTTTTTAAACCCCAACCCCTCAATTTGAAGCCAATATGTATAGATAAATATGCATACATTTACTACAGAAGAATTGCTATAGACTCGGGAAGTTTAAACTATTGTATATTCTGTAACTAAAATATCTAATTAATTAAACAATAGTCTTATGAACACAAAGAAAAATGCAGTTTTCTCCATTGACATAATAAAAGTTTGTACCACTGATAGTAAATGCACACCATTTCATGATGAAACCAACACACATAATTCAAATTTTGAAACCATGAATAATCAAATATTTATCATCCATATATAAACAAAAGTAAATGTACGAACCAAGTACCAAATAATCATTTTCTATAAATAAAATGTCAACTCACAATCTCCCCATAATATATTAAGCAAACTTAGTACTCATATTCTTAGCACTAAACCACAAAAGTTTCATCTAACTTCATAACAACTTTGAATATAGAATTACCATGTAGCTAACTCAAGCCCAACAAATAAACTATAAAGGTAATTCTTTATAATAACCCTAGAAGAACTTAAAGTAGTACAATAAGTAATTGTTATAATTTGGCAAAACTGCATTGTGCAACCCATCATATAATGCTAAATTCTACTAACTTGAATTTTCTTACAAAGCCCATGATATGAAAAAAATGATGGACTAACATAATGACATGATAATAAGTTTTTATCCTCAGCTAGAGAAGCATACATGCTTGGTGGCTTTGGTGGGAAGGACACAACCCACACAGATAAAAGACATGGGAGAATAGGGAAAAAAAATAAAGGCATCGCAACAGAGAGTCTAGAGTTGAGAATATTTGTTATTCCTGCTTTGGAAATGGAAATGGTTTGATGTTCCATTGCTTCATGAATAGAGACTCTCAATTAACCCATAAAATTGTGAGAATATTACGAATACAATATAGGAATAGAAAATGAAAGGGTTGCATTCATTGAGGGATCTTAGAAGTCTGTAGAGAGAATATGAAAGGATCGCTGAGAGAGTATGCATATCATTCATTTGGAAGGCAAATATGAGAGAACGTTTGAAAGGGAGCTAGAATTAATTGGACCTCAATTTTAATACCATGTGGAACATCTACGGTAAGAGGCAACATTTTTAAATAAATATATTTGATATCCTACCTAACACACACTAATATTATGCAACGAAAATATGCATAATATTATATTTTCTCATTCTCATATTAAAGACTCATGTGGGGGTCTAGAAAGCACAGGGCCCACCAACGTGGAATAACTTGCATTGAAGATATGCTTATCTAACCCGATCGATAATTGATAAGCAGAGAATCCATTTGGGCAAGGAATCTACAACTTGACAATATAAATATTGTAACGACTCAATTGATGGAGAGTTGTGAATTTCAGAGCCTAATACTCAGAAAGATAATGTACAAAAGATCTCTCCACATTAACATAGGTAATTTGTCGAACCATGTGCATCTCGTGTTTTCCTTTTGCATGTTTGATTACATTTAATTTCATTACTATTATTTGTTGACTTATGTGATTGTTTAATTTACACCCATGAGTTTTGTGCACTTATAGTTATCATTGTCTATGGGAAACGACTTTCCTTGATACCACTACCCAAAGATTTTTTATCAGCACTACCCTATGGTTAACAATCAGTAGGATCACCGTAAACCTAAGGATCCCTAGGATAATGGGTATGCCTTACCCCCACCATGACAAATCAAATCTTCCGCTTGTTCCTAGCATAATGAGGACACCTAAAGTTCCTGCTATCTCCCCTAAAAAAATCAGTCCGATGGAGGTTATGGGCGTCACTAACCTAGTTAGGAATTTAGAAAGATAAATGCTTATGAAGATTGCCTTCGCGGCCAGGAGAGAGTTTCTCGATAAAGGCAGGAGGAGAATGATTGTCTCTAATGCCGACTCGATAGTTAGAAGCCCTAACACCAGCGGGAAAAATCTAGGCACCATGACATCGCTCGTACCCCTAGCCCTCGGGTAAGTAAGACTCGTAATCGAGGAAGAAGTGTACAACACCGTAGTGAACAACTGTCTCTTAGAAGAACCCATGATAGGTCCCCTATACATAAAAGTACGAATAAGAGAAATAACATACGGAGTTTTATTCATAAAGAATTAGATGGGCGAGTCATGCTGGTTAAGAATCACACCACACAGGAGCTATCACACTGAGATCTCATGAATAGACTAAAATCCCTTTTGGCTCGCGCTATAGTGGAGGTTGAACCTTGAAAGAAATTTACTAAGCCTAGGTAAAGATTTACGTTGGAAGACAGATCCCACTAATCATGTCAAGTAATATTGCCAAACTATGATCCTATTGATTAGTAACGTGACACTCATATAAATAATCTTTTCTTATAGTTTGGGAGATGTCACTCAAAATTTCTTTGAGAAACAACATGGTTGATCGATCACAAGTATTAAGTAGTTGACTAATGCTTTTACCGCAAGGTTCCTCACTAATAGTTCACACTGCAATAGGATGGAATTATCCTCAAGAAGAAGTCATAAGAGTCTGTCGGCGAGTATAACCAAAGATATTGGGAAATGTACAATGAGATAAAGGACCGTTTCGAGCAAGTTTTTGTGTCATCCTTTAAGATAGGCTTGCCTAGTGATTCCATGCTAGAGTAATTTTTAACAAAAAGGGAAGTAATCACGATCGTCAACCTTATATATAGAATTGAGAAGTACACCAAGGGTAGGGGAAATGAAACCAAAGACATCATTTGGCATACTTTTCAATTTATAAACATAGGGGTAGGGACAATGAAACCAAAGACACTGCTCCAAATAAGTAGATTGATGCTCGTAGTACTAGAGACGAATATGATCTAACCAAATTATATCAAGATATGAACACTATTTTAAGGACCAGGTCTATATGATCCTACGAACATCAATCATAAAAAATACGTCAAGTGACCGATGATGATATATAGAGACCCTGCGAAGATAAACAATATACTGAGGTGCTCTTACCATAAGGATCACTGCCACAAGAACAAAAATTACAAGAGTTTCAAGTTTTATTTGAAGGATCTACTTTAGGATGGGCACCTAGAAAACTATGTTGAGAAAAATAAGATCAAAGATAAAGGCCATTAGAGATCAAATAATGTTCTAGATGATGCTGAGGAGGTTCACATATTCACCGTGATCCACAAAGCTTCCAACCTAGATTAAATTAAAAATAAATATCATTATAACAGAGATAAATAAGGTAATTTCTATGATGGAGGCCTTCTAGATCGACTTGTGGATCTATTGGGTATTGTTCCCCATAGAGCTCAGAGGTGGAGGGGACATCAGTCTTTGCAAGGTTAGCATCCCACCTTTGCTCGAAAGAGTACTTTTAAGCATACTCAAGATGATGCTCAACATGCTTAAAGTATGCCTCCAAAATTTTTGTCTTATCCTCATAATAGGCTTCCAAAGATTCCTTTAGTCTCCATCGAAGTGCCCATCTTGACTTTTAACCTTTAATTATCCTTGGGCATAGTTTCCTTATCATTGGTTAACTTAACCAAGTCCTCATTGCGGACCTTGTCTTTCTTATCTAGTTGGAGCTTGACTTGGGCGAGAGAAGTATGACAGGCCTCCATGACCTAATCAAATTTAGATGCCTAACTATGTTGGTCGGAGCCCCTATCCACCTTGGCATTGAAATCCACAAAGAATAGTAAATAAAAAAAAATCAAAGATTATCAAAAGTAAAAATAAAGGAAATAGAGGGGATAGTTTGGGTTGTGTGATGGAAAAACTTCTCGTTGTTGATCTAGAAAATCTATAATAATTTTTTGTATTTATTTAATGATTATTAATCGTGAGAATAAATTAATAAATTAAAATCAATTATTACTTGAGTGAATTGGTAATAATAAAATGCATATTTAGATAATGATTACATTTGCATGATATGCAATTATTTGGGCCGTAGGTTATATTTAGTTAATTGGTGTAATTAATAAAGATAGACTATACGCGATTAGGTGTAAAATAAATATGTAAGCGTTTTATTTTACGTTGGGAGGTATTGCATTGAGTTATGAGGTACTACCAATTGGAGCAGACTCTAGAGTGATATGAAGGTTTGAATATGTGTTTTTATTATTTTAAGTTGGGCTCGGGAGGTAGGTATATACTTAGGCTAAGTGTTTGACCATTCTGGCTAGTAATTTGGGCTCATTTGGATGCCCTAAAATAGGCCTAATAGGGACCTACGAATTCCAGGAGTAATTAGGAGAGTTAGACCTCATTAATCACATATTTCACATCATAGAGTTTAACACTAGTAAAAGCCTAAGGATATTTTAGGAGAAGAGGGAAAAAAAATCACATGTAGAGATTATTCATTCATACTTTCAAGCAAGAAAACTCTTGCTTTATCACATATATAATCTATAACTTGTCTATATGTCATGTTATGTATTTAATTTCGAGATTTAAAATGCATGTTTATGATTTATATCTGATATCTTAATCATGTTTATTAATGGGTTAATTAGGATTAATGTCAATTACATATGATCTGAAAGACTAAAGATTTTTGAAGAGAAACCATGAATTGGATCGTTATGATATATGATCATGTGATTTAAAATCAATTTTACGATTTAATTTCGTATTAAAGTTGAATCCACATATTAATTTGATGATTGGTTTTGAATTCATAGTCATATTAGACTCCATTCAGTGTAAAAAGAGTAATTAGGTTTAAATCTATGAACTTTATGGAATTAATCCCTTTATTTGATGTTTTTAGATCTTAAATCGTTGTGGTATGCATTTAGGATCATGAACAAGTGATTTTTTTTAATATGGTGAAGTTTGATTTACTGGATAAAACTTGGCGTTTAACAATGGAGTTTTATTTTTGTATTTACGTTTCTGGGACAAAGGAGATGATTTGTGTCTATCTCGTTCGAACTAGATGGGTTATTTTATTCGAACGACTCTATACGGTTAACTACATTTAGGGAATCAAATGATGATTTTGGATTTTAGTCGCATAATTAATTGTTGGATAATTCATATGCACTTAGTTTTGAATTTAATATGAGGTTAAAACTAGATCATCACAAGAAGAAATTTTATAGATTTAGAGTAGAATAAACTTTAATCTGGTTAGTTCAATTCGACATTAGGGATTTGGACAGTTGGGGGTTATATACGAGAGTGATATGATACCCTATATATATATATATATATATATATATATATATATATATATATATATATATATATATATACTACGTGTAATTTATATATGTATTCTAATTTGTGTGAACATACCATGACTCATAGTGAATCTATCAGTTGGGGTTGTTTATAGGTTATGACCATGCACTGCATACCTGGCTATTGATGCAGACCATTGTGGAGGTCTTATATTTTGATCATGCGTTAAGTCGATGTATGCTTCTTGATGAGAGAGGAGGATGATCCGATCTATCGATCGAGTTTTGGTATGGAACTACCTGATGGTGTGATTATGTATTGATCCCCTATTCTCATTTGTATATTTTTATGTTTAAGTTAATTAGGTAAGGGACTCCTACAAATTTATCGATAGAAGAAAGAGATGGTCCATAAAGGTACTTTCCTTCGTGTGATATATCTAAGAACTATAAAAGATAGTCCATCGATCGGCGTTTAATTAAATAAACCCAATGTCACATTTATATGTAGTTATTATAAGATTTCATGTATCATACATGTGGGTGATATTGCAGGGGTTCGTGTTTGGGTTCTATTCTTACACGTATAGT
Source organism: Sambucus nigra (assembly GCA_949130495.1). Taxonomy (NCBI): domain Eukaryota; kingdom Viridiplantae; phylum Streptophyta; class Magnoliopsida; order Dipsacales; family Adoxaceae; genus Sambucus; species Sambucus nigra. Next base: position 69,926,619 of record OX422211.1, on the reverse strand, counting down.
TAGTTACATCCTTAATGAATTTCATTATTAGTTATTTACTTATTATTCTGGAGGTAGAGGATTTTAGTATAATTCATGCCTTGGGTTAATACAAGGTCGTAGTATTTCACTTACGTGAGGGTTGAGGTATCCATTGCATGTGAATGCCGAGTAGATGGCATGTTGATTTTAAATGAGTTGCATAATTATTAGTGTTGATATTGGAGGTATTTGTTGCAACTTTAGAGCACTGACCCAAATCATATAAAACTATTTTACAAGCATTCATAGATAAGATCCACAAGGCTGAGAAAATTCAAAATTGATGCTCCACTTGCATTCGAGTGTATGTTCAGTTAACTCGTAGCATATGTTGCTACTTACTTCAGTTTTAATTTAGTTATCTCAATTTAGAGATTGTATGGACCTTGAGCCACAATTATTTTATTTCATTCAGTTGTTTAGGAGTTGAGACTATTTGAGTTGACTATTGTTTGATGTTGAGATATTATTTATTCCAGTTTTAATTATCATTTTAGTTTATCACATGTTGTGGATGCATTTAAATTTACTTTAAGTATTATTATTTATATGTCGATGCTGAGAATGATATAAATTGATTAACATGCCCTATCTTCGACATATTAAAATGACCAACCAAAATGTGAAAAATAAGGGGTGTTACAGTTGGTATCAGAGCATCGCAGGTTCTAGTGTCTTAGTTTCCCTGGGATTCCCGTTACATTTTACATTACGTTATTTTATATGTTATAGACCTACGAGTAGGATTCATTGTATTCTTTTGTGAATAGTTAGCTAATGCGAACCTTGTTTTATTTTTAATGGCAAACGAAAGGCACAGTTAAGCATGATAGACTTCTGATAGGGATACTTATAAGGAGAAGCAACCACAGCTGCAACAGGAACCACTAGTAGCATATGCATCAGACTTAGCTTCTATTATTACTCAAACAGTCACCACAATGATGGCTACCATGTTACAACGCTTCCCGCCACCACCATAGCCACAGTCGCAACTGCAACCATCGCAGCAGGTGGTGGAAACCATTAAGCACATACTTTTATGTGGGAGAGAGTAAGTAGGATTTTTGCTAAAGGCAACCCACCTAAGTTTGATGGGATTATAAATACTCTTATTGCGTATCATTACAAGATGGATATCTAGAGGCACTTGTGGATGGTAGAGTTTTCAGAGGTCCAAAAACAGACGTTGGAAGGCTTCACGCAAGTAGGAAAGGCTTCGCAGTTGTGGAAGTCAATAACCATGGTTAAGGAGATGGACTCTACGATGGCCATGATAGAGTTTTGGGTTAGATTTGATGACAAATACTTCCCACCAACGATAAAGGGTGAAAAGAAGAGGCAGTTTCTCAGTTTGAAGTAGGAGAACCGCGTTGTGGAAGAATACGAACATAAGTCTACCACTATTTCATTATTTACCCAGGAGGAGGTAAACACAGTGGAGTAGAATATGGAGAATTCTATATTCGATTTTACGTGGCGTATAAAATGAGACATTTTGGAGAACCCGACTTTTAACACGTATACACAGGTGGTGAATGTCGCTTGACTCCACTACCGGGACATTTAGAGTTCTAGAAGGGAAAGGGAAAGAAGAGGTCTAATATATTGGAAAAGAAAAACGAATGTGGTAATCAAGGGTCTTAGCAGTCTAAGGGGTCTCATTTAAGAAATGAACACCATAATAATCATAAGGGTTTTGATAACCGTAAGGGCCATAAGGTCCAAGAGAAATAGTCTTAGCAAGTCCAGTGGCAACATGCTAGAGGCAAATAACACCAACAATAGGGTCAAGGCTATTATGGACAACATGGGAAGTAATAGGAGGGATGCCATTCTAATGACACTTTATTTACTTGTGGTGAGGGTGGACACTTAGCTAGGAGGTTACTTAAGGGAAATTAGGGTACACATGAGCAGGAAGGTCAGTGTGGGTCTCAGACACCACACAAGCCTATACGTTAAATCGAGAGAGCCCAAAGATCACCCATTTGGCCCACTAAATTTTGCGTGATCTTTACATGAGTTTGAGCCAAGCTGATCTTGGGCCAAAATTTCAAGCCCTTACTCTATTCGGGATGAGCTATTAATAGGGGCTGAAGTTGAAAATGATTTTATACACACACACACACACACACACACACACACACACACACACACACACACACATATTTATTTATTTTATACAAACGAATGTAATGTGTTATGAATTTAAATAATATATTTAAAGAGATCTAGAAAATAGTTTTGATGTTTTATTCTTTCATACTAAAACTTTTTAAATTTATATTCTTTATTTGAGGGTTGTAGACATATTTATTTTGTTATTTTCTTGTGGTTTATTTAAGTTTTATGATTATTTAGGACATAAATGAAATAATAATTTTTTTAAAATGCTCATTGATATCCAGTTCGGGCCAACCTGAACTCAGGCCCAAAACTCATAATAAAGTATGAGCCGAGCTTGATCCATAAAGATTAATTATATTTCGGGTCGAGCTCGGGCTTGGGTATATATAATTCAGTTCGATCCAAGCCTGAGAAATCACAAGTTCGGCTCACTCAACCCAATTTACAGGTCTAGTACAATAGGGCAACGTCAGCAATTGCCAACCCCACTAACTGTTGCGGTGCCAGCATTACTAGCACTACTGCAACTACAAGTGTTATATGGATTGTAACAAAAACACACCAATTTTTAATTTTAAATTAATTAATCCAATTTTAAATAATGAAACACTTAAATCAAATGCATTGTGTAATTTTACCCAAATTTATATTGCCCTAATGCATCTAGGTGATATAAGCAAGAGTAAAACAAAGTCACCACAACTCGTCGATGTACGTGGAGAACCTGAATGGGAAAAACTTCGAACAGTCGAACCTCAGAAATTCACTATGATTACGAATTACATGAATAAGATAGATGACTTACACAACTGACTTGACTCCCTTCAAGCCATGCCACGTCTTCGTTCCTTTGACCTTCTTCACAGCGACATGTAGAAATCCACCTATAAACTTCTATAACATGTGCTCCTCACACGCCTCGGTATTTATCAATCCAGGTACAATAAACCATCACAACAACACTGATTCCACCTTGTTCAACTGCAACACGCACTAAATACACCGTACAAAATCGTACTAAAAAATATAAAGAGTAAACAAACTTTAGTGCTCACACAAGAGATCTTAAACAAGAATATTAATATGAAAATTTGATCTCAAACTATCAGGTGTAAACTAGGGTTTGGGAGACTCAATATATGTATCTAAATATTATTTTCTCAAATCTTGAAAAATTGATGCCAACCCTAATATTTATAGATAACATAAAAAATGAGGCAACACAAATTTCGAGACAACGCGTTTGAATAGCCATCAAATGAGCTTTGAACGAACACTTTCTATAAAAAAGGAAAATCTCGTTTGATCATAGTTTCAATATCGTTTGAATGAACAAGATTACACTACTCATTTGATCACCATTTAACACTTATTTGAACGATATTGCATTACTCGTTTGAATGACAAAAAAAACTAAAAATGTTTCTGTAAAAATTCTTTTTTCAAAAATATGCCTCAATGGTTTTAAAACTTAAACACCCCAAACTAAATCCGAGGATCAATATAATATGCATTCATACCTCTTGAGATCCCATGAACATTGAAGACGAAACTTGGTACAAAGCATGGCACCATAATGAATTCGCTTTACTTGGCCGCTACGGTCTTTAATTATATATCATAGGCTTAAAGAATAAACAACTGAAGTCCTGACCTATGACTCAAATGGTTTTGTCCAATTGGAATAAAGCCAAATTTTGTACAAATTGAATCAATTGGAAATTTGTTTCTCACAAATCTCCCCCTTTGGCTATTTCGACAAAAAAAACACAAAATAAAAACCTATGGGCCATTAAACTCACTAGAGACTCAATCCAAACCCAGAAAGGGAAAAAGTATAGAATCTTGCAGAAACAAACTTTGAGTAACTCTTCTCTTGTGGAAATTTTATCGCATCGATGCAAACCTGCACACTTAAACACATCTTTCAAATTCAAAGAGAAGGTAACAAATATAAGTCCCCCTAAGATAAATATCCTCTCCCTTTTTGTTTAGTAATAGACAAACATAAAGGATTACAATATAAAAAACTTCCCCCCCTAAATATAACACATATAGGAATAAAGAGAAATAAGTAATATAGTGTTATGGTGTAAAGTGAAACATGAAACGACAAACAAACTCGACATCACAAGCACAGATAATCAAAATGATGTGAAAATGATACCAATGTAAACAAAGAAACAAAAGATACTAATATGATCATTATGACATGCCAATATGATATGACTACGAAGCATATGAAATTTATGGATTAAATGCAAACACAAAGACTCAAAATAAAAACACACCCACCCACCCACCCGCACACACAAATACACACACACATCTATATAATAAGGAGTAGAAGGTTTTCACTATTCAATAAGATGATAAGCTAATTAGAGGCTAGGATTGAATGGTGCAAAATTGATTTGCAGTGTTTTTCCCCTCTTTTTCCATTCCAATTTTTACTTTAATTCAAAATTTAGGGTATTTTTGTAATCTCTCACCCACATGGGTGTCTCTCTCTCTTACCCACTCAATCAGCCTCACCCTGACACGCGAAGAGCCTTCTCATTCTGCTTCTTTTTCTTCAAGGTGCGGTCGGTGTTTCTCCTCTTATTCTTCAAGATGCGATCTCTCTATCTCTCTTTTGGTTAAATCAATTTTGTCTTTGGAAACTTTTGGGGAAACTAAATTTTTTAGGGAAACTAAATTTGGGGGATTCTAACATTTGTATTATTTTTCTTACTGCCCACTGTATGGATTTTGCACGTGTCTTAACGTTCAAATCAGATTTGAAATTAAAGTGATTCTTATGTTGATTATTCTTGATTTACTATCCCACTTCCTTCTTCTCAAACTTCCCCCACTGCTGTTGCATCTCGCTGCTTCACTCAAGATCTGACGGTATGATTTTATCTTTAAATGAGTGTTTCAAAAATGGAGTTATCATATTTTTTTTGAGAAATTTGACTTTTTTTTTCATATTCTTTGATAAGCTGATGGGAAAAATAGAGAACTTTGATGAAGATGAAGATGTAGAGTGGCAGCAGCACACTATGTAGAGTGATGAAGATGTTATGGGTAAAAAAATATTGTTCTTTCATTTCATTTCATTTCCAGATACATACGTAGTTTTTTGCTTGGGTTCACTCACACATTAGCATTTTTTTCAGTACCCATTTAAAATCATGGACGAAAAATGCATCTCCATACTCAGAGGTCGCCGGAACCATCTCAAACCCGATCAAAACTAGGTATCTTTCTCCCCTTTTCAGATTTTTTTAATAGGGGACCAATTTAGTGCTGATCAACTCTGCTTCCCTCATTGATATTTTTCTTTTCTTTATATTTAACAAATTAGGGCTCAAAATATAGTGTTATTTGTTAGAATTTATGAGTTTCATTCTTTTTTTGAAAAAATTATAATTTATTAATCCTTGCTGCTGAAAATATAATTTCAATAGTGGTGTATTATGGAATTCTGTACAAATTTTATATTTGTCTAAAGTTATTTGATTCCTTTTCAACTATTTTATTTGGTTATTTTAATTTTTCTATTTTTTTGCCTCACATGTGTTTTAGAAATTACCTCGGTAGTCTATCACTGTCACACACAGACACCTAAATCTCATCGCTCTCCCATGTCTGATTGTGGAACACGGGTATAATGCCACAGTAAAGTAAGATAAAGTAAGAAATTTTCAATAAAAAGGAGAAAAATTGTATGCTAATGAGCTGTTGGAATTAACAATAATATGTATTATATTGCAATCTGCTTATGGTGTTGCAGAACTAAGTACAAAATACAAAATTTTCAATCAAGTTTGAGAACAAGTCTAACCTATGGTATTGCAGAACCATATTGCACAAGCATGTTATTAACAGTAATGTGTATTCTTCATAGAGGTATAGTGGTAACACATTGAGTTTATGAGGTGTTTGTAATATTCAAAGATAGGAAATCATTGAGTTTTGATTTCTTACTTTTTGGGTCAGCAAAACCTCTTCATTTTCTTCAATTCATTAAAAGTATTTATCTTTTATCAAAACTTCTATCATAAGAAAAAACGATTCATAATATTTTATTTATTTCATTACCTTTTGCAGATTTAGTTGTTCATGATTCTCAATTTGAGAACAGTCAAAATTCTTAAAATCAGCATTGAGGCAAAAAATGGCCTAGGTATTTCACTCATCCACACCTATTATTGATCATGGTTCCGATCAATGAATGTTGATTAATAATCAGGTAATTGAATATTCTTTATAATACTCAATAGTCATATTATATCTAAGTAGATATGATTATGATATTCTAATCACGAGTATGTTGTGTTAGCTTTGGTTTTGTGAAAATTGTAACCAGATTTGAGGGAGATTGTGGATTAAAAGTCCCTAAATTCCCATCCATCCAAGGCTAGAGAAGGATATGTGGATGAGAATAGGGTTTCTCACCGGTTTAGGATACAAGAATATGACAGTATTATAAAACGTGATAGGGCGTCTCACCCTGAATACCTCAAACCATTTGGGGGTAGTTGCGTTTTGCAGCCTCTTACTGCAGAATTTCAATATTTAGTGACGAAAGAGATGTTGGAACTAAGTGGTGAACTTGTGAAGTATGTCAACGGGTAATTAGTTTTAACAGACATTAACTCCATTGTGTTACTAAGAAGTGACGTTTTTTTACCAACCCATGATGGTAACATGGGTCGGGCTTTGTAGGGTCATTAGGCATATGTGGCGCACATGAAATTTATAACCCCCAACAAGTTGGTGATTCTTCCATTGTTTTAAGAAACATCAGTTTATAATGAAGAATTAAAGAGTACTGTATGAGAAAGATGCATACAAAATCTCAGGGGCAACCTGAGCAGAGGTGTAACGAATTGGGGTTTTTAAGTCTTGGTACTAAATTTGTTATTACATTTGCTCAAGGTTTTACATCTGCTAATGTTTCCTCTGCTCAGGTTTCTAAACATTCGTTCCTTATTTATAAGGTTTTGAAATAATTGTAGTTCCAACCTATCCTTGATATTAACTTTGTTTTTACATATGAAGAGACACTCTTTATCGTGTGTAATTGTATCTACTTCAGCCTTTGAAGGAAGAACAATAAGGAAGGAAATAATATGTAGGTCACAAATACAAAAGTTTAGCTGTTGTTTTTCAACCAATCTGTAACTTCAGTACAAGAGGAAACATTAGCGCCATAGCCCCCAAATTTACAATTATTTCAAAAGGTTTAGAAACTATTCTAGATTAGCAAAATAGATTGAACTTCTGCAATAGTTCGGGAACTAGAAGAAAGAGGAGTAGGGGTAGATTTAGGAGTCATTATTGATTTGATAAACTCTTTTATCAATTGGAAAATCAATGAATCCACCATATATGTCACTTTGATGCCTTGAAACATTTTTATGGTAGCTCATTTGTACCCCCTCATCATATCTCCCGCTGATCTGATTACCACTATGTAGATTCACAGTTGTACCTGCCTTGGTTTTGATAATAAACTTATGTCTTCTATGTAACTTGGTAATTTCATGGCTCACATTCCAAGTAAATAATTTCGTGCCTATTGTGCGGTTAAGAAAAAAAAGACTAAAGTATTTAATATTATGGCATTTATAAATGTTTATACTACGTCGAAGTATGTTACATTTTGTTTGCTTAATATGATGGTTTGTTCATTGCAATTCCATATGACTTGGTCCTAAAAATTATGTTGGTTCATTTTATAAAGTTAGATTGAGATACAAGTGTTCATTGCACTATTAATATATTCAGATATTAATGAGATTTTAATATGTTCAGATATTAATGAGATTGTAATATGTTCAGATATAAGTGAGATTGTAATATATTCAGATATACTTCTAGATTTACTCCTATCCCACTTTGTTGAAGAAACAGGTGATGGAGCCAACATATGAGCAGCACCAGGTAGTGCTGCGTTTGGGCTTATATAATCAGAAGCAGCAGGAACTTGTAAGTGAAGTCACTGATGTAACAAGAGCATAACAAGATGTCAATGCCGATTTTAAATCTGTAACATTTATGGGGATAAGTTTCTCTTCCATTTTCAATTTCTCCTAATACTATGGTTTTGGCATATACATTTCCATTTTCCCTTTCTCCCAATTTATGGGGAATGTTAGTTTCTAACACCTTATAATATCCTCTCCACACTCATTCCTCTCTATTTCTCTATCACAATCACACATGAGAGGTGAGAGTTGCTGCAGCAATGGCGTCGAAGCAACATTTTATTTCTAATTGGTAGATATGCTCTGAAGTGGAAGAATATCAGTTGAGTTTGGAAAAAGGTATTCAGAATTTTCATGGCATACTCTTCAATATTTCCATGGCATACGTTTTAATATTTAGGGATTTTTTGTTTTGTTTTTGGCACACTGACTTGGTACTCCACGAATATCCTATGTTCATTTTATCTGAATAAGTATGCAAATAAAGATGATATATTTGTTTCTGTGCGTGTGTTACTGACCATTTGAATTGTTAAATCCTGAAGAACAATAATCAATGTTACATATTTGAGTTTAGTGCCTATATCTGTATAGTTACATTGATGTAGAGAGGATTAATCCCCTTCTTTGGCGATGCAGGTCTGCAACCACAATCATACGCAACTCATTAGGTTTGTTCTTTAAGGTTTTTAGGTCAGTAAATTATTTTATGGAATGCAACCTTTTCAACATTATTAACTCATTAGTGACCCACCCCCTTTTTCTTCAGTTCCATGCTTTATCAGTTCAATTATATCGTACTCCAGAGCATTACAAGTTTGTGAGATGACAAGTTGTTAATCAGGTTGTTATCCAATGATTTGTTGATTCATTAGCTTTAATGATTTTTTATATTGAGTTCATGAAGCAACGAATTTTCTGGATTCTGATATATTTCTATCGTATAATTAAATACGATTAGCTCAAGTCTCACCCAGAGCAGTCAATTCTGAATCCATTTGTACATTTTCAACAGGTTGGTCAATTAAAAGATGATGATGGTACCGACTGTCGAGGAGTTCAAAACCACTGATTAGCGCAATTTAATTCGGTGTCGACGGTAATGTGAGAAACCCACAAATAGAGAGATAAATTTCAAAGTTGGTGTCTGTGTCGGTGTTGGCGAAAATTATCACCTCACCATTGGCCCATTGTTTAGTATTAGTATATCGTCAATTATATGTCAATTTTGTTTCATGGTTCTTAAATGGATGTTTGAGCTTTCTATTTGTCATTAATAGATCAATGTGAAAATTTTATTGATTTGGATTACATTGGATTGTATTTCTGTACTCAGTCTGCTAAGTTATTTTGGGCAGACTATTACTATTGTTGATGTAGTATTTTTTTTTACTTTTTATGTAGGGTGGATTGTGCTATAAACAAAGGAAATTTTGCCCAAAATTTCTAAATTGTTTACATTTATTTTTGTTGTAAAATATACTTTTTAACTTCAGTTATAAACGATTCAATACTTTGGCATTTTTCCTTTGTGCCTTCAGGCACGGGCATTTCGCTAGTGTGTGTGTGTGTGTGTGTATATATACGCACACACACATAACAACAACGTAAAGCATAAAAAGGTATAAACCACCACAAAAGACACAAACACATAAACTTTCCACACTCTATGGTGTGCCTAAACAAAAATGGCATGGAGTGAAGGGTTGCGAACTAGATAACAAAATACATATGTCCCAACCACTCACGATAGTCTAAGGAGTTTAATTTGACCGTAAATAATTTATCAAACTTAGTTTTAGCCTCAAGAAATTATATGGATTGTCAAACACACACCAATTTTTAATTTTTTTCAAAATTAATTAAATCGATTTTAATCTTTACACCAATTTAAACTAACGTGTTATGAAAAATAATTAGCCAAAAGTGACAAATAAAGAACTCATAATGGACAAACATAAACATTGCACACTATCCTAGAAAATATTAATGATTCTCAAATCAATAGGATCAACTATTTAAGATTAACTTGCTCTTAGAGTGCAAACCTATTAATTTTCAATTTAAACACCCTCAAAATTATAGATATGCAATTTTTCTCTCTCATTTTGAAGATATCAATTTTGAAGCATCAACATTGGCATGACAATATTTTCTTTTCTTTTTCCTCTCTTTTCTTTTAATCTCCTGCTAACAGTGGCCTTTCACGCAAAGGAGATTTACTCCATTTATATCCTTTTCTTGTACACTATCATATTTTTTAATCTAAAATACACTCATGGGCAATGGTTCTTACATGCATAAATCCTCCAATAAAATAGATATGTAAAAGAAAATATTGATAAGAGAACACCTCATTTAGCTCATACACTATTAGTAGTTATAGTCCAAAATAGCTCATGAAATTGTGTGCAGAGGTATGCGCAAAGTAAATCTATTAAGTAAATCAAAATCGAACAACACCATGCAAGAATGATGAGAAAATAATCCAAAATATTGTAAACAATAATCTAATGTCCTAGCCATATGGAAAACGAAAGGAATGGTATTCAAACACACCGATATACCACACAAAATGTTTAAAACCAAACTACACAAAAGATTTTTTTTTTTTTTTAGTTTTTAAGTTTTTTTCACAAACGATTCAAAAGACATAATATATTTTGTATTTTTCTCAATAAGACCCAATAAATAAAAAATCAAAATTAAAAAAAATCAAACATCATACAACTAACAATAATATATAACATGAAGTACGAAATCTAGTGTATGAAAAGCACTCCAACGCAGTCACTCATGATATATCTTTTGAGTGGCTGCCTCCAAATATAATTTCCTTTCCCATATAGGTGTAATGTGATGATCTTAGGTTTTGGAAATTGTGGCCATTCGATTCATATTCCTCCGGTGAGGTACAACCCCGAGATCGGGACGGGGGAGAAGGGAAGAAGGTCCCCCTCTCTGTCTCCCTTTTTTCCATGCACGTGCAGGTGATTTAAGGATATGGAAGTCCTCTTTCCGCCACTCGTGTTGGCATTTTCATGGGCTATCTTGAATATAAAATTAGCCATCGTCAAATGGGGATATCACTAAAGGATGGGTTCGCCAATCTATTTTGCTCAAAACAGACAAAAGAATGTAGCTCCTCGAGAGAACGGCATTAAGGTCGTACCAATATATATGAAACCAATTGATTCGAAGGTTCGGGGACTAAATTATGAAATGGGAAGGTGTTAGGCACCCATTCTGCCTTTTCGATCTCTCAATGGCTATGTTGATCTTTCCCTTTTCTCTAAAGCGGGATGTGTGGGTAAATGTGTTTAATATAAATAGCAGTGGAAGGCAATCATCTGAATCATGTCATGGAATGGACAAAGCCGACTCATCCGTAAGAGTGTAAACGAAAATAACATAAAACATATGATTTAAGTGTTCACCAAATCACGAATCGCTATGAAGAGCGAATGTGTATGTCGAACGAGATACAAATATGTAAGAGTTCAAGAATAAAAAAAACTAGATATAATAGAATATAAAAAATGGAAAGGGAGGACTCTAATCCCGAGACACCTACATAGCCTAAGGGGCATTAATGTCCACGTATTTCGAATATATCATATATGTGGGGTTAAACTCATAAAGCCAAATTTAAGACTCCTCTTTGAGTGTTTTTGAGAAAAAAATGGGTTCAAATGTGAAAGTGTGAGAAAATGAGGAAATCTTACTTTTGGAATTTATAAGTAAACCATCCTTTTGCCTTTTTTGGGTTTTATGAAAATAAGTTGTGTGAAATACTAATAATAAAAGGTGGATATTATTTAATGTGAGATAATGAAACAAAAATAAAAGATATCACAAAATGACAATAAAGTGAATAATAACACAAATGTATATAAACTAGAAAATAGATGAGGGTAGACCTCCTAGAAGACTTTTGTCATTGAATTTAAGAGATATGTAGGGTGATTTTAGTAGTGGTATGAGAGTGGTATGATAGGATAAGGTATGTAGATAAATGTAATAGGAAAGTGAAGTGGGAGCATGTTATAAAATAGTCTATTTTGGTAATGAGAGTGCTCTGATTTTGAGAGAATGTTTCTTGAAAGCTGAAAGGGACCTCCTTTAGGAGTGAGGTTATGGGCTCTTTATATAGTGCATTTTTAGGGTTATGGGTGGTGCTGATCGACATGGTCCGTGACTTGCCTATAAGTATAGAGCTTGCCTTTCTAGGCAAGGAAAGTACACCCTGCCGATAGGCAGGGGGTTTGGGGTGCCTATAGGCAGTCCAGAGCGAACTTTTTTGGAAAAATGGGCATAAAATACAAATCGTAAATCTGAATTGAACACAGACGAGATTATTGGAAAAGAAATTAAGATCCCTTCAGTAATTCATTGAGACACTCTCGAGTTCAAAAGTTGACTAAAGTCAAGCGGGGCTCGTAAGTGCCCGATGGTCTCTAGATAATGGGGTTTTCGAAGTAAAATGGGTTGTTCATGCAAACCGTGAGGCCAATTCTTGTACGGAATGGACCGTTGTAAAGGAAATTTAGTTCCCTTTGAGATTTATTTGAGCTTTGATTAGTTTAGAGGGTAATTCAAGGTTGAATGGGGCCCAAAAGTGCTCGGTGGCCTTTCGAAGTAAAACGGATCGTTCGCGCAAACCGTGATGCCAATTCATGCACGACATGGAACATTAGAAAGGGTATTAATATTTCTTTAAGGTTTCACTAGGATTATCTTGGAGAGTTTACTGGAGTCAAAAGATGCCCTAGAGCATTCAATGGCCTTTAGATCAGTACTCGTAGTAAAAGGGATCATTTGTGCTAACTGTGAGGCCGATTTGCGCACCAGATGGATCGTTGGAAAGGGAATTTAGAGACCTTAAAGGTTTCATTGATCTTTGTTCAGGTTAGAGAATTGACTAGAGTGAAACAGGGCCCTGGAGTGCCCGATGGGCTCTAGATCAGTACTCAAAGTATGTCGTAGGCTTTATGGTGAATGGATGAGTGTTAAAAACGCAATGGGGTGGATACTAGGATGGGGTGTCTAAGAAAACCTTGGTGGCACTAGTCTTAGAGTTTTTAGGACCTTTTCTAAAATCATAATAAAAACACCTCTTGTAACCTTTCCTACCATAGTGAGTGCAGGTGTAGATAAAGGAATGTTTTCTATGGGCTGACGTATTCTAACATCCTTGTCTATGGTTGAATCTTTCAAAATTCTAGTTTTAGCTTTAGCAGCGGAAGTAACAGGATCATAGAAGCCAATTCCAACCTTGTTATTTTTTATTTGAACGCTGCCTAACATCCTATCTAACTTCTCTGACTTAGACTCCAAATCAAATATGACACAACCTGGGTCTCTTAATATCTTCTCTAGCTCCACTATTCTAGAATCAAGCAATAGTTTACACTCATCAAATATTAAGGACTTCTTCTCTATATTTTTCATCAATCTACGAAGGTTATCTCTTTGGTCCTGAACAAGTGCCAGCTTCTCCCTAAGAGTCTTTTCACGTAACCTTAAATACTCAATTAATTTACTATTATCACTACCTATGAAGCGTTCTTTCAACATGGCTCCCAACTTTAGGTAGGAATTTTCAATTTTAATGTCTCCATATATAACTCACAGATAGCGAGTTAAAGTCCACTCTTCTCCTTTTCTTCTTCTTCTTCTTCTTCTTCTTCTTCTTCTTCTTCTTCTTCTTCTTCTTCTTCTTCTTCTTCTTCTTCTTCTTCTTCTTCTTCTCATCACCACTAAATTGAGATTCACACGACTTGGCCACGTAATCATCATGTATATGATTATCTTAAACAAAAGACTTTTCATTAAGGCTCACATGAATGGTCGTGAAAGCGGTGCAGTTACGCTCCATGGGAGAATTAGGTTTCTCTTTCGATTCACTATCACTAAGGATAACATTATATGCCTTTGACTTCTTGCCTTCTTTCCTTAGTTTAGTGGGACATTCGATAACTTTCAGAAAAAAAAGCATCTATAATATTCATCCCATTTAAATTTATCATTTTGATTCTTTTTAAAATCACGATCGTTACGAAAATTTTCATCCAGATTAAATTTTTTCTACTCAAATTTCCTTCCATCAAATTTTGAGTTATGTTTGTCAAAATTGAGAATTTTTTGAATTTCTTAGTTAACAAGTCCATGCCATGGGAATCAATGTCGAACTCATCACAAGAAATGTGTGTTTCCTCTTTTCGAACTTTTAAAGCAATGTCCTTATCTTTCTTCTTTATATGGAAAGAAAATATGTCGAGTTCACAGGTTTAAAGGTTACCTACAATCTCCTCGAGTTTCATTGGGTCAAAAATTCCAATTGAGTTCAAAATAGTGACTTTGGGATCAAATCTTTCAGGTAAGTACCTTAAGGCTTTCTTCATAACTTTGATTTTGATATTCTCTCTCCCAAGTTAAAAGACGAGTTTGCAATATCAAAAACTTTAGCATGGAACTCATCGAAGGTTTCACCTTCATCCATCCTAATGGTTTCAAACTTAGTGGCTAGGTTTTGGAGTTTGGAAGCTTTAATAGCTTTAGTTACATCATGAGTGAGTTAGAGTATGACTCCCATGCCTCTTTGGATGTTTCAGACGTCATAGTGCGACAGAAGTCCTACGTTGAAACCGCACAGAATAAAGCATTCAAACCATAAGAATTAAAGTTATATAACTTATATTCCTCCTTAATCCCGCTCTCAACATGTTTAGGGAATCTAAGCTCACCTAAAAGTGTTGTGGGTGAAATCCACCCCCTTACTACCTCTAACCATACCTTCTCATCGAGAGACTTAAGTGCAAATTTTATACGTGCTTCTAGTACACATAATTTGACCCATCAAATAAATGTGGACTAGAATATGACTGATGCTCCATATAGAAACCTCTCAAATTTATGCCAAATAACTAACAGATACCTGCCGTGATACCAATTTAGAAGTGAAGGTATTATATGGATTGTCAAACAAAAACCAATTTTTAATTTTTCAAATTAATTTATCTAATTTTAAACTATGCACTAATTAAACAAAACTTATTGTTTAATGAATTTCACCTAATTTTATCTTAGCATAAAAATATGAATCTAGGTGATATAAGTAAGAGTAAAATAAAGCAACCACAACACGCCGATGAACGAGGAAAATCCGAATGGAAAAAACCTCATATGGCCTAGCCATGTAAATTCACTCTGATAAGGAATCACACAAGGACAACAAAAGATTTACACAACTGACTCGACTCCATTCAAGCCTTGGCGCGTCTTAGTTCCTTCAATATTCTTTATATTGATACGCTTGAATCCACCTACGAACTACCATAATGTGTGTTCCTCACACGTCTCAGTATCCACCGATCTAGTCTCATCAAACTGTCACAAAATATATGGACTCCACCACGTCAAACTACAACATACACAGAATCCACAGTTTGAAATTGTACTAAAAAAAATATGAAGAGTAAACAAACTTTAGTTCTCATATAAGAGATATCAAACAAGAATATTAAGATATAATTTGGTTCTCGAACTATTGGGTGTATACTAGGGGTAGGGAGGCTTAATATTTGTCTTTGAAAATCGTTTTTGCAAAAACCTCTCCTGAAAAACTGATGCCAACATAAGCACAAATATTCCAAAAACTGAACAAATGATACCAATGTAAACAAAGAAACAGAATATACTAATATGATCATTATGACATGCCAATATGATATGACTACGAATCATATGACAAATATGAATTAAATGTAAACACAAAGACTCAAAATAAACACACACATACACACACACATATACACACGCACACACACACACACACACACACACACACACACACACACACATATATATATATATATATATATATATACACACACACACACACACACACACACACATATATATATATATATATATATATATATATACACACATATGTAATAATAACTCACAAGCATAAATAGGTATAAACCACCACAAAAGACACAAACACATAAACTTTCCACACTCGTACGACATCAACATGTCTAAACAAAAGTGGTATGGAGTGAAGGGGCATGAAATATATAACAAAAGAAATATGTCCCAACCACTCAAGATAGTTCAAGGAGTTTGATTTGACCGCAAATAATTTATCAAACTTCGATTTAACCTTAAGGGATTTTATGGATTGTCAAACACACCAATTTTTAATTTCTTCAAAATTAATCAACTCGTTTTAATCTTTTCACCATTTAAACCCCAATGTTATGAAAAACACATAGACAAACGTGATAAATAAAGAACTCATAATGGAAAAACATACACAATGCTAGGGGTGTACAAAAAACCGACTAAATTGACGTACCGAACCGAACGGAACCTTTTTTCCGATATTTTTTCTTAATCAGTTCGGTCTCGGTTTATTTTTTTGGTGGACCGACCTAATCGGTCCGGTCCACGGTTTACAGTTTCAAAAACCCTGTTAGGATCGACCCGAACCGACTCTATATAAAATAATATATTTTACATATACATGTATATATATAACATAAATAAATTAAAAGTATATATTTTAATATTTTACTAGTTTAAATTATAGTTTAATCCAATAGTAGGTTTGTTTTAATTGCAAATTTTGATATTTTTTCGTTTTTAATGTTTGAAAAAATTAGACTCGGGTATATTTTTATTATTATAAATGATGTAATTCATTAATGTGAGGACCGACTGATTATACCAGACCGAAACTATAAAAAAACTGAACCGATTAGGGTCGGTTAACTGACATTATCGGTCCGGTCTCGATCCATTTTTTAGTGGACCGATTAAGTCGGTCCGGTCCAAAAAAAACCTCAAAATCGAACTGGACAGGACTGCAAACACCCCTACACAATGCACACTAGCCTAGAAAATATTGACCATTCTCAAATCAATAGCATCAAATATTTAAGATTAACTATGTCCTAGTATGCAAACCCATTAATTTTTAACTTAAACACCCTCAAAATTATAGATATTCAATTATTTTCTCTCTCATTTTGAAGATACCATTTTTGAAGCATCAGTGTTGGCCTTAGAAATTTTTTCTTTTCTTTTGCCTCCCTTTTCTTTTAGGCTCATGCTAATGGTGGTCTTACATGAAAAGGAGATTTACTCCCTTTATATCCCTTTTCCTCACACTCTCATATTTTTCAATCTAAAATAAACTCATTGGCAATGGTTCTTACATTCATAAATCCTTCAATCAAATAGATATGTATATGAAAATATTGATAAGACAACATCTCACTTAGCTCATGCAAAGTAGATAGCTATAATCTAAAAGAGCTCATGAATGTGTGTGCGGAGGCATATACAAAGTGAATCCATTAAGAAAATCAAAATCGAACAACTCCATACAAGAATAATTAATAAATAATACAAAGTGTTATAAACCATACTCTAATGTTCTAGACACATGGAAAACGAAAGTAATGGGATTCAAACAAACTGATATGCGACACAAAATGTGTAAAATCAAACTACACAAACAAAACAAAAATATATTTTTTAGTTTTTTAATTTTTTCACCAATGACTCAAAAGACAAACAATATCTTTTGTATTTTTCTCAATAATATCCAATAAATGAAAAATTAATATACAAAGTAAAACATCATACAACTAGAAAAAACATATAATGTGAAGCACGTACGCTAGTGTGTGAAAACCCTGCGA
Organism: Sambucus nigra; assembly: GCA_949130495.1. Lineage (NCBI taxonomy): Eukaryota > Viridiplantae > Streptophyta > Magnoliopsida > Dipsacales > Adoxaceae > Sambucus > Sambucus nigra. The sequence continues at coordinate 69,908,774 of OX422211.1, read as the reverse complement.
ACCCAATCACTCACAAGGTATAACATTTGAAGAATTATGTGCAAGCATGTGAGAATCAATGAGCCAGACATTAAGTGCCTCCAAATCTAATTTTTTAACCCACATAGGTTTAATGTGACAATCTTGGGTTTTGGAAAATTTGGTGACACTTGTCTTAGACTTTTTAGGACCTTTTCTAAGATCATGACAAAAACACCTAAAGTGGCCTTTCATCCCATAACGCATGCAACCGTAGACACGAGGAATGTTTCCTATGGACTGACCTTTTCTGACGTCCTTGGCTATGGTTGACTCGGCCAAAATATTGGTTTTATCTTTAGCAATGGAAGTAACGAAATCATCAAAGTCAATTCTAACCTTATCACTTGTTATTTAAATGGTGCCTAACATCCTATCGAACTTCTCCAACCTACACACCAAATCAAATTTGACACAACACGAGTCTCTCAATCTCTCATTTAACTCCACTATTCTACAATCAAGCAAGAGTCCAGACTCATCAAACATTAAGGAATTCTTCATATTTTCCACTAATTTAGGAAGGTTACCTCTCTCCTCCTCCACAAGTTCAAGCTTCTCCCTAAGAGTCTTCTCACGTGACATAAATCATGAATTAATTTAGTATCATCATTACCTACATAATTTTATTTAACCTTAGCTTCTAACTTCATGCTTGTACTTTTTAATTTGAATGTCTCCATATACAACTCATAAAAAATAACTTGAAGCTCAATTTCCTCCTTTTCTCCTTCTTCTTCTTCCTCATCACCACCAGCTGTGGACACACGACTTTACCTTGCAATTGGCATGCATGTGATTATCTTCAATGGAATAATTCTCATCAAGGCTCGCATGACTGGCCATGAAAGTGGTGTGGTTACGCTCCATGGGAGAATCAAGTTCCTCTTCTGATGCATTATCTCTAAGGGTAGAATTATATGCTTTTAGCTTCTTGCCTTCTTTCCTTAGTTTAGCGGGACATTCAGCTGCCCTATATCCATAACCCTCATAACCAAAGCATTTGTCATATTTATCCCTTTTAGACTGGTCATTTTGATTCTTTTTGAAATTATGATCATTATGAAATTTTTTATCTTTATTAAATTTGTTCTTCTTAAATTTCTTTCCATCAACTTCCGAGTACTGTTTGTCAAACTTGAGATTTTTTTTGAATTTCTTAGTTAGCAAGTCCATATCAATGGAATCAATGTCAAACTCATAATAAGAAATGCATGTTTCCTCCTTCTAGACTTTCAAAGCAATGCCCTTATCTTTCTTCTTCGTATAGAGAGCAAATATGTTAAGTTCATAGGTGTGAAGGTGGCCTAGAATCTCTTCAAGTTTGACTGAGTCAAAAATTCTCAATGAGTCCAAATAGTAGCTTAGGGATTAAATCTTTTAGGTAAGGACCTTAAGATTTTCTTCATAACTTTGGTTTCAATATTCTATCTCCCAAGTTAAAGAGTGAGTTTGCAATATAAAAAAGTTTAGCGTAGAACTCATCGAAGGTTTCACCTTCATCCATCGTAATGGTTTCAAACTTAGTGATGATGTTTTGAGTTTGGAAGCTTTCATAGCGTTAATTCCCTCATGAGTGACTTGGAGTATATCCCACACCTCTTTGGATATTTTATGCATCATAATGTGGTAGAACTCCTCGGTTGTAACCACACATAATAAAGCATTCATACCACAATAATTATAGTTACATAACGTATCTTCTTCATCACTCCAGCTCTCAATGGGTTCTGGGAATCCAAGTTCACCTAAAAGTGTTGTGGGTGGGGTCTACCCCCTTATTACCGCTAACCATACCTGCTCGTTGAGGGACTTAAATGCAAATTTCATACACTCTTTCTAGTACACCTAATTTGAACTATCAAACAATGGTGGACTAGAAAATGACTGACCCTCCATATAGAAACCTCCCAGATTTATGCCTAAATAACTTATAGACACCTGCTATAATACTAATTTTAAAGTGCAGGTATTATAAGTTGTCAAACATACACCAATTTTTAATTTTTCAAATAAATTAATCTAATTTTAAACTATGCACCAATTAAACAAAACATATTATTTATATATTTTTTCCGAATTTTATCTCGCCCTAAAAACATGAATCTAGGTGATATACGTGTTATACTATAAATCCATAATCTGACATGTGTGACACCCCGCCTACTAAAATACCGGATGGCCAACCTGTGATTAAAATAAAACGTTGGTCTCATATGGCTCATTCTTAGTAGCACCGTCGAAAACTTTTTATAGTTAATAACCACCTAGTAATTTAATTAGATTGGTGCCAAATTTTATCTTTCATTACTTAACAATAGCTGAAAAATAAATAATAATAAAACCATCAACACAAATAACCACTGTATCCCTCACAGACGAATAACATAAATTAAGATAACCGAATCAACCATCGGTTCCACAATAAAAGACAACGGTAACTGAAACAATAACCTGGATACACGAAGTTCGATAAGTAAACTAAATACAAAATCTGAGGGCGACATGCCCAAATGAGTACTGAAAAGTTCCTGCACTAGGAGTAAATTAACGAAGTGTCTATAACAAAGTCTCGCAACTTCCACATGAGCTGCAGTTGCGAATTCCTAGATAGAATCCTCAAACTGGGCATCCCTGTGGCTGGACACCTAAAATATTTTGGAAAAGATTTTGATACGAGTCAGAGCCCAAGTAAAACATTTTGAACATATTTAGCAAGCAGTTAAATTACAATAATTAAATATGTATGCACACTTTTCATATTTAAGCTAGTGTCGCACTCTTGAGACATAGCTCACCCCTCATCTAATGTTCACACTTAACGCTTGCCTTCTACCTTTCCTAGTTAATCTACCCCACCTAACTAGCCATAACAAGTCTCCTTCCACATACTAACTCATTGTACCCACCTGTATTACCCATACAACATGTGAGCGAATTTTCATATCTTTTATCCCATTATAAATTTCTCAGAATATGCTTATTTCTCCCCATAATATTATTATTTTTAATGTTACTATCTTTCTCTTTTACTAAACCCACATAGTAGAATAAAATCAGACGTATACATATATCACTTTGTTATACATATACTAACACTGCACCCCTAAGCTGAGTTGCGGTGCGAGTATACTAGCCAATAATGTCTTGGTAAATCATTTATGAAATAAATGTAGTAGAATAAGTCACAAGTATATATATTTATCAGACTAATTATATATATACAATACATCACCCCTAGGCTGAGACCTGCAGTGCATGCATACTCTTCTATCAAGTTCCGGTACATCACGCACTGTATAAAGGACTACTGATTCCGAATCACTCTGGAACCGTATTAATACAAATCACACATATTAGAGGCGAACATAGTTCACATACCCATGGGTCGTGCACATACCTAAGCTCCCATAGTCAGCTGACTTATCAACTCACAAATACGTCTTCACAGTCCTATGTTCTTGAGGTACCAAATCTAAATCCCCCCGAAGGCACACAAGACAAGATTGTCCTCTTCCTACAACCTCCCGTGATAGCAAGTATGGTAGGTATGTCGTACACATAATAAATCATACAAATCAGTATAGGTATACACACAACCTATATCATATATTTCATACATAACATATAAATCTCCCGAATATCCTACGTATTATTTAATATCAATTATACGTCTCATCGTATATTTCCGAGTGTCCCTCACTACTCGAAGTGTGCCAATTATCCTTTAAAATATCGCAGTAGGTAATTCACTCATATCCTACTGATCTAAGTCATATGTTCACTCATCCCTCGAGTTCGTTACATTTCAAAGTACACTGATTAATCTAATCCATTTCACATTAATTTATTAAAGTAGTATCACCCAACTAAAATACTCCAACTCACTCATATGGTCTGTGTCTTCATCCTTTAGAATTTGTTACACAAAAATTCACTATTAAGGTTAACACCTCTAGTTAAATTCAATATTCGATAATTATTTTTATATATCTCTATAATAAATTAAAACGGCTAATTTGTGCCTAAATCCCGTAGCACCAGCCTGAGAAATATCAAAGTCAAAATCCCGACCCTTAATTTAATTACTATCACCTCAGTTAATTTTTATCTAAGTGGTATCACTCAACCAAAATGCCCGGACTCCCTTTATTGGTTCGTATTTTAACCTTTTAGAATTCATTCCACCAAATTCGGTTAATAAGTTTAACACCTTTATTGAATTTAATAGTCCTTACTACTCATCCCATAAGACTCTAAGTATTAGGTTCCATTTATTTCTATCAATTAAATTCCACCTTAAGATACTAGCCCGTATGCTAAATTCATCCAAAACTCCCATTCGAATACGTTTGTATATTTTTTACATAAATTATAGAGTGCCGTTCATTATAAATACTCCTAAATCCATACCCCAGATTCTTCCCTATATAATCCAAGGAAAAAAAATAATGTTCCTTTATATTTTTCCAAAGTCCTTCACTCATCTACGGACATCTCCAAATAACCCGAATTTATTTCTTACTAAAGATGTCGGTCTCGCGTACCCTATCGTAGAAAAATCATATCAAATCCAAAACAAATCAGAAAAATACGAGGTTGATGCCCACGCGATCGTGACGAAAAGATCTACAATATCATATTTTACTATAACTAAAGGGGTCGATTAATCGATCGACCAGATGTCAGTCATCTTCCCCGAGTGCTTTTTCCACCATTTTTAAACTCCGAAGCTTTCCAACTTCAATCCAGACCTCGATAACTTTATCTCCCATATTTATTTCATCTATAAACATGTTCAAACACTAATATATGACATTTATCCTCAGTGATTTTTATTAAAATTCTAGGGTTTATAAATTGGGTTTTTCTCAATATCCCTTAAATCACAATTCTCAATTCGATTCAATAATCCGAATTCAACAACAATTTCTAATGGTTGTCGATTCTAACTCATATTCTAGCCTCATATGATATTACTCTCACATCAATTAAACATTAATTTCAACCTTAATGCTAAAATCCCCAAACCCATATTTAACATGTGATACCCTCCCAAAAATGAATTTTTCTATAATAACTCATTCCAAAATGAATATGGTTTATACCCACCATGATATGAATTGCAATATTGTGATTAAGAGATGATGTTTCCCATTTCCTAATAACTGTATTCCGATGATGATATCTTTTCATCATAAATTTCCTTTTTTTCAATTTTGTATGCGTGAATTTGTGTCCATTATATTTACTCTTTATATCATGCATACCGAGAGAAAACAATCACAATCCGAGTGATTCGTTTGTGAGTGCATCCATAAGAATTTGAATCAAAATGAATTTTCGGAAAGTAACGTAATGCTCAATCGGTGGAAATTTGAGGTTTAATTTTTGGCTTTGCACACACACTATGGTTTGAGACATTTGAATATGAATTTATGGTGATTATTTTTCGAAGAGTTTAAATTGTATAATTTTTAAGTATTTTGATATTTATTTGAGTTAATAAAGAATTTTGTGGGTGTATTCACTGCAAACCCTCACGAAACAAAACTCATCCTACTAGGGTAACCTAGGGGTTTAAAGGCTTGTTGCATATGCTCAATGCAATCGCTTGCCTGCGAAAGTGGAATTTTATTTTAATAAAGGAATTCTCAAGAGTGTAACTTTGGTTAGCTTCATTTACATTGCCCGGGACGTGCAAAGTTCTAAGTTAGGGGGATTTTACTAAGCGTAAATTCTTCTGAATTTAGCCCCTTAATTTAGCAATTTTAATATATTGAACAACGTAATTGATTTGCTTTTATCCCATATCATTTATAACGACTTCTTCTAACAAGTACCCTGAGTTTCGTGTATTTCTTATTGATTTTACAGGTATTTAGTGCAAGAAAAGAAATAAAGAAACCGGGAGAAAGGAAGAGAACAAAGGAAGACAAGTCAAAGGTCATTTTCGTAATTTTACAGCCATATTCCGGAGGTGGGTTCAATTAGAAAGTTGAAGATATTCTAATTACAATAACACTGGAAAAAATGGCACCTCAATCCGAGTTACGGTGAAGAAGTTACTGGGCTTTGAAGTTGCGAGATAATGAAGAGAAATTGACCAGAAAGCCAGAAAAAGAGGACCAGTCTGGACAAATAAAAAAAGAACCGATCCGGTACAGGATCGGTTCGAACAAATAAAAAAAGAACCGATCCGGTACAAGACCAATCCGGACAAATAAAAAAACAACCGATCCGGTACAGGACCGGTCCGATGAAAAGAGGACCGGTTTGGCTGTTAAAATTCTGAAATTTAATTTAGAGCTGAAGAGATGCAAATCTTGGAATATCTCGTACAGCTCATCGCTATTAGCTGTCAAATCGTGCTGGTTGGTGTTATAAAAGGCCAAATCCTACATCCTTCCAAGGGGAGTCCTTTTTAGAGTGCCTTTTCACTTCTTTTTCTTTGGTAGACAATTTCATATTCTTAGAAAAACCCTAGTTTGTAAGTTTGAGGAACAAGGAGTATTCTGGAATTAAGTTCATCTCTTTTCCCTAGTGCTGATTACAAGTTTAAATCTTCAATCCAAGTATCAATTTCCATTCTCTTATTTATTCTCTATTTTTTTTTCAATTCAATTCTCAATTGTTTTGCAATTTTCTTTTGAAACAATATTTCTTAGATACATAATTACATGCATAATTATGAATTTGTTTTCTTCTCATAAAACCATGTCTAGCTAATTTTTTTTAAATGAAAGCAAGTTTAACTACTTGTCTAAAATTTTTGTAGAGATGATCCTTTGATGTAGATGGATATTTTGACGAAGAACACATCAATCTCCTTTTGGCTTGACTTGCAAAAGCTCTCCCACTTTATCTCTCTTTTCTCCTCTGCAACTAGGATTTTTCTAAAATAAATTATGGTTCCCATACCCTCTCACATTTTGGTTTTATTATGCCAATCCCGTTTTTAGGCTTGTGGGCTTTATTAAAATGGCCCAAACACTCCCGTGTGGGTCCGATTATGCCTAAAAACAGCTCGAGACCCAATTACTACCCCGGGTACTCTCTTTTGACTTTCTCAACCCTTTCGAACTCAACCGTATACTCAGAATCATCATCTGAGTTACTTAACTAAATTCTCACATTTCAACCTCAATTTGCGAGACATGTATTCTTAAAAGAAATAACCCGAATTAATTTAAATTTTAATTCTCCAAATAAATTGAATCTTCCAATTTAAATAAATCCTCTAAATTAAATAGTTTCTCCAAATCATCAATTAAGTTTAAATTCTAATTCTCCAAATTAAATAAATTATTTATCCTAAAAAATCTGGGGTGTTACAACATGGATCAATGGTATCGTGACACCTATCATCATAAAATGCTCATCGAACATGGTAGCCATAGTATTTCTCTAGTCGGCTCAGTGCTTCGTTTGGTCGACTGAGTGGCCAACCATCGAAAATTAACTCTATCAAACACATGTAAAACACACGTGGGAATTTGTACATTCTCCTTACACACATGTGGTTTAATCCTTTCAATTAACTATGATTAGCTCATCATTAGTTATCACCTAGAATGTAGAAAGCTGTAACTGCCTGTCTTATAAAGGCATTCCACCTTTTCCTTTTCTCTCTCCCTATATAAATGGAACCCTCTATTACATGATAAGGGAATGAAGAAAATGGCCATACATAAAAACTCTAGAGATATTCTTGAGAGCTTGTACTCATTCCTGATAACACTACATTGCACTTAGGGACGTAGGCACCTCATTACGCTGAACCACGTTAATCTGTTATCTCATTATTTATCTGTCATCTCTCCCAATTCCAAGCCATTATTTTATTTATTTGCTATAGTTTATTATTGGTATTTATCAACTAAGACTAAAAAATATTCCAATGCCATTTTTAGATAATAGCAGATTAGCACCATTTGATGGAACGACTAGCCAAACCCTTTGTTGTTTCCTATTCAAGTCCGTTCAAAATTCCTATCAACTATTGGAGATAGGGAACAATCCAAAAAGTATTTGGGCAAATGAAATCATTCCTCCCTCCACCCCTGTGGCGATGGGGATCTATAAGGAATTTTAACGAGTATTGTCAAAGGTTAAAAGGCAATGCAAGGGACGGTGAAGCAACTAACACATACGCTCCAAGACGGTGATGCCATTTAGAAGAGAACCCTCTTGTTGATGTTTAAAATTAGAATATATATTATCTTAGCTATAAATTACCAATTTTGTAACCAAAAATAATTATGTAACAAGAGGGAAGAAAATAAACAAGGCAATAAAGATTTTTAACGTGGTTCAGCTAAGGAAAAGCCTACATCCACGGTTATAGTATTACTATTGAGGGTAGTTACTAATATGAATAATATGGTCCCGTGCTGCGAAAGAGACTAAAAAAAGGCTGCTGCAATTGAACAAGGTGGTCGTGACCTTATGTCTATATGGCTCCCTCCTTTATCATCCACTGGCCGATGCCTTGTCCCAGACAGGTCGCGACACTTGATGGGTTAGTCTACCCAGTAGGCCACAACACCTTTAGATCAGTTGTCGCCTGGTACCAAATAGGTCGCAACCCCTATACATAGCTGCCCCATCAAAGTGATTACTCTTCAGACTTGTTCACATGTCACGTGCTCCGGGCATGTGACACATCTTACATACCTCCTATAAATAGAGGTCCACATCTCAATAAAGGGGGTTTCGAGTTGGAGATCCAGATTCGAGATAGTCACTCTTGGCGAAGCCCTTCCAAACTCTCTACACAACCCCAATACATCTTGGGGCTACTCCCCCACCTCGTAGTCATCTCCTCAGCTTGCTCGAAATTGCTACAATGATGTATTATCCTCTCTTAACTCTATTATACACCTTTCAGGTCTATGTAAACTTATACTACAACGTGTATATAATGAGAGAGGGGAAACAAAGTGGACGTAGACTCATTTTAATAGCCGAACCACTATATATCCTGTGTTTTATCTCTCTTTACTCGCTTTATATTTATTCTATACTTGACTTGTCGATACGAGAACGGTGTGTGTCCGATTTCTCGTATTAATAATTTGAGCGCTGCATCCCTTCTTAGGGAGGATGCAACATAGCTTCATTACATCGTCGGGGAGAAGACATGGTCAAATTATCCTCCGACTTAACTCTAGTGAAGTACCTTGGATAGGTAATAATAGTAACCTTATATGTTCTGCATTCCGCGGACACAACATTATAACTTGTCAAATCACTAAACGGTACACCCCTGTTACTATACTTGGTTAATTTACTCTACATTCTTGATTTCTCACCACTGTTTAGTTCATCTCAGAGTATATCTCTAAAGAATAACAAAGCAGAAATGAAGGAGACTTTAGCCAAAGTGAAGAAATAAAGGATGAGGTTGCTTAGCTGTACAACCACCTCAACCATATGTATGCCATCCATGCTTCACTCCAGACTCAGGTTAACTTTTTGACCCAAAGGGTTCTTATGCTAAAAGTTACAACACCCAATGTTGCCGTTCCCACCATCGCTATCGTAGCCGCAGAAGCCACTACCTCAAAAGCGGCAGACAAGAACCAAAAGAGGAAGATGGAGAAGGTAGAAAAAGGATTTAAGGCCTACACCCCATTGACCTGTAAAATTAAAGATATTTTTGAGTCCATTAAAGAAGACAAATTTCTCAAGTGGCCTGAGAAGATGAAGGCCCCTTCCCAAAAAAGAAATCGGGCCTAGCGGTGTGATTTTCAGCTAGACCATTGCCACAACACTGACAAATGCTTCTCACTAAAAGATGCAATCGAAAGGATTATAAGGCAGTGAATGCTGTAGTAATTTCTGAAGACAACATAAGGGATGCAACAACTCTCAGAACCACTATGCCTAACTGACTGACAGGACACATGCCTTATATCTGCCTTAGTTTATACTCTATTTATGTTCTGTTGAAAAGCTTTATTTAAATATTTCCTTTAAGACCTTGTATTTTTCTAACAAGGTCATGAATATATGAAATAGGGCTTATTTTTCCATGCTCATTTATTTTATTTTCATTATCTGTTACCTTATAAAAGGCTTTCATCTTAAAGATATTTTGAATGAGGACAACATATTATCTCTGGAATAACTATCTTAATGGGCTCACAACGCCCCTCATGGAACCTATGCATATGAAGGCATATGATATTTAAAATCGCAAAGGTGGCTCAGGATGATTCGACGAGCCATGGGGGCTTACAATACCCATACCCAGTATTGGGATGTTTCATTTAGCCATGGGGCATTACAATGCCCGTTCTCAGCTGACGACATACGTCATTTATCCACGGGGGATTACAATGCCCGTTCTCAGCTGTCGGCATGCATCATTTAGCCACAGGGGCTTATGATGCCCGTTCTCAACTGTCGGCATGCGTCATTTAGCCACAGGGGCTTACAATGCCCGTTATATGCTTTCGGATGCTCCTATTCAGCCACGGGGGCTACTAATGCCCGTTATTTTCTTTCAGAATGCTTAAATAAGGTAGGGATGTCTTGATACATATCCAATTATAGGTTGGGGAAGATTCATAATACCTAGCCTGGGGAGGCCTGATAATAACCCAATTAAAGTGACTAAAAGAAGTTGTGGAAGAAGTTCCATACAATTAAAGCGACTAAAAGAAGATCTAGAAGAAGTTTGATAAAATTAAAGATAATGGCACCATCAACTATATTAAATCTACAAGGGATAAAAAGCCGCAACTCAACATATAGCCAATATCAACTCAGATCCTGCGACTGACATTCAACCCAACCACAACCACAAAAATTTCCAAGACTTGGAAGATTCATAAGTGGAGAAAAGTATGGTAAAATAACATAAGAGTTCATCCGCATCCCCAAAGTCATTTTCATTCGGCACCACAGCTTAGGGGCCCATAAGTATGAAGTGAAAAGTCACGATAAAAAGCAAAGGCAAGAACAAATGGCTACAAGCCTCTTCAAGAATCCTATTAATGAGAGGTTATAGCAGCCTCATGCTCCATACATTAATTATTGAAGAGGAATAATTAAAAGTTTCTTTTTTGAAAATAAATAGTCAAGATCATTCAAGAAGTCAAATCAACGTAAAGCATTCAAACATTTAGGTATTCAAGAGGCAGAGACAAAAGAAGCATGTAGAAAAAAATCAAATATATTATGGCTACATCTTGCAAAAAAAAACGGGGTAGCCCTATTTGAGAATTCAAGTTCAAAATTAGAACAATGGACGCAACCATATTTAAAGTTAGTTAAAGAAATAGTTCATTACAACCCAAAAATGATTTGAGAGATTAAAAAATATGATGCCCATAACAGGCCGCAACCCAAAAATATGATGCCCACAACCTTGGCTTCAGAAGCTTGAAGAGATGATGCAACTATGGTAAAGTTTTGTTCGGTCGTATCCTTTGCCTTAATGGCAACCTTCAAGTCCATCTGTATAGCTTTGAGTGCTGCGATAGAAGATTGTTTGCATGCCTCAAAGTATGTAGTCTTGGAATTATCCAAATCAACCACATGAACTCTCTCTGCTGCCTCTTTTAGTTTGTATAGGCCTTCATATTTGGCCCTCTAGGACATGACTACAACTGCAACCTGAAATTTGGAATGTGTTAGAAAAAACATTCAAATAACTTTCAATAAAAAGTGAATATAAGGATGTTTACCCTCCGCAAACTATAAAGCGCATATTCCTCCAAGTTCTCATGGTCTTCATCAATTAGGCAGTTGAGATCAATCATGATCGGGTCCTTTCTCATTCTATGGACTACCCTGGAAGTGGTGTCCCATGATGAGTGAGGATTTGGCTCCCTTAAGCGAGGCTGTGGACGTCCATTGGGGCCTATAGTTTCCCTACTTTGGGGTGGGGGAAAGTTATCATTTACTGCCACTATATTCCACGATCGTGTTGGAGGAGAACCAGAGAGAGATACATATTGAGGTTTGTGACCACCGAGGAGGTCCCTAGATGACATCAAACCTGTTGCGGTAAGTTGAGGAGCTATGTCATCGTCAACCTATGTCTCCATTGCCCCAGCACCATTAACCTGTGATCCCCCTACAACATCATGACCTCCAACTTGCGTTTCCTCTTCCACAACACCATCCATTGCTGCGGCATGTCGCTCGGATATGGGCTCAGTTGTAGGGGTTGTCTTCTTAGGTCCCCCCTTTCTCTTTTTCCCCTTATTGGGGGCTTGGTTGAGCGTTATCGCGTCCTCATCCATTTCAGCCAATTTGGCCTCTAATAGCTCACGGTCAATTTCCTCACTTGGAAATAAAGGCAATTGAAGGTTAAAACAAAATCATCAGTAATATACTAACTACGGATAATTGAAGTTATAGGAAAAAGATCACTACCTGCTGCAGTCATTTTCTTTAGCAATTGTTAGTTGGGGAAGTACCCTTGATTATAGATATTGTTAAAAGTAGACAATACATTGAACTTCTTAGAATTGTTTCTAAAGCCCGCGGCATCCTCAACTCACTTGAACGCTTTACTGTTTAGAGGAAGATTATTAAGAGTTGTACACAAAAATAAATGTTAGTACAAGCTACAGCAAAAGAGTTGTGAAAATATATGTATGAAGGTCTGCGGTAAAGATAATAAGACCTATCTTGGAAGGATGCCCCCATGTCCACGGCAACCTAAAGGTCTTCCCCCTCTCACTCTCTTCAAGGTGCATTTCCCAGCCGTCCCCAGAAATGAAGAAAAAATTTCCTTTCCAATTTTTAACACTGGAAGGCCTTTTAGTGTACAAGTACTCCTTATTGTTTCATAGCGTGAAATAGTAGTACCAAGGAAGATCCACAGAGTTCTCCTTGGGCATATAAAAGTGGAAGAACTCTGCGGAAGTAATGTCCCTCTTGAACTTCTTCTTCCAAAGTATCATGGACCTAAGAATTGCCCTCCAAGCATTCGGGTCTAATTGAGCTGGAGCCAAATTCATTTGACCAAAAATTCTCCTAATTGGGCTTAGAATCGGAAGCGCAACCCTTGGAGGAGGGCGTGTAGTGGAAAAAAAATTCCCCTATCTGGTACCGCAGAACATGACCTCTGTTCTGCAGTGGGGAGTGTGCAGACGAGGGATGGTGGGAATTCAAGTTCCGCAGCCACTTGGGAAATCCACTATTTATTCATTTTGCACCTATACTCCAGGGCCACAGGATATTTGTCCTTGGCCCGACTAGAAGACTCCCCAGGTATATTTCTAACTTTAATTGGGGCAGTAGAAGTCCGAACAGCTGCTATAGCAATTCCTTCAGCCCGAGGATTCGTACGGGAATTTGTATCTTCTTCCATAGCTTCTGCAGCCTCCGTCTTGTCCCTATCATCTAAGGATTAGGACTACGCAATTTAGGAAATCTTTGAGTGGGAAGGGACCAATAACCTGCAAAGAATTTATCAGAGGAATCTCAGGAGTGGAAGTAACGAATTTCCTTCTCCAGAAGTCATTCAGAAACTTTGAAAGATCCCAACTCATAGAGTTATGGCGAAACCTGAAAGCAGAAGGGCTCCATAGTTAGATGCCGCAACCACTATGGCCAAAAGATCCTCTTAGAGGTCGCGTCATTTACTAGTAAAATAATAAAGGAGTCCAGAAAAATTCTAAAATAATTAAAGCAAAGGAAAAAAAAGGGTTGCAGCCAATGTGGAAGATGTAGCCATAAGAAAGGGGTCCTAACAGATTTAGATGCCACAACCAATCAGTCTAAAAGGATAGACTATGGCCAAAGGCTGTTTTGATGGGTTCAGTAAAAGCTGCAAGTTTTATCGTAGAGGCTTATCTTAAGGTAATTCTTGACAAAGGTTAAAATATGGCAGTAATAGATATTACAGTATGAAAACCCTAAGCTTACCATGACCAAAAGATAAACAGATCAGATGTTCAAACTCTCAGATTGAGAGGATTCAAAACTAAACCCTAAAGTTCTTTGCCAAGAGCATCATGGATGGATGTTGTGTTCTAATCCTAATTCTATTCAAATACCTACATTATCCAGAAAATCGTAGCTTCTACACAAATCTAAGAAATTTAAATTCCACAACAGTTTATTCAAGTATAACGGGAATCAGTTTCATCTAAACATCACAATAGTTGATTCAATTATAGAGGGGTTCAGTGCAATTAATTCTTTTATTATGGGTTTAAGCGTGAGATTTAAAAGAATTTAGCCAAATAGGAATGCCAGAAAACATAAAAGAGAAATTAGTAGTTGATTCGAAAGTTACCTGTCAATTAACGATGATTGCTCAGCCTCAGACCACCACAAACTGGAGTTAAAAACCTTATCGGGAAACTCAAAGAGGAAGGATAAAGATTTTCTCATGATTCGCTCTCAAGGATTTGGAAAAAGTGATGAAGGCCACGGTGAGACCATTTATATAAGAGGGCGCGAGAAGGTGAAACATCGCTTGGCAAGCGACTGCACTGTAAAGATTACACACCGCGGGAGCCACGACATCACATTAAGCCGCAACACCAAATTACCCCTTGGCATTACAGCTTGGGGGCTTATTGATATGACCAATATGGTCCCCTGTCATGAAAGAGACTGGTAAAAGGATGCTGCCAATGAACAAGGTGGCCGCGACCTTATTCCTATATGGCTCCCTCCTTTATCAGCCACTGGTCGTTGCCGTGTCCGAGACAGGTCACAAAACTTATCAGGTTGGTCTACCCAGTAGGCCATAACACCTTCAGATCAGCTATTGCCGAGGACCAAACAGGTCGCAACCCATATGCATAGCTGCCGCTTGGGACCAAATAGGCCGTAACCCTTATACATAATTACCACCTGATACCAACAGACTGTAGCCCCTATACATAGCTTCCCCATCAAAGGGATTACTCTTCAGACTTGTTCACATGTCACGTGCTCCGGGCACGTGAAATAGCTTACATACATCCTATAAATAGAGCTCCATACCTCAAGAAAAGGTGTTTTGAGTTCGAGATCCAGATTCGAGACAGTCACTCTTGGCAAAGCCTTGCCAAACTCTCCACACAACCCCAATAGAGCTTAGGGGCTACTCCTCTACCTCGTAGTCATCTCCGCGTCTTATCCGTAATCGCTACAATCATGTATGCTCCTCTCTTAACTCTATTCTATGCCTTTCATAGCTACGTAAACTTATACTACAACGTGTATATAATGAGGGTGGGGTAACAAAGTGGATGTAGGATCATTTTAATAGTAGAACCACTCTATATCCTATACTTTGTCTCTCTTTACTCGCCTTATAATTATTATATACTTGAGTTATCAGTACGAGAACATCGTGTGTCCGATTTCTCGTATCAACGGTTACATAAAACTTTGTGCAATCTTGCTTGTGTATAATTGACTTGTCCCTTGAGCTAAGGAAAATGCTATATTGTTTGGAAACTAAGGGATGTAATGTATTTATATATTCAAGCATTTACGATCATATACAATAATAAAACTATTGATCTTATAGGGCATGTGTGGAATGACTGTTGATAATTCCCATGTGAGTGACATTTCCTCTTCCTGATGGTTCATCTTCTTAAGCTGGTCAGCTGGTATGCTAACCAAGTATATCTGGAGCCAATCATGTATAAATGAAATGCTGATATGTATACTTGTAAGGACATCTGTCCCTATCTCATTGGTTTACGTGGCATAAATAATTTGTCCCATAATAATGTCCATTATTAACCTAGATGCCTCGTTTAAGAAGCCTAGGGTCTCCACATCCCCAATAGTTTTGCCCCCTTCTGAGGAGAATGCTTTAGGTAGTTCTGAATCCTATGAAGTAGCAGACACTGACACTAGGAATTATAGTTGGGATATAACTGAATACGAATTGGAGGAGCTAAGGGATATGCTGACATGTCTATTAGTATTTCCCTAAGATTTCTCAACTGCGATGAGCGAGTTTATGATCGACCTAATGTCAATGCAATATGTTGTTTGATTTGGGACCTTTAGGTTGGAGTTAATTTTCCCCTCCATACTATTATCAGGTCCATCCTGAGTGGTAATGGAGTAGCTCTAACTCAACTACCTTCTAACTCTTATCGATCTATTTTAGGGTCCATAGTTTTCTAGCGAACCCACACTATATTTGACCTAATAAGGGAAATTTTTAGATTTTTTTATGGATTAAAAGATAATGACAAGGCCAATGGATACTATTACTTTGCTCCTTAGAATTGCAATCTGAATTTTATGCAAGTCACCCAGACGAGCAACCAATAGTGGAAAAACTAGTTCGTCAAGAGTTCAATCATTGGTTTAGTTTATCATTTCCTTTCAACTTTCAAGGTAAATCTATAAAAGTACGGAGCTCCCCCCCCCCCCCCCCCCCCAAATTTCTTTTTATCACCAACCTTTGCACTTCAATAATTTCTTACCTTCAAGATTTTCTTTGTTATTCTTTAGTAAGCCCTATAAGATTTCCTTCCTCTTAATCCCCTTCTTTTTCTTTATGTCGTTTCGACAATAGTGTACATTGTTGATTAGGGTTCTTCAGAAAAGTTTAGGAAAAAACAAAAAAATATCCCACTAGGTATGTTTAGATCTAGTAGGAGGCTCTGTAGATGTATTGTCATTAGATAAGGGTCACTCGATCCCCACTCTATTAATTGTAAAGTGTGGAATAACTTTCCCTCCAATCCATTTATTCCTTAAATTCTGTCCGTATTTTGATGTGGTCCCTGTGAGAGTAACGCTCAATACTTGGAGGGTATTTAATGGAGTCCATAGTTTAAATGAAATTCATGGGACCCATATTGGGATTTTTGAACTGATGTATTGCTATAAGTGGGTAACAAAAAGAGACAATACATACTACCTGAAGACTAGGCAGGATAATAGAGCTTTAATAGTTAATTTGCCTGATTCCAACAAGGTTATTAGGATTATAGAGTCATGGTTAAGAATTGGTAGCATCTCCCCTTCCTGAAGGGGTGAAATACAATGGTCCTAAATACCCCCAGGAAGGGCGTGGCTTAGGTCAGCTAACGCTTTGAATTTTATTTTTCTTCAATGCCTGCTAATTGTTTGATATTATGCCGACTAACAATTCTTGTTTTATTTTTGTAGTTAAAATTAAGAAGTAGTGTCCCAAATATTCTGAAGTGAACTTTGATGAATTAAAGTTCTTGTGATAAATACATCAGAGAATAGAGAAGATCACCCTAGATCTACTTCTGTATTCCTGGAATATAAGAGCTCCATCACATCCTTTATTGCCCGACCAACCGATATTATAACCCAAGCTCCAATCAAATTAGAGGAGGATCTCGTATTAACCTCTTTAGTGGCTGTGAATTTTGGAGCAGATAAGGAACTATCATTAGGGGTACATAATCCTCCTTTAAGTCTTTTGACATCAATGCTATCTAAATTCCACCCACTACAGAAATAGGAAAGAGGAGAATTCTTAACCTGATGGCTGGTCTACCTTCTCCACCACCCAAGAAGACTAATTCTGCTGAAAAAGGGCCCCTGGTACTTGATGTTGAAGGGGACAAAACAATAAAGTCTCAATTTAAAATATTCAAGAGGGGACCAGATGTTCAGCAAGAGTTGGTCTTGCATATCCCAGCCGACTAAATTGCTGTTGAACCTGCCTTAGTGGCATTGAACCCTAGATTAGCTAAGGAATTAATTTGTATCTTTCGACTGATAGGTCGACAGCAACACCACTAACAATGGATAGGTTGATAGAGAGGGCGAATCAAAATATTACATTGGTAATTTTCGAAGAAGATAATTTCAAAAGAAGGCAAGTCAGAAAGCTGTGAAAAATGAGGAGAACTCGCCCCTTTTTATAGGAGGCTAAGGGGCATGCCGATCGGGATCTCCTTACCACACACCGATCGGCACTGTTCCTCCACCTGCTCGAGGTACCCCAAAATATCGTGCCACTACCATTTGACACTCTTCCAACCATGCCAATCGGAACCCTCTTTAAAATTTCGTACGATAATTCCTAGAAAATGCTAGAAAATCCCCAAAAATCTCCAGAAAATTCCCAAATTACTAAATGGATTTCAAAACCTTTTTCACCAAGAAAACATTTTTAACACACTCATTTCCATGACAGAGCTCTTATCTCCCCAGCGAAATTCCTAAAAATGTCTCCAAAGGACACCATAAAAACTAAAAAATTCCCTAGCTAAGAAAAATCCAACCCTCAGATCATTCCCTCTTCCTCAATGATATTCAAAATTAATTTCTCCCCCAAATCCCCATTGGTACTACAGGAGACATACCCCCAGTGGAGTCTCCAAATTTCCCCAAGAAAACTTGAGCCAGCAGAATTGGCTTCGACCCCCTGAATTGGTCGTTTCCACTGAATCCCGCAGAATTGGCTTCGACCCGCAGAATTGGTCGCTTCTACTTAAGCCCTCATAATTGTCTTTGACCCACAGAATTGGTCATCACTATCTTAAGCCAACAGAATCAAAAAACCCACATCGCAACCCAAGCTCCAAATCGAGACTTCCATGTCGCAGTATCAAAAATCCATTTCCACGCAATATGTACTGCAAACACCACACCCAAAAATCAAGACCCACTTTCATGTCCAAAAATCTCCATTAATGGCCAAACACCAAAGACCAAAGCTCCAAAACTCAAATACTTATCTTCTTCAATTTCTATTTTCATGACTAGTATTTGATACCTACCTTTTTGTTGGACTATTTTGTAATTCTTGGTCGATTATGACCAATTGCTGATAAGGGATGACCAATTGAGGTCATCATCAACTGATGTGGAGGAAGCCTTTGAAGTCCTAAAAAAATCTCTGAGGGACTCCGAGGCAACCTAAGAGAGATAAAAAATAATGGCAAGAGAAGATCAAAATATTTGAGGATAAAGTGACAACAGTCAAGGGTAAGGTGAAGACTGCTGAGAAGATGGAAGCTAATTTGACTATTGAAGCCGTTGCTGAGAAGAAAAATATGTTAGAACTGAAGGCTCAATATAAAAAAGCAAAGACGATGATTTTAATAGGGGATGTGTTAAAGCCTTTACAATAGATATCGTTCAAATAGAGTATATGAAGGTGTCCTACAAGGATGAATGCACTTCTGCTTTAAAGGAGATCGACACCACTGCCGACTCTAATTTATTTCAGAGACATGATCCTGTTACCCCACTAACTTGGAAGAGGAGGATGATAATGAGGAGGGAACATGAGAATCCTCCTTGGTACCAATGATTGAGACTGAATCCATCCTCCCAAAAGCAGCAACAAAGGACACAGAGAAGGTGTAAATATTTTTAAGTCTGATGGACTACTCTATCTTGTATTTATTTTTCTTTGATGTTTACTTTTCTTCTTTTTGTTTTTGATTGTAATGGAACAACCCAGAGTAATACATTTCCTTGAAATAAATGAAAAGTCTTCTTTGGTCAACTTGCTAGCTATTGCTTTTAATTTTTCTTGCTCATTCTACTTGGTCGGATTTATTCTTCTAATATTATTATTTTCTAGTTTAATGCTAGGAGAAATGCCATTAGCTCTATTGAGACTGATTTATTAAGATGTAGAAATATCTTGTTTGGTGTTGGACATGTATGTCTGACTAAGGCTGAGATGGAAGGGTTGCTTAGTATGGATGCTTTATACTAGGTCAAGGAAGCCTGTGTTCATCTACACTATCTTTTTAATAGAGCTATGGTGAATAATAAGACCTACTATGAAATGATCGAGAAACTTCAAAACAACCATAATCTCTCTCGATCTTTTCTGCATTCTGATTATGAGGCCAAGTTTGAGGCCTTATGTTCTGGTTAGGGCTTTGGAAAAAATCTTCAAGAGATCATATCGACTTTCAGGAAGAAGGAGTTCCTATTAAAAAGCGATGTGGAAAGTTCTCGGGACATTGCTAATCTTCTTGAAAAAGAAAACAACAATCTAAGGAATGACTTAAACAGTTTGAAGAAATCTACTGACATTGTGCCGAGAGAAGGTACTTCTTTCTTGGAGATAAAAAATGCCAGACTGATGGAAGAATTGGAAAACTTGAAGAAGAAGAAGAATTTGGCCAATCTTCTAGGCAGGTGATCGTTTTTCGACCTATTACAGATGAAGAAATAACTCAAAAAACTTTGGCCACCAGGCAACTCTATTGAAGGATAAAAAATAAAGTTATCAAAAAACTCTAAGAACAATTGAATCGATTAACTTTTGACTTTCATAAATAACCTAAAGTTGTCTGGATAGATGACTATGATAAGGCCATAACTCATATAGAGGATCAATTGGATTAGTCTCACCGAGAAGGTTATAAGTGGGGGTAGCTAGAGGTGCTAACACTGTTAAAGGTGGATGAAAAGAGTGAACCATTACATTGGCATGATCCGAGCATGTTGGACTATCCTGAGACTCAGTTCAGTATTGATGTCAAGTGGATCTCGACTGATGAAATTCCCCAAAACTTAGTGACAAAAGTACTTGGGAGATTATTATCTTCATGGTGAAGATTCCTACATTCGTCCTCTTCATTTGTTGGACCGATCGAGCACTAATGGTCATAATAGGTTGAGGGACTTTAGGACTAGTATTCTTCCTAGTAATCTTGATGTTCCTCCAACTGAGATGGACAAAGATGATGGGAAACATCCGATGGAATAATTTTGTTTATCTTGTTATCACCTATTTTTTTTCTAATATCATCTCTATGTTTGTTGAAATGAACAAACTAGTTTAGTTTGATATGATCATTCAAAAGAAAAGAATTGAATATAAAAATATGATCATTATCTTATATTTGATGGAGTTTGGTTGGAATTTTTGCACGTCCTGACAAAGTCTTGAAAAGGCATTAAATAATTTTAAACGTTATTGGTATGAAAATCATTTTGGACTTTGATTTGTTGATTAGATTGAGTTGATATCATTTGAATTCAATAATTTTACACCTAAGGATGATTGTGAAGTTCATTTGTTAGGAGTATCCATATTCATTGTGCACATTTGTTATGTATATTTAAGTTGATTTACATATTGAATATGTTCACACTCATTCATTCCATTTCCACAATTTGGTTATCGTAGTGTAAATTCATGGTGTGTGTTGTGTTTGCAAATTTTCTTTGATTAAAAAATTTCAAAAATCAAAAAGAGCTTGTGGATATTTTTGAGTTTGTCCTTGCATGATCGTAGTTGATTTATTCGCGATGATTTACTTGATTTTGACACTCCATGCTTATTTTTGTATTTATTCTTTTCCTTGTCTGTTTCGAACAAATAAAAAGGGGGAACGAATTATGAATTATGGGCCGTTTCTTATTTGCTTCAAATGAACCCATACTGTTTTGTTTTTTTAAAGATCGTTCAAAGTTGCTTCTAACGAAAGTCAATGTCATTCAAATGACTTAGAGATGTTTTTCGAATGACATGTGCCGCCTCAAATTATTTTCTCAGCTATAAATACCTGTTGTGAAGACCTTTTTCATTAAGACTTTTGATGCAAGAAAACTACAATTCCGCAAAACTTTTAGTCTTCACTTTTAGGTCTTTTTTTGTGTTTGATTCACACCAAATCATTCCAATTGTTTTGCGAATATTTTGTGGAACCCAAATCACTTTTATTGAAGTTTGTTCTTGTAGAGTGACATCTTTACTCCTAGATTAGTAGCTATTGAGGGAGTTTGTTGCTGACGATTGCGATCAATTGTAAAGACTCGAGGGTGTTCCTTTATGGAGACATGGCTACGGTTCTTACGGGAGTCCATTGGTAGTTTTGAGGTTGTGGCCTCTATGAGTTTCTTGTGATAGATTCATTGAAGATTTCTGTAAGTGTGTTGTACACTGCAATTTGCAAACATTTATAGAAATAAAGGTTTTGAGCTTTCAGGGTATTTTTTCGAAAATTAGCATGTCTAGAAATTTGTGATTATTTTTTCTGGCATGATTAATTTATTCACCTAGATGCATGTTTTAGGGTTTAATCATTTTGGATAAAAATTGACATCTAGTTAAATAAGTTTAAAGTTTGGAAATTTGCAATTTTAACTGATAAACGATATGGAAGGGCATGGCATAGGTCGGCTAGCACTCTGAATTTTATGTTTCTTCAATGCCTGCTAACGTTTTGATAATATGTCGAGTAATAATTCTTATTTTATTTTTACAGAGGAAAGAAAGAAGAAGTGTCCCAAAGATTATGAAGTGAACTATGACGAATTGAAATTCCTGTGGTCAATCCATCATAGAATAGGGAAAAAGAACCCTAGATCTAATTCTTTTCTACTGGAATATAACCCTAGATCTACTTCTTTACTACTGGAATATAAGAGCTCCACCACATCCTTTATTTCCCTACCAACTGAGATTATAACCAAAGATAAAAAAATTCAGATTGTGACTATTTTTTTAGTAATCATAACTCATATGCTTGTCTTCTTTAATTTTTGTTTTTATTACTAGTATTTGATACCTACCTTGTGGTTGGACTATTTTGTAGTTCTTGGTCGATTATGACCAATTACTGATAAGGGATGGCCAGTTGAGGTAATCATCAACTAATATGGGGAAAGCCTTTGAAAGCTTAAAGAAATCTTTGAGGGACTCTGAGGCAGCCTACGAGAGAGACAAAATATAATGGTAGTAGAATCTCAAGCAATCCAAGGATAGAGTGACAGCATCCGGGGAGAAGGTGAAGACTATCGAGGAGATGAAAACTAATTTAGTTGTTAAAGTGGCTACTGAGAAGAAGAAGATGTTAAAATCGAAGGCTCGATATAAGAAGAGCAAGGAGGATTCTTTTAATAGGGAATAGTACAAAGCCTTTACAGCAACTGCAGTTCAAATAGATTACATGAAAAAGGTGTCCTATAAGTATGGATGGACTTCTACTTTAAAGGAGGTCGGCACAACTAATAACTCTGATTTATTTCAGAGATATGATCCTGGTACCCTTTAACTTGGAAGAGGAGGGAACAGGAGAATCCTCCTTGGTGCCTATGATTGAGAATTCTCCCACAAGTAGCAACAAAGGATATCGAGAAGGTGTAAATATTTTTAAGTCTGATAGACCACTCTATCTCTTTTTCTTTGATGTCTACTTTTTATTTTTTATTTATTTTTGATTGTAATGGAACAACCTAGTGTAACATACTTTTTTGCAAAGGATGAAAAGTCTTATTTTGTCAACTTGCTAGATTTTTCTTTTAACTATACTTGCCCATTCTTCTTGGTCATATTTATTATTCTTATACTATTGTTTTTCTATTTTAATGCTAGTAGAAATGCCATTATCTCTGTTGAGACTAATTTATTAAGACGTAACAATATCTTGTTTGGTGTTGGACATATAGGGCTGAATGAGGCCAAGCTGAAAGGATTACACGTCATGGATGCCTCAGACCAGTTTAAGGAAGCCTATGTTCATCTGCATTATCTTTTTTATAGAGATATAGTGAATAATATAGCCTACTATGAAATGATCGAGCAACTTCAAGACGACTATAATCTCTCTCGGGCCTGGCTTCATTATGATTATGAGGCCAAGTTTGAGGCCTTGAGTTCTAGTTGGGGATTTAATAAAAAGTTTCAAGAGATCGTGTTGGATTTTATGAATAAGGAGTTTATGTTGAACAAAGAGGCGGAAAGTTATAAGGACATTGCTAATCTTCTTGTAAAAGAAAACAACAATCTATGGAATGAGTTAGATAGTTTTAAAAAATATGCTAAAATTGTGCCGAGCGAAGGTGCTTCTTTTTTGGAGATAAAAAATGGTAGACTGATGGAAGAATTAGAAAACTTGAAGAAGAAGACCAAATATGGTCAATCTTATAGGAAGGTGATTATTTCTCGACCTACTGCAAGTGAAAAAAGAACCCAGAAAACTTTGACCGACTAGGCAGCTCTGTTGAAGGATAACAATAAAGATATAATAAAAACTCCAAGACCAAGTGGATTGATTAACTTTTCACTTTCATAAACAACCTAAAGCTATCTAGATAGATGGATATGAAGAGGCCATAACTCATATAGAGAATTAATTGGAGAAGTCTCGTCGAGAAGGTTATAAGTGGGGGGGGGGGGGGGGGGCTAAACATGCTAACAATATTAAAGATAGATGTAAAAAGTGAACTATGACATTGGCATCATCCAAGTATGTTAGATGATTCTAACCCTCTGTTCAGTATTGATGCCCAGTGGATCCCGACAGATGCGATTCCCCAAAGCTTAGTGAGAAAGTAACTTGGAGAATATGATCTTCATGGTGAAGATTCCTACATTCGTCCTATTTATTTAGTCAATCGAACGAGAACCAATGGCCGCAATAGGTTAAGAGACTTCTGGACTACGACTCAACCTAGTACTCTTGATGTTCCTCCATCTTGGATGAGCAAAGCTGATGGGAAACCTCTAATGGAATGATTTTCTTTTTCTTGTTATCATTTGTTTTTGTTTCAATATCATCTCTATGTTGGTTTTATATGGAAGTTTGTTGAAATGAAAAATAATCCCTTTTGCACATTGGTTTGTCTATATACTTTAATCCTTATTTAACAATTAAGCGATTGATTATTCGGTTCTACTAATGATTGATTTTTGTTTGGTAAAGTTGTGAATTTGAGTTATGTGGCCTTAGGTTCTACTAATGTACTTAGGTAAAACGAATTTTTAGAGATATGTGTTTGCATTAGTTACCATTGGCGAACCAAATATCTTAGGAATGTGGATTTTCCTTTTCATAAATATAACTAGGTGGAGTAAAACTTCACGTTCTTGACTTTAGGTCATACATGAAGTTTTAGGGACTTCTTGTTCGAGTCTTTTCAAAGAAGAAGTCATACATGAAGTCTAATTTTTTTTTTTCTGTTTTGAAGTTGGAAAAGTTTGTCGGGGATGTATTATCGTCGTACTTCGAAAAAAGGAAGCATAATCGGTTGGAAATCATAACTTTATTAAACTGGACGAAACAATTACATCAAATATGAAACATCTACTGATAATATTTCCTGAGATGATCGATGTTCCAAGGATTCTTGAATTCTACCGCTTCAAGTGTTATTAAGCTATAAGTTCCTGGTCGGAAGACTGTTGAGATATGATAAGGATCATGCTAGTTTACTTCTAACGTGTTTCCCTTCTAGATCAACTTCTTAAGGACATAGTCCCCCTTTTTAAGTTTGTCGATTTGACGCTCTTGTTGTAAAATCTAGCAGTGCTTTGTTGATAAGTAAATACTCGAAGTGCAGCATCCTCCATGTCTTCCTCGACCAAATCTAGTTCCAATATTCTCAGGAGATCACTTTTAAGGGAATTAAACTTCAACACCCTATGAGTCGGTAAACCTATCTCGGCTAGCACTATTGCTTATGTTCCAAAAGAAAGCATGTAAGGAGTTTCACCCATGGCGGTTCTCGACGTAGTTCTATATGCACAAGGAATACTATGCAACTCATTTATCCAGTTTTCCTTAGCATCATCTAACCTCTTCTTCAACCCATCAAGTATAGTTTTTTTGGTGACCTCTGTTAGGCTATTATACTGGGGGGTTTCGAGTGCGAAGTTAAGTTTTTGAATCTTAAACTGAATGCAGTACTCCTCAAATTCCTTGTTATCGAACTGAGTGTTGTGATCAATGATGAAGGCATATGGCATTCCATGCCAGCTTATGATATGTTTCCAAATGAATTAGAAAACTCTTCCTTAAGGCATTTCAACTAATGGCTTAGCCTCCATTCATTTTGTAAATTAGTCTAGTTCCACCATTAAGTACTTGAATCTTCATTTGTTACTCGATAATGGGTTGACCAAATAGTTCCCCATATAGCAGTAGGCCAAGGATAAGTAATCAGAGTTAAAGAAGCCCCCGATCTTTAATGGATTGCAGCAAACTTCTGACACTTCTAACACTTCTTGGTAAAGGAAATACAGTAGGCTTTCATAGTTGGTCAATAGTATCCCTGCATAGCTATCCTTTGCAATAATGATTTGCCAGCTAAATGATCCTCATAGGAACCTTCATGCACCTCTCTGATCAAATCTGGTATCTTGATGGGGTGTACACACTGAAGTAGTGATATAGTGTATCCCCTTTTGTATAAAACTCCTTGCTCTATCATATAACTGCCTTCCTTGTACCTTAATTTCCTGGGAAATTTTAGGTTAGTAGGTAATATACCTTTGTTAATGTAGCTTTTAATAGGATTCATCCACGAGGGTCTTAAATCCACCATAATAAGACTGATCGTAGCCTCCACATCTAAACTTCTATGTGGAAGCATCTCCACCGAGATAGGTCTCTTTAGTGTTCTCCTAGTCGCTGAAGCTAGCTAAGCAAGTGCGTTTCCTCGGTCATTCTCTATCCTTGGTATCCAGATTATTTTGGCTATAAAAATCTTAGAGATGACTTATATAGCTTTATATAGATACTTGATCATGAGATCTCCCTTGACCCCGCATATTTAAAGTACCTGGTTAACAATTAGCTAAGAATCACTATGTGCCATAACCAACTCACCTCCTAATTATAAGGCTAAACCTAGGCCTATGATTAGTGCCACATACTCTACTTCATTGTTGGAGGCCTGAAATTGAAAATAAAGTGCATATTCCACATCAATGTCGTACGGAGTATTGATGATAAGGCCTGCTCCATTGCGAGTGGAATATGAGGATCTATCTACATACAACATCCAAACTGGAATGTCATCGTTAATTCTATCCTCTAGATAATAATCATTTCTAGAAAATTTTCTTACTGCTCATTATACCCTTGAGCCATGTCTTGGGCAGCTAACATTTCAGGTTGATCGATGATTCCTTCAGTTTTCTTTGGACTGGAGCTTTCTTCCAAAGACGTACGCTCGATAGGCAAAATCAGGTTATTGATCATTCATTAATATATAAATTCAATAATAAAATATGCTACAATATGTCGCTTCACTGCAGTTCTCGACTCATAAATGATTTTGTATTCTCAGCTCTACTGTAATGGACATCAATCTCCCTAATTTTTTTTGTTTGTGAAATGTCTGGCGCAGAGATAAATCTGTGTAGACCATGATGGTATGCGCTTGAAAGTATGTCTTCACCCTTCTTGAAGCTTCAATATGATCAAGGGCTAGTTTTTACATGTACAGATATCTGATTTTTGCTCATCTCAGTGCTTTTCTAGTGTAATACACCGGCTTTTGAACTCAATTTTCCAGTCTGACTAAGGTCGAGTTAACAACGAATTCTAAGACAACCAAATATAAGTATAATTTCTCCCCCATAATTGGTTGGGAGAGCAGTGGTGGAGATCCCAAATACTTATTCAAATCGTGAACGTAATTTTCTCATTTCACATTCCATTATAAGGTTTTCCTAATAACTTCGATGAATGGTAGGCATTTTTCAGTAGCTCGAGACACGAATCGATTGAGGGAAGCCACTCTTTCAGTTAATTTTAGTACATCCGTCTTACATGTTAGAGATTGCATATGAATCAATGCCTTTATTTAATCTGGGTTGGCTTCAATTTCTCTTTGATTCATAATGAAGCCTAAAAACATACCTTCATGTACGTCAAACACACATTTAGTTGGTTTAAGCTTCATTTTATATTTTTCAAGTTGGTCGATTATTTGGGTGAGGTCCTGGATGTGATCGGCTACCTTCTTACATTTGGTGATCATGTCATCCACATAGACCTCCATATTCTTCCTAGCCTTCTCTTTAAAAAACTTGTTTACTAGCCTTTAGTATGTTGATCATGCGTTTTAAGCTCGAAAGGCATAACATTGTAATAGTAAGTAACTCAGTAAGTGATAAATGATTTATTTTCTTTATCCTTCGGCTTCATTTTGATATGATTATAACCAGAGTAGGCATCCATGAATCTTTATAATTCTTGACCTGCTATTGGATCTACCAAATGATCAATTCTTGGTACAGGAAAGTGATATTCTAGACATGCTCTATTGAGGTCGATGAAATCTACACACATTCACTATTGGTCATTCTTCTTCTTGACCATCACTATATTAGCTAACCAATTAGGGTATTTGAAATCTTTTTCAATTTCTCTACCTCCACCTATATAGCCACACTTTTCTCGAGCTAAATACCCCGAGATTTTGCTTTATCGGGTTGGCATCCTTGTTGATGTTAAGTTTATGGCATATGAAGTTTGGGTTGATTCCAACCATATCTTCATAGCTCTAGGAAAACACGCTTTTATGTTCTTTAAATAATGTAATTAAATCTTGTTTGAGGGATAATTCTAGGGTTGAACCAATCTGGGTGGTCATATCTATCTTTTCATCTTCTAGTATGATGGTTTATATGGCTTCCACAACCTGCTCGGTGACTAAATTAGCCTCCTCTCGAGAGTCAAGAGTTTCAAGTTGGTAAGTGGTCTTGCTCTTCTGAACTTCCTGCTAGGCACTCCCTTGCCTCCCCTTGGTTTCCTTTTACTATGCTAATTCCATATTAACTGGAGAACTTCATACAATAATGAACTGCAGATGACACTGGTTTGAATTTTTTCAATCTGACTCTGCCTAGGATTATATTATAGGCTGAGGTAACATTCTTGTCTAGGAAGAATATGCGAATCTTCTTAATTCTACTTGCTGCTAAGTACCGATCAAGACTTCTAATTTGATAGTTCCCAAAGAATAAATCTTTTCTCTGAAGAAACTGATTATAGGCCTGTGAAAAATTTCTAGTTTGGTATCTCGTAACCCCGGGCTGTGAAAGCAATTATTAAACATAACATCTACTGAACTACCATTATCCACAAGAACTCTTGCAACCTTTGCCCGATGCACTCGAAAGGTGACAACTAGAGGGTCATCATGAGGGTAGATCACTCCTGATAAGTCATTCTTGGAGAAGTCGATGACCAACTTATATTTATTCACCTTTTTGGGCTAATCATCTATCTCGTTTGATAAGTTGACTCACCTAATTTAAGACAATACTTGTCCTTATTTAAATAGGCCTTTCTCTCGGCGACTTCATCTCCTCTGGCAATGAAATGACAAACAAAAGATATCATGCCTACCTCAAGCTCAGGCTCCCTGGGTTTATTTGGAAAGTCAGGTTCATCCTTAGAATCACGCTCGACTATTTTTCTTATGATCTTTGTTTTTGCAGGGGGGATTTAATGTTCTTCTCGTGTCCTGACCTTCAGTTCAGTCAATAGACTTGGTTAATTTTCCTCAATGAATAAGATATTTAATTTCATATTTTAAGGAAATGCAATTGTTGATGGAATGCCCATGGTATTTATGAAAGTCACAGTATTTAGACTTATCCCTCCGGTTGGGCGGTGATTTCAATTTCCTAGGCCACTTCAAGTCCTCAATGCCCCTAATCTCCTCCAAGATATGATGCACACCTATATTAGGTTGAATATATTTCTCATTCTTCTTAGGCTTCTCGACCTTCTTATCTTTTTGTTCATTCTTATCAGAGCTCTTTCGGCCATCAGATTTTGTCCTCGGGGCTTGCTTGGCATCTATAGCTTCTTCGGCGTTCATGATTTTACCAGCCTTTTCCATCAGCTTAGTCATGGTTTTTGGAGGTTCTTTTGACAACGCATAATACATATTTTCAGGAAGCATCCCACTCTTTAAGGCTATAATTGTAGTTTTCTCTTCATAATCTATTACCTCTAATTTCTTATTATTGAAGCAAGTAATATATTCTCAGGTAGTTTCTCCTGGTTGCTGGCAGACACTCAATAAATGGGTAGCTTCTTGATCGACTTTTCTCCAAAGTAGAAATTATTGATGAAGAGTTCGGCGAGCTGATGAAAATTAACAATTTATTCTCAGGGTAGATTATTATACCATATCTGGTCTAGACTAGTGATTATACTTGAGAAAGTTCATCACCCCATCTATTTAGGAATAGAATAAGTATCAACAGCAACTGGTGTTGTACAACATGAAGGAAGGGATCATTTATGTCATCGTATTTAGGTGTGACTATTAGGTGTGACTATGAGTTCAGTGCCTTACTGTCTCTTGCATTTCTTTTTGCCCTTTGGGCAAGATTGATTAATATTCCTCCAAGATATGCTACGCTAGGAGGAGAAGATTGATTAAGAGTGTTGCATGTAGATGCAAGGCTGCTTTTAAGAACATTCGTCATCCTTTAGAAATCATCCAAGGTGAAAAAGTGAATAGGATTAGTAGAGAACGATGACAAGCAACCGTTCCCATAGACGACGTCAATCTTTTGATGTCCAAAATTGGTATAAATATTATCTTTGCTATAAATTACCAATCTTGTAATCATGATAATTATGTAACAATAAGGAAGAGGATAAACAAGGAAATAAAGATTTTTAACGTCGTTCAGCTAAGGAAAAGCCTACATCCACGATTATAGTATTACTGTTAAGGGTAGTTACATAGAATTTTGTGTAATCTTGCTTGTGCGCAATTGACTTGTCCCTTGAGCTAAAAATAGTGATATATTTATAGTGCTTTGTAAACCTAGGGACAAAATACCTTTATATATTCAAGAATTTACACCTATATAAAATAAATTAGACTATTGATGCTTTAAGGAACGTATAGAATGACTTTTGATAATTCCCATGTGAGTGACCTTTCCTCTTCCTGATGGTTTATCTTCTTAAGTTGGTTGGATGGTATGCTGACTAAGTATCTCTGGAGCCGATCATGTATAGATGAAATGCTGGTATGTATAATTATGAGGAGAAGTGTCCCTATCTCATTAGTCCATGTGTCATGAATAATGTGACCCATAACAATGTTTATTATTAACCTAGACGCCTCACCTGAGAAGGCAATGCCTGAAAGCCTAGAGTCTCCATATCCCTAATAGTTTTACCCCCTTATGAGGAGAATTCTTTAGGTAGTTCTGAATCTTAGAAAGTAGCCGACACTGATGCTAGGAATCATGGCCGTGATATAATTGAAGACGAATTAGAGGAGCCGAGGGATATGTATGACATACCTATTAGTTGGGCAATTTTATAATCGGCCTAATGTCGATGCGATATGCTTTTCGATTTGGGCCCTTCAGGTTGGAATTCATCTGCCCCTTCATCCTATTATCATGTCAATCTCGAGTGGTTATGGAATAGGTCTGACTTAACTACCTTCTAATTCTTATCGATCTATTTCAGAGTCCATAGTCTTCTGGAAGATCCACACTAGATTTGACCTAATCGGTGACATTTTTAGATTTCTTTATAGCATAAATGATAATGACAATGCCAATGGATACTAGTACTTTACTCCCTAGAAGTCCAACGAAAGTTTGTGAAAGTCACCTAGATAAGAAACCATTAGTGGGAAAACTAGTTTGTGTACATATTTGGTGATTGTGAGTTTAATGATGCTGAGAAAAAGAAGTTACATAGAATTCCTCACGACTAGTGTAGTCCAGATCATATTGGTATTTTACCTCTACCATTGTTGTATGGCATTCTTCTATGTTTTATCTTATGTTAATGCTTTATCTCTTGTTTGACCTTTTACAGAAAATAAAGCTCTCAAGTTTCCTCCCATTTTGAGGCAGTTGGTGTTAGAAAACAGTAATCCCAACCCTGTTGTATTAGAGAAGCTCTTCTTGTTGGTAAAATTCATCAGACTTGGGTATTATAACCCACCTGTAGGTGTTCAAGTACGGGAAGAGGGAAGAGCTAGACGCTGGTCAGAAAGCTGCTGAGTGGGAGGTTGAAGAAGGTAAATTTTATTTCTAGTCCATCTTCCATAGTTTATTAAACCCATTATTATTTATTGCATCTCTGTGCAGCATCTACCCTTTTCGTATCAGCATTTCGAGTAGAGTTGTCAATTGGTATGGCTCCTAAAACTCTTGGTAGGTTCGCCACTAATCTTCTTTGAAATAGGAAATTTGGGGCTACAGCCAAATAGAAAGTCGATGCTCATGCCCCAGCGAAAAGGAAATATAACGACGAGAAAAGGGCTATAGCCGAGGCAAAAGAGAACACCGAGTACACCACTTACAGGAAGGATATGGTTGAATAACCTGACAAAACTAAAGACATGGGAAAGGCCATGCCTTGGATGACATCACCTTGCTTCGCAAAAAGAGGTTGTTGGAAGATTCGTCTATACAACACGATCACAATCACATACGGACTAGTTTGGC
This sequence comes from Sambucus nigra, assembly GCA_949130495.1. Classification (NCBI taxonomy): domain Eukaryota; kingdom Viridiplantae; phylum Streptophyta; class Magnoliopsida; order Dipsacales; family Adoxaceae; genus Sambucus; species Sambucus nigra. The sequence continues at coordinate 69,876,634 of OX422211.1, read as the reverse complement.
CAAGGAGAGGGTACAAATTAGGGGCAACTTGAATGGTGTCTATTCCGCAGTTTGATATTCTCTTCTCTATATGGTGGTGTGGAAGATTATGTTTATAATCTCGATCATCTTATTTCGTTAGATCAACTGAAGAAGGATCCTAATTGAATCTACTTTCAAACAAGTAATGCTACCTAGGTGTTCGACAGCCATGAGTATGACCTTGATTTTAAGTGCCTTAGGTAGGGGTGTTCGCGGTCCGATTTGGTACGATTTTAAGGTATTTTTGGGACCAGACCGCATTAATCAGTCCTAAAAAATTATGGACCGAGAACGTACTGGAATAATCGGTCTCGATCCAATTTGGTTTTCAAGCGGTCCGTGTTCGATCTCGGTCCTATTCGGTGCATACCCATAAAAAATAGCACATTTGTTTTTATTAAAAAAAACACTTTTTTAATGAAAAATAACATGTTTTTTGTAAAACAACATTTTAAAAAAACACTTAAAAAAACAACACATTATTAAAAAAAACAACACTTTTTTTTATTAAAAATAAATCTAAAAAAAACAACACATGTTTTTTTATTAGTAACATAATAACAACACTTAAAAAAAACACTATTTTAAAACTAGATTACAGTAAAAACCAATGACTCGTAACATAGTTTACAGTAAGTTATTACATATTTTAAAGTTATAACATTAAAATCTTAATGTTAAACAGGCTTATGTTTAACACAGTTTACAACAATAACATTTGCCCAAACAATGGTGAAATAAAAATACAACAGCAGATCGTAGTATATGTGTTTATGCATATATAGAGAGCGAGAGGTGAGCTTATTCTGCATATTGAGAGATCTGGGACCAAACAATGGTGGCCTGGAGAACAGAGCTAGTGTTTTCAATGATTTTCCTCATGAGCTCGGGTTTCGAATGCTCAACAATAGGCACAATAGATTTCTAAGTTCGGGTAAAATTATAACATTTAAAACTAAAAATTAGAAGGCCCTAACTGAAAACTCAAGCAAATTCTATCTGGTGGTTTAAATTTGATAAGAAGCAAGAATATATGGATGTAAATGTGATAATGAGAACAATATGTTCAGTGAAACCTAGTAAAGAGAAAAGGTGGAAACGTATTGCTAAGAATCCTTAGAAGAATATCTGATAGTTTAAATAAGAGTCATTCAAATAAAGTGGTAGTCACAATCAGAAATCAGCACAGTGAGACAGCCGGAGGAGATGAGGGAGACAGCCGGAGGACCGATAAGGTCAGAGGATGAGATGAGAGTTGTTGCCTACCGTCATAACGCAGAGAGAGAGAGAAGAGAAAATAAGAATTGGGGGTTAGGGTTATGTTGTGGTGTGGGTGAGTTGAGTAAGTTATTATTAAGGTTAATATATAATAAAATAAGTTCGTTCCAGTCCAAATCCGATTTTTAGGATCTAAGACTGAAACCAAACCAAATTATGCGGTCCTATATATTTTTAGATCGAATTATAAAAATGCAAAAGCGTGTTCGGTCCGGTTCGATTTTTTCTATCCATTCGTTCTATTCGGGTTTGTGCATACCCCTAACCTCAGGTCTTTTAGCCTAACGATCTATGGAACTTCATTCATAATAGGATATATGTGGTAATTTTTCTTCGACCCTACCTCATGTTCTTCCTGCCTTATTAGTTTTTTTCTTCTGACCGATCTCATAATCTTTCAAGGAGCGATGGCATCCACGATCTTGCAGTAGAAGGTAATAAGTAGCCAGGAGGCCTTTGAGTCTGAGAGGTAGACTAACAAAGAGATTTTGGTTCAAAATTAGGATCTGACCAATCAATTGAGGACATATAAGGCCAATTATAATAAATTTTGTATTGAGGTTCAAGAGAAGGATGAACAAGTTATAGGAAATGTCGAAGCTTTGAGCAACGTTGAGACCAGTAATCAAATGTTGAACGACCAAGTTTCCATTAATGCCACTGAGATCAATATCCAGGAGGAAGATTTAAATAAATCTATTGAAGCCTTTTCTCATGCTGAAGAGACAAGTTTGGAGAAGTACAAGGCTTCCATTGATAAACAAATTGACTTAGTAATCATTTTCATAGAGGACTATTACGACATGAAGAAGGAGGTTGCCTGGAATTATCCTTAGATCGTAAAAGACGTCCAGGCTTAGGAAGGGGATGAAGATTAGGAAAAATCCTCAGTAGTTTAATAGATGATAGAGGTGAATGAGCCTGCTACAGAAGGTGACGAGGTTGATAAATCCGTCCAGGTTGCGACTGTAGAGACTACCGTTCATGTTATTTGAGATATTGTTTAAGATTTTGTCATAGGTAACATGTCTGCTGACGCTATTACCAGGTCAATTAGGATGTTGAGATGACTCCTCAAACCTTCCCATATGCTACAAACATCCCCGTGGATTATCACTTTTGAATTTATGGTTTCTTGAAGATTTTTATACCATGATTTTAATAATTCGTAATGAAAATTTATAACTGTGACTACTTTTGAGATCAACTATAATTTTAGTTTCTTGGCTTCATACACATATTGTTGATTTTCTTTCTACCAATTATCTTGCTTGGATACCCCCTCAGTCTTATGAACTTATGATGGGATCTTATCTACTTACTATGTCAACTTAGTAGCTATTTCACATTTGGAGCAGGTATTCCAATAGTCCCGATTTATGGTCATGTGGTTAAATCTTGAATGAATCTGAGTTATCTTGATTTGGGATCTACCAAAACTTATGCCATCTTAAGGTTCGTATGGATGAATCTATTCACCCTGACCATAGTTCACCCGAGTTAACTAAGTGTACTAGGATTTATCCCTGCATTAGTCAATTACGGTTGGATCTTGTCATCCGTGTGACTATAGTAAACTTCCCAAAATAGGTTGAACTTCCTGATCTTGGTATGTCTAAGGGCTAGGTCATTTGTGAAGTATGATTTTTAATTGTGCATTTTGATGATCTTAGTTTGAGATGTCTTTTGCCTGGGATTCATGCACATCTCTTATACCAATAAAAATAGATTACATAGTGCCGATAAGTTTTAAGTGATGAGATATGTAAAAGATGAAATTTTGATTCTCATTCATTTTTTAAGAAGTATTACAAGGAGATAAAAGTTATTTACTTGGTTTTTTGGTCTTTCGATTTGCAATCTTCTTTGCTATTGGTAGCACTTCCTCAGGAGACCGACATTCCACGAGTTCTTGAACTACTCTCCTTTCAAAGTTTCGATTTTATAAGTTTCAGGTTGTACGAAAGTAGACACTCTCTATGGGTCATGCCAATTTTGTTCCAACTCATTTGCTTTTTAGCTGACCTTCTTGAGTACATAATATCCTTCCTTTAAAATGCTCAGTTTTTCCTTTTTTAATATAAATTGGGCAATCCTTTGTTGGTACACTGCCACTCGCACTGTCATGTTCTCCCCGAAATTTCCTATAAGATCTAGATTGAGTCTTCTCATTAAATATCTCCTAGGAGAATTAAATTAAAGTACCCGATGGATAGGAAATTCGATATCAGTGGGAACCCCATCTTCAGTGCCAACCGTTAATATGAATAGATTCTCGTCCGTTATCATTCTCGATGTTGTCCTATATGCCCAAAGTAAACTATACGTCTCATTAATCCAGTTTTCCTTAGCATCAACTACTGGTAATTAAAATATGCCTCATTATATTTTAAAATTACTTCAAATTTTAACCCAATCGTTTTCCCATGATTTCTAAGCAAAGGGGGGGGGGGGGGGAATAGTCAAAATCTCGGAAACCGAATCAATTCGGCCTTCGTCCTAATCGATTCATTGTCCCAATTGATTCAACTAAGGAGCCAAAGCGATTCACCTGTACAGGTCTCGTCTTCTCCATTTTAACAGTTACGGGATTTACCATTTTATCACTCCAAAACTCCATTACACAATACCAAACTCCTACCAAACATACTAAACACCATTCTAACATACATAAATGATTTCTAACTTGACTGAATCATCAAATAATACCTTTAAATCGAATTAATTCAACATTAAGCCTGCAGAACTCTAGATTATCATTTTATTCAAGAACATCAACAAGGACCCATATTTCTTCACATGTTTATCATACTAATTCATTAGATTCGTTCTACATGCACATGTAACATCATTCCTACCGAAGAACATAATTTTAATCTTCCAAATTTACACCAATTTTCATATATTCGTGATAATAATAATCCTACACTAACATGGATGTATGCTCAAGATTAGCAAGATAAATAATTGCCTCTATATGTAGGTCTGAATTTCCATAGAATGGTGGTAGAGTGGCGTTCCTCTCCTTCCGATCTACCCAACGGTGGTGGTGGTAGTGCAAGAAAGGTGGGTTAAGCCTGGGGACTCTTCTTCTTCCTCCTCTAATTGCCTCTCTTTGATTTTGTAATTTCTAACCCTAGAAACCTTAACATACCAGATGATATAAACTTAGGCATTTCATAGGTATTTTTACTCCAAAAATCTAAAAGTTCGAAACACCCTTCCGGGGTGCCGGTTTGGCCTAAAAATGTCGCGGGACCCAAACTAAACCCTCGAGTACATGTTTTTGACAATTTCGACCCTTATGGACACATTGGTGCACTCGAAATGACCATTTGGATGACCCGTAATTAAATTATATTTTATCCCACAAATTCAAGTCCCAACATGACTGACACGCGCGTTCCGACTAAATTTACCGTAATTATCGTATTTCTCACTCACAACAATCATAATACTTTCTTATTAATTTATTACTCATTCACTAAGTAATATTCAATATAAATAAATATTAGCCCTTGTCTCGCTAATTAATATGTATTCTAACCTGGATTAATTTCTTATTTTTAATTTAATTAATCGCAATATAAAAATCATTAAAATTACAGGGTGTTACATACTTACCCCCTAATAACGGAATTTCGTCCCAAAATTCGATAAAAGGAAAGAATACCTGGTATAAATAACTCTGAATATTTTTTGCGCATCTCATTCCCGCACTCCTAAGTAGACTCGTCGGCATTATGATGCCCCCACTGAACACGTACAAGTGGAACTACATTCGACTTCAATCTCCTCTTATTATGGTTTAAGATAGAGATCGGCCTCTCGTCGTATGAAATGTAGTGCTGTAAATTAATCTCCTCGAACACAATGTGAGTGTGAGCTAACTTATCCCAAATGTAGTCTCATAGAAGAAATGTGCAATACATCGTGAATCCGACATAAATGCTACGATAATCCGAGTCTATATGTAACTCGGCCAATCCGCTCAATGATAAGGAATGGTCCTACATACCTTGGTGTCAACTTCCCTTTCTTCTTGAACCTTATTATCCCCTTTATATGAGATACACGTAATAAAACTTAATTCCCCACATTAAACTGTAGGAAAAATTGTTTGGCATCAGCATAACTCTTTTATCTATCCCGAGTTATCCATATAAGACTCTAAATCAACTCAATCTTAGTCGAAAGTATCCTGAATCAACTCTGCTTTGAGTATCTTGTTGTCCCCCGCCTCTAACCAATAAATAGGTGAACGATAAGGTCTACCATAGAATGCCTCAAATGGTGCGATGTCAATCGTAGACTGATAGGAGTTATTATATGCAAACTCCACAAGTGGAAGATACTGGTCCCAACCTCCCCTAATTCAAGAATATACATCGTGATCAATCTGCCCTAATCACTTTACTCTAAAATACTCCTTCATTTCCCTTACTGTTTCCTCTTGGCACCTCTAAAACTATTTTCCCTTCTTCCAAGAATATTCCAACGCGATTGGGATGATACTCTAATGACTATACCATTCACTATCCTAAGAAAGGTCCCCTCCTCCCTAGGTGCCAACTTACCACATTTTAAATCATATACTCCCTTCATGCGAGATATGTACAATCATACCTGACTATGCACGTCAGAATTTTACATCTACAGTTGGTTATGACGTAAATCTCGTCATTTTACTCCTCTGCTCAGAGTAGTTCCTAATATCCTCCAAAATCTAAAATGTACAATCCTTATATTTTTCAAAATTATAATCATCGCTTTTCGTCTACTCTTCAGTTTCTGGTGACACGCCTTACTCACAATGCAACTATATTCTCTTTGTCTCATTATAGTTCTTCCTCTAATTTTCTCTTGCATGTACGTTTATTTCAGATGTTTCCACGTCTTCTCCTCGTGACACTGAAAATCTCAACTAATTAGGGCGCCCATATACCCTATGTCCCGTGCATATCTGCATAAATCAACCGAACATAATATACTAGTTTTAAATTAAGCTTTGTAAATTAGGCACGACTATACAATAAGGGTACAATCAACCACTATACTAATCACAACTTAATCATTCTCACACCAACATCATATGGCTCTATTGGCCTTATATCGTAATATAACTATCATTTCTTAGTTATAACTACACACACCGATAAAAACTAAGGTATTAAACCCGTGTCCTAAAGGCCAAACATTTCCCAACTCCCGAAGTTTGCTATGTTTCATGAGTGGATGTCTCGCAAAGAAAAATCTAAACAAAGATTCCCCCAATACACTACTAACTAACACTGTCAGTCGTCGAGATCCGTTAGGCCCTCAGCACACAACCTATACCCCCAACTTCCCGTCTTCCGACATAAAAATTCTATACATACATTATCATGTCACTAAGATTACATATAACACGTCACTCTCACTATCACAAGTCTTCAGTGATATATAAATAACAAGCTATATCGCTCCGCTCGACAAATAGCGCATCGCATCTTGAATCACATCAGTAAAAATCCCGATGCATTGGGGTCAAATATAGCTAGACAACATACTCACAGAAGTCTATGATACAATGCAATATATATATATATAGTCCCAACCCTCTTTTAGGTGATGCCTCGCAAAAAAAATATAACTCACCATGGAATAACAAGCACGATGGTCTTATCCCACAATCTACTATTGCTCAAACCCTCAGTATCCAGTCATGATATAAGGTAATAATAGTATGCTCTGCTCTCATAACCCTTAAAAGGAGCAAAAATTTCTACATAATATAAAAATCCTCTTGCTGTCCACACCCGCTCCTCCCCGCAGGCGCCACAAAAAGTCCTGCTATATATTGATAGATACATTAATAAGGCTGATGCTGCTAATGGACCAATTAAACCAAACTCACACTCGAATAGTAATGTTACACGTCATATTGTGATGCACCCATGTCACTCAAAACCTACCTTATGCTCATAAGGATAAAATAAAAATCAATTTACATTTGTCACTTACCTTGCCTTGTCAACGGGTCCCTGAGCATAACCCTCATGCTGGAACTAACCCATGATCTGTTGCAATGGTTTTAATCCAGGATCTCATCCTGTAGATGCCCCTTGCCTCGCTTTGGCGAAATCCTTATTTTTGTGGTCCGTCTCTACACAATCGTAGCGACTTCCAAAGGAACTCTCCTGCCTATAGCCCTGGCCCTATTGGCCTCCCCCATTCTTATCTTGGCCCTAGTGGCCTTAAGGAACGGGATGCTATTACTGTTGAGGACCCTGCTGATCCTACTTGGACCCACCATTTTTCGAGTTGGTAACCTCTGGGCCTAAATCACTTAGCTCGATTCTCCTGTCTGAAATCTTGCTCCTGCTACTTTTGTGCCCCATTAGCATCATTCCTATCTACCTTCCTAGTCTGACTGGTCTCACTTACTTGCTATGGATAAGTTCAATCCAGGTGGCCCTACTCCCCACATATGGGACACCTTTCTATGCCATCCCCCTATCTCTATCCCCACTAGACATGTCGGGGTTTTCTTCTCTTAAACCAGGTAGTCTTGGGCCTAATTGTTACCCCTGTTGTCCCTTTGGCTCCGCTAGCCCTATGGAACTCGATGTTGGCCTTGGCAGCCTTAACTGAATCCACCATTGCTTGGTAGGACTTACATTGGTCTTAATCATTTAAATAGGTCCCCTACTGGGTGCACCCTCCTATGATGCTCCACTAACACCATTTTAATCTAGTCTTGCTCTTTGGATAGATTCTCCAACCCTCTTGTCTCCCTTCTCATGGAAGTGTTGCTATAAACATGTAAACGTACGACCCTGACGATATTGGCACTAGTCATTCTAGCCGGATTTCCCATCCACGCTTGTGTGTTCTACCCATGATTCCATTACCAACTTACAAACCCTTTTATATTCTTCTTATACCCTTTGTCGGGTACGAAGTGCACTAAACAATTGAACTTCTCTCTCACAATCGATGTCTATATGGCCTACCTGTGATAAGCTTTGAAACTCCATTCGCATCTCTGTCAGAACAACAGATGGATGGTCTTATAGTCAAACCGTACCCAGATTTCTCATTTAATTCCATATATACTTCTTCATATTTGGTAATTGACTCCCATCACTCTATGCTGCTCCTATGAGCTAAAACATTTTTCTCGAAATTTAATCCTGGGTGTCACTGCACTCCACCCTACATAATTGCCTTTGGATCCTCTCCTCCCATTGGCCCATCACACTTCCTCTCTTCTCCAAAACCTTGCAGGAATCTCTTTAAAATAGTTCCTTTCGACTCTTCCTTGTCGACTACACTGGGTGAGTGTGAATACTCTACGATATAATCATGGTCACTTCTATCATGATCATCATTTTCAGAATACTCTATGGCTTCTACTAAGCCCCTCCTTCTACAGTCCCTTCTAATGGCCCTCGTTGGTCGTAATATATTATTTGGCGTATGAAACCCAACCAAAATAGTATATGAATCACATCGACTATACTTAATAGCAGGAGAACTAAATCCCATATGAAGAAGAATACAACAACCCTATAATAAGGCTCTATATCAAAAGATACTAAGCTGAAACGTGAAAATCCGCACAGATCCTAAGGACACTAGAACTTAATGCTCTGATACCATATATGACACCCCGCCTATTCTAATCCTTGGTGATCAGTCCATTATTAAATTAAACAGGAATCATTAATGGTTTCATTCTCAGCATCACTGTCGAAATCTGATTAATTTACTAATACCCTAATGGACCGGTGTCAAAATTTTAATTCTTGTTATTAACATGAAAATAAATACTTCCCATTCACCATTCCAATTAACAACATAATAACTATTAGAACATATGAATAAGTAATAGTGACTGAAACAAACACTCCAGATTGATTAAAGTAGATAAATGGGGTCTTCCAAATTTCAAGAATGAGTAGGAGTTCATGGGGCTTAATTTTTTCCACTCCCGGCTTAAAGCTAATATTAATTTGTTCATTTTTCTCTATAAATCTTGTAAGGGTTATAATCTATAAAGAACCTTATTTAAGTTTTAGTCTTAAGATAACTTCTGAGATGTTCACTGATGTAATCCATTTAGAAGAGGCTATGTCTTCTAATCATCTTGAGTAAAACATCATTTTCAAAAAAAAAAGATTGAAATTTAAATCCAATCATCTATAAATAAACCAAATCCGATGCTGGATATAATATGGAAGTACAATGTCCCTATAATAATCATCAACTATGAATGGGAGACATGCCCAACTGAGATAGATAAAATGAGAAATAAGAATTGATAAATGTGGAGACGTCTACTACCAAAATTCATCAACTTCCAGGGCATATACATCACGTCAAATGAAGGAACTCCTAATCCTGGCATCCCTATGGCTAGGCACCTAAAATGTTTTTATAAAAATGTGTTTGAAACAGGTCAGAGCCCAAGTAAAACAGTTTGAAAACATTTTAGCAAGTATTTACAATGCATTAAAGAATACATATTGGATATATGTTAGCTTCACATTCCCTCACTTGAGATCCTCACCTCTCAATTATTATGCACTCCTAACGTACTCTTCTAAACCCACCTAGTTACGCTACCCTGCCTAACTAGTTGACTTAAATCTCTTCCCGCCTAATAATTCATTTTGCCCACCTGTATTTCCCATATAGTACGTTAATGATTTTCCAATAACTTTTATTTAATTAGAGTCGCCAATTAATAATTAAGTTTGCACATACTGAGATCAATTTAGATATCACTATCAGATATCCACTAAGACACGCATAGAAGAATAAATCACATGTATATATATTTACATCCCACTCATAATATATACATATACGGCATCCCTAGGTGGAAACCTACGATGCGGGCATACTCTGCTATCAAGTCCTGGTATATCACATACTAAGCAAGGACATCAGGTTCGGAACCACTATTAAACTATACATTAAAAATTCACATAAAGTTGGAGGCGAATATAGTTCTAAGTCTTTGGGATACGCAAACACATAACGTACCCAAATGACCGGTCACACCCTTATTCACACAAGTGGTGCTCAATCCTTAAGTTCTATGTTTTGAGGTACAAGTCAAAATCCCCCTCAATGGGCTCATCGGGACAAGACTGTCCACGATGCGGAACCTCCCGCGATAACAAGTAGCCTAAGTATGTTCACACATAATAAATCAAACGATAGATATTCACACCACCTATATATACATATATTTTCCGTACAAGTAATCACTTAACCTATAATATATGTCTCATACGTAGTATATTTAACTCCTGAATATCCTATGTAATTATAATTCTCATCGTATATTCCCGAGTATCCCCCACTACCCAAAGTGTGATAATTATTCTTTGAAGTATTTCAGTTGGTAATTCACTCATATTCTACTGGTCTAAATCATACATTCTCTCGATTTCTCGTGACACCGTATCATTCTCTGAATTAGGTTTTATTATCCAATTAAACCTAATTAATTTTAGCCCTAAATCCCCTCATGTGACTAAGTCTTAATTTTCAACATTAGCCTACTAGAAATTAAAATATCTCCCATTATATTTTAAAATAAATTCAAAAGTTAACCCGATAGTTTTCCCACGAGTTCTAAGCAAAAAGGGGGAAATAGTCATAATCTGTGAAATCGAATCGATTAGGCCTTGGTTCGAATCATTTCGCCTTTCGAATCGATTCGGCAAGGAGCCGAATCGATTTGCCTGTACATGTCTCGTCTTCTCCATTTTAACAGTTATGGGATTTACCATTTTATCACTCCAAACCTCAATTACACAAGCCCAAACTCTCAACCAAACATACTAACATACATAAATGATTTCTAACGTGATTGAATCATCAAATAATTAAAAAATGCCTTTAAATCGAATTAATTCGACATTAAGCCCCCAAAGCCCTAGATTATCATTTTTTTCAAGAACATCAACAAGGGGTGAGATTTCTTCCCATGTTTATCATACTAATTCATGAGATTAATTCTACATGCACAGGTAACATCATTCCTACCCAAGAGCATAATTTTAATCTTCCAAATTTACACAAATTTTCATATATTCATGATAATAGTACTCATCATACACTAACATGGATGTTATATATGCTCAATATTAGCAAGACAAATACTTGCCTGTATATGTTGGTCTGAATTTCTATAGAATGGTGGTAAGGTGGTGTTCCTCTCCTTTCGATCTACCCAATGGTGGTGTTGGTGGTGCAAGAATGGTGGGTTAAGCCTAGGAACTCTTCTTCTCCCTCCTCTAGTTGACTCTCTTTGCTTTTGTAACTTATAACCCTAGAAACCTTAACCTAAAAGGCGATATACACTTAGAAATTTCATAGGTCTTTTTACTCCAAAAATCTAAAAGACCGAAATACCCTCCCGGGTGCCGGTTTGGCTTAAAAATGCCCCGAGACCCAAACTAAACTCCCGAGTACACTTTTCTAACTATTTTAACCTTTCTAGACAGATTGAAACACTCGAAATGACCATTTGGATGACCCATAATTAAATTATATTTTATCCCACAAATTCAAGTCCCAACACGACTAACACGCACGTCCCGACTAAATTTACCATAATTGTCGTATTTCTCACTCACGGAAATCATAATACTTTCTTATTAATTTATTAATCATTCACCCAGTAATATTCAATATAAATAAATATTAACCCTTGTCTCACCAATTAATATATATTCTAACCCGGATTAAATTCCTATTTTAATTTAATTAATCCCAATATAAAAATCATTAAAATTACAGGTTGTTACAATCACCTCTATCTGCCCATTGTACTGTGGGTGACTAGGTGCTGGGTATATTTTCTAAATCTTTGAATGTATATAATAATCTTTAAATTCTTTGTTGTCAAACTAAATACCATGATCCGCAATGAAGGTGTATGACATTTCATAACGTCAAATAATGCTCTTCCATATAATGTGGAAGACTTTATCATATGAAATATCGACCAAGGGCTCGGATTCTACCCACTTAATAAAGTAATCCACTACTATGACTAGATATTTGAACCTTCCCCTTGTCTTCGTCAAGGTATCGACCAAGTCAATCTCCCACATTGCGAAGAGCAAAGAGGATGTGATCGATGTCAATGAAGCTCCCGAACTCTTGTGAATCACGACGTACTTTTGGAACTTGCCACACTTCCTTATATAGCTTGCGCAGTCTTCTTTCATAGTGGGCAATAATATCCTTTAGTGGTGACCCATTTCACTAATGATCGACCTGTCGAATGGGCCCCACATAGCCATTCATGTATTTATTTTATTAGATCACTAACCTTATTGGGATTGATGCATCTTAGTGGTGATATAAAGAATCCTCTCCTGAACATGACTCCTTCTTTAAGTACATACCTCACTGCTCTGTAACGTAGCCATTTTACTTCCTTTGGATCTACTAACATGGTATCGATTTCCAAGTATTTTTGGATGGGATCCATTTAGATGGTCCCATATTTAATTCTAGGATAAGGACGAATTCTTCTTTTGTGCTTCACTACCATAGGATTTTTACTAGGATTGTTCTCTTTAGTTCGGTTCTTGTTGCTGATGCCAGACGAACGAGTACATCGGCTTAAGCATTTTTAGTCCTTAGTATTCGAATTATTTGTAATGCCAAGAATCTTGATAACAATTTTTCTACCTTTTCCAATTATTTTATCATTGATTCTTCCCTGGCCTTGTCAATTATAAGAATTTGATTTACAACCAGTTGATAGTAGCCATGTACTATTAATTGTTTGGCAACTAATGATAATTCCAATCTCAATCCTGCTATGACTGCTTTATATTTTTCCTTATTGTTGGAGGCCTCAAAGTGGAGTCTGAGGGCATACTCGACGTCTATACCATCAGGCGTGTTGATGATCAAACATGCTCCGCTGCTATTGGCACATGGTGATGAAGCCTTCTCCATTGTCATTGGCCTAACCCTTGATTATTGCTTAGGGCTCATATATGACATTATAATATCCAAGTTCTATAGTAGAAGCCTTTAATCTACCCGATTTCTTAAGTTTATGAATAGCTTAATACATATGAAGGTCTATTTATACCACTATTGTATAAGCTTAAAAGTAAGGTTTTATTCTTTAAGAAGCTTCGATTAAAGATAATTCTAACTTATCCATCTTATGATACTGGATTTTGGCTCCTCGTTTTGCCTTACTGGTATAGTATTCAGGTTTTCGTACTCATTCGTCTTGTCAGACCAATGCCAAGCTAACTACAAATTCTCACCCCGCTAAGTATAAATAAAGTTTTTCACCTAAGATTGGTCGCGATAGCAAAGGCGCTGACCCAAAGTACTTGTTTCAATTTCAAAAGGATTTATCATATTTATCGATCCACTCGAACGAGCTTCTGAGTATTTTAAAGAGTGAGGGGCATTTATCGATAGCTCTTGATATGAATCGGCTTAATGTGGCTAATCATCCTATTAACCTTTGGATGTCTCTCTTTCTTGCAGGAGATTGAATGTCAATAAAAGATTGGATCTTATCTGGGTTTGACTCTATGCCCCTTTGATTCATTATAAAAGTAAGGAACTTTCCTTCTTTGACTCTGAAGACGTATTTTGCTAGATTCAGCATCATCTGGTACTTCTCTATCTAGTCAAATATTCTTCTAAGGTCACTGATGTGATCGGTTTCTCTCTTGCTCTTTATCATCATGTCGTTTACGTATACCTCCTTAGTTTTCATGATATGTTCCTCAAATACTTTATTCACCATCTTCTTATATGTGGCTCCTACATTATTCAATCCAAAAGTCCTTATGTTATAGCAGTATGTTCCATAGTCAGTGATGAATGGAGTTTTCTCCATATCTTTTGACTTCAACTTCATTTGGTTTTAACCTTAATAAGCATCCATGAAACTAAGCAACTCATGTACAGTAGTAGCATCGACTAGATGGCCAATCCTAAACAGTGCATAATGATCCTTGGGACAAGCTTTATTGAGGTAGGTAAAGTCAACACACACGCACCACTATCGTTCTTCTTCTTTACCATGACTATGTTCAAAAGTCGCTCCGAATATGATTCATCCTCAATGAAGTATGTCATTACTAATTTACTAACATACTCCTGAATGGACAAATTTTTCTTCGAGATGAACACTCAGTGCTTTTTTCTGATAGGATTGGCAGCTTTCATAATGCTGAGTTCAACGCAGAGGAATGTTGGGTCTATTCCTAGCATGACCTCGTCACTCCGGTGAATACACTCTTTCTCTGTATTAAGAAGTGTGCCAACTCCTTCTTAGAGGCTGAATTTGGCAACAAGGATATTTATGCTTTCTTTTCAGAATATTTATCATCTAGAATCATGGATTTAATGTTCTAAATGACATATTTTGTGATAAAATTATCTTCATCTGGAGGATCCATCTCAATCGGATAAGTGTTGATTAATTTCTTTTGATCCTCTTACTCGTCCGAGGTATAATAGCATTGTTGAGCTTCTACTTGGTTTCCATTTACCACTCTAACTCCATAGTTTATTAGTAATTTTAGGCATTGGTGAATAGTAAAAACCTTGAATTTTTTTAATATAACTCGGCCAAAGATGATGTTATAGGCTGAGTGGACAATCTTATCAAGTAAGGAGAAACGTATCATCTCTGTTCGATAAGTTATTAATATGCCCACCGCAACCTCAAGCATAATTGTCCCTAATGGGAACACCTCCTACCCTAAAAAATGTTAAGATTCCTATGATATGTCTCTAATTTTCTATCTCGTAACTTAAATTCCTTAAAGAAACTGTAAAATGAAACATCAGTTGAACTGACGTTGTCGACTAGGATCCTTATTACTCGGCTCTCATGCAGCATCATCGTGACTAACAGAGGGTCATCATATGGGTAAATTACTCCTGACAAGTCATCTTTAAACAATTCAATAATGAGACAATCTTTATTTACCTTTATGGGGCGAGTTGCCAAAGCGTAAACCAAGTTGATTTATCTAACATGATCATAAGACTTCGCCTCATGGAGATAGGCTTTCCTTTATGATGGTTCAGTTCTGCCACCAGTATCACCTCCTTCTATGAATTTATAGCCAAAAGAGATTATCTTGGCTTTATGCATAGAATCCTTGGGCTTTTTGGTCAGATGTGGATCATCCTCTAAATCACCATATCTGTTCCTTTTCCTCTCGTTCACCTTCTTGCAAGTGGACTCCGCTCGGAATCTAAGTTTCTTATTGTCTTTTTGGACACCTTTATCAACAAACTTCATTAGTTTTCCTCGTCTGATGAGATTTTCAATCTCGTTCTTCATAGAAAGGAAATTGTCAGCCTTATGTCCATGATCCTTGTGGAACTTATAGTACTTATCCTTATCTCTTTGGTTTGTGTTGGTCTTGAATTTACCCAACCATTTAAGTTCGTTACTTCCCAAGATATCACTGTGGTGCATGCCCACGCTAAACGGGGTGTATTCATCGTATCTCTTTGGATTTCCTAAAAAAAATTCCTAAGGATTTTCCTCTTAATAGAGTATTGTTTGCCTAGAATTTAGCATGATTGGATTCCTTTGATTCCATTACCTCCTATGCATTCATAATTTTACTCGCCTAGGCAAGTAGCTTAACCATGTTGATTGGCGATTCTTTAGTTAACTTCCATTATATAATTCCATCCAACAAACTGATCATGAGAGGGATAATGGTAATCTTCTCATCATAATCTATCACCTCCAACTTCTCTATATTAAGTTGCGTGATATATTACCTTGTTGGTTCTTCTGCTTTCTGACAAACATTTAGTATGTGAGCTATTCTTTTCTCTAAACTTATGCCAAAATTAAAATTATTGATAAAGAGATCGGGCAACTGTTGGAAAATGGATATCCACCCCCTTTATAGGCTATTATACGATACTTGAGCCGATTATATGATGGTATTGGAAAACCCTCTTACACGCATCTCATCATATACATAATACATATATGAAGCAACCTGGCATTGTTCCACTTCTAACATCAAATCATATTTGCGATCATATTTGGGAATTATAACCAGTGGTTTGAATATAGTAGGGGTTGGGTAACCAACTACTGCGGTTGTGAATGGAGATCCTTGAATTAAACCCCTTCGCAAAGGATTTTTTTATTTTGATGATTTTCCACAACCGGTCTTCTAAGCATTATATGGACACTTTCCAAGGTTGCTCCTCTTTCTTGTCACTTTCGATTGAGCTCTTTTCCTCGAAAGTCTGCTCAGCCTTCCCCAACCCTCCTAAACTTATTTTTTAACCTTGCTAAAAGTTCCATCCTTCTTTTCCCAATTCTTATTGGCTCTTCTTTGCCTTGGATTGGTTCTCTATGTTAATGTGTCCTCATTGTTCTTGGCCTTAAATGATCAGAAGCAGAGTTTCTGCTCAGTCTTAGGCATTATAAAAGGGTATGTTCGTCTTTATATGATTTTGATCCGATGGTGAAGGTTTCCCCTGAGCAATACGATCTATTATCCCGACCTAAACCAGTGTTTAGATCTTCTACCTTCACTTAGTAAGTCTAAATCCAATTATCTAGGATTTTTACCAACTCTATCGTGATGATCCCACCTTATATCCTCGTAGGGAACTGGAGGTGGCATATCTCATCTTCCATTAGGGTTCTTGCCCACTATTGGTATAATTGGATTTAATTCAGGATTATTTTTCCTATTCATAAAAATTCGAATCAGTTGCTTCACGTTTTCCTATATATCCTCTTGACCCCTCTTCAGGTTCATTAAAATTCCCAATAGGTCACCCATACCTATAGGTGTTGAGGGAGGAATTACTTCAGCGGTTCCATTGCTTTCTAGTTTTTTCTCCATATTCTAAGTATTTTCAGGAAAATAGGGTATCGTAATACCAGAAAATATAGTATAACAATTATTTTTAGCAAAACATTGTTCAAAAGAATGTTTTCAAAGCGTGAAAGGGTGAATCTGATGGTGACTTTAAGAATTAAACATAATTTAATGATAGTCGATTGAAAATAATTCTAACCTATCAAAATTTAGGTGAATTGAAATGTAATCCATTGGTTTGGTAGAAACTGGTATCTTCGAGTTTAAGAGAAAAATAATGGTGGGAAATAACGAAAGGCTTGTTGCTTTCCCACATACGGAGCCATTCTGTTATTGCCTAAAACTAGTATAAAAATTTAAGCTTAGCTAAATCATACAAGCTCAATGATAATAGATAAAAGATGAAAATCAATTAAATACTTGTCTACAACTTGCTATAGAATGAGATGAGAGGAAAAGAGAGAAAACCAAATTTACGTGGTTCGGCCGAAGATTGTTCCTACGTCCACAGGTGCAAGTATAAGTAGTATTAATTTCATATAAGTATTGTATCTAATCTTATTAAGATCACCCTTTTGAGTTACTACATGCCTACTTAAATATGGGTATGAAAGTATATATTTATGAACTAATACAACTGATCCACTATAATATGTCATGAGCTTTATCTTTGTAAAATAAATAAATACCCACTTTACAAGGTAGTGGAGGAATAATTATAAAGTGAGCATTGGAAAACATGGGTGGAGGAATGTTAGTTTATTTCTAGTGTGTGAGTTCTTTGAATATGTAATCCCACTATCTGATTCAATAATAGTGGACATATAATTGCTTGTATGTTATATGAAATAGCAAGGCTGACCAGAATGTCTAAAGGTGATCTTGATCATACCTAAGCGAATATAATTAGTTAATCGAACCAACCTCATTCTAGTTAATAATGAGTCCAGGTTTCTTCTACTGATCAGTTTAGGGACCATACTATATTTATAATACAACACCTTATTTGTGACCTAATTTACGATTTCTACATTCAGTCATATAGAGGACAACTCTATAAAGTGCTTTTTAAATATCAAGTAAGAATGGGTGATGATAATGAAGAACATTAAAGAGCTTCTCTCGAATTGGATACTTTTGCTTTTAATTAGGATCTTGTGGTTTATGTTATCGTTATTATTTGATTTTTCATAGACATAATAGTTCCAATCAGAGGATTGCCTTCGGATTTAAGGGGTAAACGAATAAAAGGGATTTATCTTTTGGTGAGGTAGGACCCATAAATAGGCTGCCTACCTATCCCATAAAGGGAACTAGGCCAAATGTAATTCATATTCAGAGAGTATTTGATTTTGGTTGGGCTTGAGGACAATTGGTAGGTATTGGACTCACAAGAAACATTTATGATATGTAAGGTTTAATCACTCAACAAAGGATTGGTTTTTGATAAAACATTCTCATGTCATAATATAGGAGATTATGCTGGCTCCCTTATTTACACAGAAGTTTGTGAAAGGACAATAATGGTCATATTTCTTTCACAGTGAAAATGATATTCACAGTGTACCTCAATGACTTCTTTGATGGAAATGCTTTTAGCACACTTCTTTCCATTAGACAACTAATGTTCTCCGAGAGGATATTGTTTTCCTTTTCATTTTTTATGCCTAATATTTATCTTTGATCACCATGATAAGGAAAAGTTTAATCTAGCAAGCTATTTTTTGTTTTTCTTAATCCATGCCTGAGAGATGTTTTAGCATTATGTTGTGCATTTTCATAGCCATGGGATACCCTAATCACTGACTTATTAAGGTGTTCTTATTGTCATTTCATGCACATTCTCACAAGGGTTTCATGATAAAAGGGAGTTTGGTTTAGGAAACAAAGGGGATAGGAAATCTTAGAACAAAATATAAATGCCCAAGACCGAAAACATCCTTTTTAGAGATATTACATGTTTTGAATGAGATTATGTCATTATCGGTGTTTGAACTCAATGCCCGATCATCTTAACTTGGTCATTATTATGCCTTTTCAAATAATTGACACTATTATTCAAACTTTGAAGGAATCTAATGTGGAATATCTTGAAAGTGGTGTTTGATAAAATGTCTTAAAATAACCATCTGAGTCACGTGAGGAACACGCACTATTGAAGGATGTCTTAGACAATGTGTTTTACCGTAAATGAGGGAGAAGAAACCAAGGGATAGATTGAATCGAAAATAGTTTTCATGGGTGATCTCATTTATAAATTTTTATTTTCCCTAATTATTGCCTAGGTCGCCCCTCTCAGGTTTTTAACCTAGCCGAACTTTTTTCCCCTTCATTCGTTTTTAGAGAAATTAACCCCCCACAATGCATACGGTGGGTCTACCAAGTATTCAAAATGGTTAATTATGCTTGTAAGAGAATGGGTGGGGAATTAAACTCAAGCAATATTTATTGATAGGATCATTATAGTCAAGTTTAAGTGAAATTTTGACAGTTAAGCTTAGATAAGGTTTATTATGATCTTCATTCTAGGTCAAAATAGTTTTTTTTTTGGTTTCCTTTTTTCACTCAATATCAAATGCATAAAAAAGAATACAAAAAAATTCAATGAAAATCATGGACCATTAATTTAGTTATCAATAGAAGATAGACCTTAAAGAGGTGACTCGACTTGGAAAAGATATTTCTTTTTTCTATACAAATCCTTTTTATCCAAATTATATTACAATGATCCCATAAGTTCTCAGATTGGTACATACAAAAGATTGACATGCTTTTACGGGTGAGTGTGCCTATGGAGGCCTAGTTGATGTGATAATAAACGAGAGTGTGAAGGTGAGAATGTTCCTATGAAGGCAAAGATTGATAAGCTTATAAAAGTGATAATGTTCCTACGGAGGCATAGTTTTGGGGCCTATGAATGAGAGAGTGTGCATAAGGAGGCAAGTTTGATGGACATGTGAAGTCAATATTGTGCCTATGGATCCAAGGTTGATGGACTAGTGAAGGCGAAAACGTGTCTATGGAGGTAAAATTTAACGAGTGAAGGCAAGATTGTGTACTTATAGATGAAAGGTTGATGGTCCTATGAAGGTTAGCAGAACCTTGAGAAGGTAAGATTATATAAGATTATAAAGGTAAGAGGATGCCTATAAAGGAAAAATTGATCGGCCTATAAAGGAAATAATGTGCGTATAAATGTAATGTCAATGGGACTGTGAAAGCGAAAACATGCCTTTAGAGGCAAGGCTTGTGAATGAAAAATTGTGCCTACAAAGGTGAAGTTTATGGTACTGTGAAAGAGAGAGTGTGCCTTTGGAGGTAAGGTTGATGGATCCATGAAAGAGAGAGCATGCCTATAGTGAAAATTTTTAGGGCTTATAGAGGCGAGAATATGCCTATCGAGGAAAAATATGGCAAGCCTATGGCGGCTAGGTTTGATGGAAAGCCTATGGATGAAAGGTTTGATGAGATTATAAATGTGAGGATGTGCTTAAAGAGGTAAAGTTTATTATCCTATGAAGGTGATAGGAAGCCTAGGAAGGCAAGATTATATGAGCCTATGAAGGCGAGGATGTGTAGAGGTAAAGTCCATGATCCTATGCAGGTTAAAATTGTGCCTATAGAGGCAATATTAATAGGCCTATGAAGGTGAGATTGTGGCTATATTCGACCCTTGAAGGAAAAATTATGTTCCTATAGTGGAAAGTTTGATGTTCTTAAAAGAGGCATGGCCTAAAAAGGCTGATGGCATGCTCAAATAGGCAGAACACTGCCTCTAATGGTAAGTGTTGTCGAATAGTCATCGGCTTGTAATAAGGCTCCTTGTTAGGTAAGATTCTCACTCTGAGTGAGTTTGGTGTGCAAAATCGATGGATTGAGAGTATGAGAGGAATAATAAGGGCAATAACCCTCTAGAACTAACTATCCCCTAGAATAGGAGGGTGATGGAAAATTTGGGTGCAAAAGGAACTAAGGATTCCTTGGACTAGAGTGAATATGTAAAATCCTCTATATAAGAGGTAAGATATCAATCCTCATAGATAGGGATACAATTATTATTTTACGCTTGAGAAGATGGAAGAGGTAAAAAATTATTTCCATCTGCCGAATATTCAGAGGATTTTCTCATACAAATTGAATGGGTGACTTCCTTTAAATAAATAGATGATTAGATGATGGATGGATTGAAAAGATGGAAATCTGTTAAGTCATTATGTCGGGATGAAGATTTGATAGGTGGAATGATGACATGTCCAACTCATGATGAGCCATTTGGATTAGTGGTATTTTCTAAAGAGTCTCTAAAGAATGAGGATGAAAATGGATGAAACCCAGAGTGGGGGAATAACGTTCTCAATGAAAGTGGATATTAGATACCTTTAAAATAAGTGAGTATCACTAGCCTCTTTTTGAAAATGGGCGTTAGTGAAAATTTGGTCCATTATCATTTCTACAGCCCAACCTGAGATGGGATGTAGGTGTACCCATTTAAAATACAACATCTTAAACTCTTAGATGATTCCGTATAAGGGTGAGAGGATAGATTTCTTAGATAAGTGATACTAGTAGAAGTTCACGTCAGCCAAACATTTGGCTGAAGGGTTAAACTATTCTGAATTAGGAGGCTATAATCCATGTACGTATGCCTAACGTTTGAGGTGAAATTCACTTGATGGTGGATGAGACAAAATAATTGAGAGGATCGATGTTAACATGCAAGGTATTATTCAAGATGTTTCCTCTTTACTTTAGTGCTCTCGAGGCAAGCAATAGTGGAGACTTAATCTAGATTCAAGGTAGAAATCTCATCTATTAATGGAGTCTAGTTACACGATTTTAGCGTATTTGTAAATATGGGACTTTTATGACACGCGATGGAGAGGTAATGCATTTGGATGTGAGGAGGCAACATATATGATGGGAGGATCGCATGAATAATATTCATAGGTGAGTGAAAATTATATGTGGTTTTATTTTATTTTTGGGTTTAGCCAAGATTATGACCCATTCCCTATAAAACTATTCATTTGATTTTGAGGCCCTTACTTGAGCGCTAAAATAAGTGAACTTTGAGATCCTGAGTCCGAAAGTATCTCTTAGGGAGCTTTCTTAGGGGCCAAAACTCGTTTGAGAGATGTTTTCATTTGAAGAATATCCCGCTTTTTTTTATTAATTGGCTATGTCCTAATACACGACTATGTGAGGATATGAAAGGCTTTTCACGATACTAAAGTCTCCCTTCTTTGGCTATGATCCCTCACGATATACCTCGACGGTACATGTGAGAGAAAAATTTTGATATACCCGAATGTACATGAGTCGAGCCTCCCGATATACCTCGTGGAGACAGTACGTGGGAGAGATGACTCGATATAATCATGGTAAATGAGCGATGTTCACCGATAATATACCACTACAAGGCTAAGAAAAGTGAAAGTTATCTGTAGGGACCCACATTCTTTAGACTCGAATCCTGTCGCTAGGCTTCCCAAGGTGATGGGGTATGTATTCATAAGCAAATGTTATGTGGTGAAGTAATGTGAGTTTTTTTGGAAAGTCTTTTATTTATTGTTAATAGCCATTTTCACTAGATATTATTACGTATATTGGCATAAATATCGTAAACAAGGTTTAAATGATGCTTAAAATGTAACATTATCCCTACGATAACATGCAATACAAATGTTCTTCTTCTTATTCCGGTATATACAAAGAATAAGAATAAATAAAAATTAACGTAATATACAATAATGTAAATGAATAACATGCTAGAAAAAAAAATATTTTTTAATTTGAGTTCTCTCCTCTTAAAAAAATATCTCCATCAGAGTTATCACTGTGAGAACCCAGACCCGAGGCGATGTGCCTCTCACCTTCCACCATGCACGTGCGCATCCTTTTGGGATGGTATATAGAGGACAGGGGTCATTAGCAGTGAAGTGTGGTCGTTACCTCATTCTCATTGCAAATAATGGGGTCGCTAGTCTATTTTACCCAAAATGGACAAAAGAAGTGGTATGTATCTATAGAGACCTGGTTCTAGCAAGTGATCTACATATTTAACTAGAGAGTCAAAAGTCCCTGGACTCGATTACGAATTGGGAAGGTGTTAGGAACCCGCTCCAACCATTCTCTCTCAAATGTAGATCTGAAGTATATGTGTTAGAATGTTATTGTTTAAACGAAATAGGAAAGTTAAAATATTTAGAATGTACTTAGACTTTACGGTTCAGTGTGGGATGTGTGTGTAGAAAATATAGAGAAGGGATAAATATGTACAGAGTCGAATTTGTTCACTCGGACGACAGTCTGAGTGAGCCTACGTACTTGCAAAGAAAGATTCAAAGTTCACATATTTTGTGAAGTGGCCTAGAGATATTCTACCTCTTACTCTGACTATATATACGAGAGATTAACTCCTTCTGATAACTTGAAATAGTTTTAACTTGAAAATGGTTTAGATCTGAAAATGTATGTAAATGGGTCTCATAAATGGAACTGTTTTTATGAAGAGAGGGAGTTAAGAAATATCGTATTCACATAAAAATATTAGGTAAGATCCTCAGATCAAGTTAACCTTTAATCTATTATTTGTGGTATTTTATGATTTTGAATATTTTTGTTTAGTTTGTTGATATAAATTAGTTTCAACATAAACATGTATCAAATTGGACTTATTCACTCACACAACAGTCCGAGTGATCCTATGGACTCGCGTGGAGCGATTCAAAGTACACGTAGTTTAAAAAAGGACAAAGAGGGATTCTATATCTTATAAAGTATCAATGCGGGAGATCTTAACTCCCTTTTATTTTATCAAAGTTTTTAAGAGTGAAGTAAGTCAAAATATTAACCTGTAAAGAACTTTGTGTTCATGATATATACTTGAATGAAGTGGGTTCACTCGTAAAACCACTTTAATGGATAAAGAGTATGGATACTTCTAACATTAAGAATAAAATAATAGGTAGAATGAAAGAATATAGTGATCCTCTAACCTATATAAAATTATTTCATAGTTTTGAAGATTTGTATTTGGTTTTTAGGAATTTATGGAAATAAAATGGAAAAGTGTGTGAATATGTACAAGATCTTACTTGAGTTTTAGGGATAGGCCACCTATTACTCCCACGTATCCACTGTAAGTAATCAAAGTCAACGCAATTTGGACAGAACCTATAGAGAAAGTCTATAAATGGATAAGAAGAACATGTACAAGATGAAGATAATTGGAGGTGTTGCAGCACAACACAACTGTTAACAATACATAATAAAGAAGTTTATAAAAATACTTGTATAGTGGTAGATCATAGTTGTGGGAAGAGCTTCACCCTTATAACGTTTATCAACGTCTTAAGGATGGTTGACCACCAACTTTAAGATCTGGTTCAGATATATCTCCATAGAATGGTAGATTTGATCTTTCGCGTCAAAAAAATTTGAATCTATCTTCAACAAGCCCGAGCTACAACTTCTAGTGATTTTTTCAGAGTTTCACTATGACTTCTTAAGAGCTCTAGGTTCTTTCCCTCACTAGAACTCTTTTAGGAGAGTTCTAGTCCCTTTCTCTCTCTAAAATCACCTCTAAAGTTGAAAAGGAATGGTGTGAAAAGTATGAAGACTTTGCGTCTATTTATAGGGAGAGTGTGTTTTTGACCAATTGGTCAGACTTTTTGAGCACATGACCGATCGGTCAAGCACGAGCTTGCCTGATCATCCATGTACCTCGCATCGTACCAACTTTATAGCAGGTTTGTATTTTGAGCACATATTTTGACTCAGATATACAATTTGTGTATAGTCAGAACCATTGGAAGGATAATTAAACGAAGTGAAAATTACTCAACTAGAACAACTCCATACGCAAAAGTTATGTTGGGTTAAATTTTCTTGGAAGTGAGTCATTATGTTCAAAATACGAATATTCACTTGCCTTTAGCTTCTTGGCACTTAGGATGACCTTTTCGTCTTCACGGGAGTCTTAAAATAATTAAAAATACTTATTATACTTGAGATATGAAGGTATTGGGAACTAAAATTCACCTATAGGCCTCTATTAAATGCCTATATACTTCTCGAATGAAGTGAAATGTTAGGAGTTTTGAAACGGGGTGTCTACAGGGACCACACAATGCTTAGTGAAGTTTAAACACATGGTTAGGAAATTTTATGACTTCAAACGCTTTTGGTTGTTACACATACAACTCCTTATTTTAGACTCCATTAAAAATGCACTCTTTACATCCATTTGAAAAGGTTTAAATTCATAAAGTGTGTAATTTCAAGTAGGAGACGTACACTTTCTAACCTTGCAACTGGGGCAAAGGTATCATCAAAATCGACCCTTTCAATTTTGAAAACACTTGTCAAACTATGAGTGCCTTATTTCTCACAATTACACCATGTTCATCTATTTTATATTTGCACACCCATTTTGTACCAATTATGTTAAAATTTTGAGGCCTAGGTACCAATTTCCAAACTTTTAACCTTTCAAATTGATTGAATTCTTCTTACATAACACCTATCCAATTTTTTGGGGTGAAAATTTTGGGATTGGCATATAAAATATGAAAATATTTCATCCCTAATGATCTTTGATTAATCATGTATTGAAAATAAATCAAGAACTAGATTTAAGGAATAAACTTAGGGTTCAAGCGTACAA
Organism: Sambucus nigra; assembly: GCA_949130495.1. Lineage (NCBI taxonomy): Eukaryota > Viridiplantae > Streptophyta > Magnoliopsida > Dipsacales > Adoxaceae > Sambucus > Sambucus nigra. Next base: position 69,850,801 of record OX422211.1, on the reverse strand, counting down.
TACCTTTGTGAATCATGTTGTGATTTGTATAAGGAGACAAAGGTTGAAGATGATGAAATCCTTGTTGTACTCCAAGTCTCGAAAAACTTTATTTATCCTTCCATAATTCTTGGACATTATAATGTATGATCCTCCCCAAAGCTATATAGGTGTGTGGGCACTTCTGAGATGACAACCATTCATTTTTATTGGGATATAGTGGTCTCTTTCTAGGTCTCTTAAAAAAATATGAATAGTATTTTCTCTCACCCCTCTCAAACCTGAGTGATGAATCATTTACTTTAAACCCTTTTTCACACCTTTATAAACAAGTAAAAAAGGTGGGCTTTGGCTAAACTGGGCTTCTTGAGAGTCCGAACCTCACTATTTATGTATTTAGACTACATTACGGACCTAAGATAAATAATTAAATTAGTTTGCGAATAAATACTTGGGAATCCCAAATTATAATTACCGTAATTTATTTTCTTTATTAATTTAATCATAATTAATTCCACTAAATAATTATGATTGAACTCCAACTTAATTATCCCAGTGTTAAGTGTACAATAATCGCTTGGTCAAATCAATTTACTATTAATCAAATTTAATCAACATCTGATAAATTCCTTGGTTCTCACACTTAACTTATTTACTACTCCACCAGGATTATAAAATAACCCATCGATCAGGTTTTACTTGATGAAGAATAAATATATAAATTTATCAAGGAGGGTATCATAATCCACAGTATACACTAGATGCAGACTTATCTAAATTATGATCTCAGACCTACTCCCACAAACTGTCTCCTAATATGCGGTGATCATTTGACCTGATAAAATCATATCACACCCATAGCAATCGAAGTGACATTTCCACAAGCATTACAATCCACATAACTCTAGGTATTAAGAATCTATGCACCTTTTTCAAATGGTGTGTGATTGTTTCCCTTAGACTCAAATCTCACAGATGGCCCTGTTCAATATATTCATGTGATGTACCGATCACAATCCTCTGTCCAAATATCGAACAAGTTCTTGATCCATCAAACAGGTTCTTGTAGTTTGAGATGAACTAATAGGATTTCATTATAACCATTTCCATAGGATGTAAACTCCCTATATAGATTATTAATATTTCAGCAGTGCTAGAATTAAAATTTCTCTCTCCTAGTGATCAACCCGAACCCGACTCACCAAAATTCGTACTGAGCACTATTGACCAACATGTCCACAATATATTTAAACCAGATATAAGTCATTATCACAACCATGTATCTTATTTCAAACTGAAGTAGCACACCTTTATAGAAAAGTAACCGTCATATACAGTTTTAAGAATAAAACCCCAACACAGTTTGCATCATTCAAAGCTTTTTTGATATTTTGTAGGTTCAATTTGAGAATAAAACATTGAAAGTAAAGTTCATTCCAAATTTGATTTTTTAATTTTACACCATTTACAAGGTTTGCTATGATTTTAGAAGGGATTTGCTCATGCTGAACCAAAGTGGGAACTCCTCTATTTGTCTCACCTTTCTCACCATGAAACTCATTTCGAGTAGAAGTTCCCACAATGTCTCTCCTAGAGGAACTATACTCCCTTACATAAAAATTCCTAACCTTTACAATCTTAATATTTGAAATATCTCCTTAAACATCTTTATCTAAAGTAACCAAATATGAGGCATCATCATCAATCCCCACATTAAATGTTTCCATCACTTTCTTGCACTATAAGTTATAGACTCAATATGCTTTGATATTTTGACAATAACCAAGGAATATACCATCTTTACTCCTAGAGTCAAACTTATTTAAATACTCTATATGACGAAGTATAAACAACTTTTTGCAAAATATCTTAAAGTAATTAATAGCAGAATTCTTTCCTTTCCAAAGTTTGCAAGGAGCCTTTTTGGTGGAGGGTTTATAAAAAGCCATATTTGAGGTATGTCACGCCATTTTCATTGCTTCGGCCCAAAATCTCTTAGGAACGTTTTTTACTCCAAGCATACATCGAGTCATCTCTTGGAATATTATATTCTTTATCTCAACTACCCTGTTTTGTTGTCGAGTTGTAACGACCAAAAATTCATGTTTATCCTAAGCTCATCACAATAATTCTCAACCTTAGAATCAATGAACTGGGATCCATGATCGCTCCTTAATTTAACAATGGGTAAGGAATTTTCATTTTCAATGGTTAAACTCACTGCTACAATGATGTCAAATGAGTGGCTCTTCTCTCTCATGAAACCAACAAAAGTAAATCTTGAGTAGTCATCCACCATCACAAAATAATACCTATTACCTCATATTCTCTCCATCTTAGAAGGGTTCATCTAGTCTACATGTACTAACTTTAGTGTCCTAGATGTAGTAATCTCACTCAACTTCTTTTGGGAATTTTTTATTTTCTTCCTTTTTTGACACGTACCAGAAAATTTACTCACCGATTTTCACAGCTTAGGAAGACCCCTAACTCTCTCATTCTTAGACATACTCTCTAAATAATGAAAGTTAACATGTCCTAATCTTTGATGCCATAAATAAATCGATTTTATCTTCACATTTTGTCATACAACACTCGAATCATTCGTCAAGATATAATAACTCTCACTATATCTCACTCGTCTCATCAAGTTTTCATTCGCGCATTTTTCGATTAAGCACTCACCCTTAGAAAAGTTTACAAGGTGAACATTATCACATAGTTGACTTATTCTAATTATATTATTTACAAGTCCTTTAATATAGAAAACATTGTGAAGTGTAGTTCTATCTGAACACTTATCGTCCCTTTTCCCACCAACCCACGATCTCATCCCATTACCAAATGTCACCAAACCACCATTATAGTCCTCCAAAGAAAGAAGTAAAGAATAAATTATCACCTTCCATGTGCTTAGAACACCTATTATCAAAATATCAATTACTCAAATTTGAAGCTTTGATTGTCGCAATCACCGTACAACAATTATGACTTTTTATCCTAACCCACTTACTCTTTTCTTGATTTCCCTTTATTAACTCATTAACCTCCATTTAAACTTTTTTCAAATCATTATCAAGTATCGTGTCCACTCATTGAAAATTATTTCTCCTTGAGAACTTGGAGTATAAATGTGCTCATCTCTTTGAAGTTTAAAGAAAAAGTAACTTATGTGTCCTCTCATGAAAATATAGGATTATTTTTAGGATTAAAATTATTTTGGAGAAAAATTCACATTCCTTCTAGCATAATGTTTTTCTCCTTGAATTTGAGAAAAACTTTCTATTTTAAAATGATTTGTGTTACACCTAAAATAAGGATTTGTCTCTTTGAAACCTTTCCTTCGATCCTCTTGATTTTGAGGTCTTTGAAATTTTTTGGATTGGTTAATATTAAGAATCCTTTTCTATTTTGACATAAATTTTTGCATTTTTTTTAAGCAAAAACATTTTTCTCTTGTTATTTTCCTTTTGATTCAACCTTTTCAACTTCAATTTTAATAGAATCCTTTTGATCAACACCATATTGTGTCTCATGCATAAAAGAATTAGAGGTATTAGGATAATAATTGAAATAGTAAAAACTAATATCTTTCTTACCTTTTTGGATCATAGATTTTTCAAGAAGCATTTTGTTCATTTTTTCAATGTCTCTTCAAGAACATCCTTGACTTTTAAAGCATTTGAAAATTCACTAATGAGAAATAACATCTTATTTAGACTCTCTTTCTCGAGTTTACATTTTATTTCAAGAATTTCTCATTTTTCACTTATTAAATAAGAATTTTGATCATTCACTCATTTTAACTCATGCGTTAGTTCAAAAATCATTAGATCTTTTTCCTTCAACAAATCGATTTCCTCTTCAAACACTTTAATGTTGTTTCATATTTTAATGCTTTATTTATTCAACTTGAGTGACTCATGAAATAATTTATTATAAGCATAGTTAATTTTACTCATTTCCTCATCATCACTCATCTCCTTATCATTTTGTGCTATTTTTCCACTAGACTCACTCGGAGCCTACAAAGCATTCTTAGCTAGAGATGAACGCGAAGCTGAATGCATGTTCTCTAGATTTACTCCTAAATCATTAAAATCCAAAATATCCATAACAAATAACAAAACAAGAAAACACACACAATTCAAGGATAAACTCGGTATGCTAAGTCTTTATGAGCAACCATGCTCTAATACCAATTGAAAATGCAAGTGTGTGAACACTAAAAATAACCTAAGGGGGATAAGGGGTGAATAGGTTATCTTAAGCAATTTGCCTAATTTTAATATCAAGTTCCAATAAAAACCTATATCTAAGTCAATCTTCAAGTTCCAAGTAGATCTAGATGAAGTCAAAGTACACATACACGATTAAGCAATGTGAAATGAAAAGAACTCATAAAATATCATATAATATTGGGTATACGAAGAAAAACCCCAACCTATGGATAAAAAATCTCGGTGTAACATAACATCTCATTAGATTTGAAAAGTTCATTTTGCATAATACAAGAAGGCAATTCATTCTCATGCATCAGAAGAAATTACCTACAAATATTGTGACTCTCCCCCACTCCAATAAAAAATCCGAACGAAGCTCCTCCTCTCGGATACGAGATTCCACTCTTTGTCCTACACCACAACATGCTTTAACTCTCAAAATTTTGAGCACATCATTTTGGATATTGGATTCTATATCACCTAGTTTTATTTAAAATTCATATGTAAATAAAGATACATGTGGTTTAATACCTCTCAAAGCATCTTACAAGTGAAGATCTAAAAATGATGTAGAAAATCTTAAAAACTCTCAAAAGGACACTCAATGTCAATCCGAGAGAGAAAATAGAGCTCTCTAAAATATAAAAAAAAAATCTCAGAAGATGCATTTAGAAGTGAGGAAAAGTATAAAATAATCACATGGAAATAATGGCTATTTATAGTGGAATTTGAATTTCCAAATCCATCGTGCGCATGGGTTATTTTTCCCATGCGCACGATTTAAGACAATATGACCCTCGAGCCAAAATATCCAAGGGTCGTGCGCACGAGGAAAATATAACCCATGCAAAGAGTTTGTCCAAAACTATCTGTGTGAATGACTCTCACCCAAAAACACTTTTAAAAATCATTTTGATGAGTTTTTTAATATTAGACCTTGTTCCGTTTCAGAAACAAATACAACACTTAAAGAAATATTTCATAAATCAAGCTTTTAATAAGAAACTCACATTTTAAAATAAGCAAGTGGGCAATAACCAAATATTTAACAACTCCGCAAAATGATATACTTCAAAACAGCAGTGGAAGGGCTCAATCATTTTGAGGTTTTCATGTCTTCAAATCACAACTGTCCATAGGTAATGGATAAAGACTCTCTTAAACACATCCAAGTGAATCAAGATTTTGGTCTCGATTTTGTACATGGCTCAAATATTTATCACGAGAGATAGCCAACTAATATATAATACAAAAGGTTAAATTATCAAAACATTCAATAAACACATCAAACATCACACTTCAAAATATAAACATGTCAATCATCATCCATTCCCATGTCTTATTCTTATGCCATCCAATTATCTCCTCGTCCATTGCCAATTTTTATTCATGGGTATAAAGGTTGCGATAGAGAATCATGAATTAATAACTAAACTCAAAGATGAGGCAAAAAATTAAAAGAAATAAAATTAAAACTAACATGTTGAGAAACTAAGAGTGCCATTCCTTAATGCAATTGGTACGTCAAAAGAATGAGAGCTATACGATAGGATCATAATCAAATTGGTTGAGACGTATTCGTCTTTGTACAACGTATGCACCTATGTACAACATGTCAATCATTGGATCGCTACTAAACCATAAGAGGAGGATTAATCATCGTATATGAAGTTTTCTTTAAATATGACTGAATAGGCAACGAAGGTGATTCGTTGCTCAGCAAAAAAATGATATAACTATAATAAGGTAACGTCGAAACTGGAGTAATATAGGAAATCGGATCATAACATTAGTAGCACTTTTGAGTGCACAAATACGCAAAGAAGATGTACTTTACCATAAAAGGAGAAATTTTGTTATTATCAAGGGTAAAGACAATGAATTAATGCAACACAACCAAATATATGAGGTTTTAAAGGGATGGGAGATACCTCGGGATAAAAAAGTGAGAATGGATAATTTTGATCTAATATAGAACGTACAAGGTTGATAAAGTATACAATAGTGATGACATCATTAGCTTCAAAATACTTAGTAACATCCATATTGAACACAAGGGCACTAACAACATCGAAAACAATTTTATATGTTTTTAAATGTCATTTGGTTGATAAGTATGGGGGAATGTGGTATGATTAATGAATTATGCCTAGAGTAACACAAAACTTCTTAACAATTGATTCACTTTACCCTATCAGAATGAAAAAACACTACCTTGATAGGTTTATCAAATTAGCCTTAATTTCATTCTAAATGGTAAGAAATTTTGAACAAAGTTTCATAAGTAAAAATAAAGTCATTCAAGAATAATCATCCACAAAAGTAACAACTTGTTGAAAATTACAAGTACTCTTTAGGGTTAATGGACCCTAAATATTTTAGTGGCCGATCACTAAAATCCACAGGAAAAAATATAGTGATGTTTGCCTAATTTAGAAGCCTCACAGTCTAAGACAACATAAGACTCCCTCCCCTAATGTAATATTTTCTATGATATATAACCCAATCAGTGTCGACTCCAAATAATTGACAAAAAGAATATGTTGAGTATATGACCCAATCGATAATACCATTAAACAGAAGATAGGAAGACACTCAATGCAGTAGTAGAATCTCCAGGGTCCAGATAGTACTGACGATTACGCTCATGCCCCTAACCAATTTGTAGTAGCCCGTATTTTTATGGCTTTTAAAATTGGGTATTTATTAAATTTAATTGAGTTATTAATTTAATATTAATTCAGAATTTTATTTTAAATAACTATTAGCATGACGAGAGTGTAATACCCGATTTTTGTATGGCTTTTAAAATTGGGGATTTATTAAATTTAATTGAGTTATTAATTTAATATTAATTCGGAATTTTATTTTAAATAATTACTAGTGTGACGAGAGTTAGTAATTATTGGGAATTTATTGAATATTACTAGATGAGTAAAGTAATATATGAGATTGATTTTATTAATATGGCCATGAGTGAATAGTATGACAATTATGGAAATTAAGTTGGGACGCGCTTGTGTCGTGTCGGGACTATATTAGTATTATAAAAGTGAATAAATTATAAGTCACCCGTATGATAATTTTGAGTGCGTCAACGTGTCTGGAAGGGTCGAGATAGTCAGAAAAGTGTACCCGGGGGTTTAGTTTGGGTCTCGGGGCGTTTTTAAGCCTGACTGGCATCCCAGGAGGGTATTATAGTCATTTTGTATTTTTGGGTAATTAAACCCACGAATTTTCCTAAGTTATATCATCTATTAGAGGTTATTTTTTAGGTTTAACAATCACAAAAACTTAGAACGACCATTAGAGAAGAAAGGTACAGAGCTTTTCAAGAATTGATCACAAACCATAACACCTCTTTCAAGATTAACACCATCCGGGAATAGATCGTAAGATGAGAATGCAGCCATATCCTTATCACCAACAAATCAGATCTTCGAATACCATGAGAGTATCTATCTTGCTATTTTTCTAGTTAATATTTCTCCCATGTTAGAATAGGATTGATGAATATATGTTTTATGCCAGAAATTGATGATTTAGGGAATTTAAATCACATGCTTTAGAGGAAATAAGTATATTCTGGAAATCTCAACATATGTCACCCACGAAATTGTATTGATTTAGAAGTAAGAAATCTGGAAAAAGAATTAGAAGATTTGAATTTAAAGCAAAACTAGAGTTCTTAATAATTATGATGAATTAGCCCTTTAATTCGATACCCTTGATGAATTTGTATATGCTTCACGTAGGAAATCATGTTTATAGGTATATGTAACAAGTAGTAAACTTGTTTGGGAGTTTGAGGACCATTAATGGTGTTTTGGAGGAAATTATTGGATGAAACCCATAGGTCGAATTTGCAGTTTTCTGGGCAAGAACTCCTTAATCGATCGATCGACCCTTTTCCTCGATAGATCGATCCCTCCTGGAAAATAGCATATTTTTCCCCTTTTTGTTTAATCCAGATAAAATGCGTAGGAACCCTTGAATATTATTTGAAGAGCATAATGGGTCATGAAGGGGACCAGTAGGGTCTAAGCAGAATACCGTTGAGTGAAATTTTATATGGTATGAAACCGTGGTTTAGCGGGGGGTTTAACACATATTGAAAATCGTTCGCACGTTAGCTACGAAATTGAGAAGTTTATAAATGACTTAGACCAGTAGGTTAGAGAGGGTGAACCTACTTAAATTATCTTTAGTGAGAAAGAATACTTTGAGAGATGAGAAGTAAGTATGAAATGATTATAATTGAGAATAAAATGAGATAAGTTCTTTATGTGTAAAAATTGGGTAAAATTGTATTACGTACGGTTAAAATATTATTATGGATCGTGGGCGAACCAAATTGGAAAATGAGAATATTTATATATATGACCGAGTGCATGTGTATATATTTATATTATGTTACTGTATAATCATACCCGCGCTATTTGGTATCACGGAGGTTACCGGGCCGGGACAGTCTTGTCTCGATGGGACCTTTATGGGGGATATTAACAAGTACCCTAAAACATAGAATTCCTTGGTACAGGCTATCTTAGAATGATAGTCAGACGGTTCTAAGAGACGTGAGGGGTATGTGCTGACCTCTTAGTGACTTGGAACTATGCTTCGCCTCCATTTTGTGTGTATTGTGTTAATACAGTTTGAGAGTGATTACGAACTAGTATTTCCCTTAGTACGAGTAATATGGGGACTTGATAGCAGAGTATGCCAGCACCATAGATTTTATGTGGGGTGCCGATAGTATAAATATTATATGAGTGATTAATATATATATGTATATATGGAAATCTTCTATTGTGCGTATAAGTAGTTAAGTATTGAATAAATGCTCCAAATTTTATAATATGTATTCGGGAACTTTATAACGGTACTAAGATATATTAAGTAACGTAAGTAATCATGAAGAGATTGATCTCTATGCTAAATATCATTGTTGATGTAAAAAATAGATTTGATCTAATTAATTAATCACAGATAAATATGAAGTAAAAATAAGACAAAGGATTTTTAAAGTGGTTCAGCCTTATAAAATGGCCTATGTCCACTAGGTTGTATTGTAGATGTTTGCCTTAATCTAAATGATGATTACAAGAGATTCCTCCCCCTTTGTGGAGGGTGTTACAATGTATTTATAGCCTTGGGGCTGTTAGTATGAATAGGTGATATGGAGTTATTTAACAGACATATACATCTGTACAATAAGAATGTTCATTAAATCCGATGTTCATTGAATGTATAATTGTCGCTTGGTCTTTCGGGCTAGATGCTCTGCATGCTGAGTAGGTCGGCACGCTATGTAGCTCGGGACGCTGAGTAGCTCGGCATGCTAGGTAGCTCGGTGAGCATATGTATTTGCCACGTAAGATAACATGTGTCTTGATTACTTACAGATCTCCAACACTTAAGAATTTTTCCTCTAGTTTCGTCGTTTAAGTGCGGAATGGAAATTTTGTAAATATTTTGAATCTGCAACAGACGCTTGGGTATTTGCGTCTTTTTTGTCTTTTAACCGCCGAAAATGCAATCGTCTTTTCTAGTAGTCATTTATTTTCCTTCTTCCCGATGCAAGGTATTTAAAGGCGATAGAAAAAGATCATCATCTACTTTTTATCTCCAGATTTCTAAACTCTGTGTTTTCTCACTCTGTTTTTATACTATTGTTCTTTCCATCGTCCGCCTTAGCTGATTTCTCAATTCTCTATAAGAATTTCTTCCTTCTTCTTTCTTTGCTTTAGTCATCATGGTTTCGAGATAATTTTTCAATTCCCTCTTGGGTTATTCTAGAAGAACCTCCTTCTCCATCTGATTTATTTTCTCTGGCTGAGGGGCATTGGTTTCCCTCACTTTTCATTGCTGAATGTGGCTTTTCTTTTCTGCCTAATCCCTTGTGTTTGGAGTTTTTCCAATATTTCGATATTGTTCCTGCAAGAGTAGCTCCAAATACATGGAGGGTAGTTATTGGCGTACATAGGTTAAACCAGATTCTTGGGACTCATTTACGGATCCCTGAAATTATGTTTTATTATAAATGGGTTACCAGTGATACCACATTTTATTTAAAAACTAGGTTTTCCAATAGAGCTTTATTAGTCAATCTTCTCGATGCAAATAGGGACTATTTTGATCATGGGATTGTGATGAAAAATTGGCAACACCCTCCATTATAAGGAAATGATGTGTACCAAGGTCCCAGATGTCCACTTTATGGCAATTGGATAGGTTGTTTTCAATTATTTAATTTAGCTCTGCTTACATTTGATAAAACACGTCACTGATATTCATGCTTGTTTTTACAGTTGATAACAAAAAAAGCCCCCAAAAGAGAGTGACGTTAATATAAAAGCTTTGAAACTCATCTAGGGTTTGCATAAATCAGTTAACGGGGAGTACGTTAGAGATGCTTCTTCTTTGCTGAGATACAAAAACACCACATCTTCTTTTATTGCTCGTCCTCTTGCCCTTCCAGTGGTAATCAATCTTGATCAAGTTCTAGCATCTCGAGCGAGTGCCGAAGAACCCTCTTCTGACTTGAATACCTCTATTATTGATTTATTGACGAAGAAGAGGAGAATGCCTGCATTCTTTGCCAAAGATGCTCCTGGCACTGATGGGGCAAAGAAGAGCAAAGGGGATGTCCCAGCTGAAGGGATGAAGAAAGTGGATAATACTCCATCCAAAGGAACCATTTCTCCTGCCAAGGAGGTCAGCAGGCAAACACATGCTGTCCCAAAAGAGGCAGAACCTTTGATGGAAGGTGTTTCTATTACGCAAGAAGAGGCAGCATCTTTGATTAAAGGTGCTCCTTTACGGAGATTGAGGAGAGGTCTTGTAGAAAAAACTGTAGAAGCTGCTGCACGACCCTCTGATATTGGGGGTCCTTCCTCGGGAACTGGCACTCCAGATTTTATTACCCCAAGTTCGGACAGGGGTTTGATCAAGTCTTGGACCATTCCGGAGTATCGAGTTGTTGGGGGTTCCCTTTCCCGGGAGAAGGTCATTGATTTGGCGGCCTAGCCTATCGCATCAGTAAGTGTTATCATCCCTACCACTTCATTTCCACCTACTGTATTCATATTCTAATTTGATCTTCTTTTCTTTTTTATTCAATTTATCACATGCTTTAATAATATCCTAGAGATGGATGAGGCTATTAAGGCTTCAACTTCATCCAGCGAGATTGAAGAAGATTTTGCTGGGTTGTCTCAATCCTTGAAGGACTCTCGGACGAGGAATATAAAGCTTCTTGGGAGAAGAGACTTCTATCTGCAGAGTCAACTCGTGACCAGGCCATAAGTGCCTCCAAGGAGTTGGAGGAAAAATTGAAGATCGCCGATCTCAGTAAGAAAGAGACTGATGACAAGCTTAAAGAGGCTGAACGGCGTAAGAAAGACCTTAAGGAGAAGGTGAGGCTTGATAAGGAACGTGCTTCTTCTGAGAAGGCGAAGAGAAAGGTTACGGTGAAGAAATCTGTGAGCTCTTGTTAGGACAAGGGATGGAACAGAGCCTTAACCGCTATTACTTTCCAGATAGAGTATTGTAAGGACACAAATTTCCAATTGAGTCCATATATAGTTTTGGCTCAATTCCGGACAAAAACATTTATTCATAGGTTAGTGATTTATTGTAATACTCTCAAGACTATGAAGTGTGTGTTGAAGACGTAGCGGCAAAGAATATAAAGCTTCATCAAAATGCCGGTTTGCGTGCCTCGTTTCTATGTCATCATCTAAGGTTCCATGCTCCCAAGGTATGAATGTAATTATATTTATATAGGAGCTTGGAACAATATTTATTGGGTGTTAGGTTTAATAAAAACCATGTTTTACTTTCAGAATAATTTAATTGGAACTTTAATTCAAAGTATATAAAGTTTCTGGGCCAAAATAGAATTTTAGAAAAATTTCTGGAAGTCGTTCGAAATCTCGTTCGAACGAGTTTTTCGTTCTAACGAGGTTTCGTTCGAACGAGACTGCCAACAAACCTAAACTGGTCAGTCGTTCAATAGGTTGTTCGAACGAGTTTGGTCGTTCTAACGAGATATCTAACGAGTTTCTAACGAGCCCAGTCTGGTCGCTCGTTAGAAGTCTCGTTCGAACGAGAGTCAAGTTCGTTCGAACGAGATGCCAGGCGGGAACGGTTTTGAGCAGTTTTTGGCAGTTTTCACCCCATTTCCCCACTTGTTTCTTAACTGATTTTTTAAGGCTTTATTAAGGACGGGATTCATTTTTGAAGGGGTATCTTTTTCATACCATACAAACTCCTAGAGAGTGTTTTGAGAGAAAATTTGTTTAAGGAAAAAGATCAAGTTTTGAGTGTTATTTTTTAATGAAAAATCCTACACACTCTAGTGTTTACACCCAATAGTTGTTTATCCAAGTTCTATATACATATCTTTACTTGGAGTTTTTGGCACCGGTTTATCTCTACCGAATTCAAGAAGAGAAGTTTTGGTTTGCTTATACATCCATCAAAGAAGAAGACTTTTTGTTGAGATTCTACCCACTTGGAGAAAGGCTCCATGCTTGGGTGACGGTGACCATATAAAGTCCCATCGGTGGATTCTGAGATCGCGGTGGAGCTCCGTGGTTGTCCGCTAGGAAGAGGTTTCTACGAGAAGGAGCAACAAGGCTTGAGAGGGTTCGAGTCGAGGATGTAAGTCTTTTGTCTTGTAATTTGTAATTCCGTATCTAGTGGACTTGTGGCTAGGGCCGTCCGAGGTTGTTTCCCGTCTTGGGTTTTTCCTCGTACATCTCGGCGTAGTGTGATATTGTTTATTTTATCTTGCTCATTAATTTAGAATCCATGCTTAGGATAATTTCAAGATAAAATTTGGTTTAATTATCACACTCATTTAAATTTGGGACTTATATTTAATATTGGGTAAAGTTGCTTAATTCAAGTCTTTTGCTAAAATTTGGTTTCGCCTAACTATGGTATATTGTTAAACATGACTTAGGCAAATTCTAGGACTTGAATTAGATTTTAATTTGTTTTGAGAAATTAAAACTTGTTGTTGTTTTGTGTTGAACCATCACCACCGTTTATGCTTCCGCATATAAAGATTAAGTTTTTCAAAAAGGAAATAAAATTAAATATTTTAAGATAATTAAAATCCGGGGCTTTTCAAATTGGTATCAGAGCCAAAAACGATAAGTTATTTCGTTAAGATCCTTTAAATTTTTGGCTAAAATGGATTTTTCCCCATTTTCAAAATTTCCTATCTTTGATGGTTCAAACTACGCGTATTGGAAAGCGCGAATGAGATCGGCACTAAAATCTATCGACGAGAGAGTTTGGATGTCTGTTGTTACCGGGTACTCCCCACCAACTTACTTAGTTGAAAATGAACGTGTTATCAAACCCGCCGATAGATGGACTGAAAATGAGTTTAAACTTGCTAATTTTAATTCCCGTGGTTTAAATGCCTTGTTAGCACTGTCACACCGGATGAATTCCGACGTATTATGACGTGTGAAACCGCTAAAGAAGCTTGGGATATTTTACAATTAACTCATGAAGGAACTAGTGTCGTTAAAGCTTCAAAACTCCAAAACCTCACCACTCAATTTGAAACTATCAAAATGGATGAATTAGAAACTTTTGATAAATTTTATGCTAGACTTTCTGATATTGTTAATTCATCTTTTAACTTGGGAGAGAAAATACCTGACGACCGTGTTGTAAAGAAAATTTTAAGGTCCCTACCCGATAGATTTATTCCAAAGGTGACCGTTTTAAATTCTTTACCCACTTTAGCCTCTACGAAATTAGAAGAGCTTGTAGGTGATTTACAAACCTATGAACTTGATATGTTTCCCTCTAAAACTGAAAAGAAAATCGAAAAGGGCGTTGCTTTAAAAACCCGAAAAGAGGTCAAACAAGTAGTAGAGAGCGATAGTGATAGTGACTCGGAAGATATGGCTTTGTTTGCTCGCAAATTTAGAAATTTTCTTAAAATTAACAAAGGTAATTTTAAAAATGATTTTAAGAAATTTGATACTTCTAAACATGATAAAAGCGAGAAGTTTTCTAAAGCCGAGAAGATTCCTAAAACTAGTAATGACAATTTAGATAGGGACGAGTCTAATAAGTGTTTTGGTTGTGAAGGTTATGGCCATAGGGCTTATGAGTGCCCCACTAAACTAAGGAAAGAGGGTAAACGATCCACTGCATATAATGCGACCCTTAGTGATAGTGATAAGGAAGAGAAGCCCGATTCCCCCACTAAGAAAAATTTTGTGGCTTTTATGGCTAGACATGTGAGTGATAGTGAGAACTCATCGAATGATGAAACAATAGCACATGCCACTTCCAAGGTCATTATACATGATTCTCTTATTTTTGATGATAGTGAGAGTGAAGAAGAAAGAGAGAGTGAAAATGAAGATGAGGTTGATATGAGTGAACTTCAAAATGCTTTTCAAGAACTTCATACCGAATCTATTAAATTGAAAAGAGCTAATTTGAAGTTAGAAGCTAGTTTAAGAGAGAGTGTCAAGGTCGTTGATGAAAGTGCTTTAATAGAAGACCTTAGGACACATGAGAGGTCTCTTCAAGAGAAGCTTGAATATGTAGAAGGCTAGAGAGATAGCCTTAGGGGTTTAATGGAATCCTTGAAAAAGGAGTTGCTTGCTTTTGAAGAGCGAAATGCTTTATTAGAGTCTAACATTTTAGAATTACAAGATAAATTAAAAGACTCTAGTAATGTCAAATTTGATTTGGAGTGTCGTTCAGAAAAACTAGATAAAATGTTAGGAACGGTCCAAATTAAAAATGACACTTGTGGTTTAGGCTTCAATACTTGTAATAAATTTTCTAATAATGCCAAAACCAATGGTTTAGGAGAATCGTCTAGGAAATATTTTAGAGATCACTCCTTAAGAAAATCTTTTCGACATGTTCTTACTTGTACACATTGTGGTCGAAAAGGTCATCTTAGGAAATTTTGTTTAGATCTTAAACGAATTCCTAGAGAATCCCATAGTAAAGTAACCACGGTAATTAACGTTCCTACACCCCAAGATAGTCATGCTTCATTAATTTGGGTTAGGAAATCCAACTTGGTTGCCTTACAAAATAGGGATTTTGATTCTCATTTACTTTCACATGCTTCCTCACATGCTAAATCTAAAGGTTGAATGTGTTAGTGTTTTATGCATACTCTAGCTTTTTGTGCTTCATATTATATATCATTGGTAGATGTATGCATGTTTAGTCATTTTCTAGTCATTGCCTCATTTCATATCACATGCTAGAAATCATGACTTGTTTATCTTTTTGTATTATATGTTGTGTTTGAATTAATTGAAAAATATAAAAAGATTTGTGTTTATCATTTGTGTTTTATTTATTTCATTTAAACTTAATGAAAAATACAAATGATTTTTGTTTAGTCTTTTGAGTATATATCTTTATTTTTGGTTAAAAATGTTAAAAACTCAAAAAGATTTTTTATGTGTGTATTTTAGTTTGACACACTTTAAGTGGCATATACTTGTGTTTGAATCCCTTCTTTTACGCTCCCACGTGGCTAGAACTTTTGGTTTAGATTTTCAACCCTTAAAATGTTCTTTACCATGTTTTATATGGAGTAGTTGGATTTTGTATTGTTGAAATGGATTCTATTTCTATATGCCTCTTTTCACACATGCACGAGCTCTTTTGAAATCTTAATGTCACATGTTATATTTGAGCTTTTTGAGCTGTTCTCCTACCAATCTAGTCATCTACATATCTATGACCTAGGAGGACTAGTGCATGTCAAAATCCGTTGCATGTGAGATTTGTGTAAAAAAAAAATGAAAACATGATAAATAAATATGTGCACGGGGAAGGACTCCGAAAGGATGAATTAAATCCTTTGCGATAGTAAGCCACCGTTGATTGTATCTCAAAGAAATACGTGATCCAAAGGCCTAAAAACAGAATATTTGGCATTTAAAAGAAAGAAATTGCCAAGGCCTATGTTTGTTTGATATATTCATTCAAAACCAAAAGAATATATATGCTTATTGAGGGAGAATTGGATGGTATATCAACGGTTTGCACAATGTCCGTTTATCCTAGTTGTCTTTAATGTCATGACTCTATTTGGTTTGTAGAATCATCATCATGCTAGGCTTGTATGCATTGTGTATGTTTGTTCATTGAGTTCAATCTTTATATTGTCACATGAGGTTATATTTAACTGTGATGAAGTTTGTAATCAAATGAGAACTCCGTGAACGTTTCTTAAGTGTTTGGGTCTAAATTTTCTTGTTGCTAGTTCACACCCCTACACTACCGTTGCCATATGACACATTTTTGCCATACGAGTGTGCAAACTTATTGTATTTTGTGTCATGTGTGTGTTTATATCTATCTATATATGCAAGTACTTATTGGTATATTTATAGTATATATATATGATATTTGTTTGTCTTTGCCTTGCTTTTATTGCCCATATGCTGTCATGTCTTTTATTTAAGCCTCAACATGCTGTTTATTAGTTCTTTATCCTTTGCCTATTCCTGAAAAAAAAGGGGGAGAATGATGATAGGGGGAGAAATGGTATCTAATCCTATTATTATCGTATCTTACTTTGGGGGAGATTTATCTTAGGGGGAGACGTCTTTCTAAGTAGGTCATGTGTTTAATAAAGGGGAGAATTAATTTAGGGGGAGTAATTAATTAATTGCATTTAATATTTTGATATTCCCTATGCATTTGATGAGTTTGCTTAAGTGTGCAGGTTTTATACTAAAGCGACATCTTTCTATGGCAAAGCGTTTGATCCTTGGGTTGAGTCAAGTTTGGACGGGTTATGTTTTGAGTATAGTAGAGCTTGACGGCCCTTTAGGATTTTTGTTTTGGTTTTTGTCCCGGAATAGCCAAAGGGGGAGATTTGTAAGGACACAAATTTCCAATTGAGTCCATATATAGTTTTGGCTCAATTCCGGACAAAAACATTTATTCATAGGTTAGTGATTTATTGTAATACTCTCAAGACTATGAGGTGTGTGTTGAAGACGTAGCGGCAAAGAATATAAAGCTTCATCAAAATGCCGGTTTGCGTGCCTCGTTTCTACGTCATCATCTAAGGTTCCATGCTCCCAAGGTATGAATGTAATTATATTTATATAGGAGCTTGGAACAATATTTATTGGGTGTTAGGTTTAATAAAAACCATGTTTTACTTTCAGAAATATTTAATTGGAACTTTAATTCAAAGTATATAAAGTTTCTGGGCCAAAATAGAATTTTAGAAAAATTTCTGGAAGTCGTTCGAAATCTCGTTCGAACGAGTTTTTCGTTCTAACGAGGTTTCGTTCGAACGAGACTGCCAACGAACCTAAACTGGTCAGTCGTTCAATAGGTCGTTCGAACGAGTTTGGTCGTTCTAACGAGATATCTAACGAGTTTCTAACGAGCCCAGTCTGGTCGCTCGTTAGAAGTCTCGTTCGAACGAGAGTCAAGTTCGTTCGAACGAGATGCCAGGCGGGAACGGTTTTGAGCAGTTTTTGGCAGTTTTCACCCCAATTCCCCACTTGTTTCTTAACTGATTTTTTAAGGCTTATTAAGGACGAGAATCGTTTTTGAAGGGGTAGCTTTTTCATACCATACAAACTCCTAGAGAGTGTTTTGAGAGAAAATTTGTTTAAGGAAAAAGATCAAGTTGTGAGTGTTATTTTTAATGAAAAATCCTACACACTCTAGTGTTTACACCCAATAGTTGTTTATCCAAGTTCTATATACATATCTTTACTTGGAGTTTTTGGCACCGGTTTATCTCTACCGAATTCAAGAAGAGAAGTTTTGGTTTGCTTCTACATCCATCAAAGAAGAAGACTTTTTGTTGAGATTCTACCCACTTGGAGAAAGGCTCCATGCTTGGGTGACGATGACCATATAAAGTCCCATCGGTGGATTCCGAGATCGCGGTGGAGCTCCGTGGTTGTCCGCTAGGAAGAGGTTTCTACGAGAAGGAGCAACAAGGCTTGAGAGGGTTCGAGTCGAGGATGTAAGTCTTTTGTCTTGTAATTTGTAATTCCGTATCTAGTGGACTTGTGGCTAGGGCCGTCCGAGGTTGTTTCCCGTCTTGGGTTTTTCCTCGTACATCTCGGCGTAGTGTGATATTGTTTATTTTATCTTGCTCATTAATTTAGAATCCATGCTTAGGATAATTTCAAGATAAAATTTGGTTTAATTATCACACTCATTTAAATTTGGGACTTATATTTAATATTGGGTAAAGTTGCTTAATTCAAGTCTTTTGCTAAAATTTGGTTTCGCCTAACTATGGTATATTGTTAAACATGACTTAGGCAAATTCTAGGACTTGAATTAGATTTTAATTTGTTTTGAGAAATTAAAACTTGTTGTTGTTTTGTGTTGAACCATCACCACCGTTTACGCTTCCGCATATAAAGATTAAGTTTTTCAAAAAGGAAATAAAATTAAATATTTTAAGATAATTAAAATCCGGGGCTTTTCAAGTATACAAGTCTGAAGTACTTCAGGGACGGATTGGTCGCTGCATTAAAAGAGTTGAGTGTTTTGGATGATTCTGAGTTGTTTAAAAAACACACTCATGTCCCTCCTCCTACTATTGATGAAGAAGAAGATGATGAAGCTAGATCTGATGAGTCTTCCATGATGATAGTGTTACACCCTGCAAAATCCAACAGATGGGGTGGCCAGCCACCGTCGCCGAACTATGCCGGGCGTGAACTAAATAAATACCATTCTTATCATGAGACAGATATGAGACATAAATAAATCAATCCATAAGGTAAATAATTGAATCAATCTCAAACGATCATAAACAACTAAGCGATAAAAGATCCATCACATTCTAACTCCAAAAATCCATTCTCCAATAATGATTAAATAAAATCCGAAATAATCCCAAAATAAATCCTCTGAACAACTTTGGAACCGAATGGACCAATAAAACTCCAATGAAGTCTCATAATACGACTGGAAAAGAAAGTCTAACTAAACTATGCCATAAAATAAATAACTCCAACTGCACCTCCAATGATAACTCCGATAAACTTATTCAGCTTCTCCAAATCAAATCCTGAAAAAGATTAGTCAACGCATGGGCCAGAGCCAAAGCCCAGAGCAAGAATACACACTACTCTCCTCAAATAGGATCCTTGAATCCAGACAGTAGCATTATACGCAATAAATATCACAATAGAATATTTTAAATTAAACGAAATAATTAAACGCGATAAATATAAATCACTAACTACCCGCAGAAATCCCCATTTATAATGGCACACCAATATGGTTTTAAATTCCCAAGTCCCACGATGTTAATTTAATTAAATTAACCAACTTTATTGTTCTCACTTTTTTTTATTAAAGTGTCACACTTTCCCTTGTCAATCGTCCTCTGACCCGTTTAAACTGTCGGCCCCGATACATGACAAGGTTCCACACACGACACAGCATTTATCGTCCTCTGACCCGTTTAAACTGTCGGCCCCGCCACATTATGTCACCATAAATTTTAATACCCGTTTTTATCTTAGGCATTAATTCTCAATTTCTCAATTTCTCAATTTATAAATTATCCCACTCTTTTAATCGATGTGAGATCCTCAAAATACCCCTTAGTCCCATAACTAAGGGTTACCAAGTTATCAATACGTCCTAACCTATGTATAGGAGGATTTTCTAACATAAATCTCGACCTAGACTAGCATAACGACGATAAAGTAATAAAAATGAGCCCACCCTCAAGATGATAAAAATGCAATAATCTACCCTCACTACTCCCATACCTAGAAGGCGTAACTTATTAAAAGGCTTACCCACTAGTCCCATACCTAGAAGGCATCCTAAAGTATGGGGAGAGCAAAATTACCCAACAACCCGTCGTCATAAGGCAATATAATAATACCAAAAATTCACACAACCACGCACAATTAATCAACGTATAAAACTACGAATGATAGTCCAATTCAATTAAATCTTAATTTAATTATCACCTCGTCAACAATACCCAATTAATCTCATTTAATTATTTTAAATTAAATATACCAAGTTTTCATCATATATTCATCAAAAACCAAATATTATTATCTCTACATGTATTACATGAGTTATACGCACCCAAAAATTATTTATTTTAAAACTAGGGTTTTTCTACATGCAACCTACACCAATAAAACCCCAAACTCACTCATCAATCCTACATACCCAAGGGTTATGAATATTATTCAGATTAAAAGATTTAATAAAAACAACCCCATAATTAGTTTCCACTTTTCCTAACTAAGTCACTACTTTATTTTAAGAAAACATGTAATTAAATGTTTACGCGAAACTTAAAATGCATAATAATAAAGGAAAAGAATAGAGTATTCATGCCTGTGAAGATTGTGTTGAAAATTTGATTAGAAATCTGGATTCCTCTCGAAAAATTAGCAAAGAAGTGTTCTGAACAAACTTAATTAAGCCCCACTTAAGCCTCCCAAAACTTGTGACAAAAAAACTTGATTATGAAGACGGTTGATGATTATGAGTGAGAGGAAAAATATTTGGAAGTGTTCTCTGGTGAAAAACTGGAGAAAAAGTGATTATGAGAAGTCCCCCTACGGATTAACAAGCTTATAAAGTGATTAGGAGTCCTAATCCTACACAAATACCCGAAACAGGCTTGATGCACACGTTTTCTGGGAGGGTCGATCGATCGACCCCCAGGCATCGATCGATCGATCGCCTCCGAAAACTGACAATTTTGCCTAAAAATTTATAAGGGACAATTATTTCCAAAAATCATATAAAATCCATTTTAAATCCGATTTAAATTCCGCTTGAAGTTCTATTATTCTAAAATCATAACCAACATATTTAGCAAATAAAAATTATTAAATTCAAAATTTTATTTTTCTCGAATATTTCAGTTAATTCATTAAATTAAATAATAAAAACACAGGGTGTTACATACTTCCCCACTAGCATAGAATTTCGTCCTCGAAATTAAACGAAGCATACTCATCAACGCGTAAATCTCGTAAAAGGAAATAAGGCTCACATATGCCTACATCGTTAAATAACATAATTAGGCACTCATACACCTAATTCTACACGCACCTACCCCACGAACAACAAAATAATATATATTGCCTATATGCATATGCATAACTATGAAAATAATGGCGTACCACACGCTCTCACAAATCCCCCACTCGATCCTATATCCGAAAGTCATCAAAATGCTAACATCCTCAAATTAAATCTCAACATTAAAAATTGATACATACGATACCTAACGTCTATACTAAAATCTCCAAAATAATTATCATCTCCAAAATCCATTTTAAGAATCCTCACATTGAGCTTACTAATTCTAAACTCAATGCCTACGACGTTCTTAGTACAAAGCTTCACATCTCCAAGAAACATATCTAACACGTATACTAGACCCTCTACCTTAAGAAGTACGAATCAATCAAAAGGAATCAAAGATCGATAACGCGGAAGATAAACGGACTCATAACCTACGAGCCTAAGACCATGCTCTGATACCATTCTGTAACACCCCGCCCGGAGGGAGCAGAGCGGTACTCGATAAAACTAACTAAATCCACAATATAAACAAGGTATAGAGCATCTAAATAAAATCCACATACAAAAATAAGAATTCGCTAATCTCAAATTCTTCAAATGAAATACAACCAACTGTCTCTCGAAATAATACAACTATCTATCTCGAAATAAAATGCTCTATACATCAAAATAAATGCAAACTTCTCAAGTATGTATTCTCGAATATTCTTTCCAAAATAATGCATGCTACAAATCCATTCTGCAAAACAAATCCAGAGCGCCCAAATCCGTGCTAACCTTCCACTAAAAGAAAATATGGGGAAGTACACAACACCCCATATTTTTATTATTTCATTTAATTAATTAATTGGAATATTCGAGAAAAATAAATTTTTGAATTTAATAATTTTTATTGGCTAAATATGTTGGTTATGATTTTAGAAGAATAGAACTTCAAGCGGAATTGAAATCGGATTTAAAATGGATTTTATATGATTTTTGGAAATAATTGTCCCTTATAAATTTTTAGGCAAAACTGTTAGTTTTCGGAGGCAATCGATCGATCGATGCCTGGGGGTCGATCGATCGACCCTCCCAGAAAACCTGTGCAGCGAGCCTATTTCGAGTATTTGTGTAGGATTAGGACTCCTAATCACTTTATAACCTTGTTAATCCGTAGGGCGACTTCTCATAATCACTTTTTCTCCAATTTTTCACCAGAGAACACTTCCAAATATTTTTCCTCTCACTCATAATCATCAACCTTCTTCATAATCAAGTTTTTTTGTCACAAGTTTTGGGAGGCTTAAGTAGGGCTTAATCAAGTTTGTTCAAGAACACTTCTTTGCTAATTTTTCGAGAGGAATCTAGATTTCTAATCATATTTTCAACACAAACTTCACAGGCATGAATACTCTATTCTTTTCCTTTAGTATTATGCATTTTAAGTTTCGCATAAACATTTGATTACATGTTTTCTTAAAATAAAGTAGTGACTTAATTAGGAAAAGTGGAAACTAATTATGGGGTTATTTTTATTAAATCTTTTAATTTGAATAATATTCATAACCCTTGGGTACGTAGGATTGATGAGTGGATTTGGGGTTTTATTGGTGTAGGTTACATGTAGAAACACCCTAGTTTTAAAATAAATAATTTTTGGGTGCGTATAAATCATGTAATACATGTAGAGATAATAAATTTTGGTTTTTGATGAATATATGATGAAAACTTGGTATATTTAATTTAAAATAATTAAATGAGATTAATTGGGTATTGTCGACGAGGTGATAATTAAATTAAGATTTAATTGAATTGAACTATCATGCGTAGTTTTATACGTTGATTAATTATGCGTGGTTGTGTGACTTTTTGATATTATTATATTGCCTTCTGACGACGGGTTGTTGGGTAATTTTTCTCTCCTCATACTTTAGGATGCCTTCTAGGTATGGGACTAGTGGGTAAGCCTTTTAATGAGTTACACCTTCTAGGCATAGGACTAGTGATGGTAGATTATTGCGTTTTTATCATCTTGAGAGTGCGCTGATTTTTATTACTTTATCGTCGTTATGCTAGTCTAGGTACAAGACTGGGTCGAGATTTATGTTAGAAAATCCTCCTATACATAGGTTAGGACGTATTGATAACTTGGGGATCCTTAGGTATGGGACTAAAGGGTATTTTGAGGACCTCACATCGATTAAAAGGGTGGGGTAATTTATAAATTATGAAATTGATAAATTGAGAATTAATGCCTAAGATAAAAACGGGTATTAAAATTTGTGGCGACATAATGTGTCGGGGCCGACAGTTTAAACGGGTTAGAGGACGATTTATACCGTGTCATGTGGAACCTTGTCATGTGTCGGGACCGACAGTTTAAACGGGTTAGAGGACGATTGACAGGGGGAAGTGTAACACTTTAATAAAAAAAAAGTGAGAACAATAAAGTTGGTTAATTTAATTAAATTAACATCATGGGACTTGGGAATTTAAAACCATATTGGTGTGCCATTATAAATGGGGATTTCTGCGGGTAGTTAGTTATTTATATTTATCGCATTTAATTATTTCGTTTAATTTAAAATATTCTATTGTGATATTTATTGCGTATAATGCTACTATCAGGATTCAAGGATCCTATTTGAGGAGAGTAATGTGTATTCTTGCTCATGGATTTGGCTCTGACCCATGCATCGACTAATCTTTATCAGGATTTGATTTGGAGATGATGCATAAGTTTATCGGAGTTATCATTGGAGGTGCAGCTGTAGTTATTTATTTTATGGCATAGTTTAGTTAGACTTTCTTTTCTTGTCGTATTATGAGACTTCATTGGAGTTTTATTGGGCCATTCAGTTCCAAAGTTGTTTAAAGGATTTCTGTTTAATTGTTCAGATCTTTATTATTCAGATTTTATTTAATCATTTTTGGAGATTGGATTTATTCGGAGTTAGCATGTGATGGACCTTTTATCGCTTAGTTGTTTATGATCATTTGAGATTGATTCAACTATTTATCTTATGGACTGATTTATTTATGTCTCATATCTGTCTCATGCTAAGAATGGTATTTATTTAGTTCACGCCCGCATAGTTCGGCGGCGGTGGCTGGCCACCCTGTCTGTCGAATTTTGCGGGGTGTGACAGCATGTAACAACCCGTGTTTTTATTATTTAATTTAATTAATTAATTGGAATATTCGAGAAAAATCAATTTTTGAATTTAATATTTTTATTGGCTAAATATGTTGGTTATGATTTTAGAAGAATAGAACTTCAAGCGGAATTGAAATCGGATTTAAAATGGATTTTATGTGATTTTTGGAAATAATTGCCCCTTATAAATTTTTAGGCAAAACTGTCAGTTTTCGGAGGCGATCGATCGATCGATACCTGGGGGTGTTTCGGGAATTTGTGTAGGATTAGGACTCCTAATCACTTTATAATTTTGTTAATCCGTAGATGAACTTCTCATAATCACTTTTTCTCCAGTTTTTCACCAGAGAACACTTCCAAATATTTTTCCTCCCACTCATAATCATCAACCTTCTTCATAATCAAGTTTTTTTGTCACAAGTTTTGGGAGGCATAAGTGGGGCTTAATCAAGTTTGTTCAAGAACACTTCTTTGCTAATTTTTCGAGAGGAATCCAGGTTTCTAATCAAATTTTCAACACAATCTTCACAGGCATGAATACTCTATTCTTTTCCTTTAGTATTATACATTTTAAGTTATGCTTAAACATTAAATTACATGTTTTCTTAAAATAAAGTAGTGACTTAATTAGGAAAACTGGAAACTAATTATGGTGCTATTTTTATTAAATCTTTTAATCTGAATAATATCCATAACCCTTGGGTACGTAGGATTGATGAGTGGATTTTGGGTTTTATTGGTGTAGGTTGCATGTAGAAAAACCCTAGTTTTAAAATAAATAATTTTTGGGTGCATATAACTCGTGTAATACATGTAGAGATAATAAAATTTGGTTTTTGATGAATATATGATGAAAACTTGGTATATTTAATTTAAAATAATTAAATGAGATTAATTGGATATTGTTGACGAGGTGATAATTAAATTAAGATTTAATTAAATTGAATTATCATGCGTAGTTTTATACGTTGATTAATTGTGCGTGGTTGTGTGAATTTTTGGTATTATTATATTGCCTTATGACGACGAGTTGTTGGGTAATTTTGCTCTCCTCATTCTTTAGGATGCCTTGTAGGTATGGGACTAGTGGATAAGCCTTTTAATGAGTTACGCCTTCTAGGTATGTGACTAGTGAGGATAGATTATTGCATTTTTATCATCTTGAGGGTGGGCTATTTTTTATTACTTTATCATCGTTATGCTAGTCTAGGTACGAGACTAGGTCTAGATTTATGTTAGAGAATCCTCCTATACATAGGTTAGGACGTATTAATAACTTGGGGACCCTTAGGTATGGGACTAAGGGGTATTTTGAGGATCTCACATCGATTAAAAGGGTGGGGTAATTTATAAATTGTGAAATTGAGAAATTGAGAATTAATGCCTAAGATAAAAATGGGTATTAAAATTTGTGGTGACATAATGTGTCGGCGCCGACAGTTTAAACGGGTCAGAGGACAATTTATGCCGTGTCGTGTGTGGAACCTTGTCATGTGTCGGGGCCGACAGTTTAAACGGGTCAGAGGACGATTGACAAGGGGAAGTATGTCACTTTAAAAAAAAAAAGTGAGAACAATAAAGTTTTTTAATTTAATTAAATTAACATCATGGGACTTGAGGATTTAAAACCATATTTGTATGCCATTATAAATGGGAATTTCTGCGGGTAGTTAGTGATTTATATTTATCGCGTTTAATTATTTCGTTTAATTTAAAATACTCTATTGTGATATTTATTACGTATAATGCTACTGTCTGGATTCAAGGATCCTATTTGAGGAAAGTAGTGTGTATTCTTGCTCAGGGCTTTGGCTCTCACCCATGCGTTGACAAATCTTTTTCAGGATTTGATTTGGAGAAGCTGGATAAGTTTATCGGAGTTATAATTGGAGGTGCAGCGAGAGTTATTTATTTTATGGCATAGTTTAGTTAGACTTTCTTTTTCAGTCGTATTGTGAGACTTCATTGGAGTTTTATTGGGCCATTCGGTTCCAAAGTTGTTTAGAGGATTTCTTTTAGGATTATTTCAGATTTTATTTAATCATTATTGGAGAATGGATTTTTGGAGTTAGCATGTGATGGATCTTTTACCGCTTAGTTATTTATGATCATTTGAGATTGATTCAATTATTTATCTTATGGACTGATTTATTTATGTCTCATATCTGTCTCATGCTAAGAATGGTATTTATTTAGTTCACGCCCGGCATGTCGGATTTTACGGGGTGTGACAGAATGATATTAGAGCTTAGGTATACGATAACCCTCGGATCTTGGGTATTGGGTCTAGCATGCGGGTTAGTCATATTTTTTTAGAGATAGAAATTTGTGGTGATAATTCGTGTTAGGCATCGAGGTTCTATGCGAGGTATTTAAAATTGATTTTGGAGACGAGGTTTACTTTTGAAGATTGTTGGTGTGGCCTAATTTTTTAGCGTTACGCTTCATCGAATTTCGAGGGCGAAATTCCTTGTTAGTGGGGAAGTATGTAACAACCCGGATTTTTTAATTGAGAAATTTTAAATTAATTTTGGAAATCGCAATAAAAATGAAATTTTGGATTTTTATAAATTTTATAATTTAAAATATTGATTTTTATATTTGAAAAGTAAATTTTCAAATGAAATTGGAATCAGAATTAAAATGGAGTTTTAATTGAATTTTTACTATATAGAAGAGTCCTGAAAACATAAAACTCTCTTAGAGTCCTCAAAACATAAAACTCTCTAGTAAAAAAAATATTTAAAAATATTGTACAGTCCGATCGAGCTGAAATTTTTTGTACAACTTTCTCTCGTATTCAGCTAATTTTTTATAAAATTTTATCTAATTCCAACGGTCCAATCAACCGAAATAAAATTTTAGTGTTTGTATCTTATTAGAACTCTTTTCGTAATCAAACTCTTAATCCTTTATATATCAACTAATTCATAGCTTGCCTTTTCAAATAACTTTTTCTCAAACTTTTTAATTAGAAGACCTCTCCAAAATTACTCTCTTTCATCTACAAACCATAGCCCCAAACTTATTCAAGATTTCAACCTTAGATTAGAAGGCTTATTTGGTGTTTCTCGAGTTTGTGCTAGAACGAGATTTGATTATTTTCGCGAGAGGAATGTGATAGTGTGATTAGATTTTGGGGCTGAAATTGTGTGATGATTCATGTGATTATTTTAAGGTATGGGGTTTTACACAATATGCTCCTTAATCTCGCGAGTGTTGTTCCCTTTGTTTTATTGTGATTATTGACTCATATTTGAATTGATAAATTCATTTGGAAATCTGTAAATATTTGTTGGAATCAAATTTCAATTCATGTGGTATTATATTTGGTGTTGAGCATGTTGTCATGAGATTTTAATATGACACTGAAGTTTGGCACCCGCCAATATTCCTTTTTTCGGATATGCTAGAAAAATGCATAGGCGCGGTACGATGGTGAGGCCTGGTGATCCGGTTAATGTGTTGTTGAGAAATTATATTGATAAAAATGCTTATGAGATTTTCATTTGATTTGAATATTCGTACTCGTATTGTTACATTTTATTCGCCGCTAATATTTGTTGAGCATATTTCTTGTCGTATTTTGTACTTCCCCAAATTTTCTTTTAATGGAAGGTTAGTGTGGATTTGGGCGCTTTGGATTTGATTTGGAGAATGGATTTTTAGCATGGATTATTTGGGGAAGAATATCCGAGAATACATACTGAGAAGTTTGCATTTATTTTGATGTATAGAGCATTTTATTTTGAGATAGATAGTTGTATTATTTCGAGAGACAGTTGGTTGTATTTAATTTGAAGAATTTTAGATTAGTGGATTCTTATTTTTCTATTGTGGGTTTTATTTAGATGATCTATACCTTGTTTATATTGTGGATTTAGTTAGTTTTATCGAGTACCGCTCCGCTCCCTCTGGGCAGGGTGTTACAGATAGTAGAACAAGTCCCTATTGCTACTGCTCCTCGACCCTCTGAGCAAGTTCAACAAGCATCAGATTCTACCGATCAATGTCAAATGCCTTTCGAGCAACCAACTCCTTCATCCAAACCTATTGATGATGTTATAGGAAATAAAGAGAAGGTGTAGAGTTGTTCGGCTCTTTCTATATGTTGTTCTTCTGCTTTTTCTCTTTTTTTGTTGTAACTTTGGTTGTACTCTTTACTCGTATGATTAATAAAATGGGTTGTTATCATTTAATTTTAATTTCTCCTTGGCTTTCTCTGTATATATCGTTGTTGATGTCTTTTTATTTTTTCTTGCTAGTTTGCTTCCAGGATGGAACTCTTATCAGCTCATGATACTGAGTTGATGAAAAAATATAATGACTACTTCAAAGAGGGTCATACATATATTACTGAGGCCTAAATAATTGATATCCTTGGACCCGATGCTTCTGAGCGAGCAGTTGATGCATACCAATACTTGAAGTGTTTGCTTGATCGTGATGTGACCAACAATGTGGATTATTACGAAATGATTGAAGACCTTCAAGGGATGATCGAAGAACTCTAACTTCAGCACAAAGAAACTACTGCACTCTTGCACGAAGGTTATGAGAAAAAATATCAATAGTTGAGTGTTGACAGGGGCTATGACAAGTTCATCTCTGCACATGAGAAAAAGGAAAGTGTGTTGAAACTTGAGATTGAAGAGCACAAGAATATTGCCAAACTACTAGAGCAAGAGAATATTACATTATAAGAGGAAGTTAAGCAATTAAGATCTGTTGCCTCCTCTTCTTAGGGAGCTTTGGTTCCAGTAAATGATGAAGGTTTTTCCTTTTTAGAAACTGAAAATGCTGCCTTGAGAGAAGAGTTGGAGATCTTGAAACGAGGCGGACCTACATTGTTTGTTCGTGGCAGAGCAAAGACTTCTTCCCGTGGCCAAGCAAGGGCTGGTCGAATTAATATTGAAGAGACGAGGACCCAACTGGCCTTAGAAAATCAAGTCGTTAAATTAATGGTAAAAAATCAAGCTCTGATAGAAATGTCTAGAAAGATTCAGAGTCTTACCGACCAACTCTCGAACCGGAGCTCTGCACTGGAAAGTAAGGAAATTTTGGTGAAGAAATTCCACGAGTAGCTTGAGAGATTGACTTATCAATTTGTTTAGGCACATATTCTTCCAATTTATCCCCTTAATTTCAGTATTTTTATGATCCCGTGCAGTGTAAGTAGCTTGGATTTGTCTCAAATGTATTCTACTAACCTTTTTTTGGCAATTATTTTGTATTTTGTGTATTTCTCATGTGCTTTACAGGTATTTCATGCAAGTTAGTGCGAAGGAGAACTCAAAACAGTGAAAGAAACCAAGAAATGGAGAGTTGAAGGGCATTTTCGTAATTTTTCAGCCTTAGTCCGGAGGTGGGGCCAACTAGAAAGTTGAAGATCTCTAAATTACAAGAACACTGGAAAAAACGGCACCTCAATCCGAGCTACGGTGAAGAAGTTACGATGTTTTGAAGTTGCGGGATAATGAAGAGTCTGGATGTGCGGATTTCTGTCATTAATTATGCATTTAATGCAGTGCAACTCTTGGAAAACTTGTTCCACAAGCACTATTGGTTGTCAATTTCGAGATTTTGTGCTATAAAAGCCCATGACCTACATCATTTGAAGGAGAGTTGCTAGAGAGAGGCTAGGTTAGGAGTAGGTTAGAAGTGCTAAATTAAATTTTAGGGTTAGATTTTGAGAGCAAATTTTCTATTCCTTCAAGAGTTTTCATGAACCCTATTTTGTAAGAATTTCTGAATCCCAATTCCGTTCTTGTTGCTGAATTCAAGTAATATCATTTCCATTATCTTGTTTTATTATTTGCAATTTATTTATAATGTCTTGTAGATCCTTAATGTTGTGTATGAATTTGTTTTTTTTAATCCAATCATGAGTAGCTAAATTCTCAAGGGTTGGGGTACATGAACTCAATCCTAATACAAATTATTCGTATGGAAAATTAGAAAATAAATGAAAATATTGGTTGAATCGTGAATGAAAATCATATATGCATTGTCATATCTTTTAATCTCTCTTGCCCTAGGTACTTGGGATGTTTAAGACGGCCCCATTTTTATTTATTTTGAACAAAAATATTTTTGGCTTTTTTCCAAAATTTTTCAAATTTGTTTTTTTTTTCTAAAACAAAAAACACACTTGGAAAGAACATGTGATCGAATCAATGAATCTAAACAATAAACGGGAAGAATATCCCACACCCCCTAACTTAAATGTTGCATTGTCCTCAATGCAAATCAAGAACACAACATAAAGAGAGGAAAAGAAAGATATTACCCAAATGGAGCGATCCCTGATGAGTGCGAGTACATTGAATCTACAAAACATGTTAGAACCAAGCATAACAAAAAAATAACAAAAACTTTAACTAATGACACTACACTATTACAAAAGGAAAGAAAAATAAAAAGAAAAAAAACTAATTATGTACAACCTACAATTTGAACGGCTAATAAATCATACACTAGAAGTCGAAAAATTTGAGGGTCCACCCAAAATACAATTTGACTGTGAGGGATTAATGGTGTACCCTCATTAGGATGCATGCCTCCCGAAAAATAAGAATTCCGTTTGAAAAACGGAAGGCATGTGTGAGATGGAGAAAATGAACCATCACCAATTAAAAAATTTAACGGGATGATGGGGAGTTTGGGTGCTAGGTGGGACAAGTACAATTGAGATCCAAGAAAAATATAATCACCTCCCAAAGATTTTTCAAGTAGTATGGGGAGAGGGGCACACAAAAAGGAACATTCCATATTAGAAAACAATTCTAGCAAAGTGTCTTTGTCGGTAAAAGGTGTAAACGTTTCAGAATTTTCAACCGACTCATAGGAATCTAGCGGTACTTCAAATGGTTCAATAACCGTGAACGAAAATGGTGATGAAATCAACTCAATCTCAAGTGATTCATCATCACTTGGAGATTGAATTTCAAGGGAGCAAGACTCACTTTCAATGATATGTTCTTCAAAAATTTGAGGTGACACACAAGTCTCAACCTCCTCTTTGTTTTCCAAAATAGAACGCACATCATCGCAAAGTGTGACCATTTCCTTCACAAGACCATAATCGATATTCTTTGTGCTTTGGGTGGAAAGAAAATCCAGTACTCTTTTGGTTAGAAAAAGCGTGTATTCTTCCAAAGTAGGATCCCTTGGCTCTAGAACCTCGGATTCCTCTTTTGGTTGAAAACCTTTTATAGTTTCACAAATATTGGAGAAAAAATCTTCATTGGATTCCCCAAAATGATTTTTTTTTCGATATTCGTTTTCAAGCTTTTCATACGCAAGATTTAGAAAAGCCTCACCCATGGTAATAGGTCGAGGCACAGATTCTTGAGAATATGTAATATAAATTTCTCTCCTATATTCATTTGCAAGCCTTTCACACTCCAGAGTTAGAACGGCCTCACCAATGGTAATAGGTCGAGCCGCGGAGTCTTGAGAATAAAAAGTTTGAAAACGATTACCATATGAACCATTATAATTACCGAACTCACCATGAAAAGACATGATTACCGAATAGTATGTAAATGGAAATTCGAGTACAAAGGTGTGCAGTTGAGGATTCTACATTTCTTAGTGCTCAATTGTGCAAGGCTACAAAAAAGGTAAAAAAATCCAAAGAAAAAAAAATCTTTCGAAATAGTAAATCAATTATAATCTATAACAAAACATTCCCCTGCAACGACGCCTTTTACGAATAAGTGTAGAGATTGATAAAACCCGGTGAGATTTCGAGCCTTTCAAATTTTTATGAGTTTTTAAATCAATCCAAGTTTATGATTAACTCAAAGTTCTTTTCAGCGTTTTAATAAGTCGTTGATGATCTCAATCCTTTGTTTTGATCGGTTATGGGAAATGTGTGAAATGTTGTCTCGAAATTCGTGCTAAATAGATCTCTAAACTTAATTAATCTCGAGATGCATATGGTAATGTGATTAGCAATTTGGACAATGAAGTAGGCCTTCGTTTGTTACCCAAAAATATTAGCCAGAAAAAGTTGTGAAAAACAAAATTATCCCTTTGCAACCCACTTTGAGCCAATTAAAATATTTTCCTTTCGTTTGATAACCCGAAAAACCCAAATAGCCCGGAATTGTGAAAATTGAGAAAATTTATCAAGTAAGTCCAAATTGTGCAATAAGAAGGGGCAAGAGAAAAACAGAAAAAATGCTCAACAAAAAAAAAAATAGCAACAACAAAAAAATGAAAAGAGAAAAATGAGCAAATGCCCGAAAAAAGCACTAATGGACATCATAAAGACATTTTCCAATTCCAACATTCCATCCATTCCCATTTTTACCCTTTACACCTTTTAACCCCAAAAAAGTCCTAACCGAGTCCGAATGGCGAAATTGGTTACTGCATGGAGAGCTAAGACATGAAAAGATAATATGAGAGATTAAATGGTGTGAATTAGAGGTGATGTTCCCATTTCCTAATAACCGTACTCCGATGATGAGATCTTTCACCATAAATTTCCTTCTTTTCAATTTTGTATGCATGAATTTGTGTCCATTATATTTACTCTTTATATCATGCATACCGAGAGAAAATAGCCACAATTCGAGTGATTCGTTTGTGAGTGCATCCGTAAGAATTTGAATCAAAACGAATTTTCGAAAAGTAACGTAATGCTCAAACGGTGGAAATTTGAGGTTTAATTTTTGGCTTTGCACACACACACTATGGTTTGAGACAGTTGAATATGAGTTGATAGTGATTATTTTTCGAAAAAGTTTAAATTGTACAATTTTTAAGTATTTTGATATTTATTTGAGTCAATAAAGAATTTTGTGGGTAAATTCACTGCAAACCCTCACGAGACAAAACTCGTCCTACTAGGGTAACCTAGGGGTTTAAATGCTTGTTGCATACGCTAAATGCAATCGCTTGCCTGCGAAAGTGGAATTTTATTTTAATAAAGGAATTTTCAAGAGTAGAATTTTGGTTAGGATTCATATACATTGCTCGGGACGCGCAAAGTTCTAAGTTAGGGGGTGTGTTTAGGCACATATTCTTCACATTTATCCCCTTAATTTCAGTATTTTTATGATCCCGTGCAGTGTAAGTAGCTTGGATTTGTCTCAAATGTATTCTACTAACCTTTTTTTGGCAATTATTTCGTATTTTGTGTATTTCTCATGTGCTTTACAGGTATTTCATGCAAGTTAGTGCGAAGGAGAACTCAAAACAGTGAAAGAAACCAAGAAATGGAGAGTTGAAGGGCATTTTTGTAATTTTTCAGCCTTAGTCCGGAGGTGGGGACAACTAGAAAGTTGAAGATCTCTAAATTACAAGAACACTGGAAAAAACGGCACCTCAATCCGAGCTACGGTGAAGAAGTTACGATGTTTTGAAGTTGCGGGATAATGAAGAGTCTGGATGTGCGGATTTCTGTCATTAATTATGCATTTAATGCAGTGCAACTCTTGGAAAACTTGTTCCACAAGCACTATTGGTTGTCAATTTCGAGATTTTGTGCTATAAAAGCCCATGACCTACATCATTTGAAGGAGAGTTGCTAGAGAGAGGCTAGGTTAGGAGTAGGTTAGAAGTGCTAGATTAAATTTTAGGGTTAGATTTTGAGAGCAAATTTTCTATTCCTTCAAGAGTTTTCATGAACCCTATTTTGTAAGAATTTCTGAATCCCAATTCCGTTCTTGTTGCTGAATTCAAGTAATATCATTTCCATTCTCTTGTCTTATTATTTGCAATTTATTTATAATGTCTTGTAGATCCTTAATGTTGTGTATGAATTTGTTTTTTTTAATCCAATCATGAGTAGCTAAATTCTCAAGGGTTGGGGTACATGAACTCAATCCTAATACAAATTATTTGTATGGAAAATTAGAAAATAAATGAAAATATTGGTTGAATCGTGAATGAAAATCATATATGCATTGTCATATCTTTTAATCTCTCTTGCCCTAGGTACTTGGGATGTTTAAGAATGCTTTGTATGTATAATTTGTCGTTCACCGCTTTATATTGATCTTTGATTTCATATGATGCGGGCTTGACCCTCATATATGTAATGCTTAGTGATGATAAGGACTGGATTTAATCAAGAATTTTGATTTATAATTCTAGTATTCTAAAGGATAATTTGTTAAGGATTGAGGGATTGTACCCTACCCTATTTTCTCCCATTTGTCAGATCTAATTTCTTTTGCACTTTTCAGTTTGTTTTTCTTAAGTAATTTTTTAATAGAAATTTTCCCAATCATCATCTTTTTCATTTTTATTTTAGAAGTAATAAATCAATTAAATTCTATAAAACATTCCCTGTGGATTCGATACCCAGACTTACTACTATACTCCATAAAAGTGTAGTTAAAAGTTTAGGTTTTTTTTTGTATTGAGGTTGGAAGCCGATAACAACGACTAGCGTATTACACGGACGCTCGGTTTTTCCACTCGATCACAATTTCAGCAACAGCGTAGAGAATTTTGGATGGCGGGGTACAATGAAGCTTTATGCCATCTCGATGCCCTGCTGCAATAATCGAACAATGAGGGATACAAACAGGGATGGTTGAATGCCTTATGTGTGATAAAAGTTGATCGAGGAATATCCTTGTGGGATTGGTGTGAGTCTGGATTACTTGATTTGCATGTTCCTCCCTTTAAACTCGATGTCAGCTGCATTCCAGCTCGTGCCATTCCTCGGTGTTTGATGTTCAGGTGTCTTGGTGATTACCATCTTCATTCAGAGTTTGAGATATCTTGTCCTCGACATTTGCTTGATCGACTATGTCCGAGGAACGTTAGAATGCTATAAGATATGAATTTTATCAATTCTCCCTATGCATTAGATGACCCTCCAGCTGGGGTGGAACCTGTATCAAAATCAGAGGGAAAGAAACCCATAGAATAGGAAATTTCTACTTAATGAATCAAAATTCATGTTTATGTAGTCAGCTTGTGTTTAATGAATACAAATTGGTCTTTGTGCAAGTTTTATTTCCTTGGAAATACTTTGTGAGATGTGTTTCTCGTGTTTTGTTGATGAATGTATATATATATATAGAGAGAGGGATAATTTATCTTGTTTTGCCTAGACAATGGAGCTTGCCCCATTTGCTGCCTAGTTGTAGTGACTTATCACCCATTAGTGCCTAAGCAATGGAGTGATTTTCATCCCATGTTCCTGCTTAGTTGTAGTAATCGCGTCGGGATTACCTTGGTGCCTAGACATTGGATGCCTCGTGAGGTCACCCATCTTCTTGTCTAGTTTGAGATGTCCCTTGAGATCATCCGTGATAAAACATTCTTTGCCTTGTATGACTGTTATGCCAACTTTATTGGTCAAATTTATTGGTGCCGACCAATCGGAGTTGGTGGTTATTGAATTTCGACCAACTTTAGTTGGTGGTTGTATGTCAAATTTGTTGGTAAAATTTATTGGTGTCGACCGATCGGAGTTGGTGGTTATTGAATTACGACCAACTTTAGTTGGTGGTGCTGATGTTGATCAATCGAAATTGATGTAGTGTGTAGCACTAGTACTCCATTAAAAATTAAACTACAAAAGGAATTTGGAAAAACAATCATTTTTATTCATGTAAAGGGAAAGGTGTACGTGTAAATCTGTATTACTGATAATACTTACGCAAATGCTCCGCATTCCATGCATTTTTAAATTCTTCTTCCTCTAAGGTTTCTATTCTGTAAGTCCCAGGGCGAACAACTGTAGTTACTCGGTAGGGCCCATGCCAGTTGGCCTCTAGTTTGTTATGCTTCTGAATCACCTTCTTGAGCACATAATCCCCCTCTTTGGGTTCACATTTCTTCACTCTTTTATTATAGAACATGGTTGTTCTTTGTTGGTAGGCTGCGTTCCTGATTTTGACATCTTCTCAAACTTCCTCGAGCATGTCCAGGTCTAAGCATCTCATCAAATCGCTTATAGGAGAGTTGAAATTGAGTACCCAATGTGTAGACAGGCCCAATTCAATTGGAATAACTGCTTCGCTTCCAAAGGCTAGCATGTAGGGTGATTCTCCAGTGGCTGTTCGAGGTGTTGTGCGATATGCCCATAGCACAGAGTGTAACTCGTTAGTCCAATTTTCTTTTGCTTCATCCAGTCATTTCTTCAAGCCGTTCAGTAGAGTCCTATTTATCACTTCAGTTTGCCCATTGCTCTGGGGATAGCCAGGTGTAGAATGGATTTTCTGAACATTGGATTGATGATAATATGCAACGAATTACTCATTATCAAATTGGGTCCCATGGTCTGTGATAAAGGCATGTGGCAGTCCATACCTACAAATAATATTCTTCCATATAAACTGGTAATCCCTTTCATACGACATGTCAATGAGAGGTTTCGCCTCAATCCATTTGGTGAAATAATCGACAGCGACTACCAAATATATGAATCTTACTTTGGTGGTTGGCAGAGGCCCGACCAAGTCTATGACCCATATAGCAAATGGCCAGGGGGAAGTAATGGGCGTTGACAATGCCTGGGGAGAAACGTTGGCATTTATCGCATTTTTTCGCATAGGTTGTGCAGTCAGCTCTCATCGTTGGCCAATATATCCATGCGTCCTTAACCTCTGTAGGAGAGTTCGACCAGCTACATGAGCTCCACAAGAGCCTTGGTGAACCTCTTCAATCAGGTCTTTAACTTTTGAGGGTTGCACACATCTCAATAGACCTGCGATGATACCCCTTATATACAAAATGCCATTATTCAGTACATATCGAGCAACTTAAAACTTCAGCCTCTTGGCTTCAAGTTGGTCAGTTGGCACAACCCTTTCCTCGATGTATGCCCTGATGGGGGTCCATCCAGGATGGTCCCATATCAAGGGTAATGAATTTCACCATTAAATCTTCATTTATGCTCTGTTCTATTAATATCTCAATATGAATCATTCTTTATAGCTCGGTGTGAGTGGCTGAGGCTAATCGAGCTAGCGTGTCGGCTCTCACATTCTCTAATATCGATATTCTGATCAATTGAGCTGCTACAAAGGTGGACACAATCTCCATAGTTTTGGCATAATATCTTAACATTAAGTCTCCCTTCACCGCATACAGATCCAGAATCTGATGTACAATTAATTATGAATCACTAAATACGGTGACTTGCTCTGCATGGATTGTTTTTGCCACTCTAAGGCCCACCATGATAGCTTCATATTTAACCTCATTATTGGAAGCTTTAAATTAAAAGTGCAGAGCGTATTCAACATCTAATCCGTCAGGGCTGTTAATAATTATTCCGGCTCCACTTCCTATTGCACAAGAAGAGCCATCAACATATAAGTTCCACACAGGTATACCATCATCAAACTCTTGATCTGATAAGGTTCCCTAATGGTATGTTTGGTACTTTCTCTTATCTTTCTCCACTCCTAGGCAGTTACCCGATGATGCTTATTGCTCGTTGTTCGTCCCTTCTGATGAATCTGCTAACGTTAGTTGATCGGGTATTGTCTTTGATGATCTTATAACATCTATGGGTTATTCTGCATTAGACTCCTACTAGTCGGAGGTATTTGGGTAAGTGAATTCCGTAAGGAAATCTGCCACTGCCTGCCCTTTGAGTGAGGACCTTGGCTCATAAATAATATCATACTCATCCAGTTCGACTGCCCAGTACATCAGTCTTTTGGATTTTTCTGGCTTGTACAAGGCTTGTCTAAGTGGCACATCAATGTACACCACGATGGTATGGGCCTGAAAATAAGGTTTCATTCTCCTGCTCACCTCTATGAGAGCTAATGCTAGTTTTTCTAGCCTTGGATATCTAATCTCTACTCCGCGGACGGCTTTGCTGGTGTAATACACTGGTTTTTGTACTCCATCCTCAACTCTTATCAACGCCGAACTGACTACGCTCTCCGAGACAATGAGATACAAGTATAATCTCTCACCCATTACCGGCTTGGATAACAGTGGAGGTGTCCCTAAATATTTTTTTAATTCTTGAAACGCCTTCTCGCATTCATCGTTCCACTCGAAAGTTATTCAGAGAATCTTTGAGAATGGGAGACATCTATCCGTTGCTCTCGACACAAACCAGTTAAGAGCCACAACACGG
Organism: Sambucus nigra; assembly: GCA_949130495.1. Classification (NCBI taxonomy): domain Eukaryota; kingdom Viridiplantae; phylum Streptophyta; class Magnoliopsida; order Dipsacales; family Adoxaceae; genus Sambucus; species Sambucus nigra. The sequence goes on along the minus strand of OX422211.1, from coordinate 69,812,307 downwards.
CCAGTGAGGCTTTGCACTTCCTTCTTCGTAGCAGGAGATCGTAATTCGAGCAAGGCTTTGATCTTCTCCGAATTCGCTTCAATGCCTCGCTGATTCACAATATATCCGAGGAACATGCCTTCTCGTACACCAAATATGCATTTCGTCGGATTCAGCTTCATTTGATATTTGTCCAACTGATCGAAGGTTTGGTTGAGGTAAACTAAATGGTCGACGGCTTTCTTGCTTTTAGTTAGCATATCGCCGACGTAAACTTCCATGTTTTTATCGATTTGCTCCATAAAAACTTTATTCATCAACCTCTGGTATGTAGCACCTATATTTTTAAGTTCGAAGGGCATAACATTATAGCAGTATGTTCCCCTTGGGGTAGTAATTGAAGTACTCTCTTTATCTTCTGGTTTTATCTTAATCTGGTTGTAGCCCGAGTAAGCGTCCATGAAGCTTAATAACTCGTGCCCCGAGGTAGCGTCCACCAATTGATCAATTCGGGGTAATGGAAAGTGATCTTTCGGGTAGGCTTTATTAATATCTGTGAAATCTACACACATCCTCCACTTGTTATTCTTCTTTTTCACCATCACGACATTGGCTAGCCAATCAGGATATTTGATATCTTTAATGAAAAAGGCCTTTTGTATCTTCTCAACTTCCTCCTGTATGGCTTGGTTCTTCTCTGAGCTAAAGACCCTTCTTCGCTGCTTCATTGGCTTGATCTCCTTATTAACGTTGAGCTCATGGCATAGGAAGGATAGGTCTATTCCTGGCATGTCTTCATGACTCCATGCGAAATCTTGCTTTCTTTGTCGTAAAAATGTCACTAGTTCTTGCTTTATTGACGGATCCAGTGAAGCGCTAATTTCAGTTGTCTGTTCTAGTCGTTCATCATCTAGAATGACGTTCTCCGTAGCTTCGACGACCTGACCCTTCACAAGCTGGGACTCATCCCTAGGATCCAAAGTCTCGACTTCTGCATCTTCAGACTCATCCACCTGGTAGGTTGTGTTTTTTTTCCTGGCATCCTCCAGTTCCTCTTGCTCGGTAAATGAATAGTAGCATTCCCGAGCTACTTTCTGGTCACCTTTCACAATTTCAACACCGAAGTTGGTCAGAAATTTCAAGCATTGGTGTACCGTGGATGGCATTGCCTCAAATTTCTTCAAGCCTACTCTCCTTATAATTATGTTGTAGGATGATTGGACATTCTTGTCCATTATGAAAAAATGTACTTTTTCTATTCTACAGGCGGGCCAGGTGCCGATGAGCATTTCCAACTTGATCGTCCCAAGTGGAAAAATGTTTTTTCCAGTGAAGCCAAGGAGGGGCATGTGATATGGCTCCAGTTGGGATAACTTCAAATTCAATCTGTCAAAGCACGGGTAGAAAATGATGTCTGCAGAGCTACCATTATCTACCAATACTCGCGAGATCACCACATCCTTCATCCTCTTCTTGACAACCAGAGGATCATTATGTCATCCAAAATAATGAAATAGTATTTTAATTTGCATATATTCAGACATATTTTTATGATATGTATAATTTTAGTATTTTAATAGCCTTGTTATGGTTAAAAAATATTAAAATATATTAAGAAGGTCTAAACGCCTTTTCATGCCTTTTTAAGCCTAAGGCCAGCCTAGGCTTCTAAGGCTTAAGTCTTGGCCTCCACGCCTCGATCATGCCCCGCATTTTTAGAACCTTGATATATATATATATATATATATATATATATGTGTGTGTGTGTGTGTGTGTGTGTGTGTGTGTGTGTATTGAACATACCTGCTCGGTAGTGCTATTGTATGGAGGTTGCACGTTGTTGGCAGTCCATCCTGGAATTAACTAGCAGGTGTTGGATTAATTCTTTGGGCCATAGTATTGTTGCATGGCCACTGTCCATGTGTGAGGATAGGTGTTGGTTTGGAGACCAGTTTGGTGCAATATGGTATTATTGCGATCCCCATACGTATATTTATGACCACCTCCGTTTGTTTGTATTTACGTTTGGGTTCGGTGGTGAGATTCCGACCCAATAGCTCAATGTGATGTGTGATAAACCTAGAGCTTGATAGCACACGAGGGATGTATATGCGAGTTCCATGCTCTAGGAATACGATTATATGTGTATGCAAGTTCCATGCTCTCTCTCTCTCTCTCTCTCTATATATATATATATATATATATATATATATATATATATATATATATATATATATATTGCGTCTATGTCTATTTATAGCCGAGCGTAGCTATGTTATTATCATTATGTGAATACTCCTTTATAGCATTTGTGTCGCTATAATATTACTTATGAATGTATACCTACTGAAGGTAGTATTTACTTAGATACTGGTGATTATTAGAAGGATGGGCTTGATATCACTTATTCTCCTAATTAGACTGGGTAGTGTACCTAAGTTAATAAAAATTAAAGCGTCAGGTGCGTACTACAGATGAGAGGTAAGGTTTTACCTCATGTGAGTGTGACTGGTTAAATAATTGTGAAAGTAATACACTATGTGTCTTATTAATTTAAAGCATTTAATTATTTGCAAACTATTTTCAAACTTCTTGGGATTTGACTTGCGGGCAAATTTCTTTCTTGTTTTTCTTTTAAAAATCCTAGTTGTGCAGCAGTAGCAGGGATAGATCTTTCTTGTCGTTGCAGTAGTTGTGGACGCTACAGGATTGACTTAGTCGCCTCAACTCTTTTTATCTAGATAGGATTCTTTCGTTCTAGTTCTTATCTTGGGCGTGTTGCCCATAGTTTATATAGGACTTTATTTTATGTCATAGATATTTTATTTATCAGCTCTATTTCTGTTGGATGATTACTGTTACTGACCGATGGTTTATTCGATTCACACTTGTTTATTTATGCATGTCATTTATTTAGTTCAGTTGTATGTATGGTTTTGTTCGTTTGTATTTATGTTACTTGTGGCGATAGTGATGTTGAGAATGGAATCATATTAGATTCCCAATTTATTTTAATAAAGGATTGGACACCCGGTAATAGAATAGGCAGGGTGTCACAATTGGTATCAGAGAATCAGTATATAGTGTCTTTAAGATCTCTACGAACTTGGTACGTTGTCAGCATTGTGTTTATTTGATATAGATACCTACTCTGAGGACTGTTGATTCATATTGTGCACTTACATTCTTTTGCTATTATTTATCATTTAAGTTAATCTAATATAATTTTTGTTTAATTTTTTATACTAGGCACCAGGAGAGGTAGACCAGTATGTGCAGTAAGGAGGGCCGTAGAGTAGGAGGCTCTGTCGAAGCCACAGGCCACTTAGGGGACTGTGATCGCATCATAGGCCACATCTATAGTAGCACAGGAGGTTAATGCCTCTATGACCGTCATGACGTAACACTTGCCCAAGTACAACCACATCCACTAGTGGAAGCACTAATGAAGACTCATTCGTTGCCGTCAACGTGGGAGGTGTAGGAAACCAGCAATGCGCGAAAGACTTTTAGTGCGGAAGTAAACTTATTATTGAGTAAACACCTTAAACCTACGAGTTTATACGAATGATGCAAAGCGGAACAAATTAAACTTTTACTTAATTTTTTAACTTTATGAAAATGAATTTGATTTTCAAAGTCAATTAACAATCCAAATTATTATCTTTGTTAAATCAAGGTCATTTACAAAATAAAAACCAATTCAATTTTTAGGCGAGTTTCTATTTATTTAAACCTACTTTTTCATGTGAGGTGATATATGAAAAATATAAAGCACACTGTGTTATTTTACGTCGCAAAAACCCTTCCCTGGTAAAAATGACGAACTCCTCTAGGAGTCACCTAATCTACTTCTACTAAAATAATAAATCAATTTTCAGAATCAGTCATTCCTGCTAAGTACACGTCTCCACAACAGTCATAAACTTCTCCTAAAAACGTGAGGCAATTTGGTTCATAATTTCCTGGGTTGTCTTCTGATTCAGAATGAGAAGAGTCATCCCAAGTTTAAGTTATGTGTGCCCTGTGTTGTTTAGAATGTTTAGACTGTGGCTTAGACCAACACTCAGCAATAAAGTGACCAAGTTTCCCACAATTATGACAAGCCGATTCAGATTTATCAACCTTACTACTTCTACTATCATAATCATAAATTCCCTTTGATGTTCTTCTATGGTTTCGGGTGACCGGACTAGATTGATTATTCACTTGCGTATGTCTTTTTGCAATAGCATTTCTTTGCTCCAAAAATTTCTTAAATTGAGAGGACATAACAGCAAGTTGATTGTCAATCTTATCAAGATCATCCTATTCCACATCAGAATCATCATCAGAAGAGGATTGTTGTTTAACTACCTTATACTTATTTTTATTAGGATAGGCAGTTTTAAAAACAACTCTAGAAGTATTGGTCGACTCAGTCTTAGCATAATATGTAAGAGTCTTCCTAAAGGCTGATTCAAGTTCCATAGTTCTCAGTTTAGAGCTTAGCAATTCAGGTGTGAGAGAAGGATCATTCATTTCTTCAATGATATAACGTTATGATCAAACCTAGGAGTAAGAGATCTCAAAATTTTAGCACACACATCATTATCAGAATATACAATACCATTCGCATGCAATTGGGTAATGATATCACTCAAACGCATATAAAAATCATCAAATGGTTCATTATCGTTCATAACTAGTGTGGTGACAATTATTGTGCAACACAAATAAATAAGAAAAAAGCATTCACCAAGTAAGAACAAGGAAAATAAAATGACAATCACACAACAAAGGATGTAAGTGGTTCAGCAAAGATGTGCCTACGTCCACGGTGGTGCAGTCGATATTATTTCTATATACTTCGGAGAGTACTTACAGAGAATACAACCTGTCCTTTTGCCCCGGAACTAGGGTTTAATATATACATGTACATTTAGGTGAATGGGGGTGATGGTTTCCCCACGTCTTCCATCCTTCCCATAACTTCCCTTCAAGGGAACGTGGGAAGAGACTGCATCAAAGTAAGAAGTGGGGGACCTAGACTTTGGGCCGCTAGAATTGGGCTACTCGTCTAGGCCCATGGTATTAATTCTGGGTACCCACAATTGCCCCTAAGTTTGTTGGGCCATGTTCATGGGCTCAATAAATTTAAATGATTAGCCATAATGGTTCTTTTGTAATTCTTCGAAAACCGTGAAGCTGGTTTTGGCGGCACCCGCTTCGTATCTTGTGCACTATGATTAACAGAACTTGAAGGTTTCTTGGATTAGGTACTTTTCTATCATCGTTTCAATTTTTCCAGCACTTTCTCATTCCTTGTGAGTTCTAGCACTTTGTATCTCCTTTTCTCAACCTCTATTCTCGTTGCTTTCTCGCCGTTTGGGCTCGCGCTTCTTCATCATTCGAATTGATCTTCTATCTTGTAAGTTTCTTGTACTTTTTCTCTGTGTTTTCTCTTTGAGTTTGTAGTTTTCTAGGGTTTTCCAATGGCAAAGATTGGGCATATGTCGGTTTCCGAGTTTAGGGAGTTTTACAATATTCCTGAGTGGGTAGATATTGAGTGCTGTTCCTCCCCTCCTAGAAATATTAGGGAGATAGATGATGCCCACTGGATCCATGTTCTGCTTTCCCAGGGGGGACTCACTTTTCCTCCCAATGACTTGTTTTTGCATTTCTTTGGCTATTTTAATATTGTTCCTGCACAATGCTCGCCCAATGTGTGGAAAATAGTAAATGGCGTACATAGGATAAATCAATTATATGGAACTAGGTTAGGGATCGCCGAAATTTGTTTTTGCTACTCCTTTTCTCGGACTAGTTCTGGTGTCCTTTACCTCAAAGCCAGGAGCCCTGACAGGGTATTGGTAGTAAATCTGCCTGATTCCCATATGGACTACTGGAAAGAGGGTTTCCTTGTTAGAAATTGGCATTTTTCTCCCCAGCTTGAAGGGTCGAGGTCTGAGAGGTTCTCTGTTCCCTTTTGTGGGGAGGAATACATAGGTTGATATTGTACTGTTGTTTCGACTTTTGTTGATTTGTGATATTTCTAACTCTTCTTTGCTTTTTCTTTCACAGCGAGGTCGAAGAACTTGGAACCTGCACTCAACGAGGTCCGTCTTTCAGAATTGATAAAGGCTTGGAACATCAGAGAGCCTTTAGGTGATGGTGAGCATCCCAGGTCTGCTGCCTTCCTGCTTGAGTACAAGAACGTTGGCTCCAGCTTCATAGCAAGGCCTGTGGATAGTATCCTAGAGTTTAGTTCACCTGAAGAGACTTTTGCAAGTCCTATCCAATTGGACGAGGAAGAGGGCAGCTCTGAGAGTGACATTGTAGGAGCTGTAAGTGATTTGCGGGGAGAGAGCTCTAGCAGTAGCATCTCCTCTGATCGTAGGGAGGTTTCTAAAGCTCAAGGGTCGTCGAGAACTTCCAGCAATTCGAGTGAAGGAATGGTTCCACCCCGGAAGAACCTGATCTGGGATGATGACGATGAAGACCATATACTCCTCGCTCAGAGGTCGAAGAAACAAAAATCTGCCTCGGGGGTTGTGGCTACTAGTTCCCGGTCTTCTGCTCAGGAGCATGAGAGGAAGAGGAAGGAAGAGGAGCAGGTGAGAGAGAGAGAGAGAGAGAGGAAAAAGGAAGAAGAGAGGAAGAAAATGGAGGAGAAACGGAAGGTAGAGGAGAGGAGGAGGAAAGAGAGAGAGAAGGAGGAGGAGAAAAGGAGGTCTGAAGCGAGGACGAAGGCCGGGCAAGCCTTAGTCCCGATGTCTGCTCTGCCCGAGGGGGCCTCCGTGGCAATTTCTCCCCAGCTGGACCCGGTTCTGCTCGAGAGAGATGTCCTCCCGGTTGATCGCCACAGGACATAGGGTCAGAGCACTTGGCCCTTCAGGCTAGTCAGAGGCTTGCTCTAGTAAGTTTTTTCCCTTTTTCTCTTATGTTTTTTGACTTCCCTCATTTTCCACTTCTAATGCCTTCTCTTTTCTGTAATTTGTTACTGACTTCGCCGTGTTGTATCGTTCACGCGATGAGCTGGTGAAGAAGAATAGTGAGCTGGAGCAAGAGAACTCTGCCCTGAAGTTGAAGGGTAAAGAGCTCGAGGCCAACCTCAAAGCCGTTGAAGCTGCTCGGATTTCATCCGACATGGCTTTTGCCACTGCCAACAAGGAGAAGGATGATGCAGTCCAAGATCTGAAGGAGCTGAGGCAGGCGTATGACTTGGTTTGCTCGAGCAAACTTACAGTCGTTGAGGAGAACAGAGTGCTCTCTGAAGAGCTGAAGAAGAAGGAGTCCGAGGCTGTTACCGCCAAGGAAGACTCTTGCAATTCTGGCTGGTCTGCAGCATATGAGGATGCTGAAGTTCAGATAGGCTATATTAGCCATCTGAACTTCAAGAAAGGATGGAACAAGGCTCTCATTGCTGCTGGAGTGGATGTTGTATCTCCTCTTTTTTACGAGCACGACCCAGGGCCGAGGCCAGTCATAGATGAAGACCCTGCCCCAGCCGTTGAAGGCTCTGATCCTATTCCTCAGGCGTCCCCTGCTGACATTTCTCTTGTTGAGGTGATAGAGACCACCCATGCCGAGGGGAGTGCTCTTGTTAATGTTGATAAGGGGACAGGGCCATCAACCTCTGGGCCACCTGAGGTTGCTAATTAGTTATCTGATATGATTGCTTTGTATTTTTGTTTTTTCCAGTCTGTAAACTTTCTTTTTTCAGTTCGATGTAATTTTAATTTTCATTAATGAAAAAGGCTTCATTTCTGCTTGTACTGATTTGTCCCTTTCTCTCCTTTTTCTTTCTGTCGCTTGTAGTTAATTGATGTGGATGATTACATTCCTGCTACTTCCCAGTTGGGTATGACTTTTGGTCCCAATGCGAGTCCCGAAGTTCTCCAGGCCTTCGTTAAGCTTTGCAAGTCCCTTAGGTCTAGAAATCAAAAGTATAAGGAGCAATCTGAGCTCGTGGCCAAGCTGAAGGACAGGCTCCAGGAGATGGAGGACATTGGTGCTTCAGTGCAAGAGGAGTTCAATGTGTTGAGGACAAAACTATTAGAGGCCTCCGAGATCAACCAAGTAGGGGAGGTTCTTCAGCAGGAGAATGAAGACCTGAGGAGAGAAGTCTTACGACTCAGGGAGCATGCGCCAAGCACTGTTCGAGCAGTATTGCAAGGCTCCTCATCATTGCGAACTAGAGCTGGTCATAATGTTACTCCTCCTATGTCACGAAGTCACACTCGCCCTCCCCTTCCGAGAGCTGGTAGGAGCACCAGGAGTAGAAACAGGGAAGCAGAAGAACTTCGCGATAGGGAAATGGAAGAACTCCGCGGTGATGTTCAGCGAGCATATGTAATCACTGCTGGGCTTCAAAGGGACGTTACTCAGTTGCGACACTTGTTCAAGAAAGGCCCTCGATAAGCGTGGGCTGACGGTTATGATCAAGGCTGGTCGGATGCTCCAACAAGGCTGTCTGAGTTTGAGGAGCTTTCTTTTATCAGGGGGTGGCTAAGTGCCTTGAAGGAGCTACAAGTCCCGAGGAACTCGGTGCTATGGTATCGTCATGAGATGTCTTCCTCCACCCTGATGCCTAACCCATTCCGGAGGGATGATCGATGGATCCCCATCGATGCTATTCCTCGGCAATTACTGGAGTCGGATGTGAATGAGGTTATGGAGGAGTTAGATCCTGCTCCTAATGACGGACGAAGAGCTCGAGTGGCTGATTATCTTGCTCGGAGGCTTCCACCCCATTGCGATATTGCCAGTTTTTATTTTTTTTTCTATTTTTGATAATGTAAAGGCTTTGGGCGAGCTTGCCGACTAAACACGTATTACCATTGTTATAAGTATGATGGATTAATGAAAAGTTTATATTTTAGGCAATTTTGCCGACTAAACGTGTGCATCCTACTTTTCATATTCTTGCTGCTCTATAATCTTTTTTTTGTCATGAAAGTGTCCCCCCAGTCTAGTATAATACCAAGATACCATTGTGCTCCACTTTACCTTTTAGGTTGTGTCGTCATACTCCCTTAGGCCTAAGTGGGGCAATTGGCGAGGACACACCTGGTGTTGGACGTCTTCATCCGATCAGGATTTTACTCAATCGAAGTAAGTTTGACGACCAGTATAGAATTTGGTCGTATTGCCTAAGGATCCCCTGTAGGGCTTCATATATTGCCAGGGGTAATGCTAAGAGGTCTCTCGTGTTTTATGACGATGACCTGAGGAGGGGTATTTCCCTGCTATAGTGATCAATGTGCCTGTTATTTGGAAAAGATGTGCGATAAATGCAGTTGTTACCAATCAGAGTATAACCAATTAAGTAGCTTTCATTAGTAATAAGGGAAATGAACTTCTATTTTCATAACAAAAGAATACAAGAAAAAGATCTAAAAATAGAATTTCTTGAGATTAGCTGCGTTCTATGCTCGTGGTATTTCTCTTCCCTCCATCGTTTCCAAGTGATAGACACCTTGCAGATCGTCTTTAGTTATCTTAAAGAGTCCTTCCCAGTTTGGGCCTAGCTTGCCCTTTGACGACTTCACTGTGCTACCCAAGACTTTCCTTAGAACATAGTCCCCAACTTGGAATGTTCTCGGGTTAACCCTTTTGTTGTAGTGCTTCGTGAGCTGTTGCTGATAGCTCGCTAGATTCACTAGGGCAAGTTCTCTGTGCTCGTCAGCTAGGTCGAGTTCGGCGAGCAATGCCTCATCATTCTGGCCTTGGTCAACAAGGTTGGATCTCATTGTTGGCAAACCTGCTTCTAGTGGGATGACTGCTTCCATGCCATATGTCAGCGAAAATGGGGTTTCTCCTGTTGCTCGTCGGGGAGTGGTTCGGTACGCCCATAGGATATGGGGTAGCTCTGTTACCCATGCGCCTTTGGCTCGCTCTAATCGCTTCTTCAATCCATCGATCATAGTTTTATTGGAAGGTTCAACTTGGCCATTGCTCTGAGGGTAGGCCACCAAACTAAAGTGGTGTCTGATCCCGTGTTCGTTACAGAAGTCCTGAAAGGGGCCACTTTCGAACTGTGTTCCATTTTCGGTGATGATGGTTCTGGGAATTCCAAATCGAGTGATTATATTCCTCCATATGAACCTTATCATATCAGTATCTCGGATGTTCGCCAGGGGTTCTGCCTCGATCCATTTAGTGAACTAGTCAGTCGCAACCAACAGATATTTGCGATTGCCGGCAGCGGTAGGCAGTGGTCCCACGACGTCCATTCCCCATTGGACGAAGGGCCATGGGCTGGACAGGGACTTTAGGTCGCTGGTGGGTTGGTGGGCCATAGGAGCGTAGAGTTGGCATTTTAGGCATTTGCGGACATATACTGCGGAGTCCTTTTGCATATATGGCCACCAATACCCTTCCTTCATTGCTCGAAAGGCTAGAGACCTTCCTCCGATATGACTTCCACAGATTCCTTCATGAAGCTCGTGTAGCACTTGCTCGACATCACCTGGGTGGACGCATCTAAGGTAGGGACCGGAGAAGTATTTCTTATACAAGTCGCCTCTTGTGGATAAGTGAAAGCGAGCAGCTTTGACTCTTATCTGGTGGGCAGTTTTCTTGTCATCTGGGAGTGTGCCATCCTTTAAATAGTCCCTTAAGGGGTCCATCCAGCTGGGGGCTGACCCCACCTGGAGTATCTGTTCCACGTTTGGTAGCTTGCTGTTGTGGTTAATGCTCGGACAAATGAGGAAATCGATGGGGATGATCCTTTTTAGGTCAGAGTCAACTGCCGAACTCAAGGCTGCTAAGGCATCAGCATGACTGTTTTGCCCCCTGGGAAACTGCTGGATGTTTATCTCTTCAAAGCTTGTCATTAATTTTTTCACTAAGGAGAGGTAGGCTGCCATTATTTCATCCTTCGCATTGTAATCTCCACTTATCTGATTGGAGACTAGTTGAGAATCGCCGAACACCAGTAAACATTTTGCTCCTAGAGTTTACACCTTTTGGAGAGCGGCTATTAGGGCTTCGTACTCTGCTTCGTTGTTGGAGGCTGCAAATCCAAGACTGATTCCTTGCTCAAGGATTGTGTTTTCTGGAGTGATAAGAACAACGCCTACCCCTTCCCCCTTTGAGTTGGAGGCTCCATCAACGAAGAGTTTCCAGGTTTCCTCTGTTGCCTGGTTCTTCTCTTGCCTTGTTGGTTGAGGTTGGTCGGAGAGTTCTTCGCCTGTGAATTCGGCTATGAAATCAGTAAGGATCTGACCCTTGATAGCTGTCCTTGGTTAAAATTGGATGTCAAATCGATCAAGCTCGACTGACCCCTTAGACAATCTGCCCGACAAATCCGTTTTCCTTAGGACCTCCTTAAGGGGATGCGATGTAAGGACGATGATAGTATGAGCTTTGAAATAATTCTTCAGCTTCCTCGAGGCTATTACTAGTGCAAAGGCGAGATTCTCCAATGGCAGGTACCTTTGCTCGGCGTCTAATAAGGTCTTGCTTGCGTAATAAATGGGGTGTTGGATTCCTGCAACCTCATATATTAGCGCAGAGCTAACAGTGTGATTCGTTACGAAGAGGTACATGTACAAACAATCTGTTTGCTGTGGTATGACAAGCAGCGGTGGAGTGCTTAAGTAGGACTTGAGCTCGTCCAATGCTCGCGAGAAATTTGGGCTCCACTCTATCGTTTTACTCCCCTTTAGAAGCTGGAACAAAGGCTTGCACTTCTCGAAGGATTTGGAGATGAAGCGATTTAAGGCAGCGAGCATTCCAGTGAGCTTCTGCACGTCCCGGATTGTGCGAGGGGGTTGCACCCTGGGGATTGCATCGATCTGATCTGGATTAGCTTCTATTCCTCTGTTACTGACCAAGTATCCAAGAAATTTTCCTGACTGGACACCAAAGGAACACTTGCTCGCATTAAGTTTCATCCGGTACTTCCTGAGGATTTTGAAGGTGTTTGACAGGTCCGAGAGGTGATTTTCTTTCTTCCTGCTTTTAACGAGCATGTCATCGATATAGACCTCCATGGTGTCTCCCATTTGATCCTTGAACATTTTAGTGACCAGCCGCTGATAGGTTGCCCTGCATTCTTGAGCCCAAAGGGCATGACCTTGTAGCAATATAACCCAGCTGTTGTGATGAATGCCGTTTTGTCTTGGTTTGGGGCATACAAGGGGATCTGGTGATACCCTGAGTACGCGTCCAGGAAACTCATTCGCTCGTGGGCTGTAGTGGCGTCTACTAGTTGGTCTATTTTTGGGAGGGGAAAACTATCCTTAGGGCATGCTCTGTTGAGGTCAGTGAAGTCGATGCAAACTCTCCATTTCCCATTATTCTTTGGAACTACTACTGGGTTGGACAACCACTTGGGGAATTGTACTTCCCGTATGGATCCTGCATCCAGCAGTTTTTCTACTTCCTTTTCGATCGCTTTAGCCTTCTCGGGCTCAGTTCGCCGTGCCTTTTGGGTGATTGGCTTGAATGTGGGGTCGACGTGTAGCTGATGATAGACCACACCAGGGTCGATTCCAGGCAATTCATATGGTTCCCATGCGAAAACATCTACGTTGCACCTCAGCAAGGTTGTCAACTCCTTCCGTTCTTGGTCGGTGAGAGATGATCCAATCAAGAAGACTCTATTACTGTTGCCATCTTCAGCTGTAATTTCTACCAGGTCCTCGACGACACGCTCGGAGAGGGGAGCCTAGTCTCCTCTACTCCGGGTCTTCCGTACTTTAATTGCTATTTGGAAGGTATCACACCTTCTTTAAATTTCTCGCTGGGTTGTCCGGCCTTCTTCTCTGGCTTTGGTCGGATGGCTGCAATGAAGCACCTCCTCGCCATCTCTTGGTCGCCGTGGATCTCCATTACTCCTAGCTCGGTTACATACTTGAGCTTCTGATGGTAGGTCGAGGGGACTTCCTTCATCGCATGAAGCCATCCCCTGCCGAGGATGGCCTGGTATGGCGAATCGATATCGACTACCAAAAACTCGATCATCTTGGAAAGATTTCCAGCGCGCACCGGTAATACAACCTTGCCCAGGGGCATAGTTAGTTTCCCAGCGAAGCCAACTAAAGGAACAGTAGCTTCCTTTAGGTCGGTGACGCTTAACTTTAATTTCCTGAATAGGTCGAGATACATTACTTCGGATGAGCTTCCTTGATCGATGAGCAGCTTGTCGACGCCAAAGTTGGCTATCCTGAGTGTAATGACCAGGGCATCATGATGTGGGGTCCTTACTCCCACCAGATCTTCATCCGTGAAAACAATATGCTTGTTATAGTTGACGTCCTCTGCTCGTTGACGCTTTCCTGATTGTGATTTTGCTGGGTCGATTTGGAAAGCCTGCATTACCGCTGTAAGTTTTTTCATTTCCATTCGAGATGAGTTTTCTTGTATCTGCTTGACGTCAGATGCTCCGTGGATTACTGTGAATTCATGTCCGACATCATCTTCCAGCACGTTGTCAGGTCTCGCCTCTCTGTTGGCAGCCACTCTTTCTGCCCTCTTTTCCACAAACTCGTTCAAATGCCCAGACTGGTCCAACTCCTCGAGGTGAGACTTTAGAGCTTTGCAGTGCTCGATCTTATGTCCTCCCTCTTTATGGAAAGCGCATCTTAACGCATTGTTCCTCTTCGAGGGATCTCCTCCCATTTTCCTGGGCCAGTTGATGAATGGCTCATCTTTGATCTTCGCGGTAATTTTGTAAATTGGTTTTTTGAAGACGGTGTTGACCGCTTGGAAGGCTTTCGATGCGTCATGGTTCCCTCCGTTCTTGGAGCCATTTTTTCCCCCGTTCTTTCCTCCTTTTTTCTGGTTCTCGATTTTGTCACTTCCCTTAGTAGTGAGTTTAGCTCGACCGTTTTCCCCTGTACTGGGGCGGGTGACATCTTCCACCTTGGCATACTTCTCGATGCGAGCCATTAGGTCGTCGATGGTTATGGCTTCCTTCTTCGTCAGAGACTGGTAGATAAGGGAAGAACTGGGTAGCCCAATTTTGAAGGAGGCCACCGCCACTTGCTCCGAGAAGTCCTCGACCTCATTGAACAACTCCCAGTACCTTTTTGCGTAGTCTCGGAGGGTCTCCTGAGGCGTCTTCTTCATTGTCAATAAGGCGTCCATCCTTTTGGGATGGGAGCTACTAGTAATGAAGCGGGCCGTAAAGAGTTCGGCCAGGGATTTGAAACTTCGGATGGATCGATGGGGGAGTCTTTCGAACCATTTCTGTGCCACATCATGCAAGCTTGAGGGGAAAATACGACACATCAGTGCATCCCGGTGATTCCAGAGGGCCATGGCCTATCGGTATTGCCTGACGTGATCGATGGGATCTGTCTTACCGTCATAAATCTTGAACCTTGGAATAGCAAATTTCTTGGGGGCTTCTTCCTCTTCGATTTCCCTTATGAAGGGTGACTTCATCTAGGTTTTGAGAGCTCAACTTGCGAGTTCTCTGGTTGATCTGGCACCGTGGTGGGCAGGATGTTGGTCCATTTCCCTGCGGACCAGATCTCGTATGTTCTTGTTGCTGCGAGCAGGGCTCTGGTAACGTCGAGTTATTCGCAGCTATTTGCGGAGGTCGTCGTCTGATTCGTCTCTCTCGACCTTTCGAAGTCCTCGCCTTGGGCTCCTTCCTCGGCTGCAAGATTTGCTTGCCTGAGGGCTAGGAGTGCGGTATGGATGTCTCCTGTTATCAGGATGAAGCTCCCTCTCCAGACTTTCCAGTTTCCTTTTCAAGCGAGCATTCTCAGCTCCGTATCTGCGAGAAGACTCCCTCTACTCGTGGAGCCTTGCCTCGTACGCATCAATCAATCTGGATATCTGTGTGGACCTTACTGGTTCCTAGCTTTCTTCTGAGGCTGGCCTTTCCAAGCGAGCCCTCTGATCTGAACGTTGAACTTCAGACCTAATCCTGCGAGGAGCAGGTGGTTCTTGAATATCCCCTGCCTGAGGGGCATTGCTGCTGTGACCAGACATCTTAAACTCCTTTCTTGGTGTGGGCTCTTCTCAGGGAAAGATGAACGCTTCCCACAGACGGTGCCAATTGTGGTGACAATTATTGTGCAACACAAATAAATAAGAAAAAATCATTCACCAAGTAAGAACAAGGAAAATAAAATGATAATCATGCAACAAAGGATGTACGTGGTTCAGCAAAGATGTGCCTACGTCCACGGTGGTGCAGTCGATATTATTTCTATATACTCCGGAGAGTAATTACAGAGAATACAACCTGTCCTTTTGCCCCGGACCTAGGGTTTAATATATACATGTACATTTAGGTGAGTGGGGGTGATGGTTTCCCCACGTCTTCCATCCTTACCATAACTTCCCTTCAAGGGAACGTGGGAAGAGAATGCATCAAAGTAAGAAGTGGGGGGCCTAGACTTTGGGCCGCTAGAATTGGGCTACTCGTCTAGGCCAATGGTATTAATTCTGGGTACCCACAACTAGCATATTGTATTGTTGAACCAACATTTGTGTTTTACATTGCTTTACTCTATCGTCACCCTCGTGTGCAATAACTAAAGTATCCCAAGCACCCTTACTAGTAGTGCAATGACATATACGTTTCAATTCATTTTCACTCACACTCATGAAAATCGTATTTCTGCCCTTATTATTGAAATTGCTTATCTTTTTCTGATTAGCACTTAATTCATTACTTTTCAGCTTTCTAAAAATAGTGCTACCTTTTGCTATAGGAGTAGTGGGGTGCCTATAACCATTTTTAATCAAATCCCACACATCATCTCCTAAAGTGCCTTGAATAAATGCAACCATTCTGATTTTCCCGTATGAAAAATTTGAGCCATCGAAAACAGGAGGTCTACTAAAATTTCCAAGCCTAAGTAATTGACTTGAACCATCCATTAAAACAAGGTAAAAAGAGTTTAACAAAAGTTTTGAAAACAATCTTTAAAAGTCTAGCTCTCAAGCATTTAAGACAATCATAAACAGTATAGAAAGAGGTATGAAAATAAAAGGTGGTCGCAACCCTATATAATTAGAAACAAAAGAAGTTCAATATTTTGTATAAATTACAAAATGATCAATATGGCCACATCCCTGTGTGATCACAAACAGCCCAAAAAAGATTACGAAATGAATCAAAACAGATTGAAGTCAACTATGAGGCTGCATCCTCATCTTCATTTGCATCTTCTCCATTATCTTTCCCAGTCTCAGTCTCATCGGCATCGGCATCTCTGCTTCCTAGCTCTCCCCTCCGTATTATCCCTTAACTCTACCACACACTCCATATGCTCAACATCATTGAGCTTCCAGGCAAGAAATTTTTCCTTTGATTCAGGGAAGTTTTTAACCACCCTTTCCCTAAGCTCCCAGAAGCCACAGAGGTAGGCCTTGTTATTAGTCGGGAAAAAGGCCCTTGGTGTCTTATAAGCAGCCACAACATCGTCAACAACCTTCTTCCAGGTTGCATCATGATCAACGTCCTTTTGTTTAAAGGATGAAATTTTCTCATCATGGAGTTTCTGGAGTGCTGTGGAGTGACTTTGAACCAGTTCGTCATGATTTTTTTGTGCCAAGTTAATTTTTTTTGAAAGGATAAGGCTTGCCTAAAAGCCTTCTCAACCTTGGCCTCAGCAGATGTGATGGATTTTGTGGCCTTAATAAAATTTGCTCGACTTCATTTTTACCCTTGTTAGCAGCTTCAACATCCATTTTGGTGGCTTTTAGGGTTGCGAAGGACGAGCTCTTACCGACTGCAAAGGACGCGTGCGAGGTGTTGGTTCCACTCACGGGGCCGTTCGGGGGCTGTTTCGGGTTTTCTACCACTAACGGCAAGTTTTTAGGCCTAAGTCTAGAAATATGTAAATTATCATCATATTCTCAAATCGGGAGTCCCGTGATCGGTGGGTCAATTAATACGAGTTACATTGGTCCCGTGCGAGGTATACCACTTGTAGGAAACCATATCAGCAAGCTAAAAATCACAAGCAATAGAAAGAACAACCCTAATTGTTTAAGAGTTTTTGGAGCATTAAACTGGTACGAATATCCATTAGCATCATAATACTTGGTAACTCTATTTTGATTAAAATTACCTCCCCCATTATTGACTAAATCTAAGGGTGTGGTGATTTTTAAGTCCTTAACCTTCTCGTGAGAAGACTTAATGATTTTCTCACTCTCGCAAGCGTCACATACATTAGTTGGACATTTCTTCGACTTTAAAAAATCCATTTAAGGTCTCAAGTCACAAGTCCTAATCCAAATAGGCAAAGTTTTCGAAGGTTTTTGTACCTTTTGGAATGTAGGATAAAATTTATCTTTCGAAAATGTGTTCTTGTTCACATGAGGCCTAGACTTATTAAAGAAATGATTCCAATTATTATTAGCGCGCTGCCTACGAAATTTGTAAATCGCTTCACATTTTGGTTATGACTTTTAAAATGAGTACCTTTCTTGCGATTACCAAGGCATTCCCAGTTTTGGTGACCAAAAACATCACACGTAGTAAAAAATTTACTAGAAGTAGGTAGGTCATATTTTTGGTGTTTTTCCTCTACATGCTTGACAGATTCATTAGGAACAAATGGTTTAGGAGGTCTATAGAGTCTCTTGGCGGGAGGGCAATATTTTGATGTAGATGATTCTACAAAATTTTCAATGAAAGTATCAATGTCATTTTCAAAATCACTTTCAATTAATACTTGTTTGCCTTTAGCCTTTTCATATGACTTGCTTTCCAACGGAAGAGCCATTTCTTCTAAGGGTTTTACAAAGAGGACTGGTTTGGTAAAATCATCATTTTTTGCAATAGGACCATCATAACCAAACCCTCTAGTATCACCATGATAACGTTGGATAGCTATAAATTCCTCAAGGTCAAAGCATTTTATATCACGACTACGACACATTTGGAAAGTTGTTTCACAAACTTGTTTGGATTTTTCAACTTGCAATAGCACTTCATTATATTTTTCTTCAAAAGAAGACAAATTTTTATTTAAAGTCGCAATCTGAAATTTAAAATCAAGTGATTGTTTTTCAAAATCAATTTTGACATTGTTCATTTCAATGGAATTTTGTTGAACAATCTTATATTGATTCTCTAAGGTCACACTAAGCATTTTAACCAAATTTGATAATTCTTGTCTATTTTGCAAAGTCCTAACATACAATTCCGAGTAATCATCATAGCCAACAAAATTTTCATGCTCATTTGTGTCCGTGTGTGAATTGTTGCTATCATCAGATTTAGTATCACATAAGTCACGTTTAACATCAAACGGAGCAGTTATTTCAAGCATAGAAAGTTGACTAGCTAATAAAGATTTAGAAGCATCAATTAAATCAAGCACTTCATCAGATTAAATCAAAAGAGTCTTAAGCACACAAGAGAATAATATTCAGTTCAGATTTTAAATCTTCACAAATCAGATCTTAAAAATCTTAAGTTTAACTTTCTAAACCACAACCAATACAAATCTGAATATTAACAAATATTTTCTGAAAATTCTGTTTTAAAACAAAACGTTTTAAAAACATTCAAGATCTCACAAACACGATACAAACAGAATATGTACATAGAAAATTAATTTCGTGAATAGTGTGTGTTGTGTACAAATATTAGATCTAAAGACTGATCTAAATAATACACACAGATGAGAGAACTCACTTACAAAAATAATATACTCTTGAAAAATCGTAAGTGCAGATTTAGAATGAGAGAAGTCCAATCTTCATTTTTGTTTTGACAGAAATCAACACTTGAAGATGACATAAAAATATTTTTGGTTTAATCTCTCTCTCTCTAAAATTTTTGACAGAGTTCTGCTACAAAAATTATTTTCTCAGCTCTGTAAAAATATTACACAAAGGGTTCTATTTATAGAGTGCACAAGTGTGTGCAGATTGCTGTAAAATAGGTCACATGGATTGACACAAGAATACACACATCCGTTGATTAAAATAGATCTGAGGGCTCACAAAGAAACACAAAGTGTTGTGTTAAAAATGTGACACGTGTAGTGCAAGATGTTACACATGAACTGAATCAAGAAACAGATGGTTTGATAAAACACAGTCATTTTAAAACTATGAAAGCGAGCTGTGACGCACTAAAAAATTACCGTTGGGCACGGTGTCGTTTTGGTGAAAGAAGACCAAAACCAATTTCGATTTTGTAGAATACCGTGGGCGGTAAAATAACATAAGGTCCAGCTGTAAAGCATTAATAACATGACCATTGAGAACTGACTATATGCGACGTCGTTCCAATCTAAAATAAAAATCAGTTCTGGTTTAAGAAAAAAAAACCGTGTGCGGTGCAAATCAAAAGGGTCCACGTCGAAACCGTGAACAGTTCTGTAGAAGTACAGTCGCTCAAATCGGCCACTAACTGTCAAGGGGACAGTTATTAGACCTACTATGGGGTCAAGTTGCCAACAGCTATTAAAAAATATACACAAGTATATTTATAAAAGGACACGCATGCAGTGTACAGATGGTGAATATACATGGTTAAATCGGTAACAGTATAATGGCAACAGATATATAAATAACCCATAACCAAAATGGACTAATGGGTCAAGTCAAATCGACATGGGAACACTCATGCATGAAACTAATATAATATATATTACTATACTAAGGTCCAATAGAGGTTAACTCGCACAGGCCAAAGGCTACAGCTAAGGCAATAACATATATAAGATATAACCATACTAAGGAAGCATACACACGCCAAGGGCAACATCAAGCCTAGACGGCTATGGCCAACAGCTAAAGGGCGGTGTCAAATCAAGGGCATAGGGGAGAACTTGCCAACATGTGTATATACTCATAAAATCGTGCAAGGCCAAGAAATCAAGTCTAGTAGGCAGTTAATAAATAATAACACACAAGCATGAATATAACATAACCAAATTTTATTCTTTTAACTTTAAAAAATATACTGCAACTTATATTAAAAAAAATATTTATGGTCAAAACTTATTTTCCAAGAAATATTTTTCTTATAAAAATTTCAAATAAAGTTTTTGAACTCAAAAAAAATTTATTATGACGAAACACGATACTATCATGAGACATGATAAACAAAATGCAAATGCAACATGGTGTCATGTCCTACGTGACAAAAATTCCTATGAGCCATAGAAACTGAAAATTACCTTTTTCTGAGAGGGCGGACTGAATCGAGTGTTCATTTGATGTAGATGAACAAGGCGAGCTTGGTGTTTATATAGGGGACATGCAATCCTAGATTACAAAAATATTTTGTCAAAATTCATGTCCAACTAGATGAAGTCCTATATAGATAAAGCACATAAAGCAAACCCTAGGTGTGCTCTATATAGGAACCTTCAGGAGAGAGTCACGGAGGCATTCCAGAAGGGCAATCTGCCAGAATTTCAGGGCACTGCAGATGTAGTAGTAGCTAGACAATGGAAGAAAGAAATTCGGAGGCATTTACATATGGCTGAGTGCATCGACACACAAAAGAAGGTGTTATCTATGTTCAAGATAGTCAGGGCAGCTCTTCAATGTTGGGAGTCAGTTACCATGTTAGAGGATAAAGATATGATGATTATACAGTAGTTTTGGGTGCTATTTGAATACAATTTCTTTTCATCGGTAGTTCAGACGGAGATGAGCAGGAGATTTCTAGATCTCTGATAAGAGGATTGGACTGTGGTCAAGTGTGAGGAGTTCACTCTCTTGGAAAAATTTATACTAGATAAGGTGAACACGAAGGAGAAAAGGGTTCTCAAATTTACAGATGGGCTTACTTGGACGATTTTCCAGCACTTATTGGGAACTCAGAATTGAGGGCTTACACTGAGGATGTTAACGTCGCGTTGCTCCACTGCCAGGATCATCGAGTCCATATGAGGGGATCGAAGAGGATAAGAGAGTCGATCCATCAGGGTAAGAATGGGGGTAATGATGCCAATGGGGCACCTCTACAGCAGGGTAGGTAGTAGGAGAAGTGTTCCTAGTAAGGGGACTCAACTAAAGGATTCAGGCCGGGTGACAACAATTTCAGAAATGGTCATCAGGGCTAGTAGTATGCTCCTTAGGGATAGTAGGGCTAAGAAAACCAGATTAGAGGTCATCAAGTTAGGGTTATCAGGGCCAGCAGGGCTAGAGACATGGGCAGCCTTACCAGGGTCAGACATTGAAAGACTTTATAGGGAGGTGTTTCGTATGTGAGGAGTAAGGCCACATGCAACATGCATTCCTGAATAGGGCTAGGGGTAAGCAGCAGGATGCCCAGCCAAGGCAATAGTTACAATAGCTTCTAGCCCCACCAGTAATCCCAACATTTCCACCTCTACCGGGGCAGATGCATTTTGGGCAGATGTCTAACGTCCGTGGGCTAGTTTTGCGACCGGTGCTTCCAACCATCGAGGGTATATTTTTTATCCATGGGAATATGGGAGTATGTTGTTTAACATGGGAGTGTAACATTCTTTTGTTAGCATAAGATTCTCTCGTGCGATGGGTTTAGTGGGTTTATCGTCAGACATTATTACGACCGTAGATTCACTATTGGGCAACAGGGTGTGAACATAGGGAGGTCGTGCTTAGTAGCATATCTTCTCATTTTAGAGTTAGACGAGTATAATGTTATTCTGGGTATGGATTGGTTAGTGATGGACTGGTACAGTAGGAATATTGTGTTTGTTATTCGAGGGCAGGAAATATTTCTGGTTGCGATGCCTCGTCCAAAGGGAGGGTCGAGCATGCACTTATATTATATCGAGGAGGACTATTTTAAAGGTATGTTCATATCTTTAGATTCGATCCTTGTGGTTAGGGACTATGCTGATGTGTTTCAAAGATACCAGGGTTACCGTCGAGTTGCACTACAACAAATCTGCTGAATTATCAACTTGTCAAGGTCAATGACCGTGACAATTCGGGGTCAGATAACTTTTTTTGTCATGGACTTATCATGGTCATTGACCGTGACAAGTTCATTAGAATTGTTACGATCGTGTCACGGTCCCTGACCTTGACAAGTTTAGTCAAGGTTAATAACCGTGATAAAGCCTTGCCCTTTTTAAAAACATTGTCATGGTTAATGACTGTGACAAGTCCATGACAACCTTATTTGTCAAGGACTTGTCACGGTCAATGACCGTGACAATTCTGGGAAGAATTTAAAAAAAATCTGCTGGGCGGTATGGCCACTGCCACTGCCACTGCCCAGCAGTATATTTGTACCTGTTATAGCAACATTGTACCTGTTCAAACATCATATATCCAAATAAACTAAAGATAATGAAAATATACATTCAAAATAGAAACAATATACATGACGATATAATCCAAATATAATTCAAATGTACCAACTTAAAAATAATGTCACTACATGTCTGGGGTAAATGTGAGGAGGTGAGTAGGCCACACGATATACGAATTGGCACACCCACTAATATACATCGTGCCACATTATTCACGCAACCACAATAGGGAGTTCTCCTTCCCAGGTATCACATGCGTGATGAGCACCTTGGACTCAATCTCTTGAAGCTCACATCCATGAACTATTCCACCCTGGATGATATTCGGGTCCCTCAACCCCCACCCTATCCGCTGGCCATCAAATACGTCCAATATGAACACGCTCGGCCAACCAAGTGTCGACATCGGTTTGTTGAAGGGAGCCAAATAGGTAAGTGGATCATCGAAGTACGCACATGTCGGTGATAAAGCAGCGAGGTCCACATTCTCGTCATCCTGCACCTCGTCCTCCCGCACCTCCTTTTCTACCGCCTTCTCCTTCCCTTTCCCCTTACGGTCTCCACCCAATGTACGCTTCATGAATGAGTACATATCTTGTACCGTCGCCTCCAAACAGGATAGCTTCGCGTCATGTGAATCCACCGTTCGAGCTAACCCAGTGTCGCTCGTCTCCAATACGATGATCCTAGATTTGGCCACCTGTGAGCTCACCCCCTTGTCCTCCCCTTGCGATCAGAGCCAGGCACTTGGATGAGTGCGTCTGTGGACAAAGATGCCTTGTCGGCATCAGACTGCAACTCATGCACTTCCTTAAGCTTTGCCTGAAACGATAAAAAGCACATGATTGGTAAAATAAGTAAACTAAAAAATTATAGCGTAATTAACAAAAAGTAAACTATAGAATTACTTACAATCGTGGCCGCGACGCTCGGGGACACCTCCTTGTCCTTCCCCTTCTTCGTCCGAAGATCCACATAAGTATCGATCCTATGTGGCTTACCCCCAGGGACACTCACTATCCTCTGAAATAAAATAAAGTAAAATTAGTATCGGCCCCGCAAAGTAAAATAATGCAGAATAATATTTTTTCTAGTTATAGACAAATTAAATCTTACCATCATCCTATGCTCCACTTCGGCGTAAGACGTCCGACCGGAGTAGTGCACGTCCGTCTTTTTTACCCGATTTTCCCTCCCCGATTGGCGAGATGCCAATTGGCACTCCCCGATCTCATTGTCAATGAACTTTTTCCATTGTGCCAATGAGATCGGCTCCTTCGACGGTACGGATTCACGCCTTTGGATAATGGACTCTCGTGTTTTCCCAAAGTACCGTGTCCACATATTTTTCTTCCACGTCTTGTGTTGCTCCCTCAACTACTCCAAGACGGAATCGCGTAGCTTTGGATCCAAGTTGAATTGTTCTTGTCCAACAAATACAATGTTTGTTGCGAATAAATATAAATATAAATAATAAAATGAAATTGAAATTGAAATTGAAATTGAAATATTCATATAAATATAAATATATTACCTCTAGTGCCGCCCAAACAGCTAACTTGAGTTCATATGGCACCTCATTCCAACTCATATACCCCGGGCCGATGACCGTCTTTACCAGCTCGTGGGATCTCGCTAATAGCTCCGACTTGTTCTAGATGGTAATACCAAATTTGCCATATTTGGGGAGCTCCCCCACCACACACACAATAATTATTTTCATTAATTAAACTAACAATTAAAGTATACAATTATTAATTTACTAATTTACAATGAGGAGCAATCCTACTTTCATAATTAATCATATATTAATTTACTAATTTACAATAAGGGGCAATCATATATTAATTTACTAAAAAAATTAATAATCAATCAATTCTTTTATAAGGGACACTACGCACATACACACATATAAACACACACGCAGCCCCCACCCCTACCCCACCACCCATCCCCATCCCTGCCCCCTCCCCCCACCTTGCCCCACCCCCATCCCCTCCCCCACCACACACACGCACACGTACACGCACAGAGACCACCCCCTGCCCCCCACCACACACAATAATTATTAATAATATAACCATTTTCAGCCATACCAAAAGATCCCTACTTATCGTTATTAATAATATCTAGAATTAACCACTAAAGAATACCCACCATATACACCTAAAAACCCACATTGGCCAACCCCCATTTGGATAATAATCCAATAATTATTAATAATTATATATTGTTCGATATACAAAGTAATTTTCAAAAAACGTTAAAAAATCCCACCCCCTTATGGACAATAATCCAGTGGTAATGCCACTTTTACTGTTAACCAACCCAACATCGATCTACTATAATCCAACAACAATGTCAACAACAAATGTGTATCCCGTACTCCTTCTAATTCATCAACTCAATTAATTCATTTCATCAATTAAACTAACAATTAAAGTATACAATTATTAATTTACTAATTTACAATGAGGGGCAATCCTACTTTCATATAAAATGGGCACTAATTATTAATTTACTTTCATCTAAAACTATACAATTAATATTATAATTAAATCTATACAATTTATTAATTAAAGCTATACAATTGTTAAGATTTCCCCACCACACACACACACACACACACACCCCACACAGCCACCACCACCACACCCTCCCCCCGCCACACACACGCACACACACCCCACCCCACCCTCACCACCACAACCCCTCCCCCTACCCCCTACCCCCACCACACCCCCTACCCCCCTCACCCCACCCCCACCCCCACCCCCACCACACCTGCACACACACACACACACACACACACACACACACACACACACACACGAGGGATATATCCATGAGTTCCTTGCTCTGGGGATATGGATATACGCATATAGTGAGTGATATATATATATATATATATATATATATATATATATATATATATATATATATATATTTATATATTTATTTATTTTGTGTGTGTGTGTGTGCATGTATGCGCGCGCGTGTGGGTGTGTCTATTTATAGATGAGCGTAGCTATTTTATTATCATTGTGTGAATACTCCTTTATATCATGTGTGTCGTTATAATATTATTTATGAATGTATACCTAGTAAAGGTAGTATATTCTTTGGTAATGGTGATTATTAGCGAGAAGGGCTTGATAGCAGTTATTATCCTAGTTAGACTGGGTATTGTAATTAGGATAATAAAAATGAATGCATTAAGTGCGCACTATAGATGAGAGGTGAGGTTGTATCTCATGTGAGTGTGACCGGTTAATTAATTATGAAGGTAACTCACTACGTGTTTTATTGATTTAAAACATTTAATTACTTGAAAAATATTTTCAAAATTTTCGAGCTTTGAGTTGCGGGAAAATTTCTTTCTTATTTTTCTTTAAAAAAAACCCAGGTGTGCAGCAGCAGTAGCAGAGACAAGAAGGATAGATCTTTCTTGTCGTTGTTGTGGTTGTGGACATTACATGATTGACTTACCCGCCTCAACTCTTTCTATATAGATAGAATTCTTTTCATTCTAGATTTTCTCGTTGCCTATAGTTTGGATAGAAGTTTATTTTATGTCAGAGAAATTTTATTTATCAGCTTTATTTTAGTTGGATGATTACTGTTATTGATCGATGGTTTATTCGATTCACACTTATTTATTTATGCACGTCAGTCATTCCATTTAGTTGTATGCACGGTTTTATTCGTTTATATTTATTTTACTTGTGACGGCAATGATGATGATAATGAAATCATACTAGATTCCTATTTTCTTTTAATAAAGGATTGGTCACCCGGTAATACAATAGGCGGTGTGTCACAAGTACATACCTTAACTATTCTAAAATTTGAATTAACAATATAAAGACTAGGTATTTTCACACGTTAATTAGAAATCTTTTGAAAAAGCGCTAAAGTTATAATTTGGTTAAATTAGGTTTTGACTATTTACTTGTTGTAATTGACAGGGGTCATTTAGAGGATGAAGATAATTTATAGCAATCAGAGCTTGAGAGAATCAAGATTTATAAGCATTCATAAGTGTTTTACTCTTTGTTCAATATTCACAACTCAATGTTGTGACTTTATATTCATAACTCAGATGATTTTCGATTGTCTAATACTTTGTATATCTTATTGAGCATTAAATCAGTACTTAGGGATCCTTAAAGAAGTCTATCATTTACTTCCTAAGGTCCTTTACACTGTTCATAAAGATTACAAGATCTCAGATGCTCTTGGCCAAAGTACAAAAAGTCTCATAAACTGTAATATCTTTTTTTAAGAACTGACAAACACTATAACACCTTTGACATTGGACGTAGGATCCTCACCTGAGGTTTAAACCACTTTAACTCATTGTCTCACATTTTGGAACTCCTCTTATATTAATGCTGTGAGGTCTATAAGGGAGCACCTATAGGCTAAGGTCACTTAGTATTTTAACACCCATCAGTTTGGCATTGTTTACGAGAACGACAAGTTATTTTTCTTTCAAACACACATTTTCCTCTCTTCAAGATGCCAACCAATTTTTTTCGAACCCATGCATCTAAACAAACGAAGCCCCCCCCAAAAAATCTTATACATGGAATTATTAAACATGGACAAATTAGATCGACTAGATGAAGAGAAAGAACAAATGGGTGATCCAGCTAAAACATTGATCACCGTACGCATTGATATGGAAGATCCGTCAAAACTAATATTGAGGAAGATTTCATCTTGTTCCTAAAGGAAAACAAGGATGTCTTCACTTGGATCCACTCCGACGTGATTGGGTTGGATCCTGATGTTATGATCCATCACCTCAATATGGACCCAAATCACAAACCATTTTTGTAAAAGAATGTATTATTGAGTCCAAAAAGGAACAATGATGCAGTAAAGAAGGTTGACAAACTCTTATTGACCAACTTTAATAGAGAGTTCAAATGTCCAAAGTGGCTTTCTAATGTGGTGCTTGTACCCAAAGCCAACAAAAAATAGAGGATGTGCGTTGATTTCACTGATATCAACATGGCATGTCCCAAAGACTGATATCCTATACTTCGAATTGACACCTTGGTGGACTCTATAGTGGGTCATGAGCTTCTCTCATTAATGGAATCCTACTCTAGGTACAACAAAATTAGTATGGCTCATGCTGATGAGAAAAATACCGGATTCATTATAGACCACTACAATAAAACACTTATTTTATCACATTGGCTTTATCATCGCCATTGGCAGTGATAAAATTTATCAACACTCATGGTTGAGACAAAGTATTTTTTTAGAGTAATAAAATTCTTTGTCACTTCCATGAGAAGTGATAATTTTTTTGCGCAATTTGTCATTATTATTGACAGTCACAAACATAAGTGATTTAGTTTGTCACTTCGAATAGGAGTTATAAAATGTGACTTTAATTATTTTGTCCTGCGGTAGGGATGACAAAGTTTTTGCGGACATAGTCACTAATGGTAGAAATTATAAAAAAAAATAGTTTTAAGAAAATAACTCTTTATATACTCTCCTATTTCTTTCCTCTCTCACGCCCTAATCTTCCACCGCCAATTTATCTCTCCCTCACGCACGTCCTTAATTTCTTCCCGCACCAAATTGTTCTCTCCCTCTTGTAATAATTTCTTTATGTCAAACCCACACGTCCCTCATGATGTATGGGGGTATCATATGTCCTCTAGTCCCATCACCACTAGTTGTGTAATTTTTTGATTTAAAGATTATCAACTATGATATGTATTTTCATTCTCCCTTCAATCTTACGGTACCTTCGTTCTATTTTGGTCTTTTTTCTGATATATGTTTCAGTGGATAGTTGTGAGTTTTAGCAAACGTTTTTATAAGTGTTGTGATCCAGAGGCGATGATAGTGGCAGGAGTCAATTGTGTTTTGCAAATCTTGTAGAGATTGAACAAGTAGCTCGATTTCATCGCGATGATGTTTTTGATTTAATCCCAAGTATCCTCTCCCTCCCTCTTTCTCACCCCCTCTCTTTCTACCCTAGAGCAAATCCCAAGTATTCTCTTGGTTTGAGGTTCTTGAATGAGGTACATTTTTTTAAAATAATAAAAAAAATATTTGGGGGCTGATTTTTTTTTATAATTTTTAAACATTTCAATAGGAGTAGATTAAAAAAAATCAACTCAAAATAAATTTTTTTACTATTTTAAAAAAATCGATCAAACTTTGTTAGTTCTTAACTGCTTAAAAATTGACACAATTTGACCAATTTTTTTAAAATAGCAAAAAAAATTCATTTTGAATTTTTTATGGTCCTACTAAAATGTTTGAAAATCAGCCAAAAAATATATATTTTTTATTATTTTAAAAAAATGGACCTCATTCAGGGACCTCAAACTGGGACCACACTTGATCATTTACTTATATATATATATATAGTACTACGCTTGTGCGGACCAGTCTGCATTTTAAGAGTACAGACTAGACATGTGTCACCTGACAGTGAGCGCGGAAAAGAGAGAGAATGCACCCATAGTTTAGTCGATAATTTCTAGGGTCACTGTCAGGTGATACATGTGTGATCCACACTCTTAAAATGTGGACTGATCTGCACAAGAATAGTAATGTATATATATATATATTAAATACATTAGTCTAACCAACTTTTATATTGATTCATGTTTATATATTTATCTTAGGCTCCGTATATAACGATATAAAAACAAGCAATTTTGAGGTTTTTTCATCTAACTTGCACTTTGGAGGACAAAATACAGTATTATCTCCGCATACCTACCTACCTCTATGTATATGAGATTTTATTGAGTTATTATTATTATTATTATTATTATTATTTGGGTGTTTTGTTTTTTGTACAACTTTAGTTCAATGGATATGGGTTCATCAGGAACAGGGTGGATATAGGGCAGTTGATGTTGCATATTTGGATGTTGGGTAATGGTGGGTCTTTAGAAAATGGTAATTTTGAGAACCGGGGGATTCTTCCATGGTAGAGAACAACCAGCAGACTAACACCTCATCAGATGTGGACACTGATGATACAAACCACACGCCCTTAATGTTGTCCCGTCGATAACAACAAGGAGGATTTTTTAGGCAGGTCCACACGCGGTTGATTTGTGTGAAGATCTTTATCACTCGATAAATCATTAGAATGGTCAGTTCCTTTTATAGTTTTGAGTTCAACATCTTGTTGTGTTCTACGAGTTTGGGTATAGAAAAATGATTCTTATGTTACATATTTAGTGAAATGATGCTATTACCAAAGTGATGCTTATATTCTACTATTAGTAGTAACTGTTTTTCAAACTTAAAGCATCACATTCTAATATATATTATACCTCTAATACAATATTAGAGGTTTAATAACATTTATTGCACTTTAATCTGTCCAATGTCTAAAATAAAAGTCCCTACCCCCTGTGCAATTAGTTTCTCTCTGTTCGTAACCCAATTAATTCTCCTTTGTTGCATCCTTTTTCATTTCCTCTCCCTGGAACCCAACCGTCATTGTTATATTTTTATCTTCCTCTCCCTAGAATCAAGCGGTCAAATACATCTTAAAAATAGGTTGGAACAGTTGTACAAATGCAAGGATGGGCTTCTTAATTTGCCTGTGACCCAACAACTTTGTTGCCGCTATCAAAATGAGAAATTGGTGGACGGATTATCATATGGATCCCTGAGGATTTTGGATATTTGTTACAGAATGAATATACAGGTTTTGTTGGGAGGAATAACTGTACAAGATGTGACGAACAAGATGATGAGCAAATCAAGTGTTATTGCTGTTAATGCTGATGATGGAAAGATTGTGTCTAGACATGATATGTTCAATGATAAGGTTGCTGGGAGCATCATAAGAGGATTTCATGGATCGTTGGTGGTATTGGTGATTGATGAGTACTATATATATTATTGTTTATACATGATTGAGCTAAATTTATATGTAATATTGGTTTGATTCCCATATTTCCAAAAGCTTATAAGAATCAAATAAACAAGACTGCTTTTATAAGAACCAAATATAAAAGATGCCATGTCTCAGTTGAAACAATATCTTGGAGATCTTTAGTTCTGCTTAAGAAGAAAAAAGGTAGATTTGAGCATCACCAAATTCACATCCTTGAGAATTAAATTGAAGAAAGATGCCAAAAGAACGACTGACGCACATAGGTAATGAAATTAGTGGGTCACAAATGTCAAAGATTGATCACCATTTCTCTGCGGTGATTATGGTTATTAAGGGAAGTATGTGCAATTACTATTTTTATCTTGGAATCACTTTTGGTGGTGTTGTGAGTGCCAAATCCAACTAAGTGCTTACGAGTTTAAAAATTGATGCGCAAGGGGAGATTGTGTTTGGGTATTTAGTTGTTATTGGGTTGATTCAGTGATAAGATTGTGTTTCCTATACTACCTATACAAAAATTATTATTGGTTTTCGACTGGTGGTGCACAAGATTTTAGTTCATGATTTTTTTGCTCATTTGCTTATCTTGATTCAAGTATGTATTAGGTCTCCCTTTTTTATTTTTTGAAGCAATGCAATGGTAATTTTTTATTGATGATGTAAATCTTCTTCAGTGACAGAGTTAATATATATGTATGAACCGTTAATGGAACATCTCTCGCGTGTTCTTCATGATGCACATCCATAGCTCGATAAAATACCAAGTTTCTATTATTTATGCTCCTAACATGCATTGCTTCTTTATTTGATTTGAGAGAAATCATTAACAAAATTCTGGATTCTCTTACTCAGGTTTTAAGGTACGATTTTTTTTTAAAACTTATCTCTTAAGTTCATGGGATATAACTACATATATTTGAAAACTATAGAAACACACAATTTTTTGGGATCTTACATCGCCGTATTTTACTCACACAATATTGTGGGAGCTTATAATATATTTAGACGTGTTTGGGAGGTCTGTTTCACTTTACATATTCATAAAATATGGATGTATATGTATGTGTGTGTGTGTGTGTGTGTGTATATATATATTAATTGTTCGATAAAATATATAATTATATGTGTTACTGTTTTTACGCCCGCGCATCGCGCGGGTTACATACTAATTGGATATATTTGGTTCACCAACGCTCTTTTATGGAGGAGACAATTTTGTTTGGGGGTGAATGACTATTTATATATCTATTTATCTTTTGGTAAAGAACTCTTTCTCCCACAGTGTTATGTTTTACATATTTAAATATGGAAATGAACTATTATACATTCAAAATTATATTATATATTTGACTTTACTATGAAATAAAGCTTTGGATGGTAACTCTTGAGTGGTGAGAGATAATCGATTGACTTATACTACATGCAAATTAAATCTTTAGTATATAACTTAAGTTGTAGGCCTTTTCTCGAATTGACACATGGTAATGATAAATTTTTCGATTATTTATCCTTATTCTCTTTCCATCTCCAACTCTCCTCGTCTCTCTTTACCAAAAATGTGGTATCTAGCAGCACAATTGGCAAATTTATCCTCTCATCTCCATTTATCTTCTTCTCATTTACATCTGGAGGTGGCCTTTACCTCTTCTCGAAGTTCGATTATACTAAATTTGAAATGATTCAACTTCGAAAAAGGAGAAAAATAGGTCATTTCATTTTAATGCACCAATATTCTTGTATGTATTGGTGTATTGTGCCACCCTTTGTATAATAATAATAATAATAATAATAATAATAATAATAATAATAATAATAATAATAATAATAATAATAATCTGAATATGGACATTTTCTACATTCGAATCATTTCCAGTCCTTGTGATATGTATTCACAGATTTCTTTCCTCCCTCGACGAGAAGAAACGTTGTCTTTGGTCCACCAAATCATGGATCTCTTCGGTGAATCGGAATCTGAGACATGTTTTCCAACCAATTATGTAACATGTATGTTTTTACCTGTGCCAATAATGTCATCATGACTTCCATGTTCTATATTAAAAAGAAATAATGATATAATGTAAAAGTTGAGGTTAAAATCAATAACATCAACCAACTTTGATTTACCAAATAGTCTTCTTTAAAAAAATCACTCTACAAATCTTTCCATTTTTGGTATATATACGTGTATTCAATATATCATGCTATATTATATTATTTTTTGATTTTACTGTGAATGTAGATCTTTTGTTTTGATTGATTTGTAGTTGAGTTATGAAAATGTTAGCAGAGGTTTTTGTCGTATAAATACGGAGATCCATTGATTTTAGATTTTTTTATATGAAGAAAAACATTACACAAAGTATCGTTGTGTTGACAAAAATTGCTCTCTATTAGGTTTAACTTTCTCTAAAGTTTACTGATAACAGGCTCGATATTTTCATTGTTAATGTTTAAGAACCATTTCTGAGATTTTTTGGGGGATAGGATGGGTACAAAAGCTTCTAATTTAGTTTATCTCCATTTGGTTCGCTTTTATCAGAGCAAATGTTTCAAAGCACTTCAATTTGTGTATGGGTAGTATTTGAATTCCATGATCTGATTTAAAACTTTTCTTTTTTGGCTTTTAAAAGTAAACCTCTTTTGTATTACTTATCAATTTGGGGTATTCATTTTGTATTATACATGGCTTTGAGTATTTAAGTTCTTATAATCATGTTCTTTAGTCATTTTATTTACAATTTCCTAACCAATTTAGAGATGATGTATGTGACTTTCTTTTTTTCTTTCTACACAAGCTTAATTAAAAAGTTATAATTTTTATAGATTTTGTACACAAATTATACAAACAATTGAGAACTTCTGTTAATTAAATGTAGGGGAAACATATTATTATTGTTTTACAACTTAATGCTTATTTACTTATTATTGCAGGATATCTTATATTATCGAAAATGCGGGTGACGAGGTGGCACTACTAGATCACAAAGAAGAAAATTTTTTGTTTGTATTATTACAAATATACACCTTACCACGGAGCAGATCATAAAAGGTAAACTTTTAACTTTAAGTTAACATCTAACTTTCTTACTTTTTATTGTCATGTTTTTTATTGTTGTATATAATATTCAATTACTAATGCATGGAATCTGTTTCTAATATTTCTCAAAAGAGGATTTGATATAAGGTTTTATGTTGA
The DNA here is from genome assembly GCA_949130495.1 of Sambucus nigra. Taxonomy (NCBI): domain Eukaryota; kingdom Viridiplantae; phylum Streptophyta; class Magnoliopsida; order Dipsacales; family Adoxaceae; genus Sambucus; species Sambucus nigra. The sequence goes on along the minus strand of OX422211.1, from coordinate 69,779,054 downwards.
AGATAAATAAAATATTAAAAAGTGAGAACAATGCAAAAATAAATATTTTTTCTCCATTTAAGGTGTTCCTCATATCGTTATCATACCTTACAATTGAATCTGAAAAAATTATTAACTCCAATCATTGGATGCAAAAAATTGCAAAAGGTATTATGTCCCAACTTTGTTGAATCACTCTTCAATTTTATGGGTAATGCTCAATTTATTCACTTTTATATCACGAGTTATGTGTTTGAACCACTCAATATGGCTTTAATCTGTCCTTATTCCTTTAAATATTAAACAATTCTATATGTAGAATATTTGGGATTAATACGAAACGTTGTATAGTCTTTTAGATCTTGTTTGATATTTCTAAATGGTATTTGCGGGATCAAAATGTACCCGCCTATAACTAAGAAATCATGTGTGTACATTTCCATTTAAGTGTGCTTAATTTTCATACTCTATTTTTCTATAAGTTGTCACGACCTTCATTGTCACAAGAGCTTTGCTGCAGCGACAACACCATGACTAGGGAGAAACCCCTCACTACAGTGTAACCACATGGGTTTGTTCAAAGTGCCCAAATTGGGATATGAGAAAATTTTGATTACCCATTTGTCTTATAATACACCCACTCACCTATTAGAAACCTCATGCCTTCCTTCTGACTTAGCATCTTAGAACTCAATTTAGGTGTTATTACCATTAATATTCATCTTGGTAAGTGATTATTTCCTAGATTTTCATATTTATTCATTCTTAGAGTTGGGGTTTGATTATAGTAGTTTTGATAGATTTTGATGAAATCTTTTTTAAGAATGATGACTTTTACTTATCGTGAATTAAGATTGATTCCTTGAGTATCTTTTAAGGTGTATATCTTTGCTTTACAATTTTTAGGGTTTTGTTAATATAAGATCATTGGTTTTCCCTTCCATTTCTCATAGGATTTATTTTCTTATGTTTTGTTGTGTGTTTTCACGCTATATTTTATAGCTCCAAAATCTTGCTCACGCACCTCGACATCCTCCAATCATTCCTGGTTTGATGAGCTTTTCCTTACACATTTTCACTAAACCAAAATGGGTAAATTGTCACCCTTACAGCGGCTAGCCTTGTCACGGTCATTGACCGTGACAAGGCCGTGACAAAATTTTGTCACGGTCACTGACCGTGACAATTTGTATAATATTATCACGGTCAAGGACCGTGACACGTCCGTAACAAATTTCCCAGTAAAAAACCCTTTCCCCTCCTTTTTTCCCTCACCGATTTCTTCCCTCCTTTTCTCTCTCTCTCTCTCTCTCTCTCTCTCTCTCTTCCATTTATATATATGTGTGTGTGTGTGTGTGTGTGTGTGTGTGTATATATATATATATGTGTGTGTGTGTGTGTGTGTGGTGGGTGGGGGGTGGGGGGTGGGGGAGAGGGGGTGGGGCTGTGTGTGTGTGTGGTGGGGGAAGGGGGTGGGGCTTTTTGTGTGTATGTGTGGCGGGGGAAGGGGGGCAGGGGGGAAGGGGCAGGGATGGGTGGGTGGGTGGTGGGGTAGGGGCTGCGCGCGTGTGTGTGTATGTGCGCGTGTGTGTATATGTGTGTGTAGTGTGCGTGTATGTGCGTGTATGTGCGTAGTGTCCCTTGTAAACGAATTGATTGATTATTAATTTTTTTAGTAAATTAATATATGATTGCCCCTCATTGTAAATTATTAAATTAATGTATGATTAATTATGAAAGCAGGATTGCCCCTCATTGTAAATTAGTAAATTAATAATTGTATACTTTAATTGTTAGTTTAATTAATGAAAATAATTAATTGAGTAGATGAATTAGAAGGAGTACGGGATACACATTTATTGTTGACGTTGCTGTTGGATTGTAGTGGATCGATGTTGGGTTGGTTAATTTTAAAAGTGGCATGACCATTGGATTATTGTCCATATGGGGGTGGGATTTTTCAATTTTTTTTGAAAATTACTTTGTATATCGAACAATATATATATAGTATGATAATTAAATGAAAATACTTGAAATTACATATAGTGCGCATAGATACTAGCCTTCTAGTTCTTATGCGTACGCATTCAATAGCCCTTAGACCCGTTCGAGAATCATTACCCCTGTAATGAGATCTCTCGAATTGTCCCGTTTGGACAGTTTGGGACTGCATAATTTTTGTATAATATTCTTAGTGGCTTAAAGTTGTTACTTTTGGAGGAAGTTCTGCAGTCGTATCCTAATGTTCTCTGGGTACATACTAGATTGACAAGTGTGACTGTTATTTCAATTGAGCAATCGACATAATACTCACACTTACCAATCTACGTCGTGTACTTGGAGAACTACGGGGATATGCTGCCGAATTTTTCTCAAATCGTAACAATGTGCATGAGCTATTAAGTATATTACAGAAAAATGCGGTCTTCAATGGGATAGAACCACTCACCCTTTAGAGGAGATGGAGGAAATAAAAATTTCTATTATAAATTGAATTTGAATTTGAAATTTAAAAATCGAATATAAATAAGACATAATTAAAGGAAACATACTATAAATCTAAGTTTTGTTTACCTTTAATAGGTGATTAGTCATGGTAGCTGTGATGGGATATCCGAAATACAAAGAGTGGATGGGTGAGACAAATAGAATGGGGGATGTGTGTCGCAGAGGTGCTAACGAATTTGTGAAATATGCAAAGAGATGTCATAATGATGAAGAGTTTCCGTGTCCGTGTGCTAGGTGTAAGAATGGTAAGGTGTTGTGAAAAACAGTTGAACTACACTTGTTAAGATCGGGTATGCAAGATAGTTATCGATTTTGGAGTTTTCACGGTGAATTGAAAGTTACTTTTGTCCTCGACCAACCTTCATAACAACCTTCAACAAGTAGGATAGATGTATAAGGGGACGACGTAGATCATAATATGTTAGAGGATTTAGTTGATGATGCGTACGAAGTTTATGAAGCAGAGAAGAGGACAACAACCTTCAGCAAGTAGAACTTCGCTGAACATATTGTGGGCACTTGCCTTGGGGGGAGTCATTCGAAGGATGGAGAAAATGCACGAAAATACCTTAAATCGTTGAAACATAATCCACAACTATGGTTGAAAGAAGATAGTAGGGGAAGGACAATAATTCTCCCTCGTGCGTTTACTTTGACGAGTGGGGAAAGGAAGGTGCTTTTAGACACAATATATAATTTGAAGGGCCCATCTAATTTTTCGTCCAACTTGCAAAGGATTGTGAATTATACTACTCATTATTTACTTAAGTGTAAGTCCCACGATTGGCATGTGATCATGCAATTGGTTCCTCTATTGTTTAAACACTGTTTTTCCAAGAACAAGGATTTAAGGAGGGCTACTATGTAAATTAGTATAACCTTCTCACTCTTGTGTGAGAAGGTAGTCAATCGAGAACACACAGTGGCCGCAAAATTGGCGGTGACCGAAGCGATTTGTGTGTTAGAGAGTACTTTCCCCCAGCATTTTTTGACATAAGTGTTCACTTGTTGATACACTTATGTGATGAGGCACTTCTTTGTGGTCCAGTTAGATATCGGTGGATGTATCCATTTGAAAGATTGATGAAAGTTTTTAAAGATTACGTTAAGAATACGCGATACATTGCAGGATCAATTGCAGAGGAATACATCACCGTGGAGTCATCAATATATACTCGGGAATATATACCTGACTCGACCAACGTTGATTACACTAATGAGTTTGTCGATGATGGTGGTTATGTGATGGGAAAACGAGTGAAATTAACGAGTTTGCAACATGAACAAGTAGCTCGTCATCTATTTGACACACATGAAGATGTCGAAGAATGAAAAAAGTAAGTTTCAATTATTATAATGTTTAACATTATTTTAGATTATTTTATACATGATTAATTTTGTAATATGCAGAAAATATAAAGCCCGTGAGAATAATAAAAGACGAAAAATAATGGTACAATCAGACAACGAATTTAGGCTGTGGTTGACACAAGAGGTAATTATAATGAAAATGGTCGTTATAGAACGTTACATTACACTCAAATTTTACAACTAATATAATTAATTTATCTATATTCTCAGCTCTTAAAGACGGGTGATGCGACATCAAGGCTTTCTTGTCTAGCCACTGGACCCTTATTCGTGGCAAAGAGTACAAAAAGTATCGATTGAACGGTTACATTTTCGGCGCTAAAGTGTACGAGGAAAGTATAAATGTACAGAACTCGGGCATTTCATACAAGGCTCTTACTTTCTTTCGAGCGAGGGCAAAAGATAAAGACCTCATTGAAGCTGAAATGACTTACTATGGTGTAATCCAAAATATATTTGAATTGGATTATAGAAGCTTCAAAGAGGTTGTATTTTACTGTGACTGGGTAAGAGTTGAGGATAAAAATGCTTGTAAAGTTAATCCGGTCACCAATTTGATCATGGTTGACTTGTCCAAGTTGAAGAGCAACGACTACGTGAGCGATGAGCCGTTTGTTTGTGCATTTCAAAAGGTTAACCAAGTGTTTTACTCAGAGTATATCAACAACGAGTTGTGGTCAATTGTCCAACACGCGCCAAATCGTATAAATAGTAGTGTGGATGACTTGGCTGCTCCTATCGAATATCAATCCATTTTTTATGATAACCCAAATTTTAAACAATTTTTCAATTTGTAATAAATATTCCAATTTATACGGAAACATCCATTTTTAATGCTTTTAATTGATTTGCACTTTATCATTTTCACTTTATCATGTCTCGCCTTAAGACATGCAAACATATTATGAGCTAGATGTTGTTGTTTTGGAATTCAGAATTGAGGTGTTTAACAGTAACAATTCATTTCTATTTGTAGTAATTGTACATATTTGCATGTCTTCTTCTAATTTTTTTTATTTGTACTAATAACATTTTTTTACAGCAAATGTCTCCTTCAGGTATTAAGGCGAGGATGATGATGCTGGTTAAGATGATGTCGTCTGGGCTCGGTGGTAGCGGAGACGACGAGGGATCCTCGGCCCCTAGGCTCCCCAGATATGGCAAATTGGGGATGGCCATCGAGAACAAATCGGGGCTATTAGCGAGATCCCTCGAGCTGGTAAAGACCATCATCGACCCGGGGTACATTAGTTGGAAGGAGGTGCCATATGAGCTCAAGTTAGCTATTTGGGTGGCACTACAGTAATGTATTTATATTTATATTTATATGAATATTTCAATTTTAATTTTGATTTTAATTCCATTTTATATTTATGTTTATATTTATTCGCAACTAACATTGTATTTGCTGGACAGGAATAATTCATCCTAGATCCAAAGCTACGTGATTCCGTCTTGGAGCAGTTGAGGGAGCAACACAAGACGTGGAAAAAAATATGCGGACCCGGTACTTTGGGAAGACACGAGAGTCCGTTATCCAAATGCGTGAATCCGTCCCACCGAAGGAGCCGATCTCATTGGCAAAATGGCAACAGTTCATTGACAATGAGATCAGGGAGCGACAATTGGCATCTCGCCAATTGAGGAGGGAAAACCGGGCAAAAAAGACAAACGTGCACTACTCTGGCCGGACGTCTTATGCCGAGGTGGAGCATAGGATGATGGTAAAATTTAATTTTTCTATAACTACAGAAATATATTATTATGAATTATTTTACTTTGTGAGGCCGATACTAATTTTACTTTATTTTATTTCAGGGGATAGGGATTGGCCTTGGGTGTAGGCCACATAGGCTTGATACTTATGTGGACCTTTGGACGAAGTAGGGGAAGGACAAGGAGGTGTCCCCGAGCGTCACAACCACTATTGTAAGTAATTCGACAGTTTACTTTTTGTTAATTATGTTATAATTTTTTAATTTACTTATTTTACTAATCATGTGCTTTTTGTCATTTCAGGCAAAGCTTAAGGAAGTGCATGAGTCGCAGTCTGATGCCGACAAGGCATCTTTGTCCACAGATGCACTCAGCCAAGTTCTTGGCTCTGGTCGCAAGGGGAGGACAAGGGGTGAGCTCGCGGTTGGCCAAATCTAGGATCATCGGATTGGAGATGAGCGACACTAGGTTGGCTCGAACAGTGGACTCGCATGACGCAAAGCTGTCCCGTTTGGAGGCGACGGTCCAAGATATGTTCTCATTCATGAAGCGTTCATTGGGCGGAAAACGCAAGGGGAAAGGGAAGGAGAAGGTGGTGGAGGAGGAGGTGCGGGAGGAGGAGGTGCAGGATGATGAGGATGTGGACCTCCCTGCTTCATAGCCGACACGTGCGGACTTTGATGATCCACTTCCTTATTTGGCTCCCTTAGACCGACCAATGTCGACACTTGGTTGGCCGAGCGTGTTTATACTGGACATATTTGATGGCCAGCGGATAGGGAGGGGGTTGAGGGACCCGAATATCGTCCAGGGTGGACTAGTTCATGGACGTGAGATTCAAGACATCGAGTCTAAGGTGCTCGTCATGCATGTGATACCCGGAAAGGAGAACTCCCCATTGTGGTTGCGCGAACAATGCGTAACGATGTATATCAGTGGGTGTGTCAATTCGTATATCGTGTGGCCTACTCTCCTCCTCAGATTTAACCTTACCTAAGACATGTAGTAACATTATTTGAGTTGAATTATTTTTAAGTTAGTACATTTGAATTATATTTGATTTATATCGTGATGCATATTATCTCTATTTTGAATGTATATTTGCATTATCTCTATTTTATTTAGATATATGATGCTTGAACTGGTACAACGTTGTTATAACAGGTACAAATATACTGCTGGGCAGTGGCAGTGGCCAAACTGCCCAGCAGATTTGTTTTCAATTATGTCCAGAATTATCACGGTCATTGACCGTGACAATATTTTAAACATTGTTACGGGGTTGTCACGGTCCTTAACCATGACAAAACTTGTCAAGGTCAAGGACCATGCATGATCGTGACAAGTCTAATGAACTTGTCACGGTCAATGACCGTGACAAGTCCGTGACAACAAAAGTTGTCACCCCCAGAATTATCACGGTCATTGACCTTGACAAGTACAACTTGTCAAGGTCAATGACGTGACAATTCGACAGATTTGGTGTAGTGTTTGAGAATTAGGAGAGGTCAATTTATTTGGAATATTTTGTGGCACCCATTTATTGGAGTTATTGGATAGAATATATTGGATTGGTGTTCGCTCTCAAACCGAACCATAACTTGGTGAGAAACTTTTTTGGATAATAAGGATCACTTAGGCGCTAGAGTTATTTGTGAAAATGATGCACCGTGCGATATCAATTTATATAAATTCACAAATTCCAACTACAAACTTATTTAATTAAAGTCAATTTTAAACCAAATAAAATCATCCCTTAAACAAGCAACTACGTGTGTGCGTGTATCAAACCATCATAAACATAAATATGCTAACTCACATATTTCAGGAAAAAATTCCCGAAGGGAAAAACCTTTTATTTCACTATGAATTAAATCGCAATTTATAATCACAATAAAATCTGCAATAAGTGTACCTCAGTAAACCTACATAGACACGCAACCTAGAGTCGTCCAGAATCACAACTCCAATTCAGCAAAGATCCACACGCAACGAACCTTAATGAGGTCATTCTTCAGGTGTAAAGACGCACTCCACAAGGATGAACAATAGCAAAGTTTTATTCTTGGGTTCCAAAACAATTCACACAAACTTTTGGGATCTTGTGAATTGAAAACAAAAAGTTTTAAAACCCTAAAAGTGAGAAGACAAAGTATTTTGTAAAAGCAGTTTCGTCTCTGTTCAAAATCGTAGGTCTTCTTATTAAAATCGAAGTTGGAAAAGTCTTTTTTTATAGAAAAACTAAGTAGGCGCGTCTCTCGAACGAAACAGGGCTCTTGCTCGAACGAGTACACGCGTTGCTCGAACGAGCTTCGCGCGACATGGCTATGTCGCTCGAATGAGCCAGCGCAAAAAAAATTATTATTTTTTTAATTCTAAAAATTCGCCTTAGCACTTAAAAAAATATTTTTGACGAAAAACTTAAAAAATCCACTTCAATACTTAGAAAATCTTTGATTAAAAATATCCCAACACTCTAAGTGAATTATTAAGGACTTAAAACACAACCTTACCAAAGTTAAACTTGCGGAGGTTTGAATGTTAAAGAAAACTTGATATTCGGATTCGTGTTGTTGCATATTTGACCTTGAACATTCTTCAACGTTCGTAGTTGGATATGACATATTCAATTGATAACGGACATTTATAAAATTATTTCCTTACAAATCTCCCCCTATATCAATGCCGATACAAAATAAAATGCCTATACAAATCTAATACCCTCCCATGAACCCAAAACTGAAAAGGTATAAAAAAATGCAAGTATCAAACTTTTCTTCAAAATCTTCAACTTCAAATCTTCACGCTTTTCTCATCAGGGTGTGCAAAGTAATGATTTTCAATTTTATAACTACACACATGAGACAAAACAAATACCTCATGATGCATCAAGTTTAAAATGATTTAAAAATACATCAATCAATATAATCAAATCTCCCCCATAATTTATTCTCCCCCCTTTTATTTGTCCTAAATAGACAAGGACACGAATAATTTTACAAACTACGCAGCAAATGATATACTCAAAAGCATCCACAAACTATTTTTGATTTTTCAATTTTTTCATACAAAAATGCAAAAAATAATTTTATAAAAATCACACACCATAAATTTACACTAAATCATGAAGACGGAATGAATGGGTGTGAACATATTCAATAGGAAAATCAACGTAATCAGACATAACATATGTGCATGCTGAATATGTGTACTCCTATCGAATGAATCTCAAAATCGTCCTTAGGTGTCAAAAGTGTTGAATTCAAATGAGATCGACTCAATTCTCCAATACATCAAAGTCAAGAATGATTCCCACACCAATAACGTCTAAAACTATGAATGCTTTTTCAAGACGCTGTGACGTGCAAACTCGTTTTTTATTTCTCTCCATGCAAACTCCCTCATAAATAATAATCACTATATTTTCTTTTAAGGTGGCCCCTTTTTGGCATATTTATCTTTTTATCGCCTTTAAATTTTTTTGGGCTCTTTTTAAACGGTGGCTTTCAATACGAGTTAATTTTATACTCTTGCAACCCTTTTTCATGATTCACTCATCATATTTTGTTGCGTTTAAATTCCTCACGGTAAATGGTTATTGTATGCACTACTTCCATTGTCAAGTTTTATCGCATATGGCTCGTTTTAAACACAGAATTGAGATGATGTAAGGACATAATTTTATAAATATCCGGGGTAGAATCTAGGAATTTTTTATTTTCCCTAGATCACAATTTGTATATCTGATACCGCTACATTTGACTTGTCATCACGATCATCCTCGAAGGCCTTTTATCCGAATCCTTGCATCCATCATCTTCACACGTGCATCATGTTACATGCGACGTGCTGCTCAACCGTTTCCCATAACTCCATGACGCATTATTGGTAAAATGATTTATTGAAGTTGTTTATATTTGCATAAATATTTGGGAATTTTTTAGAAAATATTTTTTGAAGTCTGAATTATTGTTTATCAAAAGAATTTTTTTTTCTATGTGTAGAAGCGGACTTTTCTTGGTCGATGTGATCGTTCAAACGATATTGCACACTCCTTCGAGCGACATAAGCATGTCGCGCGAACTCGTTCGAACGACACGTGTCCTTCGTTCGAGCGACATGCCTATGTCATTCGAACGACGCCGCCACCCACTTTATACACGCTTTTCAAGACCTTTTTCCAACACGATTTCTGTAAAAACGGCACAGAAAACGGCACATAAAATATACTTCACTTTTTAGGCTTTATGCCTTTTTATAAAAGAAAAGAATTCTCCCAATTATGGCCGTGCATTGGTTAAACCTTCAAGTGGTTATTTTTACTCATCTGGAGTAATTTGTGGAGAAGTTGTTCTCTTCTTCATTGCTGCCCATCTGGAGTTCTTGCGGGAGATTCCAGCCGACGATATCGGAACCGACACCTGCGGGTATTTTGTATGTCACACTTATTTTCATTATAATCCGTGTAACGATTTTTACAAATTATAGTTAAAATAAATGGTTTTGCCTTACGGGGATTTTTTTTGATATTTTGTGTCACATGCTTTATTTATTTATAGTTTGACACACGCACACACGTAGGTGCATGTTTTAGGATTTAATTGAAAAAACTGAGTTTAATTAAATAATTTCTTAATTTGAACAAAAGCGCACTCTTCAAATTGTTATCAGAGCCAATTACACAATTATACCGTATAATTTTCCACAAATTTTTTCTAAGATATCAATTTTTTGAAAAATTGATTTTTGAAAAAGGGCTTCAATGGGGAAATTATATAATAAAATGCCTATTTTTTACGGGACAAACTATGCTTACTGGAAAGCCCGCATGAAATCTGCTTTAAAAGCCATTGATGAACGTGTTTGGATTTTAGTTGAAAGAGAGTGGACACGTCCCTCCGTCACTGTTGATAACGTGACTAATTTAAAATCTGTGACTGAATGCACTGAAGAAGAATTTAAATTGTCATCTTTGAATTCTAAGGGTTTAAGTGCTATTTCTGGATCCGTCACACCTGACGAGTTTCGACGGATTATGACGTGCACCACGTCAAAAGAGGCAAGGGATATTTTGCAACTTACCTATGAAGGAACTAATGCTGTGAAAGAGTCTAAACTGCAAAATTTAACAACTCAATTTGAAACTATCACCATGCTTGAGACTGAATATTTGATGAATTTTATGCTAGGTTATCTAATATTGTAAACACTAGCTTTAATCTTGGTGAACAAATTCCTAATGATAGAGTTGTTAAAAATATTCTAAGATCACTGCCTAAGCGTTTTATCCCTAAAGTCACTGTGCTAAATTCCATGGATAGTTTAAACACGCTTAAATTAGAGGAACTTGTCGGAGACTTACAAACGTATGAAATTGATATGTTTCCTAAATCTGTCAAGCCTAAAGATAAGGGAATTGCACTTAATGCTCAGGATAGAAAGAGTGAGGGGTCGGCAAGAAAGAAAGTTGAGTCATCTAGAAAAAGGGAGATAGTAACATCAGATTCTGAGTGTGACTTTGATTTGGCTCTGTTTGCTAAAAATTTCAAGAAAATTCTCAAATTCAAGAAAAATGGAAATTTCAAAGATAAAAAGAATTTTGAGAAAAATAAGCAAAATGAAAAAGATTTTAAAGACCCTCCTAAGAAAGACGGTGAGAGATGCTATGAGTGCGACGATAAGGGTCATAGAGCTGTAAAGTGTGCTACTAGGCTGAACAGACTTGCAAAAGAAAAGGGCAAAGCTATCCTTAATGCTACCCTTAGTGACGAAAGTGATGTCGAGTCGGTGGACTCTGGAGACGAGTCACCGCATGAATATAACTTCACTGCATTCATGGTTAGCCGTACTTCTAGTTCTCCTCACGGCATTGAGGATGCTTCTTCACAGGGACACCTCGATAGTGAGAACGATGTGAGTGAGGGGGAGGATGATGCAAGTGAGAGCGAGATTAATCTTCAATGCGCCTACGCTGAGTTATATAATGAGTCATTTAAAACCAAAAAGTGTAACAAAGCGCTAGTTCTTAGGATCACCGCTTTAGAGGAAGATTTAGAATAAGTGACAGAGAGAGAGTCCTCCACCTGCACTACCTTGAAAAAGAGAGAGTCTGCCTATGTTGAGAAATAAAGTTTGTTTAGAGAGAGAGAGAAACTGTTTGGAGAGAGAGAGAGTGGTTTTGAGAAAGAGAAAGGGGACTTGACTAAATAAGTGGCTAGTCTTACGAGTGATCTCCATTCCTCCCTGGAGACTCGGAAGAAACTTGAAGCCCTTGTTACCCAGCTTACTCATGATCTTGAGAGAGCACGGGAAGTCAAGGTTCAAATCGAGGACAGATCTGGAAAGATGTTCCTCGATCTCGCTTTAGGTTTTTGTGATAGGCAGGGAATAGGTTTTGATGGTGCCTCCATGACCCAAATTGCACCTGGATCAGTTCCTGAGTTTACTACGACTCCCTATGGCCATCGTCAAAAACCACGAGGAAGATTTCGACCAAGAAATGCAAACCCAGGTCCGCCTAAGACTGTGTTCTTTTGTGCGTACTACAAAAGAAAAGGCCACCTCAGGGAGTTTTGCTACTGTCAGACACGACGTACTACTGCTCTACCATATTGTACTCATGATTTTACCAGTTTGAGAGAGCGTGTTGAGATTTTAGCTTCCACTTCACAGAGTTTGATTGAGGAATTCCGATGGATGTCATTGCCGTTAGTGAATGCTTCCTGCATCCAGGCTAAAACCAACAATAACAAGGGTAAACAAAAGGTTACCACTTCTTGGGTACCTAAGAAAGACGAAAAGGCCCTTGTTGTTCATGTCGCTCTCCAAGCACATAATACCTCACAGTGGTATTTTGATAGTGGGTGCTCCAGACATATGACAGGTGATGTCTCATTTTTCACCTACCTAGAGGATTATAAGGAAAGTAGAGTCACCTTTGGATATGGGAGCAAGTCTAGCATCGTAGGACGAGGTACAGTAATATTACCAGGTTTACCTAAGCTAGAGAATGTTTTGTATGTCAAAGGTTTGAAGGCAAACCTTCTCAGCATTAGCCAGTTGTGCGGCGCTGACTTTGCCATAAAGTTTTACCGGGACGCGTGTAATGTCTATAATCAAGCTGGTAAACTTTTAGTGCAAGGGGTGAGGATAGAAGATAATTGTTATGGGATTGTTCCCACGTCCTCACTTGTCTGCAACAGTGCTACGATCACTCCTATGGATCTGTGGAACCAACGTCTACGTCACGTGAACGTTAGAGATTTGACACGTTTAGCTAAAAAGAACCTAGTACGTGGCTTACCATCTCTTGGAAAGCCAACTTACACGATTTGTGGACCTTGTCAGTTGGGAAAACAAATTCGTAGCCCCCCACAGGAAGTTTCATTCCATTACCACCTCTCGTGTGCTTGAGTTGATTCACATGGATATTATGGGTCGTACTCGTACTGAGAGTCTGGGTGGTAAGAGGTATATCCTCATGATGGTAGATGATTTCTCCATATATTAGATTTTAAATTTTTTGAGAGAGAAATCCGATGTTGTAGAGTTTTTAACGACCAAGTGCCGTGTCCTGAAAAATTAACACGGAGCTACTATTAACAGGATACGTAGTGACAACGGGACATAATTTAAGGAAGCAAAGGTAGATCTTTACTGTGACATCCTAGGAATCAAATATGAGTTTTCTGCTGTGAAGACTCCTCAGCAAAATGGGATTATTGAGAGAAAGAATAGGATGTTTCAAGAAATGGCTAGATCTATGCTTCTAGGTCGTAAGGTTGCTAGGAAATTTTGGGCAGAGGCATTGTCTACTGCATGCCATACGGTGAATAGGGTTTACCTGCATCCACACACACTTAAGACGCCTTTTGAATTGTGGATTGGCAAGAAACCCAACCTTGCATATTTTCGTGTCTTTGGGAGTAAATTCTACATCCTACGGGATAGAGAGTAATTAGGAAAGTTTGACTCCCGAAGAGACGAGGGAATATTGCTAGGATATTCATCAAATAGTAGAGCATACCGAGTTTTTAACCTTAAGAGCTCTAAGGTTATGGAGTCAATAAACGTCACCGTGCAAGATGACGAACGTTTAACGTTTATTGATCCTAGCCTTTAGTATGAGGATGAGGACTTTTCTGGCAGCGACTTACTTGTCCCTCACCCACACCCTGTGGACCCTACTCCTGTGTTAGGGGACACACCTGCTTGGATTCGAAAGAGTCATGATTCTTCTGCCATTATTGGCGATCCCACTTTAGGGATCAAGACTCGTGCTCAGCCAGAGAACGTTGTTAGTCATTTTTACTACACGTCCACAGTCGAGCGCAAGAATCATAAAGAAGCACTCAAGGATGAACACTGGATATCTACAATGCATGATGAGTTGCTTCAGTTTAAAAAGAACAATGTCAGGGAACCTGTCCCCCGATCTAGTGAGACTAATATGATAGGTACCAAGTGGATTTTCAAGAATAAAATGGATGAAAATGGTACCATAATCAGAAATAAGGCTAGGTTGGTCGCTCAAGGCTACACACAGATTGAGGGTACAGATTTTGGGCAGACATTTGCTCCTGTTGCGAGGCTTGAGTCCGTCCACTTACTACTCACCATCACATATCATCTGCGCTTCAAGTTATATCAGATGGATGTCAAGAGTGCCTTTTTAAATGGCATTCTACAGGAGGAGGTTTATGTGGTACAACCAAAAGGGTTTAAATCACCCGGAGCACGTATACTATCTGAGGAAATCTTTATATGGTTTGAAGCAAGCACCCCGTGCTTGGTACGAGAGGCTTACTTCCTATCTCTTAGCCCGTGGCTTCAAGAGAGGGGGAGTTGATATGATGTTGTTCGTCAAGAGAGGTGACGGTGCTATTTTAGTTGCTCAGGTCTATGTGGATGACATAGTCTTTAGATCCACGTGCTCCCAGCATGCTCACCACTTTGAGGAATAGATGAAAAGTGAGTTTGAGATGAGCATGGTAGGTGAGCTTACTTTCTTCTTTAGTCTCCAGGCTCGTCATCTAGGGGATTGGATGTTCATCTCTCAATCCAAGTATGCTAGAGACCTAGTGAAGAAATTTGGTTTAGACTCCGCTAAGCATGCCCGTACACCTATGAGTACTTCTATCAAGCTTAGTAAGGACACTTTAGGCAAGAACGTAGAGCAAACCTTGTATCGGGGTATGATAGGTAGTCTTCTCTACTTGACTGCCAATCGTCCCGATATAGCCTTTAGTGTTGGAGCCTATGTACGATATCAGGCATCCCCAAAAGAGTCACACTTACTCGCTCTAAAATGTATTATTAAATACGTGAGTGGGACTCTCTCATACGGTATTTGGTATTTCTTTGATACCGATGACCGTTTGTCTGCCGATTCGGATGCTAATTGGGTCGGGGATGTAGATGGTTGTAAGAGCACTTTTGGTAGGTGTTTTTATTTTGGTTCTGCTCTTGTCTCCTGGTTGACCAAGATGCAAAACTCCAGCTCTTTTTCCACTATGGAGGCTGAGTAAATCGCCGCCGGGAGTTGTTGAACGCAACTCTTGTGGATGAAACAGATGCTGGAGGATTATGGGATTTCATAGGACACCATAACCATTTCCTGTGATAACACGAGCGCGATACACATATCCCGCAATCCAGTCCAGCATTTGCGCACAAAGCACATCAGGATACGCGAGCACTTTATACGACAACTAGTTGAGGAGAAAGTCGTATCCCTGAGTTACGTACCCACCGACCGTCAGTTAGCCGATATTTTCATGAAACCTTTAGATGCCCTTAGATTTGAGAGTCTTAGGAAGTCTTTAGGGATTTGCACGGTTGACTGAGGGGTTGGTCCGTGTCTAAGATATGATGCTTTGTCATGTTCATATCATATGATTCTTATTTCTAGTTTGTATCATGTGTATTCTTATTTTTGTTTTTTATATTTTTTTAAAAAAAAAATCCAATAAGATTTTCTTTTTATAAAAAATTTAGAAAAGCATAAAAAGATTTTTATTTTATTTGCACCTTTTATGGATAAGCATTTAAGATAGCCGAGTCAGAAATTTCATTTTATTTATCCATGTGACTGTTTGATAGTGATTTGAGATGCTACATCATTGCATCCATGTGCTTTACATTGTTTGGAGTCTTTGAGATGTGATTAGTGATATCTTTCTACATGTTTGGCTCCTTATCTCCTTTATTGCACACATGCACGGGGTTATTTGATTATTGTACTTGTCTATCACATATTGGCTTGAGTGTTTCCATCTCAATTCTGTCTATACAACGAACCATATGCAATAAAACTTGACAAGATTGGAATGCTTGTAAAAACCGTTGGTGAGATTGTGTGGTATTTTAAAACGGTGGAGGGTTACGAAAGGTAATTAGCTACCCTTTGCGATAAAGCCACCGTTAAATCGGACCTAAAAAATTGAGAAATTTTATTATCTGGGGTCTAAAGAGGTTAAAAGAGCCCAAAAAATTTAAAGGCAATAAAAAGAAATACATGCCAAATATGGGCCATTAGGTTTCACCATCAATTCTCCAAAGTTTGAGAATTTAGATCACCTTTATTCAAAATATAAATGTGAGGGAGTTTGGTTGGAGAATTTAAATGGGTTTGCACTTCCTTGAAAGTCCTGAAAAAGCATTAAATCGTTTTGGACATTATTGGTGTGGAAATCACTTTGAGCTTTGATTTCCTGATTATATTGAGTCAATGTCTCATATTTCCATCTTTTTACACCTAAGGAAGATGTTGAGTTCATTCGTTAGGAGTATCCGATATTCATCGTCCACATATGTCATGTTTGTATGCACTGATTTTCCTATCGAATTTGATCGCATCCCTACATTTACGCTATCATCGAATTGGTTGTTTTTGTGTTCTTTCACGGTGTGATTCTTTGATTGAATATTTTGTGTGAAAAAAGTTTGAAAAATTCAAAAATAGAAGTTTTTTTCCTTGTGACATTTTCCACATTCTTTGTTGGGGGAGAAATTTGTTGAAATTTATTTTTGTTGATTTATCAATGGTTTGCTTAAACCTAATTGATCTTTGATTAATCAACATATCATTATATTTCAAACTGTTACGTGTCACGAGTATCTACTTTATCTCATGTGTGTAGGTACAAAGTTGATATCTATTGGATTGCACACCCTGATGAGAAAAGTTTTGGGAGTTTCTGAAGAGTTTAAAATTTGAAGATGTTGATGTTTGATTGACGACATGTCATTTAGTATTCTCAGTTTGAGGGTTTAATGGGGATAGTATCTTATATGTCATTTATTTTAGGGAGATTGCATAATTCGGATTTTTTATGTATGTACCGGCATAGACATAGGGGGAGATTTGTAAGGACATAATTTTATAAATGTTCGGGGTAGAATCTAGGAATTTTCTATTTTCCCTAGATCACAATTTGTATGTCTGATACCGCTACATTCGGCTTATCATCACGATCATCCTCGACGGCCTTTTATCCGAATCCTTGCATCCATCATCTTCATGCGTGCATCATGCTATATGCGACGTGCTGCTCAACCGTTTCCCATAACTCCATGATGCATTATTGGTAAAATTATTTATTGGAGTTGTTTATATTTGCATAAATATTTGGGAATTTCTTAGAAAATATTTTTTGAAGTCTGAATTATTGTTTATCAAAAGCATAAATTTTTCTATGTGCATAAGCCAACTTTTCTTGGTTTATGTGATCGTTTAATCGAGCGACATAAGCATGTCGCGCGAACTCATTCGAACGACACGTGTCATTCGTTCGAGCGGCATGCCTATGTCGTTCGAATGCCGTCGCTGACTTGATTTTTGTATTAATATCTGGTCACTTTCAACATGCTTTTCAAGACCTTTTTCTAACACGGTTTCTGCAAAAACAACACACAAAATAAACTTCACTTTTTAGGCTTTATGCCTTCTTTATAAAAGAAACGAATTCTCCCAACTATGGACGTGCATTGGCTAAACCTTCAATTGGTTATTTTTACTCATCTGGAGTAATTTGTGGAGAAGTTGTTCTCTTCGTCATTGTTGCCCATCTAGAGTTATTGCGGGAGATTCCAGCCGACGACATCGGAACCGAGACCTGCAGGTATTTCGTATATCACACTTATTTTCATTATAATCCGTGTAACCTTTTTTATAAATTATAGTGAAAATAAATGGTTTTGCCCTGCGGGGATTTTTTTTGATATTTTGTGTCACATGCTTTATTTATGGTTTGACACACGCACACACGTAGGTGCATGTTTTAGGATTTAATTGAAAAAACTGAGTTTAATTAAAAAAAATCTTAATTTGAACAAAAGCGCACTCTTCAGATGACAACACTCCGACCAATATGTGATAAACTGTAAGGACACAAATTTCCAATTGAGTCCATATATAGTTTTGGTTCAATTCCGGACAAAAAACATTTATTCATAGGAAAGTATTTAATTGTAATATTCTCAAGCCTATGAAGTGTTTGTTGAAGACGTAGCGGCAAAGAGTATAAAGCTTCATCAAATATGCCGGTTTGCGTGCCTCGTTTCTACGTCATCAACTATGGTTCCATGCTCCCAAGGTATGAATGCAATTATGTATATATAGGAGTTTGGAACAAAGTTTATTGGGTGTTAGGTTTAATAAAAAACTGCATTTTATTTTCAGAAAGAATTAATTAGAACTTTAAAATAAGTTTATAAAAGTTTTTGGGCCAAAATCGAATTTTACAATCTTTCTGGTCGTTCGTTAGAAATGTCGTTCGAACGAGTTTTTTCGTTCGAACCATGTTTCGTTCGAACGAGTTTTGCCAACGAGTCTAAACTGGTCCGTCGTTCGATATGTCGTTCGAACGAACTTTCTGTTCGAACGAGGTATCTAACGAGATTCTAACGCAGTCCATACTGGTGCGTCGTTAGAAGTCTCGTTCGAACGAAATGTCGTTCGAACGAGCTGTCAGGCGGGAACAGTTTTTGGCAGTTTTTCACCCACTTCCCCACTTGGTTTTTAACCAACTTTTTCAGACTTAATAATGTGCGGGAATCACATTTTCTAAACTAACATTTTCATAACTTTTCCAACCTAGTTTATCTCTTAGAGAGAATTTGAGAGCAAAAATTGTTTAGGAAAATGTTCATGTTTTGAGTGAGATTTTTAGAGAAATATTTTCATCACTCTAGTGTTTGCACCCAATTGAGTTTATTCCAAGTTCTATATACTTATCAACTGTTTGGAGTTTGGCACCGGTTTTCTCTACACCGAATTGAAGAGAAGTTTTGGGTTTTGCTTCCACCACGCACAAAGAAAGAAGAAATGTTTCCATGTTGATTTACCCACACGGAGAAAGGCTCCATGCTTGGGTGACGGTGACCATATAAAGTCCTATCGGTGGATTCCGAGACCGAGGTGGTGTTCCGAGGTTGTCCGCTAGGAAGAGGTTTCTACGAGAAGAAGCGTCGAGGCTTGAGAGGGATCGAGTCAGTCGTTGTAAGTCTATTTGTCTTGTAATTGTAATTCCATATCTAGTGGACTTGTGGCTAGGGCCGTCCGAGGTTGTTTCCCGTCTTGGGTTTTTCCTCGTACATCGCGGCGTAATGTGATTGGTTTATTTTATCTTGCTTACATAACAAAGAATGCATGCTTAGGATAATTTCAAGATAAAATTTGGTTTTATGATCACACTCAATTTAATTTGGACTTCTATTAAATATTGGTTTAAGTGAATATATTAATTATTTTACTTTACTTCACTTGGTGTAATTTTAATTTGTTTTGTGAAATTAAAATTCATTTGTTGTGTTTTAGTTGAACCATCACTTTATAACGCTTCCGCATCTCTTAGGTTTATTTAAAAGGAAATTATATTTTAATCGAGTGATATTTAAAAACTCCAGGGTTCCACTCTTTCAAATTGGTATCAGAGCCAAAAACGATAAATTATTTCGTTAAGATCTTTTAATTTTTGGCTAAAATGGATTTTTCCCCATTTTCAAAATTTCCTATTTTCGATGGTTCAAACTACGCGTATTGGAAAGCGTGAATGAGATCGGCACTAAAATCTATCGACGAGAGAGTTTGGATGTCTGTTGTTACCGGGTACTCCCCACCAACTTACTTAGTAGAAAATGAACGTGTTATCAAACCCGCCGATAGATGGACTGAAAATGAGTTTAAACTTGCTAACTTTAATTCCCGAGGTCTAAATGCCTTATTTAGCGCTGTCGCACCGGATGAATTCCGACGTATTATGACGTGTGAAACCGCTAAAGAAGCTTGGGATATTTTACAATTAACTCATGAAGGAACTAGTGTCGTTAAAGCTTCAAAACTCCAAAACCTCACCACTCAATTTGAAACTATCAAAATGGATGAAAAAGAAACTTTTGATAAATTTTATGCTAGACTTTCTGATATTGTTAATTCATCTTTTAACATGGGAGAGAAAATACCTGACGACCGTGTTGTAAAGAAAATTTTAAGGTCCCTACCTGATAGATTTATTCCAAAGGTGACCGTTTTAAATTCTTTATCCACTTTAGCCTCTACGAAATTAGAAGAGCTTGTAGGTGATTTACAAACCTATGAACTTGACATGTTTCCCTCTAAAACTGAAAAGAAAATCGAAAAGGGCGTTGCTTTAAAAGCCCGAAAAGAGGTCAAACAAGTAGTAGAGAGCGATAGTGATAGTGACTCGGAAGATATGGCTTTGTTTGCTCGTAAATTTAGAAAATTTCTTAAAATTAACAAAGGTAATTTTAAAAATGATTTTAAGAAATTTGATACTTCTAAACATGACAAAAGCGAGAAGTTTTCTAAAGCCGAGAAGATCCTTAAAACTAGTAATGACAATTTAGATAGGGACGAGTCTGATAAGTGTTTTGGTTGTGAAGGTTATGGCCATAGAGCTTTTGAATGCCCCACTAAACTAAGGAAAGAGGGTAAACGACCCATTTCATATAATGCGACCCTTAGTGATAGTGATAAGGAAGAGAAGCCCGATTGCCCCACTAAGAAAAATTTTGTGGCTTTTATGGCTAGTCATGTGAGTGATAGTAAGAACTCATCGATTGATGAAACGATAGCACATGCCACTTCCAAGGTCATTGTACATGATTCTCTTATTTTTTATGATAGTGAGAGTGAAGAAGAAAGAGAGAGTGAAAATAAAGATGAGGTTGATATGAGTGAACTTCAAAATGCTTTTCAAGAACTGTATACAGAATCTATTAAATTGAAAAGAGCTAATTTGAAGTTAGAAGCTAGTTTAAGAGAGAGTGTCAAGGTCGTTGATGAAAATGCTTTAATAGAAGACCTTAGGACACATGAGAGGACTCTTCAAGAGAAGCTTGAATATGTAGAAGGCGAGAGAGATAGCCTTAGGGGTTATAATGGAATCCTTGAAAAAGGAGCTTCTTGCTTTTGAAGAGCGAAATGCTTTATTAGAGTCTAACATTTTAAAATTACAAGATAAATTAAAAGACTCTAGTAATGTCAAATTTGATTTGGAGTGTCGTTCGGAAAAACTAGATAAAATGTTAGGAACGGTCCAAATAAAAAATGACACTTGTGGTTTAGGCTTCAATACTTGTAATGAAATTACTCCTAATGCCAAAACCAATGTTTTAGGAGAATCGTCTAGGAAAGATTTTAGAGATCACTCCTTAAGAAAATCTTTTCGACATGTTCTTACTTGTACGCATTGTGGTCGAAAAGGTCATCTTAGAAAATTTTGTTTAGATCTTAAACGAATTCCTAGAGAATCCCTTAGTAAAGTAACCACGGTAATTAACGTTCCAACACCCCAAGATAGTCATTCTTCATTAATTTGGGTTAGGAAATCCGACTTGGTTGCCTTACAAAATAGGGATTTTGATTCTCATTTACTTTCACATGCTTCCTCCCTTGCTAAATCTAAAGGATGAATGTGTTAGTGTTTTGCATACTTTAGCCTTTGTACTTCATGCTATATTTACATGCTAAATGTATGCTTGTTTAGTCATTTTCTAGTCATTGCCTCATATCATATCGTATGCTAGAAATTATGACTTGTTTATCTTTTTGTATTATCTTTCTGTTGTTTGAATTAATTAAAAAAATATAAAAAGATTTTTGTTTATCATTTGTGTTTTATTTATTTCAATTAAGCTTAATGAAAAATACAAATGATTTTCGTTTATTATTTTGAGAATATATCTTTATCTTTGATTAAAAATATTAAAAACTCAAAAAGATTTTGTTTTGTGTGTAGTTTTGGTTGACACACTTTATGTGGCATATATTTGTGTTTGAATCCCACCTTTTTTTTCGGTCCCACGTGGCTAGAACTTTTGGTTTAGATTTTCAATCCTTAAAATGTTCTTTACCATGTTTTATATGGAGTAGTTGGATTTTGTATTGTTTAAATGGATTCTATTTTTATATGCCTCTTTTCACACATGCACGAGCTCTTTTGAAATCTAAATGTCACATGTTATATTTGAGCTTTTTTTGAGGTGTTCTCCTATCAATCTAGTCATCTACATATCTATGACCTAGGAGGACTAGTGCATGTCAAAATCCGTTGCATGTGAGATTTGTGTGAAAAATGAAAACATGATAAATATAAATGTGCACGGGGAAGGGCTCCGAAAGGATGAACTAAATCCTTTGCGATAGTAAGCCACCGTTTATTGGATCTAAAAGAAATACGTGATCCAAAAGGCCTAAAAACAGAATATTTGGCATTAAAAAGAAAATCAAGTGCCAAGGCCTATGTTTGTGTGATATATTCATTCAAAAGCAAAAGAATATATATGCTTATTGAGGGAGAATTGGATGCTATATCAACGGTTTGCACAATGTCCGTTTATCCTAGTTGTCTTTAATGTCATGACTCTATTTGGTTTGTAGAATCATCATCATGCTAGGCTTGTATGCATTGTGTATGTTTGTTCATTGAGTTCAATCTTCCTATTGTCACATGAGGTTATATTTAAATGTGATAAAGTTTGCAGTCAAATGAGAACTCCGTGAATGTTTATTAAGTGTTTGGGTCTAAATTTAATTGTTGCTAGTTCACACCCCTACACTTCCATTTCCACATGACACATTTTTGCCATACGAGTGTGAAAACTTATTGTATTTTGTGTCATGTGTGTGTTTATATCTATCTATATATGCAAGTTCTTATTGGTATACTTATAGTATATATATATATGATATTTGGTTGTCTTTGCCTTGCTTTTATTTCCCATATGCTGTCATGTCTTTTCTTTAAGCTTCAACATGCTGTTTATTAGTTCTTTATCCTTTGCCTATTCCTGAACAAAAAGGGGGAGAATGATGATAGGGGGAGAAATGGTATCTAATCCTATTATTATCATATCCTAGTTTGGGGGAGATTTATCTTAGGGGGAGACGTCTTTCTAAGTAGGTCATGTGTTTGATAAAGGGGAGAATTAATTTAGGGGGAGTAATTAATTAATTGCATTTAATATTTTGATATTCCCTATGCATTTGATGAGTTTGCTTAAGTGTGCAGGAATTATTCTAAAGCGACATCTTTCAATGGCAAAGTGTTTGATCCTTGGGTTGAGTCAAGTTTGGGCGGGTTATGTTTTGAGTCTAGTAGAGCTTGACGGCCCTTTAGTATTTTTTGGTTTTTGTCCCGAAATAGCCAAAGGGGGAGATTTGTAAGGACACAAATTTCCAATTGAGTCCATATATTGTTTTGGCTCAATTCCGGACAAAAAACATTTATTCATAGGAAAGTATTTAATTGTAATATTCTCAAGCCTATGAAGTGTTTGTTGAAGACGTAGCGGCAAAGAGTATAAAGCTTCATCAAATATGCCGGTTTGCGTGCCTCGTTTCTACGTCATCAACTATGGTTCCATGCTCCCAAGGTATGAATGCAATTATGTATATATAGGAGTTTGGAACAAAGTTTATTGGGTGTTAGGTTTAATAAAAAACTACATTTTATTTTCAGAAAGAATTAATTAGAACTTTAAAATAAGTTTATAAAAGTTTCTGGGCCAAAATCGAATTTTACAATCTTTCTGGTCGTTCGTTAGAAATGTCGTTCGAACGAGTTTTTTCGTTCGAACCAGGTTTCGTTCGAACGAGTTTTGCCAACGAGTCTAAACTGGTCCATCATTCGATATGTCGTTCGAACGAACTTTCTGTTCGAACGAGGTATCTAACGAGATTCTAACGAAGTCCATACTGGTGCGTCATTAGAAGTCTCGTTCGAACGAGAGTTCGTTCGAACGAAATGTCGTTCGAACGAGCTGTCAGGCGGGAACAGTTTTTGGCAGTTTTTCACCCACTTCCCCACTTGGTTTTTAACCAACTTTTTCAGACTTAATAATGTGCGGGAATCACATTTTCCAAACTAACATTTTCATAACTTTTCCAACCTAGTTTATCTCTTAGAGAGAATTTGAGAGCAAAAATTGTTTAGGAAAATGTTCATGTTTTGAGTGAGATTTTTAGAGAAATATTTTCATCACTCTAGTGTTTGCACCCAATTGAGTTTATTCCAAGTTCTATATACTTATCAACTGTTTGGAGTTTGGCACCGGTTTTCTCTACACCGAATTGAAGAGAAGTTTTGGGTTTTGCTTCCACCACCCACAAAGAAAGAAGAAGTGTTTCCATGTTGATTTACCCACACGGAGAAAGGCTCCATGCTTGGGTGACGGTGACCATATAAAGTCCTATCGGTGGATTCCGAGACCGAGGTGGTGTTCCGAGGTTGTCCGCTAGGAAGAGGTTTCTACGAGAAGAAGCGTCGAGGCTTGAGAGGGATCGAGTCAGTCGTTGTAAGTCTATCTGTCTTGTAATTGTAATTCCATATCTAGTGGACTTGTGGCTAGGGCCGTCCGAGGTTGTTTCCTGTCTTGGGTTTTTCCTCGTACATCGCGGCGTAATGTGATTGGTTTATTTTATCTTGCTTACATAACAAAGAATGCATGCTTAGGATAATTTCAAGATAAAATTCGGTTTTATGATCACACTCAATTTAATTTGGACTTCTATTAAATATTGGTTTAAGTGAATATATTAATTATTTTACTTTACTTCACTTGGTGTAATTTTAATTTGTTTTGTGAAATTAAAATTCATTTGTTGTGTTTTAGTTGAACCATCACTTTATAACGCTTCCGCATCTCTTAGGTTTATTTAAAAGGAAATTATATTTTAATCGAGTGATATTTAAAAACACCGGGGTTCCACTCTTTCAAATTGGTATCAGAGCCAAAAACGATAAATTATTTCGTTAAGATCTTTTAATTTTTGGCTAAAATGGATTTTTCCCCATTTTCAAAATTTCCTATTTTCGATGGTTCAAACTACGCGTATTGGAAAGCGCGAATGAGATCGGCACTAAAATCTATCGACGAGAGAGTTTGGATGTCTGTTGTTACCGGGTACTCCCCACCAACTTACTTAGTAGAAAATGAACGTGTTATCAAACCCGCCGATAGATGGACTGAAAATGAGTTTAAACTTGCTAACTTTAATTCCCGAGGTCTAAATGCCTTATTTAGCGCTGTCACACCGGATGAATTCCGACGTATTATGACGTGTGAAACCGCTAAAGAAGCTTGGGATATTTTACAATTAACTCATGAAGGAACTAGTGTCGTTAAAGCTTCAAAACTCCAAAACCTCACCACTCAATTTGAAACTATCAAAATGGATGAAAAAGAAACTTTTGATAAATTTTATGCTAGACTTTCTGATATTGTTAATTCATCTTTTAACTTGGGAGAGAAAATACCTGACGACCGTGTTGTAAAGAAAATTTTAAGGTCCCTACCTGATAGATTTATTCCAAAGGTGACCGTTTTAAATTCTTTACCCACTCTAGCCTCTACGAAATCTTGAGAAACTTTTTAATTTTTTTGGAAGAATTTTATTTAGAAAACTTGAGAAACTTTTTAATTTTTTTGTAAGCATGGCCATATTAAAATCAGACTCGGACTCACAAAAACTCACTTTTTTTTTCTTGTTAGATTGGGATTTAAGTGCTATCCCTCTATCCTTAGGCAGTGTCAGGAAACATGTCAATCTCATATGTCTGGAGGTCTCCAACCAACTCTTCTAATTTTAAATTGCCCAAATTACCTAAGGTATTCAAAACGGTTACTTTATGGATAAAATATTTTGGCAGCGATCTTAAAATCTTTTTAACCACTCGTGCATCGGTTATAGGCTCACCAAGATTAAAGATAATGTTGACAATGTCATCCAAACATGCATAAAAGTCATCAAAACACTCAGCTCAAGCATGGTAATCGTTTCAAACTGAGTAGTTAAATTTTTAATTTTAGACTCTTTGATCGCATTAGTGCCTTCGTGGGTGAGTTGTAAAACATCTCACACTTCTTTAGACGTGGTGCACATCATAATACGTCAGAACTCATCAGGGGTGACGTGTTCAAAAATTACACTAAGCCCTCGTGAATTAAAAGTGCTACTCCTAAACTCATCCTCAGTCCAGTCTGACACAGGTTTTAAATTTGTGACGTTATTTAAGGTGACAATGGGAGGAGTCCAGCCTCTTTCACAAATTAACCAAACTCTCTCATCGATTGCTTTTAAATGTGATCTCATGCGGGCTTTCCAGTAAGCTTAATTAGACCGGTCAAAAGTTAGCAACCGATTATATAAATTTTCACTTGGAAACATTGCGATAATTTTTTAAAAATATGATTGTTAAAAAAATATCAATATCACACAATTTTTGCGAAAAAATAGGAATTCACAATAAATTAGTGAAACCTGATCTGATACCAATTTGCAAAAAGTGATGCACCATGTGATATCAACTTAAATAAATTCACAAATTCTAACTACAAACTTATTTAATCAGAGTCAATTTTAAACCAAATAAAATCATCCCTTAAACAAGCAACTACGTGTGTGTGTGTATCAAACCATCATAAATACAAATATGCTAACTCATAGATTTCAGGAAAAAAAATCCCCGAAGGGCAAAACCTTTTATTTCACTATGAATTAAATTGCAATTTACAATCATAATGAAATATGCAATAAGTTTACCTCAGCAAACCTATATAGACACGGAGTCTAGAGTCATCCAAAATCGCAGCTCCAATTCCGAAAAGATCCACACGCAGCGAACCTCAATAACCTCAGTCTTCAGGTGTAGAGACGCACTCCACAAGGATGAACAATAAAAAGTTTTGTTCTTGGGTTCCAAAACAATTCACACAAACTATTGGGATCTTATGAATTGAAAACAAATAGGTTTAAAACCCTAAAAGTGAGAAGATAAAGTATTCTGCAAAAGAAGTTTCTTCTCTGTTCAAAATAGCAGGTCTTCTTATTAAAATCGAACTTGGAAAAGTCTTTTTATAGAAGAACTAAGGCGGCGCATTGCTGGAACGAAATAGGGCTCTCGCTCGAACGATGACACGCGTCACTCGAACGAGCTTCGCGCGACATGGCTATGTCGCTTGAACGACAGCCACTGTCGCTCAAACGAGCCAGCGCGAAAATAAAATTATTATTTTTTAATTCTAAAAATTCGCCTTAGCACTTAGAAAAATATTTTTACCAAAAAACTTAAAAACTCCGCTCCTATACTTAGAAAATATTTGATGAAAAAATCCCAACACTCTAAGTGAATTATTAAGGACTTAAAACACAACCTTACCAAAGTTAAACTTGTGGAGGTTTGAATGTTGAAGAAAACTTGATATTCGGATCCGTCTTACTGCATATGTGATCTTCAACATTCTTCGACGTTTGTAGCGGTATATAACATACTCAACTGAAAACGTACATTTATAAAATTATATCCTTTTCGAAGTGAGGGAAATCAATGTGAAGATATTTTCTAACTGGATAAGGAATTGCTTATGTGTCCCAATGTAAGGACATAAATTTCCAATTGAGCCCCTGTATTATTTTGACTTAATTCCATGAACAAAACTGTGTTTGTAATATGTCATAGGGAGAATTTTATTTTATCACGATCCCACTTGGTCTATGACGTATTGAAGAAATTGAAGACGTTGCGGCAAAGCTTCAAAGATTTAATCATGCCGATATTTATTTGGTGCAAGTTTACTCGTCTTCAAAGTTAATTTCACTCCGAGATCACTCAGGTATGAATGCGTATAATTAATGGTGCTCGGAATTATTTTATAAAAGATAAGGATGTAATTTTTATAAAGAAAAATGTTTTTAAATATTTTAAAAGTGTTTTAATGGTTTAAACTTCGTTTTATGATGATAATCTCGAAATAGAGTTTGACTAATTTGAATCTCTTTGTTAAGAAACGTTTTTATCCGAAAGTCAAAGAAAGTCAAACTTTCGCAAGGTCGCTCGAACGACATTGGATCCCGTTCGAAAGGGATACTCTGACAGCCCGAATATAATTATGATAAATTATATTTAAACCATGCTTATCTTATGTGATATGAATAATTTGTTATTAGTATATCTAATGTTAATTGATTATGTTTATTATAATCCTACTTTCATAAATCATGAAAGGTCGAATTATTTACGAACACAAAATTTTGTTGTTTTCGGTAGAAAGGTTCCAGTTAGAGACTAGTTTTGACCTTTATAACATTATAAATGACTTGAGGTGAAAACTAGATAGTTGTAGACATGTGAGTTAGGGTTGTAACACAACAAACGGATCATCAAATGGATTCCCGAGTAAAGAGTTATACCGAATTTACGAACAAGGGGCAATTTGGTCAATTCCCTTTAAGTGGTAAATTGTCTTTTATTAAACCAAATGGTTTAATTTGATTGGTTGGATTGGGAGGCAGCCTTGGCCGACCTTATACCCTTGAAATATACTTATCCTTCAGCCAAAACCAGCCATGAAAGGGTTTTAAGCTTAGGGAAAGAGAAAGTAGAAGTTAAGGAAGAAAAGTGAGGAGAAAAAGTATAGAAAAATCCGTAGAAATTACGTAAAAAGCCCTGAAGGTAATCCTAATTGTAATTCTTGTTATTTATCTTATATTACTGATTTATATGATATAAATCATCATAATTTTATTAAAGTTTTATCCCTTTATATATATGTATGGTTAGATGCAAGTTTATGTTAAGTTGAGTCTAGAAACACTTGAAATTCTTTGTATTGAAACCCCTTGTATTCAAACTTGCATATCTCTTTGCGTGCTTATTGGAATTGAGAAATTCCAATTGGATATGAAATTAGACTCATATATTCATATCATATCCGAAAATCAGAATTTATCTCATTGTGGTTAGGCCGTAATGATGATTTCAAGTTGGTGCATAGTTGCTGTTTGTATACTTGACTTCGGTATGCCCTAAGTTTAGTCAAGCTTTTGAGATAGCAAATGAAGTAAAAAAATTATGAAAATTTAATTCTGTACTATTAATTATGCTTACTGGAAATGGTTTGAAAATCATGGAAATTTATGCTGTAGAAAAATTATGAAAATTCTTGCAAGTTGAAGGAACAATAGAGGAGCTTGTAGGGAAGATTTCTTGTGTTGTAAAGAAATGGTCATAACTGGCCCTAGGAAGCTTGAACAATTACACCGTCACTTGTAATGGATAGTATATTCATATATATTTTCATGTTGATAAGGTTGGACCCCTGCATTTATACAATTTAGAAATATAGGATGGTTAAGTATGTATGACAATAATTTCAGGCCATACTGGATACCCCTCGAATGAATGTTTGTATTTCATCCTTACAAAGGGTACTTTGAGTACGTGTTTCATGTGTATATACATTGAGGAGTATAATTTCATGTTTACTTGACTGTGGTTATAAATTCCTCATAAGGTATTTCCTACGGTTGAATGTCCGTAACTTTATCGACATGTATATCATTGTTTTGCCTTTACCTATGTTTTATGGAATGTGACTTAATTGGAATTATATTGTTGATGTATAGTCATGGAAAGTTACATAATTATGTTAGGATGATATTTATAATTGAGGTTCAGTACTGATCTAGTTGGATCGACAGGTGTAAGGTCTAATAAACCCAGTTCAGCTCCACCAGAAGGAAACCTGAATACGTAGTTGACAACCCAAGGTGAGTGTACTCACTGGAATGATGTATTTGTATACTGTTACAAATGTGATCATAATGTTATGAATATAAAATTGTTCATTTCGGTTTACCGAAATGAGGGGTTACTCCTCGACCAGGAATGGGGGAGATTTTTCTATTAATGACAAGGGGTTACTCCTCGACCAGGAATGGGGGAGAATTATCTATTTAGACAAGATATGTTAATCATGATTCGGAAAAGTTGGTCATTCATTATGAATGAGCCGGATAAGTTAATACATAATTATATGGACATGATTTATTGCATTTAAATTCATGCAATAGTATAGTAGTGATACATTCACTAGGCTATTTTGCTCACGGTTCCTATGTTCACATTTTTCAGGTAACGCGATGTCACTGCCAAATCTAGGAGGTCAGGTTGGGTTAGCCAGGAATGGGAGAAACAATGATTTTGTGTAAATGTAAATGATGTAATTAAGTTAACTTATCCTTCATGAAAGTTTTTATGGGCATGACTACTTTGATGTTGTAAAAAGGTTTTCAGTTATATGGATTTACAATGATGACTCTGAAATCAAAACTCGTGTTTATGGTTTGGTTAGATTAATTATGGTTTGACTCACTTTGACTTTCAGACTTAATTACAAGTAATTGGGTTGAGGTGTGTCAGCTTTTGGTATCAGAGCCTAGGTTTTAGAGGTTCTGGAGTGAGAAGAGTCTAGATTTGGCAGTGAATGTTAAAAAAATATATTTTATTTGATACTAACGATTATGGTAGGAAAAATATGTATATATGTATGTTGTTATATCTTTGATTCATTTCAGATATAAAAGAATGGAAGGAGAGAATGTTAATGAGAGAATATAAGACGAGGCTTCAAATATGGCAGCGGAAGCAGAGTTTGAACAACCTGTTCATGGAAATGTAGAACCTGACCCGGAGCAATTGACAAACATGCAAAAATTGGCACGTGCTATGACTTTAATGGCAAAGCAGCAAGCTAGATTTATGGCTCAGATGGAAGCACAACAGGCCAGGCAACTGGAGGCACAAGCATTGTCCAGGGCTCAGGAGGTTATACACCGGGAAGAAAGGAGTACTTCACATGAGAAATTTATTAAAATGAATCCACCCTCATTTGAAGGAGCAGTTGATCCAGCAGAGGCAGAAGTCTGGGTTAAAGAGATTGAAATTATTTTTGGGGTAATGAGAATGCCTGACAATCAACGAGTGACCTTGGCGACGTATATGCTAAGAGGAGAAGCTAAGTACTGGTGGGATGCCACAAAACATTTGTTGATTACTCCAGGAGGTGGGAATGTGATCTCATGGGATGCTTTTGTTAAAGCCTTATATGATAAGTATTTTCCTCCGATGTATCAAAAACAAAAGGAGAAAGAATATTTCCTGTTGAATCAGAGGAGTATGACAGTTAGAGAATACGAAGCTAAACTTACAGCTTTATCTCGGTTTGCTTCGAGGTTTATACGGAATGAGGAAGATATGTGCAGTCGATTTCTCGATGGGCTTGAGTTAGTCATTAAATCACGGTTGTCGGCTTTAGAGACTGTTAATTATTCAGCCTTGGTGAACAAAGCCATGTTGGTAGAAAGGGACGTGAATGAAGCTAGGGGGAATCGAGAACGAGGTGTAAAGAGAAGCAGATTTGATCCAAATTATCAAAAGAGTAGTGGTACAGAATATTCGAGGTTTGGAGGGAAGAAATTCCAACAGGGTAGAGGTGGAAGTAGTTTGCAAAGGGGTGAGGCTAGTGGTGGAAGAGGTTCAGGAGTTTCAGCACAAGGAGATCCTAATGTTTATTTCTTTTGTGGGTCATCGGGTCATATAAAGAGAAATTGCCCAAAGTTATTGAATATAGAATGTTTCAACTGTCACCAAAAGGGTCATCTGAGAAAGAATTGTCCTATGTGGGCAAGAACAGTTTCAGTCAGTAGTGTGGGGCCTCATAAAGGATCTTCTCCAGGCAGTGCCACCAGGGGGAGAGGTACATAACAAGCAACTGGATCGAGGGCAAGACGAAGAGTGTTTGCGATGACGCTACAAGATGCCCATGCTACACCTGAAGTGGTTACATGTAAACTTTCTATTGCAAACAAAGATTTATATGCGCTCATTGATCTTGGATCTACGCATTCATTTGTGGCATTAGATATTGTTTCATATTTGGGTAGACCATGTTCATTCCTCAATTGTGCCTTATATATTTCTACCCCAATGGAAAGTGTAACTCTAGTTGAGCATGTTTATAAAGATTGTGTCTTACGAATGGGTGAGAGAGATTTCTATGTTGACTTGATACCATTATCCATTCGGGATTTTGATATTATACTGGGGATGGATTGGTTATCATCGTATCATGCTTCCATTGATTGTTTTAGAAAGGAAGTTACATTTCATCTGCCAGGTGAACCTGAGTTTCAGTTTACAGGAGAAAGGAATGTTGTCCCTAATTGTCTTATCTCAGCCATTAAGAGTAGAAAGTTATTGAGTAAAGGTTGTACAGGGTATTTAGCGTATGTGGTTGATGTTAGTAAGGAAGCACTTAAAGTTGAATATATACCAGTGGTTAGAGAGTTTTCTGATGTCTTCCCAGAAGAATTTCCAGGATTGCCACCCGATAGGGAAGTAGAGTTTTCTATTGAATTAATTCCAGGTACTGGTCCAATTTCTCTTGCTCCAAATAGAATGGCACCAGTAGAGTTGAAAGAATTAAAAGTGCAATTACAAGATCTGATAAGCAGAGGTTTCATTCGGCCTAGTGTTTCGCCATGGGGAGCACCAGTGTTATTTGTGAAAAAGAAAGATGGGACAATGCGATTATGTATTGATTATCGGTAGTTGAATAAGGTGACCATTAGAAATAAGTACCCTCTACCTCGTATCGATGACTTGTTTGACCAATTACAGGGGGCCACAGTATTTTCGAAGATTGATTTGAGATCGGGTTACCACCAAGTGAAAGTGAAGGATAGTGATATTTCCAAAACATCTTTTCGGACTCGATATGGTCACTATGAGTTTTTGGTGATGCCTTTTGGATTAACCAATGCTCCAGCAGTTTTTATGGATTTGATGAATCGGGTATTCCACCCTTTCATTGATTCATTTGTGATTGTATTCATAGACGATGTGTTGATTTACTCGCGTAGCATGGAGGAACATGAGAGGCATTTGAGACTTGTATTGCAGATTTTGAGAGAGAAGAAATTGTTTGCTAAATTCAGCAAGTGTGAGTTTTGGTTGAATGAAATTGTGTTTTTGGGGCACGTTGTCTCGAGAAATGGGATATATGTTGATCCAAAGAAGGTGGAAGCAAATGTTGAATGGGAGAGTCCTAAGAATGTGACAGAAATTAGGAGTTTCCTAGGATTGGCAGGTTACTATCGCAGATTCATTAAGGGATTTTCAGTAATAGCATTACCATTGACAAAGTTGACCCGTAAAGAAGTGAAGTTTGTGTGGGATGAAGAACGCGAAAGGAGTTTTAAAGAATTAAAGAAGCGGTTGGTTTCAGCCCCTATACTTGCTATTCCATGTGGGAATGAGTCTTTTGTGATATATACAGACGCTTCGTTTCAGGGGTTAGGATGTGTTCTTATGCAGAATGGGAAGGTAATAGCATATGCTTCCAGACAATTAAAGACGCATGAACGAAACTACCCTACACACGATCTGGAGCTAGCAGCCATTGTTTTTGCTTTAAAGTTGTGGAGACATTACTTGTAGGGAGAAACTTGTGAGATATTTACAGATCATCAAAGTTTGAAATACTTGTTTACACAGAAAGAACTGAATTTGAGACAAAGGCGTTGGATAGAGCTGATTAAAGTCTATGACTGTACCATTCATCATCATCCTGGGAAGGCCAATGTGGTAGCAGATGCTTTGAGTCGGAAATCATCCGGGATTCTTGGTTGCATACGGTGTGCCCGTGTTGGAAATATTCTTGACTTAGCATCGATGGGGATTGAATTGAAGTTTTCAAAAAGCAGAGGATTATTAGCACATGTCACAGTGAGACCTCTATTGGCAGAACGCATACGAAATTTGCAGACCAGTGATACATTCCTTGAGAAGAAGAAACAAGATGTCCTGGATGGTAAAGAGATTGACTTTAAGATTAAGAATGATGAATCATTGTGTTATAAAAATAGAATTTGTGTACCGAATGACCCACCCTTAAAGAAGGATATATTAGAAGAGGGACATAGTTCTATTTACTTTATGCATCCGAGAGGTACCAAAATGTACAGAGATTTGAAGGAGTATTACTGGTGGAACAATATGAAACGTGAGATTGCAGAGTTCGTAGCTAAATGTTTAGTATGCCAGCAAATGAAAGCGGAGCATCAGAAGCCGGCAGGATTATTACAGTCGTTGCCTATTCCGGAATGGAAGTGGGAGCATATAACGATGGACTTTGTTACAGGATTACCCCGGTCACCAAAGGGGCATGATTCTATTTGGGTGATTGTAGACCGATTGACGAAGTCGGCCCATTTTCTTCCAGTTAAGACCACCTACACTGTTTACAAGTATGCACGTATGTACGTTGATGAGATTATCCGTTTACATGGGGCACCAGTGTCAATTGTATCAGATAGAGACCCAACGTTCACTTCTAAGTTTTGGCCTCATCTCCAGAATGCCATGGGCACAAGTTTGAAGTTCAGTACTGCATTTCATCCACAAACTGATGGGCAATCAGAAAGGACGATTCAAATATTAGAAGACATGTTACGAGCCTGTGTGTTTGACTTCAAAGGTAGTTGGGATGATCATTTGCCATTGATGGAATTTTCTTATAATAATAGTTATCAGTCGACTATTGGTATGGCTCCTTATGAAACTTTATATGGGAGGAGATGTAGAATGCCTTTGTGTTGGGATGAAGTGGGTGAAAGGAAAATTTTGGGTCCTGAATTGATAGATATGACAACTGAAAAGATCAAAATGATTCGGGAACGGATAAAGATAGCGCAAAGCAGGCAGAAATTTTATGCAGATAAGAGGAAGCATCCATTGGAATTTCAGAAGGGAGATTTTGTATTCCTGCGTATTTCACCATGGAAAGGTGTTATGAGATTTGGGAAAAAGGGGAAACTAAGTCCAAGATACATTGGACCATTTGAAGTGTTGGAAAGAATTGGGCCCCTGGCTTATAGATTAGCTTTACCTCCAGATTTATCCCGTTTACATGATGTGTTTCACGTATCGATGCTTCGTAAGTATTTGGCGGATCCATCTCATCAGTTGAAAACTCAACCAATTGAACTGAAGGAAGACTTGTCGTACATCGAGGAACCAATGGAAATTATTGATCGTAAGGAGCAGGTATTGAGGAATAAAGTTATTCCCTTAGTTAAAGTTATGTGGATGAGCCATGGAGTTAAAGAAGCAACTTGGGAAACGGAGGATAGCATGAGGAAACAGTATCCCCATTTGTAAGGTAAATGACATTTATATTAAATTTCGGGGACGAAATTTTCTAAGGGGGGGAAGTTGTGACAGCCCGAATATAATTATGATAAATTATATTTAAACCATGATTATCTTATGTGATATGAATAATGTGTTATTAGTATATCTAATGTTAATTTATTATGTTTATTATAATCCTACTTTCATAAATCATGAAAGGTCGAATTATTTACGAACACAAAATTTTGTTGTTTTCGGTAGAAAGGTTCCAGTTAGAGACTAGTTTTGACCTTTATAACATTATAAATGACTTGAGGTGAAAACTAGATAGTTGTAGACATGTGAGTTAGGGTTGTAACACAACAAACGGATCATCAAATGGATTCCCGAGTAAAGAGTTATACCGAATTTACGAACAAGGGGCAATTTGGTCAATTCCCTTTAAGTGGTAAATTGTCTTTTATTAAACCAAATGGTTTAATTTGATTGGTTGGATTGGGAGGCAGCCTTGGCCGACCTTATACCCTTGAAATATACTTATCCTTCAGCCAAAACCAGCCATGAAAGGGTTTTAAGCTTAGGGAAAGAGAAAGTAGAAGTTAAGGAAGAAAAGTGAGGAGAAAAAGTATAGAAAAATCCGTAGAAATTACGTAAAAAGCCCTGAAGGTAATCCTAATTTTAATTCTTGTTATTTATATTAAATTACTGATTTATATGATATAAATCATCATAAGTTTATTAAAGTTTCAGCCCTTTATATATATGTATGGTTAGATGCAAGTTTATGTTAAGTTGAGTCTAGAAACACTTGAAATTGCTTTGTATTGAAACCCCTTGTATTCAAACTTGCATATCTCCTTACGTGCTTATTGTAATTGAGAAATTCCAATTGTATATGAAATTAGACTCATATATTCATATCATAGCCGAAAATCAGAATTTATCTCATTGTGGTTAGGCCGTAATGATGATTTCAAGTTGGTGCATAGTTGCTGTTTGTATACTTGACTTCGGTATGCCCTAAGTTTAGTCAAGCTTTTGAGATAGAAAATGAAGTCAAAAAATTATGAAAATTTAATTATGTACTATTCATTATGTTTACTGGAAATGGTTTGAAAATCATGGAAATTTATGCTGTAGAAAAATTATGAAAATTCTTGCAAGTTGAAGGAACAATAGAGGAGCTTGTAGGGAAGATTTCCTGTGTTGTAAAGAAATGGTCATAACTGGCCCTAGGAAGCTTCAAAAATTACACCGTCACTTGTAATGTATAGTATATTCATATATATTTTCATGTTGATAAGGTTGGACCCCTGCATTTATACAATTTAGAAATATAGGATGGTTAAGTATGTATGACAATAATTTCAGGCCATACTGGATACCCCTCGAATGAATGTTTGTATTTCGTCCTTACAAAGGGTACTTTGAGTATGTGTTTCATGTGTATATACATTGAGGAGTATAATTTCATGTTTACTTGACTTTGGTTATAAATTCCTCATAAGGTATTTCCTACGGTTGAATGTCTGTAACTTTATCGACATGTATATCATTGTTTTGCCTTTACCTATGTTTTATGGAATGTGACTTAATTGGAATTATATTGTTGATGTATAGTCATGGAAAGTTACATAATTATGTTAGGATAATATTTATGATTGAGGTTCAGTACTGATCTAGTTGGATCGACAGGTGTAAGGTCTAATAAACCCAGTTCAGCTCCACCAGAAGGAAACCTGAATACGTAGTTGACAACCCAAGGTGAGTGTACTCACTGGAATGATGTATTTGTATACTGTTACAAATGTGATCATAATGTTATGAATATAAAATTGTTCATTTCGGTTTACCGAAATGAGGGGTTACTCCTCAACCAGGAATGGGGGAGATTTGTCTATTAATGACAAGGGGTTACTCCTCGACCAGGAATGGGGGAGAATTGTCTATTTAGACAGGATATGTTAATCATGATTCGGAAAAGTTGGTCATTCATTATGAATGAGCCGGATAAGTTAATACATAATTATATGGACATGATTTATTGCATTTAAATTCATGCAATAGTATAGTAGTGATACATTCACTGGGCTATTTTGCTCACGGTTCCTATGTTCACATTTTTTAGGTAACGCGATGTCACTGCCAAATCTAGGAGGTCAGGTTGGGTTAGCCAGGAATGGGAGAAACAATGATTTTGTGTAAATGTAAATGATGTAATTAAGTTAACTTATCCTTCATGAAAGTTTTTATGGGCATGACTACTTTGATGTTGTAAAAAGGTTTTCAGTTATATGGATTTACAATGATGACTCTGAAATCAAAACTCGTGTTTATGGTTTGGTTAGATTAATTATGGTTTGACTCACTTTGACTTTCAGACTTAATTACAAGTAATTGGGTTGAGGTGTGTTAGATACAATGTCGCGCGAACGACATGCTTTAGTCGTTCAAACGACACATTTTTTGAGGCGGTGTTTAAATTCTATTTAAACAGTGTTTACATCATAATTTCATAAGTGTGCTTTCTGGAAAACAGTTTTACAAACCAGAACCTTGTTTGCACATGTTTTCTAAGGTTTAAAAGTCTTAAACACATCCTTAGACTTTGTAAAGATCCGAGTTATCATTCTTATATGTTCAAGTGATCTTGCGGCATCAAAGTTGTTTGTTCTACACATTGAACACAAAGGTTTTTGCGGTGAAGAAGCGACGAACATCGTGTTCGACATCGTAGACGTATCAAAGCCATATCGGAGGACACCGAGACATACGTGGACGCGTGTGTTGTGGACAGAGATCATGGAAGACGGAATTTCTACGTGGTCACTATTGAAGAACGGTTGAAGATCAGAAGGAGCATCAAGACCCGTGGGGATCGAGTCTTAGTGTAAGGCTAATCTGTCTTTGTAAAACCACTGTTCATAGTGATTGTCTGGCTTGGGCCGTCCGTGGTTGTTTTCCCATTTTTGGGTTTTTTCCTCGTACATCCGGCGTTGTGAGTATTCTGTACTTTACTTTACTTGCTTTAATCACTAGATGCATGTTTAGGATTAATCAAGATAAAATTGGTTTAAAGTGAGAATTGGGTTTTCACAACTTGGTTTGATGCGTAATTAAAAGTTGGAACTTTTTTCTAAGAAAAATTGGTTTTGTTTGAAACACACACATATTGGGCCTCTCACACTTTCAAATTGGTATTAGAGCTAGAAAACATTTTTATTTATTTTGTGATCCAGTGTGTTTTCAAAGATGAATTCTGGATATAATGAATTTTCTCGAACTCCCGTTTTTTATGGCACTAATTACACTTATTGGAAGATGAGAATGAGATGTGCTTTAAAATCTATTGATGAGCGAGTTTGGCTTGCAGTGGAAAATGGTTGGACACCCCCAGTCACTATTGTAGGTGTGGTCACTAGTTTAAAGCCTGTTGAGTCTTGGACCGAAACTGAACAAAGACTTGCACAATATAATTCTAAGGGTCTGCACGTTATTGCTTCACATGTCACGCACGAAGAATATAACATAATTATGACTTGTGAAACATCAAAAGAGGCTTGAGATATTTTGGCACTCACTCACGACGACACTAGCATGGTTAGGGCGTCAAAACTTCAAAATCTCACTACACAGTTTGAGACCATTAGGATGTAAGAGAGTGAGACCTTTGATGAGTTTTATGTTAGGTTGTCCAATATTTTCAACTCGTCGTTTAACCTAGGTGAGAAAATTCCCGACAACCGTGTCATTAAGAAAATCCTTAGGTCGTTGCCTAGTAGGTTTGATGCGAAAGTGACCATTTTAAACTCCTTGGGTAGGTTAGAGTCAACGAAACTAGAGGAGATTGTAGGTGACTTACAAACCTATGAAATCGACATGATTACCTCCAAGCAAGTGCCTAAGAAAGAAAAGGGTATTGCTTTGAAAACCCGGAAGGAGGAAATTAAAGTTTTGGATTTCGATTCCGATTCCAATTTTGAGGATGTTGCTTTATTGGCAAAGAAATTTAAAAAATTTATTAAGTTTCAAAAGCAATCAAAAGATGCCAAGAAATTTGAAAAATTCAAGAACAACAAAGTGGATCCCACCTCTAAGGATAAGTTTGAAAAGCCTAAGAGAGATGAGTCGGATAAGTGTTTTGGGTGTGAGGGGTACGGTCACAAGGTTAAGGAGTGTCCCACTAGACTTAAGAAAGAGGGAAAGCAACCCGTTGTATATAATGCCACCTTAAGTGATAGTGAACCGGAAGAGGGAGATAGTTCCCCCATTGAGCGTAACTTTGTTGCGTTTATGGCATGTCATGTGAGAGACTACGATACAACTCATGTGAATGACACTTCTGAGGAGGTTTTGAGTGAATCCCATGTGAGTGAGGGTGAAGAGAGTGACGAGGATGAAATTAATGTGAAAGAATTGCAAAATGCGTTTAATGAGTTGTATGCCGAAATGGTGAAGGTGAAAAAGGCTAACTCAAAATTGCAATCTAAGTTGAATGAGCGTGCCATAGAAAATAATGATAGTTTGATTGAGGATCTTAGGGCACGAGAGAAGAAGTTTAGGGAGAAATTAGAGTTTGTGGAGAAAGAAAGAGATAATCTCCGTGGTTTGATGGAGTCCTTGAAAAAGGAGATTTTAGAGTTTGAGGAGACTAGGCGTTTACTCGAGTCTAGGATTATTGAGTTGGAGGAAAGGTTGAAAGACTCGTCTAGAGTCAAGTTTGATTTGGAGTCTAGGTCGGAGAAGTTAGATAAGATCTTAGGCACCGTCCAAATTAAGGGAGATAGGGGAGGTATAGGTTTTGGTGAGAGAGTTGTTCCCATCCCCCCCGCACGTGTGAGAAACACTAGGATGGTTAGAAAAGGTCCCCATAAAGGTATTCATTCCCACCACTGCTACACTTGCACATTTTGTGGTAGGAAAGGTCACCTTAGGCGTTATTGTTACGGCCTTAGACAAGCTCCTAGGAAGTTTAGGAATAAAGTTGCCCCGGTTCCCAAAAACCCCATGCGTCGTTTTACACCTACTTGGGTTAGGAAATCGGATTTAGTGGCTTTAGGAATTAAACTTCATGATTCTTGTTTGGGTGCACTTGATTCTTCGCATGCTAAATCTAAAGGATGATAGTGTTGCCTTGTTTGTCATATGCTAGTTTGCTTCATAATATATTCATTGCTAGTATTATGACATGTTTATCATTTTGTATTATAGTTTTCTTTTGTTTGAGTCTTTTTTGAAAAATACAAAAAGATATTGTTTTTGAGAAAACTTCTGAAAATCCAAAAAGATTTTGCTTTTCTTTGAGTCAAAATATGTTTGAAAAGCCAAAAAGATTTTCGGTTTTTGTTTTTGAGTTTACATGTTTGACGTGGCATATTGGTGTGCTTGGACCCCCCCATCGTTTCATTATCCATGTGGCTAGGACATTTGGTCATTATTATCGATGCTTAGAATGATCTTAACCATTGTTTATATGGGGTTGTTTCGAAGTTGATATGCATGTTGATTCGACTTTGTATATATGCCAACATCGCACACATGCACTGGTTTATATGGATGTTTGACTTCTCTTGCATATTTGAATTTGGTGAGGCGTTCTTATCTCAATCTTGTCATCTATGCGTAAGTAAACTTAAGGACAAGTGTGCATGTAATAACCGTTTACCGTGAGGATTTTATATTAAAAAATGATGAGTGATTCACATGAAAGGGCTGCGAGAGTTCAAAATTAACTCGTCGTTAAAGCCACCGTTTAAAAGAGCCCAAAAGAAAAAGAAAAATGCTAAGAAAAGGGCCAATAAGATTTTCTCTAAGTTGAGAATGCTAGAAACCTCAAAAGAACATGAAAAAGTATGTTTATACGAGGGTGTTTGGTTGGAGAAAATTTAAACGGGTTTGCACATCTATTCCTAATGTTGAAACATTGCAATTTGACGCTATTGTTTGTAGAATCGTCAAAATTCTGGATTTGTGTGCATGTAGTATGTTTAGTTCATTAAGCTCACACTTTTATTGTCATATGGCTATGATAAAGTTTGATGATTTATCGCTATCAATTAGAGCTTCTTGATCGTTTCGATGTGTTGGAATTGTGACTCATTTGTTGTAGTTTCACACCCATTCATTCCATGTCCATGATTGAGCACATCGGTACTATGTTTGCATGTAACTCGCATTTTAAGTTTTTATGAGTTTTTGCATTTTGTGTTAAAAGCTTACTGTTTTTTCACTGTTTTGCTTCTGTTAGTCCCTTCCTAGAATTTTTTTGTGGAAATTTTTTACTGGGCAATACTTTATCATATTTCTGGGAAACTGGAAAATTTTGGTAGGTCGCGCGAAGTCATTCTAACGACATCTCATCTCGCGCGAACGACTTCTGTACTTCGTTCGAGCGACTTCCCCATCTCGTTTGAGCGAAGTCCCTGGCTCGTTCGAACGACAGGGTGAAAAATGGCTTCTGATTGGTTTGCAGTCCTCTGGATTAATTTGATATTTTTTTGGTACTTCAAGAAGCATTTTTTTGGATTAATTGGTTTATATTCAGGTTCTTTTATCTTCCAAATTGCTTTTTGCATATGAGACCGTTTATCACACTTGATTTGATTGGTATACTCTTTGGGTGATTCCTTGGTTTACTAGCTACTATTTTGTCCTTACATGATCTTATTTAGCTAGTTTTCTCATATTTATCTAGCGGTTTTCATTTTTTAAAATTGGTATCAACTTGAGTCAATTTGGTATCATATTCTCATGCTAGATTTTCATATTGGTTTATCTTTTCACCGGATTGTCTATTCGAGACAAAAAGGGGGAGAGATTTGGTATGTGATGTAGGGGAGATTTAGATTTTTTGAGCGCTTCTTTATGATATTTGTTTCAACTTGGTAACAAATTGGTATCAAATAATTGCTCACATGTTTTCAAATCATATGTTCTTATTGAATATATAAATTGCTTTCATTTGTTCCTCCATACTTCACTTGGTATTTGTTTGTCTGTTTCATGTGTGTAGGTATGCTTCAACGATTCGAGATTTCAAACTCTACATCACATTCAGACAGTTCATGCTTGCCGGTGCTACATATTCTAGTCCGTATCCTGTATTTTTTTGATTTTGGGTGTTTGGGATGGGATTTAGGCGTCATACGGCTTGACGGCCCGGTTAGGCATTTCACTGGTTTAGTTTTGCCCCGGAATAGTCAAAGGGGGAGATTTGTAAGGACATAAATTTCCAATTGAGTCCCTGTATTGTTTTGACTTAATTTCGTGAACAAAACTGTGTTTGTAATATGTCATAGGGAGAATTTTATTTTGTCACGATCCCACATGGTCTATGACGTATTGAAAAAATTGAAGATGTTGCGGCAAAGCTTCAAAGATTTAATAATGCCGATGTTTATTTGGTGCAAGTTTACTCGTCTTCAAAGTTAATTTCATTCCGAGATCACTCAGGTATGAATGCGTATAATTAATGGTGCTCGGAATTATTTTATAAAAGATAAGGATGTAATTTTTATAAAGAAAAATGTTTTTAAATGTTTTAAAAGTGTTTTAATGGTTTAAACTTCGTTTTATGATGATAAGCTCGAAATAGAGTTTGACTAATTTGAATCTCTTTGTTAAGAAACGTTTTTATCCAAAAGTCAAAGAAAGTCAAACTTTCGTAAGGTCGCTCGAACGACATTGGATCTCGTTCGAACGAGATATAATGTCGCGCGAATGACATGCTTTAGTCATTCGAACGACACGTTTTTTGAGGCGGTGTTTAAATTCTATTTAAGCAGTGTTTGCATCATAATTTCGTAAGTGTGCTTTTTGGAAAACAGTTTTACAAACCAGAACCTTGTTTGCACATGTTTTCTAAGGTTTAAAAGTCTTAAACACATCCTTAGAGTTTGAAAAGATTCGAGTTATCATTCTTATATGTTTAAGTGATCTTGCGGCATCAAAGTTGTTTGTTCTACACATTGAACACAAAGGTTTTTATGGTGAAGAAACGACGGACATCGTGTTCAACATCGTAGACGTATCAAAGCCATATCAGAGGACACCGAGACATACTTGGACGCGTGTGTTGTGGACAGAGATCGTGAAAGACGGAATTTCTATGTGGGCACTATTGAAGAACGGTTGAAGATCAGAAGGAGCATCAAGACCCGTGGGGATCGAGTCTTAGTGTAAGGCTAATCTGTCTTTGTAAAACCACTGTTCATAGTGATTGTCTGGCTTGGGCCATCCGAGGTTGTTTTCCCGTTTTTGGGTTTTTTCCTCGTACATCCGGCGTTGTGAGTATTCTGTACTTTACTTTACTTGCTTTAATCACTAGATGCATGTTTAGGATTAATCAAGATAAAATTGATTTAAAGTGAGAATTGGGTTTTCACAACTTGGTTTGATGCGTAATTAAAAGCTGGAACTTTTTTCTGAGAAAAATTGGTTTTGTTTGAAACACACACATATCGGGCCTCTCACACTTTCACCCAGAATATAATTGCATCACATATCCTTACAAATCGATTTCTTGTGAACCTTGCAACCGGAATGTGATCACTATGTTTTGTGACGACCATTA
Source organism: Sambucus nigra (assembly GCA_949130495.1). NCBI lineage: Eukaryota > Viridiplantae > Streptophyta > Magnoliopsida > Dipsacales > Adoxaceae > Sambucus > Sambucus nigra. The sequence continues at coordinate 69,735,410 of OX422211.1, read as the reverse complement.
TCAATCTTGGAATGGGCATAATTTTCGTCAAGAATTTCTTGCTAAGTTTTTTTTATTCTGAATAAAGTAGTACCTACTTGTATTTTACCCACATACCACCCCCATAACGTATATTCCAAACATGCACAATTTTTGTATGCCATTGGATTGGGTTCTCGTATATGTCTTTGTGATTTGATCAAGGACTAGATTTTCTATCACACTAATGTCAAGTAAATAACTCATGCTCTGCTATTTGGTCATTTGATTGTGCCCTTACTTTTGGAGTTTGGATTTCCTTTACTTCTAGATAAAGTTCAGTAAAATTTGTAATCTTCATTGACCATTAGATCTTATTATAAGTCGATTGCTCATCTTTACGACTAAAGTGGTACACCTACACCACCGCATGTTGTTCCGCCACTAGCTCCTTATCCCACCTTTACATCATGTGCATCTAGTCTACGGCCCTTGACTAAAAATGAGTTGGATTATAATGTTTCTCATCTATCTACTCAAATCTGTTCCAGTTTGAAACCCGACTTTAAGGACTTTATGAATCAGTTTTCTTAATGTGGTTCAACGATTTCTTCTTTCTATGATGACTTTCACCGCAACTTTTATACTCACAAGAAAAATACTAGGGAACTTTGCAAGAAATTCAGAACGAGGTTATTGAATTGTGTGTTATAAAGATGTTAAGGACAAGGAAATGATGTAGTTTGTTTGGGGGTTTTGGGATTTGTTGGCTTGTTTAGAGTTGTTGGATTTTGATTTGTATTGATGACATTTATTATAATCCTTATAAATCTTAAGTTTTATTTTAATGATTTCCATCTTTAGAATTATTTATATGTTTTCATGATATATTTTATCTTCACATGTGTAGTTATTATTAGTGATCTTAAGCCTATTATATCTTGCGTAGACTAGCATTTTAATTGTTCGCTCTTTATATGGTTCTTCTTGGTTTTGTCAGTTTGATTTGCTTGTTTTAATCTCTTACAATGCATTGTTTGATCCCATTATGTGCTTAGTTCTTTCCTTTATCGAATTTCACGACAAAAAAAGGGGAGAAATTCGTTGATAGGGAGTATAATTATTAAAGTTTATTGGGTTTCTTAGAGTTATTTATTTCTATATCACGTTTATTGAAAGGAATTTTATAATGAGGGGGAGTTAGCTTAAATGTATATCAAACTCACATGTTCTAATTTCTATATCTACATGTTCATATTTATTATAATTTCATGTCATATTTCTTTACATTGGTACTTTGATGAGTTTGCCAGTGTCTGATAGGAAGGAATTTTGCAAGGGATTCCTTTTATCCATCAAGATGGTTGAGTCTCTTGTAATGATTAGTTACTTTAACAAATGTAATTTTCTATATTTGTATTTTTACTTGGTCAGGTGAGTCGTAAAATGGAAGATTTCCTTCACTTGCTTGTAATTTTTCCATTTATGTTTTGTCTTGGAATTTGACAAAGGGGGAGATTGTAACAGTATAGTATACTCGATGCGCTCCATTGAATATATTGTCTAAATTCCTTGACGAAACGTATTTAAGTCTTTGTCCAAATAGTCACCCCGAAGCTTAATCAACATCCCGGATTCACTTAATAGAGAACCCCTAGTACACCACTTAAGAGGGTATAAGGATTAGATGACTTAGATTCAAACCTTAGTTAATTTGTTTATAAAATTGAAAAAATATGTTTAATTAACCTTCGTTTTTATTTGCCAAATACAAAATGAATATACTTTTCATATATAAAATATATTTGATAAAGAATTGCATATTTATATGTATTTGAAGTGTGGATGTTTTTAAGTAGAAAAAACATAGTTAGAGTTTCTCAAAAACTTATTTTGAAATTTATTTTAAGGCAAACTACACAAATCTTATGGACACTTTCACGACCTGCATTACCACTGCAGTGACGCTCCATACAAGATTTTCTTCACCTCAATAACAATGCCTCACTGGATTTTTGTGTCCCATGGAAAATATATGGACCTTTGCGCGACCTGATTATTGCTTAGAGTTTCACATAATGGGGAATTTTCCCGGTGCAGCGAAGCTTCTCAGAGCGCCAAAACTACCTTTTTTCATGAAATCTTCCTTAAAATCTTCTTGGATTGTGTGTCATGTTTAACTATATGGATGCTAAAACCTTGTAGTGACTATTTAACTCCATAAGAGTGTGACATAGCATAAGAGACTTTAAACCATTTCAATACAAAATGTTATATAACTAAGTGTTGTTTACTCTTCCAAACCAAAAGTGAGAGCTTCGAAAAAATATTTTTGTTGATAAAAAAGACTTCACATATTTGAGAGTGCATTTTTTCACTCCTCTTCTTAAAGTTCTTCAGGCCAATATTTTTAATAAAGGTTTGTCTACTCACCTTGTGTTCAACAATCAATTTTCATTAATGAGTGAATATTTTCTCTTTCTTGGCTTGAAAAACTCGTTTTGGGATTCAAAAATGTACCCATGAGTTAGTTAACCCATTGCAACAATGGGAAAGTGTGCCCATGAGTTGTTTAACCCTTTGTGCTAAATTTGGACTTGTTTATTTTTGGTATTAAGGTCCATAATGCCATTAAAAAGTAGGTTCAATGAAAATTAAGAGAATTGACATTTAAACGAAAAGTTACACAAACCACAATCTCATGTTAATATAAATGTTGATGCAAAATATACACAACACAATGAATTTATATATTACGATAACAGAGAAAGGGTGAGGAATAACATGGAGCAAATCATGTACGTGGTTCAACAGATCTTGGCCTATCCAAGGGGAAAGGGGTGACACTTATTAAGTGAGTTGATGCAAATATCTTGAGTACAATTCAAGGCCTAGCTTTTCTACTGCTCTATTAGGCTTTATATACATAACCTTGGTATAATGTTCATCCTATATTCTTGCATACACATTGATACATTAAAATTTAGGCGGGGTCAGGACGGAGACCCGTTTTGCTGGCTGAGGGACCTTTGTTGGGTCTTTCATAATTCTTAGTACTGTTGACTGACTAAGTCTTGTCGTTCGTCAACCTTTTCATGGTAAGGAATCATTTGCTACCTCATGACTGGATTCCGCTCGGGCACCCCCTGAGCATGATCATTCGAACACCAATCGAATATCACTTAATACGTTCGATCATCGTTCAGAAATCCTCCCTATCAGTAACCCTTCAGACTTTTTGCATTCGGTGTGCCGGATTGAAGAGATTTTGATATTATTCGGATACCCTATGTTCCATATGGCTATCAATGAATGTGATCTTAATGCCATTATGACAGCTGGCAACCTAATTATTGCCTTTTTAATGGCTGATCTATCAGGGGCAGTTCTCCATGCAAAATATCACCCATTAGAACTTTAATCATTACTTTTTTATTCATCGCGCGCTTCTAAGGTATTCTCTTATACGTCTTCCCATCTCACACATATTACCACGCGTGCAACCCCATCTCTGCATTTGGATCGTCAAATCAATTAAAATTAGGTCTTTGAATTTGGGTGGTGTTTCTTGCCTCAGTATAAAAGGCATTTTTATTTTCTGCCATTTTCACCAGCTAAGGTTTTCAACAATCTCTGAGATTTCTTGCCTTTCTTCCATTTTCCTCCTTCGAAAGCTTCCTTCTCTATCTTTTTTTATCTGGTACATCCTTGTTCTTTCCTCTCTTCCTGCATTTCAATATATGTGCTTTTGTTTCTCACTTTAGCTAGCCTTAGTCTAAGGTTTGTTTTCCACTTTACTATAATTAATAGTTTCATTTGTCAATTCTGAGGAGGCAATCCCCATATTTCTAACTCTGTAACTCTCCACTCATTATTGTTCTAGTATCTGGAATGGCTTTAACAATTTGGTCTTCCCTTACACCAAGTATATAAAGCCATACTTTAACGCAAAAGGTCTCTAGCCAATATACTGGAGATAATGGATTCTATTAGCTCGGAACATACTGAACGAAAGGCCACTGGTCGAGGGGCCTCTTCGTCCCATTCTCTTAGTCCTGACCATCCTCCCAGGGTTCGCAATCCCCCAGCCCGACGACCTTCCACCGTTGGTCCTTCGGGGCCTTTAATCATCATTCTTATTCAAGGAAATCCCTAGGAACCCCAAAAAGTGGTCAGCTATTTGACTGAGGAGGCAGCTAATGAATGGGTGGAGAGGTTAGCTCATCTCAGGTACCTATCCATTCGTGTTGCTGACGAGACCGATCGGGCTCCCATTGCTAGTGAAAGATAAGTATGCTTTAATGAGCATTGCTTTTAAGCTGGCCTTAGCATTCCACTCCTAAGACTATTCGGGAAGTCTTGGCCTTCATCAATCTGGATCCTTATCAATTGATACCGAACGCATAGAGAACCTTATAGGATCCATGGTTCATTTCTTCAATCTATTTGGGGTTGATCACCCTTTGATGGTTGGCGAGCTACTGACCATCTATAAACCAGCGGCCTCCTAAGGGGGTTGGTATACCTTCTCTAGTGGGTGTAAAGGTGAAGGTTTTATCACCTCTCTCCCTCCGTTCAACCATGACTGGAGATATTATTTCCTTTATATTAAGGGGAGTGGAGGGGAGGGGTGGGAACATGACGAGCAGAACGACCTTATAGGCCATCTGTTTACCATCCCTTGACTTGGAATAAACCCGATCTGAGCTCGTACTTTATTTTATTTAATTTCTTGGTTATGTCATTAACATTATTTTACTAAGTCTTATTCTAATTTCCATATGCTATATTTCAGGGATCTTTAATGAGCTATCGGATCTCCCCGCTAATCAAAAGTCATTGGTGGAAGAAGTCCTCGTCTAAGCACGCCTCTTCAAATAACTTTGTGATCTAAAGAGGTAAAAGGAGTTGGGCTTCATAGCGAGAGACCAATAGGTCCATGATCTGGAGACACTTCATCTTCAGGCAGACACTAAGGATGATTATCTCCTCCTTTTGAGTTTTCTACGTGCGTACTTTCCTCCTATTCAGGTATCATCTATTGTACTAATCAAATTTTCTCTTTGGATTAATTTCACCAATTTACACTTAACATATTTATTTTATACATCTGCAACTTTTGAGGCAATGGCACATCGGGGATATCGAGTGGTTCTCTAGAGGTTGGATCAGAACCCTTCAGCTCCCTTGCCTACCCATATCCCTTCGGCCCTTAAAGTGAACGAAGCTAAGCATCCATCTCATAGAGAACGAGTAGCTTATCCAATCATCCCCCTCAATGTCGTTGAGGAAAAGACCTCCTCCATTCAGCTGATAGAGGAGGGATCATTACAAAAGAGGCATGAAAAAAGGCCTTTGGAGAGGGAGAGCACTCCCGCTTTCGAGCGATAAAGGCTGATTATCGATGATAAAGATGCCGAGGCTAAGGGGGAGAGGATTCCCTATACCGAGGAGGGATTCAAGCCTCCATGCTTAAGGTATGATGACTTTGACGAGAGTTATCTGGCCTTTTAAAAAGATTACCTTTAACCTCTATCGGATGAGTGGAAGGTCGATTGGTGCGGCTAAGGAGCTCATCCAGCTAGATACTAAGGTGAACACCCTACCCTTCTTTTTTTTTCTTCGATCATAATTATGTTGTGTCACTTACTAACTTGAATCTTGACAGCTTGCACACAGGTGAGCTATCTAGGGGTTTATATGTCACAGAAGTGGCAGAGGAGGACCGACGATGCTAGGACGATTCTTGGGCTGAGAGCTGAACTAAGGCCCTGAAAAATGCCAAAGATGAAGTCGATGGTACTATGTCTTCCACTGTAGATCCTATTGTGACCTCTTCTATCGGGTCCAACCCGACGATGTTGAAGGCCTCTTACTTCTTTTTCAATGACATAAAGTAATCGTTCATGACCTGGGCTTCCTTGTATCATCTATGTCCCGTTAGGTGTCAATAACCGAATGGTTAAGGACCTAACTGATAGTACGACATACTGTAAATTAAGGGTTATCTGCTCTATGAGTACGCTGTATGCTAAGAGAAACCTGGCCACCAAAAATTCCACTTGTGGGGTGACAGACTGCTCACGCTTCTCGATCGTGAGAAGTAGGCCCAAAGACCCTTCTGAATAAACTTGTTTCCTAGAGAAACCCTAAAGTGGACCGTGCACTGGCTTCAGGCGTGCCCCTGTCTTCATCTTCTCAAATCACCCATAATAGATTAGGTCGGTTGAAGTTCCGGTATCAATCATGATCTTTTCCATCATCCATTTAGATATCTATACATTTATTAAGAGCGGGTTGTCATGAGGTGTAATGAGGTCTCTGGAGTCATGGGGAGTAAAAACTATAACTTCCCAGTCTTCTGTGGGTCTCCCTTTATTTGGACTTGCTCCTCCAATCGATTCTCTTATTTTTTTCCTCGACCGTCCTCCCAAAGGCCCCGCCCCCTCTGGATGAAGTCTCTCAGGTATCTCCTTTGCACTAACGCCTCGGTTTCTCTTTTGAGGTATAGGCAATCATTTGTTGCGTGCCATAGTCCCTATGGAGCTAGTAGTACAGGTTAATTTTGGGCTTCAACGGGCAGTTCCTTGGCCTGTGCAGCCACTTTAGCATCTTGGGTTCCTTCATGATGTTTAAGACCCTCCCCACTGTGGTGTTGAGCGAAGTGAACTGCTTAATCTGACACTACACCAAAACATATTATTTGTCACGGTAAAAAACCTTGGTGTAATACCCCGTATTTTTATGGCTTTTAAATTTAGGTATTTATTAAATTTAATTGAGATAAATTAATTTAATTTTAATCCGGAATGTTGTTTTAAATATTTACTAGCGTGACGAGAGTTAGTAATTATTGAAATTTATATATGAGATTTATTTTATAAAATTGTCACGTGTGAATAAAATGGCAATTATGAAAATTTAGGTCGGGACGCGCCTGTGTAGTGTCGGGACTAAATTATTATTATATAAAGTGGATAAATTATAAGTTACTCGTATGGTCGTTTTGAGTGCGTCAAAGTGTCCGAAAGGGTCGAGATAGTCAGAAAACTGTACCCCGGGGCTTAGATTGGGTCTCGGGGCGTTTTTAGGCTTAATTAGTACCCCGGGAGGGCGTTTTGGACATTTCGTAATTATGGGTAATTAAACCCACGAATTTTCAAGGGTTATATAAGATGTTAAGTGTTATCTGTTAGGGTTAACATAACCTAAAAACTAATGACGGCCATTGGAGAGGAAGGGGAGGAGTTTTCCAAGGAGTTTTAGGCCAAGAACTCCTCCGGTTGCACCGCCGTCACCGCCAAATCGTAGATCGTGCGAAGGGGATCACAACCACACCTTTTTCTTCCACAAATCAGAGATTAAATTTCCAGGCAAGTATTTATCTTTCTTTAATCAACTTAATGCATCCTTTTATATTAGTTTAAGGTTGATTATAATTAGTGTTCTTGAAGAAAAACGTTAATTGGAGACAAAAAAATTGCATGTTGTAGAGATAGAGATCATATTTCTAGAAATCCATTTCACATGTAGAGGTTGAACAACGAATTTCCATGGTATTAGTGATAGAAAATCTGGAAAAAGAATGAAAGAAACTAAGATAAGGAAAATATTAGGGTTTATGAGAATTATATAGAGTTTGGCCCTTTTAACCCATGATTCTTGATGAAAACTCGCATGCCTTACGTAGATTATTACTCATTTGGGTTTATTATGTTTGTGGTATCAATTTCTGGGAGTTTAGAAGTTAAAAGTTTGGAATTTGATGAGTTCGGATGATAGAACCCGTAATTGGTATTCTGCAGTTTTCGGCATACCTGTTTGATCGATCGATCGAGCCCAGAGCATCGATCGATCGACGGTTCGATCGATCGACCTCTTTCTATCGATCGATCGACCCCTCCGGGGAAGCTGCATTTTTGCTCGTGTTAGCTTAATCCGATTTTATACGTAATGAACCTTGATTAGGGTTGTTAGAACATAATGGAACATAAAAAGGACCAGTAGGGTCAAGATAAACCCCCGTTATGTGGAACTTAATGTGAAGGGAAATAAAGGGTAAACGGGGAGATATTTATACTTAAGAAATCATACGTGCGTTGATTAAATAATCAAAACATCTAGGAAGTTGGATGAGAAGGTGAGTGAGGGCCTACTGAAATTGTACTTAGGTAAAGAGAATACTTCGAGAGACGAGAAGTGAGTTTAGAATGGCTTAATTACGAGAATAAAATAAACGAGTCCGTTATATGAAATAATCGAGTAGAATGGGTAATAACGGATAATTATAATTATGGGTCGTGAGCGCACCTAATTTAATAATGTGGATTTGAATACATATTTATATATGACGGTCTGATTGTGCATATATTATTTCTGTGTAAAAATCGTACCCGGGCTACTTGCTATCACGGGGGTTTCCGCGCTGGGACAGTCTTATCTCGATGGGACCTTTATGGGGGATATTGACTTGTACCCTAGACGTAAGATTCCTAGGTACAGGCTATCTGATCGATAGTCAGACGGTCCTAAGAGACGTGTGGGTATGTACTGACCTCTTTGGACTTGGAACTATGCTTCGCCTCCATTTGTATGTGTTTGTGTTAATGCAGTTCGAGAGTGATTCCGAACTAGCATTTCCCTAAGTATGTGTGATACAGGGACTTGATAGCAGATTATGCCAGCACCATAGTTTTTATGTGGGGTGACATTAGTATATATGTATTCTATGAGTGATTGGTATATATATACTTATTTATGGAAACTTTGCACCATAGATTTTATGTGGGGTGCCGTTGGTATATATATTATATGTGTAACTAATATATATACGTGTATCTATATGAGAACTTTCTACTGAGTAAAATAGTAGTTAAACAAAGTATGAAATTCATCAACTTCACTATAAGTATTCGAAAATGTTATAACAATACGGAATTATTCTAAATAACGTAAGAAATCTTGAAGAGATAGATTTTTCTAAAATGAATATCATAACCTTAATTTTACGTGTTAAGACTGATGGAGAATAAGTTAGAGAGATATATGGGATTCATTAGTAAGGTAGACGTGCACACTATATGAGAGGTGAGAATTCTCAAGAGAGTGTCGCATACTAATATGACTGTTGCATTAACCGGTAAGCATTTTAAATACTTGCTAAACTATTTTTTAAAACTGTTTTACATTTAGGCTCTGACCCGTTTGCTGTTATCTCTTCTCTCTTGTGTGTGTGTATATATATATATATATGTATTACAGGTGCCCAGCCACAGGGGCGTCATGCTTAGGATTCTTTGGATGGAACGCGCTGCAGCTTTTGTGGGAGTTGCGGGCCATTGCTTATACGACCTCATTATTGTCTCTACTTCTAGTTCAGTTTTATCCAGTGGGGGCATGTGTCGTCCTTTTCCATTATTTAGTTTGTATTGTCAAAGATTGTAATTCTTTTACTTTCAGCATCTTTATTTCAAGATTTATTACTGTCAGGATGTTTTCCTTTAGTGTTTTAAAGTTGGGATTTGTTATTTATAGTTAAACTCTTGAATGTTCATTTTTATTCTATACTTAATGTGTGACTCTTAAAATGTAAATGGTTAAAGGTCTTATAATTGGATTTAATAAAATGGAAATAAGGTTTTAAATGGTTTTTGACATTTAGCTTAATTAAATAGGGTGTTTAAATTTGAAAATTTTCATTTGCGACAGTGATGCTAAGAATGATCCAACTGTTCTCCTTGATTTTAATTTAATAAAGGAGTGATCGCCCGGTATTTAATTAGGCGGGGTGTCACACTTGGCAAGTGGCACTTGGCAAGTTAAAGGTCATGACAGGAATGGGGCTGACAACTACTTTATCACGAACTTGTCAAAGTCAAAGTCCGTGATAAGTTTTTCTTTGTCAAGGACTTATTAAGGTCAAAGTCCGTGACAAGTTCTCCTTTGTCATGGAATTGTGATGGTCAAAATCCTTACCAATTGATCATGACAATTCCGTGACAAGAGTGACAATGTCATGGTCAAAGTCCGTAATAATTCTAGGCAACATAATAAAATAAAACTGTTGGGCAGTATGATCACTGCCACTGCCCAACAGTATATTCACTACAAGAAAAATAGTCACCTATGTCAGTTAAAAACTAACATAAAAAGTCATTTATGTCAGTTTTTAAAATTTCCAAAACTGACATATAAAGCCATGAAATGAATGTTCATAAAACTGAGACAATAAATCTCCTTTATGCTAGTTTTTTAAAAACACGCATAAAATCTGTAACATTTAATTTCTATGTATCACACTTTTGGAAAGCACTGTGATTAACAAATGCACATTTATCCCAATTTTAAACATTTTTTGTGAGTTTTTTCACAACTGACATAAATGTAAATAAAAAAATCCCAGCATACACACATATTTGATTGGTACAAAATCAACACTTTTATAGCAAATCTTTTCTATTTCAAATAGAAAATATCCATAGCCAAAAACTCATAATATCACCAACTTGCTACATCGAAATATCCACAACAAAAAACTAGTGATGATTCTAGTACGAAATATATATCTAGCTACATCATAATATCCAAAAATTAAATAACATCCGCAACCCGAAAAATACTCAAGCTAACTAGTTTTGAGGATGACAAAAGTTGATGATGTAATCAAAACTGAATCCACTAGCTTTGTTCTTGATAACTATCTCATGAACTGAATATTTGACTGTACAAAAAATACAAAATGGGCATAACAAAACAAAACATAGTTAACAAAATTTTCATCAGAACACAACCAAATATGGTCAATAATTTTTTCATCAAAACACAACCAAACTTCGATTTACCATTCAGCTCTTGTTTAGTTCAACTATTTAACTGTGATGATATGATTCCATACAACTCAATGGTGTGACACCCCGACTAATTAAATACCGGGTAGCTACTCCTTTATTAAATTAATTCAAAATTCTAAGTTGGTTCAGTTAATAGCATCACTGTCGAAAACATTTTAATAATTACTAACCACCTAGTATTTGAAAAGTAAGTGCCAAATTTTAAGTTAAGTCTGAATAACATGCAAGAAGAAGAAGAATGAACACATAGACATAATCCATTCACCATAACTAAGAAATGAATAACCAACACAGTAAATAAAAGTCCAGAGGAAAACTCCTCGCAACAATCCCACAAATGGAAATAAAACTTCAAGTCTACATCCTGAATAATTACATGCCAAAAGTCTGAATAACTGAAATAAATGAAAAGGTCTCTAAAAGGAATGGGCGACATGCCCTACAACTGATAACTGATAAATATGGAGTCAAAGTAGATGAAGCGTCTACTAGCAAAGTCCTGTAGCTTCCACAAACAGCTACAGCTCGTCACCTGTATGAGAATCCTAAGCATGGTGTCCTTGTGGCTGGGCACCTAAAATGGTTTTTACAAAAATAGATTTGAAAGCAAATGGGTCAGAGCCCGAAAGTGGAAATCATTTTAAAAACTGCAAGTGTTTTAACAACATTAAAACATTCAATGCAAAATACATGTTAGGACGTGCACTCACATGAAATTCTCACCTCTCGACTACATGTGCACTCCTAACGTACCATACCCATCTCAATGATATACTCATCTAATCAAACCGTAATAAGTTCTACCCATTACTACTCGATTCCCATATTAACTTCTAGCGTTAACAATCTAAAACAGAGGCTTTACATAAACTCAGATTCGCAATGTAATAAAATTCACTATCAGTTAACCCGTTATGTTTTCTCAAAACATTACCATAATTATATTCACAATATTAACATGAAAGTTCCCATTAATTAAGTGTATATTATTCACGTCATAAATATACAATACAAGCACCCCGAGAACTAGATGCGGTGCACACATACTCTGCTATCCATCCCGGTACATCACGTACATAAGGATCACATATTCCGAATCTCTCAGGAATAGTCCTCAGATAACAACATCACAAAATAATGGAGGCGAACACAGTCACATCACACGGGTCACGCACATACCTGCGCTCCCACGATCAGCAGACTTATTAACATCCCAATAAGTCCTTCTCTGACCTGTTCATCGAGGTAACCAGTCTAAATTCGGGCAACACAAGGATTAGAGGTCCCTAAGAGAACGCGAACCTCCCGTGATAGCAAGTATGGTAGATATGTCATACACATAAAATCAATACATATATACTAAGTATGCACACGTCTTAGTAATCACCATAATATATTGGTACATATCTCTTCTCGTACTGACATATAATACTACACCATTTATATGTTCCCGGTTAATATAATAAGCTAGGTCGTCAATCGTTCTCGCATCGTAATAGACACTCACGCCCTACTCATATTTTCCCTTAGGTTCAAACTACACTACTAGGTTTGACTCCTCATTATATCCCAAACATACCAACTATATCAATTACTCATCAAGGAAAGGCTATCTCTACCTATACACAAGGTTACGGGGCACTCGGGATCAAAACAGGCTAAAAACCTAAACTGTCAACTCGTTCGAAGTCTCGTTCGAACGAGGCTGTTCGAACGAGACTTCGTTCGAACGAACTGAGTCTTCTAACGAGATCTCGTTCGAACGAAGTGGGATTTCTAACGAGATCTCGTTCGAACGAACTCATCGAACGAACTTCACCCTCGTTAGAAGTCAATGGTCAACTCGTTAGAAGCTCGTTCGAACGAGCTCGTTCGAATGACCTGGGCAGGTCTTCTAACGAGTGGCCAGTTTCGAGCCCAGAAATTTTACTTTCGTTTTTCACCAATTTCTACACCTTAAATCTCAACCAAAGTTCGTCCCAACAATGTTTTAAGGTCTCCAATCATCCTAAAAACATACTAAGGTCAAATACTAACATCTTTTGAGGCATTAACACATCCCAAGCATCATTAATTCATCAAATCTCTACCCTTTCCCCCAAATTTCAAGAACATAAACCCTAGAATTTTAAATCCTCAATAAGTCCATTCTAGATCCGTTTTTGTTACATCCAACATATATTAACATCAGAATAATCATCTCCATACTATTCTACATGCAATTTGTCCTCAAAATTCAAGTTCTAAGTCCAATTAAGATGGGTTTTTGTTTAACTTCCAAGAACAAATGTAAATCTTTCAATTTATCTAACATGGAAGAAACATTCTCTGAATTAAATAGAATTAAATCACTTGCCTCGAGTGTCTCTGAATTTGGTGTTGATTTGATGAAGCTTTTCTGCAGAATTCCTTCTCTACAAGCTTTCTTCTCCAAAGGTGGCTATGGTGGCTAGGGTTTTCTTAGGGAAAGTTTTGGAAACCTAATCTAATAACCCCCGTAGCTTATTGGGTCATTAAGGGTTGGTTAGTGGGTTTAGTGGGTCAATTCCCAATCAGATAAAAACTCTTAATTTTCGTCACTTTTAATCCCAAAAATACAATATTACCAAACTACCCTTATAAGATGCCGGTATGGCCTAAAAATACCCCGGGACCCAAACTAAACCCCCGGCTAGTGTTTTCTGACTATCTCGACCCTTCCGGACGCGTTGGCGCACTCAAAACGACCATACAGATAATAGAAATAAAATTCACTTTTATAATAGAAATAGTACACCATGACGCGGCGGTCACACGCGTCTCAACAAAATTCCCAAATTGCCGTTTTTAAATCTCCCGACAATTTTCATAATTCCAAATTCATATATAATCATATATGCACATATAATCAAATACCAACTCGCATCTCGCTAGTATTTTAACCCGGATTAATTACCAATTAATACTCATTTAATTCAATTAATCCCAAAAATAAATATCACAGAAAATACGGGGTATTACAAATGGGTATTCGCATAGTAATTGTCGATTTTTTAGACTTTTAGAAAACAGTCAAAGTGGGAATAAAGCCTAAAAACTAACTAAATAAATAAACATGGGCCCGCATAACCCAACAAAGTAAATATCCCAACTCTTTACATTTTAAAAAATTCCGGCCAAATCTCTTTATTTTTATATGAAATCGGCATGTTCTGTTTATAAAAAATATGTTCTTCAACAAAGAAATAAAATAACTATGTAAACATCAATCATGAAGGAACGTGTGTCTATTCAATCTTTTTACTTTTTCTTTAGTGCTGGTTGTCGTACAACATTAATCAAATCCACAAGATAAGATATAATCAAAATCTAACATGTAAGTTAAGAAATAGGAAGATGCATCATTATGTTCATGTTAAATATGGTCAGTATGATAGGTAGGTCATTGAAAAGAGTAGTGTACTGCTAAGGAGACACAAGGTGATGTGGTGACTCAAATGGAGACATTGTAAAGAGTAGTGTGATATACCTTTTTAGTGACTATGTGGAAGGAAAATATTCTAAAACTAATGAGTATTGAGTTCTTTTGTCGTCCTCTCAAGTTATCCATGGTTTTGTATTCACCACATGCTTTAGCCACAACTTCTACCTTGTATTCCTCTCCACAAGAACAATCAACCATATGCGAAATTCCCTGTAAAGGCAGAGATATTTATGAATAATATGGCTATACGAGTTTTCATAAAAAAATAAACAAGTGCAAGATGCCGGTATACTGCAGGACGCTATGTTAGATGAAAAAACAAATCTCAAATAAGGATATCTAAGGGAATTCAAGCCAAACTTTTGTTCCAACAAGTAATCACTTCACTTACTAACTATCTTACGCAAGCAATTTGTCAACACCTTCATGTTCCTATAATGACTACAGATATACACAAATACATTAATACATAGAGTGTTATACCCATGTAGTCCCGTAAATCGGAGTAAGGAAGTCGGGCTTGGGGTTGCTCAGTCTAGGCCCGAAAATATCCTGCCATCTCCCAAGCCATAGCTCAACCTGAATTAGTATAGCATACATAGGCTTAATCTCGGCTCATAAATATTACGGGGTTTGGGCCAATTTTCGGGCAAACCTGATTTCAATTTTTTTATTCCCATTTTATAATACAAATTATGAAACCCTTTCAATTGGCACACATTTTTATCATAAAAATTGACACTTTGTTTTATAAATACTAATCAAACAATATCCAACAATACTTTATTATTTTGAAAACAAGGCTGTCAACACCTATAGTTTATATACTATTAAGGCAGCCAACTACTAACATCCACATTCACATCCACACTCACATTCACAAATAAGTACAAAAAGGTACCTGTTAAAAAGAAAAGCAATATGATTGATGTTGCAGCATCACAGACAACGAACACACATGTACAAAAGGTACCTATTGAAAAACAGAAGAAACAATATGGGTGCTGTTGCATCACACATTCACATGATCACGTCTCGCGCCTTTTAGAACTTTGCTCAACCGTGGAAGGAAGCAATGAGCTAGAAACGGATTAAGAATACGACTGCTTGTGCTAAATGCACTCTCTGAAGCAATGGAAGACACGTGAATAACAAGAATGTCACGTGCCATCCTAGATAAGACTGGAAACTTAGAAGAATAGCTAAACGGTTCACTGAATTTAATCTAATTATCACATAGATACACATTCATATACAAATAGATTTTCTTATATACACAAATTGTTCCCAAATATATACACAATCATGTACATAGTAATTTTCTTATACACACAAACTGTTACAAATATATACAGATAGATTTTGTTCTACACTGAATTTAATTAAGATTTTTTAAATAAAATTGTAGATGATACAATGAGGAACCCTAAAATGTAAAAACCAAATGGAATAAAAATAATGGAGTAAGAAATAAAATGGTAGAACATACCTCAAATGAGTAGTAAGAAATAAAATGGCAGAATGGTTAAAGTCTTGAAAAGAAAGCTGCAAAGAAATGGGATTGAAGTCTTGAATAAAATGGCAGAAATCTTAAAAAAACTAACTTCTGTTTTTTTTTTTCAATTGGGAAATAACTTTACAAAGTTTGGCCGAGGGAAGTATTTATTATTGCTATTATTATGATTATTATTAACATAAAAAAAAAAAAAAAAACTAAAAAGTAACAAGAGGCCTGAATCTAACAAAAAACTTATAGATAATACTAGATATACAAAAACTCTAACTAAGAGTTTAAAATAAAAACTAATGCATAGAGGTAAACTAATATATAATAACAAAATATATAAAAGGGGAAAATAAATCTCCCCCCCTCTCCTGTTGGGTGCCACCCCTAAGGGAGGCCCTTGCACATCAAATATTGTTTTATCATGCACAGTGGTATCACAAACTAACAACACCATGCCCGAGAGTGAAAAACAAAGCACATATCGTAGCAATTTTTGAACTACACAAGCAGCCTTATAGAAATGGGGGCAAATAAATGGTTCAGGAGTAATCACAAGCAAAGAAAATGAAGCTACAACAAGGGAATGGTATCATGGAGAAGACTCAACAATTATAACAACAAATGGTGAATCATAGTCTATGAATTGCTGGGTGACTACTTCAGCGTTCAATATTTCGGCAAAACTTACTATGGCACGAACCACACCGCACCCAAATCAATACCATAATCCTGAAACCATATCAAATATATCTGCTTATGTATAATTAGTTTTAAAAAAGTTAGCATAAACTCTTTGATCATTTTCGATAAGGATTGACATGTAAGCAGTGACAAAAGATAAAACATGAAAGCAGAGCCACTAAATTACCTGAATTTGATGTGCATGAAGATTATGATAATCCATATTACTCAGACTCAGAATCTCATGAAAGAAATTAAGTCCCTATGTATGAATAATAAGCTTTATTTGCTAAGGCCTTATATGAGAAGTTAACGAAGTATAGAGAAGCAAAAGAAAAGGCAGTCAAGAAGACCAACCACAACAGTAAAGCAGTGCACAGAAGAAAAAAAAAAGGAGGAATGGTTATAGTTCCTAAAATGGTGTCTAATGGCCCTTCATTCAGAAGAGTCGCTAGAGCAGGTATTACAGTTTTCCTTAAATCATCCTCCCAACATTTAGATGATTAATTTTATTATTTGGAATGCAAGAGGGGTAGGGAACAAAGCTACCAGCAGAAGAATAAAAAAACTCTTTAGAATCCAAAAAATCCCAACCCTTGCTATTCTTGAACGTAAAGTTAGTCACTATAAGATGAACTCTATTATGCTTAAATTGGGTTTATGGTTCTTTTGGTAATATGGTATGCAATCTACAGTAATGCATGGTGAGGAACAAGATTTGTGCTTGAAAGTAGCTGATCAGATGTTGAATGAAGAGGTGGTAATCACATTGGTGTAGGCAAAATGCAATAGAGATGAAAGAACCCCTCTGTGGGACTGTATTAAGATCTATGAAGCACGGACTTGACACGCAATACGTGTTTTGACATGACACGCGACACGTGATTTTTCTAAAAATTAGGATGCGACACGCTAGGAGACGTATAATATATAATATATATTTAAATATATATAAAAGAAATAAAACAATTTTTTTCCATAAAATACATTATTAGAGCATTTAACATAATAAAATTAAGAAAATGGACCATACAAAACAATATTCAAACACACTTTAACATTAAAAATCATAAATTAAACATAATCACCATCACATTAGTTGCATTTAACATTCAAACGTACTTTTCTTTTCTTTTCTTTTATTTATTTATTTGTTGTTTCTAATCTTTTTTTTTTTTTTTTTTTTTGCTGTAGGTGCATAAAATAAAGAGGGAGAAACAACATAGAAAAAAAGCAAAGAAAAGGGAAAAAAAAACAGCAAAGAATGAAGAGGAAATAGCAAAAAAATCCGGGAGAGTGTCGATGCTTCATAGATTAAGATGTTATGCTCAAAGTTTGAAAACGGTCCTCATATAGTTATTGGGGATTTCAATATTGTTTGTAGTCCTGATGTAAAACTGGGAGGTAGTCCTTTGGATTTCAATGGTTCCCAAGATTTTATGATGTCATTTCTTTAGGAGGAATGATGGACATAGGATTTTTGGGATCCTAATTCACTTGGTGCAATAATAGAAGAAAAGAGGAGTGGAGTTTTGCTAGGCTTGATAGATGTCTAGTAAATGCAAAATGGTTAGCTGCATACCCTAACTCAGTTATCAACAACCTAAACAGGTGTTGTTTAGATCATAGGCCTCTTCTATTGTCTACAAAAACTTCTTTAGACAACTGTCCCAAATCATTCGAATTCCAAAATATGTGGTGTGGTCATAAGGAACTCCAAGATGTTATCATAACCTCATGGGATAATCCAGTAGATTTTCCACTTATGCGAGCTTTTTCAAAAAAAATTGAAAAGATTGAAAGTTGTGCTGAGAGAATTGAACAAAAACACCTTTAAAGATGCTTTTCAAACAGTTAAAGAAATGGAGGATGAATTATTAGCAAAGGACTTCATTTTTTAAGCCAATAGAGATTCATTGAGTAGGGAGGCCATAAATGCTATAAAGTCTAAACTCATGAATCCTCTAAAAATGAAGAAACTTACTGGAGACAGAAATCAAGTATAAAATGGTTAAGAGAAGGGGATGCAAACAATAAATTCTTTCATTCTGTGGTAAATTCAAAGAGGAGACAACTAACAATTCATAAAATAAAAAATATGATCATCTGATGGTGGAAGAGCCTAAAGAGATTAAGGAAGCTTTTGTCAAACATTTTCAGAACTATCTTAGTACTGAGTCAAATTACTATCAGGACATATGTTAGATGTAATTCCAACCATAATGTCAGCAAGTTCCAATGATTTGCCTGGTAATTATTTAATTGGGAATGAAATCTGGTCAGCCATTAAAGCGTTGAATGAAGACAGCTCAGCAGTTTCAGATGGCTATGGAGGAGTATTTTATAAAACGTTTTGGGATGTTATTATAGATAATTTGATCAAGGCAATATATTCTTTCTTTTCTGGGATCAAATTCCTGTAAGTTGGTCAGCTTCTTCAATTGTGCTTATTCATAAGATATTTAATCCTGCTAACTGTGTTGATTTTAGACTTATTTGTCTAAGAAATTTCAACCTCAAGATTCTCTCTCAAATTCTAAACACTAGACTTTCCTTTATCCTGCCAATTTTAATTACTCAGTTCCAATGTGGATTCCCTAAAGGTAGAAGTATTGTTGATAACATTCTTCTGGCCCATTAAATTTTAAGTGATATTGGGAAGAAAATGCATGGATCAAATGTCATAATTAAATTGGATACGGAAAAAGTACATGATAGAACATCCTGGTTCTTCCTCATTTTAGTCTTAAGAAAGTTTGGTTTTTCAAAATTCTTCATTGACCTTGTGTGGAGATTGCTTTCCAATAATTGGTTTTCTATTATAGTCAATAGGAAAATGGCAGGATTCTTCAACTCTAAGTGGGGCTTAAGGCAAGGAGATCCATTGCCCCCAAGCCTGTTTTCCATAGCAGTTGAGGTTCTTGGGAGAGGCCTTCAAATCATTATGGAAAATGAGTTAATTAAGCCATTCTATTGTCCTCTTAATTTCCCTTTAATCTCTCATTTGAGTTTTGCAGATGATGTTATCATTTTCACTAGTAGTGGCAAAATGGGCCCAAAGAATAAAACAATCCATATTAGCCCAGTCATTTAAATATGGCGGCTATATTTAAAAGTTAGAGTAAAATATGGGCCTCATATTTGAAAGCTATGAATCCAATATTGAGTCCATTTTCAAAAGCTACGAGTCAAACACAAAACCTATTTTTAAAAGTAAAGAGTAAACTATGTTTTTTTTACATATATTTGGAAATGTAATATTTATTTTGGACGGAAAAAAAAGTTAACCCAGCCTATATTTAGCCCAACCCATATTTGATCCACCCACATTAGGTCGAACCCATTGTTTTGCCACTGCTAATTTTCACCAATGGGATGAAAAGAAGCCTAAAGAATTTAATGGAGTTCTTGAGATCATATGAAGCCATGTCAGGCCAGCTCATCAACAGAAAGAAAAGCTCCTTTACAGTTGCTCCCAAGCTGTCTAAAGAAAGAAAAGGTACTATTGAATCAGTTTTGAAGTTGAAAGAAGTAAAGTTTCTAATAAAATACCTTGGATGCCCCCTTATATATTGGCAGAAAAAAGATAAATTTTTTTTTATAGACCTTTTGTCTAAAATTACGACAAAGAATCAAGGATAGAATTATAAAGTTCCATCTCAAGGTGGAAGACTAGTCCTTATTAAACATGTGCTCTCCTCAATACCTTTGTTTCAGCTCTCAATCCTCCAAAGATCATCATCAGAAGACTGCACAACTTATTTGCAAAGTTTTCTTGGGGCAATAAGTTTCAATGGATCAACGGGATTCCATTTGTATGACAACTGTGAAGGAGGCCTAAGTTTGAGGAACCTTACTGACATTGTTAATGCTGGTAGTTATAAATTATATTGGAAGTTGATCAATAAAGAGGGATTATGGGCTAACTTCATGGCAGACAAGTATAAAGCAACAATCTTGAATGGTGACAAAGGTTCTCAAATAATAAAAAAAAAAGAATTAGATCAGGGCATGAAATGGCATCTGATTATTAAACTACTTGGTTAATTATGTGATGCAAGCTAATTGTGTTTCATCAAATGGATAGTATGCAATGCACACCATCTTAACACCTTAAATGGAAAATCAATTGCTCAAACTTAACAATCTGTACTTTCAAACTTCAATTGTATAATAAAAATTATGATTTCTCAAAGCTAACATTATGCATCCTGAAAAGTAATCATAACTTCCCCTATTAACATTGCGTTTATTTTTTCTCAAATTAAATCACTACTGGAAAAAATCACATTAAGCACTCATTAAATCTAGGGGCATATATCAAATAGTCCCTCGAACTTTTTTTAATACATGTTTAGTTCAAGCCTTTTTATTTTGTACTAAAAAGTCTTTTCACCGTACCGAAAAGGCTTGGTACAAAATAAAAGACTTGGACTAAATGTATATTAAAAAATATTTGAGAGATTTTCTGGTATTTGATCCTTAAATTAATCTCCTAAATTTACAATCTTCTAAAATGCATGAATTTATAAAATGATAAGCCACACAATTCGTATCCTATCTCAATAAAATCAAGCTGAACATGTAACCATAACCAATATGCAAGCATTGGAAATTGAATATTCCTACAGACAAAACCCCCGTTGTAATTTTGAGCTGTAAAATATACATATATTACCTAGAGATGCCCAAACTAACCCAAAGGCAATATGAATCCAAATTAAATATCCAATGACCCAAATTATCACCTGAATCAAATTTCTTAAACATATCCACATATACTCACACTCACAATCATACAGGCGTTATTAGCAGTGGCAAAATGTGCCCAAATAGTAAAATAACCCATATTAACCTAGTCATCTAAATATGAGCCCATATTTAAAAGGTATGCGTTAAATATGGCACTCATATTTAAAATCTAGGAATCAAATACGGAGTCCATTTTTAAAAGATAAGAATAAAATATAATACTTATTTTTAAAAGTTGTGAGTAAAATATGAGTTTTTTTTACATATACCTCGAATTGTAATATTTACTTTAGTAGAAAAACAATGGGTTGACCCAACCCATATTTGATCCGTCCATGTTTGGCCCAACCCACATTTAACCCAACTCATATTTGACACAACCCACAATTAGCGCAACTCATATTTGACCCGCCCAAATTAGGGCGAGAGCATAATTTTGCCGCAGCTAGGCGTTATGAATGAGATAGTGAATTAAAAAACCAACCCATATTTGGTCCACCCATGTTTGGCCCAATCCACATTTAACCCAACTCATATTTGGCTCAACCCACAATTAGCGCAACCCATATTTGACCCGCCCAAATTAGGGGGAGAGCATAATTTTGCCGGAGCTAGGCGTTATGAATGAGATAGTAAATTAAAAAAATTTAGATTGACAATATCCATCGATAAATATATACACATATTACCTGAAGCTGAGCAGAAAACACAATGATGAGAGAGAGAAACGTACATAAGAAATTGTATATTGACTGGTTAAACTCATATTGGCGGGATGGAGAAGAGAGAAAATTGTTACTGTCGTGAGGGATGGGAGTTTTATTTTAAAAAAATTCAGGCAAGTTTGGTTTTGCAACTATAATTCAGTTTTCTGTGTTTAAATACAACTTTGATAAAAAATTATGTTTGACACCATATTTCTAAACAATAAATTATAATATCTTTATACAATAATCAAGTTTTTTAGAAAATCGTAAAAGAGTGTTTTATAACTTCCGCTTTTTATGTTTCACCTCAAAATTATTTATTCGTAATATTTTAATGCATTTATATCTTAATATATAATATACATATATAATACATTAATATGTGTGTAATTCTCATAAATAAAATATATATATGTGCATGTACACAAAATTACGTATATTAATGTATGAAATAATATAAAATATACATATAGTACATACGTATTAAAAAATATTATCAATTCATGTATGCATATAATTTTACTGTGAATTGTACACGCAATATCATTATATAGACATATATATGTATGTATGTACGTTTATAACATACCTCCCATCGCCATATTAATATTTAATGAGGTATGCTGTAGAGCCTGACTATATATATATATATATATATATATATATATATATATATATATAAACACTTGTATATTATTTATGATGTATGTATGTATGTATGTATGTATGTATGTATGTGTCTATGTATACATCCATGTATCATGTATGCATGAAAGTTTTGTGTATGTTTGTATATTATGTATGTATGTATGTATGTATGTATGTATGTATGTATGTATGTATGTGTCTATGTATACATCCATGTATCATGTATCCATGAAAGTTTTGTGTATGTTTATATATATATATATATATATATATATATATATATATATATATATATATATGTACATGTTTGTCAATTTTGTCAAATTTTCAAAAAATTATATTTAAAAATAAGTTTACCAAACAGGCACCAATAATTATAAACACAAAAAAATGAATTTTAAAACGATATTTAAAAACAACTTTTAAATCGAATTTTCTGAATACATAACCAAACTGGCCCTCATTATTTACTCTCTAATCATTGTGAAAATTATTCTAGCCGAGCTTCTTTTTTTGGCGCCATACATTTGATGGCAATTTTTGCAGCAATTTCATTATTGGCCACCAATACAACCTTTGGAATAAACTTTTAGTGGGAATCTAAAAATTTACCCCCAATTATAATATTTCATGGTCGAAAATCAGTTCGCCACCAAAAAAAATGCCACCAATTGCCATTTTTCTTACAGTGAAACCCATTGGCTCAGCAGCGTCAAGAGTACCCAGGCACCTCCCACGAAGAAGAACCTATCCTTCCAGTTCTTAGGGGATTATAATTATTCATAGAAAAGATCACAACAACCTTTAGGATAGATATTTCAATCCCTTGTCCTTTGGTTTACTCTACTCCTGGACCTGATAGATCTTAAATAATTAGTCCAACATCACATCTTGTTGCCCCCCACTAGACTCCCTAAAACCTAGGACTATAGCCATCATATACCTCTAAGAGCTGGACATTAATTAGGAGATAGCAATCCTAAAGATCTTTAGAATCTTTACCGTGGATAGTGGTAAAAGGAATATGGCACCATATTACAAAAATCACTCGTTGAAGTAGCATCCCTCAAAGTAATAGAATTAAGAATTTAGTGGTTCTTTCTAATCTCCACCAGATCTTGGTCAGTTATTTGAGATGTGAATTGGGACCTATCAGTAAAATTAGGATCATTTTCCTTCAAACGAGTCATCGCTAGAGACCCCGAATGAATGGTCCACTTAGGAGGCAAACAGAGGTCTCAAACCTCTTCTCCTAAATGAAAGGATGGGTAACGTGAGTCTCCACAACCTATAGGTGTTGTGTGTCTATGACTTTGGATGGGAAGATGATTTCTATAGGAATGTTTTGAGAAGGTAGGAAGAAAGGCTGCCAACTTATAAATCTTAGAGAAAAGGGGTGAAAGATCTAAGCTCATCCAAGGGTCTCCATTATACCCCTAAGGCCTGATTCTTCGATCCTTTCGGCCCCCAAACAGAACCATTAATACTCTCAACCACTTATGTTGTGACAACTCAGATATAATTGGGGACATGGATAATGTGTATTAATATATAATACTTGGTTATTATGTTTAGTCTAATCCTACCTTCATAAATCATGAAATATCAAATTACTTACAAACACAAAATTTTGAAGTTTTTGATAGGAATTCTCATGTTGGAGACTATTTTTTACCCTTATAATATAATAATTAACTTGAGGTGAAAACTACATAGTTGTATATATGTGATTTAAGTTTGTAACACAACAAACGGTGTGTAAAACAGAGATTTGAGTAAAGAGTTATGTTAAAATTACGAAACAAGGGCAAATCTGTCCATCCGCTTAAATGATATTTTGTCTTATATGGCGCCACTTGTTATATTTTGATTGGACAAGGAGGAGGTTCCCTTATGCCTACTTAAACCTCTCCATATCACCTATTCCTTCAGCCAAATGCATCCATTAGAGAGTTTGGCCTAAAGAGAGAGAACCGTAAGGCTTAGGAGGAGAAGGACGAGGGGAAGTTGGAGAAAAATTCATAGGAAATTACGTAAACGTCCCTTAGGTAATTCTATCCATCAATCTGGTTTATTTTTTTGATATTACTGATTTAAATGAGAGAACTGATCAATTTTTTATTAAACTTTCATGCCTTGATATATATGTATGAATATATACAAGTTCGAAGAAAGATAAAGGTGTAAATCCTTTATATTACCTTGGTTAGAACCCTTTTGTGTTTAAACATTCATAATTTTTTTTGTACTTATTGGAATTTAGAAATTCTAGTTGGAGATGAAAAATGACTCATATAGGTATATCATATCCGAAAAATATGTAAAAATACCAAAAATTGAATCTTGGGTGATAGTTGGATGTTTGGGTATAAAATTTTCCCCAAAAGTGTAAGTATGAATACCATGTGTTCGATGTTTGATCTGACATAGCAAATGAACTCCAAAAATTATGAAACTTTAATTTCATATTATTTAATATGTTTATTAATATTGGGTGGAATATCATAGAAATTTATGATGTATAGAAATTATAAAAATTTCTAGAATTTGATTGAACAATGGATGAGCCTATGGGGCAGATTTGCTATGTATTGAAGAAATAGGCCTAACTTGCTCTAGGAACCTGAAATGATTTTTCATCTATTGTATTCAAAACCTAATACGATAAGAATTGGATTACCAAGAAAAAATTAAAGTATTTTTGGACCATGAATTGGATATGTTAAATATATTAACATGAATTTAGATGGAACTTCATTTATGATAAGTGATTTGAATATAATCATATGATGCTTATGAATTGAGTTGCGTTTGAGATATTCCTTGGATTGTTGATATCCTTATGATGATACTAATATTGTAAGAATGATAGGAAGGGAAGAAGAACTGGTTGAACAAGTTCCAGACAAAGACAAAGCAAAAAGCCCATTAAGTTGCCAATGTGAGTGTACTCACTGGTAAGATGTATTTATACATGATTATAGATATGATATGTGTTACTTACTGAGTTGTATATAGATATGGTTACTGAGTTTATTATAGATATGATATGTGGTACTTTTTTAATTCAATATGGATAAGGTATAGATATGATATACTTACTAAGTTGAATATGGATATGATATAAGTGGTTACTGAGTTGAATATATATATGATATGTGTGGTTACTGAGTTGGATATGGATATGGTTATTGAGTTGATTATGGATATGATATGTGGTACTTACTGGGTTAAATATGGATAGGGTATAGATATGATATACTTACTGAGTTGAATATGGATATGATATATGTGGTTATTGAATTGAATATAGATATGATATGTGTGGTTACAGAGTCGAATGTGAATATGATATGTGTGGTTACTGAGTGGGATATCGATATGGTTACTGAGTTAATTATATATATGATGAATATGGATGGGGTATAGATATGATATACTTACTGAGTTGAATATGGATATGATATGAGTTGTTATTGAGTTGAATATGGATATGATATGTGTGGTTACTGAGTTAAATATGAATATGATATGTGTGGTTACTGAATTGGATATAGATATGGTTATTGAGTTGATTATAGATACGATATGTTGTACCTACTGAGTTAAATATGGATATGATATGGCTGGTTATTGAGTTGAATATATATATAATAAGTGTGGTTACCGAGTTGAATATGGACATGCTATGTGTGGTTACTGAGTTGGATATGGATATAGTTACTGAGTTGATTATAGATACGATATGGTGTACCTACTAAGTTGAATATTGATATGATATGGGTAGTTATTGAGTTGAATATAGATATAATATGTGTGGTTACAGAGTTGAATATAGACATGATATGTGTGGTTACTGAGTTGGATATGGATATGGTTACTGAGTTGATTATAGATATGATATGTGGTACTTACTGGGTTGAATATGGATAGGGTATAGATATGATATACTTACTGAGTTGAATATGGATATGATATGGGTGGTTATTGAATTGTTTATAGATATGATATGTGTGGTTACTGAGTTGAATATGAATATGATATGTATGGTTATTGAGTTGGATATGGATATGGTTACTGAGTTGAATATGAATATGATATGTGGTACTTACTGGGTTGAATATGGATAGGGTATAAATATGATATACTTACTGAGTTGAATATGGATATGATATGAGTGGTTATTGAGTTGAATATAGATATGATATGTGTGGTTACTGAATTAAATATGAATATGATATGTGTGGTTACTGAATTGGATATGGATATATGGTTATTGAGTTGATTATAGATACGATATGTTGTACCTACTGAGTTGAATATGGATATGATATGGGTGGTTATTGAGTTGAATATAGATATAATATTTGTAGTTATCGAGTTGAATATGGACATGATATGTGTGGTTACTGAGTTGGATATAGATATAGTTACTGAGTTGATTATATATACAATATAATGTGCCTACTGAGTTGAATATGTATATGATATGGGTGGTTATTGAGTTGAATATAGATATAAAATGTGTGATTACCGAGTTGATTATGGACATGATATGTGTGGTTACTGAGTTGGATATGGATATAGTTACTGAGTTGATTATATATATGATATGCATGTATTCTGTAGTGATGTTGTGGCTTATCAACAACCAAGATATGTTATGGCTTATCAACTGTAAAGAGATGTTATGGCTTATCAACTGCCAAGAGATATTATGGCTTATCAACATCCAAGAGATGTTATGGCTTATTAATAGCCAAGAGATGTTATGGATTATTTATAGCCAAGAGATGTTATGGCTTATCAACAGCCAAGAGATGTTATGGCTTATCAACAACCATGAGATGTTAATATAATTAAGATGTTAATATAGTACTTTTACTATATTGATATGTAGTACATTTACTGAGTTTTTTTAACTCATGGTTTTATATGTTTACATTTTTAGGTTTGTATACTGCCAGCTAGGACACCCTATGATCAGTAATTTGGAGAGTTGCACCGTTAGAGAGAGGTGGGGTTTAAATATGGGAATTTTGTTATTGTCACACTGATGATTTTACTCACTCATACATTGGATATACTGAGATAGAGTGGTTTACTTTGATAACGGTACTAGTTAATCGTAGTAGGGTAGGTTTGCTTAATTATGACTCTGAGATTAATTATGTTATGATACAGAAAGAAAATTGCGTTCATTGTACACATCATACAAGAAAATCTCGAAATGAATTATATTTTGATTTTTTCAAGATTACGATTTAATTATCATGAAATAAATGATTAGTACGGATACGGGTTTGGGGTGTGACATATGTCCTCCTTCCCTATGCAGTCTAATTATGACGGTATTATAGGTGGCCAACTATGACCTTGCTCCCAACTTACATAATCAATAAATGTTGCGCCTTATAATCCTTGCAAAAAGGAACAATGGGATAATAATGATACCCTATTTGACCCTTGGTCTTTAAAAGCCTCCTTAGACCCCCCCCCCAAACAGTCCTTAGGCAGGGACATAGGTCCCACAATTGATCACTAATCTCATACAGATAACTACTTGCTCCCCAAGCCTTTCATTACTCTTAAGGATAAGCCACATTACTGTACTAGACCTCAGTCATTTCTCATCCATCCTAACATGGACAATTATTCCAAAATGTCTCTAAAATCGTGATCAGAGACCATATCACCATAATTCTTCCATATGTGATGCTCGAAGACGACCTCATATTGAATATATATGACGTCCCAATGTCACCTTATCCTCGACACAAGAATGAATTGTTGTAAAGGACATTGAGATCATCACATGGCATTCCCAAGGAAGTTCCAAGCCCCCAATACCTCCAGAACATCTTCTGCAACATCTGCGATGGGTACTTGAAAACCACAACACAGTTTTATCTAACGCCACTACTCAAGCCCACTTGCATAGAAGTCCCCCATCACCATTTAATGCATTCAACGACTACCTTATACAACCTACATAAACTTTATTCAACACTAGACTACTTTCATGACACCGTGAGGCCTCATAGGCATTCCAGCCATGAAGTGAAAGTCGACTCATTCTCTGTCCTAGAGTTTGCACATAAATAGGAGTTTAGTTAAAGGTGTAAGAGTTCGTGTTTTTATTAATTAATTACTTAATTAATTCAGAAATTAGAGCAAAATAAATTTTTTGATTTAATCATTTTAATAAATAAATATATTGGTTTTTATATTCAAAATTTGGACACCTAGCTTAAAAGACTCATAATGTGAGTATATATAAGTCATGGGGCGTTTAGAATAGTCCTCAAAGCATAAATCTCTCTAAGAGTTCTCAAAACATAAAACACTCTAAGAGTCCTCGAAATATAAAACTTTCTAGAAAAAAAATATTCGACCATTCGAGCGAGCCAAATTTTTTTGTACAGCTTCCTCTCGTCTTCAACTACTTCACCTCCAAATTTCAGCCAATTCCAGCGGTCTGATCGTCCAAAATATTTTTTAGTGATATCTGGTTAGGACTCTTTTCTCAATCAAACTCTCAATCCTTTATATATCACAACAAGTTCTTGACTTTTGAAATCACTTTTTCATCAACTTTTCAACCAGAAGACCTCTCCAAAATTATTCCCTTTCATCAACGAACTTTAGCCCCAAATTTAATCAAGTGTTTGACTCAATATATGACGGCTTAATTGGTTCTTTCTCAAGATTGTTCAAGAATGACTATTTGCTAATTTTTCGAGAGGAATTCAACCGTAAAATCAAGATTGTCAAAAGATTTTTACTTAGGCATGGATATTCTATTCTCTCCCTTTAGTATTATGCGTTTTAAGTGTCGTCTAAACACTTAATTACATATTTTTCTTAAAATCAATTAGTAACTTAATTAGAGAAAGTGGACACTTAATTATGGGACTTCTTTTATGAAACTTTTAAATATGAATTAATCTTTGAAACCCTTGGGTACGTAGGTTAGATTATTGGATTTTTATGATTTTGGGTGTAGGTTATCATGTAGAATTTTATGGGGTTATTTATATGTTATATGGGACGCGCACACACTTATAAAAACTAGATGACTTATAAAAGATAACGATTATGATGTAGTGAATATTTTTGCATGTTAATTAATTTATCATTATTGAATGGAATTTTAGTAATTGATTTAAATTAAATTGGGACCTTTTATAATCAAATTGTTATGTTGTGCATATTGAATTGTGTTTTGTGTGATTTGGTTTAGTTACTTTTGCCATCGCGGGGACGAGGGGATTTTGGGTAGTATATTTCTCACCACTATTTTAGGATGCTTACTAGGTATGAAACTAGTGGGTAGGTCTTGGTTATAATTTATCATGCTAGGTATGGGAATAGTTAGTGTATATTCGTGCGGATTTTATATTCCAGGGTGGGGCAGATTTTGATGCTTTATCATCGTTATGCTAGCCTAGGCATGAGACTAGGACGAGTTAAATGTATATAATTCATCCTATATATAGGGTAGGACATATGTGTACTTTGGGAACCCTTAGTTATGGGACTAAGGGATATTTTGAGGACCTCACATCGATAATACGGGTGGGGTAATTTGATAAATGAGAAATTGAGAAGATGAGAATTAATGCCTAAGATAATCACGGGTATTAAAATTGGTGGCGACATAATCTGTGGGACCGACAATTTAAACGAGTCAGCTTGCATTTATGTCATGTCATGTGTGGAACCTTGTCATATTGTGGGGCGACAATTTAAACGGATCAGCTGGCTATTGACAAGTGGAAGTGTAAAACTTTGGTGCGAAATCACCCAGGGAGGGAGGACCGCTATAACTAGAATAATAAATTGAGGAGAATGATAAATTGGATTGATTTAATTAAATTAACAACATGGGATTTGGTATTTAAAATTATATTGGCGTGCATTTTTAAATAAGAATTACTAAGGGTAGTTAGTGATTATTTTGATTGGGTTAAATCATATTTCGTCTAATTAAAATATTATATTGTGATATTTATCATCTATAATGCCACTGTCTGGGTTCACGAACCCTATTTGAGGGGAGTAGTGTGTATTCATGCTCGGGGCTCTGACCTCGTGCGTTGACTAACCTTTTCAGGAATAAGTATGGAGAAGCTGCATAGGATTATT
This sequence comes from Sambucus nigra, assembly GCA_949130495.1. Taxonomy (NCBI): domain Eukaryota; kingdom Viridiplantae; phylum Streptophyta; class Magnoliopsida; order Dipsacales; family Adoxaceae; genus Sambucus; species Sambucus nigra. Next base: position 69,704,696 of record OX422211.1, on the reverse strand, counting down.
TGGAGACTTTCTTGGAAGTATAACTGGAGTTATTTACTTTATGCGTATTAGTTTAGTTTTGTTTAGTTTTCTTTCCTTCGTATTTACATTGAGACACAACTTATGCTTTTGATTGGGCCATTTGGTTCCAAAGTTGTTATGGGATTTATTCATATATTTCTTTATGGAGTCAGTTGGAGATTATTCAGTTTTATATTATTGGAGATTGGATTATTATTTGGAGTTTTAGCATGTGATGGTTATCTTATCGCACAGTTGGTTATTATCTTTTGGGATTGATTTAATTATTAATCTTGTGTATTATTTTATTTATATCTCATATCTGTCTCAGGCTAAGAATGATATTTTATTTACTCGCGCCCGACTTAGTTTTGGTGGAGGCCAACGCCAGAATTTGGCGGGGTAGACAAATGGTATCAGAACATGATCTTAGGTCTCGTAGGTTATGATCTCGTTTAGCTTTCGCATTATCGATCTTTGATTCCCTTTATTGATTCATACTCCTTAAGGTAGATGGTCTAACATACGTGATAGATGTGTTTCTTAAAGGTATGGAAATTTGTGTTAAGGACGTTGTAGGCATTGAGTTTAGAATTAGTAAGCTTGATATGAGGATTCTTAGAGTTGATTATGTAGACGTTAATTATTTGGAAGATCATTAGTATAAATTTTGGGTATGTGTTATATCAATGTAGTGATGTGATTTGATTTGAGGATTTATGTGTTACGAAGATTATTGGAAATAGAATCGAGTGGTGATTTGCGAGAGAGCGTGGTACGCTGTTACTTTCATAGTTATATATATATATATATATATATATATATATATAGAGAGAGAGAGAGAGAGAGAGAGAGAGAGATGCCTTTTATTTTGTTGTTCGTGGGGTAGGTGCACGTAGGATTGGGTGTATGGGCGCCCAATTATGGCATTCAACGAGTAGGCATATGCCTTGTTTTATGTTTCGCGATTTACATTTGATGTTTATGCTTCCTCTAATTTCGTGGACGAAATTCCTTTGCTAGTGGGGAAGTATGTAACACCCCGTGTTTTTATTAATTATTTATTTAATTAATTCAAAAATTAGAGAAAAATAAAATTTTGAATTTAATTATTTTTAATAATTAAATATATTAGTTTTTATATTTGAAATTCAGAATGCTAGCTTAAAAAACTTGTTATGAGAGTATATATAAGTCATGGGGCATTTAGAAGAGTCCTCAAAACATAAAACTCTCTAGAAAAAAAATATATATATATATATACACACACACACACATATTCGACCGTACGATCAAGCTAAAATTTCTTGTGCATCTTCCTCTCCTCTTCAGATACTATGCTTCCAAATTTCAGCCAATTCCAACGGTCTGATCGTCCATAATGTTCTTTTTAGTGTTTGTATCTTATTAGAACTCTTTTCTTAATCAAAATCTTAATCCTTTATATATCACAAAAAATTCGTGGCTTGGCTTTTCAAATTACTTTCTCATCAACTTTTCAACCAGAAGACCTCTCTAAAATTATTCCCTTTCATCTACAAACTCTAGCCCCAAACTTAATCAAGTGTTCGACTCAATATTTGAAGCCTTGATTGGTGTTTTCTTAAGATTGTTCAAAAATGAATCTTTGCTAATTTTTTGAGAGGAATTCAACCGTCTAATCATAATTGTCAAACGATTTTTACTCATGCATGAATACTCTATTCTCTTTCTTTAGTATTATGCGTTTTAAGGGTCGCCTAAACACTTAATTACATGTTTTTTTTTAAATCGATTATTAACTTAATTAGAGAAAGTGGACACTTATTTATGGTACTGTTTTTATGAAACTTTTAAATATTAATTAATGTTTGAAACCCTTGTGTGTGTAGGTTATATTATTAGGTTTTTATGGTTTTGGGCGTACGTTCTCATGTAAATTTTTATGGAGTTATTTATATGTTATATGGGACGCGTACACACTTATAAAAACTAGTTGACTTATAAAAGAGAATGATTATGACGTAGTGAATATTTTTTCATGTTAATTAATTTAACATTATTAAATGGAATTAATTGTGTTGAAATAAACAACGGTGTTAGTAATTGATTTAAATTAAATTGGGACCTTTATGATTAAATTGTTATGTTGTGCATATTGAATTGTGTTATGTGTGATTTATTTTAGTCATTTTTTCCATCACGAGGACGAGGGGATTTCTGATAGTATATTTCTCACCTCTATTTTAGGATGCTTACTAGGTATGGAATTAGTGGGTAGGCCTTGTTTATAATTTATGCTTGTTAGGGATGGGAATGACTAGTGTAGTTCAAACGAATTTTATATTCCAGGGTGGGGCAGATTTTGATGCTTTATCATCGTTACTCTAGCCTAAGCATAAGACTAAGACGAGTTAAATGTTGGTAATTCATCCTATATATAGGGTATGACGTATGTGTACTTTGGGAACCCTTGTTTATGGGACTAAGGGATATTTTGAGGATCTCACATCGATAATAAGGGTGGGGTAATTTGATAAATGAGAAATTGAGAAGATGAGAATTAATACCTAAGATAATAACGGTTATTAAAATTGGTGGTGACATAATGTGTGGGGACCAACAGTTTAAACGAAAAACTTGCATTTATGTCGTGTCGTGTGTGGAACCTTGTCATATTGCGGGGTTGACAGTTTAAACGAATCAACTGGATATTGACAAGGAAAGTTTAAAACTTTAGTGGGAGACCACCCATGGCGGGAGGACCGCTATAATTAAAATAATAAATTGAGGAGAATGATAAATTGGGTTAATTTAATTAAATTAACAACATGGGACTTGGTGTTTAAAATTATATTGGTGTGCATTTTTGAAAAAGAATTACTAAGGGAAGTTAGTGATTATTTCGATTGGGTTAAATCATATCTCGTCTAATTAAAATACTCTATTGTGATATTTATCATGTATAATGCTACTGTCTGGGTTCACGGACCCTATATGAGGGGAGTAGTGTGTATTCATACTCGGGGCTCTGTTCTCGTGTGTTGACTAAAATTTTCAGGAATAAGTCCGGAGAAGCTGCATAGGATTATTTGGAGACTTTCTTGGAGATGCAACTGGAGTTATTTACTTTATGAGTGTTAATTTAGTTTAATTTTCTTTCCTTCGTATTTACATTGAGACACAGTTTATGATTTTGATTGGGCCATTTGGTTCCAAAGTTGTTATGGGTTTTATTCATATATTTCTTTATGGAGTCAGTTGGAGATTATTCAGTTTTATATTATTGGAGATTGCATTATTATTCGGATTTTTAGCATATGATGGCTATCTTATCACACAGTTGGTTATTATCTTTTGGGATTGGTTCAATTTTTAGTCTTGTGGATTATTTTATTTATGTCTCATATCTATCTCATGCTAAGAATGGTATTTTATTTACTCGTGCCCGGCTTAGTTTTAGTGGCGGCCCATGCCAAAATTTAGCGGGTGTGACAGAAGGATGAAGACACGTTCAAGTAATTAGACTTATAGAGAATCAAAATATTTAGTATTTATAATTGTTTTACTTCTTGTTCTATGCTCAAATCCCACTATTGTGATCTTATCTTCATAACTCATATCATTTCTAATTATTTAATACTTTTTATATGTTGTTGAGCCCTAAATAAATACTTACAAACCCTTAGAGAAGTCCATTAGTTCCTTCCTAAGGTCCTTTAGGGTGTTAAAAAATGTCAGAAAACCCTAAACTCTCTTGGGTAAAGCTCAATAGGTGCTTTAGACTATAATTGTCCTTTTACAATCTAAAAATAAAATACATTTGACAATTGATGTAGTATCATCGCTTATGGCTCGAACCACTTTAAACCATTGTCTGACACTTTGATACTTCTCTCCTTTTACCTATCTATGGTCCAGAAGTGAGCACCTATGGGTATTTCAATACCCATTGGGTAATATCATTGATAGAAAAACCACAATAGATATATGATGTCCTAAGATGTAAAGAATTTTAATCTAGCATCATATCAAATAATATCAAGATAAGTGAATATTAAACACACTTGGAGATAATGTATGTAAGAAGGTAGTCCCCTTGAAGCCTGGGAGTATAGTAATACCAGTAGAGGCATAACCCCTATAGATATGGTGATAGACGATAACCCAAGTACTGTTAACAATGACAAATGAAGACATAAATATTGTATATAATAAACACTCAGATTGGACTCACAAATCTCTCATGTATAACTCAAATGATAATAAAGTAAACTCAGAAGCAACTCATTCAAAGGGAGAGAGAAGTAAGCATCCTAGATACACCTTGGCAGGTTGCCAACACACCAACAACCTCTGATATCTCTCTCGTTAGCTATTAAAAGATTCGCAATAAATAACAATGGTGGGTGACTAAACTCTATGGTTTTTCAATAACTCCTCTTAGTATGTTTTCTCTCGCTAGAAAATAACTTTCTCTCCCAAAAGTGGTTGAGTCCCATAAATATCCCCATACCCTTCCTGAGATGTCTCACTCCTTAGTAATGTGAAAGAGCTCCTTTTACACTTTAAGTCTCAAGCATTAAATGGTTGATGGGTCAGCACTCCCGACATTATAATCTCTATATGCTAATGCATGTCTTTTGCCCACCAACTGTGCGTCAGAAGATTATTACGACAATAGTGTCTCACAAAACCATCTGACAGCTCTAATACCATAGTGGTTCACTCAGGATGGTAAATAGTTCGCTAGTGACATCACTTAAAATATACGTGACATTTGGTAGAGGACTGTTTGGCTCAAATCTCACTATACAATGAAACTCAAGGTTACTCTGCACAAGCTTCCACAACAAAAGGTCTCTTGGCGTTTTACCAGTTGTATCTAAGATGGTCAAGACAAGCCATAAGACTCCCTCACTTCTCAATCCTCCAAACCAAGTCCCTCTGAAGTTCCCATAGCAAGATCATTTGATAGAGAATGTTGTGACACCCCGCCTATTAAAATACCGGGCGATCGCTCCTATATCAAATTAAAACAGGAGTCTCATATGGTTCATTCTTAGCATCACTGTCAAAAACCAATTTAATTACTAATATCCTATTAGGCCGGCGTCAAATTTTTAATTAACTAATCTTTTTAACCAAACCATTCAAATAAAACAATTACAACAGTGTATATGCAGCAACTGAAATGAAATAAAATAAAATAACCGAACACTCGATACAATAATACAACCAAATCGAATGTCGAACTAAAAGGAGATAAAAGAATAAATGAGTATAGTTGGGCCATAAGGCCTAATGTTACTACAATACCTCCTATCTAGATCTCAATGATAAAAGCATCTATAATATACCTACTTGCATCCACAGCTGCTACAGCAAACATCTGACTCGAAGGAATCATCATCCAGGCATCCCTGTGTCTGGACACCTATATATATATATATATATATATATATATATATATATAGCAAGAGAGGGAAGATAGAGAAAACGGGCCTGAGCCCGAGTTTTGAAAACATTTTAGCAAGTACTTAAAATCCATATTTCAAAATATGATATTTCTCATATTTAAACTGGTATCGCTCTCACATGAGATAAACCTCACCCCTCTTCTAATAGTTCGCAACTATCGCATACTTTTTTAAACAACCTAGTTAAGCTACCCTGCCTAACTAATGTATTTACCCATCTTCTAATAATCCTCATAAATTCGAGTACTAAGGACTAAACTTCTCCCCATTCCCAATATTACGTTACGTTCGTGCGGGGGTGTCTGGCGAAGCGAAATCCAAACAAGGAACCCCCCGATACACTACTATGTGACAATGTTGATCGTTGGGATCCATTAGGCCCTCAGTACATACCACATTTATACCATCCCGTATTTATCAATAGTTCTCATTAGGACCTATGATCCATATTCATATAAATCCGGATATAAATCTGCCGGAAGGAGTATATCACTTTATTCATTATTTTCCCTTTTATACAGAATTACGTTATATGATGTCTCATCTCATATATTAACAATATACTATATGCACAAGTATAATAATCAGTCCACAGAGCTATAATATTAGTAGCTTAGTCATTCTTATCTACTAAGCAACAGTGGATTATCTCAAGTACACATATATTTTAAATCTCAATACATATATTCATATTCGGAACCCATAGGCTTAACCGCGGTGCACACATACTCTGCTGTCAAATCCAAGTACATCCCGTACTAAAGGATCACATGTTCCACATCACTCAGGAACTGTATCATTACAAATCACACATATTGGAGGTGAACATAGTTCCAAGCCTATGGGCTACGCACATACCTATGCACCCATATGATCGTCAACACTATCATTCTCAGATAGCCCGTACCTAGGTTCCATGCTCTTGAGGTACCAATTCTAAAATCCCCCCGAAGGCAACACATGATAAGATTGTCCTCTTTCGAAAGCCAACCTCCCATGATAGCAAGTATGGTAGGTATGTCATACACATAATAAACAATAATATAGGTACACATTCCACCTTTATACATATATCATCAATTAGGTATTCACACAACCATATTATAACGATAGGTATTTATCTCACATATACAGAATTTCCCCTAGGTAATTATTTAACCCATGTGTATAATAACATCAGGGCATACGCACCACCCATATAATAATCCTCTACGTAGTATATTTATATCTCGAATATCCTACGCATTTATCAAATTTTTAACTAATCCCCAATATTTTATTTCAGAGCTTTTCTCACCGCACAATGATAATATCAACAACCCCGATATATTCATTTGTCTCATAATATATATACTTTAACAACATCGTATATATATTATTTATATCGCTTCTCAATATACTATGGCTATAATTTCCAAATTCTTATAACGATAGCCAATAACCTCGAATATTTCCATTCATAATAATATAAGTAGTCACACCCTTAAAATATTACCCCCAATACGTACTCTCTTATTTATTATTAAAATCACACCTAAATACCCCTTTAAGTATTATTCCGCACGAACACCCCTATTTGGGTTAATCTTGGATTTTACTTTCAACTAACCCAAGGTACACGCCTTTAACAACCCAGACTTTTGAGCGACTATTTTATATTATTTTTCCAGATGGGCTGATTTTATAAAATAGAGAAAGTTAGAGTAAATATTATTTCCAGTAAGTTAAGGGATAATATTTACCATGTTTTTCCTATTTACTATTATGAGAAGGTAAATAGCATTATGTTGTGTTTTATTGTGTCGTTGTGCTTTAACCGACGATTATGACTTATATTAGAATTTGAGCATAATTAATGAAATAAAATGAAGTTGGAACATAAAAATATTATACGTTACTCCGGATGCCAATATAGGGGGTGCGATTAGTTTTGGAATAGCCGAGATAGTCAAAATAAGTGCCAAGTTGTATTTTTGAGTCCCAGACACTTTTGACGGGTTATGACTCAATTACGTAATTATGAGTCATTTTAATGGTGTATTAACATTTAAAAGAGGGGAATTTATGTTTTAAGCCCGGTTAAGTCTCCCAAACCCTTTTATCCCTTATTTCACATCATAAGACAAGAGAGAGGGAGAGAGAGAGAGAGAGAGAGAGAGATCTTGGGAGAAATGGGAGAAAAGAGAGAGAGATGGAAGATTTGGAGTTGGAAATCATTGCTACGGGAAGAGAATCCGAGACTATAAACTTGAGGCAAGTTTCTTACTTGCTAGATTATGATTTAATGTGAAAAAATTTCATTTATAGTTATATTTTGGAGATTTGAACCATTTTTTGGATTTGTAGGTTTTTAGTGATTAAACCCTTAATCTTGTAGTTTCATTTGATTTGAGTTGAGAAAATTAGTTAGTTGATGTGTAGAAAAGATTGGGTAGAATTAGTTGTTGTTGATGTTGGAGAAATTGAAGATTTGAGGTTTTGGAGAATTTTAGGGTTCTTAAACCCGTAGCCTAAATTGGGCATTCTGCCAGGCCGAATTGATTCGGCTCCCCAGTGAATCGATTCGGTTACAAGGGAGGATACAGGTCTAGGAAGCCGAATTGATTCGAACTGGGGCAGAAAGTTGGTTTTCCTCACCGAATTGATTCCTTTTTGGGAAAATCGATTCGCAGCCAGGGGCGAATCAATTCGGAAGCCCTATTTTTGTTAGATTTTTCTAGTTTTGTTTTGTGTCCTTTTCTTTTAGGTTCAAGGCTTAGGAACCTTCTCTTGGGAAGTAATAAAGTGTTTTAGAGGTTTGTGTTGGGTAGACAAATGTCCTAAGCTAGCATGGGGATATTTGGGCTTATCCCAAGGGTTATGTTATAGAGGTTAATATTTGGTTTAATATAGGAAGTTAACCTAAAATTTATAGAAGGTAAAATGATATTGTTGGGACTTTTGGGAGACTATTATTGAGGGAGACTCACTTTGATGATTTAGGGTATTATTGTGGACTCTTGGAGACTAGTGTGAGGATATTGGCACTTCGGGTCTTAGGTCATTAATAAAAGATGACTTTAAGAATAAGAAATGCATATTCTAAAATTTGGTACTTAATGGTTAAGTATAAATGATTTTTAAAAATGTAAAAGTGAATATTTTCATATGGAAAAATGATTTTCATAAATGATAATTTACGTAAACACACCTCTCTAAATTGCTATCATAAGGGAAGTTGCACGCATGAGATGAAGTCCCCTAGATAATGAATGCAGGGTGAATATAATCCTCAGCCATATGACCGGTTATTATATGATATGTTTATTTTAGCGATGTGGGGTAATTTTGGGTGTGGTTATGACTCACTCGCTGGTATATGGCCGCTTCCCGATGTCTCGCGTTGTAGGATGCCCAGGTTATCTTGTCTGATAGGCCCTGGAAGATGATAGCCATTTAGGGGCGTGCACAGTGGAGAAACCTGGACGGGCGGTCTTAGAAACGTTATATGATATGAAATATAACTATTCATAATAATGTGGGACAAGTTATGATATGTAAAAGCATTTTATGATAATAAATTTTCTTTAAATACATTTCCTGGATGGAAGAAGGGAAATGAGAAGTTATGATATGTAAAAGCATTTTATGATAATAAATTTTCTTTAAATACATTTCCTGGATGGAAGAAGGGAAATAGAAAGTTATGAAATGAAATTGAATTGGTAAACATTTTGTAAAATGAATTGCCATATATGTTTTTCCTAAAGAGAAAAGGAACTGTGCATTTAGGTTGTGAATAATTGAAATGATGTCTTCTTGAGTAATGTGTATGAGTTCTCCCATGCTTATATGATCATTGAGCATTAGCATTGATATTGCGCTAGGATGTGCTTTTAGATTGAGAGGTGAGGAATTTTATGATAATTGCGAGAGAAAGTTCCGTACATAACTGTTATGCATTTTAGTCACATGGTCATCATATCAAATCGGGCCCTGACCCGTCTATATTTCCTTATTTTGTATGAATTCATTATTCGTCCAGGTGCTCCTCCGCAAGGACGCCAGTATTAACCTATCCTTTCCAGTTGTCTTGGAGCTATAGCATTTTGCGGATGTTGTAGGATATTCGTTATAGACGCTTCTATCCATTGTACTCTAGTTATGTTCAGTTTATTTATTCGGGCGTGTTGCCCATGATTTGTACTCATTTATTATAATGTGATATTGAATTATAATACTCGGTGTAACCTGTTTGTATTAGTCTGTTAACTGACAGCTTATTCGATTATTACTCTATGCATAATTGTCATTCTAGTACCCGTTCATTTTTTGTATCCACCGTTTTTGCAAATTGGATTGTCTAAGTGTTTTTCTTTTAACTTACAAAATTTAATTTGACAACCCGTTTTCTAAAATAATTGGTGGTTATCTCGTACTGTTATTTTAACGACAGTGATGCTAAGAATGGACCATCTATGATTCCTGTGATTATTAGAGTATTGGGCTGGCCACCTCTTATTTTAGTAGGCGGGTTGTCACAACGCCTTACTAAAAAAATATATTTATATGTCCCCACACTATTTTTAGGAACCCAAATATTTATCTCCAAACAATTCTAGCCTTTATTTTTCCAATTTCCGGTTTGATTTTCGAGGTGATGATTTCAACCCAGAACTTCTTTCTTAGAAAAATCATAACAATTCGAAAACAAATCAAAAAAATACGTATTCAGTGCCTACGCGACCGTATCGAAAAGATCTACAACTTTCATGTTTTAACCAAGAGCTAAATCTGCTGTATTCCTAGCCGAAATAGCTCGAAAGTAACGCTAGTCACTATTTATCTTCTGCTCCAAAAATCCAAATCTCCATTAAAGCACCTCCAAGCTTTTTATCTCCTCTCTCATCATCAAACAACCTCAAACGACCATAAATACACATATATAAAGGGTTCTAATAATCCTATAACCCATAACCAACAATTAATTTTAATAAATTCCAAGTTTCTCAAATTGGGTATTAATCGAGTTATATCCGTTTTAATCTTTCGAAAACCCGTTTGATCCACAAAATTTCAACCCAAAAATCTTTAGTTTTATACCAACTAGAATATGAGAAATAAACACACTAAATCATAAAGCAAGTTAAACACTTGTCTCGTGGATTAAATCCGACGACCCCGAGTCGAATCCCGCAAATTTTGGCCCAAAATTCCTTTTCTTCCTTCTTCTCTTCTCTTCTCTTCTTCTTCTTCTTCTTCTTCTTCTTCTTCTTCTTCTTCTTCTTCTTCTTCTTCTTCTCCTCCTCAAGAAATGAGGGTTTTCTCTTATTAAACCCGAAATTGGGTATATACCTAATTGTTAAATGACTCTTGTACTCATTTACGAGTCCCTACTAGTCCAAAAATGCCCGGAACCCGAATACTACCCCCGAATACTCTATTTTAACTATCTCAGCCATTCCAAACCCAATGGAATAGTCAAAATCCCCATCCGAGTCACTTAACTAAAATTCATTATTTTGACCCAACATGTTCAATATGTGCGTTTTCCAATTTAAAATATTTTCCTTTGTCGCTTTACCCAACTGCGACATATAATAAAAATAATCTACTCATATTCTTAGTCTCGAAATATAATCCACGTAAATATTAATCTGTCAATCGAAAACTAATATTTACTATTCACTTTATAATATTAAATTTATTTAATTTCACTAATAAATCCCAGAATTACTATTCACAATAATTCTTCAAATTACCAAATTACATCCACAGTGCAATTTAAATATCTTTAAAATTATGGGGTATTACATCCTTCCCCCCTTACAACAAAATTTCATCCTCAAAATTCAGATATAACTTGTACCACTACTCTAGGATCGGTATATACATTACGTCCTAGCTTAACCAAATTTAGATATAGCCTAATACAATGGTCTCCCACTATTTTCCACCCATCTCCAGGCGTATGATCATATATATATATATATATATATATATATTCTCACCATCGCTATTCATATATATACTAATCCTGCACCCCCGGGTTAACACCCATTAGCACACTTAATCAATAATGTTCTTGCACCCCCAGGTTATCACCCATTAGTGATCTTAATAATAATATCACATAATAGGCATACACACATCCTATTAAGATTCGTAGGCATATTCCCAACCTAATCATATACTTATCATACGTATTTTATTCTCATCGCTACGTATTCTATAAATATTCAGATTACTATCTCTCTCGTTATCTCCAAGGTACATTCCCTATACTGAATAATTAATGTATTAACTCTCATATACTCTTCCAGAATTTGGTACTACATACACTCCTCCTTTCCTTGGAGTATGCTAACCATATGGTCACGCACAAGACACTCTTCAATACTCGTTCGCTCTACTTTCTCACAATAATTTGGTATCCTTTTCATTAAGAGGTATCTTTTAAATGACTTTCCACAGCCTTTCAACCCATCTCGGGTGTGCTAGCTCTCGTTGCACATAAATGCTTGAATTATCGTCGTTCTCACACGACATTCAATACGTCATACCATTTAACCTTGCTTATAGCTGTCCCTCGGGCATTTATTCTACACATTTATTTTTACGTCCTTCTATCTCAAACAATTTTGGAATTAACTAACCAGGGTACCCATACACCCTATCATTCGTGCATATATGCACCACCATTGTAAACGTTTTGATACATTACACTTACTCTAAATAATGGGCATCATTTCATCGGCCCGGTACTAACACGTGGGTATCCCTTAACCCGAATAATTAGAAATTTAATTCTCCCGATACCTGGAAATTCAATTCTTCTCAAGATTATCTCATCGATTTTCTTGTGGTTAACTCACAATAGCCTTCCTATATTAGTGTCGATAGTCTTATTTCCCTTACTTCGTGGTAGTCCTAAGATTAAGGTGTTTCTAACGCACGTAATATGAGTACTATTCTAACTATATCCCTAGTGACCAAGACCTCTCTCGACTTCCGACATTTTCTTAGTTTCGTGCGTGGGACGTCTCGCAAAGACAAATCCAAACAAGGAACCTTCCCGATACACTACTCCCTCGCTTAGTCGGTCATCGAGATATAGCGGTCAAAGGGACACCAATAGGACGTTCTAAATCCTACCTCGTTAACCTACTAATGTACTTCTACCACTATATCCTTCCATCTTGTCCAAATGGAAAGTACAACTAATTAGGGCACATACTCTCTGCAAAAGCATTATGAACATCATACCTAAAATGTATTTCCTCTGAATTTCCCTTATATTCAAAGTCTGGCTATAAGTCTCAAATTAATTTCCTTTATCTAACCTCACCCATATACTTGCGGTGAGAGGAAAATTTTAGTGCTTCTTCATAGCACTTATATCTCTACATAATTATATAGTCATAAAATGGCTCTCACTCTATAGTGTTTCCTCTACACTAGGTGACTTATCGTCAAAACTCACATCCTTGCATTTTATAACATCTATCCACTCCCGACGTCGTTAAGGTTCATATGTGGAGTGTCTTGTTAGCTTCAAATATGCAACCGGGATAATCCCATCCCATCTACCAACAAATATGGTCAGAACTCTTACTTATGTCAAGGAGCTATAACACAAGCGCTTGCACTAACACTAAGTTCCTGGCACGAACAACAACAAGCTCAAAATCCTATCTTAACTATAAATCCTGCATACCTTAAATTATATATATAAGGTCCCCATGCACTCCAATCATGGTAATGAAACATCTCCTCATCGAAGTTCCATCTAAACAAATTATAAAGGCGAGCTCATCCAGAATTTATCTCACATTCCATTCTTTATTATATCCGTGTATATATGTTTCACATCTTATATATATATATACTATACACATCAAGTATATCCGTACTTATATAATATACACTATATAAGTATAATAATCATCCGTCAGAGCTATAATTCAATGGATGTAGTCTCTCAATGCTATCATCTTCCAGGGAATTAATTACACATCATCCTAGGTACTAGTGGTCGGACTATCACACCGACTCGGTAAAAACTATATCATATAAGTATACCAATTACACACATATATATTTAACATATCACATATATATGTATGAATATGCTCGTATATATACATATACATGATATATATAATATTGTTCAGCTAATCGTGCATATTCTTCGCTCACTCATAAATTTTAAGTTACTCGACATTCGTACAGGCTTAACACTCATTCAAATAAGCCTACGAGAAGTTCGGAACAAAAATTGGGCCTTAAGAGTCATTCTGGAATCTCATTAGAAGACCCAGAATTCTCGTTCGAATGAAGTTCCAACTTCGAACGAACTACTAACTCATTGCCACTGGAACCTCGTTACAAGTCTCGTTTGAACAAACTACTAACTCGTTAGAAATTCCACTAGAAACTCGTTAGAAATCTCGTTCGAACGATGTCGTTCGAATGACCTGGGCTGGACTTCTAACGAAAATTCAGCAGTTGCACATTTCATCTCCAAAATTCATTTTCCCCATTTTTCCTTCTCCAAATTCAATCCATAAACATTCCAACCCAAATACAAGGTTCCCAAACTACTCTAAGTCACCCTATAACACTTCTTAGCATATTTTAGGGATTTGGTCCTTTCAATCTTCAAGTAAATCCAACAAATCCATAAATTTTCCCATGAGTTATATTAACATAAACCCAAAATTTTCTTCATCTATAAAAACTCCATTTTTATTTTGTGATTAACATCTAATTCACCGAATTTCACATTATTATTAAGGGAAAAATCCATCTGTAAGATTAATTTATGAGCAATATGTCATGCTCCCCCAAATATGGTGACTATCGTCCCCACCATTTCAACATTGCTCTCACGAGTGAAAAAAATTTCCTCAAATTTTCACATATGTGTAATTCCATACCCAACTCTAAGAAGAGTTTCTGAGCCTTCTACTTGTTAATTCAAGTTTAGCACCATTCTCAAGTACAACGATTCTTGAGAATTTTAACTACTATATTTTAGTAGTCGTTGTAGCAACCCATGACAATGCCACAAGGAAAATGACCTTTACCGCGGTCCTTATTTCCAACATTAACTTATAGCTCTAACTAAGCCTCGCCTCCTGCTTCCCTCACCACGACCTTCCATGGTCGCCCTTCGTCAATCAGCACACGAATCCCGAACGAGCGCACAAAAGATTTACTATAATCTCACATAATGGTAGGAGAACGAAATCTCACAAGAGGATATCAACAATCCTAATCATAAGGCTCTATATCAAATCAAAAGCAACGCTAAAAGCATAGTACGTCCGCACAGATTCCTAAGGACACTAGAACCTGATGCTCTGATGCCACCTGTGACACCCCGCCTAATAAAATACCGGGCGATCACTCCTATATCAAATTAAAACAGGAGTCTCATATGGTTCATTCTTAGCATCACTGTCGAAAACAAATTTAATTACTAATATCCTATTAGTCCGGCGTCAAATTTTTAATTAACTAATCTTTTTAACCAAACCATTGAAATAAAATAATTACAAAAGTTTATATTCAGCAACTGAAATGAAATAAAATAAAATAACCGAACACTCGGTACAATAATACAACCAAATCGAATGCCGCATTAAAAGGCGATAAAAGAATAAATGAGTACAGTTGGGCCATAAGGCCGAATGTTACTACAATACCTCCTATCTAGATCTCAATGATAGAAGCGTCTATAATATATCTTCTTGCATCCACAACTGCTGCAGCAAACGTCTGACTCGAAGGAATCATCATCCAGGCATCCCTGTGTCTAGACACCTATATATATATATATATATATATATATATATATATAGCAAGAGAGGGAAAATAGAGAAAACGGGTCAGAGCTCGAGTTTTGAAAACATTTTAGCAAGTGCTTAAAATCCATATTTTAAAATATGATATTTCTCATATTTAAACTGGTATCGCTCTCACATGAGATTTACCTCACCCCTCTTCTAATAGTGCACAACTATCGCATACCTTTTTAAACAACCTAGTTAAGCTACCCTGCCTAACTAATTTATTTACCCATCTTCTAATAATCCTCATAAATTCGAGTACTAAGGACTAAACTTCTCCTCATTCCCAATATTACGTTACGTTCGTGCGTGGGGCGTCTCGTGAAGCGAAATCCATACAAGGAACCCCCCTGATACACTACTACGTGACAATGTTGATCGTCGGGATCCATTAGGCCCTCAGTACATACCACATTTATACCATCCCGTATTTATCAATAGTTCTCATTAGGACCTATGATCCATATTCATATAAATCCGGATATAAATCTACCGTAAGGAGTATATCACTTTATTCATTATTTTCCCTTTTATACAGAGTTACGTTATATGATGTCTCATCTCATGTATTAACAATATACTATATGCACAAGTATAATAATTAGTCCACAGAGCTATAATATAAGTAGCTTAGTCATTCTCATCTACTAAGCAACAGTGGATTATCTCAAGTACACATATATTTTAAATCTCAATACATATATTCATATCCGGCACCCATAGGCTTAACAGCGGTGCACACATACTCTGCTATCAAATCCAAGTACATCCCGTATAAAAGGATCACATGTTCCACATCACTTAAGAACTGTATAATTACAAATCACACATATTGGAGGTGAACATAGTTCCAAGCCTATGGGCTACGCACATACCTACGCTCCCATATGATCGTCAACATTATCATTCTCAGATAGCCCGTACCTAGGTTCCATACTCTTGAGGTACCAATTCTAAAATCCCCCCGAAGGCAACACTTTGTTCTAACGAGCCAAGAAAAATTTTGCACCAAAATTTCACTTTCAGTTAGACACACTCCGTCATATGTCCAAGCCTTTGAATATTTTACCTCCTTTGGGTAACACACACAATCCCCCCGTTTCTAGATTTTCCACCGACGGTTCTCCTACAAGCTTCGTGCGCCTCTTTCCCAGTCATACCACATTGGGCGAGTCTGATTCGGCCTCACCTTTGACTATAGCAGCACTTGGAATTCGTAGGTTGTGCCCTAGTCTTCTTTACAGTCCTGGACTCTCATGCCATAATAGGGGTGACCTCGACTACGGTCATCATCCTCTAATATACTTCACAACCTCACTAAGCCCTGCCTCTCGCTACCCGCCCAACGACCCTCATCTTCCATACTTCATTGTTCGAACATGTCCAAATGCAAATAAGATTCACTAATATATACGTGATAGTAGGAAAATGAAATCGCACCAAATAAATCAACAATGCTAAACATAGCGATCTATATTAAAGGAAGCTACGCTGGAAGCATAATAAGCCGCACAGATCCTAAAGGACACTAGAACCTGATGCTCTGATACCACCTGTAACACACCGCCTAATTAAATATCGGGTGATCATTCCTTTTTTAAATTAAAATCAAGATGAACGGTTGGTTCATTCTTAGCATCATTATCGCAAAATAAATAATTTCAATTTAAACACCCAAAATAATTAAGCTAAGTGTCAAAACAATTTAAAATCATATTGAAATTTTAAATTCCAGCGTGAAAACCTTTTTAAATAATCAACAGTTTAAGAATCACATAAATGCTAAGGATGGCAATCAACACAAGATAATTAAGCCGTCTAGATTAACCAAACCAAGTTAAAGAACCATAAATGAAATCATCTTGACAGGTGAACTCCCAATGAGTACTGAATGCTGGAAATATAAATAAATACAAATCTCTGACAAATCCAAATGGAATAGAAAATCGGACGACACATGCCCTAACTATGAAGAACTAAAACAAGAAGAGAACCAATGAAGAGGTCGTCTAAAGCAAGGACCTGCAACTCCCACATAATATGCAGCACGTCCAATCCAAAGAACCTATGCCCGACGCCCCTGTAGCTGGGCACCTGTAATACATACATATATATACAAGAGAGAGAATGATAGAAGACGGGTCAGAGCCCAAGTGTAAAATAATTTCAAAAATAGTTTAGCAAGTATTTAAAATGCTTACCGGCTAATGCAACAACCACGTTAGTATGCGACTCTCTTGAGAATTCCCACCTCTCATCTAGTGTGCACGCCTATCGTACTACTAAACTCATAAGTCTATCTAGCTTATTTTCCATAAAGTTTTATCCCGAGAAGTAATAAGGCTATGGTATTTAGTTTAGAAAATCATTCTCTTCAAGATTTCTTACGTTACTTAGAATAACTCAGTACCATTACAAAGCTCCCGAACACTTATTATTAAGTTTGGAGCATTTATTCAGTACTTAACTAGGTATACGCACAGTAGAAAGTTTCCATATATAAGTATATATATTTGTCACTCATATAATATATATATATATATATATATATATACACACACTATCGGCACCCCACATAAAATCTATGGTGCTGGCATACTCTGCTATCAAGTCCCAGTATCACTCGTACTAAGGGAAATACTAGTTCAGAATCACTTTCGATCTATATTAACACAATACACACAAAATGGAGGCGAAGCATAGTTCTAAGTCACTAAGAGGTCAGCACATACCCCTCACATCTCTTAGGACTGTCTGACTATCATTCTCAGATAGCCTGTACCAAGGAATCCTATGTTATAGGGTACAAGTCAATATCCCCCATAAAGGTTCCATCGAGATAAGATAATCCTGGCGCGGCAACCTCGGTGATAGAAAGTAGCGCAGGTATGATTATACACAACTGTAATATAAATATATACACATGCACTCGATCATATATATAAATATTCTCATTTTTCTGATTAGGTTCGTTCATGACCCAACAATAATAATTATTAACCGCACTTAGTACAATTTTACCCAATTATCTCGCATAAAGGATTCGTCTTTTTTATTCTTAATTATAATCATTTCATACTTAGTTCTCATCTCTCGAAGTATTCTCTTCCTAAATATAATTTCAGTAGGTATGCCCTATCTAATCTTCTGGTCTAAGTCTTTTACGAGTCTCCCAATTCTTTAGTGGATGTACGCATAATTTCAAATGTGTGACGAACCCCCCCGTTAACCCACAATTTCATCCCATATAAAATTTCACTCAACGGAGTCTACTTAGACCCTACTAGTCCTATTCATGACCCATTATACTCTGTAAATAATATTCAAGGGTTCCTACGTATTTTATCCAGATTAAATAAAAAGGGGAAAAATATGCAGTTTTCCAAGAGGGGTCGATCGATCGAGGAAAGGGGTCGATCGACTGAGGAAAGGGGTCGATCGATCGATCAAGCAGGTATTCCAAATTCTTCCATTGTTAACTATGGGTTTCCTTATCCAACCTCAACCAAAACTCCATTAACGATCCCTAGACTCCCAAACAGATTTACTACTTGTTTCATATACCTACGTACATGACTTCCTACGTGAAGCATATACAAATTCATCAAAAGTATTGAATTAAAGGGTAATTCACCATATTTATCAAGAACCCTAATTTTTACATTAAACTTCCATTCTTCTAATTCTTTTTCCATATTTCTCACTTCTAAGCCAATATAATTTCGTGGGTAATCCTTTACATATGTTGAGATTTTCAGAATATATATAATTCCTCTACAACATGTAATTTAAATTCCCTAAACCATCAAATTCTTCCATAAATATATGTGTAATAATCCTATTCTAACATGGATGAAGCATTAACGAAATATGGCTATGTTCCTCGTCTTACTATCTATATTTTGGTGGTGGTGGTGTAATCGAATTTTTTCTTGCCCTTGAATTTCTTGGAAAGTTTTTCCTTCCTTCCTATCACTGCCGTTATATCTTTTTGAGAGTGTTAATCCTAGAAGCCTCTTTTAATATCTGATAATAATGTCCCAATTTTTGTCATTTAATTAAGGACAAATTTGGAAATGATTAAATTGCCCCTCCGGGGTGCCAGTTAGGCCTAAAAATGCTCCGAGACTCAAACTAAACCCCTAGGTACACTTTTCTGACTATTTTTTACCCTTCCGGACACGTTGGCGCACTCGAAATGACATACGTGTGACTTATAATTTATTCACTTCTTATAATAATAATTTAGTCCCGACACGACACAGGAGCATCCCATCATAATTTTCCATAATTGTCATATTATTCACTCGTGACAATTTTAATAAATCCGATTATACATATTACTTTACTCATCTAGTAATCTTCAACAAATTTCCAATAATTACTAACTATCGTCATGCTAGTAAATATTTAAAATAAAATTCCAGATTAATATTAAATTAATAACTCGATTAAATTTAATAAATCCCCAATTTTAAAAGCCATAAAAAGGGGTATTACAAGCATATTCAGGTAGGGCCGGAGCCTGTATACACAAGGATGCGGCACCAAGGCTTCAACGCATGCCTATCATAGTCCTTTCACGGTAGTTGCTATATTTACCATATCACCACATAACGTGACATACGGTTAATTAAATTAATTGTCCATCATTGGACTCAGACATGTCTTTTATAATTGTCAATTAAACAACTCGAAGGAAACTATCTTCGGGAACCTTTTCGTTCTTTTATCAGTAAATCTTTATGAATCCCTCTCCCAACGTACATAAAGAAACACAAATCACTATACAATAATACCTCTACTGTAATATCCCACCCGATAAATTAATTAAAATATTATTTATATTTACGTAAAGAGGAAAAAAACGTTATCATAGGAATTTGCGGGTGAAAAATTGGTTTATAAAGATAGTTATTAAACTTAGGATTATATATGGATTAATGAATTAGTGGTTATGATTTAATTATATACATATATGTGCCTTTATTAAGTTGGAAGTGGTTGGGGCATCATATGAAGATTTAGTAAGATGGGATGATAAAAGAAAGAACGTTAAGATCCTATCCCCTCATCCCTATTGCTACCTTCCGAATTATCAAAAAGAAAATAAACGCTAAAGGAATGGATTCAAAGAATTAATAGGCGGGGAATATATATATTGACAATAATATTACAAATAGGGGATCTATATGTTAAAGGCATTAACAAAAAGAAGGATAATATTTTAGAAGGAATCAGTCACTTCTAGTGAATTGTTCAAGTGACGTTAAGTGTCGCTCAAAGGATATTCTCGTGTCACTCAAATGATGTGGGAGCCGTTAGAGTGACGGTGACGAGATGACTTTTATCTCTTCATTATCATCACGTGAACCATTTAAACCATTATCATGTCAATTTAAGACCTAACTTTCTGATGGAGGCCTCACATGACCAGGTATGAGCCTATAGGATCTTCTGTTTGGCATGCAAAAGAAATAAATGTGGGATTTGGGGGGACCTAAGGCAGCATACATAACATGTTGTCACTCGTTACACCATTGATCACAATAGAAAGTGCCACCTCCTGGGCCGAGCAATAGAGATTTCAGTAGGAGTATTGTGTCTTTTATTATGTATAAAAGAGAGTGGAGTGAGGTTCAAAAGCCACCACCATCCCATTTTATACTCCTTAAAAATCACAGTTACCCTCCCTTCTTAGTTTACAATGTATCCCACCACTTTATTCATCAAGCATATTGGATACACTCACACCACAAATAGTTAATTTCTTATTATAAAGAAAATAGAGCTATGTGTTATAATAGCTAATGTTGGGGTCTTAATGGGTATTTGAGGAGACATTATTATATGAAGATGTGAGTGTTATTGAAGGTATTCGAATAGGGTCTTCATGGTGTTTCCTGGAGCTAAACTTGGAGGTGCTAGACAACCCCTTTAAGAAAACCTTAGGAGTGGTGGGGTCATCATCTCCATTGATCATTCATGCCTTTCACCAATTTGAGATCCATTAAGATGGGATAGACTAACTTTGGTTTAAAGTTTAATGAGTAATATATTTTAGCATATTATTTACATATGTTAGTGTTAACGCAAAAATTCTCCATCTACGAGGACCAATCAGAAAAGGACACATGTCATCTTACGTGGCAATATTCGACACCCGAGGAGAGTTGGTCGGCATCCGAGGAGAGTTGGTCGGCATCCGAGGAGAGTTGGTCGACACCCGAGGAGTATTAGTGGGCACCCGAGGAGAGTTGGTCGGCATCCGAGGAGAGTTAGTCGACACCCGAGGAGAGTTGGTCGGCATACCAACCAGGAAGATCAAGGGATAACTATGCATTTAATGTGCATTAATGAAGATGACTATGCATTTAATGAGCATTAATGTACATTTATATTGTAGATGACAACACATAGCATACCAAGCAATTCAACAATTAGATTCGTTGAATGTAGACATAATGTATAAATGTCTACATACAATGAATCTCTTTATCTCCCATCACTATAAATACATGTATTCCCTTAGCCAAAAGAGGAGGAGGAGATCCGACAAGGATGAGAGACACCATACACAAGATCCACACCTTTTTCTCTCTCTACACCGCATTGTGCTATTGTAAACCCCTGGGAATAAAATAACAGTGGACGTAGGATTTTCCTTATAGCCGAACCACTTTAAAAATCTTTGTCTCTCATGTGCTTGATTGGATTGCTTTTATCTATTTATCTGTGATCATAAAAATGGGATTCGGTCCAGTTTTTTGCATCAACAGATTGGCGCCGTCTGTGGGAAACGACTGGTAATATCGTTTTTCATCAAAATCAATCCAATACCAATGGCTGATCTGCTGGAATCCAGCAACAAAAATGTCGGAACACCTCCAAATCCATCTGCACCACTAATTATTCCAGATCTGACTGGAATAATGGCAAATGTGGCTCAAGGCCAGACCGCCATGCAAGATACGATGCGGAAACTCATCCAAACCCTCCATGGCGGTGCACCAGCTCATTCCGGATCACGAAACATCCAAAGAAATACCCGTGCGCCTTCTTCACGTACTAGGCATGTTAATGAGGAATCTGAAGATTTTTCTTATCAACTTGGACGAACTTCGTCAATGCGAGCCACGGATACTGAACAACGTATCACCCTATCCCCAGAAAGGGCCAGCGCATTGGAGAGATTAAGTAGGGCTTCTCCTTTTGATCGATTGGGCCCTAGGAGGAACAAAAGTCCTCTTAACGCAGTGTCGAGGAGCTTTAGACGACCACCAGATGTAAGGGAAGGATCTGCCCAGTCGCGACCAGCTACTCGTCGAGATGAATCTTATAACCGACCATCCACTCAGCAAGATAAATCCCAAGAAGCAACTTCAACGCAATCAGTTGCCCGAACCAATAGGCCCGAGGAAGGAAATGATGCATGGAAAGGATCTATTCAAAGGCTAGAGGATAGATTAGGGGAAATGGCTAAGGCCAAGAACCCTCTACAACGAACCTTTGTTCGAGGAACACCTTTCGTCCATGATATTGTTGATTTTCTAACACCATCAAAGTTTAAAGCACCCGTGGTAACCCCCAAATATGATGGAAAGACAGATCCTGTTCTTCACATCGAGCAATATCAAGCTGCTGCCGACATCTATGCTGTCCCCGACGAGATGAGATGCAGGGCATTCTCAGTAACTCTTACCGGATCTGCTCAGATATGGTATAATAATCTTCCTCGGGGTAAGATTTCAACTTTTTTTTAACTGGCCGAATTATTCATTGGAAATTTCTGCTTTGGAGCAAAGCCAGTTAAACGAGTAGCACATTTGTTAAGTGTTAGACAAAAGGCTGGTGAGAGTATCAGAGATTATATAACTCATTTTAATAATGAGAAACTCGAAGTCATTGATTATGAGGAGAAGACAGCGATTACCGCTTTGATGAGTGGACTGCTACCAAACAAGTTGTACTACACTTTAGCCAAAGACCCACCTCGAACCATGTCAGACCTGATGGGAAAAGCGTCCAAGATTATGAATGCCGAGGAGGCTATGTCAGCGAAGAAGAATATGGACACGAAAGAAACCAAGGTGGAAGGTGATAAGGCTAAGAAGAAAGAGCATAAGAACAATGGTGGTGACAAACATTCCAACCATAGATCGTCGTGGGAAGCCCTGAAGAAATTCGATAATTATACCCCTTTGAAAATGGGTATTAATCATGTCTTGGAAGAAATCAAGAATAACGAGGAGATAAAGTGGCCAAAGAAACTGAGGTCAGATCCTGACATGCGAAATAGAGAAAAGTATTGCGAGTTCCACAAGGATCATGGCCATATGACAAAAAATTGCATAGCTCTTCAGAACGAGATTGAAACACTCATGCGACGAGGAAAGCTAACGAAGTATGTTAATCGGGGAGGCGAAAGAAGAAACAACGACCGAACTAGAGAGAGGTCTAGATCTCCTCGTCGAGTAGAGGAGAACAAGAAGAGAAACCATGAAGTTGATCCAGATGATGACCCCGATCTTCCCAAGAAACCAAGGCAGCCAGAACGAGAGGTATTTTCAATTCGTTTTGGGTCATTCGATTGTAATGTTATTACAGGAGGAGATGCAGGAGAAGGAGATCTTACTGCGGAAAGAAAAGCTTACCTTAGTGAGGCTCAAGCTTGTTCGTACATTCAGCGAATAAATCTAGCTGAAGAAGATCGCCCGAGGAAGGTGAACAAGGAGAAATTGGTCATCGGTTTTTCAAAAAACGATCTTGCAGGTGTTCTTTACCCTCACGATGACCCTTTGGTGATCAAAATGAGGATGAAAGAAGTAGTGATTTCAAGGGTTCTGGTAGATAATGGTAGTTCGGCAGACATCATGTACTACTCATGTTTTGACAGTTTAAATTTAAAATTGTCTCAATTGGAGCCTTATCATAGACCTCTCCTGGGTTTTGCTGGCGAGAAAGTTTTTCCACTTGGGACGATCAAGTTGGATATTTTCATTGGAACTTGGCCTGCTTGTCGAACAGAAAGAATCCGCTTCTTTGTGATGGATAAGAATGTGCAATCAGCTTACAACATCATCATGGGAAGAGTTGGTTTGAAGAAGTTCGAAGATGTTCCATCTACAGTACATCAGTGCCTAAAATTCCCAACAAATTTTGGAGTAGGAGTTGTGAAAGGTGATCAAAAAGTAGCTCGGGAATGCTATTATTCATCTACCGAGCAAAAAGAGCTTGAAGAGTCAAGGAAAAAGACTACTACCTACCAAGTGGATGAAGGTACAGAAATTGAAACACTGGATCCCAGAGATAAATCCCAACTTGTAAAAGGACAGGTGGTGGAATCTACAGAGAATGTTATTCTGGACGATGAACACCCTGAACGAACAACTCAAATAGGTTCGTCGTTGGATGCTTCGATAAAACAGGAATTGATAACTTTCTTGAGAAACAGGAAGAAAACTTTTGCATGGAGTCATGAAGACATGCCAGGAATAGATCCGAACTTCTTATGTCATGAGCTCAATGCAAATAAAGAGATCAAGCCTGTAAAGCAGAGAAGAAGAGTATTTAGTCCCGAGAAGAATCAAGCTATACAAGAGGAGGTCGAGAAGCTCCAGAAAGCCCAATTTATTGAAGATGTGAGATATCCAGATTGGTTAGCAAATGTGGTGATGGTAAAGAAGAAAAATAATAAATGGAGAATGTGTGTTGATTTCACCGATCTCAACAAGGTATGCCCAAAGGATCATTTTCTATTGCCCAGAATTGATCAACTAGTGGATGCTACCTCGGGACACGAGTTGCTCAGCTTCATGGATGCTTACTCTGGCTACAATCAGATCAAAATGAAACCTGAAGACAGGGAAAGTACTTCTTTTATTACCCATAGGGGAACTTATTGTTACAATGTTATGCCTTTTGGTTTGAAAAATGCAGGAGCGACATACCAACGACTGATGAACAAGGTTTTTGCCGAGCAAATCAGTTGCAATATGGAAGTCTATGTCGACGATATGCTGACAAAGAGCAAGAAAGCTGTTGATCATCTAGTTGACTTAGGCCAGACCTTTGATCAACTGGATAAATACCAAATGAAGATCAACCCGACGAAGTGCACATTTGGAGTACGAGAAGGAATGTTCCTCGGGTACATCGTCAACTAGCGAGGCATTGAGGCGAATCCAGAAAAGATCAAAGCCCTTTTAGGGTTGCGATCTCCAACGACGAAGAAAGAAGTGCAGAGTCTTACAGGACGAGTTGCTGCGCTCAACAGATTTGTATCCCGAGCAACTGATAGATGCCTCCCATTCTTCAAAACACTTCGAAAAACTTTCGAGTGGAATGATGAATGTGAAAAAGCCTTTCAAGACTTGAAGAAATATTTGGGAGCACCTCCACTATTGTCCAGACCAGTAATGGGAGAAAAGTTGTACTTGTACCTGGCCGTATCAGAGAATGCAGTCAGCTCGGCATTGATTAGAATGGAGAATGGAGTCCAGAAGCCAATTTATTACACAAGTAAGGCTTTCCGAGGTGCAGAAATCAGGTACCCAAAGCTGAAAAAATTGGCATTGGCATTAATGGAAGCAAGTAGAAGAATGAGGCCATACTTCCAGGCCCATACCATCGTCGTTTATACCGACATGCCATTGAGACAAGCCCTTCATAAGCCAGAAAAATTAGGGAGATTGATGTACTTGGCAATAGAACTTGGTGAATATGATATTGTATATGAACCTAGATCATCATTAAAAGGGCAAGCTGTAGGAGATTTTATAGCAGTGTTCACTTATCCTGATACCCCCGAGGAACAAAAGTTGCTCGCTGATCAACCTGTGGATGTTACAGGATCAACAGACATAAGCTCAGACCAACTCCGATTGGTAAAAGGGCTTGTGGATGTGGAAGGATCATCAAATTCGAGCTCAGACAAACTCCGGTTGGTAAAAGGGCAAGAAGAGATGATCGACGAGAAGCGAGAAATATCATAGGAGGATGAAAGGAAATAATAAATATTTCACCGAGGAACTTTATCAGATAATAAATTTGAAGACGAGTTACCTACATGGAGATTATATGTAGATGGGTCATCTTGCACAACAGGTTGTGGAGCCGGGATTGTTTTGAACACCCCATACGGGATTGACATGGAATACGCCCTGCGATTCCAATTCAAAGCTTCCAATAATGAGGCTGAATATGAGGCCATGATAGCAGGTCTTAATCTAGAAAAGATTGTGGAAGCACAACAAATGATGGTATTCAGTGATTCTCAATTAATTGTGAATCAGATGATGGGAACATATGCAGTTAAAGGAGAATTAATGGTCAAGTATCATGCAAAAGCGATGGAGTTGTTGGCAAAATTTGATGCTATTCAATTGATCAGAATACCAAGAATGGAGAATGCACGAGCAGACGCACTGGCCCGACTAGCATCAGCTACTCGTACCGAGTTGCGAAGAATGATACCAATTGAAGTATTAGAAAGTCGGAGCATAGATGAAAACTTGACGATCAATATTATTACCCTTGATTTAGGACCATCTTGGATGGATTCCATCCGGGCATATATTGAGGAGGGAGAATTACCGGAGGATAAGCTCACTGCCAAGAAATTGAAGTTTAAGGCTGCTCGGTATGTATTAATTAATGGTGTTTTGTATAGACGAGGAATTATGGCAGGTTTGCAAAGATGTGTACATCCCTCCGAGGTGAAAGAATTGATTGAAGAGATCCATGAAGGGTCCTGTGGAGCCCATGTAGCAGGTTGGACACTTTTGCAAAGGGTGATGACGCAGGGATACTACTGGCCAACAATGAGGGCTAATTGTATAGCCTATGCTAAGAGATGTGATAAATGCCAACGTTTTTCCTCTATCCGACGAACTCCACAAGCATTGTTGACGCCCATAACTTCCCCTTAGCCATTTTCCATGTGGGGAATAGATTTGGTTGGACCACTGCCAACGACCCGAGGAAGATTCAAGTACCTCGTCGTCGCAGTGGATTATTTTACTAAGTGGGTGGAAGCTGAACCACTTATTGATATGACATACGAGAAGGTGTACCAATTTGTTTGGAAGAACATCATCTGCCAATATGGTCTCCCTCATGCCTTCATCACAGACCATGGAACATAATTTGATAACGAGGAGTTTGCCGCCTATTGTCATCAGTCAAACATTTTGAAGTTTCATTCAGCACTAGGCCATCCTCAAAGCAATGGACAGACTGAAGTGACAAACAGAACATTACTAAATGGTTTGAAGAAAAGGCTAAGTGAGGCTAAAGCTAATTGGATTAATGAGCTACAGTCATTATTGTGGGCTTACCGAACAACTCCCCGAGCAGCAACTGGAGAATCACCATATATGCTGGCATTTGGAAGTGAGGCCGTAATACCTGCCGAGTTGGGTCTTCCAACACACAGAGTGCTGAATTTCAATTCCCCAGTCAGCGACTTAATGAGAAGATTAGATTTGGACATGCTCGAGGAGGTTAGAGAAGAGGCAGCCATTAGGAATGCTACTTACCAACAACGAACAGCTCTGTTTTACAACAAAAGGGTGAAGAAATGCGAATTAAAAGAAGGAGATTACGTGCTAAAAAAGGTCATTCAGAAGCACAATAAGTTGGAAGAAAACTGGCATGGACCTTACCGAGTTATAGAAGTTGTTCGACCAGGAACTTACCGCATAGCAACCCTAGAAGGAGAGGAATTTAAGAATGCATAGAATGCTGAACACCTACGCAAGTATTATCAGTGATGTAAAATGTAAAGCAGTTCCATCAATATGAATAAAACGATGATGTTTCTCCATCTTCTTTCTTTTATTGAAAGTTTTTCAGGGAATACTAGTGTGCAACACTACGCTATTCAGTAAGAAAAGCAACACCGATAGTTCAAACCCAGATCAACTCCGGTTGGTAAAAGGGCGAGAACAAAATATACTCCTTTGGTTAGGAGGCGTACATTAGCTCAGACCAACTCCGGTTGGTAAAAGAGTTAGTGGACATGATAGTTCGAACTCAGACCAACTTCGGTTGGTAAAAGAGCGAGAACACGATAGTTCGAACCCAGACCAACTCCGGTTGGTAAAAGGGCAAGAGCACACCATACTCCTTTGGTTAGGAGGCTGACACTGGCTCAGACCAATTTTGGTAAAAGGGCAAGTGGACATAATAGTTCTAACTCAGATCAACTCCGGTTGGTAAAAGGGCGAGAACAAAATATACTCCTTTGGTTAGGAGGCGTACATTAGCTCAGACCAACTCCGGTTGGTAAAAGAGTTAGTGGACATGATAGTTCGAACTCAGACCAACTCCGGTTGGTAAAAGAGCGAGAACACGATAGTTCAAACCCAGACCAACTCCGGTTGGTAAAAGGGCGAGAACACCCCATACTCCTTTGGTTAGGAGGCTGACACTGGCTCAGACCAATTTTGGTAAAAGGGCAAGTGGACATAATAGTTCGAACTCAGACCAACTCCGGTTGGTAAAAGGGTGAGAACAGCATCAACAATCCTAAAAATGCCAATCTCGATTAGTTAGGAAACAAGATATGCCAACTTATGTTGGTCGGGAGGTAAGATTATCCCAAAAAATACAAAATATTCCAAACTGTATAGCTGGTCGGGAATAAAAACCCACTAACTGTAGTTGGTCGACAGGCAGAATTTAACAACCTTGGTTGGTTGTAAAAATTTTAAACATTTTTATACTCATTACTTTATTATTAAGTGATCGAGCAACATTACTAATACTTGTAACTTTTTATTACTAAGTTGGTCGATGAACAACACAATATTGTTATCTTTTTAACTTATACATATGAACATATGTAAAGTATTTTACAAGACAATAACAATTAAGATTGCGAACAAAAATGAAAGTCTTTCATTAAAATCAAAAACAAAATACATCAGGAATGTATACTAACTATTACATCAATATTCCCATTCTATTGGTTTCTTCCCCTCTGCTTTTGAAACAGGTTCCTCGCCAGCAGGTGGATCATTTAAAGCAAGAGGAAAATTTATGAAGTTAAGATCTTTGAGCATCCTGATATTCATCACGGATGGTCGATCTAGGAGGTGCTCGATAAAGTATTTGTTCATTTGGGGGCTTCTATTACAGATATATTTGTTCATTTGGTGGCACATTCTTATAACATCATGCAGTCGAGCACCAAATTCAACTTCACAAACTCACACGGAGGCGTATTCAGAAGTTCAGGATGTGCATTCAGAAATTCAGGAGGCATATTCAGGAGTTATTATGCACATACTATTGAAGTTCAGAAGTCAAATTTAGCATCTACAGCACTGAGATCTTTACTACTACTGTCCCGACTAACATTGAAGAAGAAGTTGTATGAAAATGTTTCGAAGTCCACCACTAGCTTGGTACTAATTAGATTGAAGAGTTGGGTTCAAAAGCTAGTATGTTACTCAACAAAGTATTCAGAGGATCATAAATCATAAGAATCAAGCACGTGAAGTTAGCACTCAGTTGCTTGGCACATGAGGCAGTTGGTCGGCTAGCAAACCAATCAACATACTTGAAGATTATGATAAGCTACAAGCTGCATACTATGGCATGGCTGCATCCAAATTCCCAGGGGTGATACATAGAACACGGAGTTCCTCAAAAGAAAGATTAGCAACCATCGATCAGCCTGCATCATATGTCGTCCAGGAGATAATGCACTTTATGTTGAACAAATCAAGAAGGTAGATCAAGAATTTCACGAGCACCGAGCAACACTGCAGAATAAATACTCCATCCTTTCAATTAAATCATCAAGCATGGAGCATTGGGGGCTTCTGTTAACGCAAAAATTCTCCATCTACGAGGACCAATCAGAAAAGGACACATGTCATCCTACGTGGCAATATTCGACACCCGAGAAGAGTTGGTCGGCATCCGAGGAGAGTTGGTCGGCACCCGAGGAGTGTTAGTCGGCATCCGAGGAGAGTTGGTCGACAGCCGAGGAGTATTAGTCGGCACCCGAGGAGAGTTGGTCGGCATCCGAGGAAAGTTAGTCGGCACCCGAGGAGAGTTGGTCGGCATACCAACCAGGAAGATCAAGGGATAACTATGCATTTAATGTGCATTAATGAAGATGACTATGCATTTAATGAGCATTAATGTACATTTATACTGTAGATGACAACACATAGCATACCAAGCAATTCAACAATTAGATTCGTTGAATGTAGACATAATGTATAAATGTCTACATACAATGAATCTCTTTATCTCCCATCACTATAAATACATGTATTCCCTTAGCCAAAAGAGGAGGAGGAGATCCGACAAGGATGAGAGACACCATACACAAGATCCACACCTTTTTCTCTCTCTACACCACATTGTGCTATTGTAAACCCCTGGGAATAAAATAACAGTGGACGTAGGATTTTCCTTATAGCCGAACCACTTTAAAAATCTTTGTCTCTCATGTGCTTGATTGGATTGCTTTTATCTATTTATCTGTGATCATAAAAATGGGATTCGGTCCAGTTTTTTGCATCAACTGTTAGGTTGAATATATTATTGTCGTTTATTGTCTTGCATCTTGGTGTTGATTAAATAACCATATTAGTTTTTGTGTGGAATGGTACCATAAGCATGATATACAATAGGTCTTCCAAACATAATAAATTTCAAAATATAATAATTAATATTTTTATGGAATATAAATGTATGAGAATGTCATTTTTGTGTATTTCTAGTAAAAAGAATTAATAAAAAAATTTATGGAATAAAAATGTGTGAAAATATTATTTTAGAGTGTTTTCTACTGAAACTAATAATGGACATTTTTAAGGAATAAAAATGTAAGAAAATGTTATTTTCGTGTATTTATAGTAAGAAGAAATAATAAATATTTTTATGGAATAAAAATGTGTGATGATATGATTTTAGAGTGTTTTCTAGTGAAACTAATAATGGACATTTTTATGGAATGAAAATGTAAGGACATTTTATTCTTTTTTAGAGTAAAAGGGAAATGCATGTTCGTTGCAAATGGTATAAATTCTAGAATAAATGTATGTTTAAACCTTATAAAAGGATTTTAGAAGATTAAGGTCTACTCCCTTGTACATATATATGTGTACTATTTTGATAATAAATATATGAACAAGTTTAAGGAGAGTTTTGTTGGGTTTAAACATGAAATAAGACAAATGGGAGTTTGGTTCTTTAAAGAACCTGCGAAAAATGGGAGTTTATTATGAGAAGTTGTTATTTTATGTACTCAATGTGTAAAAGTGTCAAGTGTGACAATTGAGAAATAGTGTGGTATCTAACAAGTGTTAAAATGGCTAAAAGTGTTTTAAATGTTAAGTGGAAACTTAATAATAGGGGTGAAATCGGTACGGTATGGTCGGTAACGACCCCTTACCAATACCAAAACCACATTCTATATGGTAAAACTGTACCATACCAATTTATCTACTGGTACATCAAAACCAAAACCAAAACCAAAACCAAACCGACCGATTTTTCAGTTTTTTCGGTATTTTCGGGTTTTTTTGGTTTCGGTAATTTTGGTTTCAATTCAGTTTTTTCCTGGTAAATACCATAATTTCAAATCGGTTTATGCATTCGATAAATCGGTATATGTTTCGATATACACATTTCTAGCTGTTACAATTTCTAGCATTTCTAGCTATTACAATTTCTAGCATTTCTAGTTGTTTGGAACAATTAGAAATACACACAAATAGTATAATTTCTAGCATTTGTAGCATTTGGAACAATAGATTTAAACGGATACGAGACCAAACTAACCGGTTTGCTTTTGTCGGAGCCGTAGGAGAGTGAGACGAGATGAGGGAGCTGGTGCCTGAGGAGAGTGAGCCAAGATGATGAGCCTCAAAAAATGAGGGAGCTGTTACCTCAAAAAATGTTCGCCGAAAAGTCAAAATCATCCACACCTCCAACACCGAAAAAATAAACCTTCGCCGGAAAAGCCAACTCATTGGGAAAAAAAATCACCGAAAAACACGGAGGGAACTCAAATCCGAATACAGCTGGCGCCGAAAAAATTGTCACCGAAAACCCGATATCAAAACGTAGTAACCACACCAAATCGAAAGCCAAATCTCAAAACAAAAAAATGGTGTTCTCAAATAAAAGTCCCCAAAAAATTATTTCTCAAAATCAACCCAAGGTTGAAGAAGAAAAAAAAATGAGAGAGAGAGAACTCAAACAAAAATGACGACCACACTTTTGAGAGAGAAAGAGGTAAAAAAAATGAAATGGAAACCCTAAAAAAAGATCTCTATACAAACCCCAATATAAAGCCCAAATGAAATAAGGGCAAAACAGAAGTATAGCCAACAAAACAAACGGCTCTTTTTATTTTAACAGAATGCTGCCTAATTCATTTTGTGTTAAATGTTTGATTAATTAAACAAAATATATGTTTAATTAACATGATTATTTAACACTTAAACCAAATACTCAAATAAATAAATTTAAATTCAAAGAGAATATAAAAACTCACTCATGAGAAATAAAAAAATAGAAGTAGTATGATACCCAAAATAATTTGACACTGCACAAAAAGTTTAGTACGGTATTTCGGTACGGTAATTTTGGTACGATATCGGTACGGTACATTTGGTAAATCGGTTTTTTGTATCTAAAAACCAAAACCAACCAAATTTTTGATGGTATTTTCGGCTTCGATAAAATCGGTTTTCGGTATTTCATAATATGAAACCAAAACCATTTTTTTCCGGACCAAAACGGTACGGTACGGTAAAAACCCATACCGGTTGCACCTCTACTTAATAACCATTTAAAGAAATAATACTTGTTAAAGTATTAAAGTGTAAGTTTGGTAACAAGGGGTCAATTTGTAATATACTTAAAGTGGAACATTTTTATGGAGTAAAAATGTCAAAAGAATGTCTTACACTAGTTTGGGAAAAGAATGAATTAAGTCCTAAAGCGTGAATGATTTTAATATAAATCACATTTTTCTGTTGATAAGGGACTTAAAGGAGATAAAAATGTTTTTCTAAGGGTTAAGAAAAAAACGGACGGTTGAGTTCGAATTTTGGATTCAGCCGGGGAAAAGTAAATAAAGGGAATAATGTGAACATGTTTGAAATGTTAAACACTTTAATAAGCACTCGGATGTAATCGGAAAATAAGCAAGATGGTCCCAGAGCCCTTGGATGAAAATCCCTAAATCACTGGCCAGAGCATATGATGCACATAGCCGGCGGTGTGAATCTCGTTAAAGTATGTTATTAACGTGATTGATTATGAGAAAAGACAGTGGAATGGGGAACATATAAGTGAACGGGTTGAGTGGTGAAACTTGTGAGCACAATCTAACTTGAATAAATTAGTAAGTGTTTCGGTTAAGGGTTAAGTGGACAAGTATTATGCAAGTATAAAAATGTCCATGAGGAAAATAACAGGCGTAAGGTATAAGTGGTCAAATGGGTTAGTTAAGAAACCTTAGAGGTACAACCCATAATTAACACAAGAATGCCTTCCTGAAGTTTTTCTAAAAGATAAATGAGTATTTTCCAATACGTTGCGCGTGTGTGTTGAATGGGTGATTTAAATGAAAATACTAAATGCGTTCATTGTGTACAAAAGGGAATTTTGGTAAAGGTATGATTTTCAGTAAACAAGTATAGGGATTTAAGTATGTGACCGTGTGATTTAAATGCATGAATGAATGCTAAGTATTAATATGAAGTTCTTTTATAAGATTAAGGTGAATTAATTCGGTTGAGTAACGTTTTTGCGTAAAGGGATTTTTGGTACGTTAAAGTGTATATATGATGTTCATATATGAAAGTTGCGTGTATACGTAGTTATAACATGTTGAGTCTCTTTTTGTTGTTCAATTATATATTTCAGTGATCTGCATATTCCTAGTGGTTATTGGCTCATATCCTCGCTTTATAAAGGTAGGTTGATAGCAATTTCGTATTTGAGAGTGTTGTACATGTAAGTACTCTATTTATTTTTTATTAATAGCTCTGTTTACTGGACTTCGGGGTGCTCCCCCGCGTGTCCCCCGCGTAGTTTATCTTGAAATTGGAATCGCATGATAAACAAGTGAAATATTAAATAAAATAAAATTGGATTAGAAACATTATATAGGTTGTTCCCCTATACTTCCCACCTAATCTTTGGTTTGGACCAGGTTGACTCACGGGTAGCCAATATATTCGGGTGAGGGCATTACAAATGGTATCATAGCTCTAGGTTCAAGGTTCCTTTCGGGAGTGAAGTGGTGAAGTCGGTATTGGATCTTTTGACATCGGTGTTGGTTTGGGCTATTCGGGATAGTTTGATGACAGTTTGGTTCGTGTCCTCGACGTTATGGTCAAATAGGTCAACACAATAAGTAATTTAGTGCCAAGTGACATACGATCAAGTTTTTCTTGATAAATCTCTTTCGCAAATTCTAATTAAGTTTGTAATGATTTACGGGTGTCCATGTAAGCGAGTAAGTGGTGAGACTGTGTTTCGTAAAGTGAGGTGTTTGTGTTCTAGCCTTGGTTGATGTAGAGTCCTTGGAGATTCTTACAGAATGAAATATTGCCCATTGGGCAAGTGGAACTAAATTGTGAATAATCAACGGTAAGGATTGATTGTTAGAGTGTCATAAATATATAAAGGGAAATCGTGATTTTAAATTTTGTGTAGCCTTGGGATGAGACATATGATAGGTCAATATCAATGTTATGATTAGGTAAATCCAATCCTTGGGGTAACACCGTGATTGATGGGTAATTGATAGGATGTTTTCCTTATGGAAGAGTGCCTTAGTGATTGTTGGCATATAAGTATATCCCATATGCCTTGCGTGGGGTCACGAAATGACGATAAGGAGTAATGTGTTTGAAAATGTTAGTTCTCTAGTAAGAACATATTGGGTCCTTTGATTGTGGACTTGGACTTAGTATACCTCGATTCATGTGCCTTGACTATATTGTGGGTTTAGAAAATCTTGATGATTGAGGTAACCTATGAGTAAGGATAAAATAACCATGGTGACTTAGCATTGATAAAAGGAGTTGTGATGTTTTAGAATAGGACCTCTTGCGATGTCATTAGGGTGAGCCTTCTCCTGGGCAATACCCGATGTCATGTGTCCTACCAGAACCTAAGGTTGTTAATTTATGGTTTAATGATTTTGGTGTGTCGTTTAGAGATAGGATCCCTTGTGGCGTTCGTGGGCATGAGTGTCACTATCCATGGGCAATAACCGACGTCCCTTGTCCTACCAATACAAATACGTAGTTTTGTTAATTGGTATATTAGCATATAGTACGAGGTTTTCATTAAAAGGTAATTGTAATACCCAGTATTTCTACGTATTTATGATTTAATTAATTCAGAAAATTCATTGGATAAATACGTTTTAGTTAAATTACATGTGTGACGTAATTTAATGTGATTAAATAATAAAAGTGATTATTAAATATTAATCGAGAGATAAAGACTGATTAATATTATGTTAGGAGATTTACTATGTGCCTGAATAGTAAATAATGGTGGATTTTGATATACGGCATAGCGAGTGATATGTGCGTATTTTATTTTATCTCACTGGGAGTCATGTGTAGACCATTTTGAGGTGAGAAATGAGAAGTATATTTTAAGTGACTCGAAAGATAATTTTGAGTGCACTATTGATCCCGAATGGGCCTAAATAGTCAAAATAAAGTACCTGGGGTAATGTTTGGGTTTCGGGGGCTTTTTAGACAAGTCGGGGCTCGCATTTAAGTACACGAGTCATTTTACAATTGGGTATACACCCTATTTTAGGATTTATAAGGGGAGAAGCCTTATTTCCCCAATTAAGAGCCCTAAGAGAGAGAAAGAGAAGAAAGAAAAGAGAGAAAGGAAGAAAAAGAGGAAGAAAAAAGGGGATTTTCGGCCAAACTCCGCGGGATTTGACTCGAGGTAGTCGGATTTCATCCACAAGGCCAGTGTTTACTTGCTTATTCCATTGAGTGTGTGTAACTAATATTATGGTTGGTATTTTGGATTGAAACCTTTGAAATAAATTTGGATGATTTTATTTTGAGTTCATAGATTGATGTGTTGTTAACTCTTTATGAACTCTAGTGTTAAACCCATGTTAATCGTGTGTATATATGATTAGAAATAGAAGGTAAAAAGCTTGGAGGTGAATTAATCGAGATTTGTAATTTTGAGAAGATAATGAATAGTAAGTCAACACTTTACGAAGTCGATTCGGCCAGGAAGCGAATCGATTCAGCTCTTGCTAAAAGGATAAAAGTTGTAGATCTTTTCTATATGGTCGCATGGGCACTGACCGCTTATTTTTCTGATTTATTTTGGATTTATAATAATTTTTCTAAGGAAGCAGTTCCGAGATTGAAATCGTTAGCTCGGGAATCAAATCGAAAATTTTATAAATAATTCAAATGCATGCTATTTTCTGTATGATTTGAATTAGATGCTTATTTATGGATAAAAATAAAGTTATGGAAGTTATCTTTATAATGAGATTTGAATGAGGTCAAATGGACATATGTAGAGTGAGTTATAGATGTTTTAGTGCAAGGTGTTTAAGCTTCGAGAACAACTGAGTTATGGAAATTTTATAGACAATTCAAATGCATGCCATTTTCTGTATGATCTAAATTAGATGCTCATTTATAGATGAAACTAAAGGTGTGGAAGCTATCTTTCTAATGAGCATTGATTGGGGTCAATTGGACCTTTGTAGAGTGAGTTATAGCTATTTTAGTGCAAGGTGTGAAATCTGCCATAAATCCAAAGTTGTGAGAATTTGTGATTTTTAAGAGTTTTGATGGGAAAAAAGTACCCTTGGGATTTCAATCGGAATTTCAGATGTGATTGGCATACGACCTAGTTGTCATATGCTTTATAAAAAAAATATGTGATATTTATATTATAAGTAAGTGAATACTTATAGAATTAAATATAATATGTATATTCGGGATTAAAGGCTAATGCTACGAGAGATAGGCATAGATATATATATATATATATATATACGGGTATAGAGACGGTATATATATATGATATAATTATAAATATATTTGTGTGTGAATGGTATATTTATATGAAGCATACCCTTCTAGTGCTATCGTGGGCAGTTGCACGATGTGGGTGAGGCCCCTGGCTTGAGGAGCAGGGAGCGTATAGTCCCCATGTCATAGTGTCCATTCTACATTGTGTCATTTTTATCAGGAGTGAGACGTGGTGGGTATGTTCCATTCTCATTTCTGGTGAGGAACTATGATCGCTTCCCATACGTTGTGATTTGTTTTTACCAAGTCGGTGTGAGAGTTCGACCGCTGGTACCCAGGATGGTGTGTGAGTAATTCTCTGGAAGATGATATCATTGAGAGACTGCATCCATTGAGTTATAGCTCTGAGGGATGGCTTTTATACTTATATAGTGTGTGATATATAAGTATGGATATACTTGATGTGTGTGTGTATATATATATATATAAGATGTGAAACATATATATACGGACATAATAAAGAATGGAATGTGAGAAATTCTGAATCTTTTGGGAGTATAAAATCCGGAAGAAAAATAGGGAGATACGTATATAAAGATGAGAATATTATATACGAGGTTAATAACACTAAAACGTGAATAGTGTAAATAACTAGTGAAAGTTATTCATGATGTAAGGATGAATCATAAGTGAGAGATTATGATGTATAAGCTCAGGCGATAGCTTAAAATATTTTATAAAGAATGAATAAAGTGATATTCTCCTTCCGATAGATTTATATCTGGATTTACATGTACATGGATCATAGGTTCTAGTGAGAACTATTTATATATATGGGATGGTATAAAATGTGGTATGTACTGATGTCCTAATGAATTTCGACGATCAATATTGCAATGCAGTAGTGTATCGGGGCGGTTCCTTGTTTGGATTTCGCTTCGCGAGACACCCCACTCACGAACGTTGTGTAATGTTAGGAATGGGGAGAAGTTTAGTCCTTAGTACATAGATTTATGAGGATCTTTAAAAGATGGGTGAAATGAATTCGTTAGGCAGGTTAGCTTAACTAAGTAGTTTAAAAGGTATGCGATAGTTGTGCCTTATTAGAAGAGGGGTGAGGTGTATCTCACGAGAGTGCAATACCAGTTTAAATATGAGAAATTGCATATTTTAAAATATGGCATTTATTCATTGGAAAAATATTTTTAAACTCGGGCTCTGACCCGTTTCTTCATTTTCCCCTCTTTTTCTATTTATGTATATATATTAGGTGTCCAGACACAGGGATGCCTGGATGACGATTCCTTCAAGTCAGATGTTTGGTGCAGGATTTGTGAATGCCCCCAGGTTTATTATAGACGCTTATATCCTTGAGATCTAGATAGGAGGTATTGTAGAAACATTCGGGCCGATGGCCTAATTGTATTCATTTATTCTTTTACCACCGTTTAGTGCGGCATTCGATTTGGTTGTATTAAATTATACCGAGTGTTCGGTTATTTTATTTCATTTTAGTTATTGCATATAAACTATTGTGATTATTTTATTTGATTGGTTTGGTTAAAAATATTAGTTAAAAAAAATTGACGCCAACCTAATAGGTTATTAGTAATTAAGTTAGTTTTCGACAATGAGGCGAGAATGCACCATATGAGACTCCTGTATTAATTTGGTATAGGATTGATCACCCGGTATTTTATTAGGCGGGGTGTCACATGTAGTATCAGAGTATCAGGTTCTAGTGTCCATAGGACTTGTACGGCTTACTGCATTTAAAGCGTACCGTTCGATTGATATAGAGCCCTATGCTAAGGATTGTTGATTCCTATTGTGAGATTTCATTCTCCTACTATTGTGACTAATTGTAGTACATTTTATGCACGTTCGTGTGTGATTCGTATGCCGAAGAACGAAGGACGATCGATGAGGGCCATTGGGAGAACAGCAGGAGGCGGGGCTCAGTTGGTGATGTAAAATATATTTTGGGGATGATGATCGTAGTCGAGGTCACCTCTATTGTGTTTGAGTAATTAATGCTTCTACGTGAGGGGAGCTAAAAGAATTTGTAAAATTAGTCAGGGTGTAAGACTGGAAGTAAAGGTTCTAGTGAAACACCACGGGGAGAGACCCATGTGGGAGACCCATTTAAATAATGCAGATAATTGAATTCTAGCCGAGTGATGGTGAATTCAGTCAGGGCTGGTAAGACCAGTGTGTTCCCTGGGGCCAACGGAGCTAAAGGAACAATGGGGGTCCAGAGTGGCCACAAATATAGGGGATTTTATCGAGAGATATTTTTATGTGGATAGTGAGACCACACGTATTGATTTTTCCCAAAATGAGTAAAGGGAAATGGGTATGGTGCCTAGAAGTGAAATGATTAAAATAGTTTTAGGGTTCGGTTTGAATAAGCGTGTTATATCCGAGAACCGTTTGAGCAGCCAGGGTGATTGGCAAGGTAGAAATATGAGTTTTATCCTCGGGCGAATGAGATATATTTTCTGTGACTGAGCGAGTCATGATATTTTAATTAACGCTAAATTCACATGTCAGATGAGTTTAGTGGATATATCGATACATTATTATGTGAACATATTGTACCGTTGTGTAGCGGGGTTATCATTGAACTCATCCGTAGGAAAGAGGGTTGAGCTAGCACTTATGATACATTTTGTTGGGGACTTTGGAGAGCATATAGGTCTCGTTACAGTTAATCCAGGTGTGTAGGGACTATATTGATATGATTTAGGGTATACTGGGTTGCAGCCGAGCGGAGATATTGAGCTTGTTATTTTGTTTAGCTCTCAGTACTTAGTGATAGAAAGAGCGCATTGTTATATCACTCCTTTAGCGATGCGGGAGTTAAGAGATGTGTTGGATGGTAGGGTAACGACTAACACTGTAGTTGTTACTCATTTTACGTGTGGAGAGAACACATCGAACTGCATGTGAAGCCTTTTGTCCCTTGAAAAAGCACTAAAAATTTTCCTCTCACCAAAGGTTGAAGGGTGAGACGATGTCGAGGAAAATTATATATGATTAGTGGGGTGATTAAGAATACACATGTTTTTATGGGAACATATGATATGCACGGATTATATTATGGTTGTGGAGATATGCACGAATGATAGGGTGTATGGGCACCCTGGTTTGTTTGTTCCAAAGATGTCCGAGATAGAAGGACGTGAAAATGAATGTGTAGAATATATGCCCGAAGGGAAGCTATAAACAAGGTTAAAATGGTGTGACGGATTGAATGTCGTGTGAGAATGATGATAATTCAAGCATATATGTGCAACGAGAGCTAGCACACCCGAGATGGGTTGAAAGGCTGTGGAAAGTCATTTAAAAGGTACCTCTTGATAAAAAGGATACCAAATTATTGTGAGATAGTACAGAGGAGTCTTACTCGAACGAGTGTTAACGAGTGGCTTGCGCAGGACTGTATTGTTAGCATACTCCAAGGAAAGAAGGGGTGTATGTAGTACCAAATTCCGGAAGAGTATATGAGAATTAATACTTTAATTATTCGGTATAGAGAATGTACCTTGAAGATTACGAGAGAGATAGTAATCTGAATATTTATACTATACATAGCAATGAGAATAAAATACGTATGGTAAGTATGCAAATAGGTTGGGAGAATACCTATAAATTTTAATAGGATATGTGTATGCCTATTAGTTGATATTTTTGTTAAGTGAACTAATGGGTGTTAACCCGGGGGTGCAAGGTTATGTTATTTTATACACTAAAGGGTGATAACCCGGGGGTGTAAAATTTTATTAAGTGCACTAATGGGTGATGACCCGGGGGTGCAAGGATATTATTATTAAGATCACTAATGGATGATAACCCGGGGGTATAAGAATCTTATTGTTAAGCGCACTAATGAGTGATAACTCGGGGGTACATGAACTCTATTGTTAAGTGTACTAATGGGTGATAACCCGGGGGTACAATGATATTATTGTTAAGTGTAATAATGGGTGATAACTCGGGGGTACAAGAATATTATCTAAGGGGTGCTAACCCGGGGGTACAAGAATATTATTGCTAAGTGTACTAATGGGTGATAACCCGGGAGTACAAGAATATTATTGTTAAGTGTACTAATAGCCGATAACGGGTACAAGAATATTATTGTCAAGTGTAGTAATGGGTGATAACCCGGGGGTATAAGAATACTATTGTCAAGTGTACTAATGGGTTCTAACTCGGGGGTACAAGAATATTATTGTTAAGTGTACTAATGGGTGATAACCCGGGGGTACAAAGATATTATTGTTAAGTGTATTAATGGGTGAGAACCCGTGGGTACAAGGATGTTATTGTTAGGTGCGCTAATGGGTGATAACTCGGGGGTGCAAGAACAGTATTGATTAAGTGCGCTAATGGGTGTTAACCCGGGGGTGCAGGATTATTATGGTCAGGTGCGCTAATGGGTCTTAGCCCGGGGGTGCAGGATTTGTATATATATGTATAGCGATGATGTGACTATATATATATATATATATATATATATATATATATATATATATATATATATATATATATATATATGGATTTGTGAATAGTTCTACTGTGTGAGACTAGTAGATATGGTATTAGTAATAAATGCTTTGCGTCATAAGGGTGCATGATTAGTGTAAATATATAGGGATGATGAGACTATATATATATATGAGCATTCTTGGAGAACTTTCTACTTTGTGATTTTAAAAATCCTAAGTTTTGGTACCGGCATTGTCCTAATTTCGGGGACGAAATTCCTTTGTAAGGGGGGAAGTATGTAATACCCCGTATTTCTACGTTTTTATGACTTAATTATTTTAGAAAATTAATTGGATAAATATGTTTTAGTTAAATTACACGTGTGACGTAATTCAATGTGATTAAATAATAAAAGTGATTATTAAATATTAATCGAGAGATATAGACTGATTAATATTATGTTAGGAGATTTACTGTGTGCGTGAATCGTAAATAATTGTGGATTTTGATATACAACATAGCGAGTGATATGTGCATATTTTATTTTATCTCACTGGGAGTCGCGTGTAGACCATTTTGAGGTGAAAAATGATAAGTATATTTTAAGTGACTCGAAAGATAATTTTGAGTGCACTGTTGATCCTGAATGAGCCTAAATAGTCACAATGAACTACCCGGGGGTAATGTTTGGGTTTTAGGGGCTTGTTGTACTAGTCGGGACCCCCATTTAAGTACACGAGTCATTTTACAATTGGGTATACACTCAATTTCGGGATTTGTGAGGGGAGAAGCCTTATTTCCCCATTTAAAAGCCCTAAGAGAGAGAAAGAGAAGAAAGAAAAGAGAGAAAGGAATAAAGGAAGAAAAAGAGGAAGACGAAAAGGTATTTCCGGCCAAACTCTGCAGGATTCGACTCGAGGTCGTCAGATTTTATCCACGAGGCAAGTGTTTACTTGCTTTATTCCATTGAGTGTGTGTATCTCATATTATGGCTGGTATTTTGGATTGAAACCTTTGAAATAAATTTGGATGATTTTATTTTGAGTTCATAAATTGATGTGTTGTTAACTCTTTATGAACTCTAGTGTTAAACCCATGTTAATGGTTTGTATATATGGTTAGAAATAGAAGGTAAAAATCATGGAGGTGTATTAATGGAGATTTGTAATTTAGAGAAGATAGTGAATAGTAAGGCATCGCCTTACGGAGTCAATTCGGCCAGGAAATGAATCGATTCAGCTCTTGTCTCAAAAGATGAAAGTTATAGATCTTTTTGATACAGTCGCGTGGCAGCTAACCACGTATTTTTCTGATTTATTTTAGATTTATAATGATTTTTCTAATGAAGCAGTTCCGAGATTGAAATCGTTAGCTCGGGAATCAAATCGAAAATTTTATAGATAATTCAAATACATGCCATTTTATGTATGATTTGAATTTGATGCTCATTTATGGATGAAAGGAAAGGTAATTAGATTTGAATGAGGTTAATTGGACATCTGTAGAGTGAGTTATAGCTATTTTAGCGCAAGCTGTTTAAGCTGCCAGAACAACTGAGTTACGGAAATTTTATAGACAGTTCAAATACATGCCATTTTATGTATGATTTGACTTAGATGCTCATTTATAGATTAAACAAAACGTGTGGAAGTTATCTTTCTAATGAGCTTTGATTGGGGTCAATTGGACTTATGTAGAGTGAGTTATAGTTGTTTTAGTGCAAGGTGTGAAATCTGCCATAAATCCAAAGTTGTGAGAATTTGTGATTTTTAAGAGTTCTAATGGGAAAAAAGGACCCTTGGGATTCGAATCAAAATTTCAGATGTGATTGGGATACGAGCTAGTTGTGATAAGCTTAATAAAAAAAAATATGAGATATTTATATTATAAGTCAGTGAATACTTATAGAATTAAATCGAATATGTATATTCGGGATTACAGGCTAACGCTACGAGAGATAGGCATGGATAGCAGGATTCTTTAATATATATATATATATATATATATATATATATAGGGAGAGGTTCACAAGTGGACCAAAAGAATGGACTTTTTAATGGATTTAACAAAAAAGACTAATAAGTCTCGGTTATTGGGTGCCGCTGGCGCGGACCCATTACACCAAGGAATTAAAATTAGGGGGTTATTAGTCTTTTTTGTTAAGTCCATTAAAAAGTCCATTCTTTTGGTCCACTTGTGATCCTCTCACTATATATATATATATATATATATATATATATATATACGGGTATCGAGACGGTATATATATGATATATTTATAAATATATCTATGTGTGAATGGTATATTTATATGAAAAGTAATGATATACTACCCGGTAGTTAACCCCGGGTTAGTACATGGAGAGAATCTTTTTTTTTTTCTTTGGTTTTTTATGTGATTTATTAGCATTATTTGACTTTTTTTTATTTAAAAAAAACTATTTCATTAAAAAAAAATATTTTTTATAAACTAAAAAAATGTATTGTTTAAAAACACTATTTT
Source organism: Sambucus nigra (assembly GCA_949130495.1). Lineage (NCBI taxonomy): Eukaryota > Viridiplantae > Streptophyta > Magnoliopsida > Dipsacales > Adoxaceae > Sambucus > Sambucus nigra. The sequence goes on along the minus strand of OX422211.1, from coordinate 69,660,385 downwards.
AATATAAAAATATTTTTTTTCTGAAAAAAACTGTTTCCAAAAAGAAAAGTTGTTTAATATAAATATTTTTTTTTTACATTTTGAAACAGTTTAAAGAAATACAAAAATTATTTTAAATGTTGTAAAATTAAAAAAAAAATTTAAAAATAACGAGTGCCGCTGGCGCGGACCTTTAAAAATAAGAGAATACTGGGTAAATGGGTGTTTGAGGGACAAAAGAAGTTGAAAATAATTAAAAACATAATTTTTTATTAGATTAGTTTTTTAATGAAAAAATACAAAATTGATTTTAAATGTTGTAAAATTAAAAAAAAAATTAAAAACAACGAGTGCCGCTGGCGCGGACCTTTAACAATAAGAGAATATTGGGTAAATGGATGTTTGAGGGACTAAATAAGTTGAAAATAATTAAAAACATAATTTTTTATTAGATTAGTTTTTTAATAAAAAATACAAAAAATATTTTAAATGTTGTAAAATTAAAAAAAAAAGTTTAAAAATAACGTGTGCCGCTTGCGCGGACCTTTAAAAATAAGAGAATATTGGATAAATGAGTGTTTGAGGGACTAAATAAGTTGAAAATAATTAAAAACATAATTTTTTATTAGATTAGTTTTTTAATGCAAAAATACAAAAAATATTTTAAATGTTGTAAAATTAAAAAAAAAAGTTTAAAAATAACGAGTGCCGCTGGCGCAGACCTTTAAAAATTAGAGAATATTGGGTAAATGGGTGTTTGAGGGAATAAATAAGTTGAAAATAATTAAAAACATAATTTTTTAATTCAAAAATACAAATATTATTTTAAATGTTGTAAAATAAAAAAAAAAGTTTAAAAATAACGAGTGACGCTCGCGCGGACCTTTAAAAATAAGAGAATATTGGGTAAATGGATGTTTGAGGTACTAAATGAGTTAAAAAATTATTAGATTAGTTTTTTAATGCAGAAATACAAAAATTATTTCAAATGTTGTAAAATAAAAAAAAAAGTTTAAAAATAACGGGTGCCGCTAGCGCAAACCTTTAAAAATAAAAGAATATTTAGTAAATGGGTGTTTGAGGGATAAAATGAGTTTAAAAAAAATAATTGAAAAAAACAAATAAACTATTCTAATAAAAAATTATTTTTTGTAATTGTTTTTAACTCATTTTACATGAAAAATAAAAAAAAGGGCATCCCTGTGCTAGCCCGGGGTTAACACCCGGGTAGCCTAACATTATTCTTAAAAATAAAAGAATATTGAGTAAATGGGTGTTGGAGGGATAAAATGAGTTTAAAAAAAATAATTAAAAAAAAACAAATAAACTATTCTAATAAAAAATTATTTTTTATAATTGCTTTTAACTCATTTTACATGAAAAATCAAAAAAAAGAAAAGAAAAGGGCATCCCTGTGCTAGCCCGGGGTTAACACCCCGATGGCCTAAAATTATTCTTATATGAAGCATACCCCTCAAGTGCTATCATGGGAAGTTGCGCGATGTGGGTGAGGCCCCTTGCTTGAGGAGCAGGGAGCGTATAGTCCCCAGGTCATATTGTCCATTCTATACTGTGTGATTTTTATCAGGAGTGAGACGTGGTGGGTATGTTCCGTTCTTATTTTCGGTGAGGAACTATGATCGCTTCCCATACGTTGTGATTTGTTTTTACCAAGTAGGTGTGAGAGTCCGACCGATGGTACCCAGGATGGTGTGTGAGTAATTCTCTAGAAGATGATAACATTGAGAGACTCCATCCATTGAGTTATAGCTCTGAGGGATGGTTATTGTACTTATATAGTGTGTGATATATAAGTATGGATATACTTGATGTGTATATATATATATATATATATATATATATATATATATATATATATATATATATATATATATATATAAGATGTGAAACATATATATACGGACATAATAAAGATTGGAATGTGAGAAATTCTAAATCTTTCGACAGTATAAAATCCGGAAGAAAAATAGGGAGATACGTATATAAAGATGAGAATATTATATACGAGGTTAATAACACTAAAATGTGAATAGTGTAAATATTTAGTGAAAGTTATTCATGATGTAAGGATGAATCATAAGTGAGAGATTATGATGTATAAGTTCAGGGGATAGCTTAAAATATTTTATAAAGAATGAATAAAGTGATATTCTCCTTTCGGTAGATTTATATCCGGTTTTATATGTACATGGATCGTAGGTTCTAGTGAGAACTATTGATATATACGGGATGGTATAAAATGTGGTATATACTGAAGGCCTAATGGATTCCGACGATCAACATTGCCATGTAGTATTGTATCTGGGCGGTTCCTTATTTGGATTTCACTTTGCGAGACACCCCACGCACGAATGTAGTGTAACGTTGGAAATGGGGAGAAGTTTAGTCCTTATTACTCAGGTTTATTATAGACGCTTCTATCCTTGAGATCTAAATAGGAGGTATTGTATAAACATTCGGGTCGATGGACTAATTGTATTCATTTATTCTTTTACCGCCTTTTAGTGCGGCATTCGATTTGGTTGTATTAAATTGTACCGAGTGTTCGATTACTTTATTTCATTTCAGCTGTGTCATATAAACTGTTGTGATTGTTTTATTTGAATGGTTTGGTTAAAAAGATTAGTTAAAAAAATTGATGCCAGCCTAATAGGTTATTAGTAATTAAGTTGGTTTTCGACAGTGATGCTAAGAATGAACCATATGAGACTCCTGTATAATTTGGTATAGGACTGATCACCCGGTATTTTATTAGGTGGGGTGTCACAGTAATTCAATTATAATTGTTAAGCACTCATTAAGGATTAGAGCATATAGGCTTATGAAATCATATGGAAAATTTCCTTGGAAATATATACCAATGTTTTTCTTGTGAGATATTAATGCAAATAATAGTCATTCCCTACCAATAGTGACTTTAGGTTGTGTGTCATAGGTCATGTTATGACTCTTGTTGTTGATTATAGTACGTTTAGATCACTTTGACTTCTGAAGGTACCTTGGATTTAGTGCTATGAATTTTGTTATAGGCATGTGTCATGATATGACCTTCGAGGATAATTACCAAACCAGGTTCATCAAGGTTAGGTGGTGCACCTGGGGGGAAATAGAACATGATGGTGATTCATCATGGCTTTAAGATAGCATTAGGGATAAAGTGTTAGGCTTGATTATATCACATACGTGTACTACATGTATGGTTAGTTACGACTCCATTGAGGGAAATCATTGGGCATGAATGATGCTTGAAAGTTAAGGTGCCTTTAAAATGATTACGATTTGGGATTTATGAAGATGGTGCTAAGGGTGGTAGTAATGGTTCATGAGCTTAATTTTTGAAATTATGTGACCGTTGAGTTTGAATTGATGATAATGATCTCGAAGACTAAGATTAGCTAATGCATGTTGAGATTTGGAGACCTAGTTGCGATAGGTCGATAACTAATAATAAGTGATAAGATAAGTAACTCCACCTTGAATTAGGATCATTATTCTTACTGGTGATGGATAGATAACATTAGTCCTAAGGAGGGAAGCTTAGTGTTTCAACTCCTCGAAGGAAACTTGTTTTGTGTTCCATCCGTCTGGCATGGATGGATGATTCTTGGGTAGAACTTATCAGGGTTAAGTGACCAATCCAGGATGCACGATCAAGCTAAGGTTCTTAAATAGTACCGATAAAGGTTAATGACTATGACGATGCATTATTGGTTCACACTTCGTGACTATCAAGTTATTATCAGAATTCGATTGATTTCTTTGGGCGTAGCAGTCACCTAATCCGTTGCATTTCTTTGTCTTCTTTGATCCGATAATGATACGTAGTTGATCATATTTAATTCAGGTGTGGTACAGTGTAAGCTCAGTAGTGATGCAATTTAGGTCTATTGTTGTTGATGCCTCACGGTGTGTGAGTGCGCTCTTCTTTGAATGGACCTTTATTCTGTAGCAGTCTGTCTGTGAGCGTGGTCTTGCATTTTTGCATATAGTTTCCATATGTCACTTGGTTACTTTAGGTTAACATGTTTGTTAGTTAGCCGGTATAACTTGTTCTGACCGAGTCATACATCCCAAGACTATGACTCGAGGATATTATGAATGTTGAAACTTGATACAGCCTAAGATGGTATTAGTGTGACACTCCATTAAGAGTTGTACTGATCGAGAATGTAATTGCTTGTGTATGATTTTACTAGGATGACCCTTGGTTAGTATAAGAATCTCATAGGAAACACCGATTGGATAGACATGTATGGTGAGGTAATTTTCTTAGAAGTCATTGATATGTGTAACGATAAGTATTGAGGTGATATCAGCCTAGGCTGGGCATGATCCAAAATTTTTAAGGAAATGTAGGTTGCAAAACCTGACGGGTCATGTTAATAAATTCATTGTTATTAATGCGATATTTTACGAGTATCAATCATCTCGAGGGTTCGTTTAGATAGACATATTCAATATGCTTGGAAGTTGAAATATGACCTTAGGGTTGTCGTGATCGGATTGGCAATGGTGAACAAGTAAAGCAGAACCTTTGAGTTTAGACCATAGTGCCAAGGATGCTTAGGATTGCAAACCAATCGCAGAGGAATAGATTATAAACTATGATAAACCAAGAATTTCGAGGACAAAATTTCCTAAGGAGGGAAGTTTGTAATATCCCACCCAATAAAATAATTAAAATATTATTTAGATATACATAAAAAGGGATAATACGTGATCATAGGAATTTATGGGTGACAAATTTGATTATAAAGAGAGAAATTAAATTTAGGATTATATATGGATTAATGAATGAGTGGTTGTGAATTAATTATATACATATATGTGCCTTTCTTAAGATGGAAGTGGTTGCATCATCATATGTAGTTTTAGAAAGATGGGATAATAAAAGAAAGAAGGTTAAGCTCCTATCCCCTCATCCCTATTGCTACCTTCCGAATTACTAAAAAGGAAATAAATGATGAAGGAACGGATTGAAAGAATTGATAACCAGGGAATGTATATATTGATGGGTAATAATACAAATAAGGTATCTATGTGTTAAAGGAGTTAACAAAAATAAGGATAGGGTTTTAGAAGGAATCAACCGCTTCTAGTGGATTGTTCAAGCAATGTTAAGTGTCGCTCAAACGATATTCTCGTGTCTCTCAAACGACGTGGAATTCGTTCGAGTGACGGTGACGAGATGGATTCTCTCTCTTAAATGTGATCCCATCAAACCATTCAAACCATTTTCAGGTCAAATTGAGAACTGATTTTGTAACGAAGGATCCATAATACCGGGTATGAGCTCATAAGATCTTTGGTTTGGCATGTAAAATAAATAAACCTTGGATTTAAGGAGGACCCATGGCAGCATGCACAACATGCTGTCACACGTTAAACCATTTATCACAATAGAACATGTCAGCTCCTGGACCTAACTATGGGGATTTCAGTAGGAGTATCGTGGCTCTTATTATATATAAGAGAGTGGCTTGAGGTTAGGAATCCATTGCCATCCCATTTTATACTCCTCAAAAATCATAGTTGCTCTCCCCACTTAGTTTAAAATGTCTCCCACCACTTTATTCATCAAGTATACTGGATACATTGACACCACCAATAGTTACCTTCTTACTATAAAGAAAATAGAGCTACGTGATATAAAATCTAATGTTGGGGTTTTTGTTGGGTATTTGAGGATACATTATTAGAAGAAGATGTAAGTGTTATTTGAGGTATTTGAAGAGGGTTTTATGGTGTTTCATGTAGCTAAACTTAGAAGTGCTAGACCATCCCTTTAAGGCCATCTTAGGAGGTGGGGGCTGTTATCTCCAATGATAATTCCTGCCTCTCACCGATTTCAAATCCATTAAGGTAGGATACATTAACCTTGGTTTAAAGTTTAATGAGTTGTATATTTTACCATGTTATTTACATATATTAGGTTAAATATATGTGTGTAGTTTATTGTCTTGCATCCTAGTGGTGATGAAATAACCATGTTAGTATTTGTATTGAATGGTACCATAAGCATGATATAAAATAAGTCTTAAAAAAAATTCAAAAAAAAAATAATAAATATTTTTATGAAATAAAAATGTAAGAGAATGCCATTTTAGTGTTTTTCTAGTAAAAAGAAATAATTAACATTTTTATGGAATAAAAATGCTTGATGATATTATTTTAGAGTGTTTTCTAATGAAACTATTAATGGACATTTTTAAGGAATAACAATGTTCCAAAATGATATTTTCGTGTATTTCTAGTAAGAAGAAATAATAAATATTTTTATGGAATAATAATGTGTGATGATATTATTATAGAGTGTTTTCTAGTGAAACTAATAATGGACATATTTATGGAATGAAAATGTAAGGAAATTTTATTCTTGTTTAGAATAAAAGGGAAATGCATGTTCGTTGCAAATGGTATAAATTCTAGAATAAATGTATGTTTAAACCATGTAAAAGGATTTTAGAAGATTAAAGTCTACTCTCTCGTACACATAAACTTGTAGTATTTTGATAATAAATATATGAACAAGTTTAAGGAGAGTTATGTTGGGTCTAAACATGAAATAAGACAAATGGGAGTTTTGGTCTTTAATGAATTTGTGAAAACGGGAGTTTATTATGAGAAGGTGTTGTTTTATGTATTTAAGGTGTAAAAGTGTCAAGTGTGACCATTGGGAAATAGTGTGGTATCTAACAAGTGTTAAAATGTCTAAAAGTTTTTTAAATATTAAGTGAAAACTTAATAACCATTTTGAGAAATAATATTTTTTAAAGGATTAAAGTGTAAGTTTTGTAATAAGGGTTAAATTGGTAATTTACTTAAAGTGGAACATTTTATGGAGTAGAAATGTCAAAATAACATCTTACACTTGTTTGGGTAAAGAATGAATTAAGTCCTAAAGTGTGAATGATTTTAGTATAAATCACGTGTGTGTGGATAAGGCACTTAAAGAAGAAAGAAATGATTTTTCAAGGGTTAAGGGAAAAATGGACGGTTAAGTCCAGGTTTTGGCTTCAACCGGGTAAAGGTAAATAAAGGAAATAATGTGAACATGTGTAAAATATTAAACACATTAATAAGGACTTGGATGTAACCCGGAAATAAGCAAGAAGGGCCCAAAGCCCTTGGGTGAAATTCCCTAAATCACTGGCCAGAGCATATGGTGCACATAGCCGATGATGTGGAGCCCGTTGAAGTACGCGGTTAACATGATTTATTCCGAGAAAAGATAGTGGAATGTGGAGCATATCAGGAAATGGGTTGTGTGGTGAAATATGTGACTACAACCTAACTTGAATGAATTAGTCAGTGTTTCGGTTAAGGGTTAAGTGGACTAGTATTATGCTGGTGTATAAATGTCCACAAGGAAAATGATAAGCATAAGGTATAAGTGGTCCAATGGGTGTGTTAAGCAACCTTAGAGGTTTAACCCATAATTAACACAAGAACGCCTTCGCGAAGGTTTTCCAAAAGATAAATGAGTATTTCCCAACGTGGTGCGCGTGTCTGTTGAATGGGTGATTTCAATGAAATTACTAAATGGGTTAGTTGTGTACAGAAGGGAATTTATATAAAGGTATGATTTGGAGTAAACAAGTGTAGTTGTTCAAGTATGTGACCGCATGAGTTAAATGCAGGAATGAATGCTAAGTATTAATATGAAGATCTTTTATGAGATTAAAGTGAATTAATCTGGGTGAGTAACATTTTTCATAAAGAGATTTTTGGTGCATTAAAGTGTATATATGTACGTAATTACAACATGCTGAGTCTCTTTATGTCGTTCAATTCTATATTTCACTGCTTTGTATATTCTCACTAGGCATTGGCTCACACCCTCGATTTATCACGGCAAGTTGGTAGCAGTTACATATTTGAGAGCATTGTATAAGTAAGTACTTTAGTTATTTTATGTTAATAGCTTTGCTTACTGGACTTCGAGGTGCTCCCCCGTGGTTCCCACATGTATCTTACCTTAAAACTAGAATTACATGTTAAACAAGTGAAGTGTTAGATAAAATAAAACTAGATTAGCAACATTATATAGGTTGTTCCACTGCACTTCACACCTAATGCCCGGTTCGGACCGGGTTGACTCATGGGTAACCTATACATTCGGGCTAGGGTGTAACAATTAGTTGGTCTCATGCCTAAAGTCGCTCGATGGATTAAATCAATTCGTGTATCTCATCACGAAGCGGTGACCATCTTGAATGTATGATCAAATACACATTCACCTCAGTAAGATGATGTGTCATCATCTAAGAACACGGTACATGGTTCCAACCATCACGGCATCAGCTACCGATAGATTCCTCACGAGTAACGGTATTTTTACATTAGAAACTATCACACATATATGTAACACGTCATACACACACAAATATATATATATATATATATATATATATATATATATATAGTATGTCACACCGCTCTCCCGTATACCTAAGATCGTTTCAATCCCCAATGTCAGATTGTAAACAATAAATAAAGGTTTATATCTCTCAAACCTAAATTACATTATCCTTTGACATACTTCTAGTTTATGTCATTTATAAATTATATTATAGGTTCATTGAAATTAATCTAAAATTAAATTATGCGTCAAAAGCTAAAACAACTCCTTTGTTGCCCCCAAATTCGTCGACATCCCAGTCTCATTCAAATGAGACACATAAGATAGGCACATAAGCCTTATTCTTCCCTCAAAAAGAAATGTCGACAACCTAACTAAAATTCCAATCTAAAGTCTCAACTCATAACATTTCTTATCCACCTGCAAGTCTAAACTATACAATTGTGCTGCTAACAACTATTAACCACTGTAGTCATAAACTAAGGTCTAATTCTTCAAATCTTCAGATTAAACCTAATCCATCTTCTACAATTAAAGCAGTCATATACACATACAATTCCAAATTAAAACATCAAATTAACATGGGGATTTAACTTATATATGAAAATAAACCATAAACACGAGTTTTAATCTGAAAAACATATTTTAAAATTATTCAATTGAAGTTTTATCCTAAAAATGATTAAGTCTTTTAGGTCAAAATTAACTCAGCACTGGTTCCAATTAATTATTTAACAAAGCATGATTAAGATATCAGATTCCAAGCCTAAACATGCATTTAAAAATCAGCTTAAACTACATAACATGATCTATAAACAAGTTAAAGATTATATGTGATAAAGCAAGGGATTTATTGCCTAAAGTATATGAATGATTAATATCTATATATTGATCCTAGTTCTTCCTCTCCAAAATTTCTCCTCAAGTTCTCCCAATGGTTTAAGGTTGCTCATGTTTGTTTCTCTTATGTAAAATGTTTTGTTAATGATATTAACTTGCTTAATTAATCCTTAAATTATCAAGTTTATATTATCCCTAATTCTTGGCCTCTAAATTACCCAAAAATACTACACAAATTAGTCCTAAACATAACATAAAGGTATACCTAACCCTGGGATGAAAACACATATTTGGGCGTTCGTATCACTATAGAGTCTGATTCAAATGGTAGTAGCTCATAACCCATGATAATACATGATATACCCATTTATAGCCTCGGCTAGTCCGAGGGTATACTCCACTTGGACGAGGCAAGGATGATCACTCAGCCAGTACCAGACGACCCCTCAGGGGGCCGACCCCTCATAAGGCCCCAGACGACCCCTCAGGGGCCGACCCTTCATCAGGCCCCAGACGACCCCTCAGGGGGCCGGCCCTTCACCAGGCCCCAGACGACCCCTCAGGGGGCTGACCCTTCATCAGGCCCCAAACGCCCCCTCAGGTGGCAGACCCTTCATCAGGCCCTAGACGACCCCTCAGTGGCCGACCCTTCATCAGGCCCCAGACGACCCCTTAGTGGCCGACCCTTCATCAGGCCCCAGACGACCCCTCAGGGAGCCAACCCCTCATCAGGCTCGGACGACCCTCCGAGGGTGCGATAGTACGAGGCCCAAATTGGGCCAGACTCACCATCAGCAGGAACTTTGCCCTCGGCCTCATTTTACAGGCCGAGGGTGACATCATCATGGCGCGTGGTTTGGGAGATGCGTGGAATAGTGCGCGTGAGGCTCACATGACACGTGGAAGACCGTTATAACCGAATCACCCCCTCACGTGAGGGAATATTATGTCATCATTTGGCATCCACAGGTGTCAACAGGAGATTGGCTAAATCATCATTCACATGCACCATGCATCCTTGGGGGGGGGGGGGGGGGGGGGTACAATACACCCCCCAAGACCTATATATACTTGTAACCTACAACCCTACAGGGGGATCGATAATTGTAATCCTAGCTGAAACTCTGCTTGTACACATAGTAGAGAGAGAAAGTGAGCTTATGTGCATTGTATACAAGGCCATTAGTGCCCATACTTAGTGGATCACACACTCACAGTGGATGTAGGCCTAATTGGCTGAACCACTATACATCATTGTCTTATTCCTCTTATACTCATCTCCTTCTATATACTTATACACTTACATCTCTATGGCTGCCATGGTTACTATTGTTTGAGCTCATCATCACTTATCTGGTGGTGCTAAATCCAAGCATCATCAATACCTTACAACATAAAATAAAACATACATATACTTATTTGACGTCTAAGCGCATATAGTCTAGTGCTAACTAATTGATTAATTACACCCATTAATTAAATATAAGATGCATAACAAATAAATCACATAACGTGGAAATTTAATCATCTTATAAATGACATTTTTATTATTACCAATTCACTCAAGTAATAATTAATTCCAATTTATTAATTTATTCTCACAATTAATAAATACATAAATAAGTACCAGAAAATATATGGTATTTCAAGTAAGCTGTATAATATTCATGAGTATCATATATACTATATTTTAAAAACTATTATGCTAGTGAGATGTCCAAAAGGTATTTACGGGAATAATAGGAAGGTGTGTTTGTATATAATATATATTCGGTTACTACAAGAACCTTGTGCCGAAAATTGTCCATTCTTTAACGATTTTCTCACTTTTCTTTCTTATAAACACGCATTTGTAACCTTTATGGTATACATCTTATGGGGTTTGTACTACAATTTTGAATACACCACATATATTAAGAGACTCAAATTGTACCATCATGGCATTTTCTCATTTTGGCCAATACATTATTTGTCAACATTCATATATAGTACGTGGATTTGTTGTATCATTTTCCTTTCATTTTTAAGTAGATATAACACATATAATTATGTCATCGATGATCATTTATGGCGATCCCAAGTTTCTCTTGTACATGTATAAAACATAGAGATCTCATTTAACATTTAGTACCTCTGCCTACTTCAAGGGCATTATAGTCACTCCAGGAACTTGTGTCTTTTAATTGATAACAACATATTCTAAGGATTTATAAAAAGTGGATATTTTGTTCATAACCTTTTTCTTGAGCGTTATGCATAACCTCTTCTAGAGCATTATTTGGGCATGATTTTATTCGACCTCTATTACTAGGGAGTTAAGTAGTTAGTACCTATAGGTTAGTCACACTTCTGGCATGCAACAAATTTATTTACTATTGAATTTATTTTGAGCTACTAGGAAAATAATGAAGGAAGAACATTTGAAACTAGTCCATGTCACTGCATGTAACATTTCAATTTTTCCCTTTAATGTTAAAATATCCTTTTTCACTTCATTTTCCAATGAGCATATACCAGGATTAAATGATATAACGTGGAAGTATTCCACAATAATTCTCGTTGTTCTTCAAGAACGAACCACTTTTCAGGAATAATTTTTATTTCAGATATATTTTTCCATCTGTCTAATAGTGGGAAAAGCGTCCCATTAAACTAAAATGTCATAAAAACAGGCGATAAATACTATATCTGACAATGGTTGAATATAGTAAATGTATAGGGTTAATAATAATGAATATATGCATGTCATTCTGATAACAATGGTTAACAAATATTTTGTGAAAGAAATTTACGCACCCACAGAAAAACATAAATGTCTTTAAATATTAAAGAGGTTAGGATGTCATCTTTAATCATAAAGTCTTATGACAAACAATTATTGTTACAAACATAGTCACCGTATAAAGTATTTAAATCATGGAGCTTCAGGCTTATGACAAATTGAAATTTTACAATAATAAATTTTGTATAGTGTAACCCCCGTTAATACTGTAATTGATCCTTCTAGTTTAATCATCTGGTTTCAAACACCAGAAATAATGTAAAATGGATTTTTCTTTGTTTATATAAATATGGCACCCATGTATTCTAATGCCCATGAAATGAAGAGAAATTATTCAAGAATTTATTTCATATAAATCATCGCATATGATTCGACGGGTACATCATAACAACATCAAATAGGATCTTCTAGAGTCTTCAGTAATTTTAAAAGGTTCAACTATGATTGAAGCCTTAATTATAATACATAACAAGCCTAAAGTAACTTATGAATTTTTTACAATGGTGTTAGTTATTTATTGTATGCCTGAAAAATAATATTATATAAGGATAGTTCACACTTTTGAGTTTTAAGAGTAAAGTGTGTAAAGTGAATAAAAATATAGAAAGGTAAAATAATACAATAATTGATTTCATAATAAGTAGTTTGTTAACCAAACCTAAAAAATGTAAGTATTTATAAATATCTCTTATAAAAAAATCATGAGATATTCACAATATGGGTTGGGTAGCAAAAAATTCAAGTTAGTGTGAGATAATGGATCTTAGAATAGTTAATAACTTCAAAAGAATTTCATATTTCAAGATCGTTAGGTTTATTAAAAGTCAACAAAAGAAATAGATATCTAAAACTCATGCATTTTGATGGATTTGGATCATCAAGAATCATGTACTAGAGATCATAATGTAAGTATTATTATTCAATCCCAAAGACCTCAACTATACGAATATGAAATCAATATATAAAACTAAATAATGAAAAATTGGTCAATTAAAGTTAGATCTTCGAGTTCTTAACTAATTTATCAAAAAAATATGTTCTTGATCAGATGTTTGAGACTCCGAGCTCATAAATAGGAAACTCTAGGTTTCAAATATATAACTACGACTACAAAAGTAATTGTTATCAATATTTTGTCCAAAAGGTAAAGAGATATTTGGGTTCTCAATTTAAACATCAGGTTCATTGAGTTAGAACTTTAGAATCTACAGTTACTATTTTGGAACTTCAGGATCCTAAGATAACAATTTAGAATTTGAGTCTCTTCGGATCGCATAACATTTTTTTATTTAATTTATTATTGTATAACTCTCAGGTCTATTTTATTTCATATATATATGAATATTCAAGTTCATATAAACTATAAAATTATAATCTATGACTTTTGGTTCTAAATTAAAATAATCCACACATTGCGTGGTACGAATTATGTGAAATATAAAATTTTAAGTTGTATCATTTCTGTTTGGGAACTTCTGGCTCTATATAAATAGTTAAACTTCAAGTTTAATATTGTTAATATCTGATGACATTAAATTATGTAACATTTTATATCAAAACTCCAGGTTTGATTAGGGGTAAAAATATTTTAGACCCAAAAAGTGCAAAAATTAAATGAACTCCGACCAATGAAAAATAAATGTGGAGTTTTACTATTTGTCAATCTCTATATATACCCAAGAATTCAATTCATTATAAATCATTAGAATCTGGAAAAGAGTTAAAATTAAAATTAAATACCATTAAAAAATTTTACTATTAAAATGGAGCAAAATGCCATGATATAAATATTTAACGGTGAAACCATTAATAGAATAATTAAATGAACATTTAACCATTAAATGAGATGTTGATGTCCAAAATTGGTAAAGATTATAACTTAGCTAAGAATTACCAATTTTGTAATCTTAACTAATCAATTGAATAATGTGAATGAAAATAATAAAATACAACAAAGATTTTAAAACCGGTTCAGCTTAGAAAATACCTACGTCCCATGTTATGGTATTAATATCGAGGGTGGTTACATAGAATTCCATGTATTATTCTTTGCAAATCATTTCTCCTCCTTTTGAGCTAAGGAAAATGGTATATTTATAGTGGTTTGGAAACCAAAGGGTGGAATGACTTTACATATTCATGCATTTACACCAACGTACAATGAATGAGACTATTGATATTTGTAGGCACGTGTAGAATAGATGTTGATATCCCCACGTGAATTATCTTTCCTATTCTTGATGGTCCGTATTCTTGATGTTGGTCGGCTAGTATGCTGACCAAGTATTTCTTAAGTCGACCAAGTGTACATGGAATCTTGAAATGTGTACTCATGAGGATAAGTGTCTCTATCTTATTATTCCACATGGCATGAATAATTCGACACACAATATAAGCCCCTAGTGCTCCATGCTTGATGGTTTAGAGAAAGGATGGATTATTTTCTCTAGAAAGTTGCTTGTCATCCCAATATTGATATGGTCAGCAACCGACTATCTGGACTTACAAATTTTCCAATGGTGCATCCATGCAGTGGCATTTTTTTGAATAGTTTGAAAAATAATGAACTACCAAAGGGTACGATAGTCTTTTGGCTTGTTGGAAATCGTGCAACCATAGTACGTCCAGTAATTGGTATAGTTCATCATTACTTCTCTAGTTTCGAGACGTATCTGTAAAGACTATAAAAAAGTCATCATTCTTCCCTTTTTCATCACCTAAAATCACTTGAATTCAAATCTTTTATGCTTTGAAGCTTTGTTTTCACTGTGCGAACCTGCGGCTGTTTAAGGAACTCAGTAAGATTTTTCTTCTTTATTTTCTTTGTCTTTCAAGTAAACATGGTTTACATTGTAGAGAAGAGTTCTATAGGGGAATTCATGGAAAACGGGAAAATTCATGACTGGGTGAGTGTGGAAGTAATTGATGGTTCCCTTGATGTTCTTACTTTAGAGGAGGGACTTTGGCTTCAAAGGCTTTTTGTCGTTGAGTGTGGATTACTTTCTCGCCCATGCATCTTTTCTTAGAGTTTTTTTAACATTTTGATGTGGTCCCCACCAAAGTATCCCCCAACACCTGGCGTGTTGTTAATGGAATTAACCGGTTGAATGAAATCCATGTCACCCATATTGGCATAAAGGAGTTGATGTATTGCTATTAATGGGGAACCATGAGGGATAATACATATTATTTGAAGACCAAGTAGGCAAATAGAGCTCTGGTGGTTAATCTCCTTGATCCAATAAGGATTATAGGGACTATGGTGTAGTGGTGAAAAATTAGCAGTATACTCCCTTTCCTGATGTAACACCCCGTAATTTTGAGGATTTAATATTTAATTATTTTTGGGTGATATAAAAATATTTAAATTGGAGAAACTTAAATTTAATTTGGAGAATTTATTTGAGTGGGAAGAATTATTTATAATTGGCGACTTTAAGTTAAATTATTCGAATTAATGTGTATTGCATTTTCGGGTCGAAATTTGGAAATGTTATAAAGTATTTCAGATGAAAATTCTGAGTGCGCAGTTGAGTCCAGATGGGTCGAGATAGTTAGAAAAGAGTACCCGGGGGTAGTAATCGGGTCTCGGGGCATTTTTGGGCATAACCGGGCCCACACGGGGTGATTCAGACCATTTTAATTAGGCCCGTGTGGGTAAAAACGGAATTAGGGGTTTTAAATCTAATTGGGGAAGTGTTGAACGATAGTTAACAATTCTAAACTTAGGGCTTTGAGAGAGAAATAGAGGAAGCTAATCAAGAGCCAATTAGAGACCATTTTGGAGACAAATCGAGGGACAAATTGGGTGTTCTTCATCAACCATTCTCTACACCAACGGATCAGACTCTACGAACAATTCCTGGCAAGTGGTTAACTGCTGTGATTATTAAAATAGGTGATAACCAATTCATATTATAGTATGTGTATATGAAAATTCATTTTGGGTGTGTAACCATAATTAAAATTGGGTTTTTCTGAATTTAGAGTACTAGACAGATTTAATTACTCAATGGATGTTAAGTTATGATTTGGGACTGTTAAGATTGAATTGTAGGGTGGATTACAATATGTATTAGTGAATAAATTGAGTGAAAATGGTGAGATCGGATTCGGTAAAACAAGACCCGGGTGAAAAACCCAAATCGGATATACTTAGGGTTATGTATAAAATTGATGATGAATTAAGGTCTCTAGGATGTTTAGACCCTTTTCTTATGTGGAGGTAATGTTGGTTGTGATTTGGTAAGGGTTTGTAATGAAAATAAAAGCTTGAGGTTTCGTTAATGGCTGAACAGAACAGCGGAGAAGAAAGGGACTTGTTCGATCGATCGGTCGACCCAATGGATCGATCGATCGATGGTCCCTGATTTTTGGCAGATCGGCTTGTTTAATATATAAAGGGAAATTAATTCAGGATTTAATCTCCTACTTTTATTTAGTGATAAATTCATATGTAGAACATATTCCTTAGCAATTATAAAGTAATATAATTGGGTTTAGGAGGGTGATAATTGTATGCCATGAGATGAATAAGTTTCGGGAAATAATTCGTAGGTATTGGTTTTGGACCGAGGGAAAATGTTCGGGTATTGTAGTTGAGTGGCACTACATTATTAAAGGAATTGAGGTGCAATTAATTAATTATGGGGAGGAATATAGGATTGGGTATTAACGATGGTATGGGCCAAGTGAGCGAGTTCGGGTATATTGGTTAAACGACACCAAGTGTTAAATTGATTGATGTGTAAATTAATTAAATTAGAGTCGAATCATAGACTCGGGCAAATATTATATTGATTAATGGGTAAAGTATTTATATTAGAGTCGGAGCATAGACTCGGGGGAAATATTATATTAATTGATGTGTGAATTAAATAAATTAGAATCGGACCATAGACTCGGGACGATAATAAATTAATAAGTGAGAAAATTAATTAAGTTGAGTCGGGCCAGAGATTCGGGAAATTACAGGCTAGTGTTACGGGTTTTAGTACATGGTAAAGACGATATTTATATTATATATATACGATGGGGTGATAGTATATATATATGTGTGTACTTTGTGTGTGCTATTAAATATCAGGGACTAGATATTTATTTAATAAATATACTCTAGTGCTATCAAGGGAGGTTGAGCGATGTGGGTGAATCCCCTATCTTGAGGAGTAGGGTGAGTATATCCCCAGGTCATAGCGTCTGGTATATGCGTGAGGGGTTTATCTCACTTTCAGGGAAGGAATATGGCCGCCTCCACTACGTGTATATTTTTGGACCAGGTTGTTGAGCGATTCCAACTTGGGTAACTAGGTTATGTGCGCACACCTAGTGAGATAGCACTTTAGAGGGAATCATCCAGAGAGGGTATACTCAGAGGGATAGGTATACATATGATATATGTGTGGATGTTGTAGTAAAGGTACATATATATATGGTAGTAAATATTATATGCAGGTAATAATACAGTGTGTGATGTATTTGTTTTATATAACTTGTGTCACAGTTATATGATATTACATAAAAGGAATTAATTAATTTAATTGGTGAGATGAGTTATAACCCATTAATAATAATACTCGGTTTAGAGTAGAATGACAAGGGGAGGTTATACCAGGACTAGTTGGACGTGGTAGTACAACTAGGGCGGGTAAGGAAACCGTTAGGTGTGCACAATAGTGGAGGGGTGACTATGTCCTCAAGAGAGTGCGACACTAACTTAAATATGAAGCGCTTTCATATATTTTTATTACTGCAGTTAATTCACTTGCTAAATATTTTCAAAATGTTTTGGGTTCTAACCCTTGCTATAAAACTATTTTCAAAACCTTTTAGGTGTCCAACCACAGGGACGCCAGGATTGATATTTTATTCCAGGGACACGGAGCTGTGGAATATGTGGATGCTAGCAGGAGCTTGGATTAGACGCATCGCTCATTCTTTCCTAGAGTAGGAATCATCTATCAGTTTTAGTTTACTTAGGGCATGTCGCCCGGACATTTCAGTACAGTTTTCAGATTTATTTATTCAGGTGTTGGATGTTTGTATTGGACTATTTAATTTGGTGACCGATTTTTTATTCATCATGTAGTTTATTATTTATTCAATTGATTTAATTCAGTCGTCGTGTATGACTCATATTATCTTTCCGCATGTTTGGTTGTTTAACTAAAAGATAAAATTTGGCACCAGCTTTTTGGAATACTAGGTGGTTAGTAAGTTTTAAAAAGGTTTTTGATAGTGATGCTAAGAATGAACCAACTGGGATTCCTATTTTAATTTGGTATAGGGCTGATCACCCGGTATTTTATTAGGCGAGGTGTCACACCTGAGGGGGTTACATATACTGGTTTCAGATGCCCCCAGGAAGAGCGTGGCATAGGTCGACCAATGTTTTGAATTTTTAAATTTTTAGGCCCAATAACAATTTTTATATACGCTGACTTACTTTTTCCGTTATTTTTCTCCAGAGGGAAAGAAGAGGAAACCTCCTCAGAAGTCAGAGGTTAACTTTGAAGATTTAGGATATATATGGTCTATTCAATAGAGGCTAGGATCATAACACCCTAGATCTTCTTCTGTACTTCTAGAGTATAAGAGCTCCATCACATCTTTCATTGACCAACCGACTGAATAAATACCAAAAGCCCTTATTGACCTTAAAGGTGAATAATAACTTGTTTCTACCTCTTCGATAGAGAAGGAGGTAGCTGTTGGAGGAACAAAATGATTATTTTAAGTCACTTGATATTAATACCATTCCTACAACATTTTTGGAAGAGATGGTAAAATGTAAGATTCCTAACTTGATGTCCCTGTTCAAGAAGACCGCTGCAGGTGAGGGTAGTAAAAAGGTAAGTGAAGGTTGTAAGCGCCTTGTTGTTGTTTCCACTAAAAAAACTAAGGGATTCCGATCCCCAGTTTAAGAGATTAAAGAGAGGACATGTTAACAAATATAAAATAGTAAAAGAGACTCGGGTTGACCAGCTAGCTACTTAGTCGAACTCAGTTGCTGTGAACCCTGGTTTAGTAAGAGGTTTCATTCAATTTGGAGTTCTTCCTACTAATAGATTTGCTGCAGCACCCATGACTAGAGACCAGAGGGCAAATCAAAATTTATCTTTGCTAATCCATACTTCTCATTTTTGTTTTTATTTTTACTCATCTCTTTTTTTTCACTACCGGTTGATAGATGTTTATCTATCATTGTAGTTTTTAGTTGATTATGATCAACTGTTTATGAGGAATGACAATTTTTGGTTGTCATTTGTTGATGTTGAGAAAGCCTTTAAGGGCTTGAGAAAATATTTGTGTGACTCCTGAGAGTCCCATGAAATGGATTAGAATCTTTGGTAACATAAATTAAAGGCACACGAGGAGTGGGTAACTAGTGCTTTGAGCTGAGTTCGACTAACTCGACATTCGAGGATAAGGATGAGAAGAAGTTATCTGATCTTAAATACAAGTATAGAAGGCTAAGGATGATGCTTTTAATAGGGGCTAGAAGAACTCTGACCTTTTTAAGAAGCATCATCCCGACAACCCCTTGAACATTAAAGAGGATGTTGACGACGAAGAAGGCTTTGGGGAATCCTCCACTCCTCTTGCCACCAAAGCTGCTAAAGATAAGGAGAAGGTGTAGCCTTGTTTTCCAACCCTTTTTCTTGAAATTTGAATTTGAAGTTAGAAGTTTTTCCTTTGTTTTTCTTTTCTTCCTTTGTTTCACCAGAATAAGTCTTTGTAATGAGATTTTATTGGATGAATGGAATTGAATATTTTGAATGAAATGTCTCTTTTGTTATTCTTCTTTTTGCATATTTCATAACTTTGCCTCTAGTATACCATTATCCTCATATTTTTATATTTCAATTTGACATCAGGAAAGCTTCTTTTTTATCAGCTAAAGTTACTTGCTTAAAAGAAGTCATACTATGTATGAAGCTGGACACACAGACTTGTCCGAAAATGAGTTGGAAAACTTGCTCAACCTTAATGCATCTAGCGAGGTGTAGGAAGCGTACCTTCACGTGAAGGGTTTACTTGAACTATGAGATGATCAAACAACTCCAAGATGATCACAAGTTGTCCATTGCTCTATTACATTTTGGCTATGAGGCTATGTTTGAGGCTTTCATCGAAGAACGTGGTTTTGATACAAATCTTGAGGAAATTTTTTTGGCCTTTGGAAAGAAGGAATGGTTGATGATCAGAGAGTTAGAAAGTTCTCAAGAGGTTGCCACATTATTAGAGAAGGAAAATAATGTTCTCAAAAATAAATTGGAGAGCTTGGTGAAATCTATAATAATTATACCTGATAAAGGGGCCTCATTTTTTGAAATGGCTCGTTTGATGGAAGAACCATTGAACTTGAAGAACGTAAAGATGGTAAGCATTCCACACAAGTAACTATTTCTCAACCTACTATAGAGAATGAACGGACCAAGAAGACTTTGGCCGAGAAAGATACCTTGTTGAAAGATAAAAACAAGGCCATAAAAAAGATATAAGACCAAGTGTACGGGTTAACCTTTCATTTTCATAAGCAGCCAAAGACAATCTGGATGGACGGGTTGGTTAAACATGATGGGATGATAGAAGGTCGATGGAAATAATGAGTTCTAACATTGGCATGATCCAGGCATGTTGGATTATCCGTAACATCCATTCATGATTAATGTCGAGTGGATTTTGAATAACACCATTCCCAGAGCTTAGTTAGAAAGTACCTAGAGGATTATGGACTTCATGGAAATGATGAATACATTCCTCTTCACCTACTTGAATGATCAAGAAGCAATGGTCCCGATAAGTTGAGAGATTTTAGAATTATAACCTTGACCGGTACTTTTGATGTTCCTCTTGTTGGGATGGAAAAGGATAAAGACAAATTTCACGAAGAATAAATTTGTTTTTTTTTTGTTGTTTCTGATTGTATGCTTGTCTTATTCGAAAATTTGATGAAATAAAAAGGCTATTTATTTTGTTTTTCATATGCATCTGTCTATGTATTTTAGTCTTTTCTTACAAATTAGGGTTATGATTATTTGATCGGTTTTACATCCAACTAACCTTCTTAATTAATTTGTGTATGGTCACGTTATGAACTTGAGTTTTTAGGCCTTGGGTTCTTCTAATGTACTTATGTAAAATGGATCTTTATCATTTTTAAAGCTGAATGTTTTCATTAGTTACCTTTGGCAATGACCAACTATCTTAGTGTAAGAGCGTGCTTTAGGTTAGATAGAG
The DNA here is from genome assembly GCA_949130495.1 of Sambucus nigra. NCBI lineage: Eukaryota > Viridiplantae > Streptophyta > Magnoliopsida > Dipsacales > Adoxaceae > Sambucus > Sambucus nigra. Next base: position 69,639,158 of record OX422211.1, on the reverse strand, counting down.
GCGTAACCCCTTCTGAGTATGGTGATGATAAGTTAAATAGAAACTATATTGATTGGCCACAGGATATACAAAGACGATTCAATGAAGACAGACTCATTTTAAACTCATAAATCTCTCGTTATTAACTCAGAAGGCAGTACTGGACTTAGAAGCAACCCTGCTTAGAGGGAGAGAGAAAATGAGCGCCCTAGATACACCTTGATAGGAAGCAAAACACCCCTACCACCCTCAATAATCTCTATCAAATATTATAGATTCGCAATAAATGACAATTGTGGGTGAGTAGACCCTTTGGTTCGTAATAAATCTCTCTAGTAATAACTTCTGAACATTCAATAACAACATGATCCCTCCTCAGAGGTGGTTGGGGTCCTTAAATAGCCCCCCACACTACCCCTAAGGCAACTTAGCCATTAATGCTTGTGAAAGGCATCCCTCATACTTTATTTCACAAGCATTAAATACCTGATGCACTAGTTATCTCCACATCATAAGCATTAAATGCCAAGACATGCCTTTTGCCTAACCATTGTGTGTCGGGGGGCTGCCATCACAAATGTGGCTCACGAACTGTCTGACAACCCCAAATACCACGATGGTTTACTCAAGTGTAGGTCTGACATTACCTAGCCAGTTAGTGACATCAGATAAAGTGGATGTCACAATAGCTAGAGGGTTGTTTGGATCATAACTTAACGCCCGATGGAACTCAAGGTTGCTCCCCCGCCGAGGTTCCACGGTAAGGGTCCTTTGGTGTTTTACCAGGTGTATCTAAGAAGGTCAGGACAAGCCCCAATAGGTCCCCACTTATCAATCCTCCAAACCAAGTCCCTCTGATGTTCTGACGGCGAGGTCGTTCGATAGAGCATGAAAGCTCTCCCAGGCCCTGCCAAGCCTGGTCTCTCGCGAGTACCGTTCAACCCCACAATGAAAATCATTATTATTCTCATTACATCATTACAACCATTATACCTCATATTCAATATAAACAAAGATACAATATGACTAAATAACACAACAAGCTAAAGTATGAGTTGCCACGTTGAGATTCCACACCAAGATGCCTCGCTTGAGTTGCCTCACTGAGCTGTCACGCTTAGCTGCCTCGCTTGAATTACCTCGCTCAGCTACCATGCTAAGCTTCCTTAGTCCCAAACACTGTTGTTAGTGGAGGGGATTATCCCTAATCTCAGGATTACCTTCAAGCCCCTTCTACATTTTCCCATTCGTGGAGAGATTTGTTGTTAGAACAAGAAATGTCTGTACGAAAACTTCCCAATCCGATTTACCTTCTCTACGTGAAAAATTCTGGTATCTTTTATTTTATAACAACCACTGTGATTTTCATCTCCAGAAAAAAGTAAAGTTCTCCCCGATGTATCTAAATCAAATCGCTGCGGCTAATTGGCGCTTTGGCGAAGGGACATCGCCACTTTTTTCTTTCACTGAGCTTCAATCATTCTAGCCTGACTATTTAAAATTCTCCCGATACACCTACTGACTTTCTCAGATACCCATTTTGACTATTAGTAAGTGAAATTCTCCCATTTGTGCCGGTGTGGATTATAGTTGTAGGCGATGAGTTTGTCGTTAGGACTGCCCCTATCATTGTGACTTGTGAAATTCTCCCTTGCAACGTTTCGTTATGTTAAAAAAATTAAAAATTCTCCCCGATGTAGCCGAGTCACAATTAAATAACGTTTGGACTTGTGGCGAGGGGACATCGTAGCTTTTTGAGCCGTTGGGACATCTTCTTTGTTGGGAGTTTATTAGATATGTCTGATAAAAAAAAATTATGGTGCCAAAACTCAAACTTTCTTAAGAAGGAAACCCTTTCAACTCCCTAGGCGTCACTTCCTAAATGATGTGGTTCTGTCTTTTCAGCTGTCGAAACACTTCCCAAAGTGCCACATGTTCATTTGAAATGATTATAGGCGGCCTTGCACGTGTGGTGGTGGGAAACTTAATAGCCGATTTTAAAGGTCTAAAATGTCTCTTTTTTTAAAACCCTTATCTTTCCTTCATCTTCTTCAAACTCCCATCTTCTTTAGAGAGAGATGTTTGTGCAAAACTCCATTGTTGCCAAGCTCTTACCTCGCTTCTTCCTCTTCTCATCTTTTACGTCACCACATGTGGTTTTGCTCCTCCATTTTATGTTCCTATCCCTTCTTTACCAAGCTGTTTTGTTCATCGCCGCTTACTATGTCTTCTTCAAGTGCCTCAAAGGTTACCACCATCACTGCTCAACCATGCTCCCCCTCTACCACCTCTGGTGCCGTTGCTTCCCCTAGCACCACTACCCTGAATGCTGCTTGTCAAGAGAAACTAAGGTTTTACCGTTGGTCCCCCATCTTTGGTGAAGATGATGAATTCTCTAATGCATGTAAGACCTGCCATTTCTCAGCCAAGTACGACCCTTTACTGCTTGGTGATGAAGATGAGGATTCGTCAAAGTGGGGTTATCTTCCCCCAGAGGGTACTCTGCACTTTCGGTTAGACTGTGGTGACTTCCCTTATTCTTTAATCAATTTTGAGGCACCTGGGGGATTGCCAACCCATTTTATTGCCTGGTATGATCATATGCAGAGCTCTCAAGTCGCTACTCTTGCGAAGGTTGGTCTTCATCCAGCCTTCTAGTTTAGGGGGTTTACTCTTTCCAAGCACAACGTTGCTCTCCAAGTATTGGTTTCCAGATGGAACGTTACAACTCACACGTTCTTTGCAACGTCGGGGGAGTTCACCATTACGTTGGAGGACGTCTGTGAGCTACTGGGGTTTGAGCCCATGGGTGAGTTTTTATATCACGATGAGGACTTGGATGCCAAAGAGACTACTGACCGAGCTGAGCTTAATCGAATCTATCGTAGTTCCACTGGGTCTTCAAATAAGGCCACTTTTACTCCCCTTATCGGCTATTTTTTCAAAGCTCCAACTCCAAAGGATGTCACCGCTGCAACGGACCATGGTAGAGGTACATCTATGGAACTACTAGACTACATTCTTGTGCTGCTTTCATGTTTTGTCCTGACTGGGAAACCCAACGACCAGCCTAAGGGGGATCTTATAAATATTTCCATTCATTTGGCTAGGGGTTTCAACCTTCCTCTGGCCTCCATTGCTTTGGGGTCCCTCTATACCTAGATGGATCTGTGACACCCCGACTAATTAAATACCGGGTAGCTACTCCTTTTAGTAAATTAATACAAATTGTCAAGTTGGTCCAGTTAACAGCATCACTGTCAAAAACATTTTTATCATTACTAACCACTTAGTATTTAAAAAGTAAGATGTCAAGTTTTAAATTAAGTCTGATTAACATACAATAAAATAATTATGAAAGAATATCATAACCATACACCATAAAGTCTCAATAAAGTAACCAACAAATAATAATAAGTCCGGAGGAAAACTCCTCACAACAATCCCACCACTGAAATAAATAAAACAGTATATCCTGAATTAATTACATGCCAACAATCTGAATAACTGAAATATGAAATGTCTCTAATAGAAATGGGCGACATGCCCTACAAATGATGAAAACTGAATAGAGTCAAGACAAAAGAAGCGTCTACTAGCAAGGCCCTGTAACTTCCACAAACAGCTACAGCTCGTCACCTGAATGGAAATCCTATGCATGGTGTCCTTGTGGATGGGCACCTAAAAGGCTTTTACAAAAATAGATTTGAAAGCAAACGGGTCAGAGCCCGAAAGTGGAGAGTATTTGAAAAACAGCAAGTGCTTTAATAACATTAAAATAAAGAATGCAAAATACATGTTAGGACGTGCTCTCACATGAAATACTCACCTCTCGTCTAATCGTGCACTCCTAACGTACAGTACCCATCTAAGTGGTATTTATATATAACTAAACCGACATAAGTTCTAACCCATCTACTCGATTCACAGTATGAATTCCCAATGTTATCACTTGAATAGATAGCTTTACTTAAACTCGGATTCTCAATTATTAGCATTACCATTTACTGGAGGTTATCCCCTTATTTATCTTCTCAAGGAGTTACTATAAATTATTCTCATAATTAAACATGACAAGTCTGTTCATTTAACCGTATATCATTCACATCATAAATATATAATACAAGCACCCCGAGACTAAGCTACGGTGCACACATACTCTGCTATCCCATCCCGGTACATCACGTACATAAGGATAACGCATTCCGAATCTCTCAGGAATCGTTCTCAGATAATAGCAAATCACAAACAATGGAGGCGAACACAGTCACATCACATGGGTCACGCACATACCTACGCTCCCACGATCAGCAGACTTATTAACTTCCCAATAAGTCCTTCTCTGACCTATGTCCTCGAGGTACCAATCTAAATCCCCCCCGTAGGCACACAAAGGTTAGATGGCCCTAAGTGAACGCAAACCTCCCGTGATAGCAAGTATGGTAGGTATGTCATACACATAAAATCATATATACTAAGCATGCACACTTCTTAGTAATTACCATAATTATTAGTGGTATACTTCTCATTCTTATACCAACTGTTAATGTCACACAAATTATATGCCCCCGGTTTATATGCATTTAAGTCATTAATTATCCTCGCATCGTGATTAGTCGCACGCGTCCTAATCCACAAATACCATTTGGTTCAAATAATTCTTCTATATTTTACTCCTCAATATATCCCGAATATCCCAACTATATCAATTAGTCATCAAGGTAATGTTATCTCTACAATTAAACAAGGTTACGGGACACTAGAAATCAAATCAGGCCAAAAAGGCCAATATGTCAACTCGTTAGAAGTCTCGTTCGAACGAGGTCGTTCGAGCGAGAGTTCGTTCGAACGAAAGGGGCATCTAACGAACATCCAACTCGTTATAAGGCAAACTGTCAACTCGTTAGAAGCTCGTTCGAACGAGCTCGTTCGAACGACGTGGGCAGGCCTTCTAACGAGGTGACAGTTTCGAGCCCATAATTCTCCTATCTCATTTTCCCAATTTTCTTCACCTCTAATCTCATCTAAACATCATTCCAACAATAGTTCAAGGTTTCTAATCATTTATAAACATACTTAGGTCGTATTTTAACATATATATGGGGTCAAATCATCCTAAACCACATCTAATCATCAAATCTCCCCAATTTTCCCCAAATCTCATGAACATGAACCCAAGAAATTTAGAGTTATCAATAACCATAATTAAATCCGTTTTTGTAACATGAAAGATGTATTTCTAACAGTATAATCACCCAAACACAATTCTACGTACAATCTCTTTATCAAAACATGAGTTTCTAATTCCAATTTCATGGGTTTTTGTCATTCTCCCAAAACAATGCAATTATTTAAATTTCTACGCATGGAAGAATCATTCGTAGCGAATAACGTAATTAAACCACTTGCCTTGGATTTTTTTTTTCTGAATTTGCGTTGAATTGATGAAGGTTGCTCTCTCTCCTTTTCTCCCAAGGTTGAAGGTTGAAGATGGGGTTAGGGTTCTCTCTTTGGGAACTTCTCCTAACTTCTCATGAAACCCCCGTAGCCCTCTAATCAGTTAATTGCTGGTAATGGGTTAGTGGGTCATTACATTTTCTATTTTAAACTCCCAAAATTCGTTAATCATAAATCCCAAAATTCCAAAATTACCAAACTACCCTTTTAAGTTGCCGGTATGGCCTAAAAATGCCCCGGGACCCAAACTAAACCCCCGGCTAGTGTTTTCTGACTATTTCGACCCTTCCAGACACGTTGGCGCACTCAAAATGACCATACGGTTGGTAAAAATAAAATTCACTTTTTAATTAAATAATGTTCCTGACGCGACTGTCACACGCATCCCAATAAAATTTCTAAATTGCCGTATTTCTATCTCGCGACAATTTAATATTCTCAATATTCATATATTGCCATATATACGCATTATAATCAAATACCAACTCACATCTCGTTAGTATTTTATCCGGATTAATTCTCAATTAATACACATTTAATTCAATTAATCCCATAAATAAATATCACAAAAATACGGGGTATTACATACTTCCCCCCTAATAACAGAATTTCGTCCCGAAATTTGGTACTAGAAAGTACCTGGTACAAATAACTCTGGATAAAGTTCGCGCGTCTCATCCTCGCGCTCCCATGTGGACTCTTCGGCATTATGATGCCGCCACTGAACACGTTCTAACGGAGCTATCTTTGACCGTAGTTTTCGCTCACTTCGGTCCAAAATAGCAATGGGCCCCTCCTCGTAGGAGCTATCAGGCTGGAGATCGATGTCCTCCAAAGAAATGTGAGAATGAGTCAAATCGTCTCTAAGATATTTCCTTAGCGAGAAAATATGAAACACATCATGAATCCTGTGCAAATGCTCCGGTAACCCAAGTCTATATGCAACCGACCCAATCCGCTCGATGATAGGAAATGGCCCCACATATCTCGGTGACAACTTCCCCTTCTTCCCAAATCGCATAATCCCCTTCATAGGAGATAATCTGAGTAAAACTTGGTCCCCCACTTGGAACTCCCTGAAGAATCTCTTCGCATCAGCGTAGCTCTTCTTCCGATCCTGAGCTACCCGAATGCGACTCCGTATCAATTATATCCTCGCCGAAGTATCCTGAATCACTTCCAGCCCAAGTAGTTTGTTGTCCCCCACCTCCAACCAACATGCTGGGGAACGACAAGGTCTACCGTACAACGCCTCAAATGGATCCATGCCAATGGTGAACTGGTAGGAGTTGTTGTAAGCAAACTCCACCAGTGGAAGATACTGCTCCCATCCACCCCCAAAATCAATGATGCACATACGCAACATGTCCTCCAACATCTTATTTGTATGCTCGGTTTGCCCATCGGTCTGCGGATGATAAGCCGTACTCAAACGTAATTCCGTGCCCATGGCCTCCTAAAAACTCTCCCAAAACCGTGAAACGAATATCTTGTCTCTGTCAGACACGATATTTAGGGGCACATCGTGAAGTCTCACTATTTCTGCAATAAAAAGCTGGGCATACTGTCCCGTAGTGTAGTCTGTCCTTACGGGTAGAAAATGAGCGACTTTGGTCAACCTGTCCATAATTACCCAAATGGAGTCGTGACCTCTCTGTGACGTAGGCAACCCCGTGATAAAGTCCATGGATATGCTCTCCCACATCCACATCGGGACCTATAATGGCTGTAGAAGTCCTGCCGGTCTCTGATGATCCACTTTTACCAGCTGACAAGTGGCGCATTTAGAAACAAACACGACGATATCTCTCTTCATCCCTCTCCACCAATACTGACGTCTCATGTCTTGGTACATTTTGTCCCCACCGGGATGTACCACGAACTGTGAGCTGTGCGACTCTGCCATCACCTCGTGTCGCAATTCCTCCCCTTCCGGAACTACCAGTCTCCCATTGAAGCTTTACCACCTTCGTGACAATCTGCGGTGTAACGGTCATCACGGACATGAACGATCGGGCCGCTGCATCCTGGTGTCCCAACTCCTTCCACTTTGCCTTCCACACCCCTGCCACCTCATCTACTGGCCTACGGTTCAACGCGTCTGCTACCACGTTAACCTTGCCCGGGTGATATTGGATATCAAACTGATAATCCTTCACAAACTCAAGCCACCTCCGTTGTCGCATATTCAACTCTTTCTGCGTGAATAGGTACTGTAGGGACTTGTGGTCCGTGAACAATCGAAACTTTTCCCCCAAAAGGTAATGTCTCCAAATCCGAAGTGCAAATACAACTTCCTCTAACTCCAAGTCATGGGTGGGGTAATTCTTCTCGTGAGGCTTAAGCTTACGGGAAGCATAAGCTATGGCCTGACTCTCCTGCTACAATACACCTCCAAGTCCTTGCAAGGATGCATCGGTGTAAACTAGATACTCAACTCCCGGTCTCGGCAATGCTAACAGGTGCTGAGGTCAACTTGTCCTTCAACTCATCAAATGCCAACTGACAGGCATCACTCCAAATGAACGGCACACCCTTACGAGTCAGATGTGTCAAAGGACCCGCTATCTTGGAGAAACCCCGAATGAACCTCCTATAGTATCCTGCTAGGCCCAAGAAACTACGGATCTCAGTCGGTGTCGTGGGCTATCCCCACTCCCTCACCGCGGATACCTTCCCCGGATCAAGAGATATCCCCCAGTCAGAAATAATATGCCCCAAAAACTGAACCTCCTTCAGCCAAAACCTGCATTTCTCATATTTTGCATACAGCTCGTTCTGACGTAGCGTCTGCAAAACCTGCCTCAAATGCTTGGCGTGCTCCTCCTCTGTCTGGGAGTAAACCAGAATGTCATCAATGAAGACAATGACGAACTGATCTAAGAATTCTCTGAACACCCTATTCATCAAGTCCATAAACACGGCTGGAGCATTGGTCAAACCAAAAGGCATAACTCGAAACTCGTAGGAACCATATCTCGTTAAGAAATCAGTCTTCGAGACGTCCTCCTCCCTTATACGCAACTGATGGTATCCCCATCGCAAATCAATCTTTGAGAAGAAAGAAGCTCCTCTCAGCTGGTCGAATAAGTCATCGATTCGGGGCAACGAATACTTATTCCGTATCGTGACCTTATTCAATTCCCGGTAATCCACACACAACCTCAACGATCCATCCCTCTTCTTCACGAACAACACAGGGGCACCCCACAGTGAAGTACTTCTATGGATAAACCCCTGACCCAACATCTGCTCAATCTGATCCCGTAACTCTCTCATCTCAGCTGGAGTCATACGGTAAGGTGCGCGGGCAATAGGCCGAGTGCCCGACGTCAAATCGATCACAAAATCTATCTCTCTACTCGAAGGTAATCCAGGTATATCCTGAAATACATCGGCAAACTCTCGAACAACCGAAATCGAATTAAGTGGTACCACCACTTCCTTAGAGGTCTCCTCCTCTATATAGTACAAGTGAGTGGACGATCCTCCCTCAGGGCGAGGCATCGCCACTAAAAACATCTCCTGCCCGGGAATGGTAAAGATAATACTCCTACTAAAACAGTCAATCATGGCTCGGTACGCAACTAGCCAATCTATACCAATAATGGCATCATACTCGGTCATCTCTAATACTAACATATCGGCGGGTAAAGTAAACCTCCCGATCTCTATACCCATACCTCTACAAATAAGGTAAATCACAGAACCCCTACTCAACGGTGAATCTACACAAGTAACCGTACTCTCGGCGGTGTCTAATAACCCAATGGTGCGTGCAAATCTCATGGCAACGAAACAATGTGTAGCCCCCGTGTCAAATAAAATACACCCCATAGTCCCCTAAATAGAGAACATACCCTCAATAGCTGGCGGATTTTGTGGCGTTGCGGCATGCTGAAGCTGATACACTCTCCCATACTGAAGTTGTCCCTGCTGAACTGGGACCGCTGGCACGGGTGGTAGTGCTGCCATCTGTGGTGGTGCTGGGAGGGCGACGGGAAACATAGGCCTCTACGGCTCCTGTCGAGCACCCAGTTGCTGCTGCTGTGGGGCCCTGCCCCTATCAGGACAATCCTGGCGTTTGTGGCCAGTCTTGCCACAAACATAACACTTCCCCGGGAAGTTTCCCCCTCGCTGTCCCTGCTGCCCTCGGCCTTGGTGGCCATTACCATTCCTCCCCTGGCCATGCTGGCCCTGCTGAAACTGCTGCTGCTGACCGTTCTGACCCTGTTGGCCCTGATGGCCGTTTGGACCTTGATGGCCCTGCCTGAAACCTCCCTGTCCACTTCTGAAATTCCCCAATCTGAATCTCTTATGATCCCCCTGCTGGGAACCCTGGTCACCCTGCCTCTGTCCCTGAGCAGATTGTGCCCCACTGGCACCATTTCCCCCAGTCCTGCCCTGATGGCTGGACTCTCCTGATCTCTTGCACTCAGACATGTGAAAGCGGTGATCTTGGCAGTGTAGTAATGCAGCGTTAACCACGTCAGAATAAGTGGCCAACGAGAGATTCCCCAATAAATGCTGACGGATCCTCCAAGTCAATCCATCTGTAAACTTCTGAATCTTTTTCTCCTCTGTCGGTATTTCATCCGGAACAATGTTCAGTAGATTAGTGAATTCGTCCTCATACTCGGCCACAGTCCTTCCCTCCTGTCTGAGGTTCATCAACTTCCTCCTCATTTCTATGTGAACAGCTGACGAAAAATATTTGCGGTCGAATCGCACCCAGAACTCCTGTATCATGAGAGTATCTCTCTCCTCTGCGGTGGTAATAGACTCCCACCACTACAATACAGATCCCACTAGCTTGAAAGTAGCTAGTATCTGCCTCTGAACATTGGTGCACTCATACATCCTCAAGTGCCTCTGAATATCTTTCCTCCACTGACTTGAAACCACAACATTGGAGCTACCTGCGAACTCCGGTGGGTGTGCTTTCTGAAAAGCATCACGTATGCGTTCCCAAGCAGACGGGAATGCATGTGCCTGAACCGGCGCGGCTACTGGAGCATGAGGTGGTGCCTGCTGTACAACGGCGAGAGAGGCATTTACCGCTTGGGCTACAATGGCTGCAACCTCGGCGGCATTCATGGAGCCCTGTACTGGTGCTGGCTGGGGCTCTGGCTGTGCATTCCTAGGAACCCGTGGTGCACATCGTGGAGGCATCTGAAATAAGAGTAAGGTCTATAAGTTCACAGTTATAAACCCAAAAAAGCTGAAGAGCGAAGCATACATAAAATAATACAACAGTCCTAAAATATAGGGCTCTACATCAAAGAAAACTCAGCGGAAACATAATAAGCCGTACAGATCCTAAAGGACACTAGAACCTGGCTCTGATACCACCTGTGACACCCCGACTAATTAAATACCGGGTAGCTACTCCTTTATTAAATTAATTTAAAATGTCAAGTTGGTCCAGTTAACAGCATCACTGTCGAAAACATTTTTATCATTACTAACCACCTAGTATTTAAAAAGTAAGATGTCAAATTTTAAATTAAGTCTGATTAACATACAATAAAAGAATTATGAAAGAATATCATAACCATACACCATAAAGTCTCAATAAAGTAACCAACAAATAATAATAAGTCCGGAGGAAAACTCCTCACAACAATCCCACCACTGAAATAAATAAAACAGTATATCCTGAATTAATTACATGCCAAAAATCTGAATAACTGAATATGAAATGTCTCTAATAGAAATGGGCGACATGCCCTACAAATGATGAAAACTGAATAGAGTCAAGACAAAAGAAGCGTCTACTAGCAAGGCTCTGTAACTTCCACAAACAGCTACAGCTCGTCACCTGAATGGAAATCCTATGCATGGTGTCCTTGTGGCTGGGCACCTAAAAGGTTTTTACAAAAATAGATTTGAAAGCAAACGGGTCAGAGCCCGAAAGTGGAGAGTATTTTAAAAACAGCAAGTGCTTTAATAACATTAAAACAAAGAATGCAAAATACGTGTTAGGACGTGCTCTCATATGAAATACTCATCTCTCGTCTAATCGTGCACTCCTAACGTACAGTACCCATCTAAGTGGTATTTATATATAACTAAACCGACATAAGTTCTAACCCATCTACTCGATTCACAATATGAATTCCCAATGTTATCACTTGAATAGATAGCTTTACTTAAACTCGGATTCTCAATTATTAGCATTACCATTTACTGGAGGTTATCCCCTTATTTATCTTCTCAAGGAGTTACTATAAATTATTCTCATAATTAAACATGACAAGTCTGTTCATTTAACCGTATATCATTCACATCATAAATATATAATACAAGCACCCCGAGACTAAGCTGCGGTGCACACATACTCTGCTATCCCATCCCGGTACATCACGTACATAAGGATCACGTATTCCGAATCTCTCAGGAATCATTCTCAGATAATAGCAAATCACAAACAATGGAGGCGAACACAGTCACATCACATGGGTCACGCACATACCTACGCTCCCACGATCAGCAGACTTATTAACTTCCCAATAAGTCCTTCTCTGACCTATGTCCTCGAGGTACCAATCTAAATCCCCCCCGTAGGCACACAAAGGTTAGATGGCCCTAAGCGAACGCAAACCTCCCGTGATAGCAAGTATGGTAGGTATGTCATACACATAAAATTATATATACTAAGCATGCACACTTCTTAGTAATTACCATAATTATTAGTGGTATACTTATCATTCTTATACCAACTGTTAATGTCACATAAATTATATGCCCCCGGTTTATATGCATTTAAGTCATTAATTATCCTCGCATCGTGATTAGTCGCACGCGTCCTAATCCACAAATACCATTTGGTTCAAATCATTCTTCTATATTTTACTCCTCAATATATCCCGAATATCCCAACTATATCAATTAGTCATCAAGGTAATGTTATCTCTACAATTAAACAAGGTTACGGGACACTAGAAATCAAATCAGGCCAAAAAGGCCAATCTGTCAACTCATTAGAAGTCTCATTCGAACGAGGTCGTTCGAACGAGAGGTCATTCGAACGAAAGGGGAATTTAACGAACATCCAACTCGTTAGAAGGCAAACTGTCAACTCATTAGAAGCTCGTTCGAACGAGCTCGTTCGAACGACCTGGGCAGGCCTTCTAACGAGGTGACAGTTTCGAGCCCAGAATTCTCCTATCTCGTTTTCCCAATTTTCTTCACCTCTAATCTCATCTAAACATCATTCCAACAGTAGTTCAAGGTTTCTAATCATTTATAAACATACTTAGGTCGTATTTTAACATATATATGGGGTCAAATCATCCTAAACCACATCTAATCATCAAATCTCCCCAATTTTCCCCAAATCTCATGAACATGAACCCTAGAAATTTAGAGTTATCAATAGCCATAATTAAATCCGTTTTTGTAACATGAAAGATGTATTTCTAACAGTATAATCACCCAAACACAATTCTACGTACAATCTCTTTATCAAAACATGAGTTTATAATTCCAATTTCATGGGTTTTTGTCATTCTCCCAAAACAATGCAATTATTTAAATTTCTACGCATGGAAGAAGCATTCGTAGCGAATAACGTAATTAAACCACTTGCCTTGGATTTTTTTTTCTGAATTTGGCGTTGAATTGATGAAGGTTGCTCTCTCTCCTTTTCTCCCAAGGTTGAAGGTTGAAGATGGGGTTAGGGTTCTCTCTTTGGGAACTTCTCCTAACTTCTCATGAAACCCCCGTAGCCCTCTAATCAGTTAATTGCTGGTAATGGGTTAGTGGGTCATTACATTTTCTATTTTAAACTCCCAAAATTCGTTAATCATAAATCCCAAAATTCCAAAATTACCAAACTACCCTTTTAAGTTGCCGGTATGGCCTAAAAATGCCCCGGGACCCAAACTAAACCCCCGGCTAGTGTTTTCTGACTATTTCGACCCTTCCGGACACTTTGGAGCACTAAAAATGACCATACGGTTGGTAAAAATAAAATTCACTTTTTAATTAAATAATGTTCCTGACGCGACTGTCACACGCGTCCCAACAAAATTTCCAAATTGCCGTATTTCTATCTCGCGACAATTTAATATTCTCAATATTCATATATTGCCATATATACGCATTATAATAAAATACCAACTCACATCTCGTTAGTATTTTATCCGGATTAATTCTCAATTAATACACATTTAATTCAATTAATCCCATAAATAAATATCACAAAAATACGGGGTATTACAGGATCGGACTCAGGTCGACATGCCGCGATCACTGAGTCATTATAAATTGGCCAATTATGCCAACACCATTATCTTAGTGGGCTTCCTTTATACCCATTTTCTAGGTGTTGTCGCTAAGTCTATCCCTTTCCCTCGCATCTTATGTTTCCAAAAAAAACAGAGTTGAAAGGAGGTAATGGGAGTTTTTGATCATTTTGACTCTTTTGTTATGAGGCTTTACGGTGAATCTACCTTTGCCCATTCTTGTGATTTTTTTCCTTCTATAACTTCAACTGTTACTTTCACCCCGGTTGTAGAAGATCCTTCATCGTCCATGGTGATTCTATTTACACCTGGGTTTCTTCCCTCCTTTACTGAATAGGGATACATTTCTAAACCTTATAACCCCAACATATGTAACAGGTAGTTCGAGTTTGATCAGGGGGTCCCTTGACCTATGTTACAACTAAAAAATAAAAGGTCCACTTTTGCTAAGGCTTGCACCTTCTATCTTACAGCAGCGGTTTTTGGTGTGACTTCTACCATGGATGGGTGAGTCACCCTTCCCAGTGCCACCAAGAAAGGGGACGTATCCACCTCTTATGCCACCAAGTTCCATTTGGTGCAACTGACCATCATTCGTGAGTATATACAGAGTCCCCCCCCAATATCCCCCAATCCTTTCTTTCTCTGCCTCCGAGTTGGGTCTCAAGGGCAACTCCGTTCTTGGAGTTGAGTTCCCTCTGGGTAAAACCGTTAAATATCCTCCCCATAAGCTACCCCCTTATTTCCCGATGATCCCCACTGCCACGCGTAAGCCCAAGGCCTTTACAACCCCCAAACAGCCTGCCCTTGCAACCGAAGTAGCTTCCAGTGAAGGGCCTTCTCATCCAGCAACCAAGAAAATTAGGAAGTCCAAGAGTGGTACTTCCTCAAAATCTAAGTCCCAAGCCCAATCCCAAGATCCTTTGGAGGAATTCCCCATTGGCTCAATTCCTCCTTCCATGTCTACAGAAATGGCTGAGAAGTTGAGAAGGAGAGTTTAGGCTGAGGTAGAACGAATAAATGATGAGTATCAATGAAGTGCTCCCATCGTTCTTCCTTCGTCTGCCTTCCCCACTATCCTGGTTGATACAATGAAGCCAATAACGAAGAGGAGAAAGATTTTGAAGGTTCCTCGTGGTGTTGGTGTTGCGAGTATGAGGAATAAGACTATGGGTACCACGTCCCAGAGGAAAAGGACTAGCGAGATACATCTCTCCCCATCCCCCTCTGTTGCTGCCTCCTCTCCTCCTTCGTCGGTGGTTATATCCTCTCATTCTCCTTCTAGATCTGAGGTATGTGTGTGTGCTCTTATTCTTATTCACATTTTCTGAAGGCAAACTGCAACTATTTATCTCTTAATAACTTTGGTGCAGGGAGTTAAAGAAGAAAGACCCATCTCCCCGTGAACCCTTTTGTGGGGGGACATTTCAGCTCCTCTCAGGCTAATATGACTCATCCTCGTTCCCCTATGATCGAGCTTACTTACTCCTATCATTCGACCTTTCTGCACACGAAGGACGCTGCTGTGGGAAGAGGTTCCATTGAATCTGGGGGCATTTCTTCTCTACCAGAGAAAACTCCCCCAGCCATTTCTGAACTATCATCTCAGCACGAGGTCCTTCTGACCATCGTTGCAGCTAAGGAGTGTGCCCCTGGGGTAACATATAAACAATTACTTGTCAGGTGTTACATCTTTTTCTCGTCCCATCCCTTTGTTTATTATGCTGAACTGTAATATGCTGGGATGCCTTAGGTGGAAATGGCGTCTTTGGTAGCTGGCATTCTTCTTCCCACAATTCTGACAAGATCTATAACTGCGGTTCCCCTTTTTGGCGCCATAACGAAGGTAAGTTACACTTAGATACATTTTCCTCTTTTTTCTGTACTTTCTTCTCATGTCTAACACTTGGCTTCGTGTTTGCAGCTTTCGCTAAGTCTTACCCCACCCTTTTCTCTTAGTGGTCTTCCTCTTTCCAAGGCTAAGGTTGATGCTTCTTCCCAACGTGGTGGCTCTTCGGTGCCTACCCATGATGGGGCATCGTTTGGAGGTCCATCATCTTCTTTCAGTGAAACTCCTACGTTGGATTTGGTTCCTTTTACTAGCGAGGGAGTTTCGTCGACCGTTGAGGCTTCTTTAGTTAAGGGCTTCGTTGAGGCCTCTAAGGAAATATGTGTGCCCCCAACGGTTCCTACTGTTATGGCCTCCGTGGTGACTCCATTCTTGTTCCCGCTACTGCTGAGGTACTTCGCTCATTATTCTGCATTTCTCAACCTTTCAAACTTCACCTATGATGGTGGCTTAATACTGAAAACACTTGTTGAAATTTTTCATAAACTCCACCTATATTAGTGACTTAACAACGAAAACGCTTGTTAAGATTTTTTCATAAACTCCACCTATATTGGTGACTTAACAACGAAAACACTTGTTAAGATTTTTTCATAAACTCCACCAATATCGGTGACTTAACAACGAAAATGCTTGTTAAGATTTTTTTCATAAACTCCACATATATCGGTGACTTAACAATGAGAACGCTTGTTAAATTTTTTTCATAAATTCCAACTATATCGGTGACTTAGCAACGAAAATGCTTGTTAAGATTTTTTCATAAATTCCACCTATATCGGTGACTTAGCAACGAAAACGCTTGTTAAGATTTTTTCATAAACTCATTATTTTCTCTTCCTGTTCTCAGTTTGCTCGGGAGGATTCTCCACCAGTTATTTCGCCCCTCACCTCACCTCATCGGGAACCCATTATCTTAGAAGATTCTATCCACAACGTTCGAGGTTCCACGATTGGTGCTGCTGCTGAGAGTGGGTCTGGTTGTGATCTCCCTAGGCCCAACTTAGTTCCTCATGCCTTTTGCCTTATGGTCCTTCAACATTCCCCTTAAATTCCTGCTATCCATCGCTTGGTATTTGAGAATCTTGCAAGCCACCATCCTAAAACGTTCACTGTGGACTGCCTGCATTCCAACATCTCTGTGATGAGCTACAATCTTGAGGGCATGGCTACCGTTGTTGCTAAAATCGCCAGCACTCCCACTTCAAATGTTACTAGAGCCCTCCTTAACCAATTTCTGGGCTACTTGAGGGAGTTGGGTCGTGATGGCTTTCGTTTTTACTGGCTTATTACGCACATAAAAACTTAAAAGAGCCAGAGACTGGACAGTCAGAGGGGACTACTCCAAAAACACGAGGAGGATCAATGGGATTAGGAAGCTAAGTTGGCTGAGTTAGCACCTCTTCTTGAATTTGTTCACAAATAGGTAGGGGACATCTAAGAAGCTCTGCATTTGGCAAAGCTGAAGCGAGAGAAACTCCTCATCAAGCATACATAAGCGCAAACGAGGCTAGAGGTTTTTATAAATGCCCAACAGTCTTGTGTAGTAACTTCTTCGTGCCTTCCTGGAGATTTTTTCTTTGCTCCCGATCTTTGGTTCCTTTTTGGTCAATGATTTGTTGTAAATATTTTCCTTTTTTTCTTTTTATGTAATTCTTGGGCAGTAGCTCCCAATTTTGTAATTCCTCAAAGTTTATGAATGAAAAAAAGATGTGTGTTTTCCCATGCCTTTTCTTTGTGCTATAACTATTTGCATATATTATGAAGTTCTATCATTATTTCATATTCACTCGAGTTATAATATAAAACTTGTATATTCATAACAACATCTAGATACATCAGTGGTCCAAACCTAATCGCTTACACATGATAGACTTTCAACCATTTATTGTTAATCTTGAATGGTTTATCTTCTTCCATCTTAAAAATTAAGCAATGACCTGAGTCGTGAGCTTCTTTTACAATGAATGGTCCATCCCAATGTGTTGTAAACTTAAGTAGAGGAAGCCCCCTGATGTGTTTCACTGCTGCCTTCGAAACGAGGTCTCCTTCAACGAATTTCCTTGGTCTCACCAGGTTATCATATGCCCTGGAGAGCTGCTTCGTGTACATTTGAAAGTGTTGCATCGCATTATTTTTCTGTTCATCCAATGCTTCTGACCAAGCGTAAATTCTTCTGAATTTAGCCCCTTAATTTAGTGATTTTAATATCTCGAACAAGGTAATTGAATCATTTTTAGTCCATATCACTCTAATGTTTGTTTCTAACAATATTCCCTAGTTTTTGTGCAATTGTGATGAAGTTTTCAGGAATGGAATGCAAGAAAGGAAAAGAAGAAAAGTAAAAGGGAAAAAGAGTAAAGTTTAACTCAAATGTCGAAGGCGACACCAAAAGAGAAGTTGAAGAGCATGAGTTCACAAGAGCATAGGAAGAAACGGCACCCAAATCGGAGTTCTAGATCAAAAGTTATGGCCAGTCAAAGTTGCAAGGAGAAAGTCAACAAAGAAGAAAATCGGACCGATCCGATGGAAATCGGACCGATCCAAAATGATCCAATCCCAGTAGACCCCAGATGGATAGCAAACCGATGGAGAGAAAATCCGGACCAATCCGACTAGGACCGGATCGATCCGAAAGAAATAAAAGAACCGATTCGGTGAATACCGGACCGATCCGAGGGAAATCCGGACCGATCCGGGCATGCAAAATCCTGACATTAATTATGCAGTTAAAACAATGCAACTCTTGGGGAAACTTGTGCCACAAGAACATTGGCTGTCAATTTCGATTGTTTGTGCTATAAAAGCCCATGCCCTGCATCATTTGAGTAGGCTAGCTAGAGAGAGTTGTTAGGGTTTGCTAATTTGAGAGTTCTAGAGAGAATCAGAGTCTAAATTTTAGGGTTTAATTTCCTATTCCTTCAAGAATTTCAGGAGCACCAGTTTGTAAGAAATTCTGAATTCCAATTGCTTTCTTGTTGCTGAATTCAAGTAAACTCATTCCATTCTCTAGTTTTATTATTTGCAATTTACTTACAATGTTTGTTAGATCCATAATTGTATATATGAATTTGTTCTTTAATAAAATCATGAGTAGCTAAATTACCCAAGGGTTGGGGTACATGAACTCAATCCAAGGCAAATTATTTATGTAGAAAACAGATGTTGAATTAAAATATTGATTGAATCGTGAAAGAAAATCATACAAACATTGTCAATCTTTTAATCTCTCTTGCCCTAGGTACATGAGATGTTTAAGAACGCTTTGCGAGTATGATTTTTCATTCATCGCTTTATATTGACCTTTGATTTCGTATGGTGCGGGCTTGAACCTCATATACGTAATGCTTAGAATCTATAAAGACCGGATCTAGTCAATAGTTTTAATTTACAATTCTGGTATTCTATATGATAATTTGTTAAGGATTGAGGGATTGTACCCTACCCTATTTTCTCCCATTTGTTAGACCTAAATCTGTTTGCAATTTTCAACTTGTTTTTCTTAATTAAAGTGTTAGTAGTTCACTAGAAATTTTCCCAATCCTTAATCATCTTTTTATTTCTTTTGAGAAACCATTTCAAGATTCAATAATTTTTCTGATTATTATTTGGCAATCTCGATCCCTGTGGATACGATCCCGATTTAGCGGGTTACTACTTGAGCGACATTCTTGCACTTGAGCCTTGAGTGAACGCACTTTTGAGACAAATTTTTAGTCGCGTCAAGTTTTTGGCGCCGTTGCCGGGGATCTAAATTGTTAAATTTTCCAGAAAGTTATTTTTATCTACAAGTGATTTCTAATAAAAAAAAAATAATAATTAAATTTTCATGTTTTGTGTGCTTATATGCAGAATTCATCTCCCACCCAAATTCACGAAAATCCTATTGCCGAAGCAAGTTCTGAAAATTCTGAGTCTTTGCCTTTTTGGGTTCCACCGCCTTCGCCTAATAATTCCATCACAAGTCGTTCATTGAGTCAAACCCGGAGTGAGAATTCTGAACCTTTCGGTAGCGATATGTCGGATCATGGTAGTTTCGGTGTTGGTGCTGGAGAGGAAGAGATACCCTACCTTCCCATGAAAGATTTGTTATTTCCGGAGAGAACTGTTACCCCTGGTTGCATTTTACTCCCGTATAATGCCGGTCAGTTCCACTTTCGGAATGGTATGATCCAAATTCTTCCTACGTTTCATGGGATGGACTCTGAAAAACCATATCTCCACATTCGAGAATTCGAAGATACATGTGAAACTTTTGGTGACCAAGCTTGTCCACAAGAAGTGATCCGGTTGAAGCTTTTCCCTTTTTCCTTAAAGGATAAAGCTAAAACTTGGTTATGGTCCCTACCCCCAAATTCTGTGTTATCTTGGAATGATATGCAATCCAAGTTTATTTCAAAAAATTTTCCACAACACAACCAATTCTATTAAAGCCCAAATTCAAGCTTTTCGTCAAAATGAGAATGAGGCTTTTGATAAATGTTGGGAGAGATATCAGGAGTTAGTTAGCGGGTGCCCACATCATGGTTTTGAAAAGCATCATCTGATTTCATTTTTCCATCAAGGCCTTACTTTAGCGTCTAAAAAACTTGTTCAAACCATGTGTGAGAGACCTTTTTGGGAGTTAAGTTCGAGCGATGCTGAGGCTCATTTGAAATATGTGGCAGAAACTACCCAAGCATGGGATACTTCTGATCCCAATAGTCAAAATAGAAATCGACAAGTGTCCAACTTGCCTGCTGCGTCCGATAATTATCACTTGGACAAGGACACTTTGTTGGATCGAAAACTTGACCAATTGGAGAAGAATTTCAGAGATATGCTTGAAGTGCGATTGAGAGATGTGTCTGGACCCGTACAAGCCGGAAAGGAGAAAGTGTGTTCCATTTGTAATGCGGGTCATTCTACCAAAGGATGTCCTACCATTCCTGCATAAAGGCGATGTACACTGAACATGTGGATGCAATAGGGGGTTTTTGCGGAAATTATAATGCCCAGCAAGGTAATTCATATAATTAATCGTGGAGGAATCCTGGGTATAGTTATGGACAACCCCAAGGTGGGATGGTTCCTAACCCACATATGCCTCTACCACCACCTCCTCAATTTCAGCAAATGGCTCCTCCAATGCCAAATCCTATGCAGGTACCACCTCCCGGTCCATATGTAGCTCCACCTAGGAGAACTCTTGAAGATAATTTCAATTAATTCATCCAATCCCAAAAAGAGAGAGATGCTAAATATGATCGAATGCTCGCTGAAATGCATACTAACATCTCTAGGTTGCAGTCTGTGGTGAATACCCAAGAGAAGGGTAAACTTCCAGCCCAAGGCCAAAGACCTCCTCTTCAAGGTCAATCCACAGTTGGCTCCACATCATCGGATTTGCAAGAACAATGTCAAGCTGTTACTACTCTTCGTAGTGGCCGCGTGATTGATCTATCACCAAAGCTTCCAAAGGTGAACGATGATGGAGTTGAACCCGAAATTCCTAAGAAATCTGAAAATTCCGAGTTTGAAGAACCTCCCTTAGAGAAGTAATTGAAAGATGAGGAAGTTGAACCTGAAATTGAAATAAAGTTGCCAACTGTTGCTCCATTTCCTCAACGCTTAGAGCCACCCACAAAAGGGGCTTCGCGTACCGAGGTGTTGGATGTGTTGAAACAAGTAAAATTGAACTTGGTGTTCCTTGATGCTATTCAACAAATTCCAGCATATGCTAAGGTTATCAAAGATCTTTTGACTGTCAAACGACGACTTAAGGTGAAGAAGAATGTTTTCTTGGCACAAAATGTGAGCTCGGTGCTTCTCAATGATCTTCAACCAAAATTCAAGGATCCAGGTGCACCTACAATTTTGTGCATCATAGGAGAAAAAAGAGTGGAAAAAGCATTGCTTGATTTAGGTGCGAGTGTAAACATCCTTCCATACTCCATCTATAAGCAACTTGATTTAGGTGATTTAAAACCTACCCGAATCACTCTACAGTTAGCGGATAGAACAGTGAAAGTGCCTCGTGGGGTTGTAGAAGACGTGATAGTTCAAGTGGACACGTTCTACTTTCCTGTTGATTTTGTCATTTGGGACACTGAGCCTGTTCCCCATACGAGAAATCATGTTCCAATAATCTTGGGCCGTCCATTCTTAGCTACTGCTAATGCTTTGATTAATACACAGAATGGCCAAATGCAACTCACTTTTGGAAACATGACTCTCGAGACCAATATTTTCAATGTCGCTAACCAAATGGGTGAGGAGGATGAGATTCTTGAGGTTGATCTTATTGAAGAAGTGGTGGATGAGAACATTGAGAAAATTATAGGAGGATATGCGTTGGAAGTGTGTTTAGTGCAAAGTGGTGAGAAAAAGAGCTCTTATACTGAGTTTGAGCGTGAGGTGGAGGAGTTAGAAACTTGGTTACGAGATGAAGAGAGTTGTGAGAGCTTAAGAGATGTTGGCTGGATTTCTAGGTATGAAGAATTGCCTCTAAGGGAAACCACAATGGTTCCCTCTGAAAATAGATTTCCTAGTCTTGAGTTGAAGAAACTACCCTCCCATGTCAAATATGCTTTTCTAGGAGAGAATGATACATTTCCTGTTGTTGTGTCTTCCAGTCTAGAAAAAGGGCAAGAGGGTATGTTGTTGGATGTGTTGCGCAAGCATAGAAGTGCTTTTGGTTGGACTATATCAGATTTGAAAGGTATAAGTCCATTGATTTGTACCCATAAAATCCATCTTGAGGAAGAAGTGAAGCCCTCGCGTGAGATGCAAAGGCGATTAAACCCAAACATGAAAGATGTAGCAAGAGCGGAATTATCAAATTGCTAGATGCTGGAATTATCTATCCCATTTCGGATAGTAAATGGGTGAGCCCGATTCAAGTCGTTCCAAAAAAATCAGGAATGACCGTGGTTGAAAATGCTAAGGGAGAATTAATACCTCAACGCACCACCACCGGGTGGCGTGTTTGCATTGACTACCGAAAGCTCAATGCTGGAACTCGAAAAGATCATTTTCCCTTACCATTCATCGATCAAGTAATTGAACGAGTGGCGGGCCATCCTTACTATTGTTTCCTAGATGGGTATTCCGGATATAATCAAATTTAAGTGGATGTACTTGATCAAGAAAAGACGACTTTTACGTGTCCATTTGGTACGTTTTCCTATAAACGTATGCCATTTGGGTTATGTAATGCGCTAGCAACTTTTCAAAGGTGCATGTTAAGTCTCTTTAGCGACATGATTGAAAAAGGTCTTGAGGTGTTTATGGACGATTTCAGCATTTTCGGTCCATCTTTTGACCAATGTTTAACTAATCTTGAAAGAGTTCTATTCTGCTGTGTGGAAAAAGACTTAGTCCTCAATTGGGAAAAATGCCATTTTATGGTTACCGAGGGCATAGTTTTAGGTCACATAGTCTCATCTAGAGGAATTGAAGTTGATCGAGCAAAAATTGACGTAATAGCTGAGTTACCCCCGCCAAAATCACTTAAAGATGTGAGGTCCTTTCTAGGCCATGCTGGATTTTATAGAAGGTTTATCAAAGACTTTAGAGCCATCGCTAGACCTTTGAGTAATCTTCTTATGAAAGACACTCCATTTGAGTGGAATAAAGCATGTCAAGAGGCTTTTGATAAACTTAAAAGCATGCTTATTTTCGCTCCTATCATGCAAGCTCCGGATTGGTCACTTCCCTTTGAGCTTATGTGTGATGCAAGTGATTACGCGATTGGGGTTGTTCTTGGACAGAGGAAAGAAAAGAAAGCTCATGTTATTTACTATGCTAGCAGAACATTATCTGGCCCTCAGCTTAATTACTCTACCACAGAGAAAGAGTTACTAGCAGTCGTTTTTGCTCTCGACAAATTTCGCTCTTACATTGTTGGGTCGCCTATTGTTTGCTTCACTGATCATTCGGCACTGAAATATCTCTTAAGTAAAAAAGATGCCAAACCCCGTATAATCAGGTGGATCCTACTCTTACAAGAGTTTAATCTCTCGATTAAAGATAAGAAAGGAGTAGAAAACGTCTTCGCTGACCATTTGTCACGCCTCTCGTCCGACGTGCCTATTGATCCCATTCCCATAGACGAGTATTTTCCGGATGAAAATTTATTTGCTACTTCTTCTCTCCCTTGGTTTGCGGATATAGTCAATTATCTTGTCATTGGAGTTCATCCATCTCATTGGACTCCGTAAGAGAGAAGAAAGTTCATTACTTGGTCACGCATGTTCTTTTATGATGATCCATATTTGTTTAAGTATTGTGCTGACCAAATCATCCGGAGATGTGTACCCGATGAAGAAATCCAAGGGGTAATTCGATTCTGTCATACGGAAGCATGTGGAGGTCATTTTTCTAAAAATAAAACTGCTGCGAAAATCCTTCTAAGTGGTCTTTATTGGCCCACAATCTTCCGGGATGTGAATGCTTTTTGTAAATCATGCGATAGATGCTAAAGAATGGGTGCGATTACTCGCCGTGACATGATGCCATTAACCCCAATTCTAGTATTGGAGTTTTTTGATTGTTGGGGTGTTGATTTCATGGGCCCATTTCCACCTTATTTTGGTTTTCTATACATCCTCGTTGCTGTAGATTACGTCTCCAAATGGGTTGAGGCGATAGCTACAAGGACGAATGATAGCAAAGTGGTGAAAAAATTCATTCAAGAAAATATACTTTCTCGTTTTGGTATGCCTAAGGCCATAATCAGTGATAATGGAACTCATTTTTGCAATCGGCCTATGGAGAAACTAATGAGGAAGTATGGCATTGTCCATAAAGTTGGAACAACTTATCACCCTCAATCGAATGGCCAAGCCGAGCTTGCTAATCGGGAAATCAAAAATATCTTGGAAAAGACGGTCGATCCTAATAGGAAAGATTGGTCTATCAGATTAAATGATGCGCTTTGGGCCTATAGAACCGCATATAAGAATCCCCTTGGGATGTCCCCATTCCGATTTGTGTATGGAAAATCTTGTCATCTTCCGGTTGAGATCGAACACAAAGCATATTGGGCTATCAAAGGGGTGAACTTCAATATGGATAAAGCCGGTGAAACAAGGAAACTTCAGTTGAATGAGTTGGAAGAAATACGCAATGATGCGTATGAAAGTGCTAAAATATCCAAGGACCGAATGAAACGAGCTCATGACGGAATCATTCGTAAAAAAGAGTTTCATTCGGGACAAAAAGTACTTCTCTACAACTCGAGGTTGCACATATTTAAAGTTAATGGGCATCGTCTCAAGCCCTATTTGGAAGCAATTGTCAAAGAAGCCGACACAATCTGGCTGTCAGACCCCATTTATGGGGATTGACTGACAAGGAGAGGTGAGGTCGTCGCACCCCCGACATGTATGGGGTGAGTGTAGTACATATGAGTCTTAGGAATTAGGAGTCTTAGGTTTGAGTCAGTCCCGGGGTTGAGAATCCGAAGGGTGAGGAGAGTTTGGTTTTCGATGAGCATTGAGGATAGTCTGAAGTGTGTAGTGGAAAACTCATGTTTGGAAGAGAGAATAGAAGAAAGAAGAAGAATTCAGAAAATTAGCAGACCGGTTCGGTCCGGTCTGATATTAAAAAACCGATCCGGTCAGGCGGATCGGTCCGGGTACATTAAAAGAATCGATCCGGTAAGGCGGATCGGTCCGGTCCCAAAGCCGGATCGGTCCGGTTGTCTGCATAATTTCATTTCCCAAGGGACACCTCTTCGATCCACACCTCTTCACTTTCCCCAATCCATTCACTTCCTTCAAAAATTCGTCCCAATTCATCCAGCCTTTCATTCCCTCCAAATTCACACTCACCCACTATAAATACACCCATCCCTCTACCCATTTTCTTCACACCTACAATTACCTTCTCTTCTCCATTACTGTTTCCATCCTCCATATCCATGGCTGCTCCTCATAAGTATACCTCCATTGAAGTCCTTCCCGACGGAAATGGAGAGTACCGTTCCCGTAGCGAAGCGAATTGGTGCCGTAGGTTTTTCAGCCCTACCCGAAAAATTCATATTGAACGTCAAGTGTTGTGGGACTAAATGCCCAATTCTGTCACAGCCCTTTTCCTGTCACGGGGCTGGTGCCGGTTCTTCAACGAACCTTATGAGGAAGTATGGGAGAATGAAGTGCGTCAGTTCTACGGATCTCTTGTCCGTACCGCTGAATTTGAATCACAAGCCTTTGTGGATTCCATCCCTATCCCATTCTCACTTGACCTTGGGGCACGGAAGCTAGAATCTTATGGTGTGCTCACTCCGGCCCAATTTGATTATCTGGGTCCCGATCCCGTTCTCACCAAAGAAGTTTGTATCTCGAGGATCAAGCCCAGTGCGGTTTGGAATACCGAGACATTTCCCGTCGGTCGCTTATCTGACAAGGCCCGATTTACTTTTCATATCGTTTGTGCTAATATTTTGCAAACCTCTAATGATTCAGCGATGAGGCCGCACCAAGCTACTATGATGTATCACTTGTTCGATCCTGCGACAGTGATCAACTTAGCTCGGACATTTTACACCGATATCCTTTTTGTGGCCTATGACAAAAAGGGTCGTGCCCCTCTTCCTTATGGTCGCCTCATTACCTCCATGCTTCGGGATGCCGGGATAGCACCACCACAAGACCTTATCAACTTGCCCAAGCCATCAGGGCAAGAATCCCGCACTCGTAGTGAACGACAAATTCAGCTCGTCCGTGCACGGCGCGGTGACGTATCGAGTGAGGAGGAGTCCGATGAGGACGAGAACGTCGATGATGAGGACGTTGAGATGGAGGAGGGTGAGGAGGAAGAATATGATGAGACTGATGATCCGGATTATGTTCCGGCCGGTACGGGCTTGACTGAGCGCGTTCTCTCTCTTGAAACGCGTTTTGACGCACATGTGTCCTCCTACGAGAGGGACATGAGTTTGGTCCTGCGTATGCAGGACGACTTGTATCGTCTCCAGGCGGGACCCGAGGCCCCTCTTCCTCCTTACTATTACAATCCGTATGATCCTGCTGCTCCCAGTACTTCCCATCCCCCACCCGCCCCTTAGGCTGCCCCTCTTCCCCTTAGCTATGTTTGTTTTTGTTTTCCTTTTTCTTTTTGTTTACACAGTTGTGTCATAGTTTGTAATCTACAGTTTAGTATAATATTTGCTTGTTTTATTTATCGCACCCTTTATGTTGTCTTCTTTATATATCTCGTCCATTTGATTGAGGACAATGCAAATCACTAAGTTAGGGGGGATGACAGGTGCGTATTCATAAAACTTCGCATATATATATATAAAAAAAAAAACCAAAAATATTTTTGTTTAAAATAAATAAAAATTGGAATTTAAATTTTTCAAAAATATCACCTTTATTCTATTTAAAGTCTCAAATTGTAAAATTCAATAATGCACTAAGCTAAAATTGACCGAAGATGGAAATTGAAAGAAAATTGACGACTTTACGAATAAGTGTGGAGATTGATCAAACCCGGTGAGATTTCGAGCCTATCGATTTTTATGAGTTTTTAAATCAATCCGAGTTTATGATTAACTCAAAGTTCTTTTCAGCGTTTTCATAAGTCATTGATGATCTCAATCCTTTGATCGTTTATGGAAAATGTGTGAAATGTTATCTCGAAATTCATGCTAAATATATCTCTAAACTTAATTAATCTCGAGATGCATATGGTAATGTGATTAGCAATTTGGACAATGAAGTAGGCCCTCGTTTGTTTTACCCAAAAATATTAGCCATAAAAAGTTGTGAAAAACAAAATTATCCCTTTGCAACCCAAGTTGAGCCTAATAAAATATTTTCCTTTCGTTTGATAACCCGAAAAACTCAAATAGCCCGGAATTGTGAAAATTGAGAAAATTCATCAAGTAAGTCCAAATTGTGCAAGAAAAAGGGGCAAGAAAAAAAAAATATATGCTCAACAAAAATAGCAAGAAAAAAAAAATAGAGAAAAATGAGCAAATGCCCGAAAAAGCACTAATGGACGTCATCAAGACATTTTCCAATTCCGAACATTCCATCCATTCCCATTTTTACCCTTTACACTTTTTAACCCGAAAAGTCCTAACTGAGTCCGAATGGCGAAATTAATTACTGCATGGAGAGCTAAAACATGAAAAGATAAAATGAGAGATTAAATGGTGTGAGTTAGAAGTGATGTTCCCATTTCCCAATAACTGTACTCCGATGATGAGATCTTTTCACCATAAATTTCCTTCTTTTCAATTTTGTATGCGTGAATTTGTGTCCATTATATTTACTCTTTATATCATGCATACCGAGAGAAAATAGCCACAATCCGAGTGATTCGTTTGTGAGTGCATACGTAAGAATTTGAATCAAAACGAATTTTCGGAAAGTAACGTAATGATCAATCGGCGGAAATTGGAGGTTTAATTTTTGGCTTTGCACACACACACTATGGTTTGAGACAATTGAATATGAATTTATGGTGAGTATTTTTCGAAAAGTTTATATCGTAAAATTTTTAGGTATTTTGATATTTATTTGAGTCAATAAAAAAATTTTGTGGGTAAATTCACTGCAAACCCTCACGAGACAAAACTCGTCCTACTAGGGTAACCTAGAGGTTTAAAGGCTTGTTGCATATGCTAAATGCAATCGCATGCATGCGAAAGTGGAATTTTATTTCAATAAAGGGAATTTGCAAGAGTTGAATTTTGGTTGGATTCAGTTACATTGCCCGGGACGTGCAAAGTCCTAAGTTAGGGGGATTTGACCAAGCGTGAATTCTTCTGAATTTAGCCCCTTAATTTAGTGATTTTAATATCTCGAACAAGGTAATTGAATCATTTTTAGTCCATATCACTCTAATGTCTATTTCTAACAATATTCCCTAGTTTTTGTGCAATTGTGATAAAGTTTTCAGGAATGGAATGCAAGAAAGGAAAAGAAGAAAAGTAAAAGGGCAAAAGAGTAAAGTTTAACTCAAATGTCGAAGGCGACACCAAAAGAGAAGTTGAAGAGCATGAGTTCACAAGAGCATAGGAAGAAACGGCATCCAAATCGGAGTTCTAGATCAAAAGTTATGGCCAGTCAAAGTTGCAAGGAGAAAGTCAACAAAGAAGAAAATCGGACCGATCCGATGGAAATCGGACCGATCCGAAATGATCCAATCCCAGTAGACCCCAGATGGATAGCAAATCGATGGAGAGAAAATCCGGACCAATCCGACTAGGAACGGATCGATCCGGAAGAAATAAAAGAACCGATCCGGTGAATACCGGACCGATCCGAGGGAAATCCGGACCGATCCGGGCATGCGAAATCCTGACATTAATTATGCAGTTAAAACAATGCAACTCTTGGGGAAACTTGGTCCACAAGCACATTGGCTGTCAATTTCGATTGTTTGTGCTATAAAAGCCCATGCCCTGCATCATTTGAGTAGTCTAGCTAGAGAGAGTTATTAGGGTTTGCTAATTTGAGAGTTCTAGAGAGAATCAGAGTCTAAATTTTAGGGTTTAATTTCTTATTCCTTCAAGAATTTTCAGGAGCACCAGTTTGTAAGAAATTCTGAATTCCAATTGCTTTCTTGTTGCTGAATTCAAGTAAACTCATTCCATTCTCTAGTTTTATTATTTGCAATTTACTTACAATGTTAGTTAGATCCATAATTTTATATATGAATTTGTTCTTTAATCAAATCATGAGTAGCTAAATTACCCAAGGGTTGGGGTACATGAACTCAATCCAAGGCAAATTATTTATGTAGAAAACAGATGTTGAATTAAAATATTGATTGAATCGTGAAAGAAAATCATACGAACATTGTCAATCTTTTAATCTCTCTTGCCCTAGGTACTTGAGATGTTTAAGAACGCTTTGCGAGTTTGATTTTTCATTCACCGCTTTATATTGACCTTTGATTTCGTATGGTGCGGGCTTGAACCTCATATACGTAATGCTTAGAATCTATAAAGACCGGATCTAGTCAATAGTTTTAATTTACAATTCTGGTATTCTATATGATAATTTGTTAAGGATTGAGGGATTGTACCCTACCCTATTTTCTCCCATTTGTTAGACCTAAATCTGTTTGCAATTTTCAACTTGTTTTTCTTAATTAAGGTGTTAGTAGTTCACTAGAAATTTTCCCAATCCTTAATCATCTTTTTATTTCTTTTGAGAAACCATTTCAAGATTCAATAATTTTTTTGATTATTATTTGGCAATCTCGATCCCTGTGGATACGATCCCGATTTACCGGGTTACTACTTGAGTGACAGGCCTGCAGTTGAGCCTTGAGTGAACGCACTTTTGAGACAAATTTTTAGTCGCGTCAGCTTCCAACTGCACATGTCAATTTCGAGGGAGCATGCTACTTCGCAAGGCATATCGAGCAGAGGGAGCTTCCAACTCTACAAGGAGAATCGCCTCAGCCCCATAAACAAGGGGCAACGGAGTATACCTTGTAGGTTTCCTCTTGGTTATTAGATAGGCCCACAATATAGATGGTTTCTTGTCATCCCATAATCCTAAAAAATCCTCCATCGTTTTGGCCAAAATATTAACCAAGGTTTTGTTAGTTGCCTCGGCTTGACCATTGACCTTTGGACATGTCACCGTTTATGTATGATGAATAATGTAGTACTTGTCCGTGAGCATTGTTACCTTTGAATTGACAAAAGGGGTTTCGTTATCTGAGAGGATAACTTTTGGAATCCGAAAATGGAAAATGATGTATTATCTGATGAAGTTGCTCACCACCCCTGTTGTTTCCCTTCTCAGTGGTATATCTTCATCCCATTTTGTAAAACACTCTGTTGCTACTAGTATCCATATCTTCCCCCTTAAATAAGGATGCATTACCCCTACCAGGTCGAACGCCCAAGTGTGAAAAGGGTAAGGCGTTGCTAAGGAGTGTAGGTCCATCGATGGGGGAATGGATCATATTTCCATGAATTTGGCAAGCCTTGCACTTTCTAATGAACTCAGTAGAGTCTCTCTGCATTGTTGGCCAATAATACGCTAACGTCATCACCTGGTCATACAATTTGGCCCCTCCTATGTGAACTGGATCGTGCGCCTGTTTGAGGACTTCGGATGCTTCTTCCTTCATGATGCAACACAATGGCCTATTGAAGTAGACCCTTCGATAAAGTTTCCCCTCCTGAATGTAGAACCTTGGGGACCTTCACTTAAGTCCCATCGTATCAACCTTCTTTATTGGTACGTCACCATCTTTGATGAAATCAATGTAAGGTTTCCTCCAGTCAGGTTGAGCTTCAACAAAATGACATTCAGCTGCTTCGAAGAATAACTGGCACTTGGCGCACTTTCATTGTACCTCCGCTGCATCCTATTTAATTTTATTCCAGAAATAACCCTCCCTTTGAATTCTCCTACAAAGGGGTATCTCGGTTGTTTCACAATTCTCTTCATGTGTCTTCTTCAACCTCCATTCTGCTTCTTGTGTGCTGATGCATCTTGATAACCATCCCCCTATGTTTCTGAAGTAAAGGTTTCCCTGGTTTGTGAAGTATTGGGTTAGTTCCTTCAGCTCCATCGTTCCTTCTCCAGATTCAGTTGCCTTCTAATCTCTCCCCTCTAGTCATTATCCTCTTCTATCGGCAGAATTGACCGTACCACCGAAGGAGCCGTTCTTCATTGAATCATGACTGTTGTTATATCGTTCCTCATGAAAAATTTCTAGGCGATGGTGGCATAGGCGTCTGGATGTCATTTCATCATTAGGGGATGTCTCTTGATTTTGATCTGATAGAACTGGCTGAGAAGCTTGTGAATGATTGTTCGGTATGGAGCCATGCTCAGGTGTTTCAATGCATATTCTCCATTCACTTATTGAATTACGAAGTTCGAATCACCCTTGATACAAAGTGAAAGAATCCCCCTTTGAAGGTCCTCCAGCAACCCCTGCACTAATGCTTCATATTTTGCTTCATTGTTGGTACAAGGGAAATCTAATTTGTAGGAACGACAAATCTCCTCCATTCCTCTTGACATAATAACCCCTGCCCCTCCTTTCTTTTCCACCAAAGATCTATCAAACTGCATCATCCATTCTTCATCACTTGCATCCAAATAATTGTCCTTTAATTCATCCCCTGGAATACTTTCTTTTTGAGGTTCAAATGTTCCAGAGGGGAAGATTGCCAAAAGGTCAGCGTACGCCTGGCTCTTGATCGCGCGAGGAATAAAACACTTTAAGTCATATTCTCAGAGGATGAGGAACCAACTAGATTCCCTACCAATTAATATAGTTCTTACCAATAAATACCTAATAGGATCACATCTTGTTATAATATGAATTGCAAAAGATAGCATATAATGCCTAAGTTTTTGTGCAGCGCAGTCTAAGGCTAAATAATGCCTTTCCAAGCTACTATATCTGACCTCTATCCCATGTATGATTCTGCTGAGGTAGTAGACTAGCCATTCTTTCCCGTCAATATCTTATGCTAGCAAGGTTCCAACGAACCTCATGGTGGATGTGAGGTATAGCTGCAACGGCATTCTCGCCTTTTGGGGAACCATGATCTGTGGCAAAATGAGCAGTTTCTTCAACCCAATAAGAGACTCTTGGTGAACCCCCTCCCACTTGAATTTTGTGTTCTTTCACAACAGCTGCATCAATGGGTGTGTGATTTCGGCCAATCCAGACACAAATCTCCTAAGATAGGAAATTTTATCGAGGAAACTCTTCAAGTCCTTCGTCGTTATTAGACTTGGCATCTCTAAGATCATTTGCAGTTTGTCCTGGTCTATCTACACCCCTTGTCGATCAACCACAAAGCCTAGAAATTTTCCACTTATGACCCCGAAAATGCACTTTAGTGGGTTCATCTTCAATTTATACTTCCTACATCGGGCAAACACCTTCCTCAAATTGCTCAGATGGGACTCCTCCTTCCTTGATTTGATGACTAAATCATCCACATAAAATTCCACAAATTTGTGAAATAAGTCATGGAAAATGGCCATCATTGTTCTCTGGTAAGTATCCCCAGCGTTCTTGAGTCCAAATGACATCGCCTTGAACATGAAGTTGCCATCCATGGGGTCCATATTGATCTTGTTGTACCCTACATACCCATCCATGAAGCTCTACATCTCATGAACAGCCGTTGCATCTATCAGGCTATCGATGGATAGTAGAGGGAACTCATCCTTGGAGCAAGCCCTATTCAAGTCTCTGAAATCCACGCAGATCCTTATTTGATTCTTGTCTTTCTTTCCTACTGGGACAATAGTAGATATCCAAAGTGGGGGTTGTATCAGTTTAATTAACCCTGCCGTCAGTAAGAGTCAGACTTCTTCTTTGATCTTCAAGTCTAACTCAGGCTTGTACGTTATCATTGCTTGTTCCACTGGAATGGCTGAAGGCATCACGTTGAACTTGTGGTAACTCACTTACTCATCTAACCCTTCCATCTATGTGTACTTCCACGTAAAAACATCTATGAACTCTCGAATCAACTCAAGCAAGGCCTCTCATTTATCTTTACTGAGATCTTTCGAGATAAAAATAGGCCTTGGGTCCTCCTCTTCTCTCGCCAGGTTCAACTGCTCCAGTTCTTGTGCCTGCGATTTTGGTTGTTCTCCCAAGTAATCTGGTTCCTCAGTGACTTATTCCATAAATTCCTTTATGTTGGAGTTGTCTATCACCATACATCATCCCCGTTAATCCACCAAAAATAATTCATATATCGGGTCAGCCTCATTATCAATTTCCTCGGTCGCCCGTTCATACCATTATAATCGATAAACCACATTTCCTTCTTAGGTAACTACCTTTTTGCATTATCTACTAGTAGTCGGCACACTTTTTCATTTAACCTCATACTCCATTGGGTCCACCCTAGGCCTCATTCTGTCTTTGAGCTTCTTTGAGATGTTTTGGGGCTGAGGGACCATATGATGGGCTTCTTCGGCTGTCACTCCTGTGCTGCTTGTAACCTCTTTATCCTGCTCGTTCAAGGTCCCCATCTTTTCTCTAATTGAAGGAACCCATGCTCCCTCCGTTCTTCTCGTTAGGACCCGAACATCCTCCTCCAATTCGGTGTAAAATGCCGCATCTACCAAGTGAGCTTCCTTGACAGCGAAGGGCCTCTTCGTAGACCTAACAGTTACCTCTGTTCCCTTGATATTTACATTGGCGTATTAGTGATACATCGAAGGAACTAGCCCTTGGTTGTGCATCCACACTCTTCCTATCAGCAGATGGTATGAAGTTGCACACTCTATTACGTGGAACTTGATATGGGAACTCAGATTTCCCATCACAATCCTAACATTCACGTACCCAATGGACTTGGAAGATTGGTTGTCATATCTTGAAATCACCAAAGGCATGGGGACTAACCTTTCTTCCGGAATATTAGTTGCATGGAAAGAGCTGATTGGCATGATATTAATGGAAGCTCCCCCATCCATACGAGTCCTTGCAAAACTTACTCCGTTGACTCTGGCGGTCCTATACAATGGCCTGTTATGAGGGAACCTTATGGCCCTAGCTGCATCGCTGAAAGTTACTTCTGACAAAAACCTCTTTACCAACCTAGCCATGGGTCCTTTCCATCTCAACGAAGTGATGGCATTCTTCTTGGCAATGTCAAGTATTGCCTTGGTTATTTCAAATCTATTCTCCTTCGTTATCCCTACTTGGTCGAAGAACTAGGTAAACTCTGGTTATTTTGAAACTGCACAATATTTTATGACTGGGTCTGCTGCCTCACCTCCAATGCCGTATACATCCTCCACGTCTTTAGAGCTTGCTTCATTGTAGGCTAATACAATGTTAGTCATTCCCTTAGTACAATCTTCCAAAGCTTCTTCAAACTCCCCCTGCTTCGTCGTTAGCTCTCTTTCTTCTCTCTATGCCTCCTCATTATAGGCCACCACCAGGTTGGCCCCTTGAGCTGGGAGTGGGTTGTTGCTAACGTTCTGCGGAGGGATTTGCAACGTCCCTACCTTCACGTACTTGTCAATAATTCTTCTTAGCCTGAAACAGCTCTATATTGGATGCTGAATCTTCCGATAAATCTAGAAATATTTGGGATCCGCCCTTGTTACACCATCAGGTTCCCCAACGAGAATGCCTTTTGGTTCATAGACCGTTCCCCCTTGGGCCATTGCATTGTAATAGCTGATGGACTCCTCCACTGTATAAGGCAATGGTGGTGGGTCCTATCTGTCTCTTCCAAACTTCCTCTTGTTGTCCTTCTTCGGCGCCTTGGCCCCATTTGCTCCCTCAGTGTACCCTACCCGTAGGGGCTGAGACCTCCCCCACACAGGTTGTATCGACTATTTAAACATCATGGGTACCACCACTGGATTTGGTCGCACCACAAATGAGATATTTCTTGCTGCCTTTAGGAATGCCGAAAAACTCCCCTTGCGCGTCTCATTAATGAGATGGCAGATGTACTCTGGAAGCAGTCCCTCCGCGCAGATCCATAATAACTTGGACTCTTTGGCCTCTTGTCTCACATAAAGGGACCTTTCCCTGAATATTCGAATGTAAGCCATCACTTCTTCCCTGGGTCGTTCTTTCTCCCTCCCTAATTAGGTCAAAGTAAACTCATCTTTCGCCAGAAATAACTTCTGGACGAACAAAACATGCATCTCCTCCCATGTGGAAACACTCTTGGTAGCTAAGTGCGAATACCAAGTGTATGCCTTATCGGTTGAGGATTTAGAAAATTCCCTCAACCTGAGCTTTTTATTATTGCAATGCTCCCCCAAGTGTTCAACGAAGAGTTTGATATGCTCCTTCGGGTTCCTACCCTTTCCTGTGTATTTTTAAAAAATAGGGGGAATATAATCTTTGGGATATGGCTCATCATTGTATTCATATGGGTAAGGTGTCCGAAAGTCGTCATAGACCAATGCTAACTCACCCGCAAATTATAAGGAAGCATGCATGAACTTTATCATCTCCTTCTGCATCTCTTTCCTAATTTCCTCCATAGTTGATACGGTTGGGGGAATGACCGGAGGGACCATGGGCGGTGCGCCCATTGCAGCTAAAGGAGTCATTACAGTTGGAGCCATTGATCCTCCTGGAGTTCCCACTATTGGATTTATAATAGTGGGTATACTTGCTAGGACCATTCTCGTTATGCCTTCACTTGGTGGGGTCGTTGGGGCTGCCCCTAGTGTCATGAAGGAGTTAGCTTCAAATCCTACCAACACCGTTGAAGCTAGGGGAGTTTGTAAAAACTCGTAGAATTTATTCATGAGGAGTGACACTTGGGCTGGTCCCAACCCAGTGCTCGTGGAAGCTTGTGTCACCCGTGGAGCAGCTGTTGCCGCCTGAGCTAGAGGTACCTCTATTCGGGGAGCCCCGTCCCTTAGAGCCTCCATTTCTCTCACCGCCTGTGCTTCATTGTGTTGAATGTCATCAAAGTTGAGCCCTCGATTAACATTATCTTGCGCCATACTCGATTCCGAGAAGAATTCCTCCCTAACAGAGTCGCCAAATGTAAGAGGGTGCTTTAAGTTAGATGGAGGCGTAACCCCTTTTGAGTATGGTGATGATAAATTAAATAGCAACACAATTGATTGTCCACGGGACATACAAACAAGACTCAATGAAGACATACTCAGTTTAAACTCAAAAATCTCTCGTGTATAACTCAGAAGGTAGTAATGGACTTAGAAGCAACCTTGCTTAGAGGGAGAGATAAAATGAGCGCCCTAGATACACCTTGATAGGCAGCAAAACACCCATACCACCCTTAATAATCTCTGTCAAGTATCAAAGCTTCATAATAAATGAAAATGGTGGGTGAGTAGACCCCCTAGTTCGTAATAAATCTCTCTAGTAATAACTTCTGAACTTTCAATAATAACATGATCCCTCCTCAGAGGTGGTTGGGGTCCTTAAATAGCCCCTCACATTACCCCCGAGGCAACTTAGCCATTAATGCATGTGAAAGACATCCCTCATACTTTATGTCACAAGCATTAAATACCTGATGCACTAGTTATCTCCACGTCATAAGCATTAAATGTCAAGACATGCCTTTTAAGTAACTACTGTGTTTGAGGGGGCTGCCGTCACAGAGGTGTCTCACCAACTGTCTAACAACCCCAAATACGATGGTGGTTTACTCAAGTGCAGGTATGAAATTTCCTAGTTTGTTAGTGACATCAGATAAATTGGATGTGACATTAAGTAGAGGGTTATTTGGCTCATAACTCAATAACCGATGGAACTGAAGGTTGCTCCCCCCAAGGATCCACTGTAAGGGTACTTCGGTGTTTTACCAGGTGTATCTAAGATGGCCAGGACAAGCCCCAACGGTGCCCCACTTCTCAATCCACAAAACCAAGTCCCTCTGAAGTTCCTACGACGAGGTCATTCGATAGAGCATGAAAGCTCTCCCAGGCCCTGCCAAGCCTGGTCTCTCGCGAGTACCGTTCGACCCCTACACTAAAAATCATTATTATTCTCGTTACATCATTACAACCTTTATAGCTCATATTCAATATAAAAAAATATACAATATAACTAAATAACATAACAAGCTAAAGTATGAGTTGCCACGCTAAGCTTTCACGCCCAGCTTCCTCGCTTGAGTTGCCTCACTGAGCTGCCATGCTAAGAAGCCTCGCTTGAGTTGCCTTGCTGTGCAGCTACGATGAGCTACCCCGCTAAGCTGCCTTAGTCCCAAACACTGTTGTTAATGGGGGGATTATCCTTAATCTCAGGATTACCTTCAAGCCACCTCTACACTTAGGAATGTAGGATTTTCCTTAATTATCTTGGTCAGATAGAACTTCTTGTTCTTGACTTTATGTCATACATGAAGTTTTAGGGACTTATTTTTCATATCTTATCAAAGATGAAGAAATACATGAAGTTTAAAAGATTTTTTATTTCTTTTTTCAAGTTGGAAAAGTTTATTGGGGATGCCGTCATCACCGTACTTCGAAAAAAGGGAGTCGTAATTGATTGGAAATCAAAACTTTTATTAAACTGGATGAAAAGATTACATCGAGTCCTTAACATAGCTCTGATTGTATTTCCTGAAATGAATGACGTTCCATGGATTCTTGAATTCTTCCCCTTCCGGTGTTTCTAAGCGATAAGTGTCTGGTCGTACAACTGCTAAGATACGATAAGGACCGTGCCAATTTTCTTCTAACTTGTTTCCTTTCTGGATGACCTTCTAAAGGACATATTCCCCTTCTTTTACGTTGGTCGTCTTGACACTTTTGTTATAAAATCTAGTCGTTCTTTATTGATAGGCAACTACTCACAGTGCAGTATCCTCCCTAACGTCCTCAATCAAGTCTAGATTCAGTCTTCTCATGAGGTCACTTTTAGGTGAATCAATGTTCAACACCTTGTTGGTAAACCTATCTCGGTGTGACACCCCACGTAATTAGATACCGGGTGATCAGTCCTTTATTAAATTATGATGAAGGTGAACGGTTGGTTCATTCTTAGCATCACTGTCGCAAAAATAACTTTTCCAATTAAACACCCTAAATAAATAAGCTAAGTGTCAAAACCATTTTTAGACATCCACTTCCAAATTTTATTTTAAAAACCAACATTTAAAACTTTACATAATTCATAGTTAAAGAATCACACAACAACTATACTGGAACATATAATCCAAACAATTAAACATCCAACTAATTAATTCCAACTTTAAAACTTAAAGGAAAACATCCTGACAGTAATAAATCCCAAAGGTATAAATACTGGAGATAAACGAATCACAATCTCCGATAAAACAACTGAATAATGGAAAAGGGCGACACATGCCCAACTGAATAAATAGTGCTAGAAGTGGAATCAACAATGAGGTCGTCTAAGCAAGAGGACTGTAACTCCCACCTAAGCTGCAGTGCGTTACTTCCAAGGATCCTATGCAACACGCCCCTGTGGCTCGGCACCTAAAATATATACATATATATATATACAAGAGAGAAGAGAAAGTAGAAAATGGGTCAGAGCCCAATTGTAAAACAATTTAAAATTAGTTTAGCAAGTATTTAAAATGCTTACCGGCCAATGCAACCAACATATTAGTGCGGCACTCCCTTGAGAAATTCTCACCTATCTTCTAATGTGCACACCCATCGCACTAATATTCTCAACAGTTTAACTTATCTTATCTTAAGTTACTCGTAAGGTTTCAAGTCAAAGATTTCCAATGTTAAGGAGGTTAATTTTATTTAACAGCACAATTCTCACATAAGCCTTATTTGATAATAAAGTTTCTCAGTAATATAGCATACTTTTCAAACACTTATTCCCAAGTTGAAATAATTATTCTTTTCTTGCATACCATAGTCATAGCAGGTAGTTCCCAAATTCCAGATTTAAATATATATATTAAATACTCATATAATATATATATTCTAACAACACCCCACATAAAATCTAAGGAGCGAGCATACTCTGCTATCCAGTCCCCGTATCACTCGTACTAAGGGAAATATTAGTTCGGAATCACTCTCGAAATGTATTAACACAAAACACATACAAAATGAGGTGAAGCATAGTTCCATGTCACTAAGAGGTCAGAACATACCCTCACGTCTCTTAGGACCGTCTGACTATCGATCCGATAGCCTGTACCAAGGATTCCTATGTTCTAGGGTACAAGTCAATATCCCCCATAAAGGTCCCATCGAGATAAGACTGTCCCAGCGCGGTAACCTCAGGGATAGCAAGTAGCGCGGGCATGATTTTTACACGTATAAAATATATGCATAAACACAACCATATATGTATACTACTATTCCCATATCAAATTTAGGTACACTCTCACGACCCATAATAATGATATTTATCCTTATTACTCATTATTTACTTATCAGGTATAACAGTTTGTCTCTTATTTTAATTTGTTGGATTATTCCGACTTACTACGTCACACTCGTGGATTCCTATCTTCCCAAGTGTAATTTCAGTAGGTACTCATTTATTTTAAAACGTACCTTTCCTTATGAGTCTCACCCTTTAACACATATTCCCATTGTCCCTTATATGTGAAACACCCCCCCGTGAAATGTTAATCTCCTCTTACATTAACGGGTCCATATATTCCTAAAGTCCTGCTGGTCTTCTTTATGACCCAAAATGTTCTCACATTAATATCCAAGAATGTCTAATCATTTAAAATTAGAACAACCTATTAAAAAGGGAATATGAGATATACAGGAGGGTCGATCGATCGATGGCAGGTGTTCGATCGATCGATGATCTAGAGTCGACCGATCGATCAAGCAGGTATGGAAAATCTGCAGAACTTCCAGTTATGGGTTTCCTCTTCCAATATCATCCAAAACGATATATCTGACTACCAAACTCCCAATAATTTATACTACAAGTATTATAACCTCAAATAAGTGATTTCCTACGTCAAGCATGCGGATATTCATCATGAATAACGGATTAAAAGGGCATAATCCATAAAAACATTAAGATCCCTAATATTTCTTTTGTTTAGTTTCTCCCCATTCTTTTACCAGATTTCATACACTTTATTTACTGTAATTTCGTGGTTCAGTCTCTACATATTAATTTTGGTTTCCAGAATACATCTATTTCTCATATGACATGCGAATTTAAATCTCCAAAATAGGTTTTTCTTTCACAAAAACTAGTCCTAATCAATCCTAGGCTAATATTATTGGAGCATTAACTGAAACAGAGCAAGATAGATACTTGCCTGGGAATTCTTGGCTCAGACTTGTGGAGAAATTTGTGTGGTTGTGATCCTCGTTGAGCGATCTGTCGTTCGGCGGCGACGACGTTGCCAACGGTGGAGTTCTTGGCCTAAAACCCCTTGGAAAACCTCTCCTCCTCCTCTCCTATAGCCGTATTTGGTTTCTGGTGATTCTAACCCTAGAAGATGACTTTGCCATCTGATATACCCTTAGAATTTTCATGGGTTTTCATGCCCAAAAATGTAAAATGTCCAAAATGCCCTCCCGGGGTGTTAATTAGGCCTAAAAACACCCCGAAACCCAAACCAAACCCCCGAGTATGTTAATTTGACTATCTCGACCCTTCCGAACACATTGGCGCACTCAAAATGACCATACGAGAAACTTATAATTTATTCACTTTATATATTAATAATTTACTCCTAATACGACACAGGCGCGTCCCGACTTAAATTTTCATAATTTCCATTTAATTCACTCGTGACAATTTTTAATAAAATGAATCTCATATATTACTTTACTCGTCTAGTAATATTCAACAACTTTACCATAATTACTAACTCACATCACGTTAGTAAATATAAAAATAAGTTTTTGGATTAATATTAAATTAATATCTCAATTTAAATTTAATAAATCCCCAATTTTAAATAAAAATACGGGGTATTACATACTTCCCCCCTAATAACGTAATTTCGTCCCGAAATTCGGAAAATAAGGCCTACCTGGTAAAACACATTTTGGATACCTTAACAGTACGCAACCTATCCACATAGTAAGGTGCTCAATCACTATAGCCCCCGCCTCACAGCAAGCTGGTTTAACACTCTTCATTAAAGATACTTCACATTGTGATCCTATCCGACAACATTTGCATAAGACAAGCATATACACTGTTAATTCCCATTATCTTAATATCATTGGGAGGCCGCACCTTACCACATGACAACTTCTCGGATTTATCTAAACACAAAACTCATGTTCTGGGAGAAACCATACGAATATCTGACCACTCTTGTTCGCCTAAAACAATCATGCAATTCCACCATAGTCATCGGATTATTCTCGACCGATCCAAAATTCTGATTATCCGCTCACCTCTAAACATACGCAGAGGGAGAATAATTAAGTTTTTTTTTTCCACACCAAAACTTCAGTAAGCATCTCGTTCACGACAAACAGGTACGAGTGCTTCCACAAAACTCTACCATACTATACTTCACGTGCTAGTTATATTCGTTGTGGAAATGAAATGATCACCAAGATTCCAAAATTACCTTCGCGCGGCCCCACTAATCGTTAGTCACCGTGCGCCTGCTCCTCGGCTATGGGTGATACCTCCCACTCATAACGAAACGTTATTTTCGTTGTTTTCCTGAAATCCCATATTGGAGGTGGGATTCAAAAATCTCATCCCGATTTAGAAAATAATACCGTGTAGGACCACGTACCGGCGCAATCCCTTCCTTTCAAAGGAAGACTGGGGCACATTAGTTAATATTGTAAATCACCCCAAAGGAATGTCAATCACTTCCTTCCTGGGCGATTTTTTTCACACGTTCGGATGAACCCTTTATCTTGTCTTGAATATGGTAACTCATCCGAGAAATTTTACCGACTCTACCGGCCTCTCCCATTATAGGAATTGTCGCCACACAATTCTATGGTTTATCTTCTTACTTCAACCGATCTCTATGTATGAGTGGTGCATGCAGAGACTACTCACTATGTCCTGTTAAACATCGTGTTTTCTTAGAAATGTCTCACATTAGGTGACACTTAATACTCCCTTCTTTCCCTGGCGTGTACCAAAAGTTCTGACCCGTGCACTTTTCTCCACGACGTGCACTTCTGGACCTTTTTTACCATACTAACATCATCACTCTTTGTATGTGCAAGTCGCTTTCACATTTGACTAATTACAACTACGCTCCGAGCGTTCTCTATAATGATTGAATTCTACCCTTCTCAAGGAATACCCCTTTTAAATGGCTTTCCACAGCCTTCCAACCAAATTCGGGTGAGCTACTCTAATCACACCCGTATATGTATATATATATGGATTATCGTTCCTCATGCGATGTTTAATTACCTCTACTACTTCCGCCTCGTTATGCTAGTCCCACAAACATATTTTCCTCACGTACATTCCCACGTCCCTTCCACTCGGACGATTTTAACATCAGCTAACCAGGATGCCCACCTTTCTAACACCCCGATCGCCCGAGGAGAGCGAACGGAGCGCTACTCATCGATAAAATTACCAATATCCCACAAAATACAAGGTATAGATGATCTAAATCCCACAATCAACAAACGAGGGACTACAAATCTCAAATCTCTTCAGATAAGTACAACAATTCTCTCGAATAAATACAATAATTAAAATAAATCACTAATGATCTATCAAACAAATACAAGTCTCGTCTCTTGTATTAAAAATTCTTCCCAGATAATCCACACTAAAAATCATCTAAACTCCTTATTTCCCTTGTGTTCCGAACGCATTTACAACGCTTGGGGTACTCTCCATCACCCTAGAAATCAAAATTTTTAAATCCTCCTATCATCGTTCCACCCCTCGACTCATGGCAATAAAATAAAACTTTCAATGCATTCTTATCAGATAACCGACTTTACTGGCCTTAAATCATAATTCAACTCCATCTTACATATACAATTACCTGTTCCTTGTACGACCGAGGTACTGAACTCATGAACTACTGACCAGACATCTCCCTATTTCCAACCTTACACTAAGTTTCATGCGTGGGATGTCTCGCAAACAGAAATCCAAACAAGGAACCCCCCGATACACTACTACCTAGCATTGTCGGTTGTCGAAATCTGTTAGGCCCTCCGTCTATATCATGTACCATTTTACTTCGTCTCTTGACAGACAAGTTTCATCATTTCCCGTCATTACACCTACACAAAGAACATTTCGCCAATCCACTATCATCCAGTATTGGTGGTAATCACTATTTGCAAACCTCTTACACATACAATCAGGACTCTCAAAATCCTGATCCCAAACATAGGAGTCTAACTCTTAACTATCACATCTCTATAGGGTAGATATATCATTGCTCTCTACCTATCACCAAGTCCTGAGCGCTCCACATGATAATGAGTCAAATCTTTTCGCTCCACAGTAAACCCAATATATACTGAATCATAACAACAAAGTCCCTACGCACACCGATATCAAATATTCTACCATCCCTTCCGAAGTCTCTAGGATAGATAATATAAGTGCGAGTCCAACCCTCTTGCAGGTGAGGCCTCTCCAGAACAAAACATGCTGCAGTAATGCAACCACTCTGACAGCCTTGCACTAACTGCCTACTATCGTACTGACCATTTCTATAAAGTTGTAATCAATACCATATTATACTCGTATATCACATCACTAAAACGAGTAACCTCGATAAAGTATATAACACTATTAATATACTCACTCATCCTCCGCGGATAGCACTAAGGAAAATCCCGCTACACTAGGGAAAAATATTCACATAATAATATCGTTTGTAGTTATACACATTAAACTCGTCTGACACGCTAATCTAGCAATGAACAAAATATAATGACTCGCTCGTGTCACATGAAACATCCCTCATCCTTCGAGGATAACAGTCATACTT
This sequence comes from Sambucus nigra, assembly GCA_949130495.1. Taxonomy (NCBI): domain Eukaryota; kingdom Viridiplantae; phylum Streptophyta; class Magnoliopsida; order Dipsacales; family Adoxaceae; genus Sambucus; species Sambucus nigra. The sequence continues at coordinate 69,595,294 of OX422211.1, read as the reverse complement.
CTACCTTTCCATTCGTATTGGCAAATCCTTCCTCTAGGCGAGGCATTGCCACCAAACACCTTTCCTACCCCGAAATGGCGGGGACAATACTCCTACCTAAACTCTAGCATGCCAATAACGACCTTATACTCATGCATATCTAACATTAGTATTGATTGCGGTTAAAAATAAAGTTATCAATTTCTATATGTGCACCCCTTCAAATAAAGAAAATCAAAGACTCTTTCCCCCAAATGGTGAGTTTACGCATGACACCTTACTCGTCGTCGTGGCTAATAGCCCTAAGGCTCATGAAAAATGAATAGCCATAAAATAGTGCGGTACCTCGGTACCAATTAAAACACAACCCATAGCACCCAGTATTAGGAACGTACCTTGTATCTCGGTTGGGGCCTGAGGTGATGCTATCTGGTAGATGTTACATACACGTCCATACTGTAATTGCCTCTGCTGAACTGAGGCTGCTGGAATGGCTGGTGGAGCTGGCTTCTGTGGTTTATTACTGGCACCCTTCTGTCGTGGGGCTCCATTCCTCTCTAGGCAATCCTGACGCCTATGTCCATTCCTGCCACATCGGAAGCACTTTCCTCAAAACCGTCTCACTTCACTACGTTGTTGACTAGTCTCGCTTTTTCCTTGGTCTTCCTGGCCTTGATAAGAAATTTGCGAAAAAACGATGTCAAGTTAAAGACAATCCCTCCACTTGTGACCCGGTTTCACACATTTATAGCAGAGTCCCAAAATTCCTCGCTGGGTCGGGTTATAGTTTCTCCCCAGTTTGATTCGGACAAGATTGACATTTATGACCGTCCATTCCACATTTGAAACACCTCTTTGTGACTTCATTCTAACCCCAACCTTGTTGGCCCTAAAACTTTTGGCCCTCTACATAAATTTTGTTACCTCTGGAACTGTATTGGTCTTGAGGGGTTTGTTGTCGCAATTTCGGTGTCTTCGCACAATTGTCAACTCTAGTCACATGAATTTGACCAACCTCTCTAGGTCTTTTGCCTCCTCTGACCTGCATGCTGCGTTTGTGGTACTGTAAGACTGCAGTGGTAACTGCTTGTGCCACAATGCCCGCAAATTCGGTGATTGGTACCCTTTTCGGAGACACTTGAGGTGTGAGTTGCTCTTGCTCATTAACTTCCCCAATGGCATTATCTTGTTCGTCCTGATGGGCCATCTGAAAATTTAAAAAATTTAATCTAGATAAGTTCAACATTCACATCCACATATCGCAAAAGCACGAATTTCCAATGCATAAGATGAATACAACATTCCTAATGTTAGTGCTCTAAATCAAAGGCGCTAAGTTGGAAACGAGATAAGCCGTACAGATCCTACAGGACACTATAACCTGATGCTTTGATACCACCTGTGACACCCCGCCTAATTAAATACTGGGTGATCAGTCCTTTATTAAATTATGATAAAGGTGAACGGTTGGTTCATTCTTAGCATCACTGTCACAAAAATAACTTTTCCAATTAAACACCCTAAATAATTAAGCTAAGTGTCAAAACCATTTTTAGACATCAATTTCCAAATTTTATTTTAAAAACCAACATTTAAAACTTTACATAATTCATAGTTAAAGAATCACACAGCAATTATACTGGAACATATATTCTAAATAATTAAACATCCAACTAATTAATTCCAACTTTAAAACTTAAAGGAAAACATCTTGACAGTAATAAATCCCAAAGTATAAATACTGGAAATAAATGAATCACAATCTCCGATAAAACAACTGAATAATGGAAAAGGGCGACACATGCCCAACTGAATAAATAGTGCTAGAAGTGGAATAAACAATGAGGTCGTCTAAGCAAGAGGCTTGCAACTCCCACCTAAGCCGCAGCGCGTTACTTCCAAGGATCCTATGCAAGACGCCCCTGTGGCTGGGCACCTGTAATATATACATATATATACAAGAGAGAAGAGAAAGTAGAAAACGGGTCAGAGCCCGATTGTAAAACAGTTTAAAATTAGTTTAGCAAGTATTTAAAATGCTTACCGGCCAATGCAACCAACATATTAGTGCGACACTCCCTTGAGAAATTCTCACCTATCTTCTAATGTGCACACCTATCGCAGTAATATTCTCCACAGTTTAACTTATCTTATCTTAAGTTACTCGTAAGGTTTCAAGCCGGCGATTTCCAATGTTAAGGAGGTTAATTTTATTTAACAGCACAATTCTCACATAAGCCTTATTTGATAATAAAGTTTCTCAGTAATATAACATACTTTTCAAACACTTATTCCCAAGTTGAAATAATTATTCTTTTCTTACATACCATAGTCGCAGCAGGTAATTCCCAAATTCCAGATTTAAATATATATATTAAATACTCATATAATATATATATTCTAACAACACCCCACATAAAATCTATGGAGCGAGCATACTCTGCTATCCAGTCCCCGTATCACTCGTACTAAGGGAAGTACTAGTTCAGAATCACTCTCGAACTGTACTAACACAAAACACATACAAAATGAGGCGAAGTATAGTTCCAAGTCACTAAGAGGTCAGCACATACCCTCACATCTCTTAGGACCATCTGACTATCGATCCGATAGCATGTACCAAGGATTACTATGTTCTAGGGTACAAGTCAATATCCCCCATAAAGGTCCCATCGAGATAAGACTGTACTAGCGCGGTAACCTCAAGGATAGCAAGTAGCGCGGGCATGATTTTTACACGTATATAATATATGCATAAACACAGTCATATATGTATACTACTATTCCCATATCAAATTTAGGTACACTCTCACGACCCATAATTATGATATTTATCCTTATTACTCATATTTAGTTATCACGTATAATGATTTGTCTCTTATTTTAATTTGTTGGATTATTCCGACTTACTACGTAACACTCGTGGATTCCTATCTTCCCAAGTGTAATTTCAGTAGGTACTCATTTATTTTACAACGTAACTTTCCTTATGAGCCTCACCCTTTAACACATATTCCCATTGTCCCTTATATGTGAAACACCCCCCCCTCATGAAATGTTAATCTCGTCTTATATTAACAGGTCCATATATTCCTAAAGTCCTGCTGGTCTTCTTTATGACCGAAAATGTTCTCACATTAATATCCAAGAATGTCTAATCATTTAAAATTAGAACGACCTATTAAAAAGGGAATATGAGTTATACAGGAGGGGTCGATCGATCGATAACAGGTGTTCGATCGATCGAATCATCGATGGATCGATGATCTAGGGTCGATCGATCGATCAAGTAGGTATGGAAAATCTGTAGAATTTCCAGTTATGGGTTTCCTGGGAATTCTTGGCTCAAATTTGTGGAGAAATTGGTGTGGTTGTGATCCTCATTACGCGATCTATCGTTTGGCGGCAATGACGGTGCAAACGGCGGAGTTCTTGGCCTAGAACCACATGGAAAACCTCTCCTCTTCCTCTCCTACTGCCGTATTTGGTTTATGGTCATTCTAACCCAGAAGATGACTCTTTCCATCTGATATACCCTTAGAATTTTCGTGGGTTTTCATGCCCAAAAATATAAAATGTCCAAAACGCCCTCCCGGGGTGTTAATTAGGCCTAAAAATGCCCCGAGACCCAAACCAAACCCCCGGGTACATTATTTTGACTATCTCAACCCTTTTGGACACATTGACGCACTCAAAACGACCATACGAGAAACTTATAATTTATTCACTTTATATAATAATAATCTAGTCCTGACACGACACAGGCGCGTCCTGACTTAAATTTCCATAATTTCCATTTAATTCACTCGCGATAATTTTTAATAAAATGAATCTCATATATTACTTTACTCGTCTAGTAATATTCAACAACATTCCCATAATTACTAACTCACATCACGTTAGTAAATATAAAAATAAATTTCCGGATTAATATTAAATTAATATCTCAATTTAAATTTAATAAATCCCTAATTTTAAAAGCCATAAAAATACAGGGTATTACACTCGGCTTATACCATTGCCTCAATTCCAAAAGCATACATGTAAGAAGTTTCACTCGTGGCTATTCTCGATAAAGTTTTGCATGCCCAAAGAACATTGGGAAATTCATTTATCGAGTTTCCTTTCACTTCCTTTTGTGACACCCCACTTATTTAATATATCAGGTGGCTAGACCAATACTAAAATAAAACATGAGTTTCAAGTGTATCATTCTCAGCGTCAACTATCGAATATAAATATGACATAGCAACAACCTGAATATAAAATAAAATAGGTGCCAAAAATTTGTATGAAACATGAGCATATTTTTCATCCTCAGTTCTACAAAAGAGTATTCTCGAATAAGCTGTCAGGTAACAGACCATACAATATCATGACAAAAATATAAGAGATATTCATTTCTACAACCCTTGGGTATACACACCTAATTTACAATTGTGAATACTTAACTAGATTTACAAAAATAGAGGCGTCTATAACAAAATCCTGCAACAATCTGCACATGTTACAGCTCCAAAAGCCCTAGAACTGATAACCATCATTAGCGCCCTTACGGTGGGACACCTATAATATATCACAATATATAGCAAGAGAAATTATATAAACGGGTTAGAGCCCTTGGATTGAAAATATATATAGCAAGTGAATTAAGATGCATAATAATTATGAATGCACAATTTCATAATTAAGGTGGTGTCACACTCTCTTGAGACTCAACCTCACCTCTCAGCTACAGCGTGCACCTAAACGTATGCATTTTAATCTTATTTAGGCTACCCAAATTATCTAAGGATAAATCACTGATCAAGGGTGAAAAGTAGAGCCTGTCAAAACACTGATCGTTATTTTTTGTTCGCCGCCTTAATACAAAAACCTAAACTTATGACTACACTCAATGGGTGAGTATAGCGGCCAAGTCTGGGTATCGAAAATTCACAGAGACGAGTTGTTAGAATTTAATTGGTTTAATACTTTTAAATAAAAGTATAAAAGGTATTTTCTTAACTAAAAATATATATAAGATAAACTAGGCATGAGTGTATTTAAACTAAATTAACAAAATGAATAAAAACTATAGGTTGCGTCGAATATCCCTCACCCGAGTTAATTAGTATAAAATGGTTACATGGGTTCGCAAATTATTAATATTGCGTCTCGTTTCATCAATTAATTAAATTAAGAGTTGTCATACCCCTAAATTGGCATAAAAGACTAATAAGATTTTGGCGTCAACAAATACCCCAAAAATTACGCACGCAAGGTCGTAAATACGACGCATACATGATATACACCTTTAAATCTCCTAGACGTAATACCTTGGACAACACACTCAAAATAAATACATAAATCTCTATGACACCCCGCTTTTTAAAATAAGAGGTGGCCAGCCCGCTACTCCAGTAATTATCAGAATCATAGATGGTCCATTCTTAGCATCACTGTAGTACAATAAGTTTACGAGATAACCACCAATTATTTTAGAAAACGGATTGTCAAAATTTATTTTGTAAGTTAATTAAATAACATTTAAACAATCCAATTGAAAAGAAGGTGGGTATAAAAGAAGATTGCTGTTAGATAATCAACCATATACATCAAAATAACTGAATAAGTTGTCCCTTAACAAACCTTTACACGCAGGTTACACCGAGTATTAAAGTACAATATCACATTATATAATACAATTACAAAACTTAGGCAATATGCCCAAATGTCTAACCGATCATAAATAGAATACAAAATGAGAGAAGCATTTATATCAAGTATCCCATAACATTCGCAAAGTGTTACAGCTCCAGGACACTGGATAGAAAAGTCAATACGGGCGTCCTTGCGGCGGAGCACCTGGGCGAATATAAGATTCATGCAAAATAAGGAGATATAAACGGGTCAGGTCCCGGTTTAATAAGATATGGTAACCATGTGAATAAATAGTATGACAGTTACGAACATTAATTATCATAAAACATCTTAACTCGCTCGCCACAATTTTCAATAATAATAATTATTCTTACCTCTCAATCTAAATGCACAACCTAGCGCAATATCAAATAGAGTGATCAATATTCATAAGTGTAGGAAAATATAGATAAATCCTAATTAATGAGATTCCATTTCAGTTTGACACCATTTACTTCACGGTTCCTTTTCTCCTTATGAAGTATTTTCAAAGCAATTTATTTCACTAAAGGCTTTGCCATCAATGAGATTTCCACTTTAACAAGAATAGTTATAATCACATAATATAACGATTCTAATACCATCCTTCCGGGTTCCCCCACTGGATGCGCCCCTAAATATCTATCATCTTCTAGGGCCTATCACCAAGACCACCTGGGCATCCTATATCGCGTGATGTCGGGAAGCGGCCATATACCTTCGACAGTGAGTCATAACCACACCCGAAATTACCTCACTTCGAATAATAATCACATAATATATAATAACAGGTCCTATGGCTGAGGACTATATTCACCCTGCATTCATTAGCCAGAGGACTTCACCTCATGCGCGTAACTTCCCCTATGATAGCATTTAGAGAGGTGTGTATGTACAAATTATCATTCACAAGTTATTCCCATTTTAAAATATGTATTACGTTTTATCCGGAGCCATAAGCGTTTCATGGCATATTTCATAGACCACACGTTTAATATATTTCCATATTAGCCTCGAAGAAACTTAACGACAAACCGATGAGCCCCTAAGTATAACATTGCTTCAACTCAATTCTGGAAGTCCACAGTAACTCACTCTAACTCTCCCTAGACCTAGACTAGTTCATTTATAAAAACAATCATTTAACTTCCTCTTATTTAACTAACTAAATTAATTCCCGAACTAAGCCCCAACTCTCAATTCTAACTTAGGTTCTTAAATACTTGACTACTAGACCCAATTAATCTAGTTTTACTTCATTCAAGAAGGTTCCTAAGTCCCTATCTTAAAAGAAAGAAGCTAGAGGAAACTAAGCATTTTAGGGTGAAAAATAGGGGACCGATCAACCAGTCATGAGATCGCAGTCGACCGTGCCTATTTCGTTTTGCTTAGAAAGGAATGCACTAATCTCATTTTGGAAGGCCCAGTCTATCCGTCCTTGGATCGCGGTCGAGCATGCCTTGAATTTATACTTATCGAGGAAAGCAGTATGCCTCCCCCTTAAGGCCCAGTCGACCGGGCTTTGGGCCGAAGTCAACCACACTTGTCAGACCCACGATTTTCACTTCTTCTACAATACTAAGTCCCAAAACCTAAACCCTTTATTCTGACACTTCCTTCATTCTCATCAACCAATAACATAACCATAACATTTATCCACCACAAAAAATCCACATGCAACATCAATATTTATCAAAACCTAACATTTGTTCAATTCTTCCAAATACAGAACTATCACTACAATTTATACACATGGAATCATAAATTTGCAAGTAAAAACTTGCCTTAGGGTTGTAGTCTCGGATTTACTTCCGGTAGCAACAAATGAGAAGCCCCAATCTTCAATTCTCTTCCTTTCTCTCTCTTTTCTCCACACTTCTCTTTCTCTCTCCCTCTCTCTAGGTTTAGGATCATATAATTGGGGATAAAAAGGGGGTTGGAAGACTTAAACATTGTTTTAACACTACACTCCATCTTTAAATGTTATTACACCATTAAAATAACCCGTAACTATATAATTAGGCCATAACCCGTCAAAAGTGCCCGAAACCCAAAATACAACATGGTACTTATTTTGACTATCTCAATTATTTCAAGACTAACCATGCCCTTTGAATTGGCATCCAGGATAACATAATTCATTTTATGATCCAACATCACTTTAAACCATAACTGTCGTTTAAAGCACAATGACAAAATAAAACATAACATGATGCTATTTACATTCACTTAATAGTAAATATGTAAAAAAATCTAGTAAATATTATCTTTTAAATCACTTGATATAATATTTACTCCATTATCCAATATTTTATATAATTACCTAACATGGTAAATTAATATAAAATAAATTACTCAAAAGTATGGGTTATTACAATCTCCATCACCAAAGCGAGGCAACAAATCAAGCCTACGTGAGTTCAATCCGACACAACCTAATTTAAATTAGCCCATAAGCATATTATATGGCTTTAATTAAAACACCTAATTAATGAAGAAATAATAACTAATTAAATTAACAAATAAAATTAACTAGACACGGAAGTAAATGGAAAGCAAATAAATTTTGGGCACAAAGCTTAAAAAAACGGAAGACAATGAATAGTACAAGAAAAACTTACATTAATGGAGTAGTGCAAATGGAGAGGGAAGTTCCACAAAAACAAACCCCAAAATACACAAACCCTAAGCTAAACTAAGAGATGGAGAGAGAAACTAGATAAAAAAAACTAGATATTTTACAAAAGTAACAAAGCTCTCCTTTTATAGTAAGTTACATTAAGGAATAAAAAGAAATAAAAAAGGATAAGTCTATTAATTAAGAGAGAAAAGAAAAAGGAAAAATAAAAATAAAAATAGAATTGGGTTATCTGGCAACAAAGGTCGGACCAAATTGTAGATCACCGGTCGACCGCGCGTGGTGGCCGGTCGACCGCACGAAAGGGAAGCAGCCCACTGGAAAGGAACCACGACAAAACTTGAAAACCCGGTCGATCGCGTGTGGTGTCCGGTCGACCGGTGGCACTGGAAAATTGGCCACATCGCAGCAGTTATGTGAGAGAACTCAAGAGCACAAAAAACGCTGCATATGTAGTGCATGGTGGAGACCCAACAAAATCCTCCAAAGCCGAGACCCTCATGGGTGCGAAAAACCTCCATAGCCAACTATCTCCATTGATGATCAAAACTCAAAATGGGTATACCCTGAAACGCAAATCCGTGTCCCAAAACGATATACATTCAAAATCCATACTCAATTTCGGATGAAAGCTTCGAATTTTGGGCAAAACAAAAACCTGAGTCACACCCAGGCCAAGAACCAAAATCTCCCATGGAGTTTGTTACCAAAATCATGTTTGGGACATCGATGTCATTTATTAATTTGTTAATAAAGAAGAAAAGGGACACAAGGGGAATTATGTAAATTGTTAATGAATCTCTTATAATTCTTTTCGATCAAAGGTCCGTGTTTCCTTCGTTCGGACTCCGATTCGTGCACCATTCACGGCCACGCGATGATTGACCCTAGGAATACAACTTTTGTCAAGACTTCGGAAAAAAATCCCGAAGTGTAAAAATATAAAAATGCCCCTGAACGTGCGAATCGCGACGGAACTTAACCAGAACGCGCTCAAACTTCATACTAAGAATCGTAACACCTATAAAAGCTCAATAATACCTCAAATAACATGTTAGCATATAAAATGGAGGTTGTCTAATTATCGAGCATAATTATAGCAATTACGGTACCTGAGGGGGCTAAAATGCATAGGTTCGAGGGTAATTAAATGCAATATTCGATACGAATCACCCCCCTAACTTACACATTGCTAGTCCCTAGTAATGAAATTCACCGCAACAAGAACTATAAGAAAATCACTACATGTATATATGGATCGAAATATAAATGCCACTTTCATAGGGAACACGATTGCATATAGCATATCCAATAAGCCATTAAACCCCTATGTTATCCTAGTGGACGAGTGTCATCTCGTGAGGGTTTTTAGGGATGAAACCCACAAACATCATATGGTTTCCTCAAAATATGCCCAATCACATGCGACACACCCAACAATAGCAAAAAAGATTTCATACACGTTATTAGTACAATTAACAAATTCAAATGAAAGTTCATATTATTAACATTATAGAATGCACCTCATATAATTGAAACCTTAAAATGTGGGAGCGGAGCGAGCATATGCAAAGTGTGATTTGGTAAAAACTTAAATAAACCGAATACTAAATAAACCAATCATATATTCAATCCTCACGAGCATTGCACTCATAAAGTGAATTCACTCAAAACACGAAGTTAACACACGGAATATGTAGGTATACAGAGTAAATGTAAATGGAAACTAGGCCACACGCATGTCACAAATGAAGAACGTTATATATGGAATTAAAAATTGTAATCTCAATTAAAGATACCGCACATTAAAGGAGGCGAAATGCATTTTCACAGATTATCAAAACTATTTTAACTTATAAATTTAATGCACCCTAAGATCACATAGGACTTGATAGGGTTATAATGTAGGTTTGGCTAGGGTATGAAACGAAGGATATGAATGCACGGATTCAAAGTGTTCAGAATGATAACTTAGAATAATGGGAAGAATGCGGGCAATATAAAAAATTGTACAAACAACTTCCATAAAAGGCATTAGATATACAAATGGGGAGAGTAATCAAAGCTTATTGAACACTATACACAACATATACAAATTTCTCTTTATTTTCTTTTCTTCATTTTCTCATGTTATTTTTTTATTTTCTTTTGCTTTTTGCTTTCTCTTTTTCTCTTTTTTCACATCTCTTTGCTTTAATTTTCACACTCTCGCATGCCTAAATTGCAACCGCAACACAACAACACCATTCAATCCCAAGTAACATTCCAAACAAATGTATGGAAGGTGTAGGTATGGTTTTAACTCCAATTTGGAGTTGGTTATGGGATTTTGGGTAATGAAATGAAAGGCTAACATTTAGGCTCAAAGGGGTTGACGAGGGGAAACATATAAGGTGAGATCAAGGCTAATATGGGTGATATAACAAAGATTTCCTATCATCATTTCCTAAAGTTTACGCAATTCTCGAGTCAAAACAAACTTTGAAAATCATGATTCCAAGAAAGAACTCAATTAATGAACGATCAAATGAAAGAATAGAGAGATTACTAGCGACTATAATGTTTTCAAAGAGGAAATAATAGTGTATACACTCGCAAACGATAGAAGTTACAAAGCTTACTCGGTGTAAGTATATGCAATGCAACAAAAGATTATCGAGTTATAAAAACCTTAAACCAAATCAATAAAGCAAGAAAAGTGCATGTGCTCATGGGATTAAATTTTAATTCATGAAGTTATTCATAATATCAATGATTGAGGACTAAAGTCTAATAACTTCTAAAATCGAGAACATGCATCGTTGAGTTGTATATAAGATCGGGAAATTATTGAAATTTATCATCGAAAATAAAGGCAAAATGCCCAAAAAAGGAGAAAAAAGAAAGAAAATCGTTTTGAAAATTTTAATTTTTCTAAGAAAGTATACTTAGTAACTAACATGTAAACAAATCAAAGAAACTATCAATGAATGGATAGAATATCCCACACCCCCTAACTTAAAACCTAACATTGTCCTCGATGTGAATTAAGAACCAAATTAAAGAGAGGAAAAGAGCGATATTACCCACAATGGAGCGATCTCCGAAAAGTACAAGTGCAATGATCCTACAAAACATGTTAGTGCCAAAGAATAACATAAAGAAATAACAAAAAGTTAACTAATTACACTAGACTAAATTAAAAAGGAAAGAAAAGACAAAAAGAAAGAAAGAATAAAAAGCTAACTATATACAACCTACTATTTAGGCTTCACACTAACTATACACTAGAAGTCTAAATAATTGAGGGTCCACCATGAAAAAGATTTGACTTTGGAGGGTGACTGGTGGACCCTCACTCTCAAGCACGCCTTCCGAAAAATATGAATTCTGTTTGAACAACGGAAGGCATGTGTAAGGCAGAAGAAATGAACCATCGCCAATTAAAAGTTTTGGAGGGACGATGGGGGATTTGGATTGAACGGGTGATAAAAACATGTGGGGGTCGAGAAAAGCAAAATATCCTCCCAAGGATTTTGAAATTATAATGGGAGGTGGCGCACATGAGGGCAAAGAGTCCTTCATGGAAGGCGACTCGAGCAAGTACTCCTCATCGGCGATAAGGTTTAACACATTAAAGTTTGAAAGTGTTTCATTGGGTACTTGTGATGGTGTGATAACAGAGAATGAAGATGGGGAGGAAAGAAATTCAAACTCAAGAGATGAGTCATCATCGCTTGAAGATTGAGTTTCGAAGGAAATAAGATCATTTTCAATGAAATGATCTTCTTTCGGGGCCAAAGAAGAAATCGTTTCATTGCAAATGGATATTACTTCCATTTCATCCACACTTTCAATATCTATTATGCATTGGGCAAAGTCAACAATGGTTTGTTCCAAAGTAGTCACAAAGTCCTCATTTGGTTCAAAACATTCCTCGACTTCAAATGTCTCGAAAGAAAAATCGTCGTCGGATTTAAATAATAAATCCAACTCATGTTCCCAACAATAATTTTCTTCTCGATAACGATTTTCAAGTTTCTCATTTTCAAGCATGCGCAAACCCTCGCCAAAAGACATAGGCCGAGGCGCGGATTCTTGAAAATGCAAACTTCGAAAATTACCATCGAACTTATACTCGAACTCATTATTATAAGAATTCTGAAAACTATTCCAATTTGTTTCAAAATTCCTATTATAAGGAATTAGAGGCCCAAAATCGTTATCATCATCCTCAAAATTCCAATAACCCAAGTTTTGACTTTCGTTATACTCGCCCAAAGTCATTTTTTGCATTTGTAATTTTTTGGGAATCTAAGTATTAACCGAAAGTCATAGGATTACGGGCATTTTGAGAGTTATGATAATGATTACCGAAAGAATTGGAATATTACCCCAAAAATGGTTGGAAATGGCGAATTCCACAAAATTGATGCATGCGCGAGAAATTCAAGCATTTCTTGGCACTAAAATATAGAAGTCCTACAAAAATGTTAGGCAAATAATACGAATAGACAAAAAATACTACGAAATACTAAGTCAAATAAATTCTAAAATACACTCGTCCCCGACAACGGCGCCATTTTGATCAAGGGTAAAAAGTAGCGTGTGTCAAAATGATGATCGTTGTTTTCTATTCACCATCTTAATACAAAACCAAAACTTATGACTACACTCAACAGGTGAGTATAACGGCCAAGTTCGGGTATCGAAAATCCACATAGACGAATTGTTGGAATTTAATTGGTTTAATACTTCTAAATAAAAGTATAAAAGGTATTTTGTTAACTAAAAATAAATAAAAGATAAAGTAGGCATAAGTGTATTTAAACTAAATTAACAAAATGAATAAAAACTATAGGTTGCATCGAATATCCCTCACCCGAGTTAATTAGTATAAAATGGTTACGTGGGTTCACGAATTATTAAGATTGCATCTCGTTTCATTAATTAATTAAATTAAGAGTTGTCACACCCCTAAATTCGCATAAAAGACTAATAAGATTTTGGCATCAACAAATATCCCAAAAATTATGCACGCAAGGTCGTAAATACGGTGCATACATGATATACACCGTTAAATCTCCTAGGCGTAATAACTAGGACAACACACTCGAAATAAATACGTCAATCTCCACCACCAAAGCGAAGTAACAAATCAACCCTATGTGAGTTCAATCCGACACAACCTAATTTAAATTAGCCCCAAAGCATATTAAATGGCATTAATTAACGTGCCTAATTAATTAAGCAAAAAAACTAATTAAATTAACAACTAAAATTAACTAAACATGGAAATAAATGGAAAGCAAATAAATCTTGGGCAAAAAGCTTAAAAAAGGGAAGACAATGAATAATACAAGAAAAACTTACATTAATGGAGTAGTAGAAATGGATAGGGAAGCTCTACAAATATAATCCCCAAATAACACAAACCCTAAGCTAAACTAAGAGAGGGAGAGAGAAACTAGATAAAAAAACTAGATATTTTACAAAAGGAGCAAAGCTCTCCTTTATAGTAAGTTACATTAAGGAATAAAAAGAAAAAGAAAAAGAAATAAAAAAAAGGATAAGTCTCTTAATTAAGAGAGAAAAGAAAAAAGGAAAAATAAAAATAAAAATAGAATTGGGTTAGCTGGCAACAAAGGTCAGACCAAATTACAAATCACCAGTCGACCGCGCGTGGTGGCCGGTCGACCGCGTGAAAGGGAAGCAGCCCACTGGAAAGGAACCACGACAAAACTTGAAAACTCGGTCGATCGCATGTGGTGGCCGGTCGACCGGTGGCACTAGAAAATTGGCCACATCGTAGCAGCTATGTGAGAGAACTCGAGAGCACAAAAAACGCTGCATATGTAGTGCATGGTGGAGACCCAACAAAATCCTCCAAAGCCGAGACCCTCATGGGTGCTAAAAACCTCCATAGCCAAATATCTCCATTGATGAACAAAACTCAAAACTCAAATCCGTGTCCCAAAACGATATACATTCAAAATGCATGCTCAACTCGGACGAAAGCTCTGAATTTTGGGCGAAACCAAAACCCGAGCCAAACCCGGGCCAAGAACCAAAATCGCCCATGGAGTTTGTTGTCAAAATCGTGTTAGGGACATGGATGTCATTTATGAATTTGTTAATAAAGAAGAAAAGGGACACAAGGGGAATTATGTAAATTGTTAATGAATCTCTTATAATTCTTTCTGATTAAAGGTCTGTGTTTCCTTCATTAGGACTCCGATTCGTGCACCGTTCACGTCCACGCGAAGCTTGGCCTGAGAGCTACAACTTCCGTGAAGACTTCATGCAAAACTCCCGAAGTGTAGAATTACAAAAATGTCCCTGAACGTGTGAATCACGACGGAACATAACAAGAACGTGCTCAAACTTCATGCTACGCACCGTAACACCTATAAAAGCTCACTAATTCCTCAAATAACATGTTGGCATATCAAACGGAGGTTCTCAGGTTATAAAGCATAATTATAGCAATTATGGTACCCGAGGGGACTAAAATGCATAGGTTTGAGGGTAATTAAGTGCAATATTCGTTACGAATCACTCACACTCAAACCTATGTATTTAACCAACTCAAGTATTTATCTTACCTATAACATCATTTCCAATGATTTTATATGCATTCATTGCTTAATAACTTTGTCTAGTTATAAGTATAAGATATCACACAATATTTTCAAGGCTTGTATAAGATTACTGTAATTATATTTTACAAGATAAATCACTCGGTATCAAGTACACATTTAGAAAACATATAAGATATGTATACTAAACATCCTTGGGATCATTAACTCACCATATGTATTCTCTACAATGTTTTTATCTTCCAAGGACTTTTCACAGATGCACATGGGCAGCTGGGTCGAAATATCACCACCGTACTCAAAATAAATCAGAAGCATGTGTGAAACAACCATAATTCCTTACCTAAAGTCAAGATGAATCATACCCAAGACATCTTACCCCTAAAAGTGACACACAATAAAATACTGGACGTTATGACCTGGGGACTATACGCTCCCGCTTCTCAAGATAGTGACCTCACGCATAACGCGCAACTTCCCATGATAACACTAGAGGGATATGAACCACTTAATATATATATATATATATACACACATAAGGTATATAATGACATCATATATACAAACCATATTATATTCGAATGTATACGTTACTAATCTCGGCTATATGTATATACCGCACATTACACTAGCCAATAATCCACCATATTATTCCCAAATGTACTTCTATAATGACCTCTAGGTAACCCCACCATCATATCTCATCAAAATCCCACATTTTGTCCCATAAACATGTTTACAATATTATATTAGAGGATTCCTATGCATAAAAACTAATTGGAGAGGAGTAAAACACAATCTAGAAAAACCTCTCAAAATAGCAAGAATTTCGAATCGATTCGACATGCTACGAATCGATTCGGTCCAGGAGACATGATACTTTTGCATAGGTGGAATGTATCTTAAGGGGGCGAATCGATTCCGATCATCATACCTGAGACTTTTACTTTAGCGAAATCAATTTTTTAGGGGGGAATCAATTCGGATCATCACACTTGAGACTTCTGCTTCAGCTGAATCGATTCGTTAGGGGGCGAATCAATTTGGGTCTGCAGAAATCAAAATTTCCCTTTCACTGCAACAAACCCACGAATTTCAAAACCCAAACACCTTATTTCTACACCTTTAAACTTCCATCCAACCTTGGATTTCTATCATTAAAACCAATCTATTTATGATCCAAACCAAATTTTTATCATCAAACCCATAATATATTATTGAATGCAAGATTTACATGACAATTTCTAGGTTTTAACATCATTTCTCAATCTCAACCAATTTATCAACAAATTATGAAATAAATTCACACACATATGCATTTAGCAAGTTAAATCACTTTCCTCAAAGATGTAAAGTCTGAATCTTCCTCAAAGTCATGGATTTGGTCGGAATTCCTAAAGCTCCAAGGTTTTTCTCTTCTTCCCTTTTTTCCCTCTCACAAGATGGGCTTCTAACATGAGATTAGCCTAAGCCTTATACAGGCCTAATAGCCATTATCTCACAAGAACCCAATTCTAAATGATAATACACACTTAAAATGACTCGTGTGCCCTTGTTCGAGTCCAACTAGACAAAAATATCTCGAAACACAAATTAAGTCCCAGTACGTCATTTTGACTTTCACGGCCCATCCCGAATCAACAGTACACTCCAAATTGTCATTCGAGACTTCAAAAATAAAATTATCTACTAACTTTATATAACTCACGCAATTATGTCCCGGTTGAGAAAAAACTAATTTTTGACGCTAATACTCACATATGACGTAATAGCAGTTTATATGATTCTATTTACTTAATCACACTAGTAATTACCCAATTCGCATAAATATTAACTCTTCTATAAAAATTAATATTTGTCTTAAATTCTCCTTTTAAAATTGTCAATTATATTAAATCACACACACACACATGTAATTTAATATATAAAAATATACTCAAAAGTAAGGGGTATTACACCTTCAATCGCTTTTTTAGCCTGTCTATTATAGTTTTATTGGTAACCTGTCCATTATACAATAGGTGTCTGGGTGCAGAATGAAGTTTTTAAATCTTGGACTGAATGCAGTACACCTCAAATTCATCATTATCAAACTGAGTGCCATGATTAGTGATGAAGCCATACAACATTTCATACCTGCATATGATGTGTTTTCAGATGAATTAGAAATCTTGTTCATAAGTCATTTCAACTAACGACTTAACCTTCACCCATTTTGTAAAGTAATCTACGACAACTACTAAGTATCTAAACTAGCCTTGGTCATTGGCAGTGGGACGACCAAGTCAATTCCCTAAATAGCAAAAGGCCAAGGAGAAGTAATTGGAGATAGTGCAGCCCCTGGTTTTTTATGAATTATTGGAAACTTCTGAAATTTATCACACTTCTTGGAAAAAGTAATAAAGTTTTCTTTCATTATTGGCCAATAGTACCATATAACTATCCTTCGCACTAATGACCGACCAGTAGAAAGATCCACATAAGAACCTTCATTTACTTATCTGATCAACTCCGGTACCTCGGTGGGGTGTACACACCAAAGTAGTGAGAGAATGTATCGCCTTTTGTGCAAGACTCTTCGCTTTATCACATAACTGGTTGCCTTGTATGTTATCTTCCTTATATCTTTTATATCAGCAGGTAGTGCACCTTTGTCAATATAGTTTTTAATATGATCCATAAATGAGGGTCCCAACTTTACCTCAATGAAACTGATCATAACATCCACATATATACTTCTATATATAATAATTTCCATCAGGATGGTCCTTCGGAATTCTATCCTAGTCATTGAAGCTAGCCGATCAATTGCATCTGCTCAAGCATTCTCAATCCCTGGTATCCTGACCATTTGGACTGCAAAAACTTCAAGACGACTTCCATAGCCTTGGACAGGTACTTGATCATGAGATCTTCCTTTACCCCACATATTTGAAGTACTTGGTTAACAATTTTTTGAGAATTTCTATGTGCCATAAGCTTCTCGGCTCCTAATGATAAGGCTAATTAGTGCTTCATACTCTGCTTCATTGTTGGCGGCCTGGAATTAAAAACGAAGTGTATATTCCACATCAATATCATCCAGAGTGTTAACGATAATACCAACTCTACTTCCAGTGGCATATGAGGATCCATCCACATATAATTTTGATATGGTAATGTCTTTATTAAAGCTCTTTTCAGATAAAACTCCTTGCTAGAATATTTTCGTGCTCTACTAAGTGTATTTTCAAGCCATTTATTGGACAACTGATGATTCAGGTTAAGCGGTGATAACATTAGTTCAGTTTAGAAAGGAGTTCTCTTCCAAGGAAGTATTTTTGGCAGGAACACTTAGGTTATTGAACCTCTCTGGATACATGAATTTAATAATAAAATTTGTTACTTCTTGCCCCTTCAACGCAGTTATCGTCTCATAAACAATTTCATATTCTCTTAGCTCGACTGCCTAAGACATGAAACTCCATAATTTCTCTGGTTTGTGGAGTGCTTGAAAGAGAGATAAATCTGTATAGACCATGATGGTGTGAACTTGAATTTATGGTTTCATCTTCCTTAATGCCTCAATAAGGACAAAGGTAAGATTTTCATGATGTGGATATCCAATTTACGCCCCTCTAAATGCCTTACTAGTGTAATACACCCGTTGCTAAATTCCATTTTCTAGTCTGACTAATGCCGAGCTAACAATAGACTTTGAGACAACTAAATATAAGTAAAATTTCTCCCTCATAATTATTCGGGAGAGAAATGGTGGGTATCCCAAGTACTTCATCAACTCCTTAAGGGAATGTTCACATTTTTCTTTACATTCCAATGTTTTCCTGAGCATTTTAAAGAGTGGTAGGAATTTTTTATTAGCTCGTGATACAAACGTATTGAGGGGAGCTACCATTCGACTAAGTTTTTGAAGGTCTTTCTTACATACCAGAGATTGCATATCAATCAACGCCTTTATTTTAGTTGGGTTGGCTTCAATTCTTATTTGATTCGCAATGAAGCCCATACAATATCCTTTTTGTATGATGAACACACACTTGGTGAGGTTGAGTTTCATTTTATATTTTTCAAGTTAATCAATTGTTTGGTTAAGGTATTGGATATGATCGACTACATTATTTCTCTCAATGAGCATGTCATCCATATACACTTCCATATTCTTCCTAATCTGGCCCTCAAAAAATTTGTTTACTAGCCTCTAGTTTGTTTCTCTTGCATTTTTAATCCCAAAGGGCTTAACTTTGTAGCAGTAAGTTCCTCGGTTAGTGATAAATGAAGTACTTTCTTTATCCTCAGGCTTTATTTTGATCTAATTGTACCCTGATTAAGCATCCATGAAGCTTAACAGCTCATTACCTGCTATGGCATCTACCAATTGATAAATCCTTTGTAAAGAAAAATGATCTTTGGGGCATTCTTTGTTGTGATCAGTGAAATCCACACACATTCACCATTATCATTTTTCCTTTTGACCATCATTAAATTAGCCAAACAACCAGGGTATTTGACATCTTCAATGAAATGAGCTTTCTGTAGTATCTCTACCTCCTCTCGGATATACATATTTTTCTTAGGGCTAAATACCCAACATTTCTGCTTGATGGGCTTGACATCTTTATTAATGCTAAGTTCATGGCATATAAACTTGGATCAATTCTAGACATATCTTCATGGATCCAGGCAAACACATTTTTTATTCTTTAAGGAATGTGATTAATTCTTGTTTGATGAATGGTGCTAGGGTGGAACTAATCTACACAATCCTTTATGGATTCCGCTCATCTAGTATTAAGGTTTATGTGACCTCTACAACTTGTCCTTTGACCAATTCAACTTCCTCCCGAGAATCTAAACTGTTGATTTGGTAAGTGGTGGTATTTTTCTTCAGTTGTTCCAACTCTTCTTATTCGACCGAGGTATAATAATATTCTATGGCCTCCTCTTGATATCATTTCACTATGTCAATGTCAGAAATGAGTAGGTAACTTCAAGCACTGATGAACTATGGATGATACTTCTTTAACCTTCTTCGATCCAACTCTGTCGAGGATCATGTTTTAGGTTGATTGAACATTATTATCTAGGACAATGAAATTAATTTTCTCTATAGTGCTTGTTGGCCAAGTTTTGATCAACACTCCCATATTGACTGTTCCCAAGTGATAGACTTTTTCTCCCAAGAAACTAATTAAGGGACTGTGATAAGTTTCCAACTTTCTTTCCCATAATCTTAGGCTATGGAATCAATTGTAGAACATAACATCTACAGAGTTGCCATTGTCCACCAAAATTCTTGTAATCCTTGCTTTCTGTATTCTAAAGGTGATAAATAATGGTTCATCATGGGGGTGATGCACTCCTAATAAGTCATTTTTGTAAAATCCAGTGACTAGCTTTTCCTTGCTCACCTTCCTCATTTAAATAGGCTTTCCTCTTTGTGACTTCATCCCCACCTTGACTATCTCCTCCTGTAATGAAATGACAACCAAATGATATCATTCCTACATAAATTTTCAATGTTTTAGGTTGGTTTCGTAGGTTTGGATCATCTTTAGAATCATCATCTCTATTCTTTTACTTGTCATATTTTCCTTTGCAAGGAGATTCTAATCTTTTTTTAAACTCCTCACACTTTGTTCAATAAATAAACTTGGTCAATTTTCCTCGATGAATGAGAGATTTAATTTCATTTTTCAAAGCAATACAACTATCAGTGGTATGCCCATTATCTTTGCAAAAATCATAATTCTTTGACGTATCCCTTAGATTGAGTGTTGATTTTAATTTTCCAGGCCATTGTAATTCCCTGTTGCCCCTAATCTCTTCCAAGATATGATATACACCAATGTTGAGTGGGGAATATTATACATATTTCTTAGGTTTTACCACCTTTTTATACTTATGTTCCTTCTAATCAGAACTCTTTTGGCCATCAAATTTTGTCCCCAAGACTTTCTTCGAGGCCATAGCCTCTTCGGCATTCATGATTTTACTAGCCTTTGCCATGAGTTCAGTCATAGAGTTTGGAGTTTCTTTTGCCAGCGTATAGTGCTTCTTCTCGAGGAGCAAACCACTCGTCAAAGTAGTGATAGTTGTTTTTTCTTCATAATTCTTAACTTCTAGTTTCTTGTTATTGAAGGTGGTAATATATTCCTGGGTAGTTTCTCCTAGTTTTTGGCGAATGCTCAGTATACGGGATAATTTCTTAATCGACTTAGCTCCAAAGCATAATTTTCTAATGAATGATTCTCCAAGATTTTTAAAAGTGGAAATATGTCCTCAGGGTGAATTATTATACCATATCCAGGCTAATCCAGTAATGGTACTTGAGAAAGCCCGGCAACGCATTTCATCAGGAACATAATAAATACCAGTCGCAATGTGGTATTGTTCAACATGTAGGGTAAGATCAGTCTTACCATCATACTTAGGAGTAACTATTGGTTGTTTGAATTTGAAAGGTGTAGGAAAATCTACAATAGCTAAAATGAAGGGAGATCATTTCACAAAACTTTATTAATAGAGATCTTAGCCAACTCCCCTAGACGATCCTCCAGTCATTGTAATTACCCTTTTCATTAATTATCTTCTAGTTTGGACTTGCCCAATACAGCCCGAGCACTCTTACCATGCATTTCTGTTGAGCTCTCTTCCTAAGAAGTCTTTTGATGCGCTCTAAAATAAGCTTGTGATTCAAGTGCAAATCTATCGCAACAAGTAATATCCGGTAAGTACGGAATCGTGATCCACAGGGATTGAAACACTCCTAAGAGAACAAGATTAGGTTAAAGGGATTGTCTAAACGTCACAAAAGTTAAAGTCTAAAAGATGATTTAATAGTTTGGAAAAGTGATTGAGAGTAGTCTCTAAACTAACATACTATTTATGATCAGTTAATTAATTTAATAATTACGGAACTATGAAAAGAACTAAGATAAGCTTGAGTTCAAGAAATTAAAGGGATCGAGGATCATTCTCCCACCTCGGATTCACAAAGAAGGGGATTATAGGGCTTGGTTGAAATTAATTCTAATCTAGCATAACTAATTAAGTCCGAACATCAACCATGTAGAGACGAAACTCAACAATGGAGGATTAGGGATTAGTTAATTATTGCTAGATGGATTGGGTTTGTAGTAAAGCTTCAAACACTAACCCTTGCATGACAAGAGAAGTTAAGAAATTATGATACTCCAAAACCAACACATGAAGTTCCATTAGAACAATTATAAACCAAACCCTAAATATGAAGTTCAAGCATCCAAGGTGGGATCATGATCCCCAATCATAAGTCTAGCTACTCATAATTGAAACTAAACTACACATGCTAGTTAAAAACATAGTTAAGTTAGTTATCTAGTTTAAACACAAACCAATACAAGGGATGGAATTAAATGCAAATTAAAGCTAGTAGAACAAGTAGAGAAGAAGTAAATGAACCTTTCTTGCATTAATAACCACAATTCAACTAGTAATCAAAGCTTTACAAGTTGGGGAAAACCATAAACGAACTTGACCTAGGAGAGAGAAGAGAGTGTTTTTCTATATCACCCAAAATCTAACAAAAGTAGTCTATATATCAACAAAAGAGGAAAAACAAGGGATAAATCCCCCCAAAAATCCAACCAAAATGGCAAACTAGTAATAAGAAGAAAGATGGAAATGCAGGGACGAATCGATTCGGTGCCAAATCCGAATCGATTCGGAAGTGTAGAGATTTTTCCCCTGTATGAAACCGAATCGATTCGGTAGTGTTGAGATTTTTCCCCTGTATGAAACCGAATCGATTCGGCATTAATCGCGAATCGATTCGGGCCTGCTGGAGAAGGAAAGTTGCCTATATTGGCATTATTTCTCCCATGCTTCACCGAAACTTCCGTAACTTCTTCGTTCGAGGTCGGATTCAAGCACCGTCGGAGGCCACGCAAAGATAAGAAGAAGGTCTACAACTTCCGTGAAGAAATTGGGATCAAAACCCGAGTGATAAAATTACCAAAATGCCCCCGATTGTGTAAGTGCCAACGGAACTTTTCCGGATCACAACCAAACTTCCCAAAATGCATTCCCGAGACCTATAAAAGCTCAATAAAGACACATACAAAGTATATATGATGAATTCAGGGGTTAGTCAATAATTGAGTATAAGAACCGGGAAATACATGCACGGGAACGCTAAAATGTACAAATTAACGGGGTATAAAATACAATAAAAGTGACGAATCGTCTTTGCGGCATGCATGGATCCTCGAATGCTTGATATATACCTAAATGATCTTTCTTGATGCTCAGTACGATGTTCACGTGATCGGGCTAGCTCACTATAATGGTTTATGGTTCCTTGGGGGGCAAGACGATCAAAGGCTGAAGACTTACTTAACCTCTTAAAGACGCATGGACGTTTAAAAAAAAAAGAGCAACCATCATAGTAATCAGTAGATTTAACTAGTGAAGTGTCTCCTGGATGATATTATATGTCACGTGAAGACCTGGAATAACTGTTTCTATCATTTCTAGGAGGTGGTGGTGGCATCTCCCCCCTGTAAGATGGTATGGAAGTAGACCTAGCTTGTAGTGATTGAGCTAGTTGCCTCATCATTTCTTGTATTACTTCTTGCCTTTTGGCAAGATATATTAAGATCTTTTTTAAATCCGCTGCATTATGAGGAGCAGAGGGATGGAATGTATTACCTCCGGTCGTGAGACTATTTTCTGGAACTTCATTCATCTTTTAGAGAATCCCCAAGATGAACCAAGGAATGGGATTTGGTCAAGAACGATGATGAATAGTAATTCTCATAGGCGGTGCCAATCTATTGATGTCCAAAATTGGTAAAGATTCTATCTTAGCTAAGAATTACCAATTTCGTAATCACAAAAAATCAGTTGAATAATGTGAATGAAAATAATAAAAGATAACAAAGATTTTTAAAATGGTTCACCTTAGGGCGAGCCAACATCCACTATTATTGTACTATTACTGTGGGTGGTTGCCTAGAATTCCATGTAGTATTCTTTGCACATCATTCCTCCCCCTTTTGAGCCGAGGGGAATGGTATATTTGTAAGTGTTTGGAAACCAAATGGTGGAATGCCTTTACATATTTAGGCATTTACACCAACGTACAATCAATAAGACCATTGATATTTGTAGCAGTCCCCATTGTCTCTTGTCCAGCTGGTCAGGCACGATACATCAAAGATGGGACTTGCTAATCAATTAATACCATTCTCCGCACAATGTAACAAAATATAGTTATTTTAAAAAGGTCGATACTTTAAACCTTATGAGTATCTCACTGGCAAAAATTTAAACTCAAACCAACACCAACTAAATAACAAATCCAACAAAATGTAAAAATCACAACTCCAACATAATGTAAATATATAAATAAATCTCGGGCTTATGACCTTATAATTGTTTACAAATAGAATAACTGAACTCTAGCAGAAAAGAAATTAGGCTAGAGTCAATAAATCTAAAAAGATGTTAAGCAAGAGAGATCAAAAGGTTGCTACAACAACAATCATTCTACACCTGTCTAGAAATAACCTGGGGGAATATTTAAATTTGGGTAAGAGCCCGAGGTGTGTAAGAATTAACTTAATTAATTTACGATGCAATAGTATAGTCAATGCAAAGTAAATATTCCCCCTACGTCATTCACATGCGTTTAACACCTCACCCCTCATGTAAGTGTGATATTATTCGCATCCCAATACGTCCCAAATAATGATCATGACATCGTCTCAAATTTATAAAAATGGATATATGAATAATTAATTATTTAAATGTAATCTCAACATTTAATTGTGAATTCCCATTTATCCCAGTCTCATAAGTTTGATATATAAGGCAAAAACATGTATTGTGCATTGTAAGGTCGAAATATAATTATTAACCACATTCTTAGACAATTAAAATTTATTCCATTGAAGTCCGGGTAGTTATACATATATGTCCTCCTATTTGACACACAAATGCATCTAGCTTTGGTGTCTAATACATGCTCTATTGGCAAGTCGGGAGCAACCTCTTATCATAAGCGGACATCACAAAACACACATAAATTGGGGGCGGTCCCTATGCAGGACACCTGTGCACAACCAATACAATGACACAGGAAGGGTCAGTGACAACACCTACCTCTCATCGGTGGTGCCTCTATTTACTAACTATATGACCTACAGATCTTCAAGCCCACATGTGCTGACGTGTGGTACCCAGTCTGAACGAACGAACCCCCGAGCCAATAGGACCATCCACGACTATTGTATGTCCACACAAATACATAATAGTAAATATTATTATCCCATATAATATGCATAGGTAATTACTCTATAATTACCATAAAAAAAACTCCAACCAAAGTCCACAACATTTTCCATTTATTAATAATTTACCATCTAATAAATTATTTATTCAGTTCCATAAAATAATTTCTTAACCAAGTAGTTATTTTTAATTATTATCAACTAAATGTGGGATTATTATTTCTTAAAAAATAATTATAAGTTCCCTTTTTAATTTATTTGTTATTCTTATTCAGAAGCCATACCATTATCAATTAACTAAACCAACACAGACCCATTCATGGAAGGAAGGATTGCCATAAATCCACGCACCTCGCTCGAAGGAATGTGCAGCTCGTTCAAACGACACACTATGTCGCTCGAATAACCCACGATGTCATTTGAGCGACCCCATGTCTTCTACACGCTGCTTCTTCTTCCCAAATCCAATTTTAACCAAGAAAACTTCCAACCCAAAAAATCCTTACACGAATTCCATCAACTGTTATACTGAACCCCATAACTAAAATATCTTTACAAACCCATAATTTTCATCTACACTACATAATCAACCCCCCCCCCCCCCCAACGAAGTAATACCCATTTCATAATTTTACGTTTCAACCATCTTCAAATTCCAACCAAATTTATTTCGTAATAAGGGGCATTCACTAGGGAATATATATCCAAAATTTCGTTCCATTAATTAACATTTCCATCTCTAAATTCATAAAAATATCCCAATATAACTATAAAAGTCCTATGGATTTTATCTTTAATTTTCAGATTTACGGTACCTAATTTCCGGAACAATTTCTACACAAAAATCAATCCTCTACATGTAGTGTTCACCATCAAATTAATCATATACAAACCTAAATCCCAGATTTTTAAGGGGTCATTACATGCATTAAGAAATATATTGAAAAACATAAATCAAGCATGAGAATTCTTGCCTTAAAGATTCGTATTTTCTTTGATTCTTTGCCTATTTTCCTCATTTTTTGTTCTTCTCCTCTTCTCTCTTGATAAAAGTCACGTTTAGGTTTTCTGAATAATAGTGGGGGAGTGGTTTACCCCCACTTAATCACTAATTAAATCGAAATCCCTAGTTAGGATCAAAACCTAACTTTTGGACCCAAAATGGGCCCGAATCCATATCCCAATTAGCCAAAATGTTCCCCAACTCATATACCTGTGACTCGGGACCATTTGTGAATATTTAAAAAACTAAATCGAGTCTCTAACGCTTTCCAAAACGCATCCTAATTATTTTTATTTCATGTAGACATTTATTATTTTAAAATGACATGCCCATAAATTTATTTGTGTGTGATTTATTTTTCACTAGCAAGCCCATTGGGTCCAGTTGCGTTTTATTTTTTATATAATCATGAATAAATGTTTATTTAAATTAAAAGTTGACACTTTTAATTTAAATCCACCCAATTTATTCTCAAAATAAATCCTAATTCATTAATTTCATTTACGTCGTAATATTTTATTCTAAAAATTTACCAGGTATTACATTCTCGTCCCCTCATAACAGAATTCCATCATTGGAATTCGCTAAAGCCCAACCTTCTGTTTTCAAACCGCGTTATTAACCCAAGTTTTATGATCAACTAGTCCATGCCCATATCCCGTGAGATAAACGAAAAGGCTCACCCATTCCTATCATAACATTATTAGTGTGTTCATATATTCCACATTATATTCACACACACATAACATTAACAAACATGGATGTCACACATACATCTAATTTGTACCATTCATGCCAAGCATGTCCATACACCAAGTTTGCCACCATATATGTACACGAGAAAGGAAATAATGATCTTAGTATTGGACTTCCCTCGACTCCTAAAATTTTCCAATTTTGTGCATGGGACGTCTTGCACGCGAAATCCAAATAAGGAACCCTCTCCATACAATATTCTATGGATTAGTCAGTTATTGAGGTCCATTGGCCCAAGATTAAAAGAAAATGGAAATAAAAATAAATGTGTGCAGTAATAATGTAAACTCCATCTTTTTGCCCACTGAAAACTAATGTCACATATCAAAAAAGGGGTACACTATATCCTAAAAAATTTACCCATTTAATTATACTAAAATCAATAATCCAAAATGTCCTAGGTTCTAACAGCTCTCAGCTCCCGACATCGGCTACTTTCATGAGTGGGATGTCTCAGAAGCGAAATCCAAGCAAGGAACCCTCATGATGCACTATTGTATAGCATTGTCGATCACTGTGATCCGTCAGTCTAGGACCCACGTCTATAATGTACTCAATTAATTTTATAAGGCTCTCAAGGCCTTATAGTTTCGCATTGCACCATATTTGATCTCAAGGTGTCACAATTCCTTTAGTATTTTCTGCCGTGAAAATAAAAAATAATGCCCACTAGTCACAACATATTCGACTATTACTTTTAATTATTTTCATAAAAATAAACGCAACCCTATGGTTTAAGTCCTCCTAAGGTAAATCCCCAAACCCTTACACACGAGGTATTATAGGTGCATGCCCCTTAACTTGCATGTGAAACAATGTAAAGTGCTTAATTAAAATGGAGTCTAGTCTCCCCAGTGTGTAAATGAGATATCATTTACCATGGAGTACTATGCACTATTACTAAACGAAGCATGTCCTACAAAATAAAAGGAAATTGGGATCATACCATCGTTGTCAATGCTGGCGATGGTCCCTCTCCTGATGCAAGTTGATATACAAAACCATACTGAAGTTGTTTCTGCTTTTCCTGAGGTGGAGTGGGTAGTGATTGACCGACTCGTATTACTACCACTGGTTGTACCTGCAGTGGTTGGTGATATCCCCCAAGTGTAACCTCGGCCCAGAGACACCAACCTCGGCCGATATGATGGCCGAGGTATTGATCAATCCTAGATAAACCATGGGCCCACGATATCATCCCTCTGCCAGACCAAAGTCGGCCCAGGCCAACACTACCATCTACATTTCAATGGACACTACGCGCATCACAGGCATCAACAACCTTCACATATACCTGGGTATGGAAACCTCGGTCGAGAATAGGCCGAGGTAACAGGGAGCCTTTGTAAGCTTCAACATGGAACCAGTCCAACCTCGGCTTGGGCCGAGGTGACAAGAAGCCTTAGTAAGCTTCAACATGGAACCAGTCCAACCTCGGCTTGGGCCGAGGTGACAAGAAGCCTTAGTAATCGTCAGCATGGAATCAGTCCAACCTCGGCTGGGGCTGACCCCAGCATAATGTCTCGACTGAGATCAGGCCGAGACTCCCTAAGGCACATCTCGGATTAAACGAACATCAAGCCTTTACAACTCGACCTCCCCCAGGCCGAGGTCATCCACCAATATGGCGTCCGAGCATCTGTTGACATTTGGATAAGGACACCTGGGCACAAATCAGTTGTAACAAGATTATTCCCCACACGTGGGGAGAATATTTCATCATCATTCCTTACATGTGACAGTGACAGATGGCATTCCCACATTGGTGAGGTTACCACACACATGCACATTGCATGCATGGGAGGTACATTACAACCCCTAAATACTATATATATAGGGATCATCCCCTACCTTATAAAGGGATCCCAGATATTAAACCCTAGCGGAAGCTTTGTCTAGATACACAGTAGAGAGAGAAAGCTTGAGAGGTTGTATCCATGGCCATTAGTGCCTTCATTCAGTGATATTACTCACACACTCGCAGTGGACGTAGGCCAAATTGGCTGAACCACTTATATTCCGATGTTGATTCCACTTATCCTCATCTCATTCTCTTCTCTTTATATAAATGTGCTGCCATTGTTATTCTTATATTGACCTTGGAAACACCTTACCTGGTGGTGTTAATTCCAGCATCATCATTTTGGCGCCGTCTGTGGGAACGAGAAGCTATCTCTTCCTATTTTTCTGCTTAACCTCACCGGAGACTCTGGTGGTGAACCAGGAACCACCCCTTACGTGGAGTTGTTTCACCATTGAAAGAGGTCCTTTAAGGTATTAAGCTCACTTGCAACTCAAGCCCTATAGTGGTAACATATGGCACTAGACTTACCACCGCCTCTTCCGCCGGCCGGGGGTGGAGGGGCTAGTTTCAGTCAGGCTCCTCCCCAGTCCGAAATGGCGGAGGTAGCAGCATCCTTGAAATCTTTAGCTGCAATACAACAAGCCATGAAGGAGCAATTTTCCCAGCTCAGTCAAACCATGATGATGAGGCCACCTGGAGTCTCACTGGACATGATCACTCCGGCGGCAGTTCAGCCTCATCCTGACGCCAGGGGACCACCCTAGGCGACGATGAAGGACCAGCCTGCACCCCAACGGAGGAGGGACGTTGCTGACCCTAGGCACTTGCGCCTGGGGAGGCAGGGAAACCCTTGCCCAGAGGACATGCATGATGGCCTAGGAGCTGAAGAAGCCCCAGAAGACTGCTGGGAGCCGTATGAGGTATCAGATAACACTATATGACCTCTTAGGCAGAGTCAGGGATGTGTCGGCCAAAGAGGTGAAGAGGCCCAGCAAAGAGGGCCGGCCTTTAATAGGTTGAGCTGAGGATCGGCCTTTGAGAGACTGGGCCCAGTGAATGACCTAAGGCAGAGGCTATTGAGGTCAAGGAGCGCAGCAGGCTCCCAAAGAGGGAATAGGCAGGCTCGGCCAGACCAAGGCCGACCCTGTGAGAGAAGAGCCAGGGAGCAGGAAGAGGTCAACAGCCAACGGGTCGTGGCTGGGGAACCCTTTGTCCATCGCAGGGAGGTGGCGGGGGATAACCTCGGTCAAGTTGATGACAGAAGACCCTGGAATAATTCAATCCAACGCCTTGAGGAGAAGATAGGGGACCTCATAAAGAGCAGAGACCCATTACAAAGGGGTTTCTCAAAAGGTTCCCCATTTGTGGTTAGGATAGTGGGGTTCCCAACCCCATCTAAGTTCAAACCTCCTACAGTGACTCCCAAATATGATGGCAGCACTAACCCTGTGCACCATATCAAGATGTACCAATCGGCGGTAGATATCTACTCGATACCCGATGAGATGAAGTGTAGGGCCTTCTCGGGAACCTTGACAGGGGCAGCGCACAGCTGGTTCACCTCTCTTCCGAAGAACTCGATCGAGAACTTCAAAGGCTTGGCTGAGCAGTTCATCCACAACTTCTACTTTGGGGTAAGACCTCAAAAGAAGACTACCCACCTGCTGTATGTCAAACAGGCCAAGGGTGAGAGCCTAAGAGATTACATAGCAAGATTCAACAAAGAGATGTTGGAGGTGGAAGCCTATGAAGAGAGCATAGCTATGACCGCCCTTATAGGAGGCCTCCAGAAGGGGAAGCTATTATGGAAACTGGCAGAAGACCCTCCTAGGTCTATGGCGGAGCTGCTGGAAACTGCAGGGAAAGTGATGAATGCGGAATAGGCAATGACATCCAAGTATGAGGAGGAGAACCGCGATAGAACTAGGAGGTCCCAGGGCAAGAAAGAGGGGAAGAAGAGGTCAGGAGATGACAAGTTTGCTCATTACACTCCTCTGACTGTGAGCTGTGAGCACATCCTTAATGAGATTAAGACTGACCGGACTTTGAGGTGGACAGAGAAGCTGAAGTCCCCACCACATATGAGGAACAAAAACCTCTGGTGTGAGTTCCATCAGGATCATGGCCACGTCACAGATAGATGCTTCGCTTTAAAGGATGAGATTGAGAAGATGCTGAAGTCCGGAAAGTTGAGGAAGTATGTGGATGGCAAAGCTCCAAAGGGTGGAAGAGAAGACCCTAAGAAAAGAAGAAACGACAGATGCCGTGGCTATGTCCCGGCCAGAAGGGATGATGATTCAGAGGGAGATGATGAAGATGACCCGGATCTTTCGCCAAAGGATGACAATACCCCGGTGAAGAGGGTCGGTATGATCTCCTTTGGTGTTAGCACCATATGTGGGGGATTTGCAGGAGGTGGCTCTGAGGTAGCTGACAGGAAGGCTCATGTAGCAGAGGCCAGGTCAGTGGCCAAGCCTGAAGTTGTGAATCTAACGTCTTCTGACGCAGTGCAGAAGAGGAAGAAGGTAGACATGGACACCCTCGTGGTGGGGTTCCCCAGACTCGACTTCAGGGGTATCTTAGCCCCCAATGATGACCCTTTGGTCATAACAACAAGGGTACATGGGTGAGAGGTAGGGAGGATCTTCATAGACGGGGGAAGCTCAGTAGACGTGATGTTCTGGCCTTATTTCATGAGCCTGGGTCTTAGCAGGGCAAGGCTGGTGCCCTACCATCACCCATTGATAGGCTTCAGTGGTGAAAAGGTGCACCCCTTAGGCATGTATTAAATGGATGTACGGATGGGGGATGAGTGGCCTAATTGGCTGACCAAGAGGATAAACTTTTTGTTATGGGCGAAAATGTTTTCTCGACCTACAACCTCATCGTAGGAAGGGTGGCCCTCAAAGAGTTTGAAGCCGTGTCGTCGACGGTCCATCAGATGCTAAAATTCCCGACTCCTTATGGAGTAGGGGAAGTGCAAGGGGACCAGACCATGGCGCGGGAGTGTTACTTCAACTCGACCGAAGAGAGAGAGGCCCATAAGAGAGCAACCACCACTTACAGCATTGACACTCTTGACCCAAGAGACGAAACAAAATTAAAGAAGGGTGAGGCCGCGGAAGAGGTAGAATCCATCGTCCTCAATGAGGACGAGCCGGAAAAAACCGTCCAGGTCGGCAAGGCCCTAGAGCAAGGAATCAAAGAAGAGTTGATAAGCTTCCTCAGGAGGAGGCAGAGTGTCTTCGCATGGAGTCACGCAGACATGCCTGGTATCGACCCTGGGGTCATGAGCCACAAGCTCAATGTGGACAGAGATGCCAGGCCAATAAAGTAGAGATGAAGAGTCTACTCCAGAGAGAAGTATGATGTCATCGAGTAAGAGGTGAAAAAGTTAGAGGAGGCCGAGTTTATAAGAGAGGTTACCTATCCAGAGTGGCTTTCAAATGCAGTCATCGTGCCTAAGGACAATGGGAAGTGGCGAATGTGTGTAGATTTCACTGACCTAAATAGGTCTTGCCAGAAGGACAGCTATCCCTTACCTAGGATAGACCAGATGGTGGACGCAACGGCAGGGCACGAACTCATGAGCTTCATGAACGCTTATTCAGGTTATAACCAAATCTTTATGGATGCTGAAGACTCTGAGAATATAGCTTTCATTACTGACAAAGGGACGTACTGCTACAAGGTGATGCCCTTCGGTCTGAAAAATGCCGGGGCAACATATCAACGTCTTGTCAATAAGATGTTCGAGGAGCAAATAGGTAAGACCATGGAGGTGTATGTGGACGATATGCTAACGAAGAGCATAAAAGCCTGTTCCCACGTAGTAGACCTTGAGAAGACCTTTAATGTCATGGACTCGTACAGAATGAAGCTCAACCCAACGAAGTGTGTCTTCGGGGTAGGAGCCGGGAAGTTCCTAGGGTTCATCATTAATCAGAGGGGGATTGAAGTAAACCCTAAGAAAATCAAGGCATTACTCGACATGAAGACTCCTAGGAGTATCAAGGATGTGCAGAGACCCACGGGAAGAGTGGCTGCCTTTAACAGGTTTGTTTCTAGGGCAACGGACAAGTGTCTTCCATTCTTTAAAGTTCTGTGAAAGGCTTTCCAATGGGATGAAGAGTGTGAAAAAGCCTTTGACCAACTCAAGTCCTACTTGGGGTCTCCCTTGTTGCTGTCTCGGCCCATCACGGGGGAAAGGTTGTTTGTGTATCTGGCAGTCTCTGAATCAGCCATCAGCGCATCCATCATACGGGAAGAGGATGGAATCCAGAGGCCAGTGTACTTCAACAGTAAGGCCATTCAAGGTTTTGAACAAACTATCCCCGAATGGAGAAGTTGGCTTATGCCCTTATCCATGCCTCAAGGAAAATGAAGCCTTACTTTCAAGATCACTCCATGGTAGTCCTTACTGACTCCCCACTAAGGAAGGTTCTGCACAAGCCAGAGAAGTCCGGAAGATTGATGACCTGGGCCATCGATCTAGGAGAGTATGACCTTACCTACCAGCCCAGGACAGCCATCAAGGGGCAGGCCCTCGCAGACTTTGTCGTAGAGTTCACCTAGGAAGAGGCCGAGACAGAGAAAGGCTTAGATGACGGCGAAGAGACGAACCGTAGTGTCTTCCAAGATTCGGAAGAGACTGCACCGAACGTCTTTCGAGGCTGAGAAGAGGTCGTCCCAGGCAAAACCCGGTGCAGAGTAAAACAGAACGAAGATGATTGATACCTCTTCGAGAAAGGGGTTATGAGAGAAGGGGTCTTCTCATTAGATGCAGACGTATGGAGCCTCTTCGTAGATGGCTCTTCCTGTGACAGTGGAAGCGGCGCGGGGCTAATACTTTCGGCTCCAGATGGTGCCAACATTGAATACGCCTTGAGATTCAACTTCCAGGCCTCAAACAATGAGTCCGAGTATGAGGCCATGATAGAAGGTCTCTTATTGGCAACAACTCTTCGAGTAAAGTGACTCCTACTCCATAGCGACTCAAGGTTGGTTGTCAACCAAGTGTTGGGGAATACGAAGCCAAAGATGAAAGGATGGCCAAGTACTTAAAGAAAGTAAGAGGGTTGTTAGAGTATTTTGAAGAAGCAAAGCTGAAGAGAGTGCCTCGACTGAGCAATAATCACGCTGATGCATTGGCAAGGCTGGCCTCGGCAATGAAGACAGATTTGGGAAGGACCATTCCAATTGAGGTTTTAGGAAAAGTAAGCATCGAGGAGGATGAGGTATGTAGCCCTTGTCATAATGTGAACCTAGGTGACTCATGGATCGACCCGCTCGTCAGATACCTAAGAGAGGGAGAGTTTCCTGAGTCCAGGCTGGAAAGGAGAAAGTTGAGATACAGGGCTGCCAAGTTCTCAATGGTAGGAGACATCTTGTACAAAAAGGGGTTTCTATTGCCTCTCCTCAAATGTGTGCATCCCATGTAAGTACCCCAAGTCTTACAGGAGGTCCATAAGGTCTCTTGGTCTATCCACATAGGGGGAAGGCCCTTAGCCAAGAGGATCATCACTCAGGGATACTGGTGGCCTACCTTGTCTAAGGACGCTGCAGACTATGTGAAGAGGTGCGACAAATGTCAAAGGTTCGCCACCATCCCTCATCAACCCCATCAGCCTATGACTTCAATCTCTTCTCCATGGCCATTTGCGGTATGGGGAATTGACTTGGTAGGACCTTTGCCAAGAGCTGTCAACAACTATAGATTCTTGATAGTTGCCATTTACTACTTTTCAAAGTGGGTGGAGGCGGAATCGATGATAACAATTATAGAGCAGAAGACCTTCCATTTCATTTGGAAGAACATCATATGCAGATACGGCCTCCCAAACACTCTCATCTCGGATAATGGGACCCAGTTCAAGAACTCCTCCTTAGAAAAGTATTGCCTAAGAGTGGAGATTAAGCAATTCTTCTCATCTCCTGGTCGACCTTAGGCAAATGGCCAGACCGAGGTCACAAACAGAACCATCTTGGATGGAATCAAGAAGAGGTTAGAGGATGCGAAGGGGAAATGGACAGAAGAGGTCCATGCTGTGTTATGGGCCTACAGAACCACGACAAGGAAACCCACAGGAGAGACCCCATTCATGCTGGCACATGGCTCAGAGGTCGTCATACCAACGGAAGTAGGACTACCAACTCATCGAATTAAGACCTACGACCCTGATAGCAATGGGGAAAAGAGGAGGCTAGACCTGGATCTTAAACAAGAAAGAAGGGAAGACGCAGAAGTCAGAAAAGCAGCCTACCAGCAGAGGGCAGCGAAATTCTACAACCAGAGGGTGAAGTCAAGACCCATTGCAGTGGGAGACCTAGTGCTTAAGAAGACCCTACAGAAGGCAAACAAGCTACACCCAAACTGACATGGCCCCTACAAAGTAACGGAAGAGGTTGTGCCTGGCACTTATAGGCTAGAAAACCTAGAAGGAGAACCTTTCACTAACCCGTGGAATGCTGACCACCTAAAGAGATATTTCATATGATGTTGCATATAAATTTATGTAAATGTACCATCTTATTGAGAAGAGGTTATTAATAAAGATCAGTTTCCACGACAGCTCTGGCTTCATTTTTAGATCAGAGATATATTATGGGGATAACATCTTAGGTGATGGCCTCAGACCTTCATAACATCACTCTGTGGTGAAGAGGTCTGAGCTCAGACACCTTAGCAGATGACCTCAGACTCTTAACATCATTAATTTGGTGAATTATGAGGATAACATCTTAGGTGATGACCTCAGATTTTCATAACATCACTCGGTGGTGAAGAGGTCTGAGCTCAGACACCTTAGTTAGATGACCTCAGACTCTTAACATCATTAATTTGGTGAAATTTATTATGAGGATAACATCTTAGGTGATGACCTCAGACCTTCATAACATCACTCGGTGGTGATGAGGTCTGAGGTCAGACACCATACTTGGATGACCTCAGACCCTTAACATCATTAATTTAGTGAGATTATGAGGATAACATCTTAGGTGATGACCTCAGACCTTCATAATATCACTCAGTGGTGACAAGGTCTGAGGTCAGACACCATACTTGGATGACCTCAGACCCTTAACATCATTAATTTGGTGAATTATGAGGATAATATCTTAGGTGATGACCTCAGACCTTCATAACATCACTCGGTGGTGACGAGGTCTGAGCTCAGACACCTTAGCAGATTACCTCAGACTCTTAACATCATTAATTTGGTGAATTATGAGGATAACATATTAGGTGATGACCTCAGACCTTCATAACATAACTCGATGGTGAAGTGGTCTGAGCTCAGACACCTTAGTTAGATGACCTCAGACTCTTAACATCATTAATTTGGTGAATTATGAGGATAACATCTTAGGTGATGACATCAGACCTTCATAACATCACTCGATGGTGAAGAGGTCTGAGCTCAGAAAACTTAGTTAGATGACCTCAGACTCTTAACATCATTAATTTGGTGAATTATGAGGATAACATCTTAGGTGATGACCTCAGACCTTCATAACATCACTCGGTGGTGAAGAAGTCTGAGCTCAGACATCTTAGTTAGATGACCTCAGACTCTTAACATCATTAATTTGGTGAAATTTATTATGGGGCTAACGTCTTAGGTGATGACCTCAAAGCTTAATTACAATTCAGTGGTGAAGAGACCTGAGGCCAGAATTATTGACTAAGTATAAACAAGACCACTACAATAAAATAATAGAAGAGATCATTTGGCATTCAGTAAAGGGAAGAGATCATGTAGCATTCAGAGACATTGTTACAAATATTCCTTACAAAATACCATGGTATTACAAGTTAATAATTATAAATTACAAATTGTTTGTTACAAGTTACAAATCAATCCTGGTTTGGGGGGGGGGGGGGGGACATTGACAGTCTCGGCCTGATTGGCTTGCTCAGCATTAGTAACCTCGGCCACGTCATCAGCATGGTATGTCCCTCTGAGCTCGGTCCCTCCCAGAGTTGCAGTCTCGACTGGAGCAGCAGCCTCGTCCTCCACCTCTTGAAGCGCTTGAGCAAATTAAGGGTCAGCAAAGCCGAGACCCATAAAGTCAGAGGCCTTTAGAGTGCCGACCTCCTTCTCTCTGACTTCAGCCCATTTGGTAGTGGCCTTGATACCTCTTTCAAGATATTCAAAGCCAAAACCCATGAACTCGTCTGAGCCTTTGTACTCATAAATTATTTTGGTAGAGGCATCTTCAAGGGAAGCTTTAATAGCCGCGCTGACCTTCTGCTGCAGAGCGTCATATTTTGCCTTCAGGGCTTTGGCATGGTCCTTGACAAGCACAGAGATGTCTTTTTCCAACCCTTTAGCCTTACTCTCAGAATTCTGTAGCTTTGATTTCAGACGGTCAACTTCAGCATTGAGGGCACTCTCAACCTTCTCGGCCTCTTGCCCCTTCTGGATAAGGGGCAACTTCCTCATGGCCCAGTTCGATAGCTGATACATGGCAGTCACTCCCTCCACATTTAATGAAGAGGTTAAGCAGGAGAAAAGTCAGATGTTGCACTTATAAAAATTTGACAAAGGAACAATCATACCTGGACGGCTCTATTGAGGCCGAACTCAACTAGCAGGGAGGTGTCCATGGCTCGGTAGAAATGCTTGTCGGCCTCAGTCATTACAGAGGCGAGTGCATCCATGGCCTGCCTGCTATGGCTGACTACACTATCCGTTAACTTCAGCTCCTCCAGACGAGCCGTCAGGATGTCAGCCGAAGAGATTGGAAGTGCAGCATCAGAGGCCTTCTTTTGCCTCAAGGTCGGCCTCTGATCCTCAGAGGCATGGTCTTCTGGGGCCCTCTTCTTGGAAGCCTGGGATTTGGATGTTGAGGGAGCTGGGGGAGGAGCGTTCAGACCAGCCTTTTTTGCAAGCCTCGCCAAGCTCGGAGCAGCTATCTCCCACAGTTCGTCTGGGATATCTTGTGGTCGCTCTGCAAAAGTTAAAAGATATAGGTCAGAAATCAGATATGAATGAGTTCAGAGGTTAGACTTAAAATAAAAATCCTTACCAAAGTCAGCAAGGGGACTTCCACCCAGGCTCGTCCCCGAGAGATACTGGGGGGTCAGCAAGTGTTCAAACTTGACAAATAGACCATGTGCCCCTTGGTCTTGTAGGGCCTTAACCTTCTGCATATTCTGAAGACTTAGACCAGGATCGGCCCTGGAAGACATGGTGACCTTGCCCCATTTGAGGGGTATCCTCGGCTCATGTGTGGAAGAGGGGACACATGGGCCAAATTCCCATGGTCCCGAGGCAAAAAAATAACGGGGCTTCCAGTTATGATTTGAGGTCTGAGTCACTTGGAGCATCTTCTTCTCAGGCCTCCGAGCCACAAAATGATAGTATCTTGGATGGATTTTGGCCGAGGTTGGTACATAACAACCAACGAAGACCTGAACTGGGAGGTCAGAGTGGTGGACTTCCCTCCATAGAATAATGGCCCCTATGATGACTCTCCAGGCATTGGGAGATAGCTGTGAAGGGGCCAAGTTGATGTAAGAGAGAATGGATTTGATGATGGGATGAATGGGTAGGCGAAATCCTAACTTAAACAACTGCTCGTACAAGCAGATTTCTCCATCTCGGCCGTGATAGGCCTTCTCTTCCCTCAGAGGTCTCCTTAATTTGATGGAAGGACTGATGGAGTACAAATATCTGAAGCATAGAAGATCCACTTCAGTTACCGTGCTCTCGAACTCGGCCGCCTCAGAGACATCGACTTCACTTTCAGCATCGTTATCATCATTAAGCTCAACGTAGGCCGGAGCAGATGTAGAAGGGTTATTAGCGAACTCGGCCTCTGTGGCAGCCGACAGAGGGATGGCGTCAAGAATGGGTGGCACAGCCACACTTGGCTCAACAACTTCAACCTCTGAAGAAGAGGCTGAGGTGCTCGAGCCATCATGGGATGAAGCTCGGTTGGATACCTCAGCCTGATCAGGGACCTGACCAGGCCGAGGTGTGAAATCCATAGCTTCCTGAAAAGAGTCCACAAACATGGGGTCTGAGGTAGAAGACTCAGACTCAGACATCGGTAATGGGTTGGCAGAGACCTCTGTCTGATAGAAGTTCTCAGGGGGATCAGGATATACCACCTTGAGAGGGGGGGGGGGGGGGGGAAGATAGGTCTAATAGGAAACTCTTGTGACCTACGAGCTTCCTCCTGGGCTCTCTCTATTTGCCTAATCTTTTCTAGGGTCTTCTCTCTAAGAGAAGGGAAATCCTCAAGAAGCTGGTATAAAGGTCTGAGCATCAGAGGACGACCCTAAACTTAGGAATAACTCCTAAAACTAAAAATAGGATTGACTTGTAAAATAAAGGAGTTTAAAGATCAAACTTGGAAGTTTAAAGCAAACCCAGTTCGCCTGAGACGATGGTGCTCGCCGGAAAACTTAAAAACTCACCGAAAAACTCAAAAACTCGCCGGAAAATGCAAACCAAATACCATAAACAAAGGGAATGGAAAGGAAGAAGTACCTGGAAATGAATCGATGAATGAAATGAAGAAAACTCGCAAGAAAATCGACAAAGGCTTCGGTTGAAGAGCGTTGAGTAGAGTAGCTTTGGAGAGAGAGAAATCGCAAGAACAGTTTGTGCGCAGGGATGAAGTGAAGAAGAAAGAGAAAAAGAAGAGTTTAAACCCTTAAATACTTGGGCACGTTTCCCAAGGCTCATCATTGCCTTGGGAAACCCAAAGGACGGCTGACAGCACACGCCAGCCAAGTAAGTACGCTCTAGCTTGGGACAGGTGTAATGCAGGTATTAGCTTGGGACGGACAGGCCTCGGAGGTGTATTAATCCCCTAGCCACTTTCTTTCGCATATGACTAAGGGCTGGGGGGTGATTGATATGCCCCAAGTGTAACCTCGGCCCAGAGACACCAACCTCGGCCGAGGTATTGAGCAATCCTAGATAAACCATGGGCCCGTGATATCATCCCTCGGCCAGACCAGGGTCGGCCCAGGCTGACACTACCATCTACATTTCAATGGAAACTACACGCATCACAGGCATCAACAACCTTCACATATACCTGGGTATGGCAACCTCGGTCGAGAATAGGCCGAGGTGACAGGGAGCCTTGGTAAGCTTCAACATGGAACCAGTCCAACCTCGGCTTGGGCCGAGGTGACAAGAAGCCTTAGTAAGATTTAACATGGAACCAGTCCAACCTCGGCTTGGGCCGAGGTGACAAGAAGCCTTAGTAATCGTCAGCATGGAACTAGTCCAACCTCGGCTGGGGCTGACCCCAGCATAATGTCTCGGCTGAGATCAGGTTGAGACTCCCTAAGGCACATCTCGGATTGAACGAACATAAAGCCTTTTCAGCTCGGCCTCTCCCACGCCGAGGTCATCCACCAATATGGCGGCCGAGCATCTGTTGACATTTGGATAATGACACCTGGGCACAAATCAGTTGTAACAAGATTATTCCCCACACGTGGGGAGAATATTTCATCATCATTCCTTACATGTGACAGTGATAGATGGCATTCCCACATTGGTGAGATTACCACACACATGCACATTGCATGCATGGGGGGTACATTACACCCCCTAAATACTATATATATAGGGATCATCCCCTACCTTATAAAGGGATCCCAGATATTAAAGCCTAGCGGAAGCCTTGTCTAGATACAGAGTAGAGAGAGAAAGCTTGAGAGGTTGTATCCATGGCCATTAGTGCCTTCACTCAGTGATATTACTCACACACTCACAGTGGACGTAGGCCGAATTGGCTGAACCACTTATATTGCGATGTTGATTCCACTTATCCTCATCTCATTCTCTTCTCTTTATATAACTGTGCTGGCATTGTTATTCTTATATTGAGCTTGGAAACAACTTACCTGGTGGTGCTAATTCCAGCATCATCAATTGGCACTCCCCCGGGGTGCCTGGTGTCCTCGTTGTCCCATGAATCCTGCCCCGCTCAATTTATCTAAGGGAACCTCCTAAAGAAGTGGACCTTATTAACATAAACATATCAATTTCCCTAGAATCGGTCCCTGTTTGGCTGTAGCCCCTGTTATCCCTAATTTTGATGCACATGGCCCCGGTGGACTCTCTACTATTGACCCTATTGGCCTGGCCCTGTTTGTGCCCATTATTGAAACCCCTAGATATCTTATGCTTCTCTGAAGGTTGAGCACCCCAAGATTGTTGGGCCTCCTGGCCATTACTCCCATTCTCCCTATTCTACTGGTTGGAAATCTCAGAGTGGTGTCTCTTCTCCCCCTTACCTTTCTGGAATGCCTTATGATATGTAGTAAAAGTCTATTTTTCCAATAGTGATTGTCTGATGTGCGAGGTTGTCCCTGACACAAACTTCTTTATATTCCTCTTCTCTGTACTCACATACTTCTTCACAAAATATGAAAGAGCGATAAACTCTTCCTAGTATTCTGCCACAGTAAGACTCCCCTGCTTAAGGTCCATGAACTTATTTTGGATCTCTATTTACATGGCCCGAGGAAAGTACTTCCCCTCAAATTTCTCCTAAAACTCATTTATGGTAAGATTATCCCCCTCAACAACTGTCGTAATCACTTCCCACCATAGAAGTGCGTCTCCCACTAATTGGAATGACTCTAACATCTTCTTATGCATGGGTGTGTACTCGACCATCCGTAAGTGCCTCTCAATATCTCTATATGGCCTACTCGCCACTAGGATATCTAAACTGCTCGCAAACTCCAGTGGTTGGCCTTAAATGAAGGCTTCCCTAGAACTTTCCTAAATCAGTCCATGTGTTTGGACTTGTAGCACCACCTAGTGTGGGTGTGGTGGCTGTTGCTGAGGCTGTAGTGGTGGAAAATGCCTTAACATAGCTTCCATATGGGTGGACACTGCCTCGTCCACGATAGTGGTAATATCTGCTTGTCCTACCACAGGTGGGGCTAGAGATGATTGTTGCTTCGGCTCCTACTGGGCCCCCTCCTTTGTAGCTGGGGTGGTGGCATGCCTCGGTTTGAATCTCCTACCATTTTCCATCTGAAAGCAAATGAGGTTACATTTGTAACTAATTGTAAATAATGCAATGATTCCTAAACATAGGGCTCCATACATTAAAGAACGCAATGCATAATGCAATGAGCTCAAACTCAAATCTTAAGGACACAAGAATTGTTCTCTAATACCAACTGTAACAACCCCCATTTTCTCACGTAAAGGCTGGCCAGGAAAAATACACCGAAGATGGGGCTTGTCGATAAATTAATACCATTCTCAGCACAACATAACTGTAACACCCCGTATTTTCATGCATTAAATATTTAATTAATTCGGGAGTTCAAAATTACTTACGTGACGTAATTTTAATTGAATTAATTATGAAAATTTATATTTAAATATTAATCGGGAAGTAAATGGTTAATATTTAGAAAAATTTATTTAATAAGTGAATAGTAATAAGGTATTTACGTCATTTCGGGTATTAATGATGGGATATGTACTTATTTCAACCGAAAGTCGGTATAGACTAAATTGGGTGTGAAATAGGTATTTTTATAAATTAATTCGAATGCTAATTCTGAGTGTACAGTTGAGTCCGGATGGGTCGAAATAGTCAGAAAAGTGTACCCAGGGGTAATAAAGGGTCACGGGACGTTTTTAGGCATAGCCGGGCCCACATGAGGGCATTTGGGTCACTTGGGCTTGAACCATTAGGCAAAAAACGGGAT
The DNA here is from genome assembly GCA_949130495.1 of Sambucus nigra. NCBI lineage: Eukaryota > Viridiplantae > Streptophyta > Magnoliopsida > Dipsacales > Adoxaceae > Sambucus > Sambucus nigra. Next base: position 69,552,893 of record OX422211.1, on the reverse strand, counting down.
TAAGGTTAATTAGATAATTATAAGGAATAAGGGAACGACTGAATTGAGTTTATAAAAAGACTTAGTGGTTTAGGAAATCCTAACAGCAGTCAAAGGCAAATTTTGGGATCACACGAGAGACAAAAAGAGTCATCTTCAACCTTGGGCATTCACAACTCCAAAATCACACTCTACGAACCCAAACGCAAGTGGTTAACTTGTTGTAGCATTTAAAGTGTATTTAAATTCATATTCATATGATGTGGATAATTAAAGAAATTCATTTTGGGATTTAAAGCGGATAAACATGGGGTTTTGCGAACCATGAATCTGATTTCTGAATTGAGTAGAAATTCGTAGACAATCTGAGTTTCGTATTTATATCTGGTATGATGAGTAAACCTGGATGAATTAGAAATGAATTGGTGATACAAAATTGATGTTTAATTGGGTTAAAGAATGAATTGGACTTTACCCCAAACTCGTGGATACAGGAGAGAAAGTAAATTAATTGAGATTTTTGGACTCTAGAGAGGTTCCATATAAGGTGTTTGATGTTTAATGTCGATGGGAAAGATTAGTTTTCAGTGTAGAAGAAGCTAGGGTTTGGAGGGGTGCGTCCATGGCTGAAACAGCCAACTCGGGGAAGGCGAGGACCTAGTCGATCAATCGATCCCAGGTGGACCATAGATCGATCGATGGTTCGAAAATTTTGACAGTTCGCCCAGTTTTGAACATATAGGGAAATTAAATAAAAATTATTCCATGCCTTAATTGTTGAGTAATTAATACATAGGTTTAAATCTAATTAATTGTGAATAAAAATTAATTAGGATTTGAGGGCGACTTGGTGTGACATCATGATTAAAATTAATTGGGAGTTGGAGGAAATTAGGTGTGTCACACTAGGGTTAAATTTGGGAAAGTTTGTTTCAAAATGATTAAATACAGATGTAGTAGACAAGTCCGGGAATAATGGTTGAGCGATACTGAGATGTAAATTTTATTTAGGTTAAGGCTAAATAATTTAGAGTCAGGGATTTAGACTCGGGTGATGCTTTTTATTTCCGGCATGAGAGTATGTCCGAATATATTGGTTGGGGCGATACCAAAAGCAATTAATGTGCAAATTAATTAATAATTAGAGTTGGACCATAAACTCATAATAAAATGGAATAGGCTTGTGTCACGGACTTAGTGTACGGTGTAGCCGGGATGTTTTATATATATATATATATACGGTGCGTGATAGTATAGATATGGTGTGTGCATTAATATCAGTGGATGGATATTATTATTATATAATCTAGTGCTATAGGGGGAGGTTGAGCGTAGAGGATGAATCCCCTAGATTGAGGAGTAGGGCGAGTATAATCCTAGGTCATAGCGTCCATTATATGGGTGAGGGGCTTCTCACTTTCAGGGAAGGAATTTGACCGCCTCCAACATGTATGTAAGAACCAAGTTAGTGAGCGATTCTGAATTGGGGTAACTAGGTTATGTAAATATACCTAGTGGGATAGCACTTTAGAGGATTTATACCCGGTGAGACTTTACTCTGGGGAATACTATTATTAAATTTTATTTCAGTATGTTTGTGAATGCTATAATATGATTAAGTATATAATTAGGTAAATAATTATATAAGGGATAATTAATACAAAGCATGAGTTGTATTATATGTATAACAGATGTGAAAGTTATATGAAATTAAAAAGGGAAATGATTTAATTAAGTTGATATCGTTAATAACTTAAAAATCATAATTAAGGGGAATACTATTATTAAATGTTATTTCAGTATGTTTGTGAGTACTGTAATATGATTAAGTATATAATTAGGTAAATAATTATATACGGGTTAATTAATACAAAGCATGAGTTGTATTATATGTATAACAAATGTGAAAGTTATATGAAATTAAAAAGGGAAATGATTTAATTAAGTTGATATCATTAATAACTTAAAAATCATAATTAAGGCATACTCGGTTAGAGTAGGGTGGTTGCAAGGGGTTATATAATTTAACTAGTCACAAGATGAAGAACTAGGTGAATTTATTTAAGGCGTTAGTAGTGCACAGTAGGGGAGGGGTGAGGATTTCCTCAAGCGAGTGCGGCACTAACTAAAATATGGAGAGCATGCATATTTACTTATTACTGTAAGTTAATCATTTGCTAAATGTTTTTCAAATGTTTTTGGGTACTAACCCTTGCTATAATTTTTTTTAAAACCTTTTAGGTGTCCATCCACAAGGATGCCTGGCTTGACTAAATTTCAGGGATCCGTTGCTGCAGCATATGTGGATGTTGTGGGAGTTTGATAGACGCCTCACTCTTTCATTCTAGTATAGAGCCGTCTATCAGTTATTTCGAGCATGTCGCTCATAGTTCATTTAGTTTTTGTCAGACTTGTTGAGATTGATTAATTGTCTTTATTTTATATTTATTGGAGTTTGGGTCGATGGTTTATTCGGGTAGTTACTTATTTGTGAATGGTTGTTCCAGTAAATTGTGATTACTGTGTAGTTTTATTTTCCGTATGAGTTTTTCATTTGTTAATGAATGATAAAACTTGGCACCAGTCTAATTTTCTCACTTAGGTGGTTAGTAATTAAAAAGGCGACACTGATGCTAAGAATGAACCAATTGAGAAACCTGCTCTTACTAAGTTTAGGACTCATCACCCGGGGTTAATTAGGAGGGGTGTCACAGATGGTATCAGAGCATCAGGTTCTAGTTTCCTTAGGATCTGTGCGGCTTACTACGTTTCAGTGTAGCATTCGGTTGTTGTAGAGCCCTATTATTAGGACTGTTGATTCATTTTTCGCTTGTGAGATATCGTATTTCTGCTGTGAATATTTTTGTGAAAATTATGTACTTATACAATTCAATCTATTTCAGATGCCACCGAGGAGACAGAGAGCGGAGAGGGCTGAGGCTAGGGATGAAGTCAGGGAGGCTCATCAGGAGCTACAAGTACTGCCACCACCACCACCACCTGAGTTGATTTCCACTACTCAGGTGGCAGTAATAGTGGCCCAGGCGGTCGAGACAGCGATTCGAGCTATGGCAGCTCACTTTCCACAGCCCCAGGCACCGCCTCCAGTGGCACCAGTAGTTCAGGCTCCAGTTGGGCCACCATCGTGGCAGCGAGTTAGGGAGACCTTTCAGAAGGGTCACCCACCTAAGTTTCGAGGTATCACAGATGTAGTAGAGGCTTGTGACTGGAAGAAGAACATTCAGTGCCATCTGCGCATGCTGGAGTGTACCGAGGTTCAGAAACAGATGCTTGCTACCTTTCATCTGTCGGGGGCAGCCTTATAGTGGTGGGAGTCAGCTACCACCGTCTAAGAGTGGGATTTGATGTCGATAGCAGAGTTATGGGTGCGGTTAGACCGCAAATACTTTCCACCGGCAGTAGAGGATGAGATGAGAAAGAAATTTAGTGATTTAGTATAGGGTGACCCATCAGCGGCAGACTATGAGGAAGAGTTCACCCGTTTGGATAACTTTGTGCCAAATGAGGTGAACGATGAGGAGCAGAAGAAATCAAGATTTATGGATGGCTTAGCCTGGCGAATCAGGCAACATTTGATTGGGAATCTGGCGTTAGTGACTTATACAGATGTCGTTAATGTCACACTTGTACGTTGCCAGGATCATCGCTTCCATGTGAAGGGGAGAAAAAGAACAGGGGAGACGAGCCAACAGGGCAATGTAGTTACTAGTGGTGATACGAGTGGTACTCAGTAGGAGACTAGCAGTCAGCAGGGGAATCAGGCTAAGAAGTTTAAGCCCGATGGGTTTCAACCGGGAGGACAGGGGTTCGGGCAGGGGCAGTCGGGCCCGAATCAGTAGCAGCAGGTTCCTTAGGGTCGTCAGGCCAAGGGAACAATACGGGAGGCCAGCAGGGCTAGCTACGTCAGGGCCAATAGGGCCAAAGATAGGGGGATGGTCAAAGACGCTGTTCTGTTTCTGGACAGCCAGGGCACTTTAAGAGGGAGTGCCCACAGAGGGGCAGAGGTCATCAGCAGGAAGCCCAATAGGGACAATGGGGGCAGATACCACTAGCAGCACCAGCCCCACCCGCCCCAGCGCAGCAGGGGTAGATGCACTATGTACGTGTGTATAACGTCCGGGATGTTCCCAATCCTCCAACGCAGCAAGCACTGCCAGCAGTTGAGGGTATGTTTCTCGTTCATGGTTATGAGGGTAGTATTCTTTTTGATACGGGAGAATCACATTCATTCATTAAATATAATTTTGCTAAACGGTCCAGGTTACTAGAGATCGTGGGTAGTCTTCGGATGTGTGTTGAGTCACCGATAGGCAGCGGGGCTTCGATTCACTCGATTTGTCGAGGAGTGGACATTTTGATTGGGAGGATTAGTTTTGCAGCGGACCTCTTAGACTTAGAAATAGAGGGGTACAATGTCATCCTGGGTATGGATTGGTTGGCCGGTTATCGTGCGACTGTGGATTGTTATGAGAGGATAATCGTATTCTCAATTCCAGGATAGCAGATGTTCTTGATAGCAATATTGTTACCTGAAGGAGGGTCACGCACGCACCTGTATTACATCGAGGAGGAAACCTCACAGGAGGTGGCGATTCCGTTGAACTCAATTCCAATAGTGAGGGACTTTGAGGATGTGTTCCAGGAGATACCAGGATTGCCACCTAGCAGGGAAATCGAATTTGTAATCAATTTAGCACCGAGGACGAGGCCAATTGCTCGGGCCCCATATCGTATGGCCCCTTTAGAGATGCGTGAGTTGAGAGAACAGATTCAACAGCTTCTGGGTCAAGGTTCACTACACCAAATGTGCCCATTTGTCAAGGTCATTGACCTTGACAAATCCACCTTGTCAAGATCAATGACCGTGACATTTCAAGGCGAGTCACGGTCGTGTCACGGTCATTGACCTTGACACAAAACTCGTGTTTCGCATCACGATCGTGTCAAGGTCAATGACCGTGACACGTTTGTCACGGTTTATAACCGTGACAAAGCCGTGACCCTTAGTAAAAAAATTGTCACGGTCATTGACCGTGATAAGTCCGTGACAAAATTATCACGGACGTGTCACGGTCAATGACCGTGACAATTCTGGGCAGAATTTAAAAAAATCTGCTGGGTAGTATGGCCACTGCCACTGCCCAGCAGTATATTTGTACCTGTTATAGCAACATTGTACCTATTCCAAACATCATATATCCGAACAAACTAAAGATAATGCAAATATATATACAAATAAGAAACTATTTAAAAAGAAACAACATCACCATCATTTTATCTCAAATCTAAAAACTATTTGCATGGAAAAGAGATTTTGTACTGCGACGCTCGGGAACACCTCCTTATCCTTCCCTTCTCGTCCGAATAGCCACATAAGTATAGAGCATATGTGGCCTACCCTTAGGGCCACTCCCTGTCCCCTGAATTGAAATAAAGTAAAATTAGTATCCGCCCCTCAAATATAGATAAATATAAATCGTAATTGAAATCGAAATCAAAATTGACATATAAATATAAATGCATTACCTGTAGTGTCACTCAAACAGCTAACTTGAGCTCATATGGAACCTCCTTCCAACTAATGTACCCCGGGAAATCGTGTCAATTATAATTATCTTCATATCTAAACACTAAGAAATACCATAATCCTATGGAGTTTTGTGTTGCAAATTCCTTCCAACCGTTGTGTAGCAAAAAATCAGCAGTTGAAGTTGTCAATTCCACCTTTCAATGGTCTCCCATGTTTTGCTAGAAGTTCCAAGTGGTGGGGTATGGAAAGTGGAATTGACAACTTCAACTGGTGATGTTTGGCTACATAACGGTTGGGAGGAATTTGCAGAGCATCGCTCCATAGGATTATGGCATTTCTTAGTGTTCAGATAGACGAAGAGATTCAGTCTCCTCTCCACAAATAGGACACCCCAAATAACTATGTACTAATCACCTATTAAAGGTAAGAAGCGTATATTCATGGATTAGTATAAACAAAACTTAGATGTACTTGGAATATTTATGTATTAATCTCCTCTCCACACATGCACACTACACAAGAGTGAAAATGATAAAGTGCAGATCAAGTAAAAGCATTAAAAATGGATGTTTCGGTACAAATTGAAATATTTATTACAAATTGAAAAATTGTTTCAAATTCGGGTTATCATCAAAAATGGATTGATATCCGGTAGGAGCAGCCAAGTCATCCACACTACTATTTAGATGCCTTGGCGCGTGTTGGACAATTGACCACGGCTCGTTGTTGATATACTCCGAGTAAAACACTTTCTTAACCTTTTGAAATGCACAAACAAACGGCTCATCGCTCACGTGGTCGTTGCTCTTCAACCTGGACAAGTCAACCATGATCAAATTGGTGACAGGATCAACTTTACAAGCATTTTTATCCTCAACTCTTACCCATTCACAGTAAAATACAACCTCTTTGAAGCTTATATAATCCAATTCAAATATATTTTGGATTACACCATAGTAAGTCATTTCAGCTTCAACGAGGTTTTTATCTTTTGCGCTCGCTCGAAAGAAAGTAAGAGCCTTGTATGAAATTCCCGAGTTCTGTACATTTGTACTTTCCTCGTACACATTAGCGCCGAAAATGTAACCGTTCAATCAATACTTTTTGTACTCTTGTGCCACGAACAAGGGTCCAGTGGCTAGACGAGCAAGCCTTGATGTCGCATCACCCATCTTTAGGAGGTGAGAATATAGATAAATTAATTATATTAGTGGTAAAATTTGAGTGTAATGTAACGTTATATAACGACTGTTTTCATTATAATTACCTCTTGTGTCAACCATAGCCTAAATTCGCTGTCTGATTGTATTATTGTTTTTCTTCTTTTATTGTTCTCACAGGCTTCATATTTACTGCATATTACAAAATTAATCATGTATAAAATAATCTAAAATAATGTTAAACATTATAATATTCGAAACTTACTTTTCCATTCTTCGACATCTTCATGTGTGTCAAATAGATAACGAGCTACTTGTTCATGTTTCAAACTCGTTAATTTCACTCGTTTTCCCATCACATTACCACCATCATCTAGGAATTCATCAGTGTCATCAACGCTGGTCGAGTCAGGCATATATTCCCGAGTACATATTGATGACTCCACGGTGATGTATTCCTCTGCAATTGATCCTGCAATATATGGCGTATTCTTGACGCAATATTTAAAAACTTTCATCAATCTTTCAAACGGATACATCCACCGATATCTAACTGGACCACAAAGAAGTGCCTCGTCGCATAGGTGTACCAACAAGTGAACACTTATGTCAAAGAATGCTGGGGGAAAGTAGTTCTCCAATACACAAATCGCTTCGTTCACAACCAATTTTGCGGCCACTATGTGTTCTCGATTCACTACCTTCTCACACAAGAGGGAAAAGGTAATATTAATTTTCATAATAGCCCTACGCAAATCCTTGTGCTTGGAGAAACAGTGCTTAAACAATAGAGGAACCAATTGCATGATCACATGCCAATCGTGGGACTTACACTTATGTAAATCATGAGTAACATAATTCACAATCCTTTGCAAGTTGGATGAAAAAGTAGATGGGCCCTTCAAATTATATATTGTGTCTAGAAGCACCTTCCTTTCCTCACTCGTCAAAGTAAACGCACCAGGGGGAATTATTGTCCTTCCCCTACTATCTTCTTTCAACCATAGTTGTGGTTTAAGTTTTAACGTTTTAAGGTCTTTTCATGCATTTTCTCCATCCTTCGAATGACTCCCCCCAAGGCAAGTACCCACAATATGTTCAGCGAAGTTCTTCTCTGCATGCATCACATCCAATACACGGCGCACCGGGTTTTTCTTCCAATAAGGCAAGTCAAATAAAATTGACCTCCGAGACCATGCCTTTCTTATCTCAGTTTTATTCCCAGTTGGGGTCTTCTTATGATTGACATTCTTAAATTTAGGATTCTTACCTGGCATATTTGGGCCACATTCAGATTATTTACTTTCAATTTCTGAACCCGAAAGTTGTCTCGGCGGTAGCTTATGTTCAACTCCGCCCAATAAAAAATTGGAACCTTTCTCAAATCTGAAACTATGAGCTGGGGGTAAAAACCTCCTGTGGCAATGGTATACTTTTTTTAAGCTAGAGGATAGACGAAGAGATTCAGTCTCCTCTCCACAAATAGGACACCCCAAATAACCATGTACTACACATCCGGATAATGTCCCATAAGCTGGAAAATCATGAATTGCCCACATCAACATAGCTTTCAGCGTAAACTCTTCTTTTCTAAAAGAGTCAAATGATTGCACACCCTCTTCCCACAACTCATTTAATTCTTCTACCAAAGGAGCCAGGTAGATATCAGTGTCTTCACTTGGTGCCTTTGGCCCAGGTATCAATAAAGCCATCATCGAAAATTCAGGTCTCATACACTGTGAAGGAGGGAGGTTGAGTGGGGCTAGGATCACTGGCCATACACTCTGATTGGTGCTTAGATTTCCAAATGGATTGAAACCATCTGTTGATATAGCCAAACGAATGTTGCGTTGTTCTCGAGCAAAATCGAGATACTCATAATTCATCCTCCTCCAGGCAGTAGAATCAATAGGATGACGCATGATATTACCTCCTGCTTCTGCCCTAGCATGCCAAGTCATTGCCTCTGCAATCCATGGTACTATGAAAAATCTCTTTAATCTAGGCCCAACGGGAAAATATTTCAATACTTTTTGAGGCACTTTTGAGCTTGTGCCTTCCTTACTAGTAGATTGGACATATCTAGGTTCATCGCATACCGGACAACGATCGAGATTTTCATACTCCTTTTGGTATAGTATTCAGTCATACACACAAGCATGAATCGATTTATACTTCATTCCCAAACCTTTCAAACTGTTCTTCATAATAGGATAGCTATTTGGAAGTGTATTCACCTTGGGTAATAAGCCCTTCACCCATTTCAGAATTCCTGTCACGCTATTACCAGACAAACCGTACTGCGTCTTCAAACTGTGCAAACTAACCATGGCATGTAAAGTTGTTTGATCTTTCTCACAGCCAGAGTATAACGGTTGGGTCGCCTTAAATTTTAAACTTTAGTAGTCATCGTCAAGTTTTATCGTGTTATCTTCACGAGCACTTGAATCTTCTATATCATTAGTAACCTCATTCTCCTCAGCTTCATAAACTCCGTAAGCATCATGAACTAAATCCTCTAACATATTATGATCTACGTCGTCCCCTTCTTCATCTATTCTACTTGTTGAAGGTTGTTGTGAAGGTTGGTCGGGGACAAAAGGAACTTTCAATTCACCGTGAAAACTCCAAAATCGATAACTATCTTGCATACCCGATCTTAACAAATGTAGTTCAACTGTTTTCCACTCAAACACCTTACCATTCTTACACCTAGCACACGGACACGGAAACTCTTCATCATTACGACATCTCTTTGCATATTTCACAAATTCGTTAGCACCTCTGCGAAACACATCCCACATTCTATTAGTCTCACCCATCCACTCTTTGTATTTCGGATATCCCATCACAGCTACCACAACTAAACACCTATTAAAGGTAAACAAAACTTAGATTTATAGTATGTTTTATTTAATTATCCCATCATTTAATTATCCTATTAAAGGGTAAGTGGTCCTATCCCATTCAAGAATGCATTTTTCTGTAATATACTTAACAGCTCATGCACATTGTTACGATTTGAAAAAAATTCGACAGCATATCCCCTTAGTTCTCCAAGTACACGACGTAGATTGGCAGGTGTGAGTGTTATTTCAATTGGTCAATTAAAATAACAGTCACACTTGTCAATCTAGTATGTACCCAGAGAACATTAAGATACGACTGCAGAACTTCCTCCAAAAGTAACAACTTTAAGCCAATAAGAATATTATACAGAAATTATACAGTCTCAAACTGTCCAAACGGGACAATTCGAGAGATCTCATTACAGAGGTAATGACTCTCGAACAGGTCTAAGGTCTATTGAATGCGTACGCATAAGAACTAGAATGCTAGTATCTATGCGCACTATATTTAATTTTAAGTATGTTTCATATAATGGGTTAATTCAAATACAAAAATAAATTCATGGGTTAATTCAAATACAAAAATAAATTCATGGGTTAATTCAAATACAAAAATAAATTCATGTATTGACCACATACACACACACACACACACACACACACACACTATCTAAGTTGTTCTATAGGAATAAAAATAACATTTTTAAAATATGAAGGGCTCACCACACATGCACACACACGCACATATATACACACATACACACATATATATACACACAAACATATATATAAATTATTATCAATTGAATTAGTTTCATGAATAAAATTATTATCAATTTCAATGAAAATATCAATTATTATCCAATATATTTGAATGAAATATTTATTTTGAATGAAAATATCAACTATTATCCAATTATTATCCAACTATTATCAATTATTTATTTTGAATGTATATAATATCCAAAAATATAAATGTAAATAATATTCAAAACCCCACCCACCCCCACCCCCTCCCGATGTTTATTATCCAACTATTATCAATTATTTATAAAATTGATGTCTACTTTTAATGTTGTGTATATATGTTAGTTGATGCCATTATATTTTTAGCCTAATTAGATTCTAAGGTTATCTCAATTTATATTTTTCTTTTTCTATCTAATAATTTTCAACGTAAGAGCACAGTACATAACGTATGTGTAAGTTCCGTCAATACCATTTCGTTTCAATTTTGTAATATTATGTTTTTTCCAAATATTTTAGAACTTATTAAATGGGTGCCCCACCCCCACCCCCACCCCCACCCCCTGCCCCCTCCCCCCGCCACACACACACGCACACCTACGCACCTACGCGCACACACACACACACACCACCCCACCCCACCCCTGCCCCCCCTCCACCACCCCCTCCACCACCACACACCACCACACACATATATACACATACATACACATACATATACACACGCACACACCCCGCCCTGCCCCCACCCCGCCCCACACCCTACCCCCACCCTGCCCCACCCCCCACACACGCACACACATATATATATATACACATACACACATAAATATACACACAAACATATATATAAATGGAAGAGAGAGAGAGAGAGAGAGAGAGAGAGAGAGAGAAAATTGACCTGAAAGTAGAGAGAGAGAGAGAGAGAGAGAGAGAGAGAGAGAGACGCGGGAGGGAAAAAAGAAGGGGGAAAGGATTTTTGCTGTAAACATTGTCACGGTCGTGTCAAGGTCATTGACCGTGACAAGTATTCAAAGAATTGTCACGGTGATTGACCGTGACAAGTCCGTGACAAGTAAATTTGTCACGGTCTTGTCACGGTCAATGACCGTGACAATTAGTTGTCACGGTCGTGTCAAGGTCAATGACCGTGACATAAAACGCATGTTTTTTGTCACGGTCAATGACCTTGACAAGGCTGGCCAGCTGAAAGGTGACAATTTGCCCATTTTGGTGTAGTGGTTTCATTCGGCGGAGTACATCGATGTGGGGTGCACCGGTGTTGTTTGTAAAGAAGCAGGATGGCTCACTACGGTTATGCGTGGACTATAGAGAGCTGAACAAGGCGACGATACTAAATAAGTATTCGTTGCCTAGGATTGATGATCTATTTAACCAGTTAAGAGGGGCGTCTTACTTCTCTAAGGTCGACTTGAGGTCAGGGTATCATCAACTGTGTATCCGATAGGAGGATGTCCCTAAGACCGCTTTCCTATCGCGGTATGGATCTTATGAGTTCAGGGTGATGCCCTTCGGGATCACCAATACACCAGCAGTATTCATGGACCTCGTGAACAGGGTCTTCAGGGAGTTTCTCGATCAGTTTTTCATCGTGTTCATTGACGACATCCTGATCAACTCGCACACCGAGGAGGAGCACACAGAGCATCTGCGTATAGTTTTACAGACACTGTGGGATCACCAGCTCTATACCAAATTTGGGAAGTGTGGATTTTGGCTACGAGAGGTTCAGTTTCTTGGACACGTGGTGTCAGACCCGGGTATTGCGATGGATCCGAGTAAGGTATCGGCAGTGAGGGAGTGGGGGCAGCCCACGACATTGACCGGGATACGTAATTTTCTAGGATTGGTCGGTTATTACAGGCGGTTCATCAAAGGATTCTCAAAGATTGCGGGCCCTTTGACGAATCTGACCCGAAAAGGGGTACCTTTCACTTGGAGTGATCATTGTCAATTAACTTTCGACGAGCTAAAGGACAAGTTGACATCTGCACCCATACTTGCTTTGCCGAAGGGAGGATTAGTGTATCAGGTTTACACTGACGCATCCTTATAAGGACTTGGGGTGTGCTTCAGCAGGAGGAAAGGGCTATAGCTTATGTGTCCAGAAAGCTAAAGACCCACGAGAGGAATTACCCCACTCACGACCTGGAGCTAGCAGCGATCATTTTTTCTTTGAGGATATGGAGACATTATCTTCTATGAGAGCAGTTCACGTTATTCACGGATCATAAATCACTTCAGTATCTCTTCACATAGAAAGATCAGAATATGAGGCAGAGGCAATGGCTAGATTTCGTGAAGGACTACCGGTTTGATATTCTGTATCATCCTGGTAAGGCTAATATGGTGGCAGACGCATTAAGCCAGAGACCGACTGGGGAAATATCAGAAGTCTGGAAAGCGAAGTGGAGAGAGCTTCGATATGAGGATGATGTATCCAGGGCTTGCATGTTAGCATTATGCATCACACCTGAGATCATTATGAGGGTTGTGAGGGCTTAGGCAGAGGATCGGGTCTGCTGAGATAGGGTGAGCCAATTGCTAGCTGAGGGAGAAGAGGGTTACTCGGTCAGCTCAGAAGGAAGCTTACACCTTAATGGGAGGTTAATTGTGCCAGAGGATGAGGAGTTGAGGCACGCTGTTATGACAGATTCCCATGGGTAGAGATTCGCGGTACATCCCGATGGGGATAATATGTACCAGGATATGAGAAGGCAGTATTGGTGGGCAGGAATGAAACGAGACATAATAGAGTTCGTTTCAAAATGTGCCACGTGTCAGCTTGTGAAAGTTGACCATCAGAGACCATCAGGGATGCTAAAGCCACTAGAGATTCTCGTGTGGAAGTGGGAGAGCATCTCCATGGACTTCATTACAGAGTTACCTACATCGTAATGGGGTCACGATTCCATATGGGTCATTGTGGATCGGTTGACCAAAGTGGCCCAATTCCTGTCGGTTCGCATAGACTTTGAGACGATGCGATATGCCCAGCTATTCATAGCTGAGATTGTCAAGTTGCACGAGGTACCGGTTAATATTGTGTCTGACAGAGACAATATATTTGTGGCCCACTTTTGGCAGAGCTTTTAGGAGGCCATGGGCACGGAGTTACGTTTGAGTACAGCCTATCACCCATAGACTGACGGCCAAACTGAGGGAGTCAATCAAATGCTGGAAGATATGCTTAGAATGTGCATATTAGACTTTGGGGGAGGTTGGGAGAAATATCTTCCTTTGGTAGAGTTCGCATATAACAACTCTTACCAATTCACGATCGGCATGGCACCATTCGAGGCACTATACGGGAGACCTATTCGTTCACCTTCTTGTTGGTTAGAGGTGGGGGACAGTAAACTATTGGGGCCGAAGATTATTCAGGAGACATCTGTCAAGATAGAGTTGATCCGAGGGAGGATTCGGATAGCTCGAGATAGGCAGAAGAGTTACATTGATGCTTCACGGAGACATGTGGAGTTAGAGGTTGGTGACCAGGTGTTGGTCCGGGTGTCTCCTATGAAAGGGGTGATGAGGTTCGGTGAGAAGGGTAAGTTAGCACCGAGGTACGTGGGACCTTTCCCTATTATGGAGAGGGTGGGACCAGTAGCTTACAGGATGGGATTTCCAGAGCATCTTCAGCGGATACACGACGTGTTTCATGTGGCATCACTGAAGAAATATCGCAGGAGCGAGAAGGCCTTCTGGCACATCCCACTTGAGGAAATTGATTTACAGCCAGACATCTCCTATGAGGAGAGACCAGTGGCTATTCTGGACCATAGTGAGTGGAAGTTATGATCCAAGGTTGTTCCACTAGTTAGAGTACAGTGGGATCATCACAACATTGACGAGTCTACCTAGGAGCGAGAGGAGGATATGCGGGAACAATATCCGGAGATTTTCACCACAGGTTCGACCTAATTTCGGGGACAAAATTCCTTTGTAAGTGGGGGAGTATGTAACACCCCGTATTTTCATGCATTAAATATTTAATTAATTCAGGAGTTCAAAATTACTTGCGTGAGGTAATTTTAATTGAATTAATTATGGAAATTTATATTTAAATATTAATCGGGAAGTATATGGTTAATATTTAGGAAAACTTATTTACTAAGTGAATAGTAATAAGGTATTTACGTCATTTTGGGTTTTAATGACGGGATATGTACTTATTTCAGCCGGGAGTCGGTATAGACTAAATTGGGTGTGAAATAAGTATTTTTATAAATTAATTTGGATGCCAATTTTGAGTGTACGATTGAGTCCGGATGGGCCGAGATAGTCAGAAAAGTGTACCCACAGGTAGTAAACGGTTCATGGGACGTTTTTAGGCATAGCCGGGCCCACATGGGGGCATTTGGGTCACTTGGGCTTGGCCCATTAGGAAAAAATGGGATTAAGGTTAATTAAATGATTATAAGGAATAAGGGAACGACTGAATTGGGTTTAGAAAAATACTTAGTGGTTTAGGAAACCCTAACAGTAGTCAAAGGCAAAGCTGGGGATCACAGGAGAGACAAAAAGAGTCATCTTCAACCTTGGGCATTCAAAACTCCAAAATCAGACTCTACGAACCCAAAGGCAAGTGGTTAACTTGCTGTAGCTTTTAAAGTGTATTTCAATTCATATTCTTGTGATGTGGATAATTAAAGAAATTCGTTTTGGGATTTAAAGGGGATAAACATGGGGTTTTACAAACCATGAATTTGATTTCTAAATTGAGTAGAAATTCATAGACAATCTGAGTTTTGTATTTATATCTGGTATGATGTGTAAACCTGGATGAATTAGAAACGAATTGGTGATACGAAATTGATGTTTAATTGGGTTAAAGATTAAATTGGATTTTACCCCAAACTCGTGGATACAGGAGAGAAAGTAAATTATTTGATGTTTTTGGACTCTAGGGAGGTTCCATATAAGGTGTTTGATGTTTAATGTCGATGGGAAAGCTTAGTTTTCAGTGTATAAGAAGCTAGGGTTTGGAGGGGTGCGTCCATGGCTGAAACAGCCAACTCGGGGAAGACGAGGACCTAGTCGATCAATCGATTGAAGGTGGACCATCGATCGATCGATGGTCCGAAAATTTTGACAGTTCGCCCAGTTTTTAACATATAGGGAAATTAAATAAAAAATTCTTCCATGCCTTAATTGTTGAGTAATTAATACATGGGTTTAAATCTAATTAATTTTGAATAAAAATTAATTAGGATTTGAGGATGACTTGGTGTGACATCATGATTAAAATTAATTTGGAGTTGGAGGAAATTAGGTGTGTCACACTAGGGTTAAATTTTGGAAAGTTTGTTTCAAAATGATTAAATACGGGTGTAGTAGACAAGTCCGGAAATAATGGTTGAGCGACACCGAGATGTAAATTATATTTAGGTTAAGACTAAATAGTTTAGAGTCAGGGATTTAGACTCGGGTGATGATTTTTATTTCGGGCACGAGATTAAGTACGAATATATTGGTTGGGGAGATACCAAAAGAAATTAATGTTCAAATTAATTAATAATTAGAGTTGGACCATAAACTCATAATAAAATGGAATAGGCTTGTGTCACGGACTTAGTGTACGGTGTAACAGGGATGTTTTATATTTATATAAATATATACGGTGTGTGATAGTATATATATGGTGTGTGCATTAATATCAGTGGATGGATATTATTATTATATAATCTAGTGCTATAGGGGGAGGTTGCGCGTAGTGGATGAATGGGCGAGTATAATCCTAGGTCATAACGTCCGTTATATGGGTGAGGGGCATCTCACTTTCCGAGAAGGAATATGATCGCCTCCAACATGTATGTAAGAACCAAGTTAGTGAACGATTCTGACTTGGGGTAACAAGGTTATGTGAATATACCTACTGGGATAGCACTTTAGAGGATTTATACCCGGTGAGACTTTACTCGGGGCAATACTATTATTAAATGTTATTTCAGTATGTTTGTGAATACTGTAATATGATTAAGTATATAATTAGGTAAATAATTATATACGGGCTAATTAATACAAAGCATGAGTTTTATTATATGTACAACAGATGTGAAAGTTATATGAAATTAAAAAGGGAAATGACTTAATTAAGTTGATATCGTTAATAACTTAAAAACCATAATTAATGGGAATACTATTATTCAATGTTATTTCAGTATGTTTTTGAATACTGTAATATGATTAAGTATATAATTAGGTAAATAATTATATACGGGCTTTTTTTTTCCAAAGAGGGACGGTACCCCCACCCATTTTATTTATATCATAAAGGAGAAAAAGCCTCTCCGAAGCTTACAAACCCAAAAACAAAACTTAATTCTAGAGGATGGGTCCATTACTCTAGAATGAGAGAATAGAAACTCGGGGATTTATAAAGTATCCCCATTAGAAGGAAAGAATACTTAAAAATAAGAAATATGGGGAATATATCCCCATTACAATAAGAGAGCTAAAGAATTTTAAATTTGGGGATTTATCACATCCCCATTACAATTTCTTTATGATGGATCTAATATTTGGAAGATTTTGTCTATCCATATTGAGATGTCCTTTGGCCAATGTCGGAAGAGAATTGAAACTCCGGAAATAATCATCCATTTGAGATACTGAAGCTCTTGAAGCTAAAAAATCAGCTAATGCATTGTTTTCCCTCCAAGTGTGGATGATTTTGAAGTTCGTTGGATAAGTGATATTATCAAATATATCTTGTGAAGGCCAAGGAGGTTTTGCTATCTTTAAAACAATGTCAACTAACGTTTTACAATCAGATTCAATGCAAACATTAGAAATATTTAAGGAAGAAATCAATTTTATCCCTTCTTGAAGGGCCATTGCCTCAGCATTAAAGGATGTTTGAATACCTATTGATTTAGAAAACGCGGCGATAAAATTACCTTAAGAATCCTTAATGATACCACCAATACCACTTGAGCCTGGATTATTCTTAGAAGCACCATCAATGTTAAGTTTAAAAGTGCCAATTGGAGGTTTGCTCCAAAGACACTTTATTAAAATAATCTTCTTCGGGAAAATATTGATATTAAAAGTTTTAGCTATTAAATCATCTTTAGGGGGAATTTTGTTGTAAAACTTGCAATATTCTAAAATATTAGAAGACAAGAGGATAACATTTTTAATAATTTTATTTGAAGAAGTATGACAATTTTCAAAAAGGTTTTTGTTTCTAGCTTTCCATATTTCCCAGAATATCACTTTAGGAATTACCTTAAATAGTAAAGTTTTATAGTCCCTTTTAGGACATTGTAACCACCAAGAGAAAAGGATAGACCTGCAAGATGAAAAGTCAAGGGACAAACCAAACATAGATGCAAAGAAATTCCACACCTCAGTAGCAATAGGACATTCAATAAGGACATGGTGAGAGCTATCCTCAGCGTTCTTACATAATCTACATAAAGAAGCTAGTCTCACACCAAGTTTTTGGATCTCTGATTCAAAAGGTACAAAATTGTTTAAGATTTTCCAGGTATAGTTGGATAATTTCATGGGGCATTCTTTTATCCAATTTATTTTCCAAGATATAGATAAAGGCCTACTTTGTCTACAAATATTGTATGCAGATTTAATGGTAAAATCACCATTAATAGAGGCCATCCATATAGCTTTTTCTTCATTTATATATGAGTCAGATAAGTCTTTTATGGAAGCTATCCTTTTAATAGAAGAAGAGACTTGATTAATTCTAAGGCCATTTTTGTATTTATTTCTAATAAAGCTAGACCAAATGCCATTTTCAAATTTATATTTCTAATATAATTTCATGCTAAAAGCAGAAACAATATCTTCAATTTTCCTAAAGTTAAGACCACCCTCATCAAATGGATAACATAGGTCATTCCATTTAGTCCATTGAAAAGGATTCTCCTTTGAGGGGCCACCCCAATAGAATTTACTAAAAATGCTATGTAATCTTTTAATAATGATTTTAGGAGGGTTTAAAACAGCAATAGTATAAACAGGAATAGATTGAAGCACAAATCTAATAAGGGTAGCTCTACCAGCTTGAGAAATTAATTTAGAAGACCAAATGTGAAGTCTATCCCTAATTTTAGAAATCGGATCAGAAAAATGAATAGCTTTAGGTTTCCCTTTAAACAAAGGACATCCTATATATTTCATAGGAAATTGTTTGTGAGACAATCCAGAAATAGATTCTATAGTGTTTCTTCTATGATGAGATAACTTTTTATCCGTATAAAAGGAACTCTTAGAAAAATTCACTTTCTGATCCGAAGTGGCTTCATATTTTTTTAAAAGATCAATAAGGGACTTTATGCTATGTTTACCTCCATTTATAAAAATTATCAAATCATCTGCATACCCTAAATGAGATATAAGTTGACTTTTAGATGGATGAGCATAAGGTATAGCTTTCCTAAGAGAAAATATTTTGTCAATATTTCTACTTAAAACTTCAGCAGCTATTATGAAGAGACTAGGAGACAAAGGGTCTCCTTGCCTTAATCCCCTTAAAGAATGAAAAAAGCCAATGCTTTTACCATTCAAAATTAATGAAAACCAATTGTTAGATATAAGCCTCCAAATTAAATTAATAAAAACTTCACAAAATCCAAATTTTCTGAGAACTTCACAAAGATAAGGCCAATATACTCTATCATAAGCCTTTTCCATGTCTAATTCAATGATAACATTACTACTAAAAGATTTATTACTAATGTATTTAACCATTTCTTGAGCTAGAAGGATATTTTCTTGAATACTTCTACTTTTAACAAATCCACTTTGGTTTTGAGAAATGATAGAAGGAAGAATAAGAGACAATCTATCATTTAAAATTTTAGAGATAATTTTGTTAGAGAAATTGCACAGGCTTATAGGTCTAAATTGGGAACATATTGAAGGATTTGAAATTTTAGGAATAAGAGCAATAGAAGTAGCAGTCCAACTTTTAAGAAGATCAGCACCAGCAAAAAAAGAATGAATAGCTTTAGTCAAGTCATTTTTTATAATATGCCAAAACTTTAAATAAAATATCCCTCCAAAACCATCTGGTCCAGGAGAGCTGGAATGATCCATGTTGGATATAGCTTTAAATATTTCTTCTTCTGATGGGAATTCAGTTAACTTGTTATTCATGGACACATCTATATCATTACTAATAACTTCTATAAAAGAAGAATCAAGAGATATGTATTCAGCAGACCAAGTTTCTTTGAAATGATTAAGATATATATGTTCAATTTCTTCTTTAGATTCTTCCCAATGATTTTGATTTGTCTTTAATTCTACAGATAGTTAATCTCCTTTGCCTAGATTTAACTGAAGCATGAAAGAATTTTGTATTTTTGTCACCTCATTTAAGCCATTTTATGTGACTTTTTTGTTTCCAGAAACTTTCCTCTCTCAGTAAAGCTACATTTAACTCAGCTCTAGCTTTAGATAAATTGGATCTAGAAGAATCACAAGGATTATTTTCAAACTCATGTTCCTTAATTAAAACTAAGTCTTCAAGGTCTTTTACAGATTGAAAAACATCTTTGAAGGTGCTTTTGTTCCAAGTTTTTAAATTTGCTTTAAGTTTCTTTAACTTTAAAGAAAATTTAACTAAAGGAGGAGCTTGGAATTCAGCAGACCATGATTCTTCAATAATCTCATGAACATTTGACTTGATACACCACATAGCTTGAAACTTAAAAGGTTTAGGATAGTTATCAAAATTTCTTTTAATAGACAAAAGTAATGGACTATGATCAGAGCAAGTTTTATGAAGATGAGTTCTACTAGTTTGAGGGAACTTCAAAATCCAGTTATGATTAACCAGACCTCTGTCAAGTCTACAAAAAATAGTTCCAGCAATCCTATGATTAGTCCAGGTAAACCTGGAACCAATGTATCCTAGGTCTATTAAGGAACAAGCATTTATCATATCCTTAAAATCTTCAGTAGCATTAAAATCTATAGGATTGCCTCCGGATTTTTCAGCATCTTCTTTAACAATGTTAAAATCACCTATGACCAGCCAAGACTCAATAATAGAATTCCTAGTGATAGAACCTATATCATTCCATAGACTAATTCTTTCTATTGGTGTACATTTGGCATAAACAATAGCAAGATGAATAGTAACATTCAAACAATTTATATAAATTTCAAGGCCTAATAGTTGTTCTGAATCATACTTGACTTGGACTTCCAGATCATTAGACCAAAGAAACCAAATTTTATTGGATATGTTACTAAAACAGTTTGGGTAATTCCATTTTAGTTTGTATTTGGGAGTATTATCAGAATCTACTTTAGGCTCTAGTAAAGCAATAACAGGGAGGTTATATTGTTTAATCAGTCTTTTGATTCTCCTATTAGTTGGTGTATTACCTACCCCCTAACATTCTAGCATAAAAAGTTCATCATTTAAATGTAGGATTAGATATAATATTTTTAGATTTTCTTAAAGACCTAGTAAATCTTCTGTAAAGAGGGTCAATAGGAGTTTTTTTAGAAATCATACTTGAGTTTATAGATGTTTCTGCATCAGAAGTAGGGGGAACAGTGTCACTGTCTTTCCTTGTTGCTGCAGCTCGATGTTTCTGATATTTGTTCCATTTGACATCTAACCAAGAGGCAAAGTTTTGTAGTTCTTCAACCATTGGAACTGGATTTTTTCTTTCCTCTTGATCTGAATGATAATCTTTTGAAGTTTTAAAAGAATTGTCATATTTAGCAGTGTAGAACCTTTTGGGAAGAGGTGGAATTGATCCACTCTCAAAGTTTCCTCTGAATTGTAGTGACCATGATATATTTTATTTAACTGCATTTGAGGATCTTCTTGAGTCTTGTGGGTCCAACTTTCAATCAGATCTATAGCTTTCCCTTCAGAGTCTATCTCAGAATTGTCATCTTGTAAAACCTCTATATTGTCATCTAAATGCCCTTTCTTGATTCCTGAAGAACTTGGGTTTAGTTGAGACTTTAAAGGCCCTGTGTTTGTAGAGATCCCTTGAGCCTTAGGCAGTAGCTGAATCTTTTGTCCAGTTTCTTGAATTTGTTTAGCAGCAGCAGCATTCGTGGGAAGAGGTTGATGCTTTTTGCCATTTTCTTGATCTTGTATAATAGCAGGATTCTTTACATTCTCTTTTGCCTTTTATTTTTGGGAAGTATTTGTAGGAGGGCATTTGATCAGGCATTTAGATTCTAGATGCCCCTTCTTCTTACAATATTGACAATAAGATGGAATGTTTTCATATGATATCTGTTGCCAAAAACCCTTATCACCACATCCAATCCAGATCCTATAGATTCTTTCTTGTAAAAGATTTAACTCAATACATATTCTTGCAATGCTTAGTCTAGATAAGGATGCAGTTGAAGCGTCCATGGTCAAAGGTTTCCCAATTAATTGAGCAATAGAGAATAGAGAAGACTTGGCATAAAAATGAATTGGAAGATTGGGTAGATTCACCCAAACTGGTACAATGGGGCTTTCTTCTTTTGGGTGGAAATCAGATGTCCATTTGAAAGTACGCATTGGGAATTTCTCGATATACCATTGATCTCTAACCCAAAGTCAAACATAGTCCTCCTCACATTGAAGTCGAATTAGAATGTGCTTTGAGTCAATCAGACCAACTGTAAAATCAGACTTTAATGAAAAAGTTTGGAAGGTTTTCCTGATGATTTCAATTGAAGGTCTGCCATGCGAAAATTTGCCTATGATTGTGTGTTAGAAAGGAGCTGCTAGTGTGGTAATATCATCTTCTGAGAATAGAATCGCTGGTTCTCCTTTGTACATGGATGGTTGTTTGAGACATGGTTCCTTCGTAGCGTTGTTCATGAGAATACTTGCAAAGGATTTCTTCCAGATAGTATTTTGATCAGGAGGTTTAGGAGGGATGTGTGTGTTAATAGGAATTTCAACCTTGTTAGCCATGGCGACAAGAGCTGTAAGGGGAATGAGAGTTCACCCTATTTCCTATATGGTTCTTGGAGCGTTTCTTGGAGAGGAAAAGAGTTAAAGAGAACAACTCTTGAAAAAGAGTTAAAAGCATGAGTTGTATTATATGTATAACATATGTGAAAGTTATATGAAATTAATAAGGGAAATGATTTAATTAAGTTGATATCGTTAATAACTTAAAAATCATAATTAAGGCATACTCGGTTAGAGTAGGGTGTTTGCAAGGGTTTATATAATTTATCTAGTCAGTAGATGAAGACCTAGGTGAATTTATTTATGGTGTTAGTAGTGCACTGTAGGGGAGGGATGAGGATTTCCTCAAGGGAATGCGACACTAACTAAAATATGGAGAGCGTGCATATTTACTTATTACTGCAAGTTAATCATTTGCTAAATGTTTTTCAAATGTTTTTGGGTACTAACCCTTGCTATAAATTTTTTTTAAATCTTTTAGATGTCCAGCCACAGTGATGCCATGCTTGACTAAATTTCGGGGATCCGTTACTACAGCATATGTGGATGTTGCAGGTGTTTGATAGACGCATAACTCTTTCATTCTAGTATAGAGACTTCTATCAGTTATTTTGAGCATATAGCTCACAGTTAATTTAGTTTTTGTCATACTTGTTGAGATTGATTACTTGTCTTTATTTTATATTTGTTGGAGTTTTGGCCGATGGTTTATTCGGTTAGTTACTTATTTGTGAATGGTTGTTCCAGTAAATTGTGATTATTGTGTAGTTTTATTTTCCACATGAGTTTTTCATTTGTTAATGAAAGATAAAACTTGGCACCAGTGTAATTTTCTCCCTTTGGTGGTTAGTAATTAAAAAGGCGACAGTGATGCTAAGAATGAACCAACTGAGAAACCTGTTCTAACTTAATTTAGGACTCATCACCCGGGGTTAATTAGGCGGGGTGTCACAATAACAAAATATAGTTATTTTAAAAAGGCTGATACATTAAACCTTAAGAATATCTGACCGACAATAATTTAAAATCAAACTAACACTCACTAAATAATAAATCCAACGACAAATTAAAAAATCACAACCCTAGCAAAATGCAAATAAGTAAATAAATGTCGGGCTCCTGCCCTTATAATTGTTACTAAATAGAACAACTATACTCTGGCAGAAAAGAACCTAGTCTAGAGTAAATAAATCTAAAAAGTTTCTAAGCGTGAGAGATCGCAAGGCCGGTACAATAACTGTCCTGTTATTCCCATTTAGAAATAACTTGGGGGGGGGGGGGGGGGGGGGGAGGGGGAGTTAAGCCAGAGCCCGAGGTATGTAAGAATTAACTTAATTTATTTATGATGTAATAGTACAATCTATACAAAATAAATACTCCCCTTACGTCACTCACATGCGTTTAACACTTGACCCTTCATCTAAGTATGATATTATTTGCATCCCAATACGTCCCAAACAATGATCATGACATCATCTCAAATTTATAAAAATGGATATATCAATAATTAATTATTTAAATGTAATCTATGCATTTAGTTGACAATGCCCATTTATCCTAGTCTCATAAGTTTTGTATCTAAGGCATAAACATATACTATGGATTATAGGTCCAAAATATAACTATTGCCCACATTCTTAGACATTAAAATTTATTCCATTCAAGTCCGGGTAATTATCTATATATTTCCTTCCATATATTTGACACATAAAGGGATCTAGCGTTAGTGTCTAATTCGTGCTCTATCGTTAAGTCAGTAGGAATCTCTTATCCTAAGCAAACATCACAAAACACACATAAATTGGAGGCGGTCCCTGCGCAGGAAGGGCCAGCGACAACACCTTTGCATGGTCCATACCCAGTGGTGACATAGGAAGGGCCAGCGACAACACCTACCTATCGTAGGTGGCGCCTCCACTTAGCACATATATGACCTCCATAACGTCAAGCTCACATGTGCTGATGTGTGGTACCCGGTTTGAACGTACGAACCCCCGAGCCAATAGGACAATCCACGAATAATTTTATGTCCACACAAATACATAATAGTACATATTATTATCCCATATAATATGCATATGTAATTACTCTATAATTACCATGAATAAAGTCCAACCAAAGTTCAAAACATTTTCCATTTATTAATAATTTACCATCTAATAAATTTTTATTCCATTCCATACAACAATTAATTAACCAACTAGTTATTTGTAATTATTATCAATTATATGCGGGTTTATCATTTATTAACCACTAATCATAATTTCCCATTTTAATTTACCTGTTATTCTTATTCAAAAGCCATATCATTATCAATTAACTAAACCAACTCAGACACATTTATGGAAGAAAGGATTTTCCAGAAATCCACGCACGTCACTCGAACGAGAGTGGAGCTAGTTCAAATGACATACTATGTCGCTCGAATGACCCACAACGTTGTTTGACCGACCCCATGACTTCTACATGTTGCTGCTTCTTCCCATATCCAATTTTAACCTAAAAAACTTCCAACCCAGAAAACCCTTACATGAATTCCATTAACTGTTATACCAGAACCTAGAACTAAAATATCTATACAAACCCACAATTTTCATCTACACTACATAATCAATCCTCCCCCCCCCCCCCCCCCCCAATGAATTCATACCCATTTCAAATTTTAACATTCCAAATTTATTTTGTAATAAAGGGCATTCACTAGGGAATCTATATCCAAAATTTTAGTCCATTAATTAACATTACCATCTCTATATCAGTTCATCAAATTATCCCAATTTAACTACGAAAATCCTACAGATTCTATCGTCAATTCTGCAGATTTATGATACCTAAATTTCTAGGACAGTTTCTACACAAATATCAGTCCTCTACATGCAATGTTCATCATAAAATCAATCATGTACAAACCTAAATTGCATAAATTTAAGGGGTCAATACATACATAATGAAATATATTGAAAAGCATAGATCAATCAAGAGAATTCATGCCATAATGATTCGTCGAAGAAAGTCCTTGAATTTCCTTGAATTCCTTGAATTACTCCCCTTTTTTCCTCCCTTTTGGTTATTCTCCTACTTTCTCTTGATAGCAGTCATGTTTAGGTTTTCTTAATAATAGTGGGGGAGTGGTTTCGCTCCCACTTAAACATAAATTAAACCTAAATCCCGAGTTGGGCTCAAAACCTAAATTTTGGACCCACAAATGGGCCTGAATCCATATCCCAATTAGCCCAAAAGTTCTCCAACTCATATACTTGTGACCCAGGACCATTTCTAGATATTTAAAACACTAAACTGAGTCTCTAACGCTTCTCAACATGCATCCTAATTATTTTTATTTCACTTAGACATTTTATTATGTTAAAATGACATGTGCCCATAAATTTATTTATGTGTGATTTATTTTTCACCACCAAGCCCATCTTGTCCAGTTGAGTTTTATTTTTGTATATAATCATGAATAAATGTTTATTTAAATTAAAAAACCATCGGCACAGACCCTCAGAAATATGATGTTTTAACCAGTTTTTTGTACATTTTTTAAAAATAGCTACAAAATGTATCTTCGCCTAATTTTTTGAACATGGGTTTATTGGAATGTTAATTTCAAGTGAAAAATAAAAAATTAAGAAAAAATGTTTTTAGGGCTTACAACTAGGTGATGTATGAATGATGTACATAGCATGATATAAGTGAGCTTAGGGGTGTGTTTATATATATATATATACAGAGAGAGAGAGAGAGAGAGAGAGAGAGAGAGAGAGAGATGGTGATTCTCTAAAACGGATTATTGATCACTAAATCGATTGACAAACTAATTGTTTTAAAATAGTAAAAGAAAATTATGTTGAGCCGAATTGTTTATGGGTTCTTAACATTTTAGGGCACCAATAAAAAAAATTCAACTCAAAATGAATTCTTTTATCAGTTTAATAAAATTGGACAAAAAATTTACAGTGTTTTGACCTATTTTATTAAACTAGCAAAAAAATCATTTTGAGATGAAATTGTTTTCAGGGGAACACTGAAATGTTAAGAAACAATATAAAAATTAATTTTAAAATATTTTTTATTATTTTAAACAATTAGTCCGTCAATCCGTTTGGTGAAAATTAATCTATTTTAAAGAATCTCTGTGTGTGTGTGTGTGTGTGTGTGTGTGTGTGTGTGTGTGTGTAATACCCCGAATATTTAATAATTATATAACTTGGTAAAATTAAACATAAAATACATAATAACTTGAGTAGGTGAAAACTTGCATTGTTCATTTGTAGTAATAATAATAATAATAATAATAATAATAATAATAATAATAATAATAATAATAATAATAATAATAATAATAATAATAATAATAATAATAATAATAATAATAATAATAATAATATAGTAAAAACATAATTAGTTGTTGTGACACCCCGCCTAATTAAATATCGGGTGATTAGTCCTTTATTAAATTAAAATAGGTTTCTCATTTAGTTCATTCTTAGCATTACTATCGAAAACTTTTTCATTCCTAATCACCTATGTCAAATTAAACAGGTGCCAAATTTTATCTTCCATTAAACAGTAAACTATAATAATATGCGAAGACTAAATTAACCATTCACATGCTAATATAGTCCAAACTATCAAATAATATAAATAAAGTATTGCCGAATAAACCATTGACTAAAATCCCAAAACTAAATAATAATCCAACAGGAAATAAGTAAGTCCAACATAAGTCTGAAGTGAATAAATAAATTTGAATAGGGCAACATGCCCAATGATGCGTCTTTTACTACTAAGAGAATCCTACCCTAGGAAATGAAGAAATGATGTGTCTAATCCAACTCCCGCAAGCATCCACCTGTGCTGCAACTGTGTATCCCTGGAATAGAATATCAAGTCTGGCGTCCATATGGCTGGACACCTAAATTTTTTTGAAAATATATTTACAGCAAAGGTTAGAACCCAAAACATTTTGAAAACATTCAGCAAGTCTTTACACAATTTAAGATGACTTATTTATTACACATGTTAGAGTCATGCACACTCTCTTGAAATTGCTCGCCTCTCATCCATTGTGCTTGCCTAACATTCTTTACTTAGACCACCTAGCTATTCTACCCAAGCTAACTAGACTTAAGTATCTAACAGATTATAAACACGTCTCAGTTCCAGTATCGCCCATATAATATTTTATCTGATAGTTAACGTTTCTCAGACGTTAAGAGTTGAAATTAATATTTCATTTATATCCTCATTTAATCCAATAATTAAGTTTATCTACTTAATTCATTCTTTAGATATACACTATCTAATTGTCTATTGTCACACGTAAGTAGAATATTTACACTGTTGTATATATATATATATATATATATATATATATATATATATATATATCATTATGGTGTCTCTCATAAGGACCACCGTGAAATACGGGCATACTCTGCTATCAATCCAAGTACCTCTCATAGTAAATAGGGACTGTTGGTTCGGTATGTCTCCTCGAACCCAAAATCAAATGTCAAGCAATGGAAGCGAACATAGTTTTAAACCTTCGGGCTACACACATACCTAACATACCCAAATGACACGCCGAACTCATTAATACCGGTCACATAGCGAGCCGCCCTAAGTTTTATGTGTTTGGGCACAAATTTATGCCTCAATGCAATCGTCAAGGTGGGATCTCCCACTACGCGAAAACCTCCGATGATAGCAAGCAGTGTAGTTATGTTAACAAATATCATCAGTCATATAATAGGTACACACACAACCTATATGTATACATTTTCAGTAGGTATTCACATAAACTAATTATTATCATTGGTACATAGTATAATTCACACACATACTCCCCATATTTATATTTTATGATTTAGTTCATTATCATATTATCCGAGTATTATTCTCTACTCTAAGGTCCCTAGTTACCCCTTGCATTAATTCAGTAGTTATTTCAATCATACTCTACTGGTCTACATCACAAGTTTGTTCGAATTATCCGTAATTCATTCTCGTTCTCTCGAAATAATTACGACACAATTTAGACCTATTTAATCATTGACTTAAATACCTCAATAATTATAAGGCCATAACCCTATGATAGGACTATTTCCATTTAATAGGTCCCTCATTATATTTTAATAAAGTCCCAAAAGTCTTCCCTGATAACAATTTAAGATTTCTAGACTTAAAAGGAAAATTGATATTTTCTAGGCATACGAATCGATTCCCTAGGAGACTGAATCCCTTCACATCGTGGATGAAACTATTCGAAAGCTTGTTGTATCATTTTCTTCCTGACGCAAGTACATTTTTCCACCATTTTCCTTCAAGATCTTTCATGATTTCTTACCAAACATAAAACTAATTATCCCGAATGCTTTCCACATGTACAAGGGTAATTTTCAACGTAAGTTTATCATCAAAACATCATGATTTCAATGTTATTAATGGATTAAATCATCTAACCATTAAAACACTAGATTTCTACGTTCTCTATTGATATAACCATAAAACTCAGATTAAATTCGTGATTATTAATACATAACCCCATATATCTTATCCTTTACAGATATTCATTCAAACTACATGCAATTACTACCTGAACATGTATTTTAATCATTCTTTCCTTCTAAGAAAATCAATTTATTCATGCTATAAGAAAACCCTATTAACATGGGTATTATAATCTAAAAGAATTTGCAATAACACTTGTCTCTTGATCAGTAGGGTCTGATTTCGTGGTTGGGATTGTGGATTGATGATCTTCTCTTCCAATCCTCACTTTATATTTCATTATGGTGAAAGAACCCACTCTAATTTTTTAAGAACTCTTCAAAACCTCTAAGAATCCTCTTCTTTTAGACTTTAATTGCCTCTCTTAGATTTATAAGTTTCTAACCCTAGCCTCGCCCTTCAATCATCTGATATAAGGCTATAAAATTCGTAGGTCTCTTAACCCTATTTTGGCTATCAAAATTATCCGGGACCTCGAAATCATCATACGAGTCACTCTAAACAATTATCCTATCTCGACCTCAATTTAGTCTATACGCGACTCCTGTATGAGTAAATTCAATTACACCAATATCACTCGCTATTACGCGTAATAATTCTCATAAATTATTTACTATTCACTTAGTAAATTTATTTCATAATATTAATCATTATCTCTCTCTCTCTCGATTAATATTCAACAATCACATTATCATTTGATTCAATTAAATTACGTCTCTTGTGTAATTTCAGATAAAACAAACTAATTACTGAATTAATTAAATTTCAAATACGCTGAAATACGGGGTATTACTTACTTCCCCCATCACAAAGGAATTTCATCCCCAAAATAAGGACATACACACGGTGAGTAACTCTCGATACTGCTCTCGCATGTCATCTGCCCGCTCCCATGTGGACTAATCAAAACTGTTGTGTTCCCACCGAACTCAGATTAGTAATACCACCTTAGATCGCAGTTTACGCTCACTATGCTCGAGAATAGCCATGGGGCTCCTCTCATAAGAGACGTCTGTCGGTAAATCAATCTCCTAAAATGGGACGTGCCAGAAAGCTCTCTCATTCCTCCTGTATTTATTTAGCTATGCCACATGGAGCACGTCGTGTATTCATTGAAGATGCTTCGATAAACCCAGTCTATATGCCACTAGTCCCACTTTCCCTATAATAGGAAAGGGCCCTATATATGGCAGTGCTAGCTTCCCCTTCTTTACGAACCTCATGACCCCTTCATGAGAGACACATGTGCTGACACCTGGTCTCCAACCTCTAACTCCACGTGTCTTCGATCGTCATCAGCATAACTCTTCTACTTGTCATGAGCTATCTGTATCCATCCTCGAATCATCTCAATTTTAGCAGTTGTCTCCTGTATCATCTCTGGCCCCAATAACTCGGTGTCCCCCACTTCTACCCAATAAGCGAGCGAATGACAAAGTCTCCCATAAAGTGCCTCAAATGGTGCCATACCGATGGTATATTAGTAAGAGTTATTATATACAAACCCCACCAATGGAATATATCACTCCCATCCTCCACCAAAATCCAGAATGTACATCTTCAACATGTCCTCCAACATATGGTTAACCCTCTTAGTCAGCCCATTTGTCTTTGGATGATAAGCGATATTCAACCGCACGTCTTTACCCATAGCATCCTAAAAATTCTGTTAAAAGTGAGAGACAAAGATCTTGTCTATATCATACACAATGTTAATTGGCACCCCGTGCGACTTCATTATCTCCGCAATGAACAATTGTGCATACTGCATCATTTCGTAGTCGATGCGAACTGGTAAGAAATGAGCCACCTTTGTCAATCGATCCACTATCACCCAAATGGAATCGTGACATCTCTGCAATGTCAGCATCCCCGTAATAAAATCCATTGAGATGCTCTCCCAATTCACTACAACAAAAATAGCATTTTGGCACAACCTGATATTAAATATCTGGCATAGTTTAAAACTGTGCCAGATTTTGGCACGGTTTAATAGAAATTTGGCACACTTTAAAACAGTGCCAAAATTTGGAACTGTTTTAAAGTGGGCCAAAATTGAGTACACTTTACTAGGATATAAAATACCTCAAAATTTTGGGACATTTTAGTTTCCCTCTTTTATGTCCTCCATCGTCTTCTCCCCCGCTCTCCCCTCTCTCTCCACTAAAAACCCAAGCCCTACCCCGTGTTGCGTCGCCCCTATTCCTCGTCGGGTCACTTCCCCCTTGGGTTTATCCCCTGCCGTTGCCCCTATTTTCTGAGATTATCCTCATCGGGTCACCTCCCCCGCTCCCCCTGGTTCCGAGTTTTTGTTTATCCGGTGTCGTGGTGTCCCTTCCGGTGACCTCGTGTTTTCTCGGTTTGGGAGTTCCGATCTTAAAGGGGTTTTCGGCCTGTTTTGCCGGCAACATCATTTTTTTGGTTGCTGTTTTGGGATCTTAAGTTGAGGTAATTTCTTTCCTTCTTTATATATATATATATATATATATATATATATATATATAGAGAGAGAGAGAGAGAGAGAGAGAGAGAGAGATTAAACTCTAGAATTAGATTTAATCTAGAATTTATAGAATTATCTAGAATTAAATTTAATATATAGTGATTTAATGTATTAGATTTAATTCTAGATAATCTAAATAATTCTAGATTAAATCTAATTCTTATATATATATATATATATATATATATATATATATATATACTGAGGTGGAATTAAATCTAATATATACTGATTTTTGGAATGTGGAGATAACTTTTCAACAGTCCAGTTTAGGAAAGAGAAAGCCATGTGAAGCTAACATTTGCAGTCTTGGGTTGGGTGATATAGGAGGTGATTGTGTTTTCTTGGCAAGATCTGATGGGGGTGATGGGATTACCAAGCACGTGAGGTGATTGTGTTTTCAAAGGCCAGCTCAGGGCACACTCCCTCCAAGGCTGTTGCCGCCGCTCTGAGGTATTTGTTATATTAATTTTTTGAACGGGTTTTTTGTTTTGCAACAAAATGCATTTTTTTGGCACAAAAATGGTTCAATGTACACAAAATGCATTTTAGGGCATAATAATCTCATATTAATATTTAATTGTTTAAATGTTGATTGTGCATGTTCATGTTTGTGACAATGGTAATGTGCACATAGAGGGGTAAAGCTTGGATTGTACAATTGTTAGCTGTGGCCTGTTTCTCGCTAGCAACAAAAATGGAGGAGATTGAAGTGCCTCCCATTGTTGATTTACAGGTGAGAGAAAAATTAATGTGAATATTTATTTATTTAATTACATATTGAATCATTTTCATTTCTGATATGTTCTTATATGTAATGGACATATGGATTTTTGTGAGTAGGTAGGAGATCCCAAGTTTTTATTTGAAGGCAAAACCATACAAAGAATGGTGCTTCTTGTTTTGAGAACCTTGAATGGAGATCCCAAGTTCTTTCATAGACTACTTTCTTAAAAAGATTAACCATGATCATCTTCCATCACAATCTTTGATCTCTAGATCAATTCAATACATCTTAAGCACAATCAAAGGTAGATTATTCACTATATGAAAAAATGTGTTAATTTATATCGATACATATCCATATGATAAAGCACAATATAACGCGTGTCCTAATGGCACATAATGATACCCAATTATACTCATAAAAGGGATATGTTATCAATTTCAGACACGTGTGTGTATAATCATATATGGGTACTGTAATATTAAAGAGTTTGATCTAGTGCTCGGTGGGAATTAAATGCAGGTATTGGGGAGGTTTGGAGATCAAAAGGCTAGCATAGGCTGCCAGTGATTTGTTTGGTTTTGTTTTACAAATGTTCAACTCACGCGAGTTCCATCCAATCTTAATCAAGTTACTACAAGTAACTATTACTTAGTACCCAATTATTAACCTTTTAAAATGCAATGAATTATTTCTACTCAATATTTATAGTTTATCTTTTTCATTCAATATCTGATCATTCCTTTTAAAGTTTGAAAATCACTTCATGGCTTACTTTATGCTCTTATTTAGTTAAATTGGTGGAAGAGACTTGCTGGTGGTTTGGTTTTGGAATTTGCTGTTGCTGTTGAGTTTATTTTAAATGCTAAAACATGTTGGATTTAACGAATAAACAAATCAAACTATGCCAAAAATTTCTAAAATCCATAAACGTTCTAAATTGATTAAAAACATATTGTTAGAGAATATGACGATATAGGAGGCACGAACACCTCACACGGGACCAATGTAACTTGTAGGAACTGACCGCGTAGTCCCAGGTCTCTCGATTTGAGAGTATGACGATAATTTACAAAAATCACACTTAGAGTTAAAAACATGCCGTTAAAGGGTGAAAACCCAAACCATCCCCAAAACGACCCTGTAGGAGGCACGAACACCTCGCACGGGACCAATGTAACTCATAGGAACTGACGCGTAGTCCCGGGTCTCCAGGTTTGAGAGTATGACTATAATATGCAAAAATCACACTTAGAGTTAAATACATGCTGTTAAAGGGTGAAAACCCAAACCAGCCCCCAAACGACCCCGTAGAAGGCACGAACACCTCACACGGGACCAATGTAACGTGGAGGAACTGACCGCGTAGTCCCTGGTCTTCCGGTTTGAGAGTATGAAGATAATTTACAAAAATCACACTTAGAGTTAAAAACATGCTGTTAAAGAGTAAAAACCCAAGCCAGCCCCCCAAACGACCCCGTAGGAGGCACGAACACCTCGTACGGGACCAATGTAACATGTAGGAACTGACCGCGTAGTCCCGGGTCTCCCGGTTTGAGAGTATGATGATAATTTGCAAAAATGACACTTAGAGTTAAAAACATGACGTTAAAGGGGAAAACCTAAACTATACCCCAAACGACCCCATAGGGGGCACAAAACCCTCGCACGGGACCGATGTAACTTGTAGGAACTGACCGTATAGTCCCGGGTCTCCCGGTTTGAGAGTATGACGATAATCTGCAAAAATCACACTTAGAGTTAACAACATGCCGTTAAAGGGTGAAAACCCAAAACCAACCCCCAAACGACCCCGTAGGAGGCACGAACACCTCGCACGGGACCAATGTAACTTGTAGGAACTGACCGGGTAGTCCCGGGTTTCCCGGTATGAGAGTATGACGATAATTTATAAAAATCAACACTTAAACTTAAAAATAAGTCGTTAAAGTGTGAAAACCCAAACGACCACGTAGGGGGCACGAACACCTCGCACGAGACCAATGTAACTTGTTGGAACTTACATCGTAGTCTCGGGTCCCCCAGTTTAAGAATATGACAATAATTTGCAAAAATTATACTTCACTTAAAAACAAGATGCTAAAAGGTGAAAACCCAAACCAGCCCTCAAACGACCCCCGTAGGGGAATGAACACCTCGCACAGGACCAATGTAACTTGTAGGAACATACCACGTAGTCCCGGGTCTCCCGATTTGAGAGTATGATGATAATTTGTTAAAATCACACTGATAGTTAAAAATATGTCGTTAAAGGTTGAAAACCCAAACCAACCCCCAAACGATCCCGTAGGATCCACGAACACGTCGTACGGGACCAATGTAACTAGTAGGAACTGACCGCATAGTCCCGGGTCTCCCGATTTGAGATTATGATGATAATTTGCAAAAATCACACTTAGAGTTAAAAACATGCCGTTAAAGGGGGGAAACCCAAACGAACCCCCAAACGACCCTGTACGAGGCACGAACACCTCGCACGGGACCAATGTAACTTGTAGGAACTGACCGTGTAGTCCTGGGTCTCCCAATTTGAGAGTATGACGACAATTTGCAAAAATCGCACTTAGAATTAAAAACATGCCGTTAAAGGTGGAAAACCCAAACCATCCCCCAAACAACCCCGTAGGGGGCCTGAACACCTCGAACGGGACCAATGTAACTTGTAGGAACTGACCACGTAGTCCTGGATCTCCCGATTTGAGAGTATGACGATAATCCGCAAAAATCACACTAACAGTTCAAAATATACCGTTAAAGGGTGGAAACCCAAATCATTCCCCAAATGACCCCGTAGGAGGTACGAACACCTCGTACGGGACCAATGTAACTTGTAGGAACTAACCGCGTAGTCCCGGGTCTCTCAGTTTGAGAGTACGACTATATTCTGCAAAAATCACACTTAGAGTAAAAAACATGTCGTTAAAGGGTTAAAACCCAAACCAGCCCCCATGCGACCCCATAGGGGGCGGGAACACCTCGCACGGACCAATGTAACTTGTAGGAGATGACCGCGTAGTCCCAGTTCTCCTGGTTTGCGAGTATGACGATAATCTGCAAACATCACACTTAGAGTTAAAAACTTGCCGTTAAAGGGTGAAAATCGAAACTAGCCCCCAAACGACCCCCTAGGAGGCACGAACTCCTCACACGAGACCAATGTAACTTGTAGCAACTGACCGCGTAGTCTCGGGTCTCCCGGTTTGAGAGTATGGTAGTAATATTCAAAAATAACACTTAGAGTTAAAAGCATGCCGTTAAAGGTTGAAAACCCAAACTAGCTGCCAAACGATCCCATAGGAAGCACGAACACCTCGTACGGGACCAATGTAACTTGTAGGAACTGACCGTGTAGTCCAGGGTATCCCGGTTTGAGAGTATAACGATACTTTAAAAAATCACACTTTGAGTTAAAAATATGCCGTTAAAGTGTTAAAACCCAAACCAGCTGCCAAACGACCCCGTAGGGGGCATGAGCACCTCGTACGGTACAAATGTAACTTTTAAGAACTTATCGCGTAGTCCCGGGTTTCTCGGTTTGAGAGTACGATGATAATTTGCAAAAATCCCACTTAGAGTTAAAAACATGCCGTTAAAGGGTGAAAACCCAGACCATCCCCCAAACGACTCCATAGGAGGCACGAACACCTCGCACGGGACCAATGTAACATGTAGGAACTGACCGCGTAGTCCCGGGCCTCCCAGTTTGAGAGTATGACGATAATTTGCAAAAATCACACTTAGAGTTAAAAATGTGCCGTTAAAGGGGAAAACCGAAACTAGCCCCCAAACGACCCCGTAGGGAGCACAAAACCCTTGCACGGGACCAATGTACCTTGTAGGAATTGACCGCATAGTCTCGGGTCTCTAGGTTTGAGAGCATGACGATAATCTGTAAAAATCTCACTTAAAGTTAAAAACATGCCGTTAAAGGGTGAAAACCCAAAACCAACCCCCAATCGACCCCGTAGGAGGCACGAACACCTCTCATGGGACCGATGTTACTTGTTGGAACTGACCGCGTAGTCTCGGGTCTCGCAGTTTAAGAATATGACGATAATTTGAAAAAATCACACTTAACTAAAAACCAAGCCGTTAAAGGGTGAAAACCAAGACCCACCCCCAAATGATCCCGTAGGGGACACGAACACCTCGCGCGGGACCAATGTAACTTTTAGGAACTGGCCGCGTAGTCCCGAGTCTCCCGGTTTGAGAGTATGATGATAATTTGTAAACATCTCACTTAGACTTAAAAACAAGCCGTTAAAGGGTGAAAACCTAAACCAACCCCCAAACAACCCCGTACGAGACGTGAACACCTCGCATGGGAAAAATGTAACTTGTAGGAACTGATCACGTAGTCTAGGGTCTCCCAATTATAGAGTATGATGATAGTTTGTAAAAATCACACAGAGTTAAAAACATGCCGTTAAAGGGTGAAAACTCAAGCCAAACCCCAAACGACCCCGTATGAGGCACGAACCCCTCGCACGGGACCACTGTAACTTGTAGGAACTGACCATGTACTCCTGGGTCTCCCAATTTGAGAGTATGTAGACAATTTGCAAAAATCACACTTAGGGTTAAAAACATGTCGTTAAAGGGGGGCAACCCAAACCATCCCCCATACGACCCCGTAGGGAGCATGAACACCTCGAAGGGGACCAATGTAACTTGTAGGAACTGACCGTGTAGTCCTGGCTCTCCCGATTTGAGAGTATGACGATAATTCGCAAAAATCACAATTATAGTTCAAGATATACCGTTAAAGGGTGGAAACCCAAATCAGCCCCCAAACGACCCCGTAGGAGGCACGAACACCTCGCACGGGACCAATGTAACTTATAGGAACTGACCGCGTAGTCCCGGATCTCCCGGTTTGATAGTATGGTGATAATTTGCAAAAATCACACATAGACTTAAAAACATGCCGTTAAAGGGTGAAAACCCAAACCAACCCCTAGACCACCCCGTAAGAGTCACGAACACCTCGCACGGGACCAATGTAACTTGTAGGAACTAACCGCGTAGTACCGAGTCTCTCGGTTTGAGTGTATGATGAGAATTTACAAAAATCACACTTAGAGTTAAAAACATGCCGTTAAAGGGTGAAAACCCAAACCAACCCCCAAACAACCCCGTAGAGGGTACGGACACCTCACACGGGACCAATGTAACTTGTAGGAACTGACCGCATAGTCCCAAGTCTCCCAGTTTGAGAGCATGATGATAATTTGTAAAAATCACACTTAGAGTTAAAAACATTTGGTTAAAGGGTGAAAACCCAAACCAACCCCCAAATGATCCCGTAGGAGGCATGAACACCTCGCACGGGACCAATGTAACTTGTAGGAATTGACCACGTAATCCCTGGTCTCTCGATTTGAGAGTATGACGATAATTTGCAAAAATCACTCTTAGAGTTAAAAACATGTCGTTAAAGGATGAAAACCCTAACTAGCCCCCAAACGAACCCGTAGGAGGCACGAACACCTCACACGGGACCAATGTAACTTCTAGGAACTGACCGCGTAGTCCTGGGTCTCCCAGTTTGAGAGTATTACGATAATTTGCAAAAATTACACTTAGAGGTAAAAACATGTCGTTAAAGTGTGAAAACCCAAACCAGCCCCCAAACAACCCCGTAGGAGGCACGGACACCTCGCACGGTACCAATGTAACTTATAGGAACTGACCGCTTTTTCCCGGGTCTCCCGATTTGAGAGTATGATGATAATTTGCAAAAATAAAACTTAGAGTTAAAAACATGCCGTTAAAGGGTGAAAACCCAGACCCGCCACCAAACGATCCCGTAAGGGACACGAACACCTCGCACGGGACCAATGTAACTTTTAGGAACTGACCGCCTAGTCTCGGGTTTCCCGGTTTGAGAGTATGATGAAAATTAGCAAAAATTAGACATAGAGTTAAAAACATGCCGTTAAAGGGTGAAAACCTAAACCAACCCCCAAACGAACCCGTACGAGACGCGAACACCTCGCACGGGACAAATGTAACTTGTAGGAACTGATCACGTAGTCTAGGGTCTCCCAATTTGAGAGTATGATGATAGTTTGAAAAAATCACACATAGAGTTAAAAACATGACGTTAAAGGGTGAAAACCCAAACCAAAACCCAAACGACCCCGTATGAGGCACGAACACCTCGTACAGGACCAATGTAACTTATAGGAACTGATCGCGTAGTCCCGGATCTCCCAGTTTGAGAGTATGATGATAATTTCCAAAAATCACACTTATAGTTAAAAACATGTTGTTAAAGGGTGAAAACCTAAACCAACCCCAAAACGACCCCGTACGAGTCAAAAACACCTCTCACGGGACCAATGTAACTTGTAGGAACTAATCGCGTTGTACCGGGTCCCTCAGTTTAAGAGTATGGTAATAATTTACAAAAATCACACTTAGAGTTAAAAATATGCCATTAAAGGGTGAAAACCCAAACCAACCCCAAAACGACCCCGTAGGGGGCATAGACACCTCACACGGAACCAATGTAACTTGCTGGAACTGACCGTGTTGTATCGGGTCTCTCGGTTTAATAGTATGACGATAATTTACAAAAATCACACTTAGAGTTAAAAACATGCCATTAAAGGGTGAAAACCCAAACCAACCCCCAAACGATCCCGTAGGAGGCACGAACACCTCGCACGGGACCAATGTAACTTGTAGGAACTGACCGCGTAGTCCCTCGTCTCTCGGTTTGAGAGTATGATGATAATTTGCAAAAATCACTCTTAGAGTTAAAAACATGTCGTTAAAGGGTGAAAACCCAAACCAGCCCCCAAACGACCCCGTAGGAGGCACGAACACCTCACACGGGACCAATGTAACTTGTAGGAAATGACCGCGTAGTCCTGGGTCTCCCGATTTGAGAGTATGACGATAATTTACAAAAATTACACTTACAGTTAAAAACATGTCGTTAAAGGGTGAAAACCCAAACCAGCCCCCAAACAACCCCGTAGGAGGCACAAAACCCTCGCACGGGACCAATGTAAAATGTAGGAACAGACCGCATTGTCCCGAGTCTCCCGATTTGAGAGTATGATGATAATTTGCAAAAATCACACTTAGAGTTAAAAATATGTCGTTAAAGGGTGAAAACTCAAACCAGCCCCCAAACGACCCCGTAGGAGGCACGAACACCTCAAACGGGACCAATGAAACTTGTAGGAAGAGACCGCATAGCCCCGGGTCTCCCGATTTGAGAGTATGAAGATAATTTGCAAAAATCACACATAGAGTTAAAAACATACCGTTAAAGGGTGAAAACCCAAAACACCCCCCGAACGACCCCGTAGGGGGCACGAACACCTCGCACGGGACCAATGTAACTTGTAGAGTCCCAGGTCTCCCGGCTTGAGAGTATGACAATAATCTGCAAAAATCACATTTAGAGTTAAAAACATGCCGTTAAAGGGTGAAAACCCAAACGAACCCCCAAATGACCCTGTAGGAGGCACGAACACCTCGCACGGGACCAATGTAACTTGTAGGAACTGACCGCGTAGTCCCGGGTCTCCCTGTATGAGAGTATGACAATAATTTGGAAAAATCAACACTTAACCTTAAAAATAAGTCATTAAAGGGTGAAAATCCAAACCACCCCCCAAACGACCCCGTAGGGGGCACAAATACCTCGCACGGGACCAATGTAACTTGTAGGAACTCACCGCGTAGTCTCAGGTCTCCCAGTTTTAGAATATGACGATAGTTTGTAAAAATCACTCTTAACTTAAAACACAAGCCGTTAAAGGGTGAAAACCCAGAGCAGCACCCAAACGACCCTGCAGAGGGCACGAACACCTCGCATGGGACCAATATAACTTGTAGAAACTGATCGCGTAGTCCTGGGTCTCCCGGTTTGAGAGTATGATGATAATTTGTAAAAATCACACTTAGACTTAAAAACAAGCCGTTTAAGGGGGAAAACCTAAACCAACCCCCAAACGATCTCGTACGAGACACGAACACCTCGTACGGGACAAATGTAACTTATAGGAACTGATCACATAGTCCAGGGTCTCCCGATTTGAGAGTATGATGATAGTTTGCAAAAATCACACATAGAGTTAAAAACATGTCGTTAAAGGCTGAAACTCAAACCAAATCCCAAACGACCCCGTATGAGGCACAAACACCTTGTACAGGACCAATGTAACTTGTAGGAACTGACCACGTAATCCTGGGTCTTCCGGTTTTAGAGTATAATGATAATTTGCAAAAATCACACTAAGAGTTAAAAACTTACCATTAAAGGGTGAAAACCCAAACCAACCCGCAAACGACCCCGTACGAGGCACGAACACCTCGCACGAGACCAATATAACTTATAGGAACTAACTGCGTAGTCTCGGGTCTCTCGATTTGAG
Organism: Sambucus nigra; assembly: GCA_949130495.1. Lineage (NCBI taxonomy): Eukaryota > Viridiplantae > Streptophyta > Magnoliopsida > Dipsacales > Adoxaceae > Sambucus > Sambucus nigra. The sequence goes on along the minus strand of OX422211.1, from coordinate 69,512,506 downwards.
AGTTTGATGATAATTTGCAAAAATTACTTAGAGTTAAAAACATGTCGTTAAAGGGTGAAAACCCAAACCAACCCCCAAACGACCCCGTAGGAGGCACGAACACCTTGCACGGGACCAATGTAACTTGTAGGAACTGATCGCGTAGTCCCGGGTCTCCCGGTATGAGAGTGTGACTATAATTTGTAAAAATCACACTTAGACTTAAAAATAAGTCGTTAGAGGGTGAAAACCCAAACCAGCCCCCAAACGACCCTGTAGGGTACGAACACCTCCCACGGGACCAATGTAACTTTTAGGAACTGACCGCGTAGTCTCGGGTCTCCCGGTTTGAGAGTATGACGATAATTTGCAAAAAGCACACTTAGACTTAAAAATAAGCCATTAAAGGGTGAAAACCCAAACCAGCCCCCAAACGACCCCGTAGGAGGCACGAACACCTAGCACAGGACCAATGTAACTTGTAGGAACTGATCGCGTAGTCTCGGGTCTCTAGGTTTGAGAGTATGACGATAATTTGCAAAAATCACACTTAGAGTTAAAAACATGACGTTAAAGGGTGAAAACCCAAACCAACTCCCAAACGACCCCATAGGAGGCACGAACACCTCGTACGGGACCAATGTAATTTGTAGGAACTGACCGGGTCATCCCGGGTCTCCCGGTTTGAGTGTATGATGATAATTTGCAAAAATCAACACTTATAGTTAAATGACCCAAATCAGCCCCCAAACGACCCCGTAGGAGGCACGAACACCTCGCACGGGACTAATGTAACTTGTAGTAACTGACCGCGTTGTCCTGGGTCTCCCGATTTGAGAGTATGAAGATAATTTGCAAAAATCACACTTAGAGTTAAAAACATGCCGTTAAAGGGGGGAAAACCCAAACCAACCCCCAAACGATCCTGTACGAGGCACGAACACCTCGCACGGGACCAATGTAACTTGTAGGAACTGACCGTGTAGTCCTGGGTCTCCCAATTTGAGAGTATGACGAAAATTTGCAAAAATCGCACTTAGAATTAAAAACATGCCGTTAAAGGGGGAAAACCCAAACCATCCCCCAAACAACCCCGTAGGGGGCCTGAACACCTCGAACGGGACCAATGTAACTTGTAGGAACTGACCACGTAGTCCTGGATCTCCCGATTTGAGAGTATGACGATAATCCACAAAAATCACACTAACAGTTCAAAATATACCGTTAAAGGGTGGAAACCCAAATCATTCCCCAAATGACCCCGTAGGAGGTACGAACACCTCGTACGGGACCAATGTAACTTGTAGGAACTAACCGCGTAGTCCCGGGTCTCTCGGTTTGAGAGTACGACTATATTCTGCAAAAATCACACTTAGAGTAAAAAACATGTCGTTAAAGGGTGAAAACCCAAACCAGCCCCCATGCGACCCCATAGGGGGCGGGAACACCTCGCACGGACCAATGTAACTTGTAGGAGATGACCGCGTAGTCCCAGTTCTCCTGGTTTGCGAGTATGACGATAATCTGCAAACATCACACTTAGAGTTAAAAACTTGCCGTTAAAGGGTGAAAACCGAAACTAGCCCCCAAACGACCCCCTAGGAGGCACGAACTCCTCACACGAGACCAATGTAACTTGTAGCAACTGACCGCGTAGTCTCGGGTCTCCCGGTTTGAGAGTATGGTAGTAATATTCAAAAATAACACTTAGAGTTAAAAGCATGCCGTTAAAGGTTGAAAACCCAAACTAGCTGCCAAACGATCCCGTAGGAGGCACGAACACCTCGTACGGGACCAATGTAACTTGTAGGAACTGACCGTGTAGTCCAGGGTATCCCGGTTTGAGAGTATAACGATACTTTAAAAAATCACACTTTGAGTTAAAAATATGCCGTTAAAGTGTTAAAACCCAAACCAGCTCCCAAACGACCCCGTAGGGGGCATGAGCACCTCGTACGGTACCAATGTAACTTTTAAGAACTTATCGCGTAGTCCCGGGTTTCTCGATTTGAGAGTACGATGATAATTTGCAAAAATCCCACTTAGAGTTAAAAACATGCCGTTAAAGGGTGAAAACCCAGACCATCCCCCAAACGACCCCATAGGAGGCACGAACACCTCGCACGGGACCAATGTAACATGTAGGAACTGACCGCGTAGTCCCGGGCCTCCCAGTTTGAGAGTATGACGATAATTTGCAAAAATCACACTTAGAGTTAAAAATGTGCCGTTAAAGGGGAAAATCGAAACTAGCCCCCAAACGACCCCGTAGGGAGCACAAAACCCTTGCACGGGACCAATGTAACTTGTAGGAATTGACCGCATAGTCTCGGGTCTCTAGGTTTGAGAGCATGACGATAATCTGTAAAAATCTCACTTAAAGTTAAAAACATGCCGTTAAAGGGTGAAAACCCAAAACCAACCCCCAAACGACCCCGTAGGAGGCACGAACACCTCTCACGGGACCGATGTTACTTGTTGGAACTGACCGCGTAGTCTCGGGTCTCGTAGTTTAAGAATATGACGATAATTTGAAAAAATCACACTTAACTAAAAACCAAGCCGTTAAAGGGTGAAAACCAAGACCCGCCCCCAAATGATCCCGTAGGGGACACGAACACCTCGCGCGGGACCAATGTAACTTTTAGGAACTGGCCGCGTAGTCCCGAGTCTCCCGGTTTGAGAGTATGATGATAATTTGTAAACATCTCACTTAGACTTAAAAACAAGCCGTTAAAGGGTGAAAACCTAAACCAACCCCCAAACAACCCCGTACGAGACGTGAACACCTCGCATGGGAAAAATGTAACTTGTAGGAACTGATCACATAGTCTAGGGTCTCCCAATTATAGAGTATGATGATAGTTTGTAAAAATCACACAGAGTTAAAAACATGCCGTTAAAGGGTGAAAACTCAAGCCAAACCCCAAACGACCCCGTATGAGGTACGAACCCCTCGCACGGGACCACTGTAACTTGTAGGAACTGACCATGTACTCCTGGGTCTCCCAATTTGAGAGTATGTAGACAATATTTAAAAATCACACTTAGGGTTAAAAACATGTCGTTAAAGGGGGGCAACCCAAACCATCCCCTATACGACCCCGTAGGGAGCATGAACACCTCGAAGGGGACCAATGTAACTTGTAGGAACTGACCGTGTAGTCCTGGCTCTCCCGATTTGAGAGTATGACGATAATTCGCAAAAATCACAATTATAGTTCAAGATATACCGTTAAAGGGTGGAAACCCAAATCAGCCCCCAAACGACCCCGTAGGAGGCACGAACACCTCGCACGGGACCAATGTAACTTATAGGAACTGACCGCGTAGTCCCGGATCTCCCGGTTTGATAGTATGATGATAATTTGCAAAAATCACACATAGACTTAAAAACATGCCGTTAAAGGGTGAAAACCCAAACCAACCCCTAGACCACCCCGTAAGAGTCACGAACACCTCGCACGGGACCAATGTAACTTGTAGGAACTAACCGCGTAGTACCGGGTCTCTCGGTTTGTGTGTATGATGAGAATTTAAAAAAATCACACTTAGAGTTAAAAACATGCCGTTAAAGGGTGAAAACCCAAACCAACCCCCAAACAACCCCGTAAGAGGTACGGACACCTCACACGGGACCAATGTAACTTGTAGGAACTGACCGCATAGTCCCAAGTCTCCCAGTTTGAGAGCATGATGATAATTTGTAAAAATCACACTTAGAGTTAAAAACATTTGGTTAAAGGGTGAAAACCCAAACCAACCCCCAAACGATCCCGTAGGAGGCATGAACACCTCGCACGGGACCAATGTAACTTGTAGGAATTGACCATGTAATCCCTGGTCTCCCGATTTGAGAGTATGACAATAATTTGCAAAAATCACTCTTAGAGTTAAAAACATGTCGTTAAAGGATGAAAACCCTAACTAGCCCCCAAACGAACCCGTAGGAGGCACGAACACCTCACACGGGACCAATGTAACTTCTAGGAACTGACCGCGTAGTCCTGGGTCTCCCAGTTTGAGAGTATTACGATAATTTGCAAAAATTACACTTAGAGGTAAAAACATGTCGTTAAAGTGTGAAAACCCAAACCAGCCCCCAAACAACCCCGTAGGAGGCACGAACACCTCGCACGGTACCAATGTAACTTATAGGAACTGGCCGCTTTGTCCCGGGTCTCCCGATTTGAGAGTATGATGATAATTTGCAAAAATAAAACTTAGAGTTAAAAACATGCCGTTAAAGGGTGAAAACCCAAACCAACCCCCAAACGACCTCGTACGACGCACGAACACCTCGCACGGGACCAATGTAACTTGTAGGAACTGACCGTGTAGTCTCGGGTCTCCCAATTTGAGAGTACGACGATAATTTGCAAAAATCACACTTAGAGTTAAAAACATGTCATTAAAGGGGGAAAACCCAAACCATCCCCCAAATGACCCCATAGGGGGCATGAACACCTCGAACGGGACCAATGTAACTTGTAGGAACTGACCGCGTAGTCCTGGCTCTCCCGATTTGACAGTATGACGATAATCCACAAAAATCACACTTATAGTTCAAAATATGCCGTTAAAGGGTGGAAACCCAAACCAGCCACCAAACGACCCCGTAGGAGGCACGAACACCTCGCACGGGACCAATGTAACATGTAGAAACTAACCGCGTAATCCCAGGTCTCTCGGTTTGAGAGTACGATGATAATCTGCAAAAATCACACTTAGAGTTAAAAAGATGTCGTTAAAGGGTGAAAACCCAAACTAGCCCCCATACGACCCCATAGGGGGCGGGAACACCTCGCACGGGACCAATGTAACTTGTAGGAACTGACCGCGTTGTCTCGGTTCTCCTGGTTTTAGAGTATGATGATAATCTACAAAAATCACACTTAGAGTTAAAAACTTGTCGTTAAAGTGTGAAAACCAAAACCAGCCACCAAACGACCCCGTAGGAGGCACGAACTCCTCGCACGGGACCAATGTAACTTCTAGGAACTGACCGCGTAGTCTCGGGTCTCCCGGTTTGAGAGTATGATAGTAATCTTCAAAAAACACAGTTAGAGTTAAAAACATGTCGTTAAAGGTTGAAAACCCAAACCAGCCCCCAAACGATCCCGTAGGAGGCACGAACACCTCGTACGGGACCAATGTAACTTGCAGGAACTGACCGTGTAGTCTCGGGTCTCCCAGTTTGAGAGTATGACGATAGTTTAAAAAATCACACTTTGAGTTAAAAACATGCCGTTAAAGTGTAAAAACCCAAACCAGCCCCCAAACGACCCCGTAGGGGGCACGAGCACCTCGCACGGGACCAATGTAACTTTTAGGAACTGACCGCCTAGTCTCGGGTTTCCCGATTTGAGAGTATGATGAAAATTAGCAAAAATCACGCTTAGAGTTAAAAACATGCCGTTAAAGGGTGAAAACCCAAAACCAACCCCCAAAACCAACCCTGTAGGAGGCACGAACACCTCGCACGGGACCAATGTTACTTGTAGGAACTGACCGCGTAGTCCCGGGTCTCCCGGTATGAGAGTATGATGATAATTTGCAAAAATCAACACTTAAACTTAAAAACAAGTTGTTAAAGGGTGAAAACCCAAATGACCCCCCAAACGACCCCATAGGGGGCACGAACACCTCGTACGGGACCAATGTAACTTATTGGAACTGACCGCATAGTCTTGGGACTCGCAGTTTAAAAATATGATGATAATTTGCAAAAATCACACTTAGCTTAAAAACAGGTCGTTAAAGGGTGAAAACCCAGACCCGCCACCAAACGATCCCGTAAGGGACACGAACACCTCGCACGGGACCAATGTAACTTTTAGGAACTGACCGCCTAGTCTCGAGTTTCCCGGTTTGAGAGTATGATGAAAATTAGCAAAAATTAGACATAGAGTTAAAAACATGTCGTTAAAGGGTGAAAACCTAAACCAACCACCAAACGAACCCGTACGAGACGCGAACACCTCGCACGGGACAAATGTAATTTGTAGGAACTGATCACGTAGTCTAGGGTCTCCCAATTTGAGAGTATGATGATAGTTTCAAAAAATCACACATAGAGTTAAAAACATGACGTTAAAGGGTGAAAACCCAAACCAAAACCCAAACGACCCCGTATGAGGCACGAACACCTCGTACAGGACCAATGTAACTTATAGGAACTGATCGCGTAGTCCCGGATCTCCCAGTTTGAGAGTATGATGATAATTTCCAAAAATCACACTTATTGTTAAAAACATGTTGTTAAAGGGTGAAAACCTAAACCAACCCCAAAACGACCCCGTACGAGTCAAAAACACCTCTCACGGGACCAATGTAACTTGTAGGAACTAATCGCGTTGTACCGGGTCCCTCAGTTTAAGAGTATGGTAATAATTTACAAAAATCACACTTAGAGTTAAAAATATGCCATTAAAGGGTGAAAACCCAAACCAACCCCCAAACGACCCCGTAGGGGGCACGGACACCTCACACGGAACCAATGTAACTTGCTGGAACTGACCGTGTTGTATCGGGTCTCTCGGTTTAATAGTATGACGATAATTTACAAAAATCACACTTAGAGTTAAAAACATGCCATTAAAGGGTGAAAACCCAAACCAACCCCCAAACGATCCCGTAGGAGGCACGAACACCTCGCACGGGACCAATGTAACTTGTAGGAACTGACCGCGTAGTCCCTCGTCTCTCGGTTTGAGAGTATGATGATAATTTGCAAAAATCACTCTTAGAGTTAAAAACATGTCGTTAAAGGGTGAAAACCCAAACCAGCCCCCAAACGACCCCGTAGGAGGCACGAACACCTCACACGGGACCAATGTAACTTGTAGGAAATGACCGCGTAGTCCTGGGTCTCCCGGTTTGAGAGTATGACGATAATTTACAAAAATTACACTTACAGTTAAAAACATGTCGTTAAAGGGTGAAAACCCAAACCAGCCCCCAAACAACCCCGTAGGAGGCACAAAACCCTCGCACGGGACCAATGTAAAATGTAGGAACAGACCGCATTGTCCCGAGTCTCCCGATTTGAGAGTATGATGATAATTTGCAAAAATCACACTTAGAGTTAAAAATATGTCGTTAAAGGGTGAAAACTCAAACCAGCCCCCAAACGACCCCGTAGGAGGCACGAACACCTCAAACGGGACCAATGAAACTTGTAGGAAGAGACCGCATAGCCCCGGGTCTCCCGATTTGAGAGTATGAAGATAATTTGCAAAAATCACACATAGAGTTAAAAACATACCGTTAAAGGGTGAAAACCCAAAACACCCCCCGAACGACCCCGTAGGGGGCACGAACACCTCGCACGGGACCAATGTAACTTGTAGAGTCCCAGGTCTCCCGGCTTGAGAGTATGACAATAATCTGCAAAAATCACATTTAGAGTTAAAAACATGCCGTTAAAGGGTGAAAACCCAAACGAACCCCCAAATGACCCCGTAGGAGGCACGAACACCTCGCACGGGACCAATGTAACTTGTAGGAACTGACCGCGTAGTCCCGGGTCTCCCTGTATGAGAGTATGACAATAATTTGGAAAAATCAACACTTAACCTTAAAAACAAGTCATTAAAGGGTGAAAACCCAAACGACCCCGTAGGGGGCACAAATACCTCGCACGGGACCAATGTAACTTGTAGGAACTCACCGCGTAGTCTCAGGTCTCCCAGTTTTAGAATATGACGATAATTTGTGAAAATCACTCTTAACTTAAAACACAAGCCGTTAAAGGGTGAAAACCCAGAGCAGCACCCAAACGACCCTACAGGGGGCACGAACACCTCGCATGGGACCAATATAACTTGTAGAAACTGATCGCGTAGTCCTGGGTCTCCCGGTTTGAGAGTATGATGATAATTTGTAAAAATGACACTTAGACTTAAAAACAAGCCGTTTAAGGGGGAAAACCTAAACCAACCCCCAAACGATCTCGTACGAGACACGAACACCTCGTACGGGACAAATGTAACTTATAGGAACTGATCACATAGTCCAGGGTCTCCCGATTTGAGAGTATGATGATAGTTTGCAAAAATCACACATAGAGTTAAAAACATGTCGTTAAAGGCTGAAACTCAAACCAAATCCCAAACGACCCCGTATGAGGCACAAACACCTTGTACAGGACCAATGTAACTTGTAGGAACTGACCACGTAGTCCTGGGTCTTCCAGTTTTAGAGTATAATGATAATTTCCAAAAATCACACTAAGAGTTAAAAACTTACCATTAAAGGGTGAAAACCCAAACCAACCCGCAAACGACCCCGTACGAGGCACGAACACCTCGCACGAGACCAATATAACTTATAGGAACTAACTGCGTAGTCTCGGGTCTCTCGATTTGAGAGTTTGATGATAATTTGCAAAAATTACTTAGAGTTAAAAACATGCCGTTAAAGGGTGAAAACCCAAACCAACCCCCAAACGACCCCGTAGGAGGCACGAACACCTTACACGGGACCAATGTAACTTGTAGGAACTGATCGCGTAGTCCCGGGTCTCCCGGTATGAGAGTGTGACTATAATTTGTAAAAATCACACTTAGACTTAAAAATAAGTCGTTAGAGGGTGAAAACCCAAACCAGCCCCCAAACGACCCTGTAGGGTACAAACACCTCGCACGGGACCAATGTAACTTTTAGGAACTGACCGCGTAGTCTCGGGTCTCCCGGTTTGAGAGTATGACGATAATTTGCAAAAAGCACACTTAGACTTAAAAATAAGCCATTAAAGGGTGAAAACCCAAACTAGCCCCCAAACGACCCCGTAGGAGGCACGAACACCTAGCACAGGACCAATGTAACTTGTAGGAACTGATCGCGTAGTCTCGGGTCTCTAGGTTTGAGAGTATGACGATAATTTGCAAAAATCACACTTAGAGTTAAAAACATGACGTTAAAGGGTGAAAACCCAAACCAACTCCCAAACGACCCCATAGGAGGCACGAACACCTCGTACGGGACCAATGTAATTTGTAGGAACTGACCGGGTCGTCCCGGGTCTCCCGGTTTGAGTGTATGATGATAATTTGCAAAAATCAACACTTATAGTTAAATGACCCAAATCAGCCCCCAAACGACCCCGTAGGAGGCACGAACACCTCGCACGGGACTAATGTAACTTGTTGTAACTGACCGCGTTGTCCTGGGTCTCCCGATTTGAGAGTATGAAGATAATTTTCAAAAATCACACTTAGAGTTAAAAACATGTCGTTAAAGGGGGGAAAACCCAAACCAACCCCCAAACGACCCTGTACGAGGCACGAACACCTCGCACGGGACCAATGTAACTTGTAGGAACTGATCGCGTAGTCGGGTCTCCCAGTTTGAGAGTATGACGATAATTTACAAAAACCTCACTTAGAGTTAAAAACATGCCGTTAAAGGGTGAAAACCCAAACCAGCCCCCAAACGACCCCGTAGGAGGCACGAACACCTCGCACGGGACCAGTGTAACTTGTAGGAACTGATCGCGTAGTCCCGGGTCTCCCGGTTTGAGAGTATGACTATAATTTCCACTCACATATGTAATTTTTTAGTTTGAGAAAAAAAAATTGTAAATTATTGTGTTACAAATATCGTATCTTTTTTGCATCTTTTTTTTTTTTTTGCAGGATAGTCGTTTATCGTTGGCTTTTATTCTCGTGGAACACAAAGAACTCAATGGTTTACAACAAGGGGTTTATTCATGATTCCATTTTTTTGTGTCATGGTCGTACGGTCTTTTGTTGCTTTATTGTTGACTTTTTATGGCCGTCCGGGCTTTTGTAAGTTAATTGTTATATTTTTTGACCGTGCGGGCTTTATGTTAGGCAGGTTTTGTTTTAACAGATTTTCGAATGTCCAGAAAATAGAGGAAACTCTGCCCAATTTTTTTTGGGCCTGTGAGCTGTTAAAGACTTGTAATATTTTGAAGTTTGTATGTACATTAGTTTACTAACAACGCGCAATATTATTAATTTGTGAATTTTGTGTTTTCAAATAATTAATTTTTTTTTATATATAAAATTTCGCACAATTCAAAACTGTGGCAAAAGTGTATCATATTTTGACACGGTTTTGAACTGTGCCAAAATTTTTTAAACTGTGTTGAATCTGTCACAGTTAAAAACTATGCCGAAGTGTGCTAGAAATATCAAATTATGGCACAATTTAAAAGTGTGCCAGAAGTGTTCCTGTTTAGCTGAATCTGGCACAGTTAAAAACTGTGCCAAAAGTATGCCAAAAATATCAAATTCTGGCATGGTTTAAAAGTGTGCCAGAAGTGTTCCTATTTGGCAAAATCTGGCACACTTTTGAGCCGTGCCAGAAAAAAATTACCATTTTGGAACACCTGATTCTGGCACAGTTCAAAATCGTGCCAGATTTAATCTGGCACAGTTTTAAACCATGCCAGATTCCTATTTTTGGTGTAGTGATTCCACACAAGAATCTTAAGTGGATGAAGCATCCCGGAAGGTCTCTGGTGGTCAACCTTAACAAGATGACAAGTAACACACTTCGAGAGAAACTCTTCTATGTCTTGCTTCATCCGTGACCACCAATATTACATCCTCATGTCCTGGTACATATTATCCCCACCGGGATCTATCGAAAACCTCGAACCATGTGACTCCATCAACATTGCATGCCACAAGTCCTCATCCTCGGGCACTATAAGTCTCCTTTTAAAATGTAGGCCTCCCTCTGAGCTGTTCAAGTAAGACTCTACACCGTCAGCTAACAATTGTCATACCCTGTCCTGATAGAAATAATCCTATACTTATGATTTCACTACCCGCATCACTATTCGCCTCTTGTCCGAATGGATTCGAAAATCTGTTTTATCGTCATCTTTCCTATGCAAGTGTTTTTTCCCACGATTTTCCTTCAAGATCTTGCATGATTTCTTACCAAACATAAAAATAATTATCCCAAATATTTTCCACAAGTACCAAGGTGATTTCCAACGTAATTTTATCATCAAAACATCATGATTTCAATGTTATCAATGGATTAAATCATCTAACCATTAAAATCCTAGATTTCTAGGTTCTCCATTGATATACACATAAAACCCAGATTAAATTCATGATATTTGATACATTACCGAGGATATCTAGTCCTTTATAGATATTCATTCAAACTACATGAAATTCCTATTCAAACATGTATTTTAATCATTCTTTCCTTCCAAGAAAATCAATTTATTCATGCCTTCTTCATCTTTCTTCATGAAAAATATGTGACAATAGCCTGTCTTATTATTATTATTTTCTTCTTCTTTTGTTCTTGTCTTCTAATTTAATAAACAAAAAGTTTCTTATAAATTTTTGAAAGATTTGTTAGAATATGATCCAACAGGGCTTCTTAGTGAAAATGGGATTCTCAAGAGATATAAAATGATACAAAATTCTATATCTATATTCTCTAAGAAAACCCTATTAACAAGGGTACTATAACCTCAAAGAATTTTCAATAAAACTTGTCTCTTGATCATTAGGGTCTGATTTCGTGGTTGGGATTGTGGATTGATGATCTTCTCTTCCAATCCTCCTGCTAGGTTTGATTGTGGCGTAAGAACCCACTCTAATCTTTTAAGAACTCTTCAAAACCTTCAAGAATCCTCTCATTTTCGTCTCTAATTGACTCTATTAGATTTATGAGTTTCTAACCTTAGCCTCACCCTTCTATCATCTGATATAAGGCTATAAAATGCATAGGTCTCTTCACCCTATTTTATCGAAATACCCTCGCATGGTCTTGGTTTAGTTTAAAAATTCCTAGGACTCGATTAACATCCCTGGGTATACTATTTTGACTATGTCGACCTTTTCGAAATCATTCATGACCACGAAATCATGATAAGAGTCAGTCGAAACAATTGTCCTATCTCGACCTCAATTTAGTTTATACGCGACTCCCAGTTGAGATAAATTCAATTACGCCAATATTACTCGCTATTATGCATAATAATTCTCATAAATTATTTACTATTCACTTAGTAAATTTATTTCATAATATTAATCATTATATCTCTCTCTCAATTAATATTTAAAAATCACATTATCATTTTATTCAATTAAATTATGTCTCTCGTGAAATTTAAAATAAAACGAATTAATTACCGAATTAATTAAATTTCAAATACGCAAAATTACAGGATATTATAATTGCGACTAAAAATATTTTTTATGTTTAAAGTGGATTTTAAGGATCATTTAAGATCCTTAACAAGGTACAAACTATGTGAGAGTGCACCAATGAGTGGGGTAACTCAATGAAGTGAGTTTGAGCATGTTACCATATATAACATGTTTTTAGTAAAGATGTGACAGGTTCAATTCAAATGAGGATCATATTTGTGCGACATGACTTATATTAAAATATATTGTATCCAATGTCGATCAACTAGTCATAGTTGAAATTTTGATAAGTTGGGTTCCGCCTGATCACGAGAGATTATGTTTTTGTTCGAATACAAATATTATTATTCAATCACAAAGACCATAACTATACGAATATGAAATCAATATAAAAAACTAAATAATAAAAAATTGATCAATTAAGTCGGATCTTTGGGTTCTCAACTAATGTAGCAAAAAAATATGTTCTTGATCAGAAGTTTGAGACTCTAGGCTCATAAATAAGAAGCTTTAGGTTTTTAATATATAACTACGATCACAAAAATAATTGTTATCAATATTTCACCCAAAAGGTAAAAAGAAATTTTGGTTCTCGATTTAAACATCAGTTACATTGAGTTAGAACTTCATAATCTACATCTACTATTTTGGAACATCGGGATTATACGTAAACAATTTATAATTTTAAAATCATCTCATTGTGTAATGTTTTTAATTTGATCTAGTATTGTATATTTCTAGTTTCCATTTTATGTCATGTATACATGAATATTCGAGTTCATATAAACTATGAAATTACAATCTAGGACTTCTAGTCCTAAATTAAAATAATTCATACATTTCATGGTATGTGAAATATAAAAGTTTAAGTTGTATCATTTGTGTTTGGAAACTTCTAGTTCTACATAAATACTTAAAAATTCAAGTTTAATATTGTGAATTTCTAATGACATTAAATTATGTAGCCTTTTATATTAAAACTCCAGGTTTGATTAGGGGTAAAAATGTTTGAGATTATTTCCAAAAGGTTCCAAAATTAAATCAACTCTGATCGATGAAAAATTAATGCGGATTTTTACCTTTTACCAATCTCTACATATACCCAAGAATTCAATTCATTCTAAATGATTAAAATGTGAAAAGGAGTTAAAATTAAAATTAAAATTAAACACCATTAAAAATATTTTAATAATGAAATGAAGTGAAAGGTCAAAAGAAAATTTTTTAATGGTGAAATCATTAATAGAATAATTAAAGGGACATTTAATCATTAAACAAATATTTAAAAAGAAATCTCAATTAAGAAAGAAATCGAAAAAACTTCAAATGTAAAAGTCATGGTTTAATATCTAATTTATTTTTAAACTATTTCCCACAAAAGTATATCTGGAGCTTCAGATCCAAATTATGAATGATTATTTTGTGAATTCTTAATATCCATAACATATTACGTAAATAATAAAGAATTTGAGCTTTAATTTAGGGTAAACTTCATGTCCAAATATTTTTAAATAAGACGAGAGCTTTGGGGCTCACATTCTTAGTAGTAATTAAAAAAACTATACTTAATTACAAATAATATGCTGTGAACTTTTTGTCATAATAGTGATTATGGATCTTTATATCACAAATTAATGATAATTTTAGGACACTTTGCCTATATCCTTTTAATTAGATAATCAAAATTTGAGATTTGATTGTGATATATTTATTTGACACTTTTGTTCGAAATAATTTAGGAACTGCAGGTCACAAATTTTGAACGAAAATAAGTCTAAGTTTTAAATTTGAGTAATTATTTGGGAACTTTGTGTCACAATTATAAACAATCATATCAGAACTTCATGTTCCAAATCAAAATGTCTATATTAAAATGAGAACTTTAGGCCCCAAATTAAAATCACTCTATTGTTGGAACTTCATGTCCCAAATGAATATTACTATATGGAAACTTTTGGCCGAAAATTAAAACAAATATATGTTAACTTCTGGCACAAATTGAAATTACTATATGGGAACTTAACGCCCAAGCGTAAAATAAATATATAGGAACTTCGGGTCCCAATATTCACTCTCAATGATTCTAGACCATTTGGTCCCAATATTAATTAAATTGTGGATATTCAAGTCCAGATAGGTTAACTAATATAGTACTTTGTCCCACAATTACTAATAATTAGAAAACATATAGTTTCGATAATTCTTAGGGTACGTACGATCCTATTTTTTCATAATTTATACATAGGCATAAGGGGTTCCTAAAAAAAATAAATGCCAAATTATAATTATGTAAAGTTTATGATTACAATAATTCTCTCGGGTCAACATAAAGATAATCAAACTATGAGCTATATTATAAATTCCCCAAAACATAAGTTCGTAAACAAACTCGAAATAAATATGTTTGATAAGATTAAGAATTTTTGGGCATCATTCCTATTACAAATAAATTGTAACTGAAATTTTAAGAATAAAAAGTAAATTTAGGGACCATTGTATATATCTATGTATATAAGATCATATGAGAGAATGATTAATAAAAGTGATTTGAATGAAACCAATAATCTTGACCTTATATGAACATGGTGTGAATACAGACCAGTGGTTCGCCCCTATATAGTTGAATTATCGCTCCATCTATTTCGGAGGGTTGATCTTGAAATGTAAGGACAAAATAATGCATAGCATTACTATTGGTAAATAAAATAAAGAGCCTCATGATCATAACCTAATCTGGAAAAAGACAGAGAGATAAATTATATATAAATTTTGTAATTAACTGTCTCCATACTCAATGGGTATTATTCATATTTGTAGTACAAGATAAGAAAATTTCAAAAGACATCTTATTAAATTTGGAATACAAATTGGCATCCATTAAAATACATATTTTACAATATAATCTATATTTATTTTAATAATTAATCCACTCCAATCCGATCATTCAACACATCGCATAAAAACGCAAACATATATTTTAAAATCTCAAACCAACGTTCATTTTAGTTTCTCTCATTACTAATATGGACCAAAAATTTTGCCAAAAGAAACATCATGGACATCAAAAGGTCGAATGTATAACTATAGTCTCCACCTTTAAAACGACTGACTATTCAACTTGAAAAACTTGTGCGGAAAAAACGTTCAATGTTGAAATTTCCTAGTAATGCAGTATTTTAAAAATTCAATAGGACTATTCAATCTTGACAGATAAAGACATTTCCAAATTCAAGCTATTAAAAAAAATCTTCTTAATTGGTCCTGTATATATATATATATATATATATATAATAAGGAGTAGAATATTTGTTACTATTCAATAAGTTGACAACTTAATCAGAGGCTAGGATTGAATGGGGAAAAATTGAATCCAGTGGCTCACATTCTGTTGGACTAAGATGATGAGGTTTTACCATTCTCACCTTAACTTTGTTTCAAATTGATGGATAATTTTGTAACAAACCATACTTTCCCATTAATCACCTCACGATGGGTCAAGTCTCCATAGTACACTCAATCTTATACCACCATACCTACCGAACCTCTACACTCAACCTCTCACGATATCTACCAGCTCCTATAATCTCCCATGACTGAATCTATTCAGCTCTCCCTCTCTCGATTTCTTCTCTGCCTCTGTCTATTCAGCTCTCCCTCTCTCAATTTCTTTTATGGCTCTGTCAACATTGTGGAGGTAGCTCGCTCTTGCCACATTGTGGAGGTAAATCCCATTCGTCTCTAGTTCTTCCCATTAAGTGTTTTTTTTGGTTCGTTTGGGATTTTTGTGGCCGTTTTTGTGTGTGGCCTAAATACCTAAATCCCATTTGTAAAGCCCATTTTTCTTCTCTTTGCACTGAAATTTGTGTGTGGCCTCCTGTGTGTTTGTGTAAATGCTCCAATGACAATTTATTTGTTGCTATTGGTATCACTCTTTAAAAGGATATGTCAGATATTTTTTTTTCTTCTTTACTTGAAATAAATTTTAGTTTATACCTGTTATTATGTCATTGGTTGATAAAACTTCCAATATGTTATTGTGTCATTGGTTGTTATTAGGCCTATTTATAGTATTCTTAGAAGTTTGTCGTGTTGCTAATTTTATGTATTGTTACTTAGTTTTATGTTCAACAGTGCCAAGTTTCATGTTTTTAAGTTTTTGTTTGAAATACTCTATTTTTTAGTTCACAATAGCTTAATTTCTTGTTTTTTGCTGCAATTTAAGAACCTCATTAGGCCACACGATAGCAGGAAATATAAATAAACTTGGGATCATTTTGGTTTAGGTCTATGTATAGTATTCTTAGAAGTTTGATGTGTTTTTAATTTCATGTTTTCTTTGTTAGTTTTATGTTCAGTAGTTCCAAGTTTCATTTGCTTGAAATACTCTGTTTTTTAGTTTTTAGTTCACAGTATCTTAATTTCATGTTTTTTGATACAATTCAAGAACATCATCAGGCCACACGATAGCAGGAAATATCAATAAACTTGGGATCATTTTGGTTTAGGTGTATGTATAGTATTCTTAGAAGTTTGATGTGTTGATAATTTCATGTATTGTTTTTTAGTTTTATGTTCAGTAGTGCCAAGTTTCATGTTTTTTAGTTTTTGTTTGAAATACTTTGTTTTAAGTTTTTAGTTTGCAGTAGCTTAATTTCATGTTTTTGCTGCAGTTAAAGAACATCATCATGCCACACGATAGCAGGAGATATAAATAAACTTGGGATCATTTTGATTTAACAACACTAGCCTTTTTTACAGTCGTGCCAATGATCCAATGTGTATAACTGCTTTAATATGTTCAATGACTATTTCAATAATAGTTGATAGTTGACTTATCCATCTTATCATTATGTTCAGTAGTGCCAAGTTTCATGTGGTGCTATGTCTATTAGTTTATTAATTTTATGTATTCTTTTTTTCTTTTATATTCAGTAGTGCCAAGTTTCATGTTTTTTTTGTTTTTTAGTATGAAATACTCTGTTTTTTTAGTTTTTTAGTCTTTAGTTTTTAGTTTTCAGTAGCTTAATTTCATGTATTTTGCTTTAGTTTAAGAACATCATTGTAACAACCCACGATTTTGGGACTGAGAAATTTAATTTTGGGAGAAATACAATTTATTTAAATTGGAGAATTTTAAAATTTGGAAACTGAAGTCCAAAAATAGAAGACATTTCAAAGTATTCCGAATGAAAATTCTCAGTGCGCCATTGGTTCCGGATGGGTCGAGATAGTCGAAATGACTGTCATTGGGTTTATTTCCGATTTCGAAATATTTTTAAGTATGTTTGACTCGAATTGGAGTAAACGAGTCATTTAAAGTGTGTATTAACATTTAAAACTGGGTTTATTATTTTAAGGGATTTAAGAGGCTTACGGATCAAGCCTTATCATTTAGAGAAAGAGAGAAATAGAAAGAAAGGAGAAAGGAAGAGAGAAAGAAGAAGAAAAGAAGAGAGAGAGGAAGAAAGCTTGGAGATTTCCGACCCAACCGCGATCACGAGGACGATCCAACCTCTACAATTTTGAGGCAAGTGTTTAATCTTGATAAATATTTCATTTGTGTATTTCATTTCATAATTTGTGGATAAAAGAATTGGATTTTCTGGTATATTTATCAAAACCTGATTTTTTTGGTTTCAATCTTGAAACTGAAGTTTACCCTTGGGTTTAAGGGATAAAAACTGATGAGATTTGATATAGGATGAGTTTTGATGTTTGAAAACTTGTTGGGCTTTAATATTAAAGGTTGGAAGAGGTATAAATTGAATTTTGGAAAATTTGGGTTTTGGAGAAATCAACCATCTTCGTGGCTTTCTGAACTGGCCGAATCGATTCGCCCCTAGCGAACCGATTCGCCCGGTTGCATAAGCCTCAGGTCCTTAGGTCCGAATCAATTCACCCCTAGCGAATCTATTCGGTATGTAGCAGACTTACAGGTCTAGTTGGGCCGAATCAATTCGCAGCTAGGGCCGAATCGATTCGGAGGGGCCGAATCGATTCGGAAACATGGCATTTTGAGGAATTTTCCTAGGATGAGTTTTTATCCATTTTGGTTGGGGTTCTTGATTTGGAACTTTTATATATGATTCGAGATTTATATTGTGGTCATTTATCGAGAGTTTCTCACATGATATGATCGTAGGGACGAATCGAAATAGTTTGGGAAATATATGTTTATATGTATGCATTGGAGTTGTGTATAGAGATTGTGGGAAACCTCATTGGGGTTGGGAATCCTAATTATAGATCAAAAGTGAGTATAGATATGATGTGAGGTTAAGAAATCTTAGAGAGAGTTACGAGGGTACGTTTTGAAATTCTAGGCCGACATTTATATCGAATCCTTATAGAGATAGGATACAATTAAGATACAATTTGGGGACCAATGGGAGAGAGTGGTCGCATATCCTTAGTAATGATAAATTCAAGGAATAAATCAGAAGGGCGTTAGACTAGGGGATTCACAAGAGTGATTGAACCGTAGTCAAAATTGAGAGCGATGGGATCATATTACCAACTAGAATAGCATGTGTAAATATAGTCGAGATACTGATTATATATATCGATGTAGTATTTCCCTAAAAGTGATGGGATCATGAGATGAATTTAAGATTGAGTTTAAGGTTTATAGACTAATAGTTATGTGCACACAAATGGTCGAATTAGTACTAGAGATATTGATGTACTTTCGAATATAGATGAGAAGTGTAGTGATTGTTACCGATACTCAACTTTGGGTGATAACCTTAATGTTGGAGATATATAAATATGTTGGAAGATTATTTATATCATAATGAAAATGGACGCATGTGCTTCAAGTGTGGGATCGTATTCACATAACGGGTTAAGCTAATATGATTGAAGTGATGGTTAGTATATTGAGGAATAGAGACGCCAATAGGCGAGTTTATAAGTTTCTTATATACAATGAGAGATAGTATGTATATATGTATGTATATATATTTGTATAGATATGAATATATGTGTATACTCATGGCGTGAATAGCTAAACTGTATATGAAGGTTTAGTTATATGATATGATTATCTGGATGTATATATATTGTGCATGTGAACGATATATATATACTTGTATGGTTAAACATACCGCGCACATGCTATCATTAGGAAGTTGCGCGTTGAGGGTGAGCACCCTGGCTCGAGGAGCAGAGTGTGAATATTCCCCAGGTCATAGTCGTCCATTGTGTTATTATGTGATTTACATTTCTTTTGGGGTGAGACGTGATGGGTATGTTTCGTCTCATTGATCGGTTAGGAGCTGTGACCGCTTCTCGGACGTCGTGTGTCTGTTGATCACGAGGTAGGTGTCGTTTAGTCCAACAGGTGGACCCAGTATGCTATGTGAACCGGGCACTGGAAGATGATAGCATGGTGCAGTATAATAGCGATATATATAGCCGATTATATTATGTGTATGGCCATTCTATATCATATGTGGTATGTACACTTGACTATGTGAATGAATGATTGTATCTATATATATGTTTAGAGTAAATATATATATATATATATATATATATTTATCCTATAGGATAAAGGATATAAAAGTTCTATGGTGTACATCTTGGGTGATTATGGTGTACTAGATTGTTAGGGGTTGATGTATCGCATTTAAGGAATATTTCAGTTACATCATCCCAGGGATATTATTGGAGGTTTTGAGGTTGTTCTTAGATAGTAATCTAAATTGTAGTAGTAGTATTTGTGTGTCTGACATAATAAACGCTTACGATCGACATTGTCAAGGAGTAGTGTATTGGGGGGGGGGGTTCCTTGTTTGGATTTCGCTTTGCGAGATGCCCCATGCACGAAACGTTGTGCAATGTTGAGAGTGGAGAGAAGTTTTGTCCTTATTAATTTGTATGCAGGTTATTTAGAGATTAAATCATATGATTCAAACCTAATGTAGGTGGGTAACGTATTAAGAATTATAACTGATTAAATTATAAACCGGAATCAATTAGGCCTATTATGTCATTTATGTGTAAAAATAATTAAGTGTGATTAGAATGGGAAGGATTCCAGGGTATTGTTAAAAGATAGGTTGTCCTTATGGGTGGGGTAACTTAAGTAAGATTCCAGGACGTGAATAGGTGCGCGCTGTTAGAGGGGAGGTGATTTTGGGGTTTCACGAGAGTGCGACTCCACTTTAAATTATGAAATAAGTGCATTTATATTTACTATGCACGGTTAACACACTTGCTAAATATTTTTACACCTTGGGCTCTGACCCGTTTACATTTCTCTCCTGCATGTAAATATATATATTACTACAGGTGTCCTACAGCATGGATGCCGAATGCCCTTCTATCTAGAGTCGTGGGAGCCATAACAGGTGCAGATTATTGCGGGATTTGGATTGTAGTCACTTCCTACTTCTTGTAAATCTAGGTAGGACTCACGTTGTATATCAGGTTTATACCCAAGAGTCAGATGTAGCTGTTTAAATTTCTTCTTTATGGTTATCGTACTGTCTGTGACCCGATAGCTTATTCGGGTATATTTTCTTGTTGGTACTCATTTCATTTTATTCTAGAATTTCATTTATCATAGTACTTGTATGCATTTTTCCTTTATTAGTAGCTCTCATGTGTTGGTTTGTTGTTCGTGGTATGTTTTATTTAGTTTTTGGCATTCGCTTTTAATAGTTTTGGGTAGATAGCCTTATATTATTTAGTATTGTCAGTTGATGTTGAGATTGAGCCATCTGAGATACCTGATTTAATGTAGTATAGGGCTGTCCACCCGTTATTATTTTGAGTGGGTGGTTACAATCATCAGGCCCCACGATAGCATGAAATATTAATAAACTTGAGATCATTTTGGTCTAACGACTCTAGCCCTTTTTTACAGCCGTGATCCAATGTGTATAACTATTCAATGATTATTTCAATTGTAGTTTACAGTTTACTTATCCATATTTTCATTTTGTAGTTGATAATTCACTTCTTTTTCCAAATGGAGGACATTACAATATTCGGCATAGTACGTTACTTATAGTTCTTTACTTTTTTTCCCAACCTACTAACTCTGTTCTTTACTTTTATTCAACCTACTAACTCCGTTTTTTTCTTTTTTTTTTCTTCAAGGTTGATGAAGACACACAAAATGATGTAACAACTACCCCCTCTCTTCTATTCATCAGTTTCGCAACTATGCGCATAAATAATATTAGTGTTGGTACACATGATGAATCCCGCCTCAATGTTATTCGTTCCGTGGCAACATAATGCAACTATTTAGTGCCTTCATACTAACTTCCTTCATTGTTAATTTATTTTCCTTTTTCCTTAATTCTAGGGGATCGGAAAACAAAATGTGGCACCAAATGTGGATAAAGGGAAAGGGAAGGAGAAAGAATCTTCACAAGTGGTATGTTTAACATTTCAATGGTTATGACTCTATTTGTTCTCATTATTTTTTTATCATGTTCTTCATTTTTTCTTAATATATTCTCTCTAATATACCCTCTTTCTTTTAATTTTGACTATCAACTTTGCCTTCGTATTATATAGATTCAAAGGCCATACAAAAATACCGGCGGTATTATTATACGTGACAATGTTCAACTCGATGCTATTTGTGTTATGGTAACTAATCATCTATATATGTTTTTCCCCTTCACAATTATTATAATCAAGTTCTTATTCACACTTCATTAATTCCGTGCATGTTATTTCATTACATAGCCGCATACTCAGCACAACAATGGAAATGAAAAAGGTAAGGGGAAAGAGAAAGCAAATGTGGCACCTATTAGGGTAAATATTTCTCACCAACTTTTGACAATTTTCTTTTTTCAGTAAAAAAACTCGCACCTTATAATCCTTTCATCTCTTTTTATATGCTTTAATTGTTTCTATAGGCATCTTGGATGGGTAAGGGGAATGTCTCTTCTAGAGCGGTATGTTTCTAACATTACCTTATTTATTTTTATAATGCGCACTCTACTTATATGGTCACATTTTGCATTTACCATGTAGGGTGACTATAAATGTTAAGTACACCATTCTGAATAATTTACATCTCTAATTTACCATCTTTCTATACATCGTACGATTTAAAATATTTACCTCATTCTAAATACCAAACTATTACCACTTTCCATTACTAATTTAGTATATAAGACAATTATTCAAAACCCCTTCATTATTGTCACATTATGTGTTGATAATCTTTTATCTTCTTTAGGAACCCTATGTACCCTTAATCTCAAAATGTGCCTTGACACAACGAATGCGATGGGAACAAGAACGGGAAACATTAATTCCTTTGTCAACTACAAATGGAATCTGCTTTCCATCCCAATCTCTCCCGTCTACTGAACATTTATCACTAGCTAATAACTTAATCTCCAGTCGTGTTTTGGCTCAACGACAACGCCGAGAACATGAAATACTTTCTCACTTTCAATCTTCGTGTGATGTTATGCCTCCAGAACCTACATCTGTCTATCCCCATCACTCTGCACCACAATCTACCACAGTTGTTGAATATATGGCACCGTGTAATAGCTTAAACTCAAAACGTGTGCTTGGCCAATGACAACGACATGATCGAGAAAGAGCACTTAAATTACCAAAAAACATCAAACAGTCAATCATCTACTCAGACTCCTAATGTTCACAAGTCAATAACACCACCTATCTTTCCTAGCACAAAACGTTTTCCCAAATGAGCAAGGGTTTCACAATCATCCTTTTCTGATGCAAGGGTTGAACTCCCTTCAACAATAACTAAGAATTTTATACAACTGAGAACCCCTGATCAATTGGACATTCCTCTACAAAGACTTATCCCTTTGACTCATAGTTTATCAGTCCTAGTTGATCAAACTTATATGCCCCTAATTGTTTTGCCTCGCAACCTCTGTCAATATTTTAACCAAATTGAACTCGACACATTTACTAATCATGGTGTCCCCTGTGAGCCATCTGAAATTGTTCAAAATCCACCTACCACTGATACAGATAGTATTGAACGTCTCCCCTAAACTGAAGATAACCACCCTAGGTAAATCTTTTATGTGTCTTTAATTTTTTGGAAATTTATCAAATGACATACTTTATATTCCTTAACACATTCTTTTCATGTTATACTTATATCCACTCTATCAGGTGTCAGCAATGTAGTAAGTACGAGTATAAATCAAGAATAATATGTTGACTATAGTAGATATTTTCTTGGCCCCACGACTGTTCCGTGCCCATATTGTCACGCTTTATAATTAATGGAGGAAAGGTTATCCGACACATCGAAAGTGCGCCCCCTATTTGGAAAGTGTTGCAAACAGGGACAAGTTCGTTTGCCAAGTCTCATTGAACACCCATCAGAAATTAAACATTTATTTGATGGCAACGATGTTCAATGCAAGTTTTTTCAGAATTAAATTAGGGAGTATAATGTTGCAAATGCATTTAAGAGTCTAGGTGTCCAGATGGATGATAGAGTTCTCACAGGTAGGGGTCCCACATCTTTCACCATTCATGGTGAGCTACATCATCGTACCGGGGCCTTATTACTGGAACCAGGGCTTGAAGATGAAGTTGCATATGCACAATTATACATATACAATCCGGATGTGGCATTGCAAATTAGGGAATGTAGAAATCCACATTTACGTACTGATGCCTTCCGAATAATTCAAGGTTCCATGGAAGCGAATAATCCGTTTATATACAAATATCGCCAAGCATTTGCAATATTAAAAGAATCCTCTGGAGCGGACCAAAACTTGCCAGCATACATGCATTACAATACTACAGTAGATCGTAAAAGGTATAATTTATCGTCGGCTGATGAGATTCTTGTTATTTTGCCTGGCAATGGCCACAATTCCTCTGCAATGAGAGATATTGTTGTTCATTTACATAGGGGAAATCAATTGATGAAAATTAGTGAATGTCACTGGCATACCTTTCTTTGAATTTTGTACTTCTACACCCTCATGGTCAGCTTGGATGGAAGCCTGAAATGAAGCTATGGGATCTAGTAAATAATTTTGAGCAAGATAATCGACTTACTCAGTTGCATTATTACGGATCAAGTTTGTTTCAACACGGTACTGAATACTCTATAATTTTTAGAGGAGTTAAACTTTATTAGGAGTTCATTGTGGATACCTGTGCTTCTATAGAACAAAATCGCTTAACTTATTTCAGACTTAATCATAACACCTTTCAAGCTTAATTATACAAAGATCTTACAGATTGTATATCTGAGGGTGTTGAACCATTGCAAATTGGTAGATGAATGATTTTCCCCTCTTTCTTCACTAGTAGTATGCGAAATTTGTTTGAGATCTACCAAGATTCGATGGACGTAACACGATTCCATCAACACCCAGATATTATTCTCACAATGGCTGCCACTCCTAAATGACCTGAAATCACTAAGGAACTATTACCGGGTCAGAATGCGTTCGATCGCCCTGACTTGGTCGCACGCGTATTTGAATTAAAGAGAAAAGCATTAATAAAGGAGATCAAGGATAAAAATGTTTTTGGTAAGAAAGTTGCCAACGTTTTTAAAATCTAATTCCAGAAACGGGGTTTACCCCACATGCACGATCTTCTTTTCCATGATAGCCAAAGAAATATTAAAACATGTGCCCAGGTTTATAACATCGCTTGTGCAGAGTTTCCAGACCCCATCGATGATCCAATGCTTTTTCAAACAATTCTTGGTTTTATGGTTCATGGTCCCTGCAGTTCCTTGAATCCTAATTCTCCTTGCATGAAAAATGGTAGATGCATGAAGAAGTATCCACAAGCATTTGCAGATGCCACTTCAGTGGACATTAATGGATATCCAATCTATCGTCATTGTGACGATGGTAGGGAATATACTACTTCCAGTGGGAAAAAGGTACGAAACAGCGATGTTGTGCCTTATAATCCGTATTTGTCTCGGCTATTCAATTTTCACATCAATGTTGAGGTTTGTGCCGATTTAAGATGCATTAAATATATTAACCAGTACATTTATAAAGGTCATAATCGCACGACTATGGTCTTGGGAGCTGCTGATGAAATCCAATAATATTTAGATGTAATATACATCGGCCGCCCTCGAAGCATCCAGGTGAATGTTTGGTAATCACATGCATCAGTAAAAACCACCTGTTACGCGGTTAGATTTAAATTTACCTAGGATGCATCATGTTGTGTTCAATTCAGCGAAATCTCCAAGTGTGACTGCTGATAAGGCTAGGGTTCAAATGAGTTCGTTAACTGGATTTTTCACTTTCTGCGCATCGAATGTTTCTGCTCGAGTTTACACCTACCAAGAGTTTCCACAACATTATGTTTAGAGTAATACAAAAAAACTCTGGACTACGAGAAAAAAACGCGAGTTTTCTATTGGTAGAATGTACTTCACTAGCCCTAATTCAGCTGAAAGATTTTATTTGCGATTGATTTTGACTATTGTCAAAGGACCTACATCCTTTGAGGGCTTACGCACGGTCAACAATGTCGTGCATGATACTTTTAGGTCTGCATGTGTAGCGAGGGGATTGCTTGAAGATGATAATGAATGGGTTCAATGTTTACAAGAGCCATAAATTATTCGAACTGGATATCAACTTAGACGTCTTTTTGGTGTTATACTTACACATTGTTCCCCTTTGCATCCTGATTTATTATGGAATCAATTTTCCATTCACATATGTGACGATCTAATCCATAAGTTGCGTACACTCTTTGCTATTCCAAACCCAATGGACGTCCAAGTTCAAGATTATGGTTTGTTTCTTCTAAATGAGGTCTTCAAGAGTCTGGTAAGACTTTATCTGACTTTCCTCTAATGCCTCTCCCAACTTTAAATTGGAGTACTATGGGTGGGAATAGGTTAGTGTGGGAACATCAAAAATTACAATCATTAGCAGGGCAAGGTGGCCTCATTACACTTTTGTATGGTCGAAGGTAACGTTACATTTTCAAGTGGGTTGGACCCAATCTAATGAAATGGGGGAAAAGTTAAACTATCATAGTACGTATAATGAAGAATATTGAACATATTTATAAAATAAAAGGTGATACCTGATTCAAGAATGCTGAAAACTACTTAGTTTCAGGCTCCAACTGATTGAGTCGGGTGTTTAGATTTAAGGTCAAAACATGGATGTGTTTCCAAAGCGCAGACCGCCTCAGTGACGCCGCTATAATTCCCTCACAAACTCCTCTCGGGATAACATGTAATATTTGTCTGAAAGCTCCACCTAAAACAACAATTATTCCCCCAAAAGGCTTTTTCAGATTACAGATATATTGAAGAGTCCGATCAACAGCCTCAACACAATGCCTATATCTCATTGGAACTTCATCCCATATGATAAGTTTAGCTGATTTAAATAGCTCGGCATGGATTGAATGCTTTGTAAATCCACAATTGGATTTTTCAAGAATATTTAATGGAATGTAGAAGGTTGAATGTGCAGTTCGACCACCAACCAATAATAACGAATTAATCCCTGGGGATGCGACAGTAATAACTGTATGACCCAAACTACGACAGAAAGTTGCAATTGTATTATACAAAAAAAAATTCCAGTCCCAGCACCCCCATTCAAGAAAAAAGTAGTTCCTTTATTTTTAATAACGAATGAAGTTGTTGCCGTGAAAGCCAACTGTTGCCCCTCATTGAGGCGGGTAACATCAAGTTATGCGTCACCTTGCTCTGCTAATGATTGTAATTATTGATGTTCCCACGCTAACCTATTCTCACCCATAGTACTCCAATTTGAAGTTGGTAGAGGCATTGGAGGAAAGTCAGATAAAGTTTTACCAGACTCTTGAAGCACCTCATTTATAAGAAATAAACCACAATCTTGAACTTGGACGTCCATTGAGTTTGGAATTGCAAAGAGTGTACGTAACTTATGGATTAGATCGTCACATATGTGAATGGAGAATTGATTCCATAATAAATCAGGATGCAAAGGGGAACATTGTGTAAGTATAACACCAAAAAGACGTCTAAGTTGATATCCAGTTCGAATGATTGATACCTCTTATAAACATTTAACCCATTCATTATCATCTTCAAGCAATCCCCACGCTACACATGCAGACTTAAAAGTATCGTGCATGACATTGTTGACTGTCCATAAGCACTCAAAGGATGTAGGTCTTTGACAACAGTCAAAAGCAATCGCAAATAAAAACTTTCACCTGAATTAGGACTAGCAAAGTACATTTTACTAATAGTAAACTCGCGTGTTTTCCTCAGAGTCCAAAGTTTTTTTGTATTACTCCAAACATAATGTTGCGGAAACTCTTGGTAGGTGTAAGCTCGAGCAGAAACATTCGATACGCAGAAAGTGAAAAATGCAGTTAACGAACTCATTTGAACCCTAGCCTTATCAGCAGCCGCACTTGGATATTTCGCCATATTGAACACATCATGATGCATCCTAGGTAAATGTAAATCTAACCGCATAACAGGTGGTTTTTCCTGATGCATGTGATTACCAAAAATTCGCCAGGCTTCTTTGGGGGGGGGGGGGGGGGCATTGTACCTTTCATCTAAATATTGTTGGATTTCATCCGCAGCTCCCAAAACCACAGTCGTACGATCATGTCATTTATAAATGTACTTGTTAACATATTTAACACATCTTAAATTGGCACAAACCTCAAAATTGATGTGACAATTGAATAGCCCAGACAAATACGGATTATAAGGCACAACATCGCTATTTCTTACCTTTTTCCCACTGGAAGTAGTACATTACCTACCATCGTCACGACGACGATAGATTGGATATCCGTTACTGTCCATTGAAGTGGCATCTGCAAATGCTCGTGGATATTTCTTCGTGCATCTACCATTTTCTATGCAAGGAGAATTAGGATTCTAGGAACCGCGGGAACCATGAACCATACAACAAAGAATGGTTTGAAAAAGCATTGGATCATCGACGGGGTCTGGAAACTCTGCACAAATGATGTTATCTACCCGGGCAAATGTTTTAATCTGGATTTGGCTGAAAAGAAGAGCGTGCATGTTTCTGGAATTCGATTGTAAAAATGTGGGAAACTTTCTTACCAAAAACATTTTTATCCTTGATCTCCTTCATTAATTCTTTTCTCTTTAATTCAAATACACGTGTGACCAAGTCAGGGCGATCGAACGCATTCTGACCCGATAATAGTTCCTTGGTGATTTCAGGCCATTTAGGACTGGCAATCATTGTGAGAAAAATATCTGGGTGTTTATGGAATCGTGTTATGGCAATCGAATCATGGTAGATCTCAAACATATTTCATGCACTACCAGTGAAGGAAGAGGGAAAAATCATTCGTCTACCAATTTGCGATGGTTTAACACCCTCAGATATACAATCCGTGAGATCTTTGTATAATTTAGAACAAAGGGTGCTCTGATTAAGCCTGGAATAAGTTAAGCGATTTTGTTCTGTAGAAGCCCAGGCATCCACAATAAACTCCTGAAAAAGTTTACCTCCTCTCAAAATTGTAGAGTATTCAGTACCGCATTGAAACAAACGATATCCATAATAATGCAACTGATTAAGTTGATTATCTTGCTCAACATTATTTACTACATCCCATAGCTTCATTTCAGGCTCTCATCCAATTTGACCATGAGGGTATAGAAGTACATAATTAAAAGGAATTTATGCCGGGTGATATTCACTAATTTGCATCAATTCATTTCCCCCATGTAAACGAACATTAATATCTCTCATTACAGAGGAATTGTGGCCATCGCCAAGAAAAATAACAGAAATCTCATCGGACGACGGAAAATTATACCTTCTACGATTTGCAGCAGTATTGTAATGAAGGTATGCTGGCAAGTTTTGGCCCGCTTGAGAGGATTCTTCAAATATTCCAAATGCCTGATGGTATTTGAAGATAAATGGGTTATTCGCTTCCATGGCACCTTGAATTATTCGGAAGACATCAGTACGTAAACGTGGATTTGTACTTTCCCTAATTTTCAATGCCACATCTGGATCATATATGTATAATTGTGCATATGCAGCTTCATCTTCAAGCTCTGGTTTCGATAATATAAGCCCCGATACGATGACGTAGCTCACCATGAATGGTGAAAGATGTGGGATCTCTACTTGTGAGAACTCTATCATCCATCTGGACACCTAGACTCGTAAATGCATTAGCATCATGATACTCCCTAATATGATTTTGAAAATACTTTCATTGAACATCGTTTCCATCAAATAAATGTTTAATTTTCGATGGGGGTTCGATGATACTTGGAAAACGAACTTGTCCCTGTTTGCAACACTTTCCAAATAGGGGGCGCCCTTTTGATGTGCCGGATAACCTTTCATCCATCCAATGTAAAGCCAGAAAATATGGACACGGAATAGTCAGGGGGCCAAGAAAATTTCTACTAAAGTCAACATATGATTCTCGATTTGTACTCGTACTTGCTACATTACTGACACCTAATAGAGTGGATCTAAGTATAAAATGAAAATAATGTGTTAAGGAATATAAAGTATGTCATAAGATAAATTTCTAAATAATAAAATATACATACAAGATTTACCTAGGGTGGTTATCTTCAGTTTGGGGGAGACGTTCAATACTATCTGTATCAGTGGTAGGTGGATTTTGAACAGTTTCAGATGGTTCACGGGGGACACCAAGATTAACAAATGTGTCGAGTTCAATTTGGTTAAAATCTTGACAGAGGTAGCGAGGAAAAATTCTTGGGGGCATATAAAGTTGATCAACAGGGACTCGTAAACTATCAGTCAAAGGGCCAAGTCTTTGTATAGGAAGGTCCAATTGTTTAGGGGTTCTCAGTTGTATAAAATTATCGATTATTGTTGAAGGGAGTTCAACCCTTGTATTAGTAGAGGACAATTGTGAAACCCTTGCTCGCTTTGGAACACGTCCTATGCTAGCAAAGATAGGTGGTGTTATTGACTTGCGAACATTAGGAGTCAGAGTAAATGATTGACTGTTTGGTGTTTTTTGTAACTTAAGTTCTCTTTCTCGATCATGTCGTTGTCATTGGCAAAGCGCACGTTTTGAGTTTAAGCTATTACACGGTGCCATATATTCAAAAGTTGTGGTAGATTGTGGTGCGGAGTGATGGGGATCGATAGATGTAGGTTCTGGAGGCATAACATCACACGAAGATTGAAAGTGAGAAAGTATTTCATGTTCTCGGCGTTGTCGTTGAGCCAGAACGTGACTGGAGATTAAGTTATTAGATAGTGATAAATGTTCAGTAGACGGGAGAGATTGAGATGGCAAGAAGATTCCACTTATAGTTGGCAAAGGAATTAATGTTTCCCATTCTTGTTCCCATCGCATTCGTTGTGTCAAGGCACGTTTTGAGATTAAGGGTACATAGGGTTCCTAAAGAAGATAAAAGATTATCATCACATAATGTGAAAATAATGAAGGGGTTTTGAATAATGGTCTTATATACTAACATTAGTAACGGAAAGTGGTAATAGTTTGGTATTTAAAATGACGTAAATATTTTAAATCGTACGACGTATAGAAAGATGGTAAATTAAAGATGTAAATTATTTAGAATGGTGTACTTAACATTTATAGTCACCCTATATGGTAAATGCAAAATGTGACCATATAATTAGAGTGAGCATTATAAAAATAAATAACATAATGTTAGAAACATACCTCTCCAGAAGAGACATTTCCCTTACCCATCCAAGATGCCTATAGAAACAATTAAAGCATATAAAAAGAGATGAAAGGATTATAAGGTGCAATTTTTTTTAACTGAAAAAAGAAAACTGTGGAAAGTTGGTAAGAAATATTTACCCTAATAGGTGCCACATTTGTTTTCTCTTTCCCCTTGCCTTTGTTGTTTCCATTGTTATGTTGAGTATGCAGCTATGTAAATGAAATAACATCGACGGCATTAATGAAAAGTCAATAAGAACTTGATTATAAGAATTATGAAGGGATAAAACATATATAAATGATTTGTTACCACAACACAAATAGCATCGAGTTGAACATCATCACGTATAATAATACGCCGATATTTTTTTACGGCCTTTGAATCTATATAATACGAAGGCAAACTTGATAGTCAGAACTAAAAGAAAGAGGGTATATTAGAGATAATAGATTAAGAAAAAATGAAGAACATGATAAAAAAAATAATGAGAACAAATAGAGTCATTACCATTGAAATGTTAAACATACGACTTTTGAAGAATCTTTCTCCTTCCCTTTCCCTTTATCCACATTTGGTGCCACGTTTTCTTTTCCAATCCCCTAGAATTAGGGAAAAAGGAAAATAAATTAACAATGAAGGAAATTAGTACAAAGGCACTAAATAGTTGCATTATGTTACCCCGGAACGAATAGCATTGAGGCGGGATTCATCATGGATAACAACACCAATATTATTTATGCGCAGCCTTTGAATCTGAGTGCAAAGGCAATATTTAAAGTTAAAAGCGAAACATATAGTTGCGAAACAGATGAATAGAAGAGAGGGGAAGTTGTTACAGCATTTTGTGCGTCTTCATCAATCTTAAAGGGAAAAAAATTAAAGAACGGACTTGGTAGACTGGAAAAAATTAAAGAACGGAGTTAGTAGGTTAAAAAAAAGAAAAGAACTATAAGCAATGTACTCTGCCGAATACAGTAGTGTCCTCCATGTGGAAAAAGAAGTCAACTATCAACTACAAAATGAGAAGATGGATAAGTTCACTATCAGTTACGACTGAAATAGTCATTGAATAGTTATACACATTGGATCACGGCTGTAAAAAAGGCTAGAGTCGTTAAACCAAAATGATCTCAAGTTTATTAATATTTCCTGCTATCGTGTGGCCTGATGATGTTCTTAAATTGAAGCAAAAAAATGAAATTAAGCTACTGAAAACTAAAAACTAAAAACTAAAAAGCAGAGTATTTCATACTAAAAAACATGAAACTTGGCACTACTGAATATAAAACTAAAAAACAATACATAAAATTAATAAACTAATAAACACAGCAACACATGAAACTTAGCACTGCTGAACATAATGAAAAGATGGATAAGTCAACTATCAACTATGATTCAAATAGTCATTGAACATATTGAAATAGTTATTGAACATATTAAAGTTGTTATACACATTGGATCATTGACACAGCTGTAAAAAAGGCTAGTGCCGTTAAATCAAAATGATCCCAAGTTTATTTATATTTCCTGCTACCGTGTGTCCCGATGATGTTCTTTAATTGCAGCAAAAACATGAAATTAAGCTACTGTAAACTAAAAACTAAAAAATAGAGTATTTCAAACAAAAACTGAAAAACATGAAACTTGGTACTACTGAACATAAAACTAAAAAACGATACATGAAATTAGCAACACATCAAACTTCTAAGAATATTATACATGGACCTAAACCAAAATGATCCCAAGTTCATTTATATTTCCTGCTATCGTGTGGCCTGATGATGTTCTTGAATTGAAGCAAAAAACATGAAATTAAGCTACAGTAAACTGAAAACTGAAAAACAGAGTATTTCAAACAAAAACTAAAAAACATGAAAATTGGCAGTACTGAACATAAAACTAAAAAACAATACATGAAATTAGCAACACATCACACTTCTAAGAATACTATACATAGACCTAAACCAAAATGATCCCAAGTTTATTTATATTTACTGCTATCGTATGGCCTGGTGATGTTCTTGAATGGAAGCAAAAAACATGAAATTAAGCTACTGTAAACTAAAAACTAAAAATTAGAGTATTTCAAACAAAAATTAAAAAACATAAAACTTGGCACTACTGAACATAAAACTAAATAACAATACATGAAATTAGAAAACATCAAACTTTTAAGAATATTATACATAGACCTAATAACAACCAATGGCACATTAACATATTGGAAGTTTTATCAACCAATGACATAATAATAAGTATAAACTAAAATTTATTTCAAGTAAAGAAGAAAAAAATATCTGACATATCCTTTTAAAAAGTGATACCAATAGCAACAAATAAATTGTGATTGGAGATTTTATACAAACACATAGGAGGCCACACACAAAAGTCAGTGCAAAGAGAAGAAAAAAAATGGGATTTACGAATGGGATTTACCTCCACAAAGTGGCAAGAGCGAGCTACCTGCACAATGTTGATAGAGCCACAGAAGAAATCGACAGAGGGAGAGCTGAATAGACAGAGGCAGAGAAAAAATCGAGAGAGGGAGAGCTAAATAGATTCAGTCATGGGAGATTATAGGAGCAGGTAGATATCGTAAGAGGTTAAGTGTAGAGGTTGGGTAGGTATGGTGGTATGATATTGAGTGTACTATGGAGACTTGACCCATTGTGAGGTGATTGAGGGGAAAGTATGGTTTTTTTAAAATTTACCCATCAATTTGGAACAAACTAAAGGTGAGAATGGTAAAACCTCATCATATTAGTCCAACAAAATGTGAGCCATTGGATTCAATTTTTCCCCATTCAATCCTAGCCTCTGATTAAGTTGTCAACTTACTGAATAATAACCAATATTCTAGTCCTTATTATATAGATGTTATCGAATAGAACATGTGAGAAGATGTAATTCGTAAATATCCCTTTTTAGAGAGTAGGTCTCTCCATATCTCTCTTTCTTTTAAACACACTCACTCACATACACACATAAATAATTATCAATCGAAGAATGATATGAGTACCAAAAGTATTCCTCAAAACTTTTCCCAAATGTATTAAGTGTTTTTATCTTGTGTGAGATGTCACCCCAATGTACAAACACTTAAGGTGCATTTGGAAGCCCCAACTCCATGGCTTGGAAATGAAATTGAAAAATTTTTAGTTCAAATTTAGAATTGGAGTTCCCAACCACACCCTTAATGTAGTTTGAGAGATGTTTGGAGAAAATGCTTGAGAATTTTGCCTTTCTCCTCTTACCAAATAGGCCAATCAAATAAAACATAGTCCCATTATCATGGTATAGTGATAATAAAATTCCTTTCAAAATAGTTGAGCATTCACAAAAATTTAGAATTCAAGTATTAAAAAATAACACAAATCTTTGCTAAATTCCACTAAGTGTGAAACTTTGTCATCTCCAAATTGCTATTTTTCATACTTTCTGACTTTTAGTTCTTACATATGTGAATTTTAGACGCTTTTGGAACTAATTAGCTTTTCTCAAATTTTTCCTTATTATTCTTATGTCATTGGGTGCATTGACAGTCTGTTTGGGAGTTTTGAATAGGAGGAAAAGCAAAGAAAAATTTTATTAGGAGGGAAAAGAAAAGAAAGGAAAAGAATATAAGAGAAATAACTTTTCTTTTCATCGTTTGGGAGTTCATAAGAGGAGAGAAAATTATTTTCCTTCCCCTTATTTGGGATAGGGAAGAAAAGAAAATAAATAATTGAGAAATTACTACTATAACCTTAGAATTAAGAGCATGTGTTATTTACATTAATAAATTAATTGAAAACATATTAAATAACCATTCACACATATTAAATAAATGTTAAGTCTCAAATAATGTATAAACTAAGGGAGAGTGCACCAATGGGTGGGGTAACTCATTGTGGTGAGTTTGTGAGAATGCCAATTCCTTTAAATTATAAGATAAGATCTTGATACAACAATTTTTAGATTAAAAAATGAGATGGTTCACACGATATTTCAAATTTTAAAATTCTTTCAAAAATAACAACTAAGATCCTCAAATTTTAATTTCTTCATAATTAAAATTAAATTAAAGTGAACAAATATTTGAATTTCTTCTAAACAAAATTAATTCAATTCAAGTTCCAACATAGGCTAAACAAACCAAACATGAATTTTTCCAAATTAATTAAACATAATTTAAGTTAAATTAAATAAAAATTACCCAATATTACCTTTGCACCAATTTACACATGTTTTGTGATTTAAACGAATTTTTATCCTTTTCAACCTAAGCATGCATCTACGTGATTTTTGCAAGATAAAAATAAAACCAAACACAACTCCGCGATGTATGAGGAAAACTCACAGCCAAAAAAAACCTTGGATGGCCCACCCACAACCCCACTAGGTATGGTTTTACAAAAGACATGACAAAATGACATACTCAACAACCTGACGCCCTCACAAACCTTGGCGCTTATTTGTTCTTCCACCTCCGCCTAGTGGAAAACTACGAAATCCACCTTCGTCTCGAAATCAAACGATGTGGAAAATAAACAGTCAACCACACACGAAGCCCTCGCCCGTATGTACATCGCGAATCAACAAATAGAACCCTATGTAGGAAACTTTCTCTTTTGGGTAGAGAATGATACCCGGTGCTAAGATGATGATCTCAAAGAAATTATATTGTAGACATCACATTCTAGGACCCCCTAAGTCTATCCTTAGGTCCCTAGAACCTCCCACATTTCATTACAAACCCTAGGGCGCACTCCGAGTACTGATCTAGAAACCATCGGGTGCCCCCTGGGCCCCAGTTGACTCCGATCAACTATATCGTCAAAGAGAAATATCATTGAATCTTCACAGGGATCTAAGTTCGCGTTCCAACGACCAATTCCGTGCACGATTCGACATAATCGTTGGGACGAACAAACCATTTAACTATCGAAACTCAATTCGGAGGCCACTAGGACCCCCGGGGCCGATTTGACCCCGATCAACTTCATTGTTAGAGAAAAAACCCTTTGAATCTTCAAGGTCACTAAAATATCTTTCCAAAGATCTGCCCCGTGTGCAAAATAGCATAACCATTCGGATGAACGATTAATTTTCCCCTAAAAATCGATTTGGAGGCCACCGGGCATTCCCAGGCTCCATTTAACCAAGGTCAACTCTTCAGCTTAAAAGATACTTAATGAATCTCTGAAGGGCATCGATATTCTTTCTAATGATCTACCCCGTGCACGATTCTGACCTATAGTACGGACGAATGATTCGTTTTACTCCGGGAGGTCACCGGGCACATCCAGGTCCCAGTTGACCAAGGTCAACTTTCCGAATCAATCCAAACTCTTTGTAATGTCGAACTAAATCTCCTAACCTTTTCCAATCACTACACCAAAATGGGAGATTTGTGAGTGTTGTTAGCACTCACAAATGACCTTTATAACTGTTATTTACCGTCATAATTTAGCTGGTGACAAAAGAAAATTTATAACTCCTAACAGCAGTCACAATTTTTTATAACCCCTATGACTGGTGACCCCAATTTGTAACTGCTATTCGTAACTGCTGTCAGCAGTCACAAATATAACATTTGTAACTGGTGTGAGCAGTTACAAATCATATATTTTTGACTGCTGTTAGCAGTTACAAAATTAATAGTAGTGACAAATTTGTGACTCTTATTAGGAGTTACAAAATTAAAAATGTTAATGTTGTAAAAGCTATTACAAATATCTTTATATTTTCACAAAATGATGAAATAATGAAAGTAAAATAAATATCATGATAACAAGTCTAAAAATTTTGACAACATTTCATTTATATTTCTCATATTCCAAATATCCAGTACACATAAAACTTGTTAAACTTAATTTAACATCAAACAACCCCTAAGTGGGCGCCAAGTACAAAATGAACATAGAATAAAAAATAAACTAAAAAAAGTAACGACACAACACTTCGATGACATGGAATGCCATGAACATGTAACAAATCATTCTAAATCTAGACCAGGAGTCACCACGCAGTGGATACGATTCGTGAAGTCTAGGTATATCAGCCGTGGGGAGTATTAACGCGGTTACATCCTCCCTCGTGTACTCGGAGTATGCCTATTGAGAAAGTTCAATGGACTCAAATTTTTTGAATACGGCGCCTCGGTATCCATTAACTTGTGCTTGTGTTTCTTGCCACGAAGTGTAAACACCTGGATTTAGGCCTTTGAATACTACATATGCCGGATATGCCATGTGTATGCCTGCAAATAATAAAATGTGATTAATATATATATATATATATACACACATTCATTTTTGGTGATAAAGAAACTACCATAGCATATATATATATACTAGGGTGTACCCGTGTCGATGGCACGGCAATAAAAATTTTCTCGTTATATTTTGTACCCGCGCCAATAGCACTTCGATAAATTTGTACCCGTGTCGATGACAGGACGATAATTTTGTACCCGTGATAAAATTATACGCCAAATGCTAAAGTTAAGTCATATAGTAGTTCATAAGTACCGATGACTCGGTTGTAAAGTTCTTCAAATTCACTTGACTATCAAACACAATGATCATGTGTTCACTACATGCTTGGTGTGTTGAGTACTAATTATTAATAATGTTTATTGATTCCAAACATTTATCTTGGAGTATTTGTGGTTATAGACCACTTATAACCGCGTCAATGCCACATGGTTATAATTTTGGTCCGAGTATATGTGGTTAAAGAACACTCTTTTGTAACATTATATTTTTTAGTTACACGCTTATTTTTAAAAAAAAAGACTTAAAAATAATATTTAAATTTCATCTTATTTAATAACAATCTTACACACCTTTTGTAACATTATTTTTTAATTACACACTTTCCCGTGTTGATACCACGCTTAAAATAATATATTTAAATTCATTCGAATTTATCATCGTGCCATCGACACACTTTCTCGTGCTGCCGATGGCACCATTGCACATACGTTACAGTGCATTTGTTTCTAATGCATAATAAATTATAATTTTGCTCAGGTTTATTCACAATTGCAACCAACATACACATTTTTTACAACACGCTCATCAAATCTTGATTAGCCCGCGAATAATACATATACTTTGGATAGTTTGTTTAACATCAAATTTAAAATTGCAATTATTAACTACTATTAATACATATAATAACTACTATGAATTTAATCCTAAGTATATTTTAATGCGGTTAAAAAAACTTGGCATGTCACATCTATTGTGTCGATAATGTAACCTAATACACAAATATCGTCATGAACAAATAAATCCACCATACGCAAAAGAACTCGTAAAATCTATAACCCGTCTCACATGCGTCCAAAAATAAACCTACCTAATACAAAACCCCAGAAACCCATAATAAAATCAAGTTGTCCTTGCATGTATGAATTTGTATGTCGAGAGTTTTTTTTTTTTTTTCTTTGAGCCTTGTGAAGTCCTTTCCTTAAGCCTAGATGTCAGACTTTGAACACTCATAGGCCGTGATGTGAGAGAGAGTATGAAAATGATGAGTGTGGCTTTTAGGTGGATTTTCTGCATAATACAAAGATTGTGAACAATACCCAAGAAAAATCTGCTCCTCCTCGAGCCTTGTGTTGTAAGACACCATATCATTTGACCTACGTCATCTCACACTGAAGATCAAAATAAAGAAAAAAAATATAAAGTAACTTTCAGTAACACAACTACAATTCAAATGAAGACACAAATCAACAACTCATATCAGAAATGTCCAACACCTGCTTTGAATCAAAGATGTGCTAATATTGAACAAAATCCCAGTAAAGAAAACCAATATATGCATACATATAAATTAAAACATGCCAAAAAAAATAATTATGTTAAAAATTGCAAACTATTGCACTAAAAGAGTGCAATGTCTCCAACAAAGAAAATACGAAAAATAACGAATGGTTTATTTATTACATTATTGGGGTGAGTTCCCTCACTTAAAACTCAAAGAATTTATGTATTCCACCATAGCAGAAAAAATGCTACAAATCAGAAATGGTAAGGTAGATAAAAATGCTACAAATCAGGTTTATTACACTACTTAATAGCATATACACTACTTAATGGGACAAAGAAAAAAATCAAATGAACGCAAGAAGCAGAGAGAGATAGATGTAAAAGTTTGGAGCTGAAAGAGACAGACGTAGCAGTTTATCTGTAAGAAACAAAAAACACAAAATATATTTTTAGTATTTGTAGAACCCCCAACAATAAAATAACATAATAAAAAACATAAAAAGAAATCAAACCGAAAAATGCTCACAAACCAACTAATAAAGAATGGGAAATCTCGACCTTTTGGACAACAACTCAGTGTTTGCTTACGGTGGCGGTGCTGGCACGGGGCCAATCGGACCCAACTCAGTGTTTGGCGATGCTGAGAATAGCTCCTCATGAAGTACTCCCATGGATGTATGCTCTGTTTCAAAACAATAACGAACCCTAAAGTCAGTGAGAAATCGCAGAAATCGGACTAATTTCCCCCATTTCGCAAAAAAAAAAAAAAAACTTACCCGAGATATCACATTATGAAAGTCTCAAAACTCGCAAAAATCGGACTAACCTCGTTTACCCCCTTCGTTTTCCCCGCTTTGTTTGAATAACCGCCTATTTGATAACGGTTCTATGGCTTATTTGCAGATCTTACAAAGGAAAAAATGAAACACAGGTGAGCCAGAGGTTAAAAAAAGCTTTACCGATAACAGGAGAAAATGAAGTGGTAAGCAACTGAAATGGGTGAGAGCTTCGATGGATGAATAAGGAGGGAGCGATATTCAAGAATAGAGAGAGAAAGGGAGGGTAATGAAGAGTGACTTGTGAGCGTAAAAAGAGAAATCAAAACTGACTCTGGTAAAACTTTATCAGTCTCGAGACATGGGACAAATTTCAAACCGTTAGATTCAAGCCCTCTACAGTTAATCTGAACCATCAGTTAATCCTCGAGCCGTAGGATACAATAAGGAACTCAAATCTGCATCAGAAATTTGTATAAAAAGTTGGTCTTTGTGTATTTGATTTGGAAAGAGAAAGAGGAAATCAAAAATTTGCAGGTTTAGAAAGAGAAGAGAGAAGGTCTTCGTGTGTTGCTTTGCCCGAAGAATAATTTTCATCTGTGGCCCAAGAGGTTAGATATTTGCAGGTGGGTGAGAGATTGAGAGGCTCGAGGTAGAATAGTCAGTCAGAGAGTATGAGAGGCTCGAGAACCAGCTGGGGTGGGTGGGTGGGAACTTGTAGCTTGAGAACCAATTTGTATACAAAGTTGTATGATGTGGCAAAAGTTTGTATGATGTGGCTATATGACGTGGCAATAATTGTATGACATGGCAAAACACCCTCCTGCTTTATTATATATATATATATATATATATATATACTAGCGTATGCCCGTGCCTGAAGGCACGACGAAAATTGCAAAAAAAAATCGTTACCCGATAACAAAGTGAAATAAATGTACAATATTTCTGTTCTAATTTTAAAAAATTTGGGCAGATTTCCCTTTATTTATAGGACTATCCACCCTGTTTAAAAAAATAAAAATACTCAACAACAACAATACTGTAATACTCGAGGTCCATATTGAACCTCATTTCAACCACTTCATCAATTTAACAATAATATTGACAACTATTGAATAGGATGTTGAGTCAAGAACCACACGCATCACCGTTCAACTACATAGTAATCCCAAAACTTTGAATCTACAAATAACTACAAAGTAATCTATATAAGGGGTGGTGGTGGATATGATAGGAATGATACAAACAAGCAACTTCCCCAAAGTTGGGTAAACATATATGAATTTCATTACCATCATCTTACCTTTTCTCGTCGTTAAATGATAGCTTCACTTATATCTTACCTACTCCTTCACCTGAAATAAGACATGTGAATTGATAATTAAAAATGATAGTACAACTTGAACCAAAAACCATCCATTTTACTTGAATACAAAAATCATTGTAAAATAGAAGCATTCTATGCATATGTGACAATTTATAGGTACATAAAAACCATTCTTGAATATTTTCAATCAAGTCCCCCAGACTATTAATACAACAATCAAATAAACCTTATGAAATAGTAATTCACATTGGTGCGCTCTAAATAAAGCTCGTGATTCAAGTGAAAATCAATCGCAACGCATTATAAACCAAATCCTAAATATGAAGTTCAAGCATCCAAGGTGGGATTATGATCCCCAATCATAAGTCTAGCTACTCATAATTGAAACTACACTACACATGCTAGTTAACAACATAATTAAGTTAGTTATCTAGTTTAAACACAAACCAATACAAGAGATGGAATTAAATGGAAATTAAAGCTAGTAGAATAAATAGAGAAGAAGTAAATAAGTAATTTCATTAATAATCA
The DNA here is from genome assembly GCA_949130495.1 of Sambucus nigra. NCBI lineage: Eukaryota > Viridiplantae > Streptophyta > Magnoliopsida > Dipsacales > Adoxaceae > Sambucus > Sambucus nigra. The sequence continues at coordinate 69,471,299 of OX422211.1, read as the reverse complement.
CAAGTTGTGTACATGGGGCACAAAAACCAAAATTAGAAAATAGACTAAATGTACTCTCTCTTCCCCACACCACTACACAACTACAAAGTTACAAACCCAAAAATCAAAATAAAGAACCACAAAAGTTAGCAGCAAAGAAAGCGGGATGACAACGCCCTACATATGGTCCGGATGGCGGCTCGAGGACTCGGGAGCGGTGGGGTCACGATGGACATAGGGATCATAAAGGTAAGGAGGCACAGCAGCCTCGCCCCCACAAATATGAGCAAACAAATCCATCTGTGCCCGGGCAATCATGGAAGTATCTCGCTGATAGTCAACCCGTAAGGATGCGAAGTTTGCCATATAGGTGCCCCGAAACTCAGTAAAATTATCCTGTAACTCATCCATCCACACCCCGAGATATGTAATGGGGTCAACAGTAGGAGGCATGGGAGGTGGGACTGGATGAGGCACTTTCGGAATATCCGGCATAGGAGCATCAGGGGCATCAGGAGCATCCAACATACGCTTTTTCCTCCTCTCCCAATAATCTTGCCCCAAGCTTTTAGCAATGGTCTTATCATTAAACAACTTGGGCAGCCTAGGTATCTTGTTGCTGCCTAAGACCTCAAATCCGGCATCCCTGCAAATTCGGGAAATCAGTCGCGCAAAAGGAAGAGTTGTGGTTCCCTTCTCGCTATAGGCAGCGTTCACTATTTGATGCAACATGAGGGCGGGAAGACTGATGACCGTGTCATCCCCTCAAAGACTGTATAAGAAGAGGGCCTGCTTGTAATGGAGGATAGCCTTGGTCTGAGTTGGAATGATGGAATTAACAGCGATGAGATGGAGGATACGATGTACATCGGGCATGCCCGAAGTGGGGAAAGGCTCCCCCGCCCAAATCTTGTCGGGTGCAAGACGCGCAATAAGTACCTCTTGTGGAAGCTGAGGCGCATCTGCAAGGATCGAGTAATGATAGGGCTCGGGGTTAGAAGCCCCACTAAGGTGCGCAGCCAAGATGGGCTTAAAAATTGTAATCCGCCTCCCTCTCACATACGCTTCATATGTGCCGCCACGCGTAGATACTAGAGAAGCATAAAAACGGCGCATGTGGTCCTCGTTGACCTCCCCTCTCATGGACAGATGGGCCTCCCAATTGAATTTGGATAAATACCGTCTTACAGAAGCCGGCATCTCATCTAAAATCACCTCCTTCTCAATAGCAATCGGGCGACTGGTTTTGAACATGGCCCGATACCACTCCATCTCATCCTTGGAACGAAAATATTCAAAACCAGTGCCTCCCCGTCCAGTAACCGCATTGGATGATGGCTTGGTGATCGAAGGAACCTACAAAACATTAATTCAATACATACACCATAAGTGCGATGCATAAAATCAAAGTAATCGTGAAATTTGGGGAAACTAGGTTCGGAGGGTGCGCGTTGGGAAAAATTGGTTCAAACACTACTAATTGTTCACTTTGACAATTTGTTCAAATTTCTCAAGAAAAATTACTCTGGATCACTTAAGGATAAGACAAAGCAATGGCCAAACCACCCAAGATTTCTCGACATCCTTAATAGTGTCCGCCCCATGACTTCGACGATACAACGGATGATTCTCTTCTCCTGGCTCAACACTACTAACGTAAACCTTACGTTCAAATATCACCAATTGATGGCCATGCACCATCGTTTTAGTAGCAGCTGAAGCAACAACTTGTCCACTTGCAATCTTTCTCTGATTTGAAAAATCTAATAAATCGACATATGGATCATGTGGAGGATCAGTTAAATCTCCAAAGTTTGGCTCAGTTGAATCTCCAAAGTTTGGCTCAGTTGACGGGGGGGGGGGGGGGGGGAGGGGTAGGAATGTAATCATGGGGACTTGAATGCGGAACTGGAGTGTAATCATGGGGACTTGAATGCGGAACTGGAGTGTAATCATGGGGACTTGAATGCGGGACTGGAGTGTAATTACGAGGACTTGGATGTGGGACAGGAGTATAATTGCGAGGACTTGGATTTGGTATTTTCAATCCATTCGATTCAAAAGCACTTAAAAGCATGGTAACGGATGATTTGAGAAATGCCATATCCTCATCACGTTTTTCTTCTCGTGTCTTTGCTCTAGTCAACTGTGATACTATAGGAGCAATTGCCTTAAGTTTACTTTTGGATACGGATCCAACACCACGAGTCGCCCCCTAGTATCTTTTCCTCTAAAGTCAATCAATGCATCTATATCAATACTGTTTTGGCTTGAAGAACCTTGACTACTTCTCAGCTCACTCAATTTTTGCTGCAAAATTATTTATGAATCGATTAAAACCATTGAACGAAGAAACTTGAAGGAATTTAATTATTACAATTGAGATTACGAAACTCACCATATCATCAGCTACCTTTGGGTGAAACTCCCCAGTTTTTCGCCTACGACTTTCGAGATACACTTCCGAATGATCAACAGGTCATTTATTATTAAGCACCTATAAATTAATTTTCCATTAACTATTTGAGCAAGACATATAATATATATACACATTTAAATAAGAAAGGGTTTATACCATCTCCTCGGTTTTCTCAGCATATGACATCCGACCAAGACAATAGACGTCAGTCTTTTTAGCCCTGTTCACCCGGCCTTGGTGTCGTTGTTTTAATTTTGCCTCAGATGCTTCGCCCGAGACGAATTCATTCCACTCACGAACAGGGATATGCTCTTTCTCCGGTACTTGATCCTTCAGGACCTTTATCCCATCACTGTCCAATCCCTTAAAATAAGTCGAGCGGAGGTTACTTCTAAAAGTCTTCAATTGAATACCAATGGCTTTCATGGACCCCTCCTTCTGGTCGGCCGAAAGATTGAACTCTTTCATGAGCGTATCCCACAAGCCGTCCTTTTTTACTTGCTCAACTGTATCCCAACTCTCATATTTTAAGCCAATACAAGATTTTAACAAAGACAAGGCTCGAGCTTTAAAAGGATTCTTGCCAACTATTGGCAAACCAAATAGGTTAAGGGAAACGTTAGCACGAGAATCAATGGCAGAATGTTCATCATGACTTGAACTTTCTGGCCTGGATGATGGAATTGTATTCTCAGACGCCATTTTCTGCATTTTTATATTTATGCATTAGTTCATATGTTAATACAAGAGTAAGGAAATAATATAAAAAATATAATATAAGTTATACCTTTTCAACATATTCTAAAAGTTTTGATAACTGAAACCAACATAACATGCCACAATTAAACATCTACTCCTCTAATGCGTTTAATAATTTCTTTAATTCTGGGTTGTCATCCAGAATAGACTGAATCTCGATAGGTGCCTCTATATCGTCTACCGATGTAGTCAAGCGCTGAGGAGAATGTAAAACAACAGACCATGGGTCATTGTTGGGGCTCTTTGCATAAAACACTTGCTTTAAGTTTTGAAATGCACAAACGAATGGCTCATCCTTAACATTGTCTTTACTCTTCAACTTGTCCAAATCAACCTTCACCATGTGGGTGTCAGGGTCGACCATACATGCATTCTTGTCCTCCACTCTCACCCAATCACAGTAAAATACAGGTATGCTGAAAGATATATAATCTAATAGGATAATTTGTTTTATAATCCCATAATACGTCATCTCAGCTTCTATCAAGTTTTTATCTTTAGCGCTTTCCCTGAAATGAGTTATTGCTTTATATGAAATGCCGTTGTTTTGTTTTCCAATGAGTTTTAACTCGTGTGTGCTTGAAGAGAACACAAAACCATTGACACGATATTGTCCAAACTCCTTGGCTACAAAACTAGGCCCATTTGCTAGACGTGCAAGCCTCGTCGATACTCCACCAGCTTCCAATAACTGAAACCAAGAAAGTATTTGCATTGTGAATATGTTGCAAAGACAGTAAATAAAAGTGAGGTATTAATGTAGTCACCTCGGAAGCTACCCAATGCCTAAAGTCATTGTCTGCGCTCGCGCCTCCCTTCCTCCTCTTGTCATGTCCGCACTCATTATATTGCCTAGGTTAAAACACTAAAAATATTAATTTCTAATGAATATAACATCGAACATATTACATTATTTTACAAAACACTTTAAATAAACTCACATTTTCCATATATCTATGTCTTCATGCGTCTCGAATACATATCGAGCCACCTGGTTATATTGTGTACTTGTTAGCTTCACTACCTTACCTTTCCCCAGGGCCTCCTCATCAGCAAAGTCTTCTAATTCATCAATAAAGCGTTCACGACCTCCAACGTTTGGGTTAGGCATATATTCCTTTGCATATAAGGAAGCCTCTTCCATAATGTACTCCTCAGCAATGGACCCCTCAACGTACCGTGTATTCTTAACGTAATCTTTAAAAGTTTTCATTAATCGTTCGAACGGATACATCCATCTATACGTTACTGGTCCACATAAAAGTGCTTCATCGCACAAATGCACTAAAAGGTGGATGCTTATGTCAAAGAATGAGGGAGTAAAGTGCTTCTCCAAAACACATATAGCCTCGACCAAAGTTTCTTTCGCTGCCATTTAGTGTGTCCTGTTGACAACTTTCTCACACAATAGGGAGAAACATAAGCTAATTTATAGAATGGCCCTTCGAAGATCCTTGTGTTCCGAAAAACAGTGTCCGAACAACAGAGGGATAAGTTGCATTATCACATGCCAATCGTGGGACTTGCACTTTTTCAAATATTTTGTTGCGTCGCAGACAATCCTGCGTAAGTTGGATGAGAAATTATAAGGGACCTTCAAGCCCTTTAATGTTTCTAAGAACATATTTCTTCCTTCAATGCTCAAAGTATAAGATGCAACTGGCATATGCTTTTTTCCAGTGTTTGTATCTTCTTTCAACCATAATGATCTTTTAATCTTCAAATCATGAAGATCTTCACGGGCTTTTTCTCCATCCTTGGAATGAGAACCACCAATGCATGTCCTTACGAGATGTTCAATGATATTTTTCTCAGCGTGCATTATGTCTATCACATGTCTGACAGGATGTTCCTTCCAGTATGGCAAATCAAACATTATTGATCTCCTGGACCACGCCGTTTTCACATCAACATCCTTTCTTTTACGCTTTTGGGACAAAATTATGGGGTGTTTCCCCCTCAACTTTTGATCAGCCTTTAATGACCTTTCTTCAATTTCCAAACCAGAAAGTCTTGGTGGAGGTGGTCACGTCTCAGTGCCTTCTGGGAGAAAATTGCTTCGTATTGACCTGAATTTGTGACTTTGGGGAAGAAATCTTCCATGACTATGATAAAAAAGTTTACCATTTTTGTTAAGACAGCTGGATTCAGTCTCCTCTCCACATATAGGACAACCTAGGTAACCATGTACATTGCACCCAGATAAGGTCCCATAAGAAGGAAAATCATGAATTGCCCATATCAACATAGCTCTCAAAATGAATTCCTCCTTTTTCTATGAGTCGAATGCTCTCACACCTTCAACCCATAACTCATTCAATTCATCTATTAGTGGCGCTAAGAAAACATCAATGTCACTACCCGGTGCTTTTGGACCTGGTATCAACAACGACAAAATTGAAAACTCCTTTCTCATGCACAACGATGGGGGCAAATTTAAAGGCGCCGTAAACACAGGCCATATACTCTTATCTGTGCTCAATTTGCCAAACGGGTTAAACCCATCGGTTGATATTCCGAGGCGAACATTGCGTATTTCTGTAGCAAAGTCCGGGTATCGTTGATTTGCAGATTTCCACACAGATGAATTAATCGGATGTCGCATGAGATTCTCACCCACCTCCGCTCGACCATGCCAAGTCATTGCCTCTGCTATCCAAGGTATAGTGTAAAGTCTCTTCAATCGATGACCTAAAGGGAAATACTTTAACACCTTCTTAAGTATTTGCGTATCTACTTTCAACAAACGTGTATTATGTACTATCATCTTTTGTTCATATCTAGGTTCCTTACATACAGGACAAGCCCGTTTGTCCTTATGCTCCTTATAGTATAAAATGTAGTCATACTTGCAGCAATGAATTGATTTATATTTCATACCCAAACCTTTCAAATTATCCTTCATGATCGAATAATTGACTAGCAGTGTATTTTCTTTGGGGAGCAAATCTTTCGCCCAGAGGAGTATTGCCGTCACACTTTTTCCCGACAAGCCAAATTTGCTCTTTAAGTTGTGCAACGCAACCATGGCATATAACTTTGTGTGGTTGAAGTCGGAGTTATGGTATAATGGTGTTGCGGCTGCTGGTTTTAACCGTATATAATCCTTAACTTGGTCCGTATCATTACCAACATGATCCTCACATCCTAAAGCATTCCCTCTACTATCTTGCTTTTCTTGTGCTGCATGCACTTCATACGTATCATTTATGAGATTGTTTAACCTAGCATGTACTAACGGGCCACCATTTGTGTGAATGGTTTCATTGACAAGTATTTCTTCAGGAATATACTTAAATTCCCTCTCCCCATGGAAATGCCAAAATGTGTAGTCGGCTTGCATACCCCAATGAAACAAATGTACTTTTACATCTACCCCTTTCAAGCGTTTCCCTTTTTTACAACGATTGCACGGGCATGGGATAATATCAGTTTCGAGATTCTTCGTTGCATAATTCACAAAGTATTTAACCCCATTAACGTATACTTGCCCCACTCTACAACTTTCACCCATCCACTCTTTATATTGTGGAAACCCCATTAATTCTACAATACAAACAAATAGAATCTCAGTAAATTATAAAACTAAATGAAGTTTGAGCTAATATTTAGAACATAATCTCTGACTTATCATTGCATTAATACTATCATTGCATTAAAACTCACAGGAAAATCCAACCAAGCACAAAACGTCAAAACTTCAACGAGCACAAAATAATGGTTATTTAATTAATTTTTAGATAAAATAAATATGAATAGTATAAAATGATTACTGAAAAAAATCTAACATATTCCCAAACAAGTTAATATTCAAAAAATGAAAGAGGTTAAACGATGTTTAGATATACTCACAACAAAACAATCATATTTGATTATATTTTGTCTAGAGAACGTTGACCACAAAGCTCGAGCAAAACTCGTAATATTAAAAATCCATTTGATTATATTTTGTCAAAAAAAAATATAATGTCTAAAGTTTTTGAATAATATTTTGTCAAAAAATAACCCCAATACAATTTCTACGGCTTATTAACATAAAATACAATTTGTATATAGATACATTCATAAACACACATATAAACAGAAATCTATACATACACATACATACACACACATGTAAACATAAATTTATACATACACACACACATATAAACAGAAATCTCTACATACACACAAATATACACACATACCCACACATAATAAGAATCGAAATTAGGCTTTAGACAGAAATTATACAACAAAAATAACCAAAAATATACCTGTTTGATTCACAAAAATTAGGGTTTTAGATTCTCAAATGCTTCTTCACATCAACGTCTTCTTCACAGCTAAGACAAAATTTCATTTTTAGCAAATGAAATAACAAACAAAATTTATGTTATTTGTGTGTGTGTATGTATAAACGAAATTTTCGTTTTTGCCAAAATTTCATTTTTGGCAAATGAAAGAGAGAGGGAAATTAAAGCGGGAGCTCTTCACGTAAGATAGAGGGAAGGTGAAAAATTTTGTGACTGCTAATAGCAGTCACAAATTTGTGACTGCTAATAGCAGTCACAAATTTGTGACCGCTAATAGCAGTCACAAATTGAGTCTAAGATCAAAATTTGTGACTGCTGGGAGCAGTTACAAATTTATGACTGCCAATAGCAGTTACAAATTAAGTCTTAGGCCAAAATTTGTGACCGCTAATAGCAGTTACAAATTTGTGACCGCTAATAGCGGTCATAAATTAAATCTAAGACTAAAATTTGTGACTCCTCATAGCAGTTATAATTTCGTGACTGCTCATAAGAGTCATAACTTATGTCTACTAATAAGCTTGTGACAGTTATAAATTTGTGACTGCTTATAGGAGTCACAAATTAATTATATGGTAACATTTGTGACTCCCATTAGCGGTAACAGACTAATGCACTCAAATTTTTTTTAACCAATTAATTTTATCACCCCTAATGGCAGTCACAAATAATTTTGTGACTGCTCCCGGGAGTGACTAGTTTGTCACCCCTATTGGTAGTCACAAAAAGGCAGTTTCAAAATTAACATTTTGGTGTAGTGAATGTTCCACCCCGTGCATGATTCTAACTTGCCATGCAGGCGAATAATCTATTTCCGTCCGGTAATCTCCCGTCCAAAAGATCGACATGCTCTTCCGAGCCGCATTTGACCCAAAGTGAACTCCCGAACCCGGGAGCGGTCTAAAGGACTCTTGATGGTTTCTAAATTACCTTTATAATAGTATGCATGTGAACGATTTGTATCAATGAATTACATTCTATGATCATTTTTCTAGAGAAATTTGGACGAGACTACCAATTGGCAAGTCCAGATCCTTGCATATCGGCAGTCTGTCAAGGGTTACCTGTCGGTAGGCAGGGCTGGGTTATTGTCGATCAGCACCATCCTTCAACCTATAAATATAGGGAATGACCTCACTCCCAAAATACACAAGAAATTCATCAGCATCAGTGATCTCTACAACATTCCCTCAAAATCAGCGAAGTTCCCCATGTTAAGTTCCATCCAAGCTTACATTCCCATCCTTTTCAAACCCAATTTGGCAAAATATTAACCTCTCTCATCAACATTCATTCACATTTAGGGGTGAAAGATCAAGCTTCATAGAAGGTCCAATTCCTTCCCTCTCTCTTTAAATTTCTTATTTTGCATAAATTTCATTATATTTATAATCTAGTTCTCACTGTAGTTCATATCCATTAACATCTACACTTTTAGTAGTATATTGCACATACTCTATTTTCTAAAAAAATCCAAAAAACAAATAGAAGTGGGTTATACCTGTAAATTTCGAATGGAATTATCCATCGCCCTTTCAAAACCAAAAATACAGTTTCTACGCATACACATATAATAAAATTTCGTTAGAATATATGGGATAAACCCCACCCCATGATACATTCTAACTACGTGGACTTTGATGCCTTTATAGGCTATGTGTGAGTTTTAGACTAAAACTCGAGACTCGAGTCCAATTTTCCAATTTTCCATTTCCCAAATTTACTATTTTCTCAATTTCCCCAAATTCCCCATCTTTCCTATAATGTTCCATTCCCGCATCTATTATATTCTCTCATAAATATACATATTATGCTTGTTTTCATCCAACAGACATTGTCATTCCCTAATAACGATCGGTGTCTCCATAAATGCACAAATCATATTTTCTATATACATTATCTTAGGAGAATTCCTATGTATGACTTCACTCTACCTTTCCCATGGTATGAGTTGAACGATTCTGATCTCCATTATATATACACGCACACACACTTCACAGAGAAGTAAAGGATATTAGTAACACTATACCATGAGAGATCGAAAGGGCGGGATGGGTGCCTAACACTTTCCCATTTCATAACTTAGCCCCCAAACCTTCATTTTATTGGTTTCGTGTGCATCAGTTTGTCCTTGATTCCGCTCTCTCAAAGTGGAAACATGTTCTTTTGCCTATTTTGTGCAAAATAGGCTGGCAAATCCATCTCTTTACATGCACCCCACACTGACGATGGCAGAAAAATCTTTCAAAAGGGGTGCGAGACCAGTATTTTTGAGGGATCCTTCCTTACTCCCACCCCGAAGAGGGATCCGTCGAAAGCCGCTCGGGATGGCCACACTGGCGACTCTGCTAGGGAAATTTTATGTTTAAGAGGGCAACACTCTGTTTTCATGGGAGTTTTATTTTCATGTATATGCCCCTGTTTTTATGTTCCCCTTATCTCCCCTCTACTATTTTATGTACATATGTACCTCATGCTTATGTCACTACTCACTCACACACTTATAGAAATTTTCCATTTACACTTCACACCACGTGCACCTAGGATCACTCATATCCACATGTTGCACAGCCCACTTCGAAATTCACGCTTAGGTGTCACTAACACACACCTCCACTTGTATATATCCATGTTAACGTACACTTATCACACACCACTTGTAGTTGATCCATGCTTAGGTTCACTACTACACACTCACTTGAAGGTAATTACACATCACTCACTCTCACATATCCATGCTTAGAATAGATTTACTTCTTATACTTGTACCTTATTCCCTGCTTGGCATGATCAAGAAATATACTATCTGCATAAGAATCATGCATGATACACACAACATCACCAAAGAGAATTGATATTGATTTTTGTCCCAAAACTGGGGCATCACTTCGTGATGGGCACTGGTCCAATAGGTCGCAGTTAGCCTAAGCGATATGACCCTCACCTTCCGTTGGCCAAGTACTTTTGATGTATATTGAATGCTTCCCCCACATCATACTGCTTGATCAAAGTCATAACGGGAGGTATATCGCAAGAAAATCATTCACGCACGTCCAGTATATCAAATTCACTCTTACACGCACTATCCCCATGAGGTATAAAGTGAGATGATTCACGTACACTAGGGTATATCAAATGCCTTGTCCACAGGTACCGACTGCCCTCAAAAGAAAGACCTATATCGTGGAAGTCATGCCAAAGGGGGGAACACCTTCCAATTAACCCAACAACTGTACACCAGCATGTAGGTGTCAGACCTAGGACACACATGTTTAGATTGCCGATTTCTACCTAAAAATCTATCGAAATGATGGGACGGCATGCCACCTAAATTTTTGCACAATTTTTAAAATGGGACCCTGCCCGTGAGCCTGGTAACAATTCTAACCCTAGTTTTTACATATGTTACAAACCCAATTTTTCTAGGCTCGGGTCCCATCTGACATTTCTTTTTTGCATATAGATAGACCTAATATAACCGAGAACCTAGTAAACATAATGATAAACATGTTGAGACCCGTCACTCATCTTTTTCCAAAAAGTGTCCAAAAACATTTTTCCTCTTTTATCAAAAATACCAAAAACATTCTCTTTTCCTCTAAAAACATTTTGTCCTCGACTATTCAAAAAATTATGTCAAAAACATTTTCCTTCCATTTTAAAAAAATAAAAATTTCCCTTTCTAAAAATAAATCCCAATTTTTCTCTTTCTCAGGTCGATTGCATTTCTTTGGCCTGGCTCCTTATTGGCTTCGTTCTTCAGTCGAACCGCCCCAAAGCTATGTTAGTCCCCTTACATGCTCTGAGTTTGAGATACATTCATTTTCCATGGTGAACATGGATCCAGTGCCGAATGTACATCAAAATTTATTGACGATTCTAGCTCAGCTCACTGCCAAGATTGACAACCTTCAAACCAAGGTTCATAAGATGCAATAAAAGAGCCCGAGGTCCTCTTCCCCGATTCTATGGGTATGCCTGCACCCGAACCTATTTAGGTTCTCGAGGAATACCAACATGTTCCACGTGCTCCTCCTACTAATGGGTCATCGCCGGTCCAACTTCCTATGCCAAACCTTGCCCAACTAGGGGCTAACTTAACCATAGATGTTGACCCAAAGGAGGAAGAATTACACAAGGTCAAGGAAGACCTCAAGATGTTGATCAAGAAGTTTGATCAAGTAAGATACTCTGGGAACAACATGGACTACACCCACATGTCTCCGTATCCTAAAGCCAAGTTTCTGAAAAAAATCAAGATGCCCAACATTAAGAAGTCCGGGGGTAGTGGACCCCCAATTGTTCATCTTCGCAGCTATCTCAGAGCCATGACTCTTCTAGGGGCCTTCAAAGAAATAATGGCCCAGATGTTCTAGGATACTTTGAAGGATAGCGCTCTCCATTGGTTCTTATCCCTTGAGGAGTCTAGAATCCACAGTTGGAAGATGCTGCATGTGAGTTCATGTTACAATACATTTACAACAAAGAGTTAGAGGTTACCCCCTGTGATTTAGAGCTATTTAAGAAGAACCCTAGGGAATCGGTTTGTAACTTCATATCAAGGAAGAGAGAGAAAGCAAATACCATGACCAATCAGCCTTCTGAAGAAGACTAGGTCATCATCGTAAAGAAGAACTTCCTACCCCATATTCGAGCAATAATGGGAGGACAGTAATGCCCCTATTTTTTAGCCCTATAAGAAGCAGGAGTGGAGATAGAAAAAGGTCTTGCCAAGATAGAAGTTGAACCAAAAAAGACATATGTACAGTTTGCTCCTAGAAAGTTTAAATAACATGCTAGTACCACAATTTCCATTATCAACAACATCTCTCAGCCTGCCTCTTTATGGGCACCAGAAAGTCTCCCAAACCTAGTCCGAAAGGAATACACCGATATGCTTACTCCTCTCTCCAATGTTTATCAGGCCCTCTTAAGCCTAAACTTTATCAAGCCTTTGGACCCTCGCCCACTACCAAACCCACTTCCAAAAAACATCAAATTATATGCCTATTATGACTTTCATCAAACTTTTAGCCATACCACCTACCAATGTTTCCATCTCCGAAATGTGATCCAAGGCCTGACTCACTAGGGTCTCATCGCCCCACCAGCTAATCCTAACCCAAACACTACCCATAATCCACTCTCGAATCATGTAAATGCCATCTTCCTGGAGGAAAACTCAGAGTTTGACCCATCCACCCAGATCATGCTAAGTAAATCACCAGTCATACCCATATACTCTCTTAAACCTCTCCAAACATGCCCATATTTTCTCCTACACCCTATCAGCTTTGTTTATCAAGCCCTATCCCTCATCACCCGAGCCTGTATCATTGTCTGCACTCATTCTTGAGGTAAAAAAATGGAACTATCAGAAGTGATGAACTAAATCCTAGAGTTCGGACTCAAATTGCCCTCCCAGATGACCATCGAGTGTCAAAGGTTTAGTGTGTTGTTCTTTTAAGCTCGAAAATGGGCCCAAGACTCAGACAATTGGGTGGTACCAATCGACGAAATCAGCCTAGATGATATGGTCCAGATTATGGCAGATTTGTTTTGACAGACTGATGATATTTGTAGTGTATCTGAGATGCTCGACGTTTCGAAATTACAAAGGTGCCTGGTCCTTTCATTTATGCATCTCTCTACCGAATGTGAAGAATTGTACAAAGAGGCCATGGAAGTTTTAGAGTACATTGACTTTTCATGGAAAGATGATATCATTTCCACCTTGTGGGGGATGAATTCAATAATTCAGATGAAGAGCAAGATTCAGAAAAAAAAAAAAAAAAAAAAAACTAGATTGATAGCCAACATATGTGAGATGATATCATTCAAGGTGCTTTTAGGAGAGATCAACAAGGTGGCTGAAAAACTCGATATCGATGAAGAAATAGGATTTCTATTTTTTCCTTCTTTTGTGAACCACATTACCTGGTAGGGAAGACATTACGAAATCCTATGCTACAACCATCAGTAAGTGATAAAGGAAAGGGTGTTGAGAACCTCCCTATGCCAGAAATGACCCTTGAATAAATTAAGGTCCTTGATCAGCCAAAGAAAACCCAAGCCAACGTCACTCTATGGGGACTTTTTATGTCTTCCCACCTACACCAAAATTCCCTAATCAAGCTACTCATAGGACCCACAGTTCCTCTTTCAACCACGCCAGAAGAAGAAGTGAATTTAGTTAGATCCCTGACCTCTACTTGAGTGCTCTCCTTCTTTGAAGAAGAAATCCCCAAGACTGGTCCCAACCACAATTATGCTCTCACTATCTTTGTTAAAGTCATGGAAAAACATTCGCCCTCTCTCTCATCAATAACGGATCAGATCTGAATATTTTCCCATTAAGAACTCTAAATTGTTTGGGATTGAAAGTGAGCGACCTTACTCCAACCTCTACTGTCGTACGTGCCTAAGACAAAAACCGTCGAGAATAATGGGATCTATCAAGCTTAAAATAAGGGTTATCCCTATAAAGCCCATTGTGGAATTCCAAGTCATTGACATCCCAGCTTGTTTCAATCTGCTGCTCGAACGACTATGGATTTATAGCATCAAAGGTGCGTCTTCTTCCCTTCATCAAAAATTGAAGTTATTCACCAATGGACATGTCATCAAGACAGTGACAACATCGAGAATATAAGAACCAGTAATTCTTTACTTGAGATATAACGTGGAGTGAACGATGTGCTACTATCAGGATTCCAATTTGAACCACTCCTACTCCCAATAGGGGACAACTTTAAAGACGTGGTTTGTCCAGAATATGACCCCCACGGAAAATTCAATGTAATCCAGATGTTCAAGAACATGCACTTCATACCCAGACTGGGGCTAGGGAGAAGATAGCAAGGTATAATTGAACCCATTATGTTGAAGAAGGCCTTTCCTCCTTATTGATTGGGTTATCAACTGTCAGAAAAAGAACTCAAAATAATTCATCAGTCTTAACTGAAGTCGAGGTTATAATGCGCCAAACCATCTCTAAAGATTCCCTAAATGGAAGATTCATCAGAGGGTGAATATTTCCCCTTATGTGTCATCCTTGAACCTCGGTATGACCATGCAAATAAAATGATGAAGTCGGGAATGGAGATCTTCTTTCAAGACAGCTACCAATGGGTCAAGAGTTCCCAGCACCGTGTATAACCACTCATTAAAGAGATCATAGCTGATACCAAAGATTCTGAGGAAAGTAACTATGAGGATTTATTTAATTTTTAGATACTGGGGGTGACTCTCTCTATGATCCACTCAGGGGTACACGTCATCATATCCATTCTACACTATCAAAGATGATGATGCACATTTCCTCAGCTGGCATGCTTCACCTGTTCCACCTGCTGATATTTAACCTAACCCTAATGTTTATCCCTTTTCTCCTTCCTTGGTTTTTCACCTCACTTTGATGTTATCAAGACCTCCTTTGATGAGGTTCTCAATGTTATTTTTCCTATCAATGAAATAAACGAAGATTTTTACAATATTATTTTACCTTACATTAATTGTCTTGATTCTAATCAAACTCTTGATGATGATGATTTTGCAAATGAAAAAGTTTTAACTGATCTGAATAAGGTTAATAACAAACAATATAATCGTGTTCAAGTTAATGAAGATGAAACTGTTGTTATTAATCTCGATTCTAGTAGCTAATTGAGCGAGGTTAGGATACATGCCACCCTTGATGAGATCGAGTGCACGCAACTTGAACAAATATTAAAGGAATTTATGGATGACTTTGCATAGTCCTATGATGATATGCATGGCATTGACCCTAAGATACCTCAATAGGAGATTTTAACTCTCCCGGAATGTAGACCAGTCAAATAGAAACTGTGAAAGCTTTGTACCGAATCGTCACTCAAAGTTAAAGAATAAGTGGTCGAGCAATTGAACGTGGGTTTCATTTGTATGATCAAATATCCCACATGGCTATCCAATATTGTACCCGTGCCAAAATTAGGAGGGAAAGTTCGTATGTGTGTTGATTATCAATACTTGAACAAGGCCTCTCTGAAGGATGATTACCCGCTACCCAACATTGACATGATTATGGAAAATATTTCCAGTCACACTCTCAAGTCATTCATTGATGGGTTTATTGGATATAACCAGCTCAAAATGCACCCCGATCATTAATAGAAAACCGCATTCATCGCCCCTTACGGAACCTTTTGCTACACTATCATGCCATCTGCTCTAAAAAAAATGTAGGGGCTACCTACCAGAGGGCTTCCATAACCATTTTGCATGACCTGATATATATGGAAGTCGAGGTTTAGTAGATGACATGATTATCAAGTCCAAATGCCATGTTCCCGCTCTCCAAAAGTTTTTTGAATGACTGCGACGATACCAAATGAGACTTAACCCACAGAAATGTGTCTTCGATGTTACTAAAGGAAAACTCTTAGGATTAATGGTTTATGATAAAGGAATAGAAGAAGATACTGCCAAGCTGAACGTCATACTTGAGATACCACCACCCCGGATGGAGAATGAAGTTTGGTGGTTCCTTGGGAAATTATATTACATCAGTCGGTTCATCAGCAAATTGACTTCCATCTGTCAACTAATATTCAAACTCCTCTGCAAGGATTCAACCAAGGTCTAGAACGAAGCTTTCCTAGAAGCCTTTAATAGAATCAAGCAATACCTAACCCAACCTCCGGTACTCATGCCGTTGTAGCCTGGTCTTCCCGTACTCCTATACCTAACCATAACCGGTAGTGCAGTTGGGGCTTTCCTATCCCAATACCTTGAAGAAAACTGCAAAGAGAGAGCCATCTACTATGCCATTCAAAAGTTAACCGGTTACGAAGTTAACTACATTGTCTTAGAGAAAGCGTGTGTCGCTCTTGTCTGGGTTACCCAAAATTTATGGCACAACATGCTCTCCTTATCCATAAAAATTGAATCCTGAATGTATCCCATCAAGTACCTACTGGAGAAGCCCGCCCTATCCAGCTGAATGGCCTATTGGTTGATGCTTCTAGCTGAATTTGATATTACCTACGTCACGTAAAAAGCCATAAAAGGAAGAGGCATCTCTGACTGCCTTGCTGACTACCCCATAAAAGAAGACGATGTCTGGATTTTCGAGTTCACAGATGAGAATATCCTCTGTATCTCCCAAGAAGCCCTTCAATGGAAAATGTTCTTTGATGCCGCTGCCAATAAGAAAGGGTATGGCATGGGATACACCTAATTCCCCCCAATGAATCTCACACTCCCATTGCCATATTTTCCATGCACTAACAACATGACTTAATATGAGGCATGCACAATAGGAAACAAAACTTCCCTCAAGAAAGGAATTTGATACCTCGATGTCTATGGGGATTCATTCCTCATCATCGGTCAAGTACTCAGAAAATGGAAAGTTAAGGACTAGAAAATCTTACCCTTCCATGTCCACCTAGAAGACCTAGCTTCCTAATTCTAAGAAATCACCTTCCACAACCTACCCCGAGAAGAGAAAAAACCTAGCTAATGTCCTTGCTACCTTATCCTCCATGATTGAAATGCCCGAAAGAATAAAAATGGCTCCTTTATTTTTCCAAAAACCAACACAATACTACAAAATCGAGCTTATCACAGAGGAAGATCTAGAGATAACCAACTGCTAGTAAAATGATATTTGGTGCCTCCTCAAACATGGGAGGTATCCCTAAGGATCTGACAAGAAAGACCGAGTAACCCTTCGCAAACTAGATGCCCAGTACATTGTTTGCGATAAAGCACTACTTAAGAGAAACTTCGATGGAAACCATTTTCACTGCATCACAGGTATTGTGGGACACCCTGCCTAATAAAATACATGGTGATTAGGCCTATATCAAATTAAAATAGGAGTCTCATTTGATCCATTCTTAGCATCACTGTTGAAATCTTTTAAAAACTTACTAACCACCTAGTATTCAAAAAGTCGGTGCTAAATTTTATCTTTTTATTTAAACAAAAGAAAAACATGCGTAACTATAATTAAACATTAACAATATACTAGAATTTGAACCATCTCACAATATATAATGAATAAAGTCTTGTTCAGTCAACAATCGACTTAACAAACCAAAATTACTAAATAAACCAACAATATCCAAACTAGATAGGTGAAATAATGTCAATGGACTGCATGTCCCAATAGAGAGTACATAAGTAGATCCTACACTAGATCTGAATAAATGAATCGTCTATGCAAAGTCCTGATAGCCACCACAAAGATGTAGCTACGATTCCTTGGATTGAATCCACAAGTCTGGTGTACCTGTGGCTAGACACCTAAAAGGGTTTTGAAGATATTTTAGATAGAAAGAGTTAGGACTCAAAAAGTTTTGGAAAAATTTAGAAAGAAGTTATCACAATAAAATGAGTTATTATTTACACATGTTAAGATTTCGTACACTCTCTTGAGTTGCCTCACCCCTCATCTATAGTGCACGCCTAATGATCTTATACTTAGCCCACCTAGCTATACTACTCAAGATAACTAGACTAGTATACATAACTGAACTTATCCGCTCAACTAAGTTCCCATAGCACCCATACAGTATGCTAATAGTAGACATATTTCATATGTTATATACTTAGATAACTTTTCACATCTTGTTATCTTTAACCTTTTATAATTAAGTTTCAATACTTAATTCATTCTTAAGATATTCACCTCTTTCGTTGAATCGTGATAATTAAGTTTCTCTACTTAATTTACTTTTAGATGTATTCACAACATCTTATTATATACCATCTCATATATATAGATTATTTATATAGTACACATTTCACAGGCAATATATACTTATAAAATCATTCTTCACTATTATGTCATCGTAACACACCTTAAGGACTCTTGGTTCGAAATAGCTCATCGACCTCAAGTAAAAGAATTTGGTTCAGGATATCACCTTGACCCCAATTCTTTTTTCATGTATTAGTTTGGAAATCCTACCTCGACCTTAATAATGAAATTTTATATATTGGTTTGGAACTCTTTCATCTCAACACTAATTTACTATTTCCTTATATTAGTTAGAAATTTGACCTCGACCCTAATATAAGAAAATATACATTACATATTCTATCCACCTAAGTATTTATAATTTAGTAGGTATACCCACACCCTAACAATCATGTTGGTACGTAATATTTTTCTCTCTAATATTCATCGTACTCTTTAGATTACATTATTTTCACATACTAGTTGGAATCCTACCTTGACCCTAGTATAATAAAATGTACTTTAGGTATTCACTCCACCTAAGTATTGATATAATTCAATAGGTATGCACATAACATAATAATTATGCTTGTACTTAATATTTTTTTCTCGAATATTCACCGTACTTTAATTTACAATTTATCTCACTATCACATTTACTTGAGTATTCACATAACTCTAAGGGCTCTAGTTACCCCTCTATTTATTTCTGTAGTTAAGCTATCTCTAACCTACTGGTATACTCCTTGGGTTGACGTTTACTCTCTCTGTAACACAATCCCAAATACCCGATGCGCTACTTGATCGATTTATCCTCATCAGTCCATCTTTCCAAATCTTGCTATGGACGATCGATCGACATTCATCAGTCGATCGATCGATCGATCAGGCGCAGAATGTAAGTGTTTCCTCACTTTTTGCAATCACCACTCTCACATGATATCACACCAAAATTGCAAACAATCGTTTCTAACCATTCCTCCATACTCTAGGATGATTTCCAAAGATTTAAACATCATAAATCTTTTCAACTTATGCCCAAAATAATTCAAATCTTCTAATTATTCAAGAACCCTAAAAATATGCTCTTCCGATATTTTAAACCATAAACATCGATTTTAATTCGTATTAACAATCATAGTTCCTCTGATTTTTAACCCTCTACAGATATAAATCTAACCACATGCTATTTCTACCCAAACATGCCATTAATCAATTCTTTTTCACCAATAATATTAATCAAAATCAATTATTCATAAATCCTACACGTGGATATTATAACTCAAAATAATTTGCAAATAACCACTTGCCTTATTAAGAGGAGATCTGATTTCTTGATTGTTGTTGGTGATTGATTGTATTTCTCCTCTAATCTTCCTTCCCGACTAGTATTGTGATGCAAGAACCCTTTGAATCCTTCACCAATTTTTCCTTAGGATTTGAGAATTGTTTCTCTCTTCTCTCCAATGGCCTCCCTTTTTGTTTTGAGGCTTCTAAACCTAGCCACACTTTTTGTCAACTGATATAACACTCCAAAATTCGTAGGTCTTCTCACCCCCATATGCCAAAAGTCTAAAGTGACCCCGAACGGTCCCGATTTAGCCCAAAAATGTCCCGGGACTCAACTAGTACCCCCGGGTATACTATTTTGACTAATTAGACCCTTTTCGAATCATCTGTGACCTCTAAATTATCATTTGAGTCGTTTAAATATATTTCTCAGTCCTCACCTCAAAATAGTCTAGACACGACTCCCAGAGAGCTAAAATTACATAAGCACATATCACTCACTATGTCGTATAACAATAATGCACAATTATTATGTAATCACTTAATACTCGTAATTATTATTAAATCACATTAAATTACTTCACTCGCGTAATTTAAATTAAAAACGTATTTTCTTATTTAATTACTCAATTAATTAAATTCTAAATATGCATAAATGTGGGGTATTACGTACTTCCCCCCTTATAAAGGAATTTTGTCCTCGAAATTAGGACAGATTCGGTACTAAAATGTAGGATCTCTAACAACACGACATCCTCTAGTACTCAAGTTCTAATCATGATGGCATATGGTCACTCCACTATACACCCACTAGTGGTGTGCACCTATTAAAAGGCTTAATCAATGTAGCCCAAATTTATCAATAAGCTTTCTCAATTCACTACATAGTGACATGATCTATTAGCCTTGTGATCTCAATACTGACTCTGTCATCGCCATACTGAGAAGAGACCACACATCCTTAAGTTTGTGGTTCATGACATACAAAAGTTGGCCCCAATAGTTTGTGTTACACTCCACGTTTTACCAACAAACCCCCAGTGACGGTCGGTCCAAAAATATGGTTATCCCCTCATTTTTAATTAACTAGACGTTGAATAATAAGGCTTTACATACAAAAGATCAAAAATACTTTATGTATGATGAATAGGTATGAGCTATTACACATAACTCTATTAATGGTAATTTATCCCCTCAATTACCCTACAAGTCACCAAACGCACTCCTAGCTTTAACCCACATAATAAACCACCTCTCGTCTAACCATTGACTATAGATGATACAATAGACCCAAAACAGACTTCGTCCCCATCCCTTCCTGATAATCCCTCTCTGAGGTGGCGTTTCAGGGTCTCATTCTGATTCTCAATAATATTGGGCGGCACCTTACACCGGTTCGATCCTTATTTTTAAGGGAAGAAAAGGTTTCTTCAATACGGTCATTTGATTCTATACACTCGAAGAAATTCTTGACCTTGTTACGACTTGGAATTGCACCAATGAAATTTTATATTTTTCCTACCCATTTCATCACTGGTAAACGCAGAGTTGTTACCAAGTTTCTGGTTGCTCATCTCAAGTCAACCTTTTTCCATCCTGAGTGATGTACCTGGAGACAATCTCATATTGTCTCACCTAAAATCAATTCCCACTTATAATATCTCACATTAAGCGGTACTATATACACCCCTTTCTTACCTGGAGTATACTAACATTCTAGAAATGCGCAAGCCACCCTTCAACATTCATTTGAGTCAGGCTTCGCTCCACTTTCTCATAATAATTTGGTATCCTCTTTATCAATAGATATCTTTTAAGTGGCTTTTCACAGCTTTCCAGCCTGTCTCAGTTGTGTTAGCTCTCCTTGCACATATATACTTGGATTATCATCATTCTCATATGACGTTCAATCCATCATACCATTCAAACTATGTTGATAGTTGTCCCTCAGGCATATCCTCACACATAATTTCTGTACCCTTTTATCTTGGTCGATTAATTGAAAATCCAACTAATTAGGGCGCCCATACACCCTATAACCCATGACTACTTGCACAAATATAACCCGGCTCCACTAGCCTCCCATTGTCATTATCTCTCAGATATAACTGTAAAACTAAACCATAACTACGATACTCAGACCATGTCCTACTAAACAAACACCTCCCCACTTTTAACGTTGCAATAAGTTTCATGCGTGGTATGTCTCACAAATCAAAATCCAAACAACGAATCCCCCCGATACACTACTACTTAACTTTATCGGTCGTTGGGATCCGTTAAGCCCTTAGTCCATAGTACGTA
This sequence comes from Sambucus nigra, assembly GCA_949130495.1. Taxonomy (NCBI): domain Eukaryota; kingdom Viridiplantae; phylum Streptophyta; class Magnoliopsida; order Dipsacales; family Adoxaceae; genus Sambucus; species Sambucus nigra. The sequence continues at coordinate 69,449,521 of OX422211.1, read as the reverse complement.
CCCCCAAAGTTCTCGTCTCTTGACATAAAAGTATGCACATCCACTCCTATGCCATAAAAGACTACATATAATACTGCGTCTTTACCATCACACATTCGTAAAATTGTTCTTCATTTTAGATATACACTATCTAGTCTTCTTACTATCACTCATTAGTAAGAGTAGTCACACAATATATATTTCACATACTAGATTTATAAGTGCATACCTTGCTATATATTGCCACACATAGGTAGAATAATCATATCGTATATATATCAGACACAATATATACTATGAATTCATACTTAGGGACTATTCATTCAAAATATCACCTCGACCCCAAAGTCACCTTCGTATATTGGTTCGAGGTTGCACCTCGACCCAAATTTATCTTACCATTTACATTAGTCCAGAAATTCCATCTACCCTAATGTAAATGTTATATATATACACATATAACTAGCACTTAATGCATTAATTCTTAGTTTACACCCGTTATCTCATAGGCGACACCAAAAGTTCCGCTACCCCCACGGTAACTAATCATACATATCCATCATAAATTCACTACTACCAATGCAACCACTACATTCAACTCACTCGCGAATTTTAGTGCTAATAATCAAATGTTTCAACTCACCTATGTCATTTGAAATGTACCTTGTACTCATACGAATAAGGCAAAACTCTATCTCTAATTACCATCTAGCTTACCGGGTCAACTGTCCATGCGCACAACTCTCATGTCGGAACTGACCCATAATCTATTGTAATGGTCACATGTCTAGGATCTCATCCTATAGTTTCCCTTGCCTCACTTTAGGGCAATCATTCTTCTTGTGATTCCTCTCTCCTCAACTATAACAATTACTAGAGAACTCTCCTACTTTTGGCCCTATCCCTACGGACCTCCCCATCATTCACTCAACCCTGACGTCCCTCAGGAATGAATGTTCTTGTTCTGAGATTGATGACCTTGCTAGTCCTACCTGAACTTACCACTCTCGAGTTTGTAAGTTTCGAACATAAAACTCTTAGTCATATCCTCCTGCTAGAAGTCTAGAGTCTGTTGTTGCTGTGCCCCACAGGCACAACTCCTGCCTGTCTCCCATCCAGAATATTTTCCCTTTCCTTTTGTGGTAAATTTAAGTACAGGTGGTCCTACTCCCCACACATAGGACACCTTATTGTTACCTTGCCTATCTCTATCTCCATTAGCCATGTTAGTGTGTCATTCTCCCGTACCTTGTAGTGTCGACCCTCATGACTACCCCTCCCATTGTCCCTTTAGGCTCCACTGACCCTTGGGAACTCTTCGTTGGCCTTACCAGTCCCAACTGAATCCACTGCCACGTGGTAGGAATTCAGCTAGTTGAATCATTTAAATGGGTCTCCTTATGGTTCTCCCCCTTGTGGTGTTTCACTAGTACCGTCACATATCGTCTTACTCCATGACTAAAATCTCCAATTCTGTTAGCTCCCTTCATAAGGAAGCATTTATATCAAAACTGCTAAAACCATAACGTAGTCACCATCTGCCTCAATCTTTCAAGCATAATTTCCCTTTAAGTGTTGGTCACTCCTCTCGTGAGTCCATTACCCACCTTAAAGGCTCTTTTCTCCATTGTACCAAATGTGGTGATTTACTCCCACTATTACAACACTGCTCTTACAAGCCAAATGAAAATTTTACCCCCAATTCACCTCCGGGTATATATTACTTCCTAAAATATGCCAAAGTCTTTGGGTATTCTAAATCCATTGGCTACATGCACACTCTTTGTATCTAACAAAATTCCAACGGGTGGTCCTCTTTAAAGACCCCTCCGACTCTCTCCCATCCTAACCACACCGGGTGAGTTTATTTTTTCACCAATCTTTGCTATAACGGTACAATAATATATATGTTGCACTCTAGCAGTCCTTACCTCTCCATCATCCCAATCAATAATAGGGGTGACCTCTGATACAGTCATCGACCCCAAAAATATTCTTCACTTCAACTAAGCCTCACCTCTTGTTGCCTTCCCAACGGCCCACCCTGGTTATCCTTTGCGTAATCGTCATATGAAGCACACCTGTCTGTATAAAAATTCACTAATATTCATACATTATAGCAGGAGAACGTATGCCACGTACGTAGAAGAATACAACAATCCTATTATAGGGATATATATCAATCAAATGATATGTTAAAAACGTAGTAAGCCGTACAGATCCTATGGACACTAGAACCTGATGCTCTGATACTATCAGTGACACCCTGCCTAATAAAATATCAGGTGATCAGTCCTATATCAAATTAAAACAGGAGACTCATTTGGTCCATTCTTAGCATCACTGTTGAAATCTTTTTAAAACTTACTAACCACCTAGTATTCAAAAAAACGGTGCCAAATTTTATCTTTTTATTTAAACAAAAACAACACATGTGGAACTATAATTAAACATTCACAATATACTAGAATTTAAACGATCTCATAATATATAATGAATGAAGTCTTGTCGAGTCAACAATCGGCTTAACAAACCAAAACTACTAAATAAACCAATAATATCTAAACTGAATAGCTGAAATAAAATTAATGGACCGCATGTCGCAATAGAGAGTACAAAAGGAGATCCTACACTAGATCTGAATAAATGAATCGTCTATGAAAAGTCAAGCTAGCCTCCACAAAGCTTCAGCTACGAGTCCCTAGACTGAATCCTCAAGTATGGCATCCCTCTGGCTGGACACCTAAAAGGGTTTTGAAAATATTTTTGATAGAAAGCGTTAGTACTAGAAATATTTTAAAAATATTTAGCAAGCAGTTATCACAATAAAATGAGTTATTGATTACACATGTTAAGATTTCGTACACTCTCTTGAGTTGCCTCACCCCTCATCTATAGTCCACGCCTAACGATCTTATCCTTAGCCCACCTATCTATACTACCCAAGCTAACTAGACTAATATACATAATTGAACTTATCTACTCAACTAAGTTCCCATACTACCCATGCGGTATGCTAATAGTAAACATATTTCATATGTTATATACTTGATTACCTTTTCACATCTTGTTATCTTTAACCTTTTATAATTAAGTTTCACAACTTATTTCGTAAGATATTCACCTCTTTCATTGAATCATGATAATTAAGTTTCTCTACTTAATTTACTTTTAGATGTATTCACGACATTTTATTATCTACCATCTCATATAAGTACATTATTTATACAGTATAAATTTCACATGCAATGTATACTTATAAAATCATTTTTCACTAGTATGTCCTCGTAACACACCAAAGGACTCTTGGGTCAGAATAGCTCATCGACCCCAAGTAAAAGAATTTTGTTCGGGATATCATCTCGACCCCAATTCTTATTTCATGTATTAGTTCAAAATCCTACTTCGACCATAATAATGAATTTTTATATATTGGTTCGGAACTCTTTCATCTTGACACCAATTTACTATTTCCTTATATAAGTTCGGAATTTTACCTCAAACCTAATATAGGAAAATATACATTAGGTATCCTCTCCACCTAAGTATTTATAATTCAGTAGGTATACCCACACCCTAACAATCATGTTGGTACGTAATATTTTTCTCTCTAATATTCATCGTACTCTTTAGATTACATTATTTTCACATACTAGTTTGGAATCCTACCTCGAACCTTATATAATAAAATGTACTTTAGGTAATCACTCCACATAAGTATTGATATAATTCAATAGGTATGCACATAACCTAATAATTATGCTTGTACGTAATATTTTTTTCTCGAATATTCACCGTACTTTAATTTACAATTTATCTCACTATCGCATTTACTTGGGTATTCACACAACTCTAATGGCCCTAATTAACCCTCTATTTATTTCAGTATTTAATCTATCTCTAACCTACTGGTATACTCCTTAGGTTGATGTTTACTATCTCCGTAACACTAATCCTAAATTCTTGATGCACTACTCAATCAGTTTATCCTCGTTAGTCTATCTCTCCAAATCTTGCATTCAATGATTATAACAGGCCCCCCATGATACACCTACTGGTACTCTATAAGTCCCTACATAGGTATAATATCATCACTAAGGTTCCCCTAAAGCATCGGCAATCAAATAAAACTCAACAAACAAAAGAGCCCAAAAATTGCTTAGGTCGATCGATCGACATTCATCAGTCAATCGATCGATCCATCAGGTCCAGAACGCAGTTTGTCTTCTTCAAGTGTTTCCTGACTTTTTCTAATCACCACTCTCACATGATAACACACCAAACTTTCAACCAATCATTTATAACCATTCCTCCATACTCTAGGATGATTTCAACGATTTAGACATCATAAATCTTCACAACTTAATCCCAGAATAATTCAAATCTTCTAATTATTCAAGAACCCGAAAAATATGTTCTTCCCATATTATAAATCGTAAACCCGGATTTTAATTTGTATTAACAATCATAGTTCCTATTATTTTAATCCTCTACATATATAAATCTAACCATATGCTATTTCTACCCAAACATGCCATTAATAAATTCATTTTCACCAATAATACTCATCAAAATCAATTATTCATAAATCTTATGCATTGATTTTATAACTCAAAATAATTTACAAATAACCATTTTCCTTATTAAGAGGTTATCTGATTTCATGATTGTTGTTGGTAATTGATTGTCTTTCTCCTCTAATCTTCCTTCCCAACTAGTTTATGAACTAAGAACCGTTTGAATCCTTCACCAATTTTTCCTTAGGATTTGAGAATTGTTTCTCTCTTCACTCAAATTAGCTCCCTTTGTGTTTTGAGGTTTCAAACCCTAGCCATACTTTTTATCGGCTGATATAACACTCCAAAATTTGTAGGTCTTCTCACCCCCATATGCCAAAAGTCTAAAAAGCCCCTGAATGGTCCAGGGACTCAACTAGCACCCCAGGTATACTATTTTGACTAATTCGACCCTTTTCGAATCATCTGTGACCTCTAAATTATCATTTGAGTCACTAAAATATATTTCTCATTACTCACCTCAAAATAGTGTACATACAACTCCCGGTGAGATAAAATTACATATGCACATATCACTCACTATGTTATATAACAATAATCCAAAATTATTATTTAATCACTTAATACTCATAATTATTATTGAATCAAATTAAATTACTTCACTCGCGTAATTTAAATTAAAAACATTTTTCTTATTTAATTACTCAATTAATTAAATTCTAAATAGGCAGAAATGCGGGGTATTACAGGCTGACAATGAAGAAATAATGTAAAAAATCCATAGCGGGGAATGTGTACCCCACATGAATGGCTATAGTAGAAGAGGCTACAAAAAATAGTAAAAGAGACTACATTTTTTGACCCAAAATAGTAAAAAAGACACCAAAAAAATACGCTTGATCAGAGAAAATATACATGAAGCCCAAAGCAGACAAAAAAGCTACGCATATAACCGTAAACAACTATTAGAGTGTGAAGAAAGAGATCGAGTTTTCTTAAAACTTTCACCAACAAAGGAAATTATAAGATTTAAAAGAAAAATAATTTTGAACCCCGATATATTAGACCAGTTCCCATTGTCGAACACATCGTACCAGTAGCTTATCGATTAACTTTACCCCCAGACTTATCGCAAATTCACAACGTACATGTCTCTCAGCTTCGAAAGTGTATTCCCGATCCAAATCACATCATTTCATGGGAAGGACTTTCTATCCAACCTAATCATAATTTTTAAGAAAGGCATCTTCGAATCTTAAATACACAAGATCGAATTCTTCGTACCAGAACCATTCCCTTAGTTAAAATTCTCTGGAAAACATCACGGATCAGAAAATTACTTGGTCATTTAGGGATGTTATGAAACAATAATATCTCAAACTATTCGAAGGTAATTTCAAGGACGAAATTATTTTTGGTTGGGAAAATTGTAAGATCCACAAAACCATAATTTGTCTAGATTCAATAATATATATATATATATATATATATATATATATATATATATATATATATATATATATATATAATTCTAAATATTTTATAACCTTACTCAACTCAAGAATTTTTTAAACTAAAGAACTTTCAAATTAACGAAAAGATCCTTAGAAAAAACTAAAGTAGAAGATGGCCCCAATGTTTAAAATATTACAAAATAGCCCATAAAATTCTTATTTGACTTTTAAAATATCTAAATGAGATATAAATCCCAAAATGTTTCCATACATAACTTTATAACCATTCCAAATTACAAACCAACCCCTAACATTACTTTTTTGAGTTTTAGAAATTACAAAAAATCCCCTGATGTTTGAAACATATAGAGAATAAACTTAAATCTTAACCAAAAACTTCAAAGTGTCAAAATCTAAACCTCTAACATCATCCTCATCATCTAAGCTAATGAGAATGCCACTAAACCTCTATTAGAGCCCATAGGAACAAAGTTAACACATGCCTTCATGTGTAACCAAAATTTCTCTCCGAGTGTCTTTCGTTAAACCAACCTAAACCAACTTATTTTTTCGACTAATCAACCCTCCCTTAAATCAACTTTAAAAAGTTGACCTTAGTGAAGAGCTAACCACTACAACAGTAGCATAAAAATCGAACCAAAATTTTGTCATTTTTGGATATACCTATATTTTATTCATAGAGCTCAGTTTTTTTATTATATTAAGTTTATGTTGTAGTTTAGGATCCATTCATGCTTTTACATGCAGTACTTAACATAGAAATGCAGAGCAAATGGTCAATTTCCAAAAAGCACCATGAAAGCTTGAGTTTTGATGGTGAATTATGTGTTCCTAACTTTGAACTAGTTTTGAACTGTGCATAATTGTCCTTAGACATGTATGAATGTAACCATAATATTTAATTTGAGTATAGTGTACTTGCATGATTCAAATTCAATATTTTCTATTTCAATATTAAAAAATTTAAAGTTCAAATTCTCTATGTATACTATGAATTAAAACCTCTAACCAAAACCATTTTGTTCCAATTTCACACAAAAAGAAAACCAAATCAATATCGTGGTTCAAGTTTCATTTTAACTCCACGAATATAGAATAGGAATTTTTTAGATTTTACAATCCATAGAGATAAGGTTACAGTTCACCTCAATCCATAAAAGTTATATTTTTTGAATCCTTGTGAAAACTTAGGAAGAATGGATTTGGAATCATCTCAAATGATATTTTGTAATAAATTTAATTGAAGGTCAATCTTACCACCTTAAAAGCCAAAATTCGAAAGGTTGAAGATGAAGTGCAACACATGCACACGAGTATTATCAAACCCAACGCGTGATAAGTTTTAGTTAGTGGGTGAGGGCGTGTGTGCAATAAGAAAATTCTAAAAAAAAATCAAAAAAATTATTTTATTTTTCTGGTCAAAATGGTATATTACAACACTCTATTTGGTCAACGAGAGAGAAAAATCGAATTAACTCCTAAACTTGAATTTTAAAACTTATAATTACTTTTACAATTAAACTCTTGAAGTTTTTCAGCTTCTGAATTTTTATCCAAATGTTTTCTACTTATTTTTTACACCCTCAGGAACAAAAAAATCTACTATCCCTAAACTTGAAATCTTAAGGAAGTATAAGAAATAAATTCAAAACTTATTTATCCATTAAACCCGAAACTTTAGTTATAGGCAATTTAGTTTTTGTTTATATAACTATTTCTTTAAAACTTAGTCTTACTTAAATGTTTTTGTTATTCTAGACTTTCACGGACCCCTACCCTTACCAAATGGAATCTATTTAAAACTTTGTCTTGCTTAAAAATAAGTAGGTTATTCTTATTCAGTATTAATTTCACAAAATGCTATTGTGCACACCTTTTCTTGATATTACTATGCAATAGACCCAGTATATTATATTCTCAGTGATGAACTTATTTGAGTAGTTGAATCATTTACGTATAATTTATTCAAATTTTAATGGTTGTTATGCATTCATATTATTTCATATGATGTGTAGCACCCCGTATTTAATAATGATTTTTAAATATGGGATTAAGTAAATTAAATAAAAGAAATTAATTAGAAATTAATTTGAAATTAATTCAGATTAAAATAATTATTAACAAGGGATACGAGGGTCAATATTTATATGTGAATTATATTGAGAATTGCTTACTGAATAAATTAACATGGGATTATGAATATCTTAAATTGTCGCATGTCAAAAATTAGACATTTATAGTAATTTAGTCGGGACGTGCGTGCCAGTTGTGTCGGGACTCAATTTAAGGAAATAAAAAGTAATTCACTTTAAAGTCATCCGCATGGTCATTTCAAGTGCACCATAGTTTCCGAAAGGGTCGAAATAGTCAAAAAAGTATACACGGGGAATTAGTTTTGGTCTTGGGGCACTTTTATTCCAAATCGACACCCCGAGAGGGTATTTTGGTCATTTTCATTTTTGAAGATAATGGGCCTACGAATTTTATAGGATTATATTTGATTAAATGTAAGGGATATTAGGTTATCAGTTACCAAAACAAGGGAGAGTCACGAGAGGAAGGAGGAGAGACATTCCTAGGATTCCAAGGCAAAAAACCACCATTATTGCACCGTTTGCACCACAAGCACCGCCATCATGTAGATTAGAAGGGAAGGAGACCAACCATACCATAATTTTTAAGAGATTCGGACCTTCATATTAAGGCAAGTTTTTAAACTTGCTAAATTCTTAGAATATAATATATCCATGTTAGTATAAGATGAACATACACATTAATATGTAGAGATTAATTAATTTTCAGAATGAAATTGAAGTTCTTGAATTAGAATCATGTTAGGTTTAATTCTTTGGTGCATGTAGAACAAAATTTATGAAGTAATGAGATTAATATGGTAAAAAATATGGGGTTATTTAAGTTCTTGAAGAAAAATTAAGAAACTAGGGTTCTTAAGAAATTATATTGAATTAATCCAATTAATTCATATCTTTTGATGAATTATTGATTCTAGTACGTTAGAATTCATATATTTAGGCGGGTATAACAACTAGTATAATTGTTTAGGAGTTTAGGATGTTATATTGGAGGTTTTGGTTTTAAAATGGAGGAAACCCATAAAGTTTAATGAAGAAGACGAAGACTTGTACGAGCGAATCGATTCGGACCAAGGCTAAATCGATTTAGTTGCCCAGATTTGGCCAATTTTTCCTCACTTTGTTTTGAACTCTTGGAAAAGATCGGGTTCACTTGCTATAAATTTTTTATTAATAAAGAGTCTAATTCTAGACTTACCCACGTGAGAGGGACTTAAGGGATAAGACTTATGGGACTTAATTGGGAAATAGAAACCTAATCTAAGGGATAACATCGTGTCACGAGTATTTGGGGAAATAGTGATATGGACCAGTAGAGTATGAGTGATACAACTATTGAATTGACTTAAATGAAAATAATAACTGTCTGAGTAGGCACAAACACTCGGGAATGCACAATACGAGTTATAATTACATATTATGGATACGTGGACTTTTCGAGAGCCATATGGACTATGTACGGGATGTATTATAGGGTACGTGCTGACCTATAATTAACTTATATATCTATATAATAAGGAGTAGAAGTTTTGACACTATTCAATAAAGAGATAACACAATTAGAGTCTAGGATTGAATCATCAAAACCATCCATAACTAGATGAAAGGTTGAATTTTCACTCCCACACTAATAGAATGTACTATAGTACGCCCTAAATTTATTTCACTTTTAAATTGAAATTCTATTAACTCACGCCTCTCTCTCTCTCTCACACCCCTATCCAATCTCTCACCCACCCCTTCTTACCCACTCGCTACCTTCTCTCTCAAGTCCATCAACGGACAATAATTTGCAATTGCACCATCCTCTCTCTCTCTCTCTCTCTCTCTCTCTCTGATACATTAAACAACACCCTGCAAGCTATTAAACACTGTCGCAAACTATCTGTCATCGAAGCTAAAGGCTTCCCACTCATCGATCGCTCAGTTTTGTACTCTAAGGCAATAGAAACGTTAGTGTCCGAGATAGGTCAAGCATGCGAAAAATGTGGTTTTTTTCAAGTGATTAACCACGGGGTACCATTCAAAAGTCAAAGGAAAATGGAGTTGGTGGCGAGGTCCTTCTTTGGACAACCAAAAGAAGTGTATGGTCTTTTTTATGTAAATTTTTGTAATTTCTCTCAATACATTGTAAATTTTTTTTTTCTTTTTTTATGTAAGTTTTTGTAATTATCTTATTTAAAATAGGGAGAGATCTGTTGCAGTAGCTCGCGTCTTGAAGATTTTTTGCATTTTGGCTTTGATGATCCCCGGTGGTGAGCTCTGGATGCCGATGTGATGATCTCCATTGATATTTCCTCTGCCCCTGACCGTTTTCCTTTTTTTTGTTGTTATTTAGTACGAAGATAACAAAATGGAATATGGGCCATCTGTCTTTGTGGGTGTATCTATGGAGATCTATGGATGATTTGCTGAACTTATAATCTATTTGTTATTGATTTAATTGAGCATACTCTCATGCCAATGATAATTTTTCGGTATGAATAATTTATGTCCCCGAATCTACTTGAAATTGAAGCCCTTGAATGTAGTTGAAATTGAATCCCATGTTATAACTATTAGAACATTATCCTAATGCCAAAAAGTGTGTCGCGTTATTTTAGGACGAAAAAATTTATATTTCTACAGTACACATTATTATAGGACGAAAAGTATTCATTTTTTAGCCATGAATTTTAGACATTGTTTGAGGATATGAAGAGCTTTAAAAGTTTTAAGATCAGTAATGTGGAGCTATTTTGCAAGTGTGATCAACATACTAGAGCCCTTGTTTGGTTTTATTTTAAAATTAAGATGTAGGTTTAAATTGTTTGGGTTTGTACTCATGCTGACGAATAGAAGTTTTTCTTTTAGTCCAGATCAATTGGTTAATTTCTAAATGCTTCTTTTTCGAAATAAAGTGAAGCATTAGCGTGATACGTTATTGCCTCTCATCGAAAGATTTTTCAACTGAGGAGAAAGTTCCCTTTGCACTCATTCCCATCTAAATGAGAAAAGTTAATCTCAAAAGGTACTCACTTTTGTTTTATTTGATAGATTTGAAATCTAATCTGTTACTTTTTCTTTTTGAATAAATGCCTCACCTTTTCTATTACATAGACATGTTTCCTTTTTGTATTGTTTGATGGGAAGATTTGAGTTTAATGTTGTTGTTCATTTATGTATTTGTTTTGTCTTGATGTTTGCTGCATTGTGAATATCATATGGTTGTTGCATTGAAGAATATATCACTGATAATCTGCTCAGGTCTAAATTCCAGGTAATGCTTTATTTCTCTCTGCTTTTGGGGGGGAGTGTAATGTGTATGCACGTGTGTATTTGCGAGGGGTGTCATTCAGTGTTCAATGATACCCCACCATTTTTGCCCACGATATATGAACCCCACCACATAAGAAACACTCTCCCAGGTATACACCGATATATTCTTCAATGTTGTATGATTGGCACAAATGTGATACACTATGTTTTTTACACTGAAAAAATTCTTCAATGTTGTATGCTTGGCACTGAAAAAATTCTAAAAGTATTCATTATATGTTTGTGTACATTTGATTTACCTATGGTTATCTACACTGACATTCTTTATAGTAGATATAGATTAATACTAATAGTTTTTTTTTGTTTTCTGTATGTGATTCTTTTTTCAGATTCTCAAATGCTAACAGTTGTCAAGGTGGCATTCCAATGTGATGAGTTCTATTGGAGATGGATTTGCAGGATTTGACTTTTCAAATGATAATATGATCTCAAGTGGTGTGGATTTACAATGACAGAAACTAGAGATAAATAAGAGTTTCTCTCATATCTCACGTGTTAAAAAAAGAGAACAAAATTTATTTGCTGCAAAATATTGAAAGGAGTTCATAGCGGTTGTCTCTAAGATTCGTCCTGATACCAACGGAAATTATACAATTAATTGGCTCCAATGTATTTATCATTTTTTCTTAATTGATTATTGTTTATTTTAATTACTTATTTTCTTTTTCGAATATTTTTTTCTAGATAATTGAAGCTCGATTTATGGAATGAAGTCGCACAAGAGCACAATGGGGAGTGCGATCTTTCTAAAACTGAAGTTGAATTCAGCCAAAAAAATGAGGATCTTTTGGTAATCAAAATTTTATCTGACAATATTATAAATTAACTTTAAATTTCCTAAGCTTTAAATATTCTTTAGGGCATTGCAACTAAACACTTTTACCATTAGGCTGACTGTAATCACCTATCCAAATACTGATTTTGCAAAATCGCACTTCCTTAGTGTAAATAAGTTCATAAGCCTTTCTAAAAACTGCTTATAATGATATGTCTAATGTCACATCGGAGCATGTTTGCAACCGTTTCGTTGTAAGGGGATGTAAATAATAAAAATAAGCGAGGGACTAAATCATGGTCAAATTCGACATTATTGTTGTTCTACAAACATGTGTTCAGGTATGCCAAACATAATCGAATTTCATTACTTTCATGGCTAAACTTCGTTTTGTTTTGACTTGGTTATATATGTTGTGTTAGCTATTTTATCAAATTTGTATATCAGCATACAGATTTAGTCCCTTCTTTTGGTTATTATCATTAGATTAAAGGTGCACATCTTTGTTTTTCAATCATGTTCTTTAGATTTAATCGTGTTGATTTTGATACAACATATATATGAAGTTATTGCGTTTAATCATCCAGATTTCAATCAGCTTTATGTTTCAATCAGATTTGATACAAATTTGAGCACCTTTGTCATCCTGAGCCTACCAGTAACACATCCGTGATTTTTAACTCCTACATAAAACTTTTCACCTTTGTTATAATTTGAAATTAAAGGAATCAGTGAGGAACTTTGGTAATCCTGTAATAGGGGAAGCCCCTTGGTGATCCGGTTAGTGACAATTTTGTCAATTATTTTCAAGTTGACATACATTCTTTTAGTCTTTTTTTAGGTTCCAAATTGAGTACTTTTGAGTGATATTTGCACTTTGGATGTTTTATTTTTTTTATATAACATGTTTTAATTTGGTTTATTTTGTTCTAATTTGTAGGTAATTAAAACTTACAATCCACCGAATGCTGCCTATTTTATAGCTCTAGTTATAGTAAACTCTTTAAGATGATGAAGCACATCGGGTTTTTCGGCATAGTCTTTCGTCTGATCGCTAGCATTAACTGTGTGCGACTCTGGAATGATGTTACATCATACCTGATAAAGAAAACCACTGTGAATATGTTGAAACTCATCAAGGACGTTCTTATGTTAATAAGTGGCTCTTGATGTTAATAAGAGGGGTAACTGTAGTATGTTCCATACCGGGTTGATGTTTGAAACCACAGGTTGGGGGTGCTGATGTTAGATTTTATTTATAAAACCACAAGTGCGGTGTTAAAGACTATATACTGCATTTCTCTATATTATGGTCTTTGTTAATCAAATTGAATACCTTTTATACCCCTCAACTAAAAATTTAAAATACAAAAAATTGATCAGTTTGTTGGAACAAGTTGTGTTGTGTTGTGTAGTAACAATACTAGAGCTCGGCAGAACAAGTTGGTTTCTACTGTAAACAATAATGATAGAAGTCATATTTCTTCACGTTCCTCCTGGTTCAAATGCACTTTCTGACTTACTTATAATTACTCTAATCTTTACTGGTGATGGGTAGTGGTTTTGCAATAGCAACTGAAGCTACTGCAGCTGATGGTGCATCTAGTTATGATTTTGGTTTTTTTCCCAATATGATATAGGTTATGCAGGTCATGATATTAGAAGAGGTGTATCTTCAGCTGCGAAAGTTTTCAGAACTTTAGTTAGTACATTGATGGACTCTTAAATAAGAGTTGAGCCCATATGATTTCTAATGCATATGACAAGACATATTAAGGTATCGCTTCTCCTTAATGAGTTTGATAATTAAGGTACCACATGTCAGCGATTTGGAAAATAGATGTTCATAAATGTACTAATACATTTGGAAAACAGAGGTTCGTAACAAAAATTGAACGTGGTCAGTGATTTTGATGCTTATAGAGCTACACCATATCAGTTAACTCACAAAATTGAAGGCAGTCGGCGAGTTTGGTGAGATGCATTGTTTAGAGGATATAGAGCAATAGCATGGCCCTTACTTTCAATGTATTAACTCCAACTACCTTATGTGTTTTTATTGAACTTTTGTTGTGGATTGATTAATCTTGGTTCCTGAACTGCAAAGTAGGGTGTTATATACTTAAGTTTTGTTGGTTGATAATTATTGAAAGGTTTTGTAAGTTATTATTATTCAAGTTCATATAGAAAAATCTACAGTTGTACTTTCATTTAAAATGCATGGTGTCCTATTAATGCTTATTACTTTACTATTTCCATTTGACCATTTGTGGTTCGCTAGGTGTTTGAGGAAATGATGTCACTCACTCTTTCTATTTGATGGATATGATGTTGTTTATACAAGGTCCAAAACGAACTATTAGTATTGTCATCCTTGGTACATTTATTATTTCTTAAATAGGGTCGATATTCTTATAAACGAAGGACAGTTTTCCCATATTCACTAAATTGTTTACACATCCAATACTTTTGTTGGGGAATGAAATTGACGTTTTGCAATTATATACCTTGGAAATTTTCGTTGTGCCTTCAGGCACCACTACAAAAAAATTGCTTTTTACTACGGTGCTCCAGCCGTAACAAAAAGTCCTCTGGCCGTCTCAAAAGCCTTTTGTGACGCCATTTGAGACAGTAAATGGGCATAGTATTAAACCCCCGTTTTAAAATCTTTTTGAGACAGCCGAAGCCGTCTCAATAAGTTTTTTTGAGACAGGAAATACACCGTCTCAAAAGGTCATTACTTATAGGACCCTTTTGAGACGGCTAAAAAACCGTCTTTTAAAGTTATTTTTAGAGACGGTAACTACCGTCCCAAAAGAGTTTTTTTAGACGGTAACTTAGCCCTCTCAAAAGGTCCTCGTTTATGGAACCCTTTTGAGATGGAAAAGAAGTCTTCTTTAATAATTTTTGAGCCAAAATTAAAATTTCATCCATTCCATAACATGTTATATATACTTTTAAAAAAAAACTCTTAAAAATAATATATGACATATTTGACATCTCATTTCAACAAATATAACACACAATTTTCCATTCAACTAAAATTAGAGTTCATACAAAGATAAAATAGACAATTTCAACATTGTGCCCACCAAACTAAATATCTTTACAAAATTTCACTTGTCTCATTAGAAAAAAATACATAAAATCCCGTCTATTCCTAAAATAAAATAATGTAAGCAAAGTAAACTCGCAATCTTGAACCATACAACCTCCATCAAAACGACTTCAATGACTTTCCTTGTCCCCAAAAAATTTCGACTTACAATAAAATTTATTTAGTGTCAGTTACCTTAAACAAGGAAGTAATCTTTTTTAATAGTACCTATAGATGACAATCTTTAAAATCTTATCAAATTTCTAAATCTTCATATTATTAACTTTTAAACACTTATTATTTCTAAAAAATTCGACAGATTCTCCATTATTTATTTATGAAAACCAACCTGTTTAAACATAAAAATTAAGTAAAGAAAGAAATAGCCGCAACATTATAAACAACTAAGGGCGGAATAGCCACAATATATATCTTACCTAACATGCCATCACATACATATACAAAAATAGAATAAAGATGTGTTATTACCTAGTTGATATGGGTCGTTGACGTCTCTGACTGGGTGCCACTAGGGTCGTTGATTGGGGTTGCAACACCTGACTCCGACAGGATATCGATATATGTGTCTCTAAATCGGCTTCCACTCGTGTTGTGAATGGTTGTTTCTCAAGTGATCTTTCCTTCATAATGATATCGCACATATTCAAACAATGCCCACATTTTCTTGCCATGAATCTGTGTACGTACATATGACATATATAATCAACTTAATTACACAATAATAAAATTGAGAGAGGGATTAATCACATTAATGGTACATGAAACTAACATGGATTTGTAATTGAAATATCGATTCATGCCTCTCTAAATCATTTTCATATTGTTTACTTTTTAAAACACTTAATATTTTTTTTAAATTCAGCAGAGTCTCCTTTATTTATTCATGAAAATCGACCTATTTAAACATAAAAATTAACTCAGAAACGAAGACAGAAATAGCCACAACACTCTAAACAACTAATGTGAATAAATATACACATTACGATTCCTTTTACCGTTGGACAACATAATGAACAAAATTTAACTTGAATATGTCTCACTTATAATAAGCTTCATCAAGAAATATTTTCCAGTAACTTATCTTGGATGACCCATTTATATTGGGAGGAAATCATATGGGCTTTTCAATGATTTAATTGGAAAAGTGTACGCTAAAGTCCAAGGTTTGAGTAACAGGCTTCTCACAATAGTTGAAAAGCTAGTTCTAATAAAACGTGTGTTCCAAAGTCTGCCTAAGAGGAATATATCACCTACCTATTTTTATACAACATTGTATGAATTTCTAGGAGTAGGTATAAATCTTACCATCTTATACAGGCTAAGAAGAGTTTTTGACTCAAATCCTTTCAATCATTTGCAAAGTTGAACATAGATGTGTACATCAACACTTTTGGCTCTACTACACCAAGTATAATACGCGATTGTCCTCCGACAATAGAATGGATGACCGTACAAATTGTTCTTGATGCCAGAGTTTGCACGGAAATTAAAAGTCCCCTCTGTATAAGATATACATATAAATAAATAAGCATTTTTAGATAATATACCTCAAAATAAGCGACAAAAATAAAACCTTAGCAACTAAAACGTGTACTGCCAGTTTCTCTCTTTAGTTGCTCACTAAATTAATATAACTGGAATTACTGAAGCAAAGAATATATATGTTGTTGGGGCCAGAATCCTGCTCAACAAAAGTCAAGAATAATCATGTATATGGCATCTAGATAAGTGCTAGTCCAAGAGCTATTGATTTTTGCAATAATATGACATCATTTACGGACTCTGGCAAATGTTATTCTTAACTTTATATGGTTAGTCCCAGTGATGATATATAATATAAACACATATACAACATATCAAATTCTTCACACACTAACAATTATTTTTGTACTTTGTTAACAATATTTTTTCCTATTCACTTATACTCTCTTAAGACTGTTATACTCTGTTAAGATGTAAGTGTTATATTTATATATAATGAAATTCCAAATAGGATTCGAGCCATTCGCGGAGACAATTTACCATCGAATTTGTCTTCAGATATTGTTGATGGACTTATCAAAATGTTTGATCAACATAATCAATTAGCGAACGTATTCAAAATGGCCCGTGACCATTTCCGAGAAGAGTATTTCCATCTGGTTCGCATAAAATTAATTCGGTCTCACTAGAGGAATCCAGTTATATACAACTTACCTTCTACATCATTAGCCCTGTAACCACAAATAAGATACCAACTAACAATGTCTACCTAAAAGAACAATCATGTCAGTTAAGACAACAGTCATATTGTAAAGTTTTAAAACATTTTAGGAAAGGTTCGTGACTCCCATGTTAAAAAAATTAAACAACAATAAAATGCATTAAGTGCAGTTAATAAAACTTTGGGAAACAAATACTCAAAGATGAATGGGAGAAATGAAACAGTGTAGATATAATAGAAGCATTCATGAGCCAATCGGATAGGAATTATTAATTCTGAAGTTCAATGACAACCAATATTTTTATTTCCATTCATACGGCATCATATATGCACACATATAGAGGAAAATTAATCATTTATCATCCTAGTTTTATTCTTAAGTTGAAAATATCAATGAATACCAAAAGGCCGACATAAACCAATAATAGTGAGTAAAAAGTATATTAATAATGATCAAACAATAAAGTTTAAGCTTACCATTTTCATAAAGAGCATCGTATACAAACTAAATCGAGATCCAAGATACAAAGTGACGTACTGTTATCTTTCAAAACAGATAACTTCCATTTAATACAATGGAATTGTTCAATACAAACATATATAAAACATATATAATTCCCAGGTATAAAACATATATGGGTATTGTTCGAATTAGAGCAGCCCCCTTATAGGAGATGACACACAGGTTTAGAGCATACCGTTGTCACAGGTTTAGAGCAGCAGCTTGTCATTGACTAGATCAGACCTCTGTCATGGATCCGTCATCGATCAAAGCAGTCCCTGTCACGGGTTTAGAGAATCCCCCTTTTGTTTTCGCTCTCTCCACTTAATTTGTGTAATTTTTATTCCTGTGGTATTTGGTTTCCAACACTTGTTTTGTTGTTAGCTTTTAAATATGTGAGATGTTGAGAATATCCCTTTTGTTGATGAAATTAGTCATTAGGTCTAGCTTTGTTTCTTATTATATGAACAGTTGATGCATATTGATAGTACATGACCCGCTTTTAATCAACGTAGTAATGGAAAACATGAATAAATATTAAAAAAATCAAATTATATGTGATTGGTAAACACGTAGAAGAAATGGAAACAAATACCAATGTTACAATTCAACAACTTAAGCCTATAAAGACTGAACACATGATTGATCATACCATAAACTCCAAATTTCATGGTTGCTTCCTATAGGGTAAATAGGCATGACTATGAAGGGTGGCATCAATATTTTATAACAGTTTGAATTTACATCTGTATTTTCATCACCAATAGTTTAGAAGACTTTGACATTCAGGGAGGATACAATTTCACACAAATCCATCAACAGAACAAATATGACATAAATTCACTTTTTTGAAGGATAAAAGACTTGCTAAATAGACTTCTGACATAAAAAAAAAGATCACAAATTTTCAAATGTAGATATACCAGACCATCAGGCTAGAGCAACAAACTAAACAAAAACTTAATATCAAAAATCCCAAACTCTGATTAAACAATTAATTTAGTTGATGTCAATTCCATATACTTAAAAATCCAAACATGACCATAAATGGACACTAAAATCATCAATAGAAGACGTTGATTTTTCCAAACAACACAACATGAACTCTAATGACTGCTGAAGGACCGCAATAAGTATATGTTCTACATGCTTAACTATCAAATCACCAAACCAAACAGATTTCATTTTAGTATCTGAATTCAATAATTACGTAATTAAAAACATAGATTAAAAAGGGGAATAAATAAAGAACCAGATATAGATCGAGTTGAATAAGCAATCGTGTAGGCTACAGAAGCAACGGCTTGAATCTGAGATTATTCCCGAGATTGAAGCACATGGGATATCACAGTTACCGAAATAAATGATATCATACTAAGTTAGCCCATATTTGAATTAAAATTTAGAAACAAACTTCATTAAAAATACTCATTAAATTTAGGGATAATAATGAACTTCAAATAAATGTGTACATTTAGTTTTCTGACATATATTCACCTCTGTGTCAAGGGTTGAAAATTGAGAATTCTTGATCATCCTTCCGGCACTAATGGGATATATACAAATCAATTGAAATTGGAGCCTAGTATAGGAATATTGATACGATTTGGGATGAGTCAGAAAATCGCTTGCACATACCTAGTGAGTTGTTAATATAAGGAATTATACATATAGTATATGTGTATCATAGAGTGCATTCATGAATCTCATTGTACTTTTTGCAAGAATAAACACGGAATATTATTTAAATATGTAAACCTCATTTTGTCATTACATACATAACGCAAGCAAATGATCAATGCATAAATGCATATGAAGGATGAAAAGGGACAAGAATTATTTATCAATCCTAAGATTAATGATAAATATGCACAAAAAGGTAATTTGAGGAGCTGGTTTTATTCTGTACATAGAAAGAAGGATGATTCATTTATATACATGTTAGTTAGATGTTTTATGAAGGAGAAATAATTGTGCATGAGTTTGTTATATTTAGTAACAGAACAAATGATGAATAAAACTTGTGAGAGATTATGGTTGGTGGTATGAGAAATAGAAAGGAAAAGGCATTTGAGTAGACAACAACGATAAAGTTACCAAGGTGTTTGACAAAAGATGATCAGGGAGCATGTGATAAGGAGCTTCCTACTATATATAAGATGACAACACTAAAAAATCCCCAATATAGAGTATAAAAAGTAAAAAGAAGCAGGGAATTGAAAGTTAAAAGAAATGATAAGGATGTAGAAGACAATTATAATAGGAATGAGGCCTCTAATGCATGACCATCTGAAGGATGAATTGGATTTTCTACAAATTTCATCACGTAAAAACACCAAGTGGAAGATAGTTAAGAGAATGAATGACATGGCATCCATATGTAGACCCCAAACCATTGAAGGCCTAAAGGAAAAGTTGTGTAAATCAGAGGCTGATATAAACACTGTCAAGACCAACTTGCAAAAGAACCGCAATACTTATGGATTTGAAAGTGTTATATGTGCTATAGGGGAGGAGTTTCATAGTGTCACAGTGGATGAGAACATCACCTCTTCTGCCTACACATACGACCAGCAGTAGCTGATACTTCTCCTTACACACTAAAATTGGATTTGATTATTTTATATGAGATATTTGATAATATTAGATTGTTTATTGGAATCATTGAAGATGTGAGGTTAAAATTAAAGTGTGTGTGTTTCTAGATCCCCATATACCATCTCCAAACAATGATGGAGAACACCAACCGAACCTTTAAGAACAGCAATGCACAACTGACTCTACCTTTTGTGATGTTTTAGAATCTAGACAGCAGTCAGGATTCTAATGTATGCAATGCATGCACGTTAATGTATTAGATCGTGTATGCAATGTATGCACATTCCAATGCATGTAAAGAACCAATACAAAATATGTAATGGATCTAGTACCTAGAGTAAAAAAGAGTAAATAAACCTAGGATAATTAATTATGTGAAGATGATCATAGAAAATATCAATTAACCATTGAGCTTGAG
The DNA here is from genome assembly GCA_949130495.1 of Sambucus nigra. Lineage (NCBI taxonomy): Eukaryota > Viridiplantae > Streptophyta > Magnoliopsida > Dipsacales > Adoxaceae > Sambucus > Sambucus nigra. Next base: position 69,428,525 of record OX422211.1, on the reverse strand, counting down.
TTATTTTTGCACTATATGACAAGTTCAGGGTCTAAAGATTGTCTAGTCATTTTCGAGTCAAAGTCAAAATGGGTAAAATACCTCAGAATTTATTTGTATTGAAACTGAAGGAGTTACATGCATTAGTAGAAGATAGTGAGTATATTTTAAGCTTTATGGTATCCTCTACTTAATGAACAAACACCCCCCTGCTGTATGAGACATTGACCTAAAATTTTTAGCATACCTATTTCTTTTGCTATGTCAAACTATTCTTCACTTTGGTTGCTGACCTACTTATGTTGAAGAGCAATTTCAAAAATCCTTTTCAAACCCCTTCAATCAAAATAGTGGTCAGTAAAAAATAATTTAAGGTAATGTAATTATGATGAAGGTTCATAAAAATCAAGCCAAAGATCAAGAACTTACACACGAAATGTCCTCTTCCAAAGAAGCTAATATTAAATCAGTTGGGGAAGCATTATGGTCAACTCCTTTAGCATCTATTCCTATGAAGTTGTTTGCTCTAAAACTCAAAAGACTCAAAGACTACCGAATGAGTAGATAACCAATTAATTCGAAAACATTTTCGAGTGTGTTAAGGATTTTTAGGATCAACGAATCATCAAAGAAAATTATTTTGTTATTGATCCTAATTATAACACTAGAAGTGATTTATTTTATGTCAAGGCTAAGGTTAATATAGCTTTGAATAGGAAGAAAAGTTTTTGGCAACAGAAATCAAATGTGAAATGTTTAAATGGAGAAGATTGGTATAACAAAAATTGACAGGTCTACTACTGATGAATTCAATGATCCTTTCATTTCTTGTGGATTATCGGAACTCGTGTCTATTGGGACTAGCTATAACAGCTAGAAGGTGGTCTATCATGTCATGTATAAAGGAATGAAGATGAAACTTGATGATAAAGATTAAATGAAACCAACTCCAACACCGCTTAGCATATTCACAATGAAAAAAATATAAGCCGCGATCTCATAGTGGTCATGGGTAAGGGCATATAAGACACTAGACAAAACTATCATATCATACTTTCTGAGAGTATTGGCATAAGGGATTTTCTTATGAAGAAGCCTCTATAAGACTGGAGATCGTATTGGTAGAATGAACTTCTCCTAAAAGACTAAGTGGTTTTTTTAAATAAGGTCTCCAATATCCATCAGTGCCTCATAAATAGATTTCAATAAGAATTCATCAATTATATTTTTTTCCAGATTGAGTTATCCTCTTCAGAATAGATAGGAGTTAAAATGGTATTAGATGAAATTTAGGGGAATTAGGCGATAAAATTACATAGAAGATCCCATTGACCATTGATAGTGAAATCTATTACTTTAGCTTTTAATCATCCAACCGGGGCCATTGCTCCATATAACCCTGATTGAAGGTATTTATTTATAGTCCCAATAGCTACTGCCATTTCCATCCCAAACATGCCAGAAGTCCTAAGGACATGATTCCTCACCTTATCAACATAGTCTACACTCAGTTATTTTCCGTCCTAACAAAATCACAATATTGAGGGACATAGTCATTAAACACAATATGGCAACTGTAGTGCCATACTAGCATGGATGTATACATGACTAGATATTATAGTCCGCTAAGATTCCATCATTAGTTAGGTCCATAGTTTCACATTGATATTTTAAGTAACATTTAATAATAGGTGTTCTAATTTTCACAACATCTATATCAGTAAAGACCACACCATTAGCATCTAAATTGTTGATAATTTCAGTTTATTTCAGATAAAAGTCACTAAAGATGTCATTATGAGCCATTATAATAGTGTTGAACTGTTGAATTAACAGTTGGACTTTGCCTTTTTTTACACAATTATAACCTTCATGGTAAGTGACAAGTGTATTCAAGGCTTGTTAGGATGTTCTATAATCAGAAATCATTTCATCGTCGCAATTTGGTTCTATTAAAGGAAGATCTATAGCGGAGAATGTTCTTTTAGCTCAAGAGCTTATGATCTCTTTTAAAAAGAAAGTGAGAGTCTCTAATATAATTTTAAAGATGGATATGTCAAAGGAGTATGATCAGATGTCATGGTTATTCATCATTAAAACTTTACGAAGTTTTGGCTTCTCAGAGACAGTTATCGATTTAATCTGGAGGTCGATCTCTAATTGTTGGTATTCGGTTATAGTGAATGGAAAATACTGTGGCCTATTTAAATCAAAAAGGGGGGTAAGACAAATGGACCCTTTGTCTTCGGCTTTATTTGTTATAGCGACAGAAGTGCTCAATAGGGGGATTTAAAAAATGATGGAAGATGGAAAGATGACTAAAAGGTAACACTCATGGACACACCGTGATGACCAAGCAATCTCTTGAAAGTATGATATGGCACCTTGAGAAGCGTCTGATGTCATTCTACATGGAATATAACATGCGACAATAGAGAAAACGATCGACTATTAAAAAGATAGAACTATGTCCTTTGCAGTTCACGATCGAAACATCCTTTTGGTGGTGGACTAGAAGGGGCGTATAAAGTCCAGCATTGGGAGTGATGAGATTTAACTGACTGGCAAGTGTAACACTTAGGGATGGTAATGAGGCGGATTTGGCCAAATTTGACCCCGTTACCCCTCCCTAAACCCGTTGACCCCACCCCAAACCCGTTTAAAAATCCCGTGAGGAACCCGAACCCATCCTAAAACATTTTTATGATATTTTATAACTTATTTTATTCAAGTATTTTAACGAATTTTAAGTTTTTTTTTAATGTTAGACTAATAAAAAATTGAAGTCCTCTAACTAAGAGTATGTGTCAAACTAACTAAGGTGTATAGATTTAACTAGAATGCTTGTAATAATACCCTTAAACAAGACTTTTTCCATACAAAACCCACCATGCCTCGAACTCGACGTTTTTTTATTGCAAACCTGACCCGACCACCCGTTTGTTTACCCAAAATTCCCCCCATTAGGGGCTGGTGCGGGGTGGGTCCCCACCAAAACCCGCATAGTTGAAATAGATTATTAATTATAAACAAACATATCAATAATTTAACTAAAATTCATACAAACTAGTAAACAAATATTATCTTATATTAATATAAAAACATACAACAACAACCAACTGGCAATTTAGGTTTTCAATTGGCTCACCCTCAACCTCCTATTACCACTACAAATCAATCCATGTTTTCAATTGGCTCACTATAAAATTCATATCATCACTATAAATCATATGTATAAAAAGTTTTTGTCAAAAAATAATGATATAGATCAATAATTAAGAACTAAAATTACCTAGTATCGGAATCAATTTAATGTTGTAACTTAAATGCCCAGGCTTCGATAATATGTTTCAAAATGAATAAAAAAAAGGGTCATGCAAGCAGTAGCTCCCTATTAAATACCCATAAATGAAAAACATGTGTATCAGGGATGGAGCCAAATATGAAAGAAAAAATGTGTTTTTGCACAAACTACCATAATCTACATGCTCGAACTATAACTCATGGAATAAAGTTGAATATATTATTCAATATGAAACTTTCTAATTCTAATTTGTGTATTATACTTCTTTTAGATAATATTTGCATAGTAAGAAGATGTTGAATGATCGTATAATAAAACTATTCACCAATACTACAATGATTTCATTATTTTCTATTTTCCAATTACAAAATACAAATACAATCAATAGCATCTACAGAGGTGAATGCAAAAACAAAATATAACCAACACATTATCATGGGTGATACATGATCAACTATGTAAAATCAACCTATAAGAGAAAACAAACAATTTACAATTGTTGCAAAACCTAATGTGTCTATATGTAAGAAAATAAATACAATAGAGTAAGATTCAAAACATACACTTCACCTAATACCTTAAAAAAATCAACAAACCAAACACTAAGACACAAAACAAAATAAAAACTAAATATACCTGATATACCCGTTTATATCCTCGGCTTGGCTGAAGATTACCTCCAAACGGACGACCCCTCAGGGGCCGACCCTTCATCAGGCTCCAGACGACCCTCCGAGGGGCCGACCCTTCACCAGGATCCAGACGACCCTCTGAGGGGGACGACCCTTCACCAGGCTCCAGACGACCCTCCGAGGGTACGACAGTACGAGGCCAGAATTGGGCCAGACTCACTACTGGAAGGAATTTTGCCCTCGGCCTCGGCTCATAGGCCGAGGGTGACATCATTACATTGTGTGGTTTGGGAGACGAGTGGAACAGTGCGCGTGAGGCTCACATGGCACATGAGAGACCGTTATAACAAAATCACACCCTCACGTGAGGGAATATTATGTCATCATTTGGCATCTATAGGTGTCAGCAGGGGATTGTCTAGATCATCATTCACATGCACAATGAATACTTGGGGGGTACACTACACCCCCCAAGACCTATATATACTTGTCACCTACAACCCTACAAGGGATCGATCCATTTATTATAACCCTAGCTAAAACTCTACTTGTACACACAGTAGAGAGAGAGAGGAGCTTATGTGCATTGTATCCAAGAAAATTAGTGCCCATACTTAGTGAATTACACACTCATAGTGGATGTAGGCCAAATTGGCTGAACCACTATACATCATTGTCTTATTTCCTCTTATACTCATCCCCTTCTACATACTTATACACTTATGCATCTCTATGGCTTCCATGGCTACTACTGTTTGAGCTCTCTATCACTTATCCGGTGGTGCTAAATCTTAGCATCATCAGTTTGGCGCCGTCTGTGGGAACGAGAAGACATCTCTTCCTTTGTACAGCTTGACCTCACTGGGCACTCTGGTGGTGAGCCAACACTCCCCCTGAGAGGAGGTGTTTCACCATTGAAAGAGACCCACTAAGGTTCCCAAGCTCACCAGTCTTTTCTTCAGTTCAGCTTTTCATAGCTCAAACACATAGCACCTGAAATGCCACCACCACCACTTCCCCCGCCGGATGAGGGGGGAAGACCCAGTTCCAGTCAGCCGCCGCCTCAGTCTGAGATGGCTGATATGGCGGTAGCCTTAAAGTCTCTGGCAGCAAGCCAGTGGATGATGCAGGAGCAGTTCACAGCTCTAAGCCAGAACATACTAAGACCACCAGGGGTTTCACCTGAGATGATTACTCCGGCAGCAGCTCCAGGACAGCATGAGGCCAAGGGACCACCCCAGGCACCACGCAAAGACCTGCCACCCCCTCAGCGGCGTAGGGATGTTGCTGACCCCCGGCGTCTATGCCTGGGGAGGCAAGGAAACCCTTGCCCTGAGGACAGGTATGACGATCTGGAGGGAGAGGAGGCCCCAATAGAATGCTGGGAACCGTATGAGGTCTCCAACAATACTGTACGACCTCTCCAGGATAGTAGAGGGAAGTGCGGGAGACCAAACCCTGATGATCGCTCGAAAGGCTCTGCTTTTGATCGCTTAAGCAGGAGGTCAGCCTTTGAGAGGTTGGGCCCAGTAAATGACCTGCGGGAAAAATTGTCCAGGTCAAGAAGTGCTGCGAGGTCCAGGAGGGAGGCAGCAGATGGCCGACCCAAGGACGGGATGACGACCAAAGGGAAGTAAACAACCGACACAGGCCTGCCGCAGCAGAACCCTCCGTCCACCTCAAAGAGGCGGCAGGGGATAACATCGGCCAAGCCGACCCTGTGAGGCCCTGGAATGACTCAATCCAGCGACTAGAGGATAAGATCGGTGATATACTGAAGAGCCGAGACTCTCTTCGGAGGGGATACACCATAGGCTCACCCTTTTTGGCAAAGATAGTCAACTTCCCCACGCCATCAAAATTCAAGCCACCGGTGGTCACCCCAAGATATGACGGGAGCGCCAACCCCGTCCACCACGTGGAGATGTATCAGTCAGCAGCAGACATATACTCCATCTCGGATGAGATGAGGTGTTGTGCCTTCTCTGGTACCCTGACTGGGGCTGCACATTTCTGGTACACGTCTCTTCCAAAAAATTCCATTGAAAACTTTAAGCAGTTGGCAGACCTGTTCATCCACAACTTTTGCTTTGGGGTGAGGCCACAGAAGAAGACCACCCACTTGCTCTATGTTAAGCAGGGGAAGAATGAGAGTCTGAGGGACTACATAGCCAGATTCAATAAAGAGAAGCTGGAGGTGGAAGCCTATGAGGAGAGCATAGCTATGACAGCCCTGATTGGAGGACTCCAAAAGGGGAAGCTGTTATAGAAGCTTGTTGAAGACCCTCCGAGGACGATGGTTGAATTGCTATCGACAGCAGGAAAGGTGATGAACGCCGAAGAGGCGATGGCCGTAAAATATGAAGACGAAAAAGGAGGTGCTAGTGGGGGTAAATACCCTAAGAAGAACAAAGAGGGGAAGAAGAGATCCACGGATGACAAGTTCGCTGGTTACACCCCTCAACGGTCAGCTGTGAACAGATTCTTAATGAGATAAAGAGTGACCGGTCCCTGAAGTGGCCTGAGAAGCTGAGGGCAGCCCCCAGCAAGAGGAATAAGAACCTGTGGTGTGAATTTCACCAAGACCACGGCCACGTAATAGACAAATGCTTTGCTCTGAAAGATGAGATTGAGAAGATGCTGAAAGAAGGGAAGCTCAGAAAGTACGTCGATAAAGGTGCCTTCAAGAAGGGCCGAGGGGACGACCCCAGAAAGAAGCGAGGCGATGCATGTAGAGAAGGTCCTCAAAAAAGAGGGGACGGCCCTTCTGATGATGAGGACGACCCTGGCCTCCCGCCGAGAGACGACCACGGCCCTGTCAAGAGGCTTAATATGATCTCACTCGGAGTGGGAATGATCTTCGGGGGTCTAGCAGGAGGAGGGTCTGAGGTCACCGACAGGAAGGCCCATGTGGCTGAGGCAAAGGCAGTGACGAAGACGGTACACTCAACCTCTCTGGAGGTCAAGTCAGAAAAGAGGAAGAAGGTTGATATGGACACTATGATAGTGGGATTCTTGAGAATGGACTTCAAGGGCCTCTTAGCCCCACATGATGACCCTCTCGTCATCACTACCAGGGTGCACGGGTGCGAGGTGCCTAGGATCTTGGTAGATGGGGGTAGCTCTGCAGATGTGATGTTTTGGCCATGCTTCAAAGCCTTAGGTCTCAGCCGTGCTAGACTCGTCCCATACCATCATCTATTGATTGTGTTCAGTGGGGAAAAGGTTCATCCCCTTGGGGTATATGAGGCCGATGTTAGGATGGGGGACGAGTGGCCGAGATGGCTTACCAAGAAGGTCAGTTTCTTTGTGATGGATGAACATGTGTTTTCGTCTTACAACATCATACTGGGGCATGTGGACCTCAAGGGGTTTGAAGCTGTGCCGTCTATGGTCCATCAGATGATTAAATTTCCTACCCCTTACGGGGTGGGGGAAGTTCAGGGAGACCAGACGCCAGCGCGAGAATGTTACTACAACTCCGCTGAAGAAAGGGAGGCACACAAGAGGTCTACGACCACTTACAATATTGATACCCTAGACCCCAGGGATGAGACGAAGCGAAAGAAAAGAGAGGTCGCGAAAGAGGTAGAATCCATCATCCTCGATGAGGATGACCCAGAAAAAACCGTCCAAGTCGGCAAGTCTCTGAAGCCCAATATCAAGGAATACCTCATTAAACTGTTAAGGAGAAGGCGAAGCGTCTTCGCATGGAGTCATGTAGATATGCCAGGGATTGACCCTGAAATCATGTGCCACAAGCTCAATGTGGTAGAGGGAGTGAATCCGGTAAAGCAGAAAAGAAGAATTTACTCTAGAGAAAAGTATGAGGTCATCAGGGACGAGGTCAAAAAATTAGAAGACGCTGAATTTATCAGAGAGGTCATCTACCCTGAATGGATGTCCAATGCAGTCATTGTCCCAAAGGCCAATGGGAAGTGGAGAATGTGCGTGGACTTCATAGACCTCAATAAGCACTATCCCAAAGACAGCTTCCCTCTCCCCCGCATTGACCAAATGGTAGACGTTACCGCAGGCCATGAGCTCATGAGATTCATGGATGCCTATTCAGGGTATAACCAGATCTTCATGAACCCTGAAGACTCAGAGAGGACAACCTTCATCACTGACAAGGGGACATACTGTTACAGGGTCATGCCCTTTGGCCTAAAAAATGCGGGGGCAACATACCAGCGCCTCGTAAATAAAATGTTTGAAGACCAAATTGGGAAGTCTATGGAGGTCTACGTAGATGACATGCTGACTAAGAGTCTGAAGGCAGAGGATCATGTGGCAGACCTGAAGAGGACCTTTAATATGATGGACAAATACAAGATGAAGCTTAATCCAGCCAAGTGTGTATTCAGGGTCAGAGCAGGGAAATTCTTGGGGTTCATTGTCAACCAAAGAGGCATTGAGGCCAATCCTGAAAAGATAAAGGCCCTTGTTGAGATGAAGACCCCCAAGTCCATTAAAGACGTTCAGATACTCACAGGGAGAGTTGCTGCCTTGAGCAGGTTCGTGTCTAGGGCCATAGACAAGTGTTTGCCATTCTTTAAGATCCTTAGGAAGGCCTTCGAATGGAGTGAAGAGTGTGATGAGGCTTTCAGGGACCTAAAGTCATACTTAGGGTCTCCCTTGCTGCTGTCACGACCCGTGCAGGGTGAACGACTTTATGTATACCTCGCCATCTCAGAGTCGGCCATCAGTGCAGCCATTGTGAGAGACGAAGACGGGATACAGAGTCCTGTGTATTTTAACAGAAAGGCACTCCAGGGGGCAGAGCAAAGATACCCGAGGATGGAGAAGTTAGCATACGCATTAATCCATGCCTCAAGGAAGATGAAGTCGTACTTCCAGTCCCATACAATGGTTATCCTCACCGACTCTCCTCTTAGGCAGGTCCTACACAAGCCAGAAAAATCAGGCAGGCTAATGGCCTGGGCTATAGAGCTGGGGGAGTTTGACATAGTGTATCAGCCTAGGACGGCCATTAAGGGGCAAGCGTTGGAGGATTTCGTGGCCGAGTTTACTTGGGAAGATGATGAAGCCGAGGGTGAGACCCTCGGGAAGACAGATACCCAACAAGACAGGCCCACTAACACACCCGCAGATAGGGCTGAGACAAGCACCGCTAGAAGGAAAGCGACTGAAAACGAAGAGGGAAGATACATCTTTAGACAGGGATCCCTCTCTGAGGGAAATTTTTCAGAGGGAAAGACTTTGTGGAGCCTCTTCGTTGATAGGTCCTCTTGTGACAACGGAAGTGGAGCTGGATTGATACTATCAGCACCCGATGGCCCAGACGTTGAATACGCCCTGAGGTTCAACTTCAAAGCCTCCAACAACGAGGCTGAATATGAGGCCTTGGTAGCAGGTCTCTCCTTGGCCAAGTCTCTTAGTGTCGACCAAATTTTGGTCCATAGTGATTCAAGGCTAGTAGTGAATCAGATACTAGGAGCCTACGAGGCTAAGGACGAGAGGATGGCTAGGTACCTTGAGAAAGTGAGGTCATTACTGAAAGGCTTCAGAGAAGTGAAATTAAAGAGGATACCTAGGCTCGACAATGGCTGTGCTGATGCCCTTGAGAGGTTGGCCTCGGTAACTAGGACAGACATCAGGAGGACGGTCCCAGTAGAAATTTTGCTTCAGCCAACTATTGAAGACGTCGAGGGAACACTTGGCAATTGCCTAAATGTTTCTCAAGAAGATTCATGGATGGACCCTCTGATCAGATACATCAAAGAGGGTGAGATGCCAGAAGCAAGGCAAGAAAAGAAGAAGCTGAGGTACAGGGCTGCAAAATTCACTGTCATCGGAGACACCTTATACAAAAAGGGGGTTTTGCTCCCCTTACTTAGGTGTGTGCATCCCTTAGAAGTCCCTTCCATTTTGCAAGATTTTCACGAAGGATCGTGCTCAAGCCACATCGGGGGCAGATCCTTAGCGAAAAGGGTGATCACCCAGGGGTACTGGTGGCCGACCTTGGGGAAAGACGCAGCGGCATATGTAAAAAAGTGTGACAAGTGTCAAAGATTTTCCACCATCCCTCACCAGCCCCATCAGCCTCTTACTTCCATTACATCCCCATGGCCATTTGCAGTGTGGGGAATTGACCTAGTAGGACCCTTGCCTAGGGCCATCAATAACTATCGGTTCCTCATCGTATCCATTGACTATTTTTCAAAATGGGTGGAAGCAGAGCCAATGGTGACGATCACAGAGCAGAAGACCTTCCAGTTCATCTGGAAAAATATTATATGCAGATATGGTCTCCCCAACAACCTCATCTCGGATAACGGGACTCAGTTCAAGAATACCTCTCTACAGAAGTACTGTGAAAGGGTAAGTATCAAATAATTTTTCTCCACCCTAGGCCGACCTCGGGCCAATGGGCAAACAGAAGTTACGAACAGTACAATCCTAGATGGAATCAAGAAGAGGCTTGAGGAGGCAAAAGGAAGATGGGTCGAGGATTTATATGTCGTGCTGTGGGCATACAGGACAACAGTGAGGACCTCTACCGGAGAAACCCCATTCATGCTAGCTTATGGCTCAGAAGTCGTCATCCCCACCGAGATTGAGTTTCCTACGCATAGAGTCCAAATGTATGACCCCCAGAAAAATGCGGAAGAGAGGAGACTCGACTTAGACCTGATTGAGGAAAGGAGGGAGGACGCTGAGATAAGGCAGGCTTCCTACCAGCAGAGGACAGCAAGGTTTTACAATCAGAGGGTGAAACAGAGGCCTATCTCAGTGGGGGACTTGGTCCTCAATAAGACTTGGCAAAAGACCAACAAGCTTCATCCTAATTGGCATGGGCCATATAGGGTCATCGATGAAGTCGTCCCTGGGACCTATAGACTAGAAAACCTAGAAGGGGAACCTTTTTCCAACCCCTGGAATGCAGATCATTTGAAGAAATACTATCAGTAGTGTTTTAAGGTCTTGATAGACCATAATTGTAATAAGAGTTGCTCCAACAGAACACTTGGAAAATTAATGAGAAATACCAGTGTTTCCCCTCATCCTGTGGTTATCAGTTCTAGTATGCATTGAACCCTCGGCTATAATGAGGGCCAGTGGAGGGGACGACCCCACCACTGTCCTCAAGAAAGACGAGGAAAAACTTTATTAAAACCATTAATTTGGTAATTTTATCCCTCGGCTATAATGAGGGCCAGTGGAGGGGACGACCCCACCACTGTCCTCAAGAAAGACGAGGGAAAACTTTATTAAAACCATTAATTTGGTAAGTTGATCCCTCGGCTATAATGAGGGCCAGTGGAGGGGACGACCCCACCACTGTCCTCAAGAAATACGAGGGAAAACTTTATTAAAACCATTAATTTGGTAATTTGATCCCTCGGCTATAATGAGGGCCAGTGGAGGGGACGACCCCACCACTATCCTCAAGAAAGACGAGGGAAAACTTTGTTTAAAACCATTAATTTGGTAAGTTGAACCCTCGGCTATAATGAGGGCCAGTGGAGGGGGCGACCTAACCACTGTCCTCAAGAAAGACGAGGGAAAACTTCATTAAAACCATTAATTTGGTAATTCGATCCCTCGGCTATAATGAGGGCCAGTGGAGGGGACGACCCCACCACTGTCCTCAAGAAAGACGAGGGAAAACATTAAAATCATTAATTTGGTAATTCGATCCCTTGGCTATAATGAGGGACAGTGGAGGGGACGACCCCACCACTGTCCTCAAGAAAGACGAGGGAAAACATTTAAACCATTAATTTGGTAATTTGATCCCTCGGCTATAATGAGGGCCAGTGGAGGGGACTAACCCACCAATGTCCTCAAGAAAGACGAGGGAAAACATTAAACCATTAGTTTGGTAATTTGACTCCTAGGCTATAGTGAGGGCCAACGCAGGGGATGACCCCTCGTTCACCCTCAAGAAAGACGAGGGAGAGGTTAGTGATTATACAAAAAAAATTCACAACACAAACCATACAAAAAGGAAAATAAGGAAGACAGTAAAGGAGACGATAGCATTAATGAAATATCAAGTGTTCTACAAGTAGAGTACAAAAATATTGATTACATCAAAGAGGGTATGGGCTACAGATAGCCACCCTAAGGAACAGCATCAGAGGGCAGGGCCTCAACATCTATAAGAGAGGTTTCCTCTGTGACTATGACAGGCTGAGCCTCATACGTGCCTGTGCCTTCTACATGTTGGGATTCCACCTAGGTCAGTGCCTTGGCAATCAGAGGGTCGTCCAGTTGGACTGCTTCAAGGGACGGGCGGACCGAAGAGACGACGTCGCCGAACTTGAGGACGAACCACCGACAGGCCGTCCTTATCCCTCTCTCCAAGTACTCAAGGTCGAAACCTTGGAACTCATCTGAGAGTTTATAGGCTTCAACAGCGTCGGCCTCGGCTTTCTTCACAGCCTCAAACAGCTCAATCTTAAACTGGGCCTCCCGATGGGTCATGGCTTCATCCTTCTCCTTCAAAAGCAAGTCTCTAGCCTTCAGATCCTCGTCATGCTGCCTCGTCAGCTCATCCATAATTCGTGCATGCTCAGTTCTGGAACTCTCTAGCTCAGCCTTTGCAGTATCTAAGTCAACCTTCAGGTCGGCCTCATGCTCGATGGCCCTCTCGACGTCATGGAATTTCTCCTGATTTTCGGCCATCCATTTTGTTGCCGAGGTAAAGGCGCATACAGACTGCACAGAAAAATAAACAAATATCAAGAGGCCGAGGAAACAGTTGGTGAAAGAATGAAATTAAAGAAGTGGGTGAAGACCAATACCTGTGCAAGGGCGTGCAGACCATAGTCATACACTTTGGCTGGAGGCATCTTTGATAAGAAGTCGTAGTCAGCAGCCGAGGGAGCAGAAAACATTGAGGCCTTGGCTGCCCTCAAGTTTGCAATGAGTGATGAGGGCTCGGCCCTCAGATGTGCCAAGTTCTAAGACCAAAAGGCCCCCATGCTAGAAGATGAGGCAGTTCCCTCAGACCCCTAAACCCTTGCCCTCATCCGTGATCTTGGCCGAGGATCTACGGGGGTCTCGGGCTCTTTCCTTTTCTGCGTACCGACGGTCGGCTCAGCAGGGGTCGGCCTTGCATCCTGTGTCTTCCTCGGAGCCTGCTGAGGCTCCTTTCCTTTCTTCGTGGCCAAGCCTGATAATAAGCTGGGAGCAGTCATTTCCCAAAGATAGTCTGATATACCTGCAGGATGACCTGGAAAGAGGACGACACATGAGAAAAATGCAGAGATAAAAAGGAAACACTTGGAAAAAGTAAAGAAAAGTACAACTCACATAGTTCTGTAAGGGGGCCGACCTTCAGACCAGCTTCCTTGAGGAACCGAGGGGTCATCAGGTCTTCAAATTTTGGAAGGTCACCCTCTCTCCCTTGTCCTCTCAGATACTCAACGATGTCCTTCTCCTCCAGACTAAGTCCGGGGTCTGACATGGACTTCATTGAAGGGTTAGACCATCTTCTGGGGACCCTCGGACCATCAGCTACAAGTTGAGCCTCGGCGGTGAACTCCCACTCCCCAGAGATAAAGAAGAATCTCTTCTTCCAATTGTGGTTGGAGGTTTGTGCCACGTGGAGAAGTTTTTTCTCAGACCTCCTCGCCCCTAGATGATAGTACCCTGGCTGTTTGGACGAGGAGGTGATATTATAGCAGGCCAAGAATACATCAGCGGAGGGCTCATCAGTGAAAGAATTCTTCCACAGGGAGATGTAACCTAGTATCGTCCTCCAGGAATTTGGAGGAAGCTGAGAAGGGGCAACACCAAGGGCTGACAGGATATCTACGATAGCAGGATGTAGAGGGAATCTGACACCAACCTTGAACATCTGTTCATATACTGCAACCTCTCCCTCTTCACCCTCGAAGACCCTCTCAGAGGGAACCCTCATAGTTATATTTGGGGACACTCCATAGGCATGCCTCCATATCAAGAGGTCGCGATCCCTAACGGAGGAGATATAGGACGAGGCATGGGAGGTATCAATCTGGTCATCTGTATCATCGCCCTTATCCTCAGTCCTCTCTCCCTCGGCCTCATCATCTTCTAGAGGCCCCTGGGGAAAGGCCATCTGAAAGGCATGTGGAGATAGGGTTATCACAGGGACAGCCTCGGAGGGGACCATACCCTCGGCCTCTCGACCTGGGCTTAGGTCAGATGTCTCTCTCCTACCGAAAGGTCCATCTCCAATTGGTGAGGAGGCTCTCTCGTCCATCTCACTTGAATGACACTCGGCTGGACGATGGGACGACCCACAAGACTCAGACGGTTCAAATGGTTTTATTGTGGCAAGAGGAATGGGAAAGATGGGTCGTACCCAATTAGGGTCGGCCCCTCGTCTCCTCTTTTCCTCTTCCTCTATTCGTCTGATCTCTTCAAAGAGCTTCTCTCTCAAGGATGGGAATTCAGATGCTAAACTATAAAGCCTCCTAAGCATTAAAAGGGAAGACCCTACACTTAGAGGAATTTGGGGAACTTAACTACAAACAAGTTTGTAGTTGACCAAATTAGACTTTTGAATTAAAAAGGGAATTGATGGTTTTCATTCAAGAACAGTCAACAACCAGTCGTCGGAAAAGTTGTAAAACAACCCAAATCAAGCCCTACAGGCCTAAAACCAAAAAGCAAAAAAATTAATGAAAGTAAAGAGGACGCTGGGGCAGAAAGATTACCTGAGAAAGAAATAGCAAAGCTGCCAAACTCGAAATGTAGAGATTGCAGAAATGACAAGAAGGCTGGAAGCTAGAAAGAGAAAGCTTGGGTGCGAAGAAGAAGAAGAAGAAAGAGAGAGTTCAAAAATCTCTTAAATACCTTAGTAATGAGTGGGGCTATTGACCAAAGCAAAACACAGCCCCCGAGGAAGGCATCATTAGGGCACGAAGCCCCAAGCAAAGTATGCAGCCGCCATACCTTGGAAACTGGAACAACAATGAGTATCTGCCCAGGTGTCACTCACCTAACTGATCATACACGCATCTCAATTACAACAATATCCCTCAGCCATCTCAACAGCACCTATGGCTAAGGGTTGGGGGGTGATTGATATACCCATTTATATCCTCGGCCTGGCTGAAGATTACCTCCAAACGGACGACCCCTCAGGGGCCGACCCTTCATCAGGCTCCAGACGACCCCTTAGGGGGGCGACCCTTCACCAGGCTCCAGAAGACCCTCCGAGGGTCCGAACCTTCACCAGGCTCCAGACGACCCTCCGAGGGGGCCGACCCTTCACCAGGATCCAGACGACCCTCCGAGGGTACGACAGTACGAGGCTAGAATTGGGCCAGACTCACTACTGGAAGGAACTTTGCCCTCGGCCTCGGCTCATATGCCGGGGGTGACATCATCACAGTTCGTGGTTTGGGAGACGCGTGGAACAGTGAGCGTGAGGCTCACATGGCACATGGGAGACCGTTATAACAAAATCACACCCTCACGTGAGGGAATATTATGTCATCATTTGGCATCTACAGGTGTCAACAAGGGATTGGCTAGATCATCATTCACATGCACCATGCATACTTGGGGGGTACACTACACCCCCCCAAGACCTATATATACTTATCACCTACAACCCTACAAGGGATCGATCCATTTATTGTAACCCTAGCTAAAACTCTGCTTGTACACACAGTAGAGAGAGAGAGGAGCTTATGTGCATTGTATCCAAGGCCATTAGTGCCCATACTTAGTGGATCGCACACTCACAGTGGATGTAGGCCAAATTGGCTGAACCACTATACATCATTGTCTTATTTCCTCTTATAATCATCCCCTTCTACATACTTATACACTTATGCATCTCTATGGCTGCCATGGCTACTACTGTTTGAGCTCTCTATCACTTATCCGGTGGTGCTAAATCTTAGCATCATCAATACCTAATTAGATCTTGAAATGAAAGGGTCCATTGTTCATATTCTCAGATGCAAATCAACCACAACTGTAAATCAAAAAGCTAATCAACTCTCATATTCATCTACTATAAATCTTAAATGCATAAACAAAGAAATACATTTGTAGATCCTAAATTACTTAACCTAGATAAGTAGCACTTCGATGGAAATCAACATGGAGGCTGATTGAAGAGAGAAAGCTACGTGAAGGACAAGGAGAAGCCAGGGGCAGAATGGCCGAAGAAGCGATCGACCACGCTTGAATTTTTTATTTGTCTCTTTTTCCTTTCTTTTTTCTATTTTCTTTGGCTAATATAAAGAGGGGGGAAACCAAATTGGTTAAAATCGATAAAGGGGGAAACTAAATTTGTTTTAGCCGTCTCAAAAAGTATACTTTTTGAGACGGCTCTTAATATGCCGTCTCATAAGGTATATTTTTTTAGACAAGTAAAATTAGCTATCTTAAAAACTATAATTTTTATGACAGTTAATTTTACCCGTCTCAAAAGGTAACTTTTAGAGACCCAAATTTTAGTTGTCTCAAAAGCCTCCATCTTAAAAATTACTTTTTTTGTAGTGCACGAGAATTCCGCCAGTGTGTGTGTGTGTGTATATATAGGCTGTGTATATACCAAATGTATGACTTTTATGTGTAATGAAATACCTACGTTGCTTGCTATCACATGAGGTTTTTGTAACGGGGTTTGTCTTATCCTAAAGAACCAATTGGGGGGATTCTAGAATTGAAGCTCAGAACATAGAACTTTAGTTGGATCATCATTTGTATGAACAATGGTGTGCACGGCCATTTGGGTGCATAGGTATGTGCGTAGCCCAAAGGCCTAGGACTATGTTAGCTTATATTTGTGTCTGAATTGTATTTTATGGTTCGAGAGTGATCCGAACCAATAGTCCTTACTTAGTACAAGATGTACCCGGACTTCATAGGAGAGTATACATGCACCGCATCTCAGCATTAGGGTGTCATATTAGTGTGTATATATGAATGTGATAAATACATATACACTTGTTATTTATTCAACTATCTGGACTTAGTACACAAGAAAGATTGTGAAACATAAAGTAACCTAAGTATGTGGAAACTTAACTTTCAAATGGGAAATTCTTACTTAAGTTAAAAGATATGGAAACCTTTGAGAATGTATCGTATGGGCAGTACGGATGGAAACTATGAGTTATTAGTTTAGAATCTTAATGAACTCAAACTAGTTAGGTGGGATAGCAGTAACTATAATGGTTTAGAAGTACACTTAGCATGCACATTGGTTGAGAGGTGAGAATCTCAAGCGAGAGCTCGTAAAGCTAACATGTATATAGTATCTTCTTTTAAGAATTTTAAATACTTGCTAAAATATTTTTGAACTATTTTTACTCGGACCTTGACCCGTTTCTTCAAAATCTAGTTTATTTGTGCAAGTCATTTTAGGTGTCCAACCACAGGGACGTCAAGCCTAGGAGTTCAGATCATTTGATGTGTTGAAGCTGCTATGCAAGTTGCAAAACCTCGGTAGTAGATGCCTCCATGTTATTCATTTCTTCCTTATAAGTTATGCTTTTCCAGTGGGGCATGTTTCCCATTCTTATTCAGACATTATTTTAGAGACATTTGTATTTCAGATTGATTATCAGATGTTGGATTTGATTTCACTTATAGATTACTGTATTAGAGTTTCGGGCTGGAAATATTTATTCCAGTCATATCTTTTTTTATTTCGTGATGTTAGTATTTATATTGTTGGTTAATAAATGTTGAATGTGGGTTACAAATTTATTTTAGATTGTTGCATGTTAAATAAAGGATTAAAATTTTGACACCGGTTAATTCATGTTTTTCGGCAGTGATGCTAAGAATGAACCAACTGGATATTCTGTTTGAATTCAATAAGGGACTCATCACCTCGTATTCTATTGAGAGGGGTGTCATAAATGGTATCAAGCCATCAGTTTCTATAGTCCTTAGGATCTGTGTGGCTTTTCATGTTTCAGCTATGCATTCTTTGATATAGAGTCTTATTATAGGATTGTTGTATTCCTCTACGTATGCGACTTACATTCTTCTTCTATTAAATTTAGTGATATGATTCATATGCGAGTTCGGTTGGGCTTCGTATATCGAATAATATAGGATGACCAATAAGGGCCATTAGAAGGACTGCATGAGGAAAGGCTCAGCAGAAGCCATGGAGTATTCGGGGAATGGTGATCACGATAGAAGTTACATAATTACTGTTTTGGTAAGTGATAATAGTATAATCATTCGGGAATGGTAGTTTCCCAAGCACCGTCGTAGGTAATGGTGGTGAAATTTCAGACTCAACTAGCGTGTCCGATAAGGGGAGGTAGTCGGAGAGACATTATTAAATAGACATTTATAAGGATTTAGGGTAGAGAAAAAATGTAATGGGCTAATGGAAGGAGAGAATCCATAGGAAATTGTACATGGTGGACTACAGCGACACCCAAGATTAAACTTTGGGCGAAAAATTTTAGCTCATAAGAGCAGTGTTGAATGATGAGAGTCAGTCACCACATATAGAGAAATATATATGGAATTAAACCAAAAATTTGGATGCGATGTGATCGTAATATCTTCCATCTGTCGTTCGAACAGATATGTGAATGGAGTTTCAAACCTTATCAAAAGTGGCCAAGATAGACACCAATCGTGAGAGGGAGTTGTCCTATTTAGCAAACTTCATACGCGACGAAGGGGGTACGAAGAATATTAAATAGTTCGTAAGTTGATAATGGATTCATGGGTAGAATACACAAGTGTGGGTGGAAAATCCAGATAGGATGATTAGTGTTGATATTGTCAAGGGCGTACGCTTACAAGCTTATATCAATATTTTCATGAGAAGGGAGCCAAGAATGTTGGAGTATCTAGCTGAAAAGTAAGACTAGAGTGAACGATGCTAATGAAGCACCACGGGAGGGTGTGCCTAGTGGGGACCCATTTCAAGGATTCAGTTAAATCGAACTCCTAACAAATGACGATGGATTTAGTCAGTGCCACTGATACCAATAATGAGTTCCATAGGGCTAGTGGATCCCAAGGAACACCATGGGGTAGAAAATCAGGGATAAGACTACTAGGTCTGAGAGAAGGACACTCCGACATGGTCAGTGGGACTAGAGACAGGAAGGATGGTACATAAAGGTGTCCTATCTTTGGAGAGTAGGGACACCTAAACATAATGTGTCCACATTAAAAAAGTGAGACATATCAGAATGGCAAAGTAGATGAAAACGATGCTTGTGGTCTGCAACAGCACGAGGAGTGAGACTTTTGGCAAGAGAATCGAGCTAATATATTTAGGCCCACGGTTACTGACCCAATAATGACAAGTTTAGGCAGGATTAATAGAGTCCTCAGTAGAAGTAGCATCCCATTCCTCAGGGCCTTTAGTACCGAGAGAAAAAAGGGGGAAGCCAGCGGGGCCATGTTCATTGGTAGAGAGATTTTCGGGCTGATGTATCACTTATGGGGGTATAGGCCATAAAAGAAGGGATTTCCCAAAGCAAGATAGGGGAAACTACATGATGACATCCATGAGGTACAACCATTACAACAGATCGTGGGTCAGTGTTGGAATGGGAGATACGTTCATGGGCCCGACGATTAGGCGAGGAGATGGAAAATGCAGTTAATATTTTTTTTCATCATTAAGAGTACATGATTAGTTCGGGTGACATGAGTGCGTCACAATATATGATCGTTAACACTAAAATTCGAGTAAGAGTCAAGTTTAGTGAGCCTTACGATTAATATATTTATTGTTGGGTAGCAGTAACATTCGTTGCCACCTGTAGGGGAGCGGATGTGGGCACTAAGAAAATTCTTATCTTATGATTTATTACTTTTGAGAGTTAGGAAAGTAGGACTTTTTATGAAAATGTATAGTAACGGTATAATGATTTGAGTGGCAGTAAATTGTGTGATAAGACTATCATGCTTGTTATTCCAGAGTAAATTACATTGTTTTGTGAGGTATCACCTGAAAGAGGGTTGGGCATATATATATATATATATATATATATATATATATATATATATATATATATATATATATATATATATATATATATATATTGTACTGCATCGTAGACATCTTTGAGTATGTTGTCTAGGTTTATTTTATCCAGGTGTGTTGAGACTTTTACGGATGTGATTCGAGCGGATAAATAAAGCTTGTTATTTATATTACTCTGAGAACTTGTGATAGTAAGACCACCGTGTTGTATTTCGTCCTTAATGACATGAGAGTGGACAAGTAGACTTTTTATGTCAGTTGACGGAACTTTGGGGGTACATGTTACAGACTAAGGGCCTAACGGATCATGACGATCGAAAAGTTTAGGTAGTAGTGTATCGTGGGGGTTCCTTGTTTGAATTTTGCTTTGTGAGACATCCCACACATGAAACGTAGTGAACGTTGGGGGTTGAGAGAAGTTTGGCCTTTAGTACTCGGCTTTAGTGCCCTAGTTATTGTACATATATGTGATTGTTAATGGGATTTTATAGAGATATTACCATTTAAGGCCGGTAGAGCCGAATAATACCAGTTTAAAAATCATTGTAGAGTGTTTACACCACGAGTATATCGGTGAGGCAACCTAGAGAAATGTTAAGCTGTGATTAGTAGGGTGGTCAAGTATAACCTTGTTGTATAGTCACGTTAAGTACGCGAAGATTAATTGAATACAAGTCTATTACATTTAGTGGAATTGTTCAGAAATGCACGGAACATAGGGTGTATGGACATCCTAGGTAGTTGAGATTTACAATATCATTCACGATGAGTAGAATTGGAAATTTATCAAATAAACATAGACGCATGAGGAAATTTGAAACTAAACTAAATTAATACAAAGATAATGTAGTGGCATTGAGAGAGATACGAGTCACCAGGGACTGAAGAGTAGACGAAAATGGATGATTATAGTGTTGAAAAGTACATGGAATGTACATGTCAGATTTTTAGGGATAATCAGAAGCTACTCTGTGCAGAAGAGTAATATGACGAGAGTTACGCCAACACCAACTGAAGATGTAAAAGTTTGACGTGAATAGTCGGGTTGTAGATATCTTCCCTGAATGGAATGATCACTAGTTTGAATGGTAGAGTATAAACCATCGGAACTAAAGATTACCATTAGTGAAGGATTACTTAGAACAACGTAATGTTCCAAACTTTGGAAATATGTTAAAATATATGTTTAATATGAATAAATGAATACGGGAGTAAACACATGGAGACGTGCGAATTTTCTCTAGTAAAGGAAATAATTTAATCGTGAGTATAGAGACTCATAATAGTGGCAAAAAGGGAATGAAATTGCAAAGTGTTGTGTAGGTACCAAGGTGAATTGGTAAATTTAATATTGATTTTTTTTTATATGTGATGACTAAAGAGGATTAGTCTCTAGATGGGAAGGTAGGAAAAACCATTGGAATAAAGGGTACCATTAGTAGAGATATAACATGGACAACATAACGGCATAAGTGAGCTGTCGAGATTACATGGGGTGCCACTTGATGTTGTATCCGACACGGATGAAATCTTCATGTGTCATTTTTTACAGACTTCCCAGGAGACCATGGATACGGAGTTACGATTAAATACGACCTATCACCCACAGACTGATGGACAGATTGAGAGGATGAATCAGATGTTAGAGGATATGATATGGATGTGTATTTTTAATTCTAAAAGAGGTCAGGACCAGTATCTTCCATTGGTGGAGTTTGCCTACAATTACTCCTATCAGTTTACGATTGTGATTTCGAGGCATTGTACAGTAGATCTTGTCGTTCGCCAGCTTATTGGCTAGAGGTGGGGGATAACAAGCTTCTTGGGCCAGAATTGATTCAGGATACTTCAACCAGTATTGAGAGGATTGGATCGGTGGCATATAGACAGGGATTGATGGAGCACTTGGATCGTATCCATGATGTGTTCCATATATCTTCACTCAGGTGATATCTCCGGTATGAGTTGGCTCACACTCACATTGCGTCGGAGGAGATTCACTCACATCCTAATAGTTCATATGAGTAGAGACTGATGGCTATCTTAGACCATGGTGAGAGGAGGTTGAGGGCGAAGGCAGTGCCACTTATGCGTGTCTAGTAAGAGCATCATAATGTTGAGGAGTCTACTTGGGAGCGCAAGGATAAGATGCGCGAAAAAATATCCAGAGTTAATCATACTAGGTATTCTATTTTTTCGAATTTCAGGATAAAAATTTGTTACTAGGGGGAAATTATGTAACACCCCGTATTTTTAATGATTTTTAAATGTGAGATTAATTAAATTAAATGAGGGAAATTAATTAAAAATTACTCTGGATTAAAATAAATATTAACTAACGAGATAAGGGTTAGTATTTATTTATGTAAATTATACTGATAATTACTTAGTGACTAAAGTAATATGGGATAATGCATATATTAAAATTATTGCGAGTGAAAAATATGTCAATTACAATAATTTAGTCAAGTTGTGCATGCCAATCGAGTCGGGACTCAAATTCAGGAAATAAACACCAATTTATTTTGAAGACATTTGCATGGTCATTTTGAGTAATCCATAGTGTCCAGAAGGGTCGAAATAGTTGGGAAAGTATACTCGGGGGTTTAATTTGGGTCCCTGAGCACTTTTAGGCCAAACCGGCACCCCGAGAGGGTATTTTGGTCATTTGTATTGTCGGAGATAATCGAAGTACGAATTTTAAAGGATTTTATCTGATTAAATGTAAGGGAGATTAGGGTTATCAGTTACCAAAACAAGGAAGAGTCACAGGAGGAAGGAGGATAGCCAGTCTTAGGGTTCCAAGGCCTAGAATCATAATTGTTGCACCGTTTTCACCACAAACACCGCCACCGTGTAGATTATAAGGGAAGGAGACTAACCATAAAAGAATTATTCATAGATTCAGACCTTCATATCAAGGCAAGTGTTTAAACTTGCTAAATTATGAGCATATAATATATCCATGTTAGTATAGGAAGATCATATACATGAATATGTAGAGATTAATTAATTTTGGGAATGAAATTGAAGTTCTTGAATTAGAATCGTGTTATGTTTAATTCTTTGGTGCATGTAAAATGAAATTTACAAAGTAGGGAGATTAATATGATAAGAAATCTGGGTTGATTGAAGTTCTTGAAGAGAAGTTGAGAAACTAGGGTTCTTAAGATATTATCTTGAATTAATCCTATTAACTGATGTCCTTTGATGAATTATTGATTCTAAAACGTTATAATTCATATATTTCGATTGGTATGACATCTAGTATAATTGTTTGGGAGTTTGGGATATTATAATGGAGGTTTTGGTGTTAAAAATGGAGGAAACCCGTAATAGTTTAATGAAGAAGACAAAGGCGTATATAGTGAATCGATTAGGCTCCTTGGTTGAACCGATTCGGTAGGCGAATCGATTTCGACCAAGGCCGAATTGATTCGGCTGCCCAAATTTAACCAATTTTTCCTCTTTTTGTTTAGAACTCATGGAAATGATCGGGTTCACTTGCTATAAAATTTTCATTAATATAGAGGCTTATTCTAAAGTACTAGTAGACCATCTTTGGATTAAGGCTTAGCCCCGTGAGAGGGACTCAAGTGCTATAACTACTGAATTGACTTAAATGAAAATAATGACTCTCTGAGTAGGGATAAACACTCAAGTATACACAGTACGAGTTATAACGACAAACTATGGATACATAAACTATTCGAGAGTCATATGGACTACATACGAGATGTATTATAGGGTACGCGCCTACCTAAATATATATATATATATATAGGTTATGTGAATACCTAATGTGTGACTTTATGTGTAATGACATACCTACACTGCTTGCTATCACGGGAGGTTTTTGCAATGGGGTCTATCTTATTCAGATGAGCCAATTGGGGGGATTCTAGACTTCAACCTCGAAAAATAGAACTTTGGTTGGATCACCATTTGTGTGAAAAATGGTGGGCACGGTCATTTGGGTCTGTAGGTATCTGCGTAGCCTAAATCCTAGGACTATGTTCACCTCCATTTGTTTGTGAATTGTATTTCATGATTCGAGAGTAATTCAAACCAATAGTCCTTACCTATTATGAGATGTACCAGGACTTGATAGCAGAGTATGTGTGCACCGCAACCCAGCCTAGGGCGTCATATTAGTGTGTGTATATATATATGTGTGTGTGTGTGTGTATGTGTGTGTGTGTGTGTGTGTGATAGATACATATATACTTGTCATTTATTCTACTGTGTGGACTTGGTAGACAACAAAGATTGTGAAACCTAAAATAACATAAGTATGTGGAAACTTAACTTTCAAATGGGAAATTCTTAATTAAGTTAAAAGATATGGAAACCTTCGATAATGTATTGCATAGGTAGTATGGGTCGGAACTGTGAATTATAAGTTTAGAAGCTTAATGAACTCGAACTAGTTAGGCGGGATAGCAGTAAATAGAATGGTTTAGAAGTACATTAGGCATTCACATTAGTTGAGATGTGAGAATCTCAAGCGAGACCTCGTAAATCTAACATGTATATAGTATTTTCTTTTATGAATTTTAAATACTTGTAAATATATTTTTAAACTGTTTTTACTTGGGTTCTGACCCATCTCTTCGAAATCTATTTTCTTTGTGCAAATCATTTTAGTTGTCCATCCACAATGAGGCCAGTCTTAGGAGTTCAGATCATTTGACGTGTTGCAGCTGTTGTGGAAGTTACAGGACCTCAGTAGTAGACGCATCCATGTTATTCATTTCTTCCTTATGAGTTACCCTTTTCCAGTCGGTCATGTTGCCCATTCTTATTCAAACATTATTTCAGATACATTTATATTTCATCTTTATTATCAGATGTTGGATTTGATTTCACTTATGGATTACTGTATTAGAGTCTCAGGATGCAAATGTTTATTCAAGTCATATCTTTTTTTTTAATTTTGTGATGTCAGTATTTATATTTCTGGTTAGTAAATGGTGAATATGGGTCACAAATTTATTTTAGATTGTTGCATGTTAAATAAAGGATTAAAATTTTGACATCGGCTTATTTAACTGATAGGTGGTTAGTCATTCATGTGTTTTCGACAGTGATGCTAAGAAGGAACCAACTGGATATTCTATTTTAATTCAATAAATGACTCATCACCTGGTATTTAATTGAGTGGGGTGTCACATGATGCAATTTTACTCGTATCAATTACATCATACATTATGACTAGGGAATAATCCTTTGTTTTACTCACGATTGTATTATTTGTCCTATAGGATTCAAATGATTGATGGCCTAGTTATTTCTACCATATGTAATGTCTATGGTTGACTTTGTGCGGTCAATTTATCTCAAGTTATCTAGATTAATTATCTCTAATTTATTTGAATTGAGTTGTTGTATGTATGGCTATTGCCCTAAATCCTCTAAATGGATAATTTTAGGTTATTTATTTAGTTACCATCCACAGCCTTTAACTGACCCTTGCCTTGATATTTCTATTTTTAGCACATATCATCATGTATTGTTATGATATCTATATTTAGCTATTGAATATCAATTCTTATGATCCTCTGATATTACTAATCCTTATTCTGATTTTTTTGAAAACTGTATAGAAATAAGAATCATCCAATGGAGATTTTTTTATATTTTAGAAATTCCAGATGGACCCAGAACATAAAGAAGGTAGAAACTTCCCCGACCCCAAAATTTATAATGCATCTTCTTGTGTATCTCTTGCAATAATTTACTCGTGTAAAATCAGTAGCGGTTCTGGAAAATTTGTCATAATTCATACGTTACTACTTATAAGTCGATGTAACTTTTTATTATAACATCATGTTGTAGATCCACATTATACCCATCACATGTAACGCTTTTGTTTCTTTTCCTTTTTCTGTGTCATTATGTAATGTAAGAACAACCCTAATATTTATGTAATGAATAACGTGCACTGTCACTAATATGATGTAATACCAACCTTTATTATCTTGTCTATATTTTATTTCTAGCCTTTAATTATTATCTAAATCCTTAGACACCCCGAACACCCAGGATGTGACACTCGCCATGTTGAGATTTCAACTTTCGTTGATAATGTCGCGTTTGCGCCAAATCTTAAAATTTTCTTTAAAGTTGAAGAAAACTATATTCTAGTTTCAAACAAACAAATAACTTCCTAGGATGTGAGGGTCATAAAGGTTGAAATAAATTTCAAAAAGTGTTTGGCTAATAAAAATAAACTCATAAAGTATTTTTGAGATATAGAAAATATTTAAAGTTTCTCAAGAACAAATTTTACAAAATATTGTGTTCAAATCCTGATAGAAGTAATCAAACTTCAAATAAATTTAAACTAGAATAATAATAAGGGATATCTTCAAAATACAAAGAAGTTTTTTTCTCTTAATAAAATCTAATTTCTTTAGATTGATAAAACAATGAAAGCCTTTCTTGAAAAATCTTAAACTATTTTTGTGAGGAGGCAGAAGATGAAATGAATTGGAGTTTTGAAACTTGTGGACACAATACTTTAAACCACCTGAGTAATTATCATCCACACAAAATTGGTTGATTCTTGGTTACAATAAAAGATATGGATGCCAAAGGGAATCTTCATATTTTATAATGAAATCTTTTGAGTAAGTTGCTTTTTTGCGCTAGATCTGAAGCTTTCATTGGACTGTCGTTGTAGTGGTGAAGATCCTAGCTGGAATGAATCTTCTATGATAATCAGATCGTGGTTATTTCTAGATATAGCGAACCTGGACCAAAGCACAAGTGAAAAACCTTCGTTGTAGAAAAGCAGATCTTCGCTACAACAAAGCTGCAATGAGGCAGGTCGAGGCTTTGCCCATAGATTTTGAACAATTATTTCATATCCAAGTGTTTGAAAATATTTGGCAAGACCTCTAAGTATGTTTGTTCTCAACAATGAACACTCATACTTAAAATACACACATAAGAATGATTTTTTATGAACATAGTTTTTCTATAAGAAAAGTATATTGAATAGTGTATTTTTTCAAATTGTCCAAATTAACTTATACAATAACTAAATATTTTTCTAACGGGATAAGAAAATCTTATAGTATGGAAACTTTGAGCATACTTTTTCTCTTAAAATCTCTCCCTTGGTCTATCCCATGACAAATCATATTGATTAAAAAAATATAGGCAATACAATCACATTTATCAAAGTTCAAATACTATTTCTAATGTTCATAATCAAGAAAATAAAAGGATAATAACATGATGGGATTTTTAACCAAGAACACATGATCATGTCTCGATTGTGCAAAACAAAGATAAAATGCACATCATTGATAGAGGTTCAAGATCAAGTTCAATTAAGATAATGTATCGTAAAATAAAGAAAGAAAACTTCAACCCTATTTAGTGTCATTTTCAACTGCCACTTTAACCCCTCAATTCTCAATCTTGTTTAAAGCCATTTGTCTCGTATATTTTGTGTTACCCAATTTTAGATGGATAAAAATCTTTCAGACATGGTTATGTTCAAATTTTTTTGCATGTGTAGGCTTTCACTCAAGCACTAAGATGGGACACTATTTATAATTTTCTAAGGTATCATCATCCAATCAAAGTTGTATCCCTAACAACAACTTCACTCATGATTGTTTTATATTTAGCATAATATTTTTCAACTCTCTCCAAATCATGAGTGAAAACTCATCACATACACATATATGAGTTAGACACATTTAACAAGTGTTTTGAATCTTTGAACAATTGGTAGAAGATTTAAAATCTATGGCATTCCTCATAAAGCGGGGCGAACTTAATGTATATTGAGGTGTAAAGTTAAACAATATATGATAATGTATTCTAAAAGTATAAATTTTCTCAAAGTTTATAAGACTTAAAAGAAAATAGAATTCGCCTCATGAAGAACATGTCATATTTCAAAACTAACAAAAAAATGATCAAAATAATACATTTTGATATACACACATATGTCATGGAGCATATCATCCGAAAGGTAAAACGTGATTGTACTTAAAAATATTTTTAAAATTTTTCATTGAAACATACGTACAATTAAAAAAAGCACGCTTTAGGATCTAAAGATATACATGGAGCACAATAATAAATGTGTTTCAATAAGAAAGAAAATACTAAAAACAACCAAGTGAGTGATATGATAATCAATCCATATAAAAAAAAAATGGTTAATGTTAAGAGTACACGTACAACCTCAGTATAAGACTAGCTAAAAATCATGATAATAAACAAAGGAGTATAGTATATATCTAAGGTAAAATGGATACACTTTTAACATGCATAAGGACATAACATACATGGATAAAATAAAATATCAACAAGATGTGACAGTACTAAAAATATTTTTGGATGTTCAAAACAAAGTATTCTCAAAAGAAAAGA
This sequence comes from Sambucus nigra, assembly GCA_949130495.1. Classification (NCBI taxonomy): domain Eukaryota; kingdom Viridiplantae; phylum Streptophyta; class Magnoliopsida; order Dipsacales; family Adoxaceae; genus Sambucus; species Sambucus nigra. Next base: position 69,400,258 of record OX422211.1, on the reverse strand, counting down.
TTTTATAGCCTATTCAAGTAATAAGTCAAGAGCAAATAACGAAGACAATCAAATAATTTATGAGTTATCAAGAACGATAAATATGAAATCTAAAATCACATACGAAAAAAAGTACATAGCCTAGCATAAGATATGTGACGTGAAAATGCTAACAAAGGCTATAGACATAAAAGAAACAACCTCTAACATTTAGAGGTGGAAGGAACCAAATTCGGAATCTTTTTAGTTTCAACTTTAACTTCATCCCAAATCTTCTTCCTAACACACACACACAACTCACACGGGGAGCCTCGGGTTCAAATGGGGTTTTATGCATGTTTTTATTTTCCTTACCTCTCTTTCCTTTACTCAAGTGATAAAATATCATTTTCATTTTTTAACCCAAATTTTTATTTCATCGATTTAGGTGAAAATTTCCAAAAATCATAAACATTTTTAGTCTTGTTGTTCCCCACAAAATTCTTACCGTTCTTATTGTCACGCCCCACTCAAGTGTTAGTTTACCTTGACTAATTCGTGCAAAGATGGAAACAAGGTTGAAGTATGCTTTTGGAAAGTTTTGGGAAGTTTTGGGAACCAGGTGACAGACGTTTACTGCTACCACTAGTGTTTTTTTGCTAAAAGGTACTATAAGGGGTCGGTATGTTGAGCTGAAACTCAAAAAAGTCTATGGGTGCTTCTCGACCCTAGGATTCCTCATGGGCATATTTCATGGCATGGAATTATCGAAGTGTGATTAGGAAAATTGTTGAGTCATGCCCAGATGCAGTTCAAGTTGCATTTACACGCTAAACTAAAATGGTTCATGGACATTGTCTTGAAATATAGGAAAGTTTTTTAGGTAAGATCTGGTGTTAGTTTCCCTGTCTGAAAATATTTGGGCATTTATGTGGAGAAGTTATGGGTGACGTACATGTGTAACTCGGATTTATATATTTTTGTACATGCATAATTGTTTTGGATGCTAGAGAAGCAGTCGTTGCAAGCATATATTAGAAGAAACCTATTTTTTTGTTGGCAGCATTATTTTGTGTGTTTTAAAAGTTGGGGTTGTCAAGTGCATGTTGTAGCCTTATTTACACCATGTAACTTGTGTATTTCAAGACCAAGATATCGTAGAAATTATTTTTTTATATTCCCTTGTATTTTTTGGATTAATAGAAGGTTGGGGTGTTTTTCTTGTAAATTATATGTGTGTTCTTTTAAATTCACGTGAGTGCATTTTGTGTGTTGAATTGATGGTTTGCTCGGTGAAAATGCATCACTGTTTCTGGTTTTCGGAATTGAAAAGTCTTGATTGTGAGAATTGGCATTAGAATCGTGATTTTTGTAGTTTGCTGGGAAAGCAATCGAAGGATGTTTATCTAAAAATAACGGGTTACAAACTTGGAGGAACTTGTTAGAATTCCACCTAAAGGCATTGATTTAGTGTCTTTGCATGCACATCTTGATGAAATGCTTATAGTGATGAAGAATGTGAAACGAGTTCTAGATGATCAAATGCACCAGTCCGAAGATGTTCCTGTAGGCATCAATACTAAATATGGCAAAATTGCAAAGAATCATCAGTCTCACCTGCAGCGAATTGATGGAGAAATCAAGTTGTTTAAATTGACGTTGGACAGTGTATATGGTGGAATGTTGGAACCATTTCCATCATTTAAAAAAATATTTTTTCCTGAATTGAAACTATTTATTTGTGGAAAGAATGCAAAGAGGTTTAAAATTTTCTTTGGAACATGTGGCATCACTTCAAAGAGATCTGGACACCAGATGCTGAGAAGGTTGATCTCACTAGTATGTTTCTTTCTCGTGATGAAAAGTTTTGGTTGATAATATGTACAAAGGATAGTTCACATCCTAAATTCATTTTGTGGGATTCTCTGGTTGCTAAAATTAGGGAGCCGTTTCTTTCTAAAAACAAAGTTTGACAGGCTTGTGACAACCTGCACTGTCTGAAGAAAAATGGTTATGTGAAGGAGTATGTTAAGGAATTTCCGTCCTTAATGTTGGATATCAAGAACATGTCTAAGGAAGATAAGCTATTAATTTTTATAAAAGACCTTTAAAATTGGACATAAATCAATTTGCATACGCAAGGTATAAAAAACATGTCTGGTGTAATGGCCGCTATTAATGCTTTGGTGGACTTCAAGATGCATTCAGGTTAAACGGAGAAGGAATGTGGTAATAACCTGGGAAAAGAGCGGAAGAAGCAAAAAAGGAAGAACAAGAAGAAAGGCAATGATTCTTCTAGTTCAAAAAATTATAATGCTCAGTAGCCTAGGGAGAAAGAACTTTCCAAGAACAAAGGGTGCTTCATCTGTGAAGGTCCACACATGGAAATGAATTATCCAAAGAAGGGGAAATTAAATCCGCTAGTTACTAAAGATGATAATGATAAAAGTGCTAGCGAGATGCATGTTAATCCTCTTCAACTTCTCAATAACATTCGCAGATAAGAAATTCTAGCGAGTGGAAGAGGATTGATTTATGTTCAAATCCATATGAATGATTTGATCTTTTAAGAAATTTCTAACACCGATGGCACTCGTAATTTCTTTTATGATCGTAATATATAACAATTGATGTTTTCCTTGGTAGGTTATAATAGTAGAATTAAAGATGTTAATTCTGAGGCAAAACCAGTGGGTAGAGTGGAAAATGATGATATATTGAAAGTTTATGATTGGCGTGGTTATTGCAGTTCATGGAAGTACCTTTGGATGATTTTCAAGTCAATATTGGATTGGAATTTTTCCATAAGGTGAATTTTTCGTTGATTACCCATTTGTAGGGCCTCTTCATAATAAACAATTCTCGTCATTATTTTATTCCCTTATCTAATTGTAATTATGGAGTTGATATCTGCTCCAGATTACAAGTGGAAGATGGTCTTAGAAAGGGAGACACTACGTATTTGACATTACTGCTTGAGGAAAATGAGCATATGTAATATGGAATACATGGATCGATAAAGTATTGATGGAGGAGTTGAAGTATCTTATGTCTAATGACCTCCCCATAGTTTCCACCTCATTAGAATATGGACCATGCAATCAAATTATTTCTTGGAATGAAACCTCCTCCAGTAGCTCCTTATCGAATTGGTCCGTCAAAATTGGTAGAATTAAAGAGGCAATTACTAGAGATATTTAAGGAAGGTTAGATTCATGCCACCTATTTTATTTCAGAGGAAAAATGATCGTTCAATGCAAATGTGTGTGGTCTATTGTGCATTAAACAAGGTCACGGTGAAAATGAACTATTTGGCTCCAGTAATGAATGGGTTGTTTAATCATTTGGGCAAGGCTAAGTATTTATCAAAGATGGATCTCTGTTCAGAATACTACCAAGTGGGGATTATAGATGGGAATAAGCCAAAAATAGTATGTGTTACTTGTTATGATTCATTTGAATATTTAGTAATGCCTTTTGATTAAACTAATGCTCCTACAATTTTTTGTACTTCCATAAACAACGTGTTTAGGGGGTACTTGGATGATTTCATTGTTATATAATTGGACGATATAGTTGTGTAGTATCAGTTTGGAGGAGCATGTTGAGAACCTTTGACTAGCCCTTAAGAAGTTAAGGGAGACAAGTTTGTACTTTACGTCGGAGAAATGCCAGTTTGGATAGAAGGAAATTATGTTCCGTGTCCATTTCATTTCATAACGAATGGTGAAGATTGCGCCAAAAATTGAAGAACATTGATGATTTTCCAACTCCCTTCAAAGTGACCAAGTCAAGAAGTTTTCTTGGCCCAACAAACTGTGACAAAAAGTTTGTTAAGGGTTTCTTAAAGAAGGTGTCGTGCCTCACTAATATTTTAAGGAAGGATCATGCTTGGAACTAGACTTATGAATGCCAGGAGGCATTTGATAAACTGAAGGCGACAGTGATAAGTCGTTCGAATCTATGACTTCCTAATTTCGATAATGTATTTAAAGTCCACACTGATGCATCAGATATTGCATTAGGTGGAGTGTTGTTATAGGATGGTCATCCAGTGGCATTTGACACTATTTTTTGGGCAAGTCCACACGTATGAATGTATAGGATGTTATAGTGACACGTGTGATAAAATACATTCAATAAAATAGAGTGACACGTATGAACGTCAAATACGTATACATTCAACAAGTCAACACGTATGAACGTAAAATACGTGTTGACACTATACATTCTATACATTTTTGGGCACGTGTTTTATTGAGTGATACGTGTTGACTTGTTGAATGTAAAATGCGTGTTGACACTATGAACGTAAAATACGTGTCAAATGCGTGTTGACACTATGAACGTAAAAATAGTGTCAACACGTATGAACGTAATAAACTATTGAGTGACACGTATGAATGTATTTTATTAAGTCATAGTCCACACGTATAATAAAAATAGTGACACGTATGAAGACGTATGAACAAGTTGTTATAGGATGTTTATTACGTTCATACGTGTTGACACTATTTTTTTGGCATCATTTCCTAATTTTGACAGATAAAATAGAGATGAGTTTCTTTAATTCTATGAATATATTGGCCCTGAAGCATGCTCATTGAATATGTTGACCCCAAAGCATGCTCAATGGAAACTCAAGAGTGCAAACCGAGTTATACGTGCGTGGAGTAGGAAGTCGAATTTGTAGAATGATGCACAATCTAGTACGATAGTTTTACCAATTCTTGATTTTCTATCTTAGGTTGGTCGTGATTTCCAACCTCGGATCAAGGAGTTGACAAATATTTATCCCATTACTATCCAGTCGTTGCATCAAGTGAAGGATGGGATTACTTGCAGGTTTTGGGTAGTGGATGGAGCTCTCTATACAAAGGGGCAAAAGACTTATGTACCCATGCCTGAGGTAATTAGGCAAATTTTACTCAAAGGGACACACGATGCATTGTATACCGGGCCTCCAGGGCAAGAGGGAACACTTGCCTTACTTTTTGAGAGTTATTATGGGCCCCATATGGGAGATGATGTTGAACTACATGTTCAAACATGTTTTGTTTACCAATTAGACCGGATGGAAAGGTTGAAAACAAAAAATACTGTGGAACCTCTCCCCATTCTAACCAGGCTTTAGGAGAATGTGTTGTCTATGGACTTTATCAGTGGGTTATGGAGGGTGATGGATTATACATCGATCATGGTGATTGTTAATCATTTTTTCAAAGTATTACCCATTTTTTCCTTCTCTAAGTATGTGTTATGTAGAAGTTACATCATATTTATTTTTCAAACATGTAGCCAACTGGTGGTGGCTGCCTCTTGACATTATCAGTGATCGGGATATAAGATTTACTGGGCAGTTTTGGACTGCCTGATTTAAAATGTTAGGGTCTCAGTTGAAGTTCTATACAAAAAACCATCCCCATGCAAATGGCCACATCAAGAGGATTAATGCATTATTAAAAGACTATATGAGACATTATGTAAATGCTAATGAACAAAATTGGGTTAAGTTACTCGATGTTGCACAATTTTATAAAAACTTTCATCAAAGTTTGTCTGCGGGGAAAATTCCATTCGAGCTTGCAACTCCTTGACTCCACTTGAGGTGGATAAATAAAAATTGCGAGGAAGGTGTCCAATAGCTTACCATTATGCATGTGGTAAATAGGAAAGAGCTGGGAAGGCCAAAGATGTTTTAGCAAAATCAATAAAGAGAATACATAAGTGGGTGGATGAAAGAAGGAGGCCGATAGAGTTTGATATTAGTGATATGGCCAAAGATGAATCGAAAGAAAACACACAATGGACTTATATAGAGGTATGATGGATCGTTCAAAATAATAAGGCTCATTCGAAGGTTGGCATATAAGTTAGAGTTTCCAACACGTTAGCTTTTTGAATAAATTCAATGAAGACAAGTAAGACACTAGTAGTTCAAGTCATACTAGGGAACCTTCTACAATTAGACAAAAACATCCAAATATTTCCAAAGGAATTATAGACACCAGACCGAGGGTTAGAGTAGAAAGAATAAAAGAACTTTCTACCTTGCCAATTGGAAAGAAAAGGCAATGTAAAGAGCTATATGGGATATAGACACTCAGTTGTGGTAGTTTAAGAGTTTTATTAACCGATTTTTAATTTTCTTTCGACGAGGACGCCGTCGATTTAAGTGGGGGAGGTTTTTTCACACCCTAGCTTACATAAAGTTATGGGCGTGACAATACATAAGCTTTAGTTAACCTTGGATAATTTGTGCAAAGACGAAAACAAGGTTGCAGTATGCTTTTGGGAATTTTCGGGAAGCATGTGACTTTATCGACTTATGTTCGTTGTCGTCTAATGCTACCATAAGTGATTTTTTATTAAGAGTAGTTGTAAGAGGAGGGTTCTATGAGCTGAAACTCGAAAAGTCCATGGGTTCTAGAAACAAATTTCTCTCTCTTTTAAAAATTAATCAAAATTTTATCCAAGTGTTTTAATGTAAAGTTCTTTTCCTTTAATTCATTAAAAAAGTCTAAAAATCGAAAAAAAGAAACATCAACACATTTAAGTTTTTTCAAAGAAAATTAGACCTCGAGCTTCCTAAATTCACAAAAATAAATTTTCATCTTTTAAACTGCATGATCATTACAAAACCCTAAATTTTCTCTTATGATAGTTCTAACCTTTTTTCAAATAGCTCTATTCTATCAATTTAATTTTTTTTTTTTGAACTAAAATCAACAATTGGAAGCCCTTTCCTAGATAGCTTAATCTCCTCACCCATGTGAGAACGATCAACTAGAAGTTGATCAAAAATAGATGTCTTAAATTCTACATCATTGTTCTCCTTTTTATATGCCTTGAGTTTTGAGGACAATAAAGTATTCGCTTTAAGTAGTTTCATAGATTTTTTACATAATTTTTCATATTTTATTTCAAGAGACGTGAAACCTAAATCTCCCTCTTCTTTCTCTCTGTAGCCATCCCTAACCCTATTTAGGGTTTGCATGGCAAACTTTAGCAATCCGTCATCCCAAAAACTTGACCCCAAACCCCTTGATCCTTTTAATCAATGGCAAAAGTATTTTTCAAGTGTATTAAAGGATCCTCTTCTCGGTATTCTATTTCAATGAAACCACTCTCAAAATTTGAGGGAGAACCAGCCATCATGTTTTGTTCTCATGATATGAATCACTTAGCCTCCCCTTACAAATATGTTATAGTAGAAAATTTTCTCATGGCAAGCCAACAATGGAGTTTATCAGGAAAAAAACTTTGAGATATTTGGTCTTAAGGCATCCTATTAGATTGGATTGATTAATTATAAACATATATTGGTCAAAGTGAATTGTAAAGAATATTATCTCCGATTATGGATGAAGAATCAATGGTACGTCGGAAAAAAGTCCAATGAGAACTTATAAATGGACCCGAAGATTTAAACCTGATCAAGAAAGCTCTATAGTCCAAGCATGGGTATCTTTTCCAGGTCTACAAATTCATATGTTGACTTACTTCAATCTCTAATTGATAATCAAAATACAACATATTTGAGTGAGCGATTGCGTGAAAGATGTCTGATCCACTTCTTATGTAGTACTTGCTAATATGTTACTTGATTTGTTGTTCAATCAATTTGAGTATCTATTTTCTTTGGTAACATTTTCTATCATGTGAATTTCATATAACCATTTTCTCTCTTGATTAAGAGTTGAACCAAACATAAGTGTCAAAGTTAAATTTGTTTTTAATTTGAAGGATAACATGGCATAAATTACTTTTGGACTATTATGGTATAATTTGCAAAGTTAAAATTTTTAAGAAATTTGTCAATCTCATAAGGAGTATCTTTGGACTTGCTCTTCTTTTTCCCCTTATGCTTCTTTAACAGAAATGTATATCCATTGTCTTCTTGAGATGATATAATTTAAGGCTACCTATAGTAGGACTAAAAAGTTGAAGCACCTCTTATATTAGTTCTCATTTTAGATTAATACACAAATCATGTACCTAATGGCCCTGATCAAGATATAATCTGATTCTCATCAGTTCAAATGTTCACGACTTACATAGAATTCTAGCCTACTTGATGACCCATGTAAACACTGTAGATCATGGAAAAAAGCATCTTTCATTAACAATAAAATGACAGTGTACTTTTCTATTTAAATGAAACTATCATTAAGAGAAAATATTGATTATCATCTAAGTACGGATTGTGATTTTTCCATGGCTCCACATGAGTTCATTAACCATATAAATATAATACAAACTTTAAGAACAACGAACATATAGAAGAAAATAAATTTACAGGATAGGGTAATCCACACACTTTGTAGGTAAGTAATCATAATTATGTGGAAATATAAGAAGACAAATTTTTTTTAATAGAGTATTTTTAATCTGGTGCAAGTTTATAGTAATAAACTAATAATTTACAGATGTAAACCTAGTTTATTGTTATTGTTTCTTTGATAAGACTCACTAGGAAAATGATTTCAAGTCTTGTTAGAGATGCAGGAAACAGACTCCCTATATCTGGAAAACATACCAGTTCCAGAAAATAACCATTAATAGAGAATGAAATAAGAGAGGTTGAAAGCCTTTGTAGCCTCCACTCTAAGGTGGGCTTCTTGACTTCCCCAATTCTATGTTCTCTTAGGTTTGGAGGATAGACCCCTGGAAGAAAGGAATAGAGACTTGGATAATCTCTTACTCTTAGTACTTCCAAAGATGTGAGGCTTTGCATCTCAACATCTGGAAGGGACTTTAGATTCTCATAATTACTGGTTTCAAGTTCTCTTAGGCTTAGGGCAAACCTCTTTCTAGAAAGGATTCTATACCGGAACAGTTGTCTCTGATCAATGGGTGATACGTTTAAAGGAAAATAAACACCCATGTAAGGATTTCAGATTCATACAACTATTGATATCAATAAATTCAAGTGATGATAGACTTAAACTGTGTAACCAAAATTTCTTCGAATCTAGCTCCAGATTAGGGCAACCCAAAATAAAAATTGACTTTGGGGATGTGGGTAGATTTTGGCCTGTCAGAAGGCATGTCAATGAAGAAAGGTCATTGATAATGAAATGTTCGAGATGAGGAAAGCTTTCCATGTGGTCGCTGTTGTTGCTTTACAAATCTATTACTCTTGAACTGGACTGGAGTCCCGGGCATTTTTGTATATGCAGAAACCTGAGAGAAGTGAGATTGTTCCCCCAACTAGGAAACTTCTTGAGCTCATCATAATTAGATATTATCAGTTCTTCAATACATGGAAGCCATGTGTGCTCTTCTTTCTCTATGGATATAAGCTGGGGATAATGATTGACTCTTAAACGTTTTAGATTTATAAGATTCTAACACAAAGATTCTTCTTTCCACATATGACTCAGATCATCACAGTATTCAATAACTAAACATTCAAGTGATGCCAAAGATTGTACAACCCCTTCATGTGGGTTAACAAGCCCAGTGATACCCTAAATCTCTAAGTTTTTTTCCTAATGAGGTGACACTAACCATACTTCTCAGCACCACCTCGCAACATTGTTTTATTTTTAACACCCTTAGAGATGGAATCATTGGAAGTATAACCTTGACCAATTTGGGGCAATTATGTAGAGTAATCTCGAAAAAGAGAGGATATAATCCTCCAACACTTCAATCAATATCTGTTGAACAAGTAATCCATTCCTCACAACACTTCATGTTCTCAAACCTGACAATCTCAAGTGACGGACAAGAAAGAACCTGAGCAGGACGAGCTCCATACAACTCAACACCAATGTTTTTTACCTCGAAAATATTTTGAATGAATAACTCCCTGAGTGAGGGTAGATATTTAATTGGCGGTAAATGCGTACATTGTTCACAGTGACCAAGTGTTAGGTGAGTTATATTAGAGAATTTAGGATCCCCGACCCAACTAGGAAACTCTAGGCGTCCATAGAATTCAATTTCAAGATTGGTCAAGCTTGTAAGTGGTTTTAGTTCTTCAAGTACTTCATTCTCAAATAATTCTCTTGGAGAATCATTGAATTCACTACACCATATCAACATTAATTCTTTAAGGCCTTGCTTACACAATAAATTAACCTCCCTTGCATCTTGGACATTATTTACATGCTGCAACCCTATAATGGAAAATGTCCCACTGAGATTAAATAGACCCCTCAACTCAATTAGTGGAAACATCTTACTCTCATCAAGAACAATCTTTGACAATGTTTGTAGACTAGTCAACGTATAGATCCCTGAGGGCATCTCTTGTAATGCTTTATTATCAGAGATGTCAAGATGCAGCAAATTAAACAAATTATAAATTTTTTCATGTAACTTACTTAGTTTTTTGAAACTCCGTAACAATAATGTCTCTAAATTAAAAAGATCACTCACTGACTCAAGTAACTGTTTGATGAGAGTCTTCAATAAATTAAGATATCGAATGTGTATTAAATCACTAATTGAATTTGATAGCTCATTTATGCAATAACCACTCAAATTAACACTTATAAGAACCATAGCTTTGGTAACAATTCATGGACACCCTTATTGCTTAAGTGGAATTCTTCCCAATATCTCAAATTATAAACTGGTACCATAAAAAAAGTTCTCAAACTCCAAGCCTTAGAATAGGACTTAAATTTATTAAATGTTCCATACTTAAGGCAGATGGACGATGAGTGACGAGGCTTTTCAAATTTTGTTTGCTGCCCATTACTTAACATCTTATCATCCATCCAAAAGCATATTTGACCAGCGATAAATTGAGCTAAGTCATTCATGAGGTTGTGAACCACAGATTGTGATTGATCCAAACTTGAATGTTGAAAAAGGACATTAATAATAACTAATTGAAATATTAAAATCCTATCTCCTTCATTTTCTTATTTTCCTTTGCTTGTCCCAAAAAGCCTTCAGTTATCCATAAAACTAGTTCAAAATTATCAAACTGATAGTCCTTGGTAAATATTAAGCACTATGTTAACAACCGCTTTAGATGGGGTTCCAGATGATGATATCTCAATCTTAGAGCAGGAAGAACGTCACTCTTCTCTACAGGTAATTCCCAGAACTTGTTGTAAGATACGAGTGTAGATTTGAGGAGGCACCTTATCGAGCTTGTTTTATACTTGAGCAACGTGGTTGTGCCTATGTATCCGTATTTGCGGAATCAAAGTATGCGTAGTTCGTGGGTCCGTATGATACGTCGGAGAGAGCTCAATTTTTAGTGGTTTCAGTGCATGGGGGTGCCAAATGTGTCTAACCGCCTCTCAAACTCCCGTATTTGGTAGTTTGGGTACGTAGGGGGCACCAAATTCGGAGAGCCGCCTTCGAATGCCCATATATTGTATAATGAAACTATAAAAATCTACTCATCACTATCAAACTCATGACGGATCTCCAAAGGTGCATGGGGGAGGAGAGATATATTTCCTCTCCTTACTTTGCCCCCAAGATAATCATCCATCTAAGTGGGCTTGACACATGTCATGTTCTCTATGGAACCAAGTGTCCAATATTTATGGTGCCATTTGTCACAATATAGGTGGTGACATATTAAATGAATAAAGTAAATCACTACTACATTATTGTCTAGTCTAATTTATTAAATGGGGAGTATACGCAATATATTAAATCGTGCATAATAATATCTCAGCCCGTGTAAGGTCCGGATTGTAGTAAAACATGATAAATCATAAATCAATATCTGATCACATCTGTGGGTTTTAATTATTAGAGTGTTGGTGGTTAATTCATTTAACCCCACTCTACATTTGCCCCCTCGTAGACATAGTTGGTGTGTTGATGCTTCGGCTGAGACATATCAACTATGTGTACGAAATAAAATTGTTTGGATTGTTTCGACTAGAAAATCATCACATAACCATGTGCGGTATGTTTATCATGCGCATATCATCCGTAAGTAGTTTTGAGGGCTATTTTTTTGCCTCTATTTTTTAATTTGGAGGAGTATTTTGGGGGTTGCCCCCATTCCTCTTGAATGAGCCTATCTCCACAATTTTATTGTGGTTTCAAACATTTCAAACAACAAACTTGCCACATGTACTAGACCGAGAAACCAATTGGTGCTTTTATATAAGTATAGTGGATCTTTTGCAATCATAATATCAAAACCAATCGAGAGTACTCGGTTGGGAAACTATTAGTGCTTCGAGTGAACTGGGTTTCTTAAACCAACATATTTTGTAAGTGTGCCCAACTTTATTTGGTCTAGCAACCATAAAAGTCCTTTTAGGACTTTAAGCCTTCGCAAAAATTGGGGTATTTAAGTGTGCCTATTAATATAGGACTTTAGTCTCCCATAAATCAGGCGTATGCCTAGTAATGTAGGGATTTTAAATCTCCCATATTCGAGAGTCAGGCGGGCCTAGTAATGTAGGCGATAAATCTACCATATTCGAGGGTCAGGCGGGCCTAGTAATGTAGGCGACAATTCTCCCATATCCGAGGGCCATGCGGGCCTAGTAATGTAGGTGATAAAACTCCCATATTCGAGGGTCAGGCGGGCCTAGTAATATAGGCAATAAATCTCCCATAACCAAGGGTGGAGGGGGGCTAAGTCATATTAGTCTTAAAAAAATCTCCCATAACCGAGGGTTAGGCGGGCTAAGTCATATAAAAATTACAAACAGAATCTCCATTAACCGAGGGTCAGGCGGTCCATGTCTCATTGACATAAAATCTCACATAAACGAGGGTTAGGCGAGCCAAGTCTTATTGGCATAAAATATCCCATAACTGAGGTTCAGGCCGGCCAAGTCTTACTGGCATAAAATCTCCCATAACCGAGGGTCAAGCAGGCCTAGTAATGTAGGCGATAAATCTCCCATATCCGAGGGTCATGCGGAACTAGTAATGTAGGCAATAAATCTCCCATAATCGAGGGTCAGGGGGTCCAAGTCTTATTGGCATAAAATTTCTCATAACCGAGGGTCAGACGGGCCTAGTAATGTAGGACTTTATGAGAACTGTAATGCACCGCTTTGGACGACTGACCACAATATTACAAGGTTTGAGAAGACTATAATGCACCTATATGGGAGAATTACCACAATACTTGGTAAGGTTTGTGAGAAATATAATGCACCTATGTGGGTAACTTACCAAAATACTGGTAAGGTTTGTGTGAACCATAATGCACCTCTATGTGCGACTTACCACAAAACTGGTAAGGTTTGCAAAAAATATAATGCACCTCTGTGGGAGGCTTACCTCAAAACTGGTAAGGTTTGTGAAAACTATAATGCACCTCTATGGGAGACTTACCTCGAAAATGGTAAGGTTTGTATGCAAAATTTATATCCATGCTCCAGGTATTTCGGGCAATTTTGCTTGCCCCCCATCGCTTTGTTGGAAATAATGTAATGTTAACAGCGATATATATGAGCCATCCGATGGCTATGCGGAACAACTCGTATATTTATCTTGGGGATGCTTCATCAATGATGGTCATTCTGGGACCGAATCCGAGCATGCTTGTCACCTGTGTTAATGCCTAACTACAAGTCGTACACTATACAGTACTTTCCCCCTCATTATTTTGCTTTGTCTTTTATCTCAAGATAAAGTAAAGTAAAGAAAAAATATAGCTATAAGTTATAATCACCATCTAACAGTTTAAAGCATTTAAATACATTTCACAGGGTATTTTCCCTCAATTTAAAATAAAATCTCTTGAGCGTTTGGCTTTGACATGTGTAAGGCCTGATGTAATTGCTCAAGCTCGATTTGATCACGTGCGTTCAATATCTGCAAGGATAAGGATCGACTCGGATTTGGAACAAAAATCATTAATAACTCATGAGGCATATTATAATGCCATAAATAATCATGTGGGGTATATCTTTCCCCCCATTATTTTATTTTATGCCAATAAAATTAAATAATCTCGGAAACATGCTTCGAGGAATCATAAACATATTATTCTGTGAAACTTCAGGATGCGAATTTGATATGGTAAAATATGTAGTTGATAGAGTGTGGATATATCATGCAGTGATCTATTTATCTCATGCCCCCATTATTTTATCGAACATGAGAAAACTCAAAAGTTTTGGGATCTAGTTAAGTTATATGCAGAATAATTCAGTCAGTAAGCATGTTGTGTCACTTCGAGGTGAATAATAATTATCAAACTTGAATTTTCTTTTAACTAATATCACAATGTGAATAAAGCATACTTAAACATAAATTGAATACAAAGTAGTACAAAAAGTTGTTCCGGGCGACCATGGATGTGGTTGCTTGGGAGGTTGCTCCGAGCAACCGTGAATGAGTCATCTTGAGTCACTAGGACGAGGCTGATCGAACCACTAGGGTGAGGTAACTAGAGCCTCTAGGGTAAGGGCACTTGAGCCACTAGGGCGAGGCTTCTTGAGCCACTAGGATGAGGCTGCTCGAGCCACTAAAATGAGGTCGCTCGAGGTACCTACTCGAGGCACCATGGATGAGGTCGCTCGAGGTACCTGCTCGAGGTACCATGACTTGAGAAAAATTCTAAGTTTCAAAAAATATTTTTATTTGTGAGCTACTCGAGGCACCATGGCGAGATTGCTCAAGTCACTATGACGAGGCTTCTCGAGTCACTAGGACGAGAAAAGCTTGAGTCATTAGGACGAGACTGCTCGAGGCACTAGGATGAGGCTGCTCGAGGCACTAGGATGAGGCTGCTCGAGGTACCACAGATGAGGCTGTTCGAGGAACCTGCTCGAGGTACCATAAATTTGTGCAAAATGTTAATTTTTCAGCAAGAATATTATTTTCCCAGGTCATTCTAAAAAATAACAATTTGATATGGTTGTTTGAAGGATGTCATTTTTTACATGGTTTCTCAAAAATATTATTTTAGCAAGATTGTTCGAGTATATGTTCGTACTAAGTCTTTAAATGGCCCCTCGTGGGATAACATAAAATATTCGCAATTTCGAGGGGTATGATTTTTTCATAAATAAATATTTTTTTCAACTCGAGCAACTCAAATTCGTGTGAGGCTACAAATATTTTGAAGAGTATTTGTCAGGGTGTCCAAATTACATACGCACAAATTAACTATCATAACCTCCAAAATTAATAAAATAGGCGATATGCCATTTTTATTTCAATATCACATCAAATACCCCATCTTTTTTTGTCAATATGTTCAAATGACATTTAAATAATGTTATGCAAATTATTTTTTTTGAAAGTGTTTCAAATGTAGTGTTCTGCGACTGTGTAAGCCATTCCTCTTATAAAAAGATCCTCGAGTACCCTGATATGTAAGTGCCTCGGAGGCTAACTAATTCGAAGGTGGGTTTGGTTTGGGTTACCTGTTTGGAGGTAAGGTTCTCGAAGATCAAGGATCCTCAATGTTTAAGTTCCTCAAAGATACTTGAGTTTTTACAGATGGAGATAGCTTGTTCATTATTAAAATAAGGTTTGACCGTAGGTTCACCCGTGGTTCCTCGAAGGTGGTTTGAACTCATCCCCAACCATAATGATCTATTGAT
Organism: Sambucus nigra; assembly: GCA_949130495.1. NCBI lineage: Eukaryota > Viridiplantae > Streptophyta > Magnoliopsida > Dipsacales > Adoxaceae > Sambucus > Sambucus nigra. The sequence continues at coordinate 69,384,794 of OX422211.1, read as the reverse complement.
TTGATCGCTCGTGATGGGTCTTTTCATATCCAGTATGAACAGGTTGAGTTCAACCTCAAGGTGGTTCGATAGTTAGTTGTGATACTGGCCGGTCGGAGAATTCTTTTTGCAGGCTGAGATGGATCTGAGCTAATGGTGCTCTCATTTTCTATCTGAATGGGTACCTATGTTTAGTCAATTGGGTTTCTGCTCTCATTCCATCTATACCCAAATGGTAAGAATGGATCGATCGGTTTTCGTCGAATTTTTCACCGGAGTTTAAACCTGAACGAACTGTAGTGCATAGAAAAACTTTTTTCTTTTCTTTTTTAATTTATCTAGTGTCGACAGCTAGCGCTTTGTTTCCGCCGGATCGGATCGGAAAATGCCTATTCGGAAAAAATTCCGATTTTTTCGGAAATAAAATAACTATTCCGATTTCCGATCCGATTTTTTCGGAAAATTAAAAAAAATTCCGAATTCGGAAAATCGACAAAAATTGAAAAAAAATCGAAAATTCACAAAATATATTAAAAATCCAGAATTTTCGAAAATTCCAAAATTTCAAAAAAATAAATTATGGATTTTCGATTACTCGAAATTCTCATTTTAAAGAAACAATGAAAATGGCTTAACCCAACATGTAAACATATGAGGATTTGACTCATTTTTCATTTGTGTAGAAGTTAGGAGGATACTCTCTTTTTATAGAGCATATTTTGGAGCCCTCTCCCTCTCCCTCTCCCTCTCCCAACCGATGGGGGATATGGGAAACTTTCAAAAAATCGAAAAAGAAATTGGAAAAATCAGAAATCGAAAAATAATTCCAAAAAAATCGAAAATAATTCGGAAAAAAATCGGATCGGAAAAATAGGAAAATAGGAAATTCAGAATTATTTCCTATTTTCGATCCGATTTTTTTCGAAAATATCGGAAATCGGAAAATCGAAAATCGGCAAACTAAAATTTCATTCCAAATTCGAAAAAAATCGGATCGGAAATCGGAAAAATCGAAAAGCTCGGAAAAAAAACACAGCCCTACTGACACCTCTGTATGTACGTGTGGTCCCATCTTGAATTTTTTTAAGGGTTTGAGAATACAGGCCCAATGTCTTATCTGCTCCCGAAAGTACACAGGAGCCTAATTTTTATGTGTCTAAAAAACAAAGTGCACAATATAATGTGACTTAATGTTTGTAAATAGTCTTTAGACTTTTTGTTTGATGAAAGTGTAGGAATATACTTATTTAATATGGTTATGTATCAAAGCCATATCTTCACAGATTTTTTTTAAATCAATGCGGTAACAATTAGAGCAAATATCTCAGGCCTATTACTGAGAGATCACTATGGCTATTAATAATATTTTATTTTATTATTCAACAAATATAGGCATTGTATCACCATTGGTGTATTTAATGTAATCGATTTATATATATATATATATATAGTCAGGCATTCTAACATACCTCATTCAATATATCTATTAATGTGTGTATTTATAGTTTTTGAATTATTAATAACAAGTTAGGGTTAATACTTAGATCTAAATTCTTTCATTCTAATTACCCTTACCTCAAACGTTTTAAGAGTTATAAGGATTTAGTCATTAGCTCTATAGATTCTGAGATCCAATGATCTTGAACCTAAAACTTCCCAAGAATTCTATGGACTTAAGCCTTGGTTTGTCTCCAATAGTGAGGCCTTATGACCTCGAGCAAAATCTTTCAGGTCCAGTACACTGATCTTTATAATATGCTTGGAATTATAAGGACATAACTCTTAGTTATAAAAGGCGGCCACAAGGACTAATCACACTAACCCATAACATTTTGTTAGAGTTATAAGGATTTTAAACTTAGCTCAAAAGTTATAAGTTTCAAGGACACTAGATTTAAAATAAAAATTAGAGTTTCACTCTTCTATACTTATCTCAAAAGGTTCTGTGTTAAAACATCAACATTTTAAGGTCTGGTCCCCAAAATTTTTTGAGGTTCAATGACCTAGAACTTGAATTTGTTATATTTTAAGGGTTTTATGTTTACCTAAAAAGGTTTCAGGGTTCAATAACTCTAAACCTAAATAAAAATGACAAATATAAGGATTTTTTCTCATCTCAAAAGGTTTTGAGGTCCAATAACCCTTACATTAAAATGAATTCAAATTTTAAGGCTTTTATGACTATCTCAAAAGGTTTTGAGGTCCAATAACCCTGAATTCAAATTGATTTCAAAGCTTAAGGCCTTTACCCTTGGCTCAACTGATATATAGATTTGTTTATTTTTAGGAATTTTCTAATAATCCTAAGGCTCTCATCATGAATTCTAATTATGCGAAGAGTTTGAATTAGTTTATGAAGATATAAAGTGAGTGTTGTGGTAAAAAAAATGGGGGTTGAGGGTTCATGCTATAGTTTCATCAAAAGATAGCAAAATTCAAAATTCAAAATTCCATATTTATTCTTAACAGAACATAAGTATAAAACAAAGAAATTATTCAGACCAATGACAAGATGATGATAAAAGGAAAATAGTTCTTTTCATTCACATTTTCAAACAACATTACAAAAGTTCAAATGTAATATAAATAATAGACTCAGATAGCCTTGTTATCACCATTTGCAATTATGTTAAAGGTTTAAGGGAGTTCTTTCTAGTCTCCATACTTTATACAAGAGGGCTCGGCATGAGTCGTATCCTCTTCAGCATTATCAATTTGGAAACTAATCATCAATTCATGGGGAAAATATTTCTTATTAGTCTAGTAATTATTTCCTTGCATTTCATTATCATTGACACAAGGGCCTTCTTTTCATTAGTAGTTGTGTTTGCCTTGTAGTTTAGATTGTGATAACTCTTTATGCTTTGATCGGAAGTTACTATGTTTATGCCTCCCCTTTTTGTAGGAATTCTAATTATTGTATGAGCATTATCAACATTGTCCAATGGATGTCATATTTTGGTTTGGATTTCAAGAATCATTTGAATTGTGAAATAGCTTCATTGTTTCATGACCCAACAGTGGTGGGACCAATTCACGATAAGTTGGAATTGAAGGATTTAGCCTTGATGTAGTAAATGCCTCCTAATTTAATCTAATGTCTTTAAATATCTTGAACACCTTTTCATGATCTTCTACCTTCCTTTTGATCGCTGCAAGCTCATCATAAGTATTTTTATGAATTTGAATGTATTCACTCATAGTGAATCAATGTGTTGTGGAATTGAAGTCACTGCTACAAAGTGAATTCTCTCTGTAGGGTCTCTTGTGAAAATTCATCAACAAGATCCCTCTAAACTTCTTATTAAGACGAAAAACTAGTCCCAAAACGCCATCAAACAAAGTTCTCATAATCCACCTTCGGAGAAGTCTATTAGACCTTCTCCAAGAAATAAAATCTATATGTGCACCAATTATGTGTTCACTAGCATCTTTAGCGGTTGAAACTATTATACGAGGGCTTGGTATAAAAAACTGCCATCAATAAAACCAGTCATGTCTTGGCTTTCGATAAGCCCCATCATTTGGGTCTTCCATAGTAAGAAATTTTTATATGTCAACTTGATCAAAATAAAATGTCTAACATTTAGAGTTGAGGGATAGGGATATTTTAAGGCAATGGAAATAGATGATACCGCCATGGAGATTCAAGATTCTGTGGTTTTAAGGGAAACTCTTAATGTTTTATACCATAAAGATTTTTTTTAATTAAACGACCTTATCTTCCATTCAGGCTTTGGGTATTAGTTCTTATATATAGTAAAAGAATACACTATAAGGGGCAATAAAATCTCTATATAACGAAAATACATAATATCCTCTAGATTATTCATCATATCAATCATCATATATTTTTCATATGACCAATCTTTCTCTTTTGAATTCTCCAAATGTATATTTGCACACTCCCTTTTCTTACTTCCCACAATATCAATTTTAGGCTTTAATTTAGAATTGAACCCCTCTTGTTCTACAATACCTTCTAATTTTTTGGTTAGGGGCTAATCCATCTCACGTGCGTTCTACATTTAGCATCTCCACACAATGATGATCCATGAAAGTTAACATATGAGTCTAAAATGGACTCTACTCTAGAGGTTATCACAGATGGATTTTGCTTAGAACCCCCATTAACACTTATTCCAAACAAAACAGATTAACAAAGACAACACCACCAAAAAAACCCAATAGTATTCTATCATCTGATAAAGAATGGTTTGTATTGCATCAATGAAGTCAAGATGTCGAAACATAGAAAATATGTCATATTCTTATCCAAGGAGATAAATATTTTTTGCATCGGGGAAAGACCGGAGGTCATGTCTAGAAATCTGAAATTCTTCATCAAAATATGATCAATAAAGTGACATGAGGACTTTACGTGACCTGAGGTGAACAAACGCATGGAGGTAGTTGATAATATATCTCTAAAGAAAAAAATAAACTTTCTTATGAATGAGGTTCCATATTTCTTTTCCCCATTCTTTGAGGCTGAAAGAAGAGGAGGACAGAGAAGAGTTCTCCAAATGCCTAGATAACATGTATCCACTTTTCAATAGAATATTCACCTGAATTATGGAAATGCTAAGCAATTATCCTTGTGATGGTTTCCACTAATAGGGATATTTACAATATTTTCATCCTCCCGCGGAATAAAACTCTGACGGATAAGAATTTTACTCCAATTACCTATATTTGTGACCAAACTCATAACTTTAATATCATGTTGTAATAGCTTAGGGGAAATAAATTGGGATGTAAAATATTTTTTGGAAGAAAACCGTACAGGAGATTAAGTGATGGTTATAGACAATTCTTTAACCAAGTCGTAAAATTCCCTCAAGTTTTGAGTATTTAATGGGAAAACTCTAAAAATTTATAAGACGTGTCTTCTAATTTAAAAAACGATCTCTCTAGCCTTCATAGGAACTCCGTAAGAGTGACTTTTATTACAGGAAGTACAAATATGATAACAAATAAAATAAGGAATCAATTTTCATAGAGAACCAAAAATATCTAAACCACCTGGTTTGATTCACCAACCCATAAGAGTAGCAAGAAATTATCGCCTCTAATATGCCCAAACTAATGAGTACCAAAATCTATTTTGACTGATAAAAATAGATTTAGGTCTCACTTTTTAATAAGTCCCTACCAAACTGCTAACACGCATGAATAACCCACGCATACCAACCCCAGACCCCCTGTTTTTAAACCCAACCTCACCAAACAACTGCTCCCATCCTTACCTTCTCACACTAAATACCCATCCTAACCTACTACACCTGCTGACTCCAACCCGATACAATCCTAACCCCCATAACCACCTTACCTGCTGCAGCCCCAAACCATCACCAACCAACACCGCACATTGGACCTAATCCCCACCACCAAACCACTGCCCCGACTTCACCCACATCACATCACCTAAATCCACTACCTCGTAACACCCAACCTGCCTAAAATCATCACCCCCACACCTGCGTATCCTCCACCTGCTCACAATCTAAACACCTAACCCCCAAACTATATAACATATTGCTAAGAACCAAACTCGAAACTAAACCTCACCACCATATTGTTATACCCAGACCACTGCTTTACATACCTACCATAATCCCGAACCCAACTCGAGACCACCCAGCGACTTCCATACCTTCCCAAACCCATGCTCATCCTCTTCTCCGCTAAAGGTTGGTTGGTGTATTTTCTGTTGGGTTTGCTCCGTTGTTCGAGGTTGAACATATTATCAAAAGTTGGTCTATGTATATGCAGTCATAATTGTTTAAGGAAATCCTTACTGGTTGTGCTTAGTTGTATACATTTTTTTTACAGTGGGCGTCCTTCTCTAGCTTCTCTATGTACCGTTGGACCGCGACATTTTGCTCTTGTTGGAGACTGTTGGTAGCCATTTCATCTCGGAGGTTCTTCTCATTATTGTTAATGATCCTTGAGATATGGTTAGATCATTGAAGCTCATCACTATTCATAGTTATATCCTCCTGAGTATGGTAACCAACATATGAGGATTGGTAATACTCACCAATCTCAACTCTAACCTTCTGAGAGGGATGGGTCAGTTGGTGACCCGACTGGTCGTCATGATCGCCATTATCAAGGGGATAACCCTCTGTGTCTCCATAATTGTGTTTTTTATGGCCCTCTTAGTCATTTTCATTCATATGATATTGATTGGGTGAGTGAATAATCCAAGGAAACTTATCTAGTGGAAAAGAACTCAGATCGATTCCCACAGATGACACCGATTGTAGGTGGTAATTTCCCACAATATTTGTATTCAATGCTCACCAGATAAATTAATAGAAGTATTCAAAGAGAAATATCAAAAACACATAATGAAATATATACGTGGTTCGTCAGTGTGCTTACGTCAACAAGATTTGGGGTTTGTTCATATATTAACTCATAAAACTTGTCGACGGAGTTATAGTACTGCTGAACGATACAATATAGCATTCAATCTCAATGAGGGGTGGGTTTACTTTTATAGGGAAACCTATCAGAGTCTTAAGCTTCGTAAATAGTTATCCCTAGTAGTTAAGACCTATCCCTTATTAGTTTGAACGGTTCCAAGTGATAGATACGTGGGAGTCTTTTGTGACTTGGACTCCTCATTATCTCGATATGCTTGGAGGCTTGTGCCGAACACGTACAGGTCGCATGCTACCACATTCTGGTCCCCATGGGTGTTTAATAATTATGGTGAAGTGACTTGTTTGTAAGCCATCATCTCATTAGAGGTGAGAATATTGGTAAAAAAGTTATCAAGAACCATATCTATCTGATTCAGGTCTTCTATTGTTAACTAGATAAGAACAACATGATGAATAAAATTAGAATAAAGATGTGATAATTTTCTAATATATCTCATACGACACAAAACTATTGATTCTGAAAACTGCACACCAATCATGAAAAATAATGAAAATGAATATTACACAAGAACATAAAATTTTTATGTTGTTCAACCCACTCTTTACTATAATATCTTGAATATTTAAAAATGGAGATCGTGTAATGGAACCACATGTTGTATCTAATGGAATGCTAATTGTCTTTATATAGGCTGTTACAACATTATAGTTAGTGGGAGAAACTCAGTGCTTCAACTTGTCAGCGAAATAGGACATGCTCCCTTAGTGGAGGTGATTTATTACCCCATATTTTTTTAAAGAAATAAATAAATGGGTTTAAACAATAATTAAAATTTGGTTTCTAACAAATTGAAAATATCAGATTTATATTGGGCTAATTTGAAGTTATGGAATTTAATTGGAAACTTGTGAAATAATTATGGGATTTGGACTAATAATAATGAAATTACGCTTGGGCTTTTTCTTATTTAGGGTAAAACATTCGCGGAGTATTAGGGTAAAACCCCAAAGTTAAATTAATCTTTAGATCTTTTCTTAGGGAATAAGATTAATATTTCTTTCAAGTGAGAAACAAACGACTTTGATTTAAAATTGGTTTGCATGGTATAGCCACGACCGCGATAATTCTAGGCAGCAACCGTAGGATTGCTGTTGCGATCCTTTGGCAGGTGGATCGTGGGGCACACTGTTGAATTTTGTTTAACGACTTCACAATCACAAAAATATTTTTTTATGCACAAGGCTTTCTCAAACACGTTATCCCTCTCTAAATAAAACCTTATCTCTCTAAAATTCTTCAATCAACTTAACGAAGAACTCCATTAAGAAATCACTAAATCTCCAACACAAGATTTAGAAGATGACGCAAGTTTTAGTGTTGGTTTAATTCAAGGGTTTCGATATATTTTTTTGAAAGAAATCATGGTTATTTTTTAAGAGTGTTCATCAATCAACCAGCTCACTAGTTTTTCATTAAGTAAAAATCAAGTTATCATTTTTACAGGTAAAATCAACGAAAATGTGTTGAAGCGGTTAACCACAATGACAAATAAAAAAATATTTATCCGAGCTTACGGTAAGAATCCATCATAATTGCCATTTTGTTAAAAGTAAATCAAGTTAGTATATATATATATATATATATATATATATATATATATATATATATATATATATATATATATATATATATAAAGAAACTCACTTGAAGAAGTTTCATGTAACTAATTAAACTTTGGTCCACATGTGTTGGGTTCTCAATAGCAGTGTGATGACTAATATGAACCCCAACTGAAATTGCATCCTACATCCTCTCATTGATTTGAGTTTGAGATACCTGCCACAAAATTCACATAATTTAGTATAGCAAAATTATACCTTCTTTTAAAACCAAAATTATTATCTATGTTATGGATAAAAAAATACCTTCATTTTTTATGTCAATTTTCTCATCTGGTGTGTTTTCCTTTCTTTTTAAATTCCGTTCATATAAAATTTAGTTTAGCAACCTAAAATATTATCAAAGGAATTGAATGAGTAAAAGGGATTTTTTTTGTAGATAAATACCTTTTTCTTAACTGTGTCGCTAAGCTTTTCTGATTTTGACTATTTCCTTCGCGAAATTGGGTGACCTTTCATTCTAACTTGGACACGGATAATCAATTTGTTTCTCAATTGCAATATTTCGTGTTCTTCATTTTTAGCCATGGACTTATATTGGAAAATCTTCTCAATCACGTCACTAACACATATCTCTTCATACTCAAATATATCATCAGATTCTGAACCAATATTTAGGGCTTCACTAAAGTATGTGTACAATCTATTACACTGCATTAGTGTAGTGTTATCACCTAATTCATCATAAGACAAGTTCACAAAATCATGCGGACGTTTAATATCTTTTCTCCACTTTGAAAGAATATATTGAGATGGTATCTCGTTCACATTTTGGTCCATAAGTACACATAATGCATGCTTACATAAGATCCCACAAAACTCAAAGTTATGGAAAATGCATTGCACCTCACAATTGTTAGAGTTGTAAAGAACTTCATAAATCACTTTCTCTTTAATTTTGCCATCATCGTCTGTCTTCTTCTTCTTAAAATCACAGACTTCAAAAGTAAGGTTTGAACCATTTTGATTAACAATTAGCGGGTTGTAATAAATCAAATCCTTTAGCTCGTCTTGGAATTTTTTGAAGATAACATTTGTATAAATTTATCTCATTTGTTTCTCCATGTATAGGTCTGTCACCAAGGGAAAGGTTGTGTTAAAAGAAGAGAAATCCGATGTGGCTTCTTTTTCAATTCTTTTTTAAGGCTTTCTCGTACTGATCAACAATTTTTTTAAGAGACGTCTTTGAATGCACAAAATCATAGAAGAATGGGTTCATACTTTCACTACGTTGCGATCCTGAGATTCCTGCTAAGAATATGCGTCTTGTGAAAACTGGAACCCAACGATGCCGATCCTTGTATAAAGAATTCAATCATTCATTATTTTTTAATTTGAAATCTTCATACATTTCCAGGCAATCTTTTTCAAGCTCATCAATTTTCATAGAATCTTACACACACTTTTTCAATCGATACTTAGTAGCTTTATATTCAGTGAATCCTCCTATCTTCTCTGGGAGATTTTTCATTATGTGAAATCTACATAAAATATGATTAGTCTTTTGGAAACACATTTGCAATTTCTCCTCTTATATATTTACACTGGTCAGTGATTATGGCATTTAGATGAAAACCCAACATACAATCTGACCATCTCTCAAACACCCAAACATGAGTATCCAAGTTTTGATTTGACAAAAGGCTGCAACCAAGTAACACGGATTGTCCATGGTGATTAATGCCTACAAAAGGTGTGAAAAGAATATTATACTTATTCGTTAAATATGTTTCATAAAAAACTACAACATCTCCAAATGATTCATATGCAGCCCTAGATCTAGCATCAATCGAAAATACATTTCTCAAACATCCTTCATCATCATGATCCAAAACATAAAAGAATTGAGGATTTTTTTAGTGCATGGAAACAAAGTACTTGCGAATATCATCGGCATCTCCCTTTTCAAGTTTCAATATTCAAACTTTTTCAATATAGCTTCGACATTCTTTCTCACCAAATGATAAATTTGCATATCCTTCACGTTCCACCACCAAGGAGTTAAAACTTTTACACAAAGTTATCCCTACTTCATCATTTAATTCAAGTTTTTTTTTCACATGAGCATCCAAATGTTTATTGCCTCTGTAGAATCTTACTTTTGATGGACTAATTGCATGATTGTGATCAAGTTCTACTAAAAATAAAACAAATTGTTCATTAGATGTCAAGGTTGCATTAATCCTTACTTTGCAATTAGTATTAATCGATGGCCTACGTCTAAAAGAATATTTTACAGGGTTCCTAGGAATGCCTGATTTAGCAGAAGCAAGTGTAAATTACCTTAATATCCCTTCTTCAGATTTTGACCTTCTCTACAAAGTATCAAAACCCTTATTTCGAGCATAATTCATAAAAAATTCACAAACTTCTTCACATGAGTTGAAAGTCATTCCAAGCTTAGATGAATCCCCATTATCCTCTGTAGATAGTTCCGTTTGACTTGAATCATCACCCACTTCAACTTGATTATTATCTTCCATTTCCTATAATATTTTTAAAAAAAATACATTAGAAGAGTAATAAAAGGAAGAGTTAAAACCCTTTTTTCTGTTAAAACCTTTTTTTATCTCAAACTATATTAAAAATGAAAAGGAAGAGATGAATTTATAACTATGAGTCTATGTTTTTCCATTAATCCTTATTTTTTTTTTCTCAAACCATATTTAAAATGGTTATCTCGATCACACCCTTTTTTTTAAAACCCTTTTTTTCCTCAAACAATGTCAAAGCTGAAATAATTTAAGTATTATGATGAAGAACAACCATGGTTATAAAACTTAGAAACCAATTCCATAAGAAAGAGAAAGGAAGAGATGAATTTACATTGCAAGAGAACAGAGCTAATTTTTCATTCAATCTGATGGAGGTTGGTGTATGGAAGTTTGTGGGTGATTTTGGGGAAGATGATGACAAGAGATTAGAGAGATAATGTGGGGTTTTTTTTGGCTTATTAAGTTGTGTTGGTGGGTGCCAGTTGTTGGCCTCATCAGTCGATTGATAAAATCGGTGCAAAATACCCGGTACCAAAAGCATTTCTCTGATCCTTTAGAACCTCACTTATTTTTTTTAATTTCTCCAAAGGAGTAGAAATTATATAAAAGAGAAACAAAAATAGTGGATGAGTGTTCCATCACAAAGGCATATAGATAAAACCCTAACGAGATGGAGTCTTATAGAACGACTCTGGTTTAACAAATCGATATATAAAGATAATTAAGTGCCTAAGGTCCTATTAAATAGGCACGAGATTGAACCGTAGGCATCCAAGGAAAACAAAATTCAAAGTTCACATCACTTACTCTTTATAGTCTTTGCATTACCTACTCAAAGATTGTACAATTTAAATATCTTATTGTTGGGCATTCCAATTTCCGTTTTCTTAATGCTTAGGTAAGGGTTAGCCTGAAGATAATGATTCACCTACTGTAGGGTTAGCCTGAAGATTATGGGGTTAGCCGGCACAAGATTGTATTTATAAGTGGCCTACGAGGAGCCTTGGACTTTTTCTCCGTTGACAATTTAAGTTGATCCTCTTTTGAAACATGAGTTATCCATTGATGATGATTCTTATTTGTCTAGACTTATTTTTTTCAAGAGAGCTTTGGTGGGTAGAGTTAGTAGTGAAGCTTTCTTACCTCCGCCTCTCGAGAAGATGGAGGTGTGGGTGAACTTGCATTGGAGGTTAGGTGGTGGAGTGGTGGTGCGATACCTGAACTCCTCTCTGTTTTGCTTCATTTTTGCGTCTAAACAGGAAGCCAATAGGATATTGGGTATAAAACTTTGGATTGTACATGGAGATCCTTTGTTCCTTGATAAGTGGCTCCACTACGTTGTTGTTCTAAAAATGGTAGGAGTCCGTCCTCTCGTTGGATTAGGATTCAGGGTTTACCTATCCATTTGTAGGGTATGGAGGTGTTCCAAGCTGTCAAAAACTGGTGTGGGTGATTTTTGCAGACTGACGAAGATACTCAGGCAGGGGTTGATCTAAGGTGGGCTAGGTTACTGGTTAAAGGGCATGGACATATTCTGGAGAAAATCTCTATTAGGGCAGGTGGATGGGTCTTTTCTCTCCCCCTTGTTGTTGAGATTCCTCCTGAGTGCTATTTTGGAGGGGACAATTTTTTAAGTTAGAGGTACGAAATGATAAGGTGCTGAACAACCAAGTATATGTTCCATCCCGTCCAGTTGATGGGAAGGTCACTAGTAGTTCTGTTTCTCTGAAGTTTAAGGATCATGCTCCTCTATTTTCTGGCAATGATGTTATGGGCGACAAGGCAGTTAGGGAGGTGGTTTGTATGCTGGAAGCAGGTCATATCTCCGTGCCACCCAAGTCGAATAGAAGAAACCGGTTCGATCAGCACAAGGGGAGAGTTCAGATCTTGCAACGCTCACTAACTCCGACGGTTTGTTCCAGTTAGGGCCAGAACAGTTTCGGGGATTTGGCGGGTTATTTTTTGGATTGTGAAAAGACTAGGGTATGAGGTATGGGTCAGGAGGGGAGTAGGGCTGCGAACCATACCTTGGTTGGTGATAGTCTTGGGTTGGGTGATAAAGTGACTGTTAGGGTCAATTCGGCTACTTCTTTTGGGGATGATGGGATTGGCATGCAAGAGGAGTTATCTCACATGATGAAAGGGGTGTCTTGTGGTGTTAGCAGTTGTGGAAAGGCTATATTTAATGCTCCCAAGGTTAAAAATATTAATACGACTATTTCTTTGGTGTCTAATGGAGGTACTTGACTAATTTGGTGCGATATAGCCGTGATCCAATTCCTTTTAAGAAGACCAGGTGAAATTTACCCCATCCTAATAAATTTGGTAAACACAGGTCCAATTTTAAGATGGGTCCATGCCGTAATTCGGGTAAAGTGCTAAAAATAGGGTTTTTAGGAAAAATCTCAGGCATAAAGGGGAGAGTAAGGGCAAAAGCGTGGTTGATAAATTCACGAAAAGTTTTTCTGGAAGTGAGACTTGTTTTGAGGACGTACCACTTTTAAGAAGTGGCATGCTTTGCACGATCGTGGAGGAAGGTGTAGGAGAGGTGGGGGAGGGGGCTTTGCACAAGATTTTAATGGCCCCTCTGGGGAGTCGTTGTGCAGGTAGGATAATTTAAGTAGTCTAGTTTTCATGTCCCTTAGGTTGTGGGTTGATCTCGGGGACTCGAAAGGGGTGGTATCCGGAGGTAGAGCTGACAAGAGGGTATACGAGGATGAGTCGAAAAAGTAATCACTAGTGTGATAGGGGGCTTTAGTAAATTCATATGGATTACTTATGAGGGGAATGAGAAGGAGTCAGTTACGTTGTTCTATTCCATAGAGGAGAGGCGAAGGGAGATAGTAGAGGTGGGAGAGATGGGGTGGGTGGGGTTGTAAATTGTTTACAATGAAGTTACGAATCATCTCTTGGAATGTGAAGAGTTTGAATGACCTTTGTAAAAGAGTAGTGGTTAGTTGGGAGCTTTCTTGGTGGCGACCAGATATTGTCTGCCTTCAATTGATGAAATTGGGGTCTATGGATAGGGAGTCAAATCGATCTATTTGGGGAGGTCGTATGGTAGAGTGGTGCTGTCTAGATTTGGAAGGGGCATCAGGCGGGGTTTTCATGATGTAGGATAATAAAGTGGAGGAAAAACGAATGTCTTAGTAGGATGGTGGTATCTTTCGTGCTTATGCAGGTGTGTGGAGGATGGCTTCCCTTGGAGATTTTAGGGGGTCCATTGGCCAGTGGAGGACTCAGCTCGTTGGGAGCTGTGGGAGGAATTTTCAGGGTCCAGGAGCATATGGGGCATTCTATGGTGAACAGGGTGTGACTATAACATCATTCGGTTCCCCTCTGAGAGAAGTGGTGGGGAGAGGTCGAACTCTTCTATGCAGGATTTATCGAACTTCATCGATGATCTGGAGTTGATTGACCTCCCTTTGGTGGGAGGGGTTTTCACCTGGTCCAATCATAAGGATGAGCCCTCTCTTTCTCAACTGGATCGATTTTTACTTTCTAATGACTGGGAAGAGCAGTTTTGGGGGGAAATTCAATCTTGCCTGCCTCGAGTCACTTCGGATCACTCGCCTTTGTTACTGGAGTGTGGAAGGCGGGAGGGGGCTTTTAGATTTGGGAATATGTCGTTACATGAGGAGGATTTCATAGGGAAGGTTTAGGAGTGGTGGAAGGGGTATAAGGTGTAGGCGAGTGCGAGCTTTAGACTGGCTACTAAACTATTTTGACTTAAGTGGGATATCATTCAGTGGAACATAGATGTGTTTGGCAATGTGGGAGGAGTGATTTAGCAGGTTTTGGAGGATATTTGGGCTCTTGACGAGAAAGAAGGGGCGGGCGATCTGTCAGGGGTGGAAAGGGTGGTGAGGGTCGAGAAAATAAGGGAGGTGTGTAAGCGTTTTATTCAGGAGGAGGTGAGTTGGAGGCATAAGTCTAGGGCTCTTTGGCTTAGTGAAGGGGACAACAATAATAAAAAAAATTCATAAAGCGAATAACTCCCATGGCCTCTTTAACCATATCGGGAAGGTGGTAGTTGGGGGAATGGAGTTCATCGAGGAGAGCGAGGTGCGTAGGGAGATCAATTAGCTCTACGAGAGACTGTATATGGAGGAGGAGCCTTGGCGATCGAAGATGGATGGACTTCCTGTGGCAAGCATCTCTGGAGATGAGGTGAATCAATTGGAGAGGTTTTGCACAGAGAGGTAGGTTATACAGGTTTGAGGTCGATGTGCGGTGATAAGGAGCCTCGTCCGGACGGGTTCACTATGGCATTTTTCCATCATTATTGGGAGGTTATCAGGGTGGATGTGATGGATTTTTTCAGCGAGTTCTATGATAGGGGTTACTTTCTGAGGAGTATGAATGCCATATTCGTTACTTTGGTTCCTAAGATAGGGGGATATAGATGTGAGAGATTTCAGTCCTAGTAGTTTGGTTGGTAGTGTGTATAAGCTCATTTATAAGGACTTGTTAGCTAGACTTAGAAATATGATTGATCCTCTTATTTTGAATGCTCAGAGAACGTTTGTGGGTGGTCGTCATATCCTTGAAGTTGCACTGGTTGCGAATGAGTGCATCAAGTCTAGGTTGAGAGGTGGGGTTCCTGGTATTCTATGCAAGCTTAACATTAAGAAGGCATACGATCATATGATCTGGGAGTTTCTTCTTTTTCTACTCAAGAGGTTGGGTTTTCGGGAGCAGTGGTGAGTGTGGGTGAAGAGGTTTATTTCCGCTGTCAACTTCTATGTACTTGTTAGTAGGGTGCCTGAGGGGTTCTTCTCAAGTTCGCTTGGTCTTAGGTAGGGTGACTCATTGTCTCTTTTCCTCTTTATTCTGGTTATGGAGTCATTTTCTAGGATGATGATTCGTACGGTGGAGGGTGGTCTGATATCGGGTTTTTAGATTGGTAGTTATGTTTCTCATCCAGTTGATCTCTCTCACCTTCGATTCGTGAATGATATTATTATTTTTTGTGGGACGGCTATGGATAAGGTGAGGTCATTATGGTTACTACTGGTGTGTTTTTAGGTTGTGTCGGGTTTACGTATCAATATAGGGAAGAGTGAGATGATTTTCGTGGGCGCGGTAGGTAATGTGGGCTATCTGGAAAGTGTTCTTGGTTGTCGAGTCGGCTATCTACCTTTTACTTATGTTGGGCTACCTTTAGGGGCTAAGTTTAAGTCTTCTTCAATGTGGGATTCAGTCCTTGAGAGGGTTCAGAGGAGATTAGCATGTTGGAAGCATAGTTACCTGTCTAAAGGTGGTCGTTTGACATTGATCAAAAGCGTCTTATTTAGCCTTTTGATATATTTTATATTTGCTCTTCCTTTACCTAGGTCCGTTGGCAAAAGGCTTGACAAGATGATGAGGGATTTTCTACGTAGAGTGAATGATGATCAGTTTAAATATTGCCTTGTTATTTAGGATGAGGTGTACATGCCACTGAAAGAGGGTGGGGATATGGGGTGAGGATCTTAGGACATTTCAATATGACTTTACTGGGGAAGTGTTTGTGGCACTTTAATAGGGAAGGAAGTTGATTGTGGAGGAAAGTGGTGGTCCCTAGGCATGGGGTGGGTCCGTATGGTTGGGGTCCTATTTTGGGGTGGTCTTCTCACGGGATGGGGTGGTTGAGGTAAATTGCGCTTGGGCGGGGGAAGTTCTCCTTGCTCACATCCTTTCATCTCGGCAGTGGGAGTCGTATTAGGTTTTGGAAGGATAAATAGGGTGTGGGGGGCTCTTTGGAGGTTCTCTTCCTGGGGATGTTTTCACTTAGGGTTGCCGAATATGGATTAGTTGAGAATCATAGGCGGGGTGTAGGGGCTAGTGGGGTGTGGCATCTGAAGTTTAGGAGGGGACTCTGAGATTGGGAGCTGGAGGAGGCGGAAGAGTACTTTTATTGGTTGAGATTAGCACCAACTCCGTCTTTGGGGCAGATGGGTTGAGGTGGCCATACTCTCAGGATGACATGTTTTCAGTTAGGAGTTATTATAATGTTTTAAGGGGTCGTGGTGATGCTTATTTTCCATGGAAGGACATTTGGAATAGCCATGCACCCCCCAAGGTCTGCTTCTTTATGTGGACCGCTGCTAGGTAGGCCATCTTGACTATTGAGTGGATTCATCACAGAGGAAGGAGGATGGCCAATAGATGTTGGTTATGTAAGAAGGATGAGGAGACGACCAATCACCTTCTTCAACAGTGTGAGATCACTACGGGTCTTTGGGACTTGTTATTCTCTTTGTGCTAAATTGCTTAGGTTATGCCTCGTTCAGTGTACGAGGGGTTGACAGTGTGGAGGAGGCCTAGGGGTTGGACTGGTCCACGGGTGGTCTGGATGTTGCTACCTCATTGTATTTTTTGCACTATCTGGCGGAGAGGAACATGAGATTCTTCGAGGGAGTTGATCTTGATCCTTGTCGGATTCAGTATAGTTTTTTTATCCTTCTTCTTACTTGGTATAGGAAAAACATGATTCGTCTTTGTCTCTCTTTTTTTAGTTTTTGGAGGAATTCTAGGGGCTTATGTTGATTGTTTTGGGTTTTGGTCGTTCGCTTCTTTGCTTTGTATACTTCCTATATACGGGATTCCGCCCCCTTAGGTAGATGGTTTTATTGAATCATTTACTTATAAAAAAAGTCTTTTTAGAAAAAAATCGTCGGCAGAACCTGGGTGCGATGGTTCCATTTTTTTTAACTGTAGGTTAGGGAAGATATACATTTTGAGTCTGTAACTTTGAATTGTTACGTGACTACTTCAGAAATGCTTTTGAAGAATTGACTCTCTTATGTGATGTCAAGAGGTTGAAATATTGAGTTTGACTCAACTTGTAATGCCATAAGCGATCCTCATTTTCATATTATTTTTTCTCTAAATTTTTTATTAGGGTACATTTTACAAGTTTTTATATAGATGGCATTTTCGAAAGAATTAGATGAAAAAAAACTCTTTTGATTTCCTTGTTGAATATGCAAAAGATGAAATGTGTGAACTTGAATGATAAGGCAGTTTAGGAAAGTTTTTCCTAAAGTTAATAATATTGAGTTTGGTAAAACCACAGACTAGAATACACTACACCAAAAACAGCAATTTGGCACACCTTGATATTAAAAATCTAGCACAGTTTAAAACTGTGCCAAATTCTGGCCCAGTTTAATGACAATTTGGCACACTTTAAAACAGTGCCAAATTTTGGCACGGTTTTAAAATGTTCCAAAATGGAGTACACTTGACTAAAATATAAAATATCCTAAAAAAATTCTTTATCCTAACTTTTTGGTATCCCTCTCTCTCTTTCCCGCTCACCCTCTCATCCTCTTACCCTCTGCTTGGATTTCTCTCGGATCAACTCTCTCTCTCTCCCCCTCGATTAACTCTCTCTCTCCGCTCAGTTCTCTCTTTCTCCATTCATCCCAATCAGGTTAGCATTTGTATTTTTTTAACCTAAGTCTTTACAAAGACAATATGTGTTTGTTGAATAACGCCTCTAATCTTCTTTAATGTCAATATGTGTTTGTTGAATAAATGAACTGTTTTTGGCAGGGAAAATATGGAGCAAAGTTGGTTTGTTGTCTTCTTGGAATTGGGTGCCTCTTTTCAATCGAAGATTATTATGCTTCATTGTTCCTAGTAATGTTTTAATAAATGATTTTGTTATATGTTTGATTATTATGAGTATTTGTAGTTCCGGAATATGTAAGATTGGTAATTTCAAATGTAAGGTTTTCAATTTTATCCAAGAATTTAAGCAGAAACAATTTTATTTTGTAAACTTCAACTTCATGGGAACAAGATTATAGAAAATCAGAAAAGGTTAAAGCAAAACATACTGGTACTTAAATATGCCCCACTGAATGGCCAACGAAAAAGCTGACATAATTTGATTAATTTTTGAAAAAATAAAAAAATTCTTGACTTTTAACTAATTGGGAATAACCCCTGTATGTTCAAATAACCCCCTAAAATGTATTTTGCTGCAAAGACTCCGGGACTTTTTAGTGACACGTGAGGGTTTTCGTAACAAAAAACAAAGTATCACTCCAACTCACTTGACATATAACTTCCTTAATTGTATAGACCTCAAGGGTCCTTACTCTTATATAACAACCATTCATGCTAGGAACACTCGCAATTCTGGCATACAAATAGGCAACAATCAACACTAGACAATAAAATCTCTTTGCATATGCTATTTTCTTCGTAAGTACCCTTTTAGTACTAGACAATTCATCCTGCCCGAGTTCATTCAAGTAAAGTCCCCAAAGTTTCTCTTCAGAAATAAGTCCGTTGTTAAATGTCTGAATGGATCCGCTCGTTCATTTTAAATGTGGACTAGATACTTTATTTAGCACATAGATACCATGCCATACTTTCAATCTGCGAATATCCCACATATATGTGGACACCATCCTAATAGCTAAAACTTGTTTCCCCAGGGACTAATTCTAAAAGACCCTTCTTTTTGCCCCCTTTGTGTATTTTATCCAATTTTGAAATACTAAGATCCATTTGTTCATTGTGTTGTTCAGTCTTTCCTAGCTGGTCTGGCCACATTAGGGGATCTAACCTTTGGTTTATGGCTGATTACAAAAGCAGTATTTGAGAATTCAGAGAATGGGTTAGAAAGGGAGCTAGTAAGTTCATAACCCCATTTATTTATTACTTTATAATTTTTTTATGTTATGAAATAAAACATTGAAGAATAAATGTTCTTTTTGGTATATAAACTGATAGTGTGAATGTAAAGTAGATTGAAAACAATTGTTCAATATCTCCATCGTTATGTTTTCTTCATTTTTCAATCTTTCTTATAAAAGCTACCTTGGTAGGGCTTTTCTAACAATAATTTGAATAAATTGGGGATTCAGCTCTCTTGATTACAATAACAAGAGTGTGTATTCACAAGATGAAAGATGATCAAGGAAATTGGATTCAGTTTGAAAAAATTACTCAAAATGATTCTAATCACTTCATTTACCTTATTTTTTCTTAATCCCAAAGTAGTGTTCACAATTACCTCATTCATATTAAACCTAAGTTAATTTATGATGAAGATAATGATTCTCTCACAAGTTTCCCAGAAATAGATGAAGTTTAATCTATATTATTTGGCATGAATGGTGATAGTTCAGCTAGATCAGATGGTTTCCATGGTTATTTCTTCCACAAGTGATGGGATATTATTAAATCAGATATAGCTGATGATATTAGAAGCTTCTTTCCTGGTAGTCAATTGCCAAAATCTTATTTTAGTACTCGTATAGCCTTGATTCATAAGGTTCAAGGTCCCAATCTTTTTAGTGAACTTAGACCTATTGTTTTGTGTAACCTCTTTAATAATATTTTAAATAATCTCGTGGTTCCTAGGATTGCTTTTATATTGCCTAAAATCATCTATAAATATCAAATTACTTTTGTCCTTGGAAGAGAAATAGATGATAATATTCTTGTAACTCAAAGCATTAATAAGAAGTTTCATGGTGGGAATGCAATTTTTAAACTATACATATCTAAACCATATGATAAAGTAAGCCGGTATTTTTTTATTAAGGTGGTGAGGCAATTTGGCTTTTGTTAATGATGGATTGATCTTGTTTGGAATGCTATTTTAAATTGTTGGTTGTTTGTCTAGTTAATGGTGGTCCTATAGGTTTCTTCTCTTCATTTAGAGGATTAAGGTAATGGGATCCTTTATCCCTGCCCTCTTTTACATTGTCACATAAGTATTTAGCAAGAGTTTGGATGATAGGATTATGGAGGGTAGAATAAAACCTTACATTGCTGCTAGAGGTTCCCCTATTATATCCTTTTTGGTTTATGCCAATGATGTTCTTATTTTTACTAATTTAGGCAAGAAATATATTAGAGAACTATTGAGGATCATTTAAGAATATGAAAATGCTTCTGGTCAACTTATAAACAAGTCTAAGAGTGGCTACCAAACATCCCCTTTGATGAATAGTTCCAGAAATAATGTGATTGGCAATATCACTGGATTCTCAAAAAAATATTTTCCAATTACCTACCTTGGTTGCCCCTTGTATGATGGTATTATGGCTTATTTGATTATCTCATTGACAACGTATATACCAAAGTCCAATAGTGGAGTAGTAAACTTTTATCTATGGTTGGAAAATTGATTATCAGTAAACATGTTATCTTAAGTATTGGAATTTATTTATTCTCCATTTTGGATCCTTTAAAACAAGTCATCATAGAGATTGAAAAGATTTTTGCAAACTTCTTTTGGGGAGAGATTGATTTGGTCATAAGCTTCATTAGAGGAAGTGGCATGCTATCTGTAAATAAACTAAAGAATTAGATCTATGGAAAATATCATCAAATCCCTTATCTCTAAACTTTTTTTGGAAATTTAGAACTGTGAACTCTCTTTCGCAGTCTTTCATGTATGTTAAATACTACAAAAACTAGTATCCTATTTTGGCTAATTGTAATGGTTATGCTTCCAACACAAGAAGAATATTATTCATATCATATTAGAAATTGAACCTCATTTAAGATCGATTATTAGTATTGAAAAGATACATTTTTGGAGACATCAATGGCTTTTTTACGGTTGTTTAACAGATTTGGTGCAACTTGTTGAATCCACTTAATTCTAGCATGCTTCTTCCAGTATTCTTCTTTTTAGAGTTCTAGTAGATATTGAGCTTTCTCTTTATGTAGTAGTTATTGATTCTACTCTGTATGAGCACTCTCAAACCCAATTTCTTTTTCTAACAATTTGATAGGGAATATATCAATAATTCTGAGCAGGTATTTTAAGTGCTGATGCGTTCGTTATTTTCGTATTCATGGCTACAATGTGTTGTACGTATATGGGACTGATGAGTACGGGAAAGCAATGGAGAATAAATCCATGGAAGATAATTGCACTCCTGAACCGATTTGTGACAAGTAAAATTGCTCAGCTCACCATCTAGTGCTAGTTTAGTTCAAGTTTTTTTGTGCTTTTCCTAGAAATTCTTGTGAAGAGTTTGAATCACATTATGCCCGTATTTATCTTAACTCCTAAACTTTATATATGAATTATATTATATTTTTTTCAAGAATAAGCAATAAAACAAATTAAATTAGCACTAAAAAAATTATTACACTAAGTATATTTGGAACTAATGAATGATAATTCCATAAGACCCGCCTCATTAATGACGAAGTTCAAATCCATCACAACTCCCCTATCAATTTATTGCCTCCAAGATTCTTTTCATGATTGGGCACTACATTAAAATCCCCTCATATCAACCATTATTCTTTACATTTCACTACAAAATCCAACAATTCATTCCACAATTCCCACCTCTCTCCTCTATCACATTTAGCATATACGCAAGAGAAAAAAATAGGAGTCAAAATGTTTAGAAAAGTTATAGACACTATTATGGAACCTCCACTTCTTTTGAAATTTCTCTGTTTTACTTGAGCACACTTTAGTCTCCAATAATGCAATGGCATGAAGGGAATAGGACCTGATCTAGATTTTTATTCTATTTTACTTGAACACACTTAGGTTTTGTCAAACAATTCTTGAATTACTTTCTGCATGTTCGTTGAGTTGCTGATCAACCTCCTTTACCTTTATTGGTCTTGATTCAACCACCACCACACCATTAGAGGTATTCGCGGATTCATTGATGATTATCGGCCTTGTGGGCCTAGGTCTTATCAACTACAGACAGTAGGATTTCCTCCAAAATAACTTACAGATCTAGGCCAGATGATAGAGCAGGCTGGCCTAGCCAATTCAGTTCTGATCCAGAAGCTATACCAAGTTTTGATAATGGGATAGCATGTTAATTTGACTCGTGATATGCTACTAAATATTATAGGTATCATTGTAACTTCTCTTCACGTTTTCTGCAGGTACTTGAGCACGTTTTCTACATTGTAACTTCTCTTCATGTATTATGTAATCGTGTCATGTTCTTGTCCAAAAACTCATTTCTCTGCGTTGTTAACAAGTCTGAAAAGGTTAAAGTTGCTCCTAAGGTCAGTCACTCCCCATTCCTTTAAGAAAAATATATGCTTACTGTTTTTTAATACTGGTAACACATTGAATGCTTACGTTGTTGAATTTATTTGGTAGTTTATGAGACTTCTAAATTCATGTTTGTGGGTAGTAGTTCGTTCGGTATATTTGTAACTTTGTTAGCATACAATTTATGAAACTGTGTTACTGTGGAACTCTGTGCAGTGTGTGCATGTGTACCTGGAGCATGTCAAACTGTGTGTGTGTGTGTGAAATTATGTGTGTGACACTAAAACTGTGTGACCATGTGTGAAATTTTATGTTTAGTGTGCATAACTGCGTGGTGTAGTGTGTTTGACATTGAAACTGTCTGTGTGTGTGTGTGTGTGTGTGTGTGCAGAGTAGCTGTATGACATAGTGTATGTGAAACTATGTGCTAATTAATTGATCCCTCTATGTCAATTCCATAAAACTGTGATTCTATAATTATCTACTTTTACTTTGGAATTAAATTTATCCTCATAATATACGGATAAATGGTCTAACTATGGATAATCTCACAATATACTGTCTATACCACTCATAAGACAAATGGTGTATTGCGAAACAACACCTAATGATAGGACTATCCTCAACTCAAATGGATATCCTAAATCCCAGTCAAATTAATGACCTACATATCGTCATGTAAATATATGTTGTTAATTTCTAACGTAAACAATAATAGATTTGTAATTCTTATAAAGTCTACCTTATGACTATTTGTCAAATACTAAGGTTATAATCTATATAACCTTAACTATATGTTTCCGGTAATTTCTATATCAACATAATATATCAGAAAACGACTCCAACCATCGAAGGCAAAATAACAAAAAGAATCCCACATTCATATGAACAGTTGGTTTTTAAATTGTGTGCATGCTACCGTATGCACAGTTAAAAACCTAAACATGAACACACTGGAATGCAGAATGCCCAATGCCCAATTATTTAAACCCATACAAGAGAGAAAAGTGCATGTGTGTTCAAACATATGATTGTGAGGTCTAGTTGTGTATTTTTATCTTACCTTTAGTGCCATAATAAAAGGTAACATAAATATACACTACTAGACTGTATAGGGCTTATTGGTTTTGTATGTGTTTTTCTACATCAGTGGTGTGTGCCTAGAGTGTATGGGGTTGTTGTGTTGCATCACGAGAGATCTTAGTAAAGTTTTGGTGAGACAAGCAGTTTATCAAACACTGCAGATCCAATGCTTAAATTTTGTCTCTGCCCATTTCGGAGATGTTGTGGGGGGCTACATTTCAGTGATGTCCATGTGCTAAATCTCAACACAATGGCTTGGAATAATCGAGTAACCATGGGCCACGGCCCGGTCCCATGAGATAGCCACATTTATGTAATCGTAGGGCACATGATGATTATGTTTGGGGGCACAAATGTCTCTAAGAAATCAATGACCTGCACATTTTGGACCTCGAATCTTGAGAGTGGATGCAACCTAATTACAAGGGGGTCCCACCCACCTGCACAACTGTAATATGAATATTATACACTGTATATACACTGATTTAATATACAATAATATACACTGATATACACTAATATAAACTGATTTATACACTGATTTAATATACACTAATATACACTGATATTAACTTGGATAGACCCTGATGAAACATACAACAGATGCGATGAACGAGTCTCGTGCCCCTGATTTTCTTGCCTCGGTAATTGGACGACTTCTGATTGTGTATGTTTTCCATGGTTATATATGGTTATAGCTTATAGGTTGTTGCTGTTCTATTTCGTTCTGTGATAGTTAAATTCTCTTAGCTACAGAAGGATGGATTTTGGAGAATTCTGTTTAGCTACACTAAGTGTACATTAGCTGGAGACACTTGATAATTGGGAACAAGATGCTCATCGTGCGTATATAACTTTTGAGAAAGAAGGAAATCGGACTATTATCATTGACGAACTTGCGTCGATAAGTTGAGTTTTATTTTGTTTCTGTGAGTTTTTTGTGGTTCATATGTAATTTCCTTCTTATCATGTCTAAAACCACGAAAAATAAATATTTTATGAAACCACGAAAAAGAAAGATTTTATGACACATACATGCATTATTTCTCTAGTTATTTTGTAGTTTGGTTGCCACTGTCGATATCATGATCATTAGAATTAAGCTTTTGTATGCAAGTACCAATATGTAAGCAAGTACCACGAAGTCCCGGGTCTCCCGGTTTGAGAATATGACGATAATTTGCAAAAATAACACTTAAACTTAAAAACAAGCCGTTAAAGGGTGAAAACCCAAGTCAGCCGCCAAACGACCCCGTAGGAGGCACGAACACATCGAACGGGACCAATGTAACTTGTAGGAACTGACCACGAAGTCCCGGGTCTCCCAGTTTGAGAATATGATGATAATTTGCAAAAATAACACTTAAACTTAAAAATAAGTCGTTAAAGGGTGAAAATCGAAACCAGCCCCCAAGCGAACCCGTAAGAGGCACGAACACCTCGCACGGGACCAATGTAACTTGTAGGAACTGACCGCGTAGTCCCGGGTCTTTCGGTTTGAGAATATGATGATAATTTGCAAAGACAACAATTAAACTTAAAAACAAGCCTTTAAAGGGTGAAAACCTAAACCATTCCCCAAACGACCCCGTATGAGGCACAAACACCTCGTACGGGACCAATGTAACTTGTAGGAACTGATCGCGAAGTCCCAGGTCTCCTGGTTTGAGAACATGACGATAATTTGTAAAAATAACACTTAAACTAAAAATAAGCCGTTAAAGGGTGAAAACCAAAACCACTCCCCAAACGACCTCGTAGGAAGCACGAACACCTCGCACGGGACCAATGTAACTTGTAGGAACTGACCGCGAAGTCCCGGGTCTCCCGGTTTGAGAATATGATGATAATTTGCAAAAATAACACTTTAACTTAAAAACAAGTCGTTAAAGGGTGAAAACCCAAACCAGCCCCCAAACGACCCCGTAAGAGGCACGAACACCTCGTACGGGACCAATGTAACTTGTAGGAACTAATCGCGTAGTCCCGGATCTCCCGGCTTGAGAATATGATGATAATTTGCAAAAATAACACTTAAACTTAAAAATAAGCCGTTAAAGGGTAAAAATCGAAATCAACCCCTAAACGGACACGTAAGGAACACCTCGCACGGGACCAATGTAACTTGTAGGAACTGATCGCATAGTCTCGGGTCTCCCGATTTGAGAATATGACGATAATTTTCAGAAACAACACTTAAACTTAAAAACAAGCCGTTAAAGAGTGAAAACCCAAACCACCCCCCAAACGACCCCGTAGGAGGCATGAATACCTCGCACGGGACTAATGTAACTTGTAAGAACTGACCGCGTAGTCCCGGGTCTCCCGGTTTGAGAATATGATGATAATTTGCAAAAACACTTAAACTTAAAAACAAGTCGTTAAAGGGTGAAAACCCAAACTAGCCCCCAAATGACCCCGTAGGAGGCACGAACACCTCGCATGGGACCAATGTAACTTGTAGGAACTGATCGCGTAGTCCCGGGTCTCTCGGTTTGAGAATATGATGATAATTTACAAAAACCACACTTAGACTTAAAAACAAGCCGTTAAAGGGTGAAAACTCAAACCAGCCACCAAACGACCCCGTAAGAGGCACGAACACCTCGCTCAGGACCAATATAACTTGTAGGAACTGATCGCGTAGTCCCGAGTCTCCCGGTTTGAGATTATGATGATAGTTTGCAAAAATCAATACTTAAATTTAAAAACAAGTCGTTAAAGGATGAAAACCCAAACCAGTCCCCAAACGATCCCGTTGGAGGCACGAACACCTCGCACGGGACCAATGTAACTTATTGGAACTGATCGCGTAGTCCCGGGTCTCCCGATTTGAGAATATAACGATAATTTACAAAAATCACACTTAGACTTAAAAACAAGCCGTTAAAGGGTAAAAACCCAAACCAACCCCCAAACGACCCCGTAGGAGGCACGAACACCTCGCACGGGACCAATGTAACTTGTAGGAACTGACCGCGTAATCTCGGGTCTCCCAATTTGAGAATATGACGATAATTTCCACTCCTATATGTAATTTTTTAGTTTGAGTAATTTTTTTTTTGTAAATTATTGGGTTACTAATATCGTATCTTTTTTGTATCCTATTTTTTTTGCAGGATAACAGTTTATCGTTGGTAGTTATTCACGTGGAAAACATAGGGAACTCAATGGTTTACAACAAGGGGTTTATTCATGATTCTGTTTTTGTTTTGTTATGGCCGTGCGGGCTTTTGTAGTTTTATTGTTAACTTTTATGGTCGTGCGGGCTTTTGTAAGTTAATTGTTATATTTTGTGGCCGTGCGAGTTTTATGTTAGGCAAGTTTTGTATTAGCAGGTTTTGGAATGTCCAGAAAATGGAGGAAACTCTGCCCAATTTTTTTTTGGCCTGTGAACTATTAAAGACTTGTAATATTTTGAAGTTTGTATGTACATTAGTTTATCAACAACATACAAGTTTTTTAATTTGTGAATTTTTGTGCTTTCAAATAATTATTTTTTTTCTTTTTATAAAAAAATTTGGCACAGTTCAAAACCGTGGCAAAAGTGTAGCACATTTTGGCACGGTTTTGAACTGTGCCAAATTTTTTTAAACTGTGCTAAATCTGGCACAGTTAAAAACTGTGCCAAAAGTGTGCTAGAAATATCAAATTCTGACACGATTTAAAAGTGTGCCAGAAGTGTTCCTGTTTGGCCAAATCTGGCACACTTTTGAGCCGTGCCAGAAAAAAATGGCCATTTTGGAACACCTGATTCTGGTACAGTTCAAAATTGTGACAGATTTGATCTGGCACAGTTTTAAATCATGTCAGATTCCTGTTGTTGGTGTAGTGATAACTCTATAAACTATATATGAACCTAGTGCAAATAAATATGATGAATAGTATTTCATGTTGTACATTTATAAACCAGCTGTGTTGGTCCATTTGTAGTGGTAGGGTGCTAAACAAAACTCTTATTTACATGGTTTGTTATATAAGTTGTTGCATTGACTAATATCATTTGAATTCAAAAAGTTATTGTTGTGTTATTGGTGTGATCCAAAATTATAGGAGATGTCTCTATTGTTGACCGTGATTAATGAAATTGGGCTTTATGGTTGACACTCCCTTGCAAGATGATAGTGGTCTGGGATAAATCATGAACTTGATACTTATGAACTGGAATTTTATAGTGGATAATCCTTTCGTAAAAATATCGGCGAGTTGATCATGCATGGAGATGAAATGGACTAGTAATGTTTTACGGCAACTTTATCATAGACAAAGTGAAAATCAATATCGATATGTCTATTGCGAGCATGACAGATGGGGTTTCTGGATAAATAAGTTGCTTCAAGATTATCACACCAAAGTATGCAAGGGCGATGGGGGAGTAAAGACCAATTCTGGTTGTAAGGACTTAAGCTATATGAGTTTAGCTGTGGCATCCACCATAGATTTGTATTCAACTTTTGTGGACGAGCGGGACACTATTTTATGCCTTTTGGTTTGTGTTGTCAATTTATAGAATACCGCAAGTGCACGGGCTATTATAGAATAGAGAGTGTAAGTACGGGTCGAACCCATAGAGATTTGTTAATTTTAACTTTTAAAAGAATTGCAATTGTCCAACTAGACGAAATGGGATAGAGAATAATTATGAACTACACTAAATAAAAGCAAATACGATAAATGAGAGTAACACAAGATATTTGTAAACAATTAGGAAATAATCAGGATTCGGGGCCCATTTATCACATAACTAATATTGCACACTAATTTAATGTTGTCATTTCCTTTTTGTAACTCAAATTAAACCGACTCTCTCAGCATTTAATTCGGAAAATACGATGAATATAATCAAAATATTTTTAACGTCTCTAATAGACAGCTAAAATCTCTATTCCCTTAGAAAATACAAGTTTTAAATTTCGCAAATGTATTTAAGCATGGACTATCAAAACAATCAAAGTGCAAGCATAATCCATAAAAAATTACTGCTTTTAAATCTCAAAACTTGATTTGACAAAATAATTTTGAAGGTTTTAAAACACACTGTTGTGTCGCTTTAAAATGAATACCGAATCTTTGATAACAATTAAAATAAGTTGGAAATAAACAACAATCAAATTAACGTGCCAATATTAGCTTACTATGATAAACTTCACCCTAATCCTAATAGAATAATCAAGCTATCATAATGAAAGATATATTGCAAGAATGAGTAGAGATCTTCATTAATAAACCAAACTTACAAATAGTTCTCTCATAATAATCTTCAATTCTCTAAAAAAAATGATAAAAACTTGGCCCTCGAATTGATTACAATCACTCAAAGTTGCTCCCCGAAATCCTCCACGAAATTCCTCTCTAATTGTCTATGAAATTATGATCCCAAGGGTCCTTTTTATAGGACATGTGGTGAGGTATTTGAGTTGTGGTGGGACTCTTTCTGATTGGCCAAATGATGTTTGTAGCTATCTCTCCACCTCTTTAATATTTGGATCGTGATTACGGACGGAATTTTCCCCCACTCGAAAACTCTTATCTTTTCTTGCTGAATATTATAATAATTTCCAAATCGGATAATAAAAATTTCCAAATAGGATAATAAAAATTTCCAACTTTTTTTTGAATGACCGTAAAAATCATCTTTTTTGTGCCTTTTTTGAATTGATCATCAATTTGCACCAAATTCGATCATTACCTGCAAAAATTTCACTAGGCAACTTTTTTCACAAATTAGCACAAGAATATTATAAAATTATCGAAGTGCCCATTTTTTACTTAAAATTGCCATTTTCAATATGAATTCAATCATTCTCGCATTTTTTCCTCTTTTTAATGAAATAGTCCTAAGAGCTTATTAAATACACTAAAATGGGACTAACACAGTATAAATTTTGGTATAAAATATACAAAATAATGCACTCATCAGTTTGCCTTGATATAAGGTTGGATCCAAAATAAATGGCAAAACATGTAATAACCGAACTTCGAATCGTATCTACCAACCGACCCTAAATCACATATATTCATTGTTTCAAACCTCATAAAATATTCAAAAACAAAAGTCTCCTAAAGAAGAATGAAACTACCCTTGATGCCCTATAACTTTAGTAAATTAACCTAGACACCCTACAGTTTTAATAATTGTAAAATATCCCTTGAATAATTCTAACAACCATAACTTAACTTATACTTAACTCCTAAGCCTCAAATTTATATCAAATTAATCCTCTAGACTTCAACTAAAGTAAAATTATAATTTCAGCCCCTAAAACTTTTTGAAATTATACAAATGCCCATAAACTTTCTTTAAACCAAGACTTTTAAGGCTATATACATTAATATTTTTAACAAATAAGGACCAAACACCAAAGTTTGAATATTTTAACATTACCCCTATCCACATAGGCGACACATCAGTACTACAAGATAAAAATCACATGTGTACACTATGCACACATGTGAGGTACACTAACTGAGTTTGAAAACTCCTTATATTCTATTCAAATCCAAACAGGTACATTATGATTTTAGGCATTATATTCATTTCTTTTAGTTTTAATAGAATTTTTTGTGATTATTATGCTTAGAGCAATCATAATATTAAAGGTTATTTAAAGTTTGCCCCCCATTTAATTCTTTATAATTAGTCAAACCCCGCAAATTGACTTTGTTAAGGTTTGGCCCCCATTTTTAACATTCCGTCCATTTTGCCATTAACCCACATATTTAATATCGATTATACCCTCGCTTTAATTTGGGGCCCAAACCTTAAATTAAAAAAACGCTCAGAAAATTTTAAAAAAATAGAAAATAAATAAAAATAATAATAAATAATAGAAAATAAATAAATATTAACCCCATGATTAATTTAAAAAAAACAGCCAAAAATTTATTAAAAAGTCAGAAATTTATTAATTAAGAAAAGAATGGAAAATTAAAAAAATGCCAAAAAATATAAAAAAACAAAAATAAATAAAACCAAAAAATAATGAAAAAATACAGAAAATAAATATTAACCCCATAATTGATTTAAAAAAACACCCAGAAAATTTATTGAAAAGTTAAAAATTTATTAATTAAGAAAATGAATAATAGAAAATTAAAAAACCGCTCAGAGAATTAAAAAACGCTCAAAATTTCACATTTTACAAAATCTTTTAAGGATCGATTTTATAAAATAAACATGTAGGGTATTATTTTGACATTAACTCAAATTTTAATTTTATATAATGTGGTCCATTAACCCTACGCGCATTAAGGTGGAATTTTTTCAAAAAAGTAAAGCTCAAACATGTCCTATTTTTGACTAATTTAAGATTTAACCACTCCATTTTTTACATAAATCAAGTCGAAACATACCCTTTCGTTAAAACTAAATAAATAATTAAGTTTATTTTAAATCCAATTAAGTTTAAATGATGAAATTAACTATTTATTTAAAAAACTAAATCTATTCATGAAGTCAGTTAATGTTGCATCACATTAGAAAGTGAATCCTCTCAAATATGAGGTATAAAGTGCAATTAAACTTGAATATTAAATAAATTATTTTAACATTCTTCATGTGTGTCATTTGAACACGTTACACATTATAAAAAAGTATTTATTTTTTTAAACAGTTTTTTCTAAAACACTAAAAAAGTAAAACATGTTTTTTGAATTTTTAATTTTTTGAGCGTTTTTTTTTTAATTCTTTTGTTATTTATTTTCTTAATTAATTTTTTTTTAGTTTTCAATTAATTTTTGGGTTTTTTAAAATTAATTCTGAGTTAATAGTTATTTTCCGCTTTTTATTCATTTTATGTATTTTTTTCATTATTTTTGGTTTTTCATTATTTTCTATTTTTTAAATTTTCTCTTTTTTATTTTCTTAATTAATAAATTTTTGACTTTTTAATAAATTTCTGGGTTAATATTTATTTTCTGTTTTTTTATTCATTTTTTGTATTTTTTTCATTATTTTCAATTATTTTTATTTTTTGGCATTTTGTAATTTTCTATTATTTATTTTCTTAATTAATAAATTTTTCCCTGTTTAATAAATTTCTAGGTATTTTTTAAAATTAATTGTGTGGTTAATATTTATTTATTTTCTGTTATTTTTTTGTCTATTTTTTTTATTTTTTGAGCTTTTTTTTAATTTAAGGTTTGGTCCCCATATTAAATGAGGGTATAATCGGTATTAAATATGTAAGTTTACGGTAGAATGGACAGAATGTTAAAAATGGGAGTCAAACCTTAAGAAAGTTAATTTGTGGGGGTTTGACTCATTATAGAGAATTAAATGGAGGACAAACCTTAAATGACCCTAATATTAAAGCTTTTATGTGTAAAAACAGTGTAAAATAGGAAAATTGCAAAATTACATCATTAAAGCTTGAGCTTTAGTGGCGAATCTGGATATAAGGCTTAAAGCTCTGATTTGAAGCTATGAATACCTTCACTTGAACATTAAGAACTTGAGTGTAATGATCAAAACCCATGAAATTTCATAACAAGCTTCAATTTGTCAAAATTATTTTTGAAACCAGAAAACTGAAAATCTTAAATTCTCGTTGTATAATGAACCTCAACCTTTGAAATCAAAACCATTTACTCCTTAATATAGCAGAAACAAAACTAGGTTCATAAGAACCCTTGCCATATTCTTGAAATCCACAAATGTTAGGTAAAACATTCGGTAAAACACAGAGTTATAAAACTCACGATATATTGCATCTTAACCCACAAAACCTAAATATTTGGATTCCTTATGAAATTTTAGGTTAAGTATATTAAAAAATCATCTCAAATAGTTTATAAATGAAGGAGATATTCAGGGTCAAAAATCCGAAACCCTAAAGTCAACTATCGAGGTGAAGAAGATGATGTTTTTTACCAGAAACTTTGATTACACCCTTGAAGGCATGTGGCCAATAAAAGGTTTAAGAATTTTTTTTCAATATTTTTAATTTATTTTTCTTGTCAAAATGGTATAAGATAAGACAATGTTTGGTTAAGCGTAGCCTAAATTATGGAAAATTGAGGTCTTAACATTGAAATATTTTTGCTAAATTATAATTTGACCCCTCCTGACTTTTTAAACTTATAAATTTGAACCCCAAACTTTGTTAATAAGTACTTTAAACTATTTCAAGTTAAAAAGTCTCTTATCCCAATGGTCAATTATGACCATAAATCCACGATTTTGAGGTCCCAAGTTATTTACAATTAAACCCTTGAAACTTTAAAAGATAAAGTTTTTGGTATAAACTAATAAACCCAACCCCAATTGCAACAAATACTTATGCACCCAAATATTGTATACAGATAATCAAATACCAGCTCCTCCCGATATTCTCCTTTGATCTGTATGTAATTTAAAATACCGAGAAAGAAGGACATTTTTGTTGGAAATTAATGATAAGTGACAAAATTAATTATTTAATTTCAATTGTATTAAATTCCGAATTTCCCATTTATGTGGTTTTAATAAATGTCAGATAATTAATTAGGAATGTGATAAATAAAGATATTAAAAGATTTGGGTAAACCTTATCCGTTAGTCACATGATGGTTAGTGGCATTAGTGGGAGACTTGAAAGAGTCCCACCTCCACTAGGATTTCGGCCCTCTTTCCCTTATAAATAGAGACCTCTACACCATCTAGAGTCATCTCATAACACACTATTTCTGAGGTGGGAGAGAAATTCCGAGATTCTATTTTGAGTGTAATTTTTTCAAGAAGGGAGATTGATGGAGCAATTAATCAAGATTGATCAATGCATTGGATCAAGGTAAGTCTTATTTTATATCGTTTAGACGTATTTTGTGAAAACATGAAGATCCAAGATCCTTTTATTAAGAACCAATTGTATGTTAAAGTTTAATCATATTAATGTGTTCGTGATTAATATTAGGGTGTTCTTAAGAATGATTTTATATGTGGTATCAGAGCTAAAGTTTAAGATCTCATGATGTTCGTCGATAATGAAATATGTGCCTGAGACTTTCTGCGACATTTTTATTTATGTCATTAAATTGCTTTTGTGCCTGAGACCTTCTGCGACGTCTTATTTCTATCATTAAATCTGCTCTTAAAGTGTGTCTGAGATTTTCTATGACGTTTTTTCTTCTGTCGCCAATACTCACTGGTGAGAATGAAAGGTCAAAACTTGCTCGGAATTTTACAAAACTGACATGCTCGACTGGAAACATCGAAATAAACAAAACCCATTGTTTACAATGGGCACCACCTTACTTTTGCGTTTTGACGTCGTTAAGACCCTTAAAATTGTGTTTTTGCCATTTTTGGTAATAATGTTGACGTCAATATCTCACTCCAGAAAATTGATTTTTGAATTCCGCAAATTGTTTTGAGATCCTGGAGTAATTATCTACATCTCGGTGGTGCTAACTAAAATTTTCTTTTTTTTTTTGACAAAAATTATGATTTTCCCAAATATTATGTATTTTTCCACAACAGGGGTTGTTTTTAATGTTCATGGTTGTTCTAATATTCATCTTATGTATTATTTGGTATTGATGAAAGGGTTCAATATAAAATTTTGAATATTAGATGTATGATTATGTGTTTGACAATAACATTTCGATATATTAGGTTATTGTGCATAATTTATAATTGGTAGCGCAAAGGTCCTAATGTAATTATGAATTGATGTTTCGACAAGAATATTTATATGATGTTGGATGGGGAAGACATAAAAGTGTCTTAATCTATAATTGTAAATATTAGATTATTGTGTATGCATTTAAATTTGGACCATTAATTATACATTAAGTTTTGAGTATAATATTTTTGGGGCATTGATTTGACATAAATAATGTTTATGACTTCCAGAAAAATTATTTTTGAATTTCGTCGAATTTTTGAGTTTCTGGAGTAATTTGTTTTTACAGTTCCATGATGCTAACTCATTTTTTAGGGAAAATTTTATTTTTTTCCATATTTCATGTATATTTTATCTAGAACTCTGATAAAACATTGCTCTAATGATTCTATTTTAGTTGAATATTCGTGTCAAACACAGGCCAACATATCTCATATGGTAGAATATTAGACTTGCGTTATTGTTAATATTCATTTTTTGATGAGTCTCGTGCCAAACACAGGCCAATGATTCATATTGTTGAATATTATGATATTCGTGTTTTAATGAGTCTCGTGCCAAACACAGGCCAACGATTCATGTGGTTGAAAATCAGAATTATTGTTTATTCTAATGCTAGTACTCCCATTAAGTTGAATTAAATGCTAAACACATGCTACAATTCATATGTGCGGATACTAGATTTATGATTTCGTTGCATGTATGCATATTTAAATGCATGACTTGCAAATTTTGAGACTCATAAGTAAGTATTCAATCAGTTTAATCAAATGCCAAATACATGCTAAGATTACATGTGAAGATATTATACTTGTAGTCATTTCAAATTATCCTAATCTTTGTATAAGGTTAAATTGAAGCGCAACACATGCTGATATTTGAATCAAATAAACATTCGAATTTTTGCAAATGTTAAATAATTAACATCAATGTTAAAAAGTAATATTTACATATGCCACTAGTATGATAATTGTGATTATAACCATATTGTGCATTAGTATGACCATGAATGATTTGGATCAGTATTTCTGATTTGTTACTCATACATAAGTGATGAAGCGAAAGTTAATGATTTATGTCTTCCATTTACTATTATTGTGTAATATCTCATGTAAACTCTTGGTCTATTTGATTTTCACATTATGTCTAATTTTTCGTGAATTTCAAGTTAGGGAATAGACAATAATATAATTATTCATGTATTACGGGGATTTTGAACATGTATGCGTATCTCTAATATTTATATAATATAAGGTTTGGTGTTCATTAAAGTGCTCCATACCAGAAGATATAAATATTGGACTAATGCATTAATATCATGCATATTTTGGTTGCCTACGGGTCCATGTATGATATTGAATGCTAGGATGATGATACTTTATGATGTTGCATACATATTATTGTTTATTCATTTATTGTGATTACAATAATTGAAGAAAATGTTAGTGGTGATATATATTTTGGGAAGGTAATAATGGTCGTCAAACACAAATGCCATAGTTTCTTTCACTATCATATCAGCAATTAAGTTTATGAAAATCATAAAC
Source organism: Sambucus nigra (assembly GCA_949130495.1). Classification (NCBI taxonomy): domain Eukaryota; kingdom Viridiplantae; phylum Streptophyta; class Magnoliopsida; order Dipsacales; family Adoxaceae; genus Sambucus; species Sambucus nigra. Next base: position 69,349,013 of record OX422211.1, on the reverse strand, counting down.
ATGAATAATTTAGCTTATTGATCATGCGATATTTAATGAAAATAAGTGAAAAATTTATTAACTTGTGTATGTAAGTCTTTACGTAATGTAATATTCATATTATGAAATGTTTGGTAGTCACTACAGTGACCCAACTAGAATGGCAATGAATATTAAATGTAAAGATGATGGTAGTAGTAACTCATGATGCTTATAATTGTAAAGATATTAATGGGGTATATTGAGTTTATTTCTTCAAGCAAGGTTATTCCTTATAGGGAATCAATTTTGAGTGATTGAATGAACATCATAGATCACATACATTATTATAGTATGTGAAAATCAGTTGTGCATAAATGTCATGTACAATATAATGAAATAACATTATACCCAATAAAGTAATCTACAAGCATCATATAATCGATATTTCACAGTTACTACTGACAAAAACTCACGGTTATGCACTCAATTTATCATGTAATCGATGTGTGTGTTGTTAAATCAAAACATTAATGAAGTGAGCAATTTATCTCATTATCTTATCACATATTATTGTATCCCATTTTATGTCTCTAAAAATTTCATATTTAATTTGGTTAAAAAAAATAAGTTTGTTTACATGTTGCACACTCGGACTAATAATGATAAAGATAATATGTATCTTTTATGATTTGAAATGATTTTTTCATCTTAGTAGAGATTGCAAGTTATACTTACTTTGTTATAGAAAGTAATTACTTTTGATGCAAGGATTTCTTACAAAAAAACTAGAAATACTAATAAGATTCTTTTTATTTTGTTCTTGGGGAATCAAATCGACATTTGTTTTTCATAAACCCTCAATTTTTTTTGAAAACTGTTTGTCTAGACTTGATCGTGAGGGATATGTTCTAAAGAATCATTTGATGTATATATTTTTTTTCAAGGGTTACGGTATTCCTTTTGATGTTTTGTACAAAATAAATTGTGGACATAGTTCTTTAAAGATTTGTTTGATCCCACATCATAATCATAGCGTTATTGATGAAACTCTTTTAATCTTGTTCCAAATTAAATCTATACTCCTTTTCATAATTTTCGTGGACAAGATTTTGTAATGTCTCTTACAAATTTTGATAGTCGAGTGGTGCTCTTAAGGTATTACGATGTCTAATATAAGGATGACCTATGTGGCCCAAGTGGGAGATTATGAGAAACTTCCCTTACAGTGGACCTACATAGATCATATCATTGTCATTGACACGTATTTATTACATTAAAGTCAAATTCATTATGAAAGGTGAAATTAGTGGTAGTAGAAAATCATGAAATATGGTTATAAAGGAAGGTAGGGTACTTATCCCATTATCGATAACCTTCTTGAATCCTTGTTCTTTTAGTTGTTAGATTGTCTAAACAACAAAGAACAAATAAATGATCAACCACTAAATGATAATATTGTCACCGTGAGATAAATGTAGATAAAATCATAAGGAATAGTATTAAGAAGATCCTAAAAGGTCTACTATCCTAAATGATTATGTAGTGTATCTGCATGAACATGAATTTGGCGTATGGATAAATAATGACATGATTTTATTTTCAAAAGTCATAAGAAGTGAAACTAATTGACTACAACTAAGTTTAAAATCTCGTTCAATTACATAATTGATGCACTAAAGTCGGGTATGAAGGGGTCATCAAGACCAAACGCGACACTAACGGTAGTTAAACGAGATAAAGCTAAATTGTAGTAAAACATTTCACCATTAATGAAGAAAAGGTTATAAATGAACCTTCTCAATTATATGTAAGGACGTAGAATTCTTATGACATTAGTATCTCATTATGATTGAGAGTTACATAATGTGGATGTGAAAATTACCTTTTGTAGTCTTATGAACCATTTGTATATGTTTAGGAGATCATTTTATAAACATAAGTTTCCCACATGACGTATTTTAAGATATAATATCATTATTTTTTATTAATCGTTGTATATTTGTATACACCTTAAGATCAGTGGGAGTAAATTTATATATTTTCTCTATATACAAGCGCGGATTTAGAAAGTAGAGAATCAAAATAATTTTATGGGTTTAAAAGTTGTGTATGAAGTAATGAGATACTTAAAGGACTATATGCTCACATTTATGATGTATGTGTTCATTTAAATATGAACAATTATTGTGACTCAGATTTACTATTTGTACGGATGGTATGAAGTTCACTCTTGCTTAAGAATATTTGTTTTGGTTTATCAACCAATATAATGAAGGAGTGCAACACAATCCATCCATTAACTATTGTGAAAGTTGAGTTTGTAGCATGCTTGATGCTACAACTTATGTATTTTGGCAGCGTGACTTCATTTTGGGACTTGGAGTTGTCGACACTATTATCAAGTCGTTGAAATATTATGATAATGTCGCTGCAATCTTCTTTATGAAGAAATGTTAGGTATTCCTAAAGTAACTAAGCACGTTGAATGAAATACCTATCAGTTAAAGAAGAAATTCAGAAACAAAAAGTGTCAATTGATCACATTAGTACGAGTGATAACATAGCAGATCCTATTACGAAAGGACTATCTCCAAAAGACCTTATGGAATGTGTCAAAGAGATGGATCTCGATTAGTAAAATTATGATTGCTATTTGGCTTAGTTGTTTGACACTATTACTTGAATTCAATAAAAGTGTTTCCGATTTCAATTATTTATGTCCTTTGTGAATGCATGCATATAATTATGAATTGTTATTGACAGAAATAGTCCTTATTCAAAAGGACATTATGAGGGCATTATGATACCCAATATTCAGTTGAACGAAACATTGGTGTTGTGGTACATGGAAGGAACCATGCTCTTGAATAGTATGGAACCGCCATGACTCGCATCCGTGAATCATTTGATTCAGCAAAATAAATTTATCAATGATTGTGCACCTTATGATACCTAATCTAATTATGCAAATTATTAAGACCAAGTGGGAGACTGTTGGAAATTAATGATAAGTGACGAAATTAATTATTTAATTTCAATTGTATTAAATTCCGAATTTCCCATTTATGTGGTTTTAATAAATGTCAGATAATTAATTAGGAATGTGATAAATAAAGATATTAAAAGATTTGGGTAAATCTTATCCGTTAGTCACATGATGGTTAGTGGAATTAGTGGGAGACTTGAAAGAGTCCCACCTCCACTAGGATTCCGGCCCTCTTCCCCTTATAAATAGATACCTCTACACCATCTAGAGTCATCTCATAACACACTATTTCTGAGGTGGGAGAGAAATTCCGAGATTCTATTTTGAGTGTAATTTTTTCAAGAAGGGAGATTAATGGAGAAATTAATCAAGATTGATCAATGCATTGGATCAAGGTAAGTCTTATTTTATATCGTTTAGACGTATTTTGTGAAAACATGAAGATCCAAGATCCTTTTATTAAGAACAATTGTATGTTAAAGTCTAATCATATTAATGTGTTCGTGATTAATATTATGGTGTTCTTAAGAATGATTTTATATGTGGACCTCTTTTATAGTAACATTTTGCGTATTTGATTACTGCTATTAATAACATTCTATGATGGCCCTAATTGATTCAGAAGAGGTAATTGTTGCTGTTAAGTTTGTTAGTGTCATTATGCTGCGAATGGCTTAGTGTGACAGCTGGTGAGGGAGATGCAATGTCACTGTTCGAGGAGGAACTCATTTTGCATAATTAGAGAAAAGGATAGATAAGGAAAAAAATTGCAGTGGATCTGATACCATAAGAACCTACTGTAAAGAAATTTGATGAAAGTATCTTCTACTATACATTTAGAAACCAGTCGTGCTTGCGTATTTGTAGTGTTGCGGTGTTAACAAACACTTCTATATACATGGTTTGTTACATAAGTTATTGCACTGACTGATATCATTTGAATTCAAAAAGTTATTGTTGTGTTGTTGATGTGATCTGAAACTGTAGGAGAGGCCTCTACTGTTTACCCTCATTAATGGAACTGGGCATTGTTGTTGACATTATAAAATCCTTCGTAATGACAATAAAAATCCTTCCTCTGTAGAAAAGGGTAACCACGGGACAACAATTGGCAATGTAAAATCATTTCCAACCATTTGTAGAAATGTTTTGTTAAAGACACGTACTTTTTCATTAACACCACACTCAGTGGTGTTAGTAATAAAATAACATCATGTCAAACAACACCCTTAACTTATAAGGAACCTATGTGCCTATTATAAGCACTAAAATAGGCCCATAATCCTTTTTGCATACTAAGGACCTGTTTGTTTTTACCTCTTAAGTCTGAATCTGAACCATTCAGACTTAAGAGGTACCAAAAAGTGTTTGTTTTTTTAAATGATTAAGAGGTTAACGGCTATATTTGGCTCTTAATGGTTAAGAGGTAAAGTTACATCTGAAGTCTGAATCTGAAGTCTGAATCAGTCCAAATACATTCATTCAGAGGTATCTCTGTTCTAAAAAACCCGCCTAGGCTCCGCCTAGGCACGCCTAGGCTTGAGGCTTGGGAGAAACGCCCCGCCTTAAGATTTTGACGCCTTATTCTTGGTAAAACCCTTAAAGCGTACTTTTTCTCTAAAAACAATAATGCTTTAGTGAAACGATATCGCTTTTTAAAGATTTTTTTGCAAACCGGACCATTATCTCATCCAAAATAATCAAATAGTTTTTTTATTTGCAAATATTCAGACATATTTTTATTATATGTACAATTTTAGTATTTTAATAGCCTTGTTATCGTTAAAAAATATTAAAATATATTAAAAATACCTAAACGCCTTTTCACGCCTTTTTACGCCAAGGCCCGCCTAGGCTTCTAAGGCAGAAGGCTTGGCCTCCACGCCTCGATCACGCCCCGCGTTTTTTAGAACCTTGAGAGGTATATTCAGATATAAAAACAAACATATTTTTCAGATTCAGATTTCAGATTTCAGATTCAGTCTTCAGATTTCAGATTCAGACTTCAGATTCAGATGAAAAAACAAACACAACCTAAGTTGATCATATTATAGTAAGTGGGTATGGAAATTCACACATAGTCATCAAAATATACATAATAGTATCAATCGGATTTACGAAAAAAAAATTATTTATTTATTCATACCTTTATTCTGACAACATATGTTATTCTCTTCAACGTATACCAAATAACTCGGTTGGTGTAAATTGTTTTCATAACATAACTTCATTATTATTCAAATTTTCACATGAAATGATATTATTTTAATAAAGTCCAGGAGAGAGGCGTGGGGTGACGAGGACCTCAAGTGGGGTGGCTTTGAAGTTGTTTATGCCATGGCTATCGGTCATATCAATGTCTTCATCGAGAAGTGTCCTCACCTCAAACCCTTGTATGAACCTTGCCAATATCAACGGCTCCATCTCCATGGCTAATGAAATTCCAGGGCACATCCTTCTCCCACTACCAAATGGAATGAACTCAAAATTCTGGCCCCTAACATCGACATCTTTGTGGGTTTTCAAGAATCTATCTGGTTGAAACTCATCTGGATCACGCCATGCATTTGGGTCACGTTGGATCTTCCACAAGTTGGTCAAAAGGCGGGTGCCCTTCGAAATATTGTAGCCACCCACAACACAATCCTCGATGGATTCATGGGGTACTGATAGTGGCCCGGGTGGATACAAACGTAGTGTTTCTTTGATAATGGATTGAAGGTATATCAATTTCTTTATGTCTGAACTTTCTACTAGCCTTCCGTTTCCTACATGAAGATCTATCTCATCTTGGGCCTTTTTCAACGTGTGGGGGTTATTGAGAAGTAAAGATAAAGCCCATACAAGAGTCACTGTAGAACTGTCAACACCCCCTAATAGAAGTGACTGGCAATACAAAACTAATTTTAGTTTTCAATTACAACATTATATCATATACAATACGAGTAATGGGAGATATAACAAAGGTTAACCATAAAGGCACCTCCATTTCTTTTATCACCATAGTTTAAGCTATAAAACAAAATAATTTCTCACACATTGAGCTATAACCATTGCTATGGGTTCCAATGTCATTTAATTATGGGTGCTTATTAGATAATTTCATTAACATGAGGGCCAAATTGAGAATTCAGTCAAAACATTCAAAGTGCTAAAATTGAATGTCTCATTTTTTTTATAACTGAACTCATGTTACGTATAAGATAACTTTTATGAATGTTAAAATTATTTTTTAATGATAGTTTTGAGTTTTCCCTCACATTTATAACCAGTTTTGAACTAAACCCCCGAATTTTTAATATTTTTTATACTCCCTTATTTTGGTAACCCCCGATCTAAACAATTAGTCAACAGTAATCACTGTTGATATTTTTCAATTTTTCTTACTTTTATGATCATATTTGTAATATAACTCCAGTTTGGTAAATTTTACCCCGCACCCGCTATATATTAACGCTCTAAAAAATTATTTTGGTTTGAAAAAACTTAATAGCCATATATTAGAAAATTTTGAATTTTTTTCGAGAAAATTGAAATCCAAAAATAAGAAATTTTGGAATATCTTTTTTTAAATTGAAAATGAGTTTTTTTTCTATATCGTAAAACAGTTTTTTAGATTTGTAAAAGGCATCTTTTCATATTTCATAAAATAGTGGAATTGTTTTAATTTTAAAATATTTAAAACAATTTTTGTACTTCTTAAAAAATTAAAAAGTAGTTTTATTTGTTTACTAAAAAAACTAATTTTTTATTTATTACAAATAGTTTTTTAATAAATAACCATTTATAATCAACAGAAATATTTTTTCATAAAAAATGTTTTTAACTTTTTTAGAACATAGAAATTGTTTGAACTCTTTTAAAATTGAAAAACGTTTTAACTATTTTATGAGAAAATATTTTTTTCCAAATATTGAAAAAATATTTTTTTATTAAAAAAATTTGTTGTACCTTTTTTTGAAATTATATACCTTTTAACTTTTTCTCAGTTTATATTTATAGATTTTTTTTTTTACTTTTTGTATAAATTTTAGTAGGAGAAATGAATCCACCGTTACAATTCCATTTGCTTTGTTAGCTTCTTAATTTTAATGCTCATTATTAAATTTCGTTAAATTTTTTATTATTAATGTTGCCCTTCGAGAGAAGGCATCGGGTTCTAGTTATGCCTCGAGGGAGGGTGATTAATTTTCAATAATTCAAAAAATTCTTCTTGGGAGATGGGGTATCTAGTCATTGAGAAAGAATCCAAGATTTAAATTCATATTTTTCTTAAGAATCAAACAAAAGATAGGCTTTTTTTTTTTTTTTTTTATTAAAATGTGTTTTAAATCTCACTTCGTGTTTTTATATATGAAATGGGTTGAATAATAATTTATTGGTTTAGTTTCGAGAGAGGATGGTTATAAAAGTTATCTCTATTCAAATTTTGAAAGAAGATATTATGGAGAGTTCAAAGAAATTTCTTAATGAGTATCGTATTATCTTTTCTTAACTAGTACTAATTTTAGAAGATACTTTATTAAACCAAGATTTTATAATTTGAAATTAATTTTCTAAATTTTTTAATGTAGTGAATGTAGATTGTTAATCGGTAAAAACCCTCCCACTCACTCTTTTCAAGATATTTTATTTTATTTAGCTTGGTTTAGTTTTAATCTTGTAGATTTCCTATCATATCCCCTTGTTTTAATATAATTAATAAATAAATATTAACCCTAAAATACCATTATTGTTGGATACAATCATTTACTTAGCACTATAATAGTAGGGAGGTTAGGTTTTGATTACAAGGCAATTAACGCAACGACAAAGGATATATTACTCACAATTCGCCACTGGTCAATATACATCTCATTCATAAGCTTTAAATTTCTCATACACCTCATTCATAGGTTTTGAAAATTTTCGTTAACTGTTCATATTTTGTAGACAATTTTTGTGTTGTCTTTGTTGAAAAAATATTTTTATAGTTATAAAATGACATTATAACCCTTAAAAACATTTCAACCAAAATATATAAGTTCTAATATATAAATTACTATTTCAAATATAATACAGTTGTTTTGAAATAAGAACACTACTTATAAAATAATAATGCCAATTAACGTTAAGGATCATAACCTAAAATTCTAAAAATATGGATTATTCACGAAAATTGACCAAATACTAAAAGACTTTTGATTAACTTTTATATTAATAATAAATTAATCAACGGCAACACATCGGGGGGAGTGGGGGTTGAAATTCTAATGGACAATATAATTCTCAACCTCCAATGATGTAAGATTAATGTTTCCAATCCCCAAACAATATATTCTTTACAATATGACCTAGGAAACCAAATTTATTATATGTCAACAAATGTCTCGAACATTGTATATTTTGTAATTTCTAAAGACATAACATGAACATAATAATTATAGTATATAACTAAAATTTACAGCGAAATTTAGTGTCGACATTTGTCGCTTCTTCATAATTCCATGTGTGTATTTGTAATTAAAATTATTAATTAACATTCTTCATACAATGCTATTCACCTTTCCAAGATTTTTTCATTAACATAAAAGAAACCAACCGATGCTCTCTTTGAAAGATATGTTTTTACTCCTCTTAAATGTTCATTTTCTATTTTTCATTCCATTTTAACCGACCCAACTCTTTGTTTCCCATGATTTTTTATCTTTTCTCCACCAAAAAAACTCCATTTAATTAAAAAAAACTCACACCATTCCTCTCATAAACCCAACACATAATCTTTGTCCTTCCTTATCGCATCCCTACCATCTCCCTCTCAATTTTGCTCTTTCACCCATGAAGGTACGATCTCTCTATCCTTCTTTACTATTTTATATAGTTTATATTCTTAGGGATTATAGTTTTTAGGACTTGGTCTATAGAATTTTACATGTATTCCCAATTTTGTTGTATTGAAGGTAGGGAGGTTCTTAAAAAGGGCTTATGTGGCATATTAGTTATGGGAAGAGTATCGATATCTAGAACGACCAGTGGATCCCCTGTATTAAGGGATTCAAACTATCTTCGGCAAAACTTTCTGGATTATGGGAAAACAAAGTAAAAAATGCTTACATTGAAGATCTTTTCAATATAGATGATATGGAACGCATCACTAGCTTCCTGATCCCTCAAAGAAGAGTTAAAAGGTAAACCCATTTGGCATTATAATAGACGTGGATTCTTTTCTGTCAAATCTGCTTACATTGAAGCATGAAATATTCAAAAAGAGAATATGAGTGAAAAATCCATGTCATCATCTTTTGAACCCAACCCAATACTATGAAAGGGATATTTGACAAATGGATACCAAAAGGGCATCCAAGCGGTTTGTGAAGTCATTATGTGGCATTGAGATAAATAACCTATTCAATTTCGCATTCATGTTAGACAAGCATTAGGTATAATTAGGATTACATTGATTTAACTGTATTTTTTGTTTCTTACCTATGCAATTACAGTTATTTCTAATGCATATAATAAGAGACCAAAAAAGCATGTATAGAAGCTTGCTTTTGGAATCCCAACAAACATTGTTGGTGCAACAATTCTACTTCATTCAAAAATATATTTACTTCATTTTCATGTACATTAGGATTCAGTTCTTCTACAAGAAGTTGCTGCAATTTATCAAGAGCCGATCGGAGACACACATAAGGAGGCAGAGATTCTTGGACTTTCATAATCAAATTTGATGTTTTGCTAAGAAATTTTCTACTATCTTAGTATGCAACTTTTTTTTATAAACGCCATTTTTCCATTTCTTGTAATATTTTTTTCTATATTCTTACAAAATTTTACAATACACCCATTGTAACACTCCGTGTTTTTATTTATTATTTTAATTAATTAATTGGAATTTTCGGAAAAAATAAAATTTTGAATTTAATAATTTTTATTGGCTAAATATGTTGGTTATGATTTTAGAAGAATAGAACTTCAAACGGAATTGTAATCAGAATTAAAATGGAGTTTTAATTGCATTTTTATTATATAGAATAGTCCTCAAAACATAAAACTCTCTAAGAGTCCTAGGAGCATAAAACTCTCTAAAAAAATATTTAAAAATATTCAACGGTCCGATCGAGCTGAAATTTTTTTTGTAGCTTACTCTAATCTCCATCTAATTCTCTGTAAAATTTCATCTAATTCCAACGGTCCGATCGTCCGGAATAAAAATTTTAGTGTTTGTATCTTATTAGAGTTCTATTAGGATTAGGTTTCCTAATGACTATATAACGACTCTAATTCGTGGGGGGACTTCTCATAATCACTTTTTCTCAAATTTTTCACCAGAGAACACTTCTAAAAATATTTCCTCTCAACCATAATCATCAACCTCCAACATAATCAAGGTTTTGTCCCCAGATTTGAAGGTTTATTTGGGGTTTAATCAAGATTGGTCCAAGAACACTTCTTTGCTAATTTTTTGAGAGGAATCCAGATTTCTAATCAGATTTTCAACACAACCTTCACAGGCATGAATACTCTATTCTTTTCCTTTAGTATTATGCGTTTTAAGTGTCGCCTAAACACTTAATCACGTGTTTTCTTAAAAATAATTAATAACTTAATTAGAAAAGGTGGATACTAATTATGGGGCTGTTTTTATAAAATCTTTTAATCTGAATAATATTCATAACCCTTTGGGTACGTAGGATTCATGAGTGATTTTGGATTTTATTGGTGTAAGTTGCATGTAGAAAAATCCTAGCGTTAAAATAATTGACTTTTGGGTGCGTATAACTCATGTAATACGTGTAGAGATAATAAAATTTGATTTTTGATGTATATATGAAGAAAACTTGGTATATTTAACTTAAAATAATTAAATGAGATTATTTGGGTATTGTTGACGTTGTGATAATTAAATTAAAGATTTAATTGAATTTGACTATCATGCGCAGTTTTATAAGTTGACTAATTATTCTTGTTGGTATGACTTGTTGGTATTATTAAATATCATTGTGACGACGGGTTGTTGGGTATTATTGCTCTCCCTATATTTTAGAATGCCTTATAGGAATGGGACTAGTGAGGGAAAATTATCACGGTTTTATTGAGTTAGGGGTGGGATGATTTTTATTACTTTATCGTCGTTACGCTAGTCTAGGTATGAGACTAGGTTATGATTTATGTTAGAAAATCCTCCTATACATAGGTTAGGACGTACTGATAACTTGGGGACCCTTAGGTATGGGACTAAGGGGTATTTTGAGGATCTCACATCGATTAAAGGGTGGGGTGTTTATAAATTGTGAATTGAGAAATTAAGAACTAATACCTAAGATAATAAGACGGGTATTAAAATATATTGGCGACATAATCAGCGAGGGCCGACAGTTTAAACGGGCTAGCCGGCGTTTTATGTCGTGTCGTGTGTGGAACCTTGTCAATCAGCGAGGGCCGACAGTTTAAACGGGTCAGCTGACGTTTTAACAAGGGGATGTGTATTTTGGTGGAGAAATCACCAGAGGCGGGAGGACCGCCATAATAAAATGAGATTATAATAAAAGCTGGTTAATTTAATTAAATCAACATCGTGGGACTTGGGACTTTAAAATCATATTGGTGTGCCTTTATAAATGGGATTTTTACGGGTAGTTAGTGGTTTATATTTATCGCGTTTAAAGTAGTCCGTTTAATTTAAAATATTCTATTGTGATATTTATTGCATATAATGATATTGTCTGGATTCAAGGATCCTATTTGAGGGGAGTAGTGTGTATTCTTGCTCGGAGCTTTGGCTCTGACCCATGTGTTGACTAATCTTTTTCAGGATTAGAATTGGAAAAGCTGCATAAGATTTTGGGAGATTATCATTTGGAGGTGCAGCTGGAGCGGATTTACTTTGTTGTTTTGTTTTAGCTTAAATTTTCCTTTCAATCGTATTTCATTATGAGACTCAGTTAAGAGAGTTATTGGGCCATTCGGTTCCAAAGTTATTTATGGGATTTATTTCAGTTATTCAGAGTTGGATCTTTATTCAGATTTTTAATTAATCATTATTGGAGATTGGATTTTCGAAGTTAGCATGTGATCGATCTTTTATCGCTTAGTTGTTTATGATCATTTGAGGTTGATTCAATTATTTATCTTATGGACTCATTTATTTATGTCTCATATCTGTCTCATGCTAAGAATGATATTTTATTTACTCACGCCCGACTTAGTTTTGGTGGCGGCCGATGCCCGAATTAGGCGGGGTGTGACACCCATGCATCGCGCGGGTTGCAAGATAGTATTTTGAATTTTTAAATGAAAGAGAAAATGTGTAAAACACATAATGTTGATTTTGTCATGAACAAACTTTATACCTTCTTTTCCGATCCATTGAGAGAGACACTATAGAAGATTTTGCCTATCCAAATAATTATTTCGATAAATGTATGATAAATGGGTATCATTATTCATGAACATTATGAGTTATTTGACGATCTCTAATCTTTGATAGTACTTCATACTTATAGTTTTTATGTTGAAAATTGATTTTGAAAAAAAAACAAGTTATGCGTACGAGTTTTTTGCCTTTATTTTATGGCAGATTTCTTTTGGTATGTAAGTAGTATAATAGGTTAATTAATTCTATCGAAAATCAATATATATTGTGAATTTAATAAAAATGATCAAATCTATTAGAAATTTATGTGAGGGTAGTCTCATATAATTTTATATTCGTGCTTAGGACTAATACATTCAATCCAAAAAATTTAATAAGGGGGATCAAATTACATGATACTAATTAACTCAAATTGTAATGCGTCTTATTTTATTGAATTTGAAAATCCCTTTAATTACAAATTTAATTGTAAATCTATTGTATATCAAATACGCATGTCAGAAGTGAGTTTTTATAAACACATATTTCAATTACTATAATTGTTATGTAAGATGTCATTTTATTATTTAAAAAAGCAATACAATTATATATAGGGTTATTTATATATAGGTCCCATTAGAACAAAGTTTCTCCATATAAGTCCTATTGACTTTTCAACCATTAAATATGTCATATTCCAAATTTTTTGGGACTTTTTTTTCACAATTTTAGCCGTTTTAAAACCAATCATCTGTAACGTCCTTGAGAAAGTTTCATAAGTGGTTGGACTTTTTTTTAATCTTAAAAATATCATAACTTTTGTTGACAAATATGTTTTTCGTAAAATTACAAATTTTGAAATCTATTCGCCGAGATCTATCAAACAAGATCCATGAAGCATATAAAATTTCAATGAAAAAACATTACTCACACAGTAAATTTTACTATATGCACTATAATATGAAATAGTTTTATATATGTAACATTTTCACAAATAGACAGTAATATTTACTGTCTTAATATTACACAGTATATATATGGTGGATCCAAACTAGGGTTGTGTTTCGGCTGGATCGGATCGGAAAATGCCTATTCGGAAAAAATTCAGATTTTTTCGTAAAAAAAATAACTATTCTGATTTCCAATCCGATTTTTTCGGAAAATTAAAAAAATTTCCGAATTCGGAAAAATCGGAAAATTGGCAAAAATCGGAAATTCACAAAATATATTAAAAATCCAGAATTTTCGAAAATTCCAAAATTTCAAAAAAATAAATTATGGATTTTCGATTTCTCGAAATTCTTATTTTAAAGAAACAATGAAAATGGCTTAACCCAACATGTAAACACATGAGGATTTGGCTCATTTTTCATCTGTGTATAAGTTAGGAGGATACTCTCATTTTATAGAGCATATTTTGGAGCCCTCTCCCTCTCCCAACCGATGTTAATATATAGGAAACTTTCAAAAAATCGAAAAAGAAATCGAAAAAATCGGAAATCGGAAAATAATTCCGAAAAAATCGGAAATTATTCGGAAAAAATCGAAAAAATCGGATCGACATAGTTTTGGAAAAATTGGATCGGAAAAATGGGAAAATCGAAATTTCAGAATTATTTCCGATTTTCGATCCGATTTTTTTTCGGAAAAATCGAAAAATCAAAAATTCAGAATTATTTCCGATTTTCGATCCGATTTTTTTCGGAAAAATTGGAAAATCGAAAAATCGGAAATCGGCAAACTAAAATTTCATTCCAAATTCGGAAAAAATCGGATCGGAAATAAAAAAAATCAGAAAATTCGTTAAAAAAACACAGCCCTAATCCAAACCCCCTATTTCCAAAATTACCTTATATTTAAAGGTCCGCGCTAGCGGCATCCAATCCTCACCCCTATTGTTGGAGCTTCAACGACCTTCATCAGAGCTCCGATTTGGGGTGGGTAGGGGTGGCATGGGGTCGCTGGGACGGACTTTTGAAAATAAGAGACTATCGGATAAATGGGATTTGGATCCACCGGAGTGGCATGGGGTGCCGCTGGCACGCACCTTTAAAAATAAGAGACTATTGGATAAATGGGATTTGGATCCACCGGAGCTCCGGCTTGGGGTGAATAGGAGTGACATTAGGTGTCGGTGCCACGGAGCTTTAAAAATAAAAGCATATTGGATAAATAAGTGTTTGGACGACTAAATGAGTTAAACTAAAAATAGGTGGCTTTTTTTCAATATATATATATATACAAGGTGGATCCAAAACTTGTTTTTTCGAAATTGCCATATTTTTTAAAGTTTCAGATAGCGGCATTCAATCCCCACCCCTATTGTTGGAGCTTCAACGACCTTCATCAGAGCTACGATTTGGGGTAGGTAGTGGTAGCATACGGTGCCGCTGGCGCAGAGCTTTTAAATTAAGAGAATATTGGATAAATGGAGTTTGGATCCACCGAAGCTCCGGTTTAGGGTGAATAGGGGTGACATTGGGTTAGGTTTATATCTGTAGCATTTTCACAAACAGTAACATTTACTGTGTTAATATAACACTACATATATATATATATATATATATATATATATATATTCGGTGGATCCAAACTCCATTTTTTTATATTACCTTATTTTTAACGGCCCGTGCTAGCGACATCCAATCCTCACCACCACCCACCCCCATTGTCGGAGCTCCAACAACCTTCATCAGAGCTCTGATTTGGTGTGGCATGGAGTGCCCCTAGCGCGGACCTTAGAAAATAAGAGAATATTGGATAAATAGAGTTTGGAACCACTAGACCTTCGATTTTGGGATGAGTAGGGATAGCATTGAGTTAGGTTTATATTTGAAATATTTTCACAAACAGTAACATTTACTGCGTTAATATTACGCAATATATATATATATATATATATATATATATATATATATATATATATATATATATATATACGGTAGATCCAAACCTCTTTTTTTCGAAATTTTGTTCTCGAAATTACCATATTTTTAAAGGTTTCAGCTAGCGGCATTCAATCCCCACCACTACCCAACTCCATTGTCGGAGCTTCAATGACCTTCATTAGAGCTACGATTTTGCGTGAGTAGGGTTGGTACAGGGTGCCGCTGACGCGGACCTTTAAAATTCAGAGAATATTAGAAAAATAGGATTTGGATCCACCGGAACCCCAGTTTGGATTGAGTAGGGGTGGCATGGGGTGCCGCTGGCGAGGACCTTTGAAAAGCATATATATATATATTGTGTTATATTACCACAATAGATGTTACTGTTTGTGAAAATGTTACAGATATAAACATAACCCAATGCTACCACTACTCACCCCAAATCGGAGTTACGGCGGATTCAAACCTCATTTATACAAAATTCTCTTATTTTCTAATCTCCGCGCCAGCGGCACTCCATACTAGGCCTGTAAACGGATTGGATTCGGATCGGATCAGTCAAATCCAAATCCATATCCATTTATGTTAAACGGATTCGGATCCGATCCGTTTATTAATCGAATCGGATCGGATCGGATCAAGCAAATCCAAATCTATATCCGTTTATGTTAAATGGATTCGGATTCGATCCGATTATCTGATTATTCGTTTATGTAAGCTTGATTTGCAACATTTTTATTTTCAACTTTTATTTCATAAATTTATTTTGCAAATGTTCCAACAAAACAGATAATGAAATAATGAACTATTATAATGTATATTTGAAATATTATTAAATACAATATATATTAAATAAATAAATAAATAAATAAATATATATATATATATATATATATATATATATATATATATATATATATATATTAAAAATATTAATCGGATTGGATTATTAATGGATCGGAGTATATGAATCTAAATCCGCTCCATCGGATAATCGGGTAATCGAATAATCCGATTTTAGGCATGATCCATATCCGCTTAAATGGATCGGATTCGGATAAAATCTGATCCATTGACAGGCCTACCCCATACCACCACAAATCAGAGCTCTGATGAAGGTTGTTGGAGCTCCGACAATGGGGGTGAGTGGTGGTGGTGGGGATAAGGTAATATCGAAAAAAGGGAGTTTCGATCCACCGTATATATATATATATATATTGTGTTATATTAACACATTAAATGTTACTGTTTGTGAAAATATTACCGATATAAACCTAACCCAATGTCAATCCTACTCACCCCAAATCGGAGCTCTGAAAAAGATTGTTGGATAGCGTATACCTTTAAAAATAAGATAATTTCAAAAATAAAGATTAGGATCCACTATGTGTGTGTGTGTATATATATATATACTGTGTGATATTAACATAGTAAATGTTACTGTTTGTAAAAATATTACAGATATAAACATATTTCATTTTCTGGTGTATACAGTAAAGTTTACCGTCGGTGTACGCTTCATGGATCTTATTTGATAAATCTCGTCGAGCAGATTTCAAAAATAATAATTTTGTGAAAAATGGATATGTCAATTAAAAGTTATGATCATTTGAAGATTAAAAAAAAATCCAACCACTTGTGTGACTTCTTCAAAAAAATTACAGATGATTAATTTTAAAATGATAAAATTGTAAAAAAAAAAAGCTCTAAAAAATTAAAAATAAGACTTATATATAAGAGAAAAATATGACAAAACTAAAATGTTTGAAAAAAAGTTCTTATAGCACCGGTATACCAATGCCTCTTCCATATTTAGTCCAAAGAAAATATCATTTAGTTATGACCTACGTGTTCCACGTCCTCATTTATAAAATTATATTTTTTAACGAGCAAAATGGGTTTTCCTTTAGGTGTATATAGGGCTGTAAATCGGGCTGGGTGAGCCGGCTTGGGGTTGCTCAGGCTCGGTCCGAACTCACTTACCCATGCTCAAGCCTGAGCTCGGCCCGAATTATTTTTTCCCACCTAGGCCCGAACTCGGCTCATATATATTACGGGTTCGGGCCTGATTTTGGGCAGGCCCGATTTCAATTTTTTTGCTAAAAAAGTTCGAATTAATTTTTTTTTTCTTGTATTTCCATCATGAAAAAAATTACACATTAAAATATAATTGATATTTTATGAAATAAAATATATAATTATGAAATGTATCAAATTAAAAGAAGGGAAATAAGAGTGAAAACCTACAAATGCCTATTAAATTTCATACATTTAGCAAAATTTGATCACTAACAAATGCCTATTGTGACTTGAGCAATTATATAAATTATTTATTTATTTATTTGGAAATATGAAGTTCGGGCTTCGGGCCCAATTCGGGCTTGGCAAGGTTCGGCTCAAGCTCGGCCCGAAATTCATTCGGGCTTGAAATTTTGGCTGAGGCTCGGCTCGGCTCAAACTCAAATAAAGCTCGGCCCGAAAATAGCGGGCCGAACGGGCGGGCTTCGAGCCTCGGACGCTCAATTTACAGGCCTAGGTGTATATCGAGAATGAACACGTGGGACGACTTAATTACATAATTCTTTTTTCCCTTGTTTAATAGGAGATCATGCACTAATTGACCCGATTACATAAATACATTTCGAACCAAAAGTTTTCAAAATAAAAGATAAATACGTACCAGAACTGTAGATTTGATAACGGTATCCACATCAAAACCGCCAAGTTCCTCAGAAGAAGCACCTTGAAGAATTGAAAGCATCACATCCATGAAGTCCTTGTTTTCATCTCTCTTCACTTCTCCTAAAACTCTATTTCTTTTGTGTTCCTCTAACCAACCTCCTAATAGTTCGTCTACTTCTTTGGCAGTTTTCTTCATGGCCTTCTCTTTGCCCCCCAAATCCAAAAACCTCAAAAATGGTATAGCATCCGCGACAACAACCGCCGTCATTAACTCAACAAATTCCCTTATCGCATTCCGAGCCTTCAACCCCTCACCCTCTTCAGCCGAAACTCTCTTCCCCGCTAGCACCCTAACAACTACGTTCAAAATCATATTCGTAAGCCAGTTTTTCATATCCACCTTCACCATATCATCTTCACTCCTTTTGGTCTTCACCCAAAACTCATACATCTCTCTCATGGATGTATTAACTTCGGATACTCGGATGGGGGCAAGAAGGTCCACTTTTTTGACGGAAAGAAGCTCACTTGTCACCATTTTTCGCACATACGCCCAGTATGGACTGTAATTGCTAAACACAAAGAGAGAGTAGTTATAGCCTAGCAGCTCGACTGCTAGGGATTTTGAACGGTTTGCAAAGGCCTTGTCGTTGGTGGAAAAACACTCTTTTGCCATATTCATATCACTCACCACCAGTGTTTTCCTTGAGCCCGTTCTGATTGTGAAGATTGGACCATATTTGTCGGCCAGTGCCCCTAAGGTTTTGTGAAGAACCTCAGGGCCAGCCAGAAGATGGATGTGGCCGATGATAGGCCATGCACCGGCAGGTTCAGGTGGTGTCCGTGTCCCCTTGCTTTTAGTGGACTTTTTAGATATCCAGTAAACAAAGAGCACAAATGCAATTGTTATGAATGAGAGAAGGAAATCCATAGCTGCTTCTTCAATATATGTTTTAGAGTGGAGAGTGATGGAACTCTGTGCTCTCTATTTATAGACAGCAAACACCACATAACGTGATCGGATCACCTGCGGTTGTATTCCTGCACTAGAGAATAAACGCAGGGGTGAATGCGTCTTTAAATTGTATAACAAAGGATGAAGTTGTAAATGCACAAATAGTCGTTCAAATTTCATATACTTCGCGATAAGTAACGGTATTGAAATGTCTTTGGTATCTGAAAATATTCATATTACGATTAAAAAAAGTTAACTTTTCTTATGGAAAAATATGAAAAACATATGTACGAAAGTCTCTCTCTCTCTCTCTCTCTCTCTCTCTCTCTCTCTCTCTCTCTCCATATATATATATATATATATATATATATATATATATATATATCAGTCCTGCTCTTGTGCGGATTAGTCCGCATTTTAAGAATGCGGACCGGACATGTGTCACCTGGCGGTGAGCCCAGAAAAGAGAAAGAGTGTGCCTATAATTTAGGCGATAATTTCGAGGCACACCGCCAGGTGACACATGTTCGGTCCGCATTCTTAAAATGCGAACTAGTCCGCACGAGAGCAGGACTATATATATATATATATATATATATATATATATATATATATATAGAGAGAGAGAGAGAGAGAGAGAGAGAGAGAGAGAGAGAGAGAGAGGATCACAAGTGGACCAAAAGAATGGACTTTTTAATGGACTTAACAAAAAAGACTAATAACCCACTAATTTTAATTCCTTGGTGTAATGGGTCCGCGCCAGCAGCACCCAATAATCGAGACTTATTAGTCTTTTTTGTTGAGTCCATTAAAAAATCCATTCTTTTGGTCCACTTGTGAACCTCTCCCTATATATATATATATATATATATATATATATATATATAGTCATGCTCTCGTGCGGACCGAACATGTGTCACCTGGCGGTGAATCCAGAAAAGAGAGATAGTGTTCCTATAATTTAGAAGATAATTTTTAGGTGCACCATTAGGTGACACATGTCTGGTCCGCATTTTTAAAATGCGGATCAGTCCGCATTTTAATAATGGGTATTAAAATGGGGATCAGTCCGCACAAGACCAAGACCATATATATATATATATATATACGGTCCTGCTCTTGTGCGGACTAGTCCGCATTTTAATAATGCGGACCGAACATGTGTCACCTGACGGTGAGCCCAGAAAAGAGAAAGAGTGTGCCTATAATTTATGCAATAATTTCTAGGGGCATCGTTAGGTAACACATGTTTGGTCCGCATTTTTAAAATGTGGACTACTCCTCATAAGAGCATTATTTTATATATATATATATATATATATATATATAGAGAGAGAGAGAGAGAGAGAGAGAGAGACCCACCTACATCATTCACTATACATCACACCTAATTCTAGGCTCTAGAAAAGTTTTTTTTCAAATTTTATATTTTTTCCTTCAAATTAACCTTCCAATAAACCCATATGCAAAAAATCAGGGCAAAATACATCTTGTAGCTATTTGTAAAAAATTCACCAAATACATCTTGTAGCTATTTGTAAAAAAATCACAAAAAACTATTGGCGCAGAGCCTTAAAAATAAGGTATTTTTAGCAGTTTTTGTCGATTTTTTAAAAATAGCTACAAAATGTATTTTGACGTAGTTTTTTGCATATGGGTTGATTGGAAGGTTAATTTCATGGAAAAAATATAAAATTTGAAAAAAAAGTTTTTTGGAGCCTAGAATTAGGCGTGATGCATGGGCGATGTATATAGCATGATGTAGGTGAGCCTCTATCTCTCTCTCTCTCTCTCTCTCTCTATCTATATATATATATATATATATATATATATATATATATATATATGCTCGATTACATATCAAATATACATGTTTATTTTTAAAAGTAGTAAAAAAAAATTTTTTGACTTAATTTTTTGATATGATATTTAAATATTTCAGGGGATCCATATAAAAAAATCAGCACAAATTAATCTTTTTTGTTTACTATTTAAAAAAAACGATCAAACTTTCGCAGCTTTTAAAGCACTTTAAACGCTGTGAAAGTTTGACTGATTTTTTGAAAATAGCAAAATTAGTTATTATTAGCTGATTGTTTTTACATGGCTACCTTGAAATGTTTAAATACCTTATAAAAAAAATCAACTCAAAAATATATTTTTTTAAATTATTAAAAAATGATTTGCGCCAGCGCGATATATATATATATATATATATATATATAGGGAGAGATAGATAGATAGATAGATAGATAGATAGATAGAGAGAGAGAGAGAGAGAGAGAGAGAGACTCATGTGCACACTAAATTTGCACACGTGCTCACACATACAATTTTTTTAAAATTATTAAATAAAAAATTTTGACTTTATTTTTTTATGTGATATTTAAATATTTCAACGGACCCATATAAAAAAATTCAGTTCAAAAAACCTGTTTCTGCTATTTTTAAAGTATCAGTCAAATTTTCGCAACTTTTAAAGTGCTCAAAATGAGCGAAAGTTTGACAGATTTTTTTACGATAGTAAAAATAAATATTTTGAGCTGAATTTTTTTATTTGGGTTCCTTGAAATGTTTAAATATCACAAAAAAAAATCAGATCAAATATATTTTTTTAAAGTTTTAAAAAATCGATGTACAAACTTAGAGTGCAAACATTGTGTGCACAGGAGCCTATATATCTATATAATACGAGAGGATGGTGTTTTACTGTTCCAAAATATCAACGGTTGAGAGTGAATATTTTGCGGGTGATCTAAGGGTCTCAGATTGTGCCATATCACAATTTACATAATATGAAATGGTAACTTGGACAAAACATGGTTGAATCCACAAACACAAACCCTAACCCCCCCCCCCCCCCCCCCTGTTCTACCTCCCTCTTCCATCTCCCTCATCCTCATCTTCTCCCCCTACCCCTTAAACTCCACTTCCGCCTCCTCCTACAGGTAATATCCCACCTATCCCTCTCGCATACATGCGCACACACACACACACGCGCATATGCACACACACAGATATGTCGCACACACGCGCAGATCTGTCACACACACACACACACACAAGCACACACACACACACGCACACACATAATGCACACATAAGCACACACGCGCACACACACACGCGCATATACACGCAAGTATATCGTTTTGAAACAGATCTGCAACAGGTATTCGGATATACACAAATTATTACAGATTTGTTTTTGAATCTTACAGATCTGTAAGAAAAAAGTTATACAAAGTTTATGGTTTCATTTGAGAAATTTTACAGTGTAAGATTTGGGGATGATGGGATTTGGGGATCTGATTTTTTATTTGTGGTTTATTGTTTATTATTGTTTTATTCATTTGTGGTTTGTTGTTTATTGTTGTTTCATTAATTAATTTTTTATTTGTTAGTTTGTTAACGATATACTTGCGTGTTTGTTTGTCGTAAATCAGGGTGTTGAGAAACTCTAAAAAACGCTAAGAAAGTGGAAACAAGTTCCTGAGAGGTATTTGGGGATCTGAATTTTTGTTTGTGGTCTATTGTTTATTGTTATTTTATTTATTTGTGGTTTGTTGTTTATTGTTGTTTCATTAATTAATTTTTTATTTGTTAGTTTGTTGACGATATGCTTGCGTGTTTGTTTGTCGTAAACTAGGGTGATGAGAAACTTTCAAAAACGCTAAGAAAGTGGAAACAAGTTCCTGAGAGGTATAATTTAAGAGACTTAACGATCCGTCTTTAAGGCATTTAGCAGTGATCCATTAATTTAAGGTTCGTGTTGTTTCATTTTTAAAAGAAAAAAGGGGTTATGATGTTTTTTTTTTGTTATATGCTGTTTTTAAAACAAGGGGGAATTTTGTTGATGTATTTTCATTCGTCTATTCATGTCTAATCAAGGTTTCCCATCACATTAAAATGTTTTTCCACGTACTATAAACCTAGAGAGTGGATGATTGAGGGACAAAGAAGACAATTTTGATGATTCTGATAAGAAAAAAATTGGATCCAAGTTTGAAAAAATTTCCCACACGTAATGGGGGAATTTGTGGCTTTTAGCGGTGATCCATTAATTTAAGGTTTGTGTTGTTTCATTTTTAAAAGAAAAAATGGTTTATGATGTTTTTTTTTTGTTATATGTTGTTTTTAAAACAAGGGGGAACTTTGTTGATGTATTTTCGTTCGTCTATTCATGTGTAATCAAGGTTTGGCATCACATTAAAATGTTTCCTCACGTACTATAAACCTAGAGAGTGGATAATTGAGGGACAAAGAAGACAATTTTGATGATTCCGATAATAAAACAATTGGATCCAAGTTCCAAAAATTTTCGCACACGTGATGGGGGAATTTGTTGTAGCGTTGGGTGTTTTTTTTATCTTTAGGTTTGTTGTGTATTTATTCCACTGTGCTAGCTCCAACATATAGGAATTTTAAGGTTCCTAGGACTATTGTATATACAGTGTAGGCTTTTCTCCCAGGTAGGATTTTTTGCTCTCACCCATGCAGGTATTGTTTTCTCTTTCTTTTGATTGAATTGATTACTGTTATGCCTAGGCTTCATGTCATATTTCTTCGCTTTGTATGTTTTTTTACGAAGTCGTAATATCTTTGTAGTAACAAGTTATTTGGAGATGACGATTAGATGATTAATTACAAAAATTAAGTTATAAAATATGACGAGAACTATATTACAATTTATTATTATGTCCTATTATGACTTCTAATATTTTTGATTTAGTGTATGTTTTCAACATGATGGTGCTCACATTCGTACGCCTCAGTTACGTGAATCATGTCTTAAATTCAACGACATTTGGTGACTAAGGTAATTAGTATTGTATAAACCTTTTATTTTTATAGTTGGTGATTTAGTTTTCATTAGATAAAGAAGATTTGGGTAGTTTGGAAATGCAATTTAACTATTTTTTCAAATTAATTACTATTTTTTACATGTTTATATAACAGTTTTTATAAATAATATACTGTTTTTTAAATTCTTCACTATTTTTTAAAGTTATTTACTGTTTTTACTCTTTTCTATATTAACATTTTTTTATATTAACTGTTTTTTATGTTAACATTTTTTTAATAAATAACAGTTAATATAAAAAAAATAGTTGATATAAAAAAACTTTTATAAAAAACAGTTAATATAAATAACTGTTAAAAACAGTTAATATAAAAAAACTGTTATAAAAAACAGTTAATATAAAAATTTGTTTTAAAAAACAGTTAATATAAAACTGTTAAAAAAAATAAAAAACTGTCAAAACGGTTTTTAAATGTTTTAACTGTTTTTACGATTGTAAACGATTTCAATTTCTCTAAAACAAGTACGTTTTCTCTTAAACAATTGGTTCTGGTTTTACTTCAAATTTTGTTCTCGAGTAATGGTACATGTTTTACGATTGGTATCTGTTTTACTTGAATTGATAAATTAAAAAAATATATTTTGGACTTATTTTAAAAGTACTAGGTTAAATAAATTGTCTTTTTACATGGGTGTCCAATATTGTCCTTTTTATTCGGGTGTCAGATTTGGTCGTTTTTACTTGGGTGTCCATTAATGCTCATATTATTACAAATATTGATATGTTTTTTAAAAATTATTATATCCCACACTTTCGTCTTTTTTTTATACTCTAATCTATTCACTTTCACATTTGATCCTCTGTAACCAACTTTGATTCAAAACTGTAAATACATTTTTTTACTTTAATTAATTGTTTGTATTTTAATGTTAATTGTTTTTCAGGTACTAATTGTTTATGCTTATTTGTTATTTATGCAACCCTTGCTCTTGTTGCCTGTGGGTCACCGACCTTCCTTATCCGACATAAGCTTGTCGATCCTCCTTACTCAACACATGCGTCATTGCATTGGTTCAGTTCATAACTAAAACTCGTCATAAGGTTAGCCTATATAATTGATAATTGACTAACTATATTTTCTGTTTTGTAATAGGTCGCATTTTGAAAAGAACGGACAATCATTATAGTGGAACATGTGGGACGACCTCAATTGATATATATTTAGTTTTTTAAGAAGTTTATTTTATTGAAGCTTTTGTTAGACGAAATTGGAATTTTTTTTATATTGTTGCATTTGTTATTATCCCTTAAGCAGGGAGGATAGTCCAATAAACAAAGGAGATTATGCCCAGTTTTTTTAAAAAATTGACACTTTATTTTTTTGATACATAATGTGAATTCGATTGATGAATATGGTATATTTCATATTATATGTGAATTTGTTGGATGAATTTAGACTATTTGAATGTTGTTGGACTATTTGTTATTTATTAAGCAGGGTTAATAGTTCTATAAATAAAGGAGATTATGGTCAATTGTTTTAAAATTACACTTTGTTTTGTTGGGAATGATATTTTTGTCGTTTTGCAATTACGTACATTGAAAATTTTCGTCGTACCTTCAGGCATGAGCATTCCGCTAGTGTGTGTGTATATATATATATATATATATATATATATATATATATATATATATATATATATATATATATATATATAAGGAGCAAAAGGTTTTCATTACTCTATAAGTCGATAACTTAATTAGAGGCTAGGATTGATTCTTAAAAAGTGCAATCCAATGGGTGAAAACAACTTTAAGTTTTTCCCCTTTTTTCCCATTCCAACTTTCACTTTAATTCAAAATATTAGGTATTTTTGTTAAATTATCTCTCCAATCAATCACCCTCATGATCAATCATCTTCGTACACACAGAGATCCTCACGATCTCTCTCACTTTCTATCACCAGCGACTTTATCTCATAGCTTCTTTCTCTTGCAATCTTCAGTTTCACTCTTTAACTTCACATCCTTTTCATTCTCTCTTCTTTCTCTTGCCCCACTCCGAGCTCTCTTCTATGTTAAGGAAATAAATTTTTTATATTTGTTAAATTCACGAAATTTTGGAGCTAGCATGTTGTGTTTTTGGGCTTCTGAATCAATCACCCCTTTCTATCTTGCTGTGATCTAACACTCCTCTCTTGAGCTCTCCCAAGGCAAATGTTAATGATTTATCCCACCTCTATGTTTTTTGTCATTTTTGTGGTATTATTTGTTTGAGGGTTTTGCGGTTATGTTACTTATGTTGTTGGGTTATAGACTCTGTAATTTTATACTCAAATTTGTTTTCTTATGTCATCTATTAAATTTTGTTGTAGTTATCTAATCTTTTGTCTCATCTTTTATGCAGTTATGTCTTAGTGTTTGGCTCATTCTTAGTTGGTTGATTATTGTTTGATAAAATACTTAACTTAGTATTTCAGTTTTTTGAAGAGCCGTATTTCATTGTTTTAAGCAACTCATCTAGACATTGAGTTGAGGATCAAATGTAGTGAAGTTTGAACCCCTAGTGCATCTATTTTTGTGGATTTATTAAATCTTCATAACATTTGAATTTTTCCTTTTTCAAATGTATACTTTTTAGGAAAAGAGTACTTAACCTGAAAATTTTGGGTCTTTAAGGACAGATGATTTGTAAATATCTTGAATTTTTATAAAGTATGAAATTTATGATTATTATTTGTTGTGAATTTAAAGACTTTAGAGTTAATTCAACTTAATCTTTAACTTTTATGTTGCAGATACAGTTGATTCTTTGGTACACAGTCAAGAAGATTGAGGTACTGACTATTTATTTAAAACTTTTTAACTTAGTTAGTATTCAGTGTTTTGGCTTTTGAGATTAACTTGATTTTTTTTGTAAATAAAATGGGCCTAACTTGAATCTTTGTTTGTTTGTTATTACTTTTTTTACATAATGATGGTATACATTTAGGTGATTTTTCTCTCCATAATGATGGCGGTGTTGAGGTATGACAATATATAGGTATATCACGATTTTCTCTCCATAATTTCTCTAATATAATTACCTTTTGTCATTCATTTGCTCACGATGTCATTAATTGGAGTCAAGATCGAAACAGGGAATGTTTGTTCACTTGACTAATATTGTCATTGTCCCATTGTTGAATATATTTTTTTCAGCATTAACTTCAATCAATAATTTTCATGTGTTTGGTTTTACTTCTTTTTTTCTATTTTTAAAAATTGTGAAACTTTATAAGGAACTATAAGACTTATGCTTTAACTTTAGAAATTGCAACTACTTTTTATTCGTTTTAACATAACGTACCACTAAGTCAGGGTTGGCGATTTTATTGATCTCACGTCCATTTCAGCACAATAGAAAATTTGATTGCCAATCTTCTTACACTAGGCCTAAAGAACACGACCCTTATGATCTCTAAACAAACCCCCAATGGAAGCAAGTCAAGAGGAGCTATGAACCATACCATCAGAGTTAAGTTGTATCCATGATGGAAACCATACCATCAGAGTTAAGTTTTATCTATAATGGAATAGGTGGAAGCCACTGAACATGTATAATAGTGGGAGACTTGGAATGTTTACTTGAAACTTTAAGGGTTTTAAGGATTTGAAGGTATGAGATGGAATTGTGCATTCATTCAGGGATATGAGAGGACTGTAATTTAATCTAAAAGAGAATGAAAGCCTTATTTTTTATGATGCTGAGACAACTATTTTAAAAAATTTGGATATTTATGCTCCTCCAAATGACATCAAAATTAAGTAATCAATAAGAAATCCAAAGATTGAAGATTTGGGGGTTACATTTGAGAGATTTTATGTGATTCCACAACATATTCACTGTGGTTACATGAGGCATGTACAATTTAAATTTGGATTAGAGCTGATGTTAGTCAACACTTTCAATACCTGTGTCACAGAGGGTGCTAATTGGATTAGAGTTAATGTTGAGTTTCTAGACCCAGGGGGTGACTTGATGGTGCGTCGAAAAGAGATCATAAAAAACTCTGAACAAGAACACTAATATATTGGTTCTTATAAGTTCTTATTAGTTCTTATTATTTGTTTTTACATTATGTATAGGTTAACTAGCTATAGGCCAACCACTCCATTATAGTGAATTGTGCAATATACGAGGAGGTACGAAGATCCAATGACACAACATACGCATGATCTTGGAGCCTATATTTCATTTCTCTATGGATATATTGTATTTCACTTAGAGAGGTAACATTTAAGCTATGGTTCTGATCGAAAACTTCATAGGATTGATTTTTTTTCTTCATAATATGATTTCTATTTATTTGATTGATGTCCATTTATGAATGTTATGCTTACAAAATTTGATATTATATTGCGAATGGAAAAATTATTCTAATATCCTAGACCCTTAACTAGAATTGTTTTGTGATTCACAATCAGGACTTAGTTTACGATTTTCTTTTTACATCTTTTTTCGGATAAAAGATTAGACTCGGTTTTCCAGTGTAAACCTAGAGCCCAAATTAGATTTTCATGCAACCACTAACTTAAGGATGTGTTTCACTGTTTGATATCTCTGTTTTGATGTTTTTTTATGGAGTTTTATTGTTCAAATCAGGAGTATTACTATGGTTTGCAGGATTTTCACTCTCGACTCACCAGATGACGTTCACATAAGGTATACACTCTGTTCTTTGACATTTTTTTCTTGGGTTACATTAAAACTAAATTGGATTAGAGCTGCTGGTGGTCTAGACTTTCGATGTTTGTGTCACAAAGGGTGTAAATTTGATTAGAGATGATGTTGAGTTTCTTAGGCTACATTATAACTAAATCATATTATGTAAGTTGTGGATTTTTCCTCTGCTTGTGTTATAATTTTAGGTGGAATGTTAGTGTAGCAACTATAGTTTGTATAATAATAATTGTCATTTCAGCCTTTTCAACCAATGCATTGCTCTTAATTTCAGCTATTTCAACCAGCCATTTAAACAGAAGTCCAACTCCCCATTGAATAAAAGATGAGATATATAGAGGAAACATAGGCTTCCAAAAAGCTCCTACAAGAAAAGAGGCTTATGGGTTGAACTAAAAGAAATTACATCATTCCCTCAAATTATAGTGTCGATTATTTCCAGCGTGGCAAGGACTATGCCAAAAAACTCAGAAGAGAACATCCCGAGCTTTAAAAGGACGTAGTTGCAGAGAATAGTGGTCTTAAATCTAAACCACCTAACTTTGGAAAGTAGCCAGTAGGTCGATGACAAGATGTAACAGATGAATTTATGCTCCAACGGTTTTACAAACAAGAATGCCATCGCGGACGAAGATAATGAAATTGCCATTTTGTAATTGATACCTTTGATTTTAATCTTACTAGAAGGCCTTTTAGGGTTTTGTGGATATTGTTGCTCATCTTTTGGCTTTGTAATGATGATTACTTTGTTGATTACATGTAAATTTAAAATTCTACAACTCACAATGCTTTGTATTTCCATTTATCTGATTATTCCATTTATTTGTTTTGTATTGCCATCTCATAATGCTTCAATCAATATAGTACACTTAAATATCTCATGACATGTCTAATTAATATCATTATGCAATGTAAAACTGCTATTATTTGTGTATACTCTTTTATCTTTATGTAGTTTGGGATATTCCCTTTTCATACAATGCATGAGTTGTCCTTATAGCTTACTTATTTCATTTTTATTGCAACTTTTATTTATATACATACAAAATGATGTTTATTAGGCTTGGTCTAAAAGTCCTCTGGGTAGAATCTGACGTGATTGTGTGGGTTGTAGGTTGGATACAAAGTACCCAATATTCAGCATGTTCAAGATGTTTGTATGTGTCATTTGTCGAGTAGAGATAAAACCTAGGGAGGGTAATTTAATATTTGCGGGATCATCAAATTCAAGAAACTTGCATCCGTGGGATGGTCCTTTCCTTTTCTTAGGCTGCCAAGAGAAGAATGAAGCAATGGAAGGGAAAAGGCTTTCTGGAGGTTTGATACTTTTCATTTATACTCCACTTGAGCTCATGATTTCATTTATGGTGATGTAGTTTCGTATTCTTGGTGTGAAAAGTAGAATAGTGGAAGTAATTTAATTATTATGACTCATTAAATGTTCAATACCCTCTGAACTATGCATTTTTCCAATTTGTTCATACACTTGATTTATTTAAGTTTACATAGTTAGTTACTTATTTTAGACTACTCTGCATACATGGGGCATATCTGGGATACATAAGTCAATGTGTTTGCAGTAGTTTGTTTAATGTAAATTTTGTTCTTTCCCGCCTTTTTAATTTCGGAAATTTGAATCAATTCCTCGAATACATAGAGAAGAACTCAGTATTGGAAAATTTATTGAATCAAGGGGTTGTCATTTGTAGGGATTTGCCAGGTAACTCTATAATTATTATTTTTGTATTCCAAATGAAGAAGTACACAACATTCAATTTTACTTTTGTTTTAAATAATGTTAGTATTGACTTTTAAAGATGTTCCATCCTTTTTTACAATTTTATATTTCAAATTTTGGTGATAAGTACTATGCAATATGTCTTGGATGTCAATAGTCTCGCTCTTAATTCTCTTTGTTGGAAGTCCTGTCAGTCAAACAGTTCAACAGTTTTGTAGTCAACAAGTAATGATAATTATTGTTCCATCTTATTAGTAACCGATTAATTTTACTGTCCTTAGTACTTAAATATTAAATAATGATTTTTTCGGTAAAGTGTACCTTGAAATATGTTGATCTGTAGATGTACATTTTGACTTTTAACTAGCAAGCTCCTACTAAGTTTTCATGAAGGTAAATGTTAAAGTTGGTTATTTTTTTAGTGGACTTGCTGAAGTAACTAAAAAAGATCATTTGTTCCTACATTTATATGTCTATGAAACATGGTATCAATTTTTCATAGAAATATTTCTAAGGTATTACATATTCAATTTCCAATTTTCATTTCCTTTTTTTATATTCTACTACAGTTATCAATGCCTTCCTTTCTAGAGTTGGATTGAAATAAGTACTACGTGAACATCTATTTTCCTTGCCACCTTTTTAACTATAATCCAGTTTTGTAGCACAAAATTCTTCATGGTGAGGATTTATACTCTTTATGGCACAACAGATTTTAGTAAATAAGCAGGGTTGCCACAATGAGTATTTAGGTAGGGCTGCCCAAATATAAAGTCAATTTGAATTGGTTTATGTGGGGTTTAGATGATGTTAATTATTGAAATGAATGAGTTTGCTTATTTTTTGCTATCTAGCTCATTACTTATTTCAAGCAACTAACTATATTTTTTGTTTTGTATCAGGTCACATTCTGAAAACTATGGACAATCATCATAGTGCAACATGTGGGAGGACCTCAATTGATATATCCATAAAATTTGATAGCATGGTTTTACAAATGTCTAAGCACATTAACGGCTCAGACTTGCCCACATCTTCCACTAGAAATGAAGGGCTTAGATTAAATCTTCAGTTTTCATTCAAAATTTGAAAATTCTAATTTCCCCCCACATTTCATTCCCCCTTCCCCCCCCCCCCCCCCCTTAGTCTAACCACAAATTCATTTCCCTACCCACCCCACCCATTTTGCTCTCAACCTCTCACACACGACTATCTCTCTTTCTCTGTCTCCGGACTTCTCTCTCCATCTCACTCCTCTCTCTCGATCTCTCACTCTTATCTTTGTTGTCCAACTGGGTGAGTCACTGTTTTCAAATTTGAGGGATTTAGGTCTATAGATTTAAGGATTTTTTTGTATTGTTGTTTTTTGGGCGTTTTCATGAGATTTTTGGGTTTAGGTAATATGAATTGGATTTTTGGTGTTGATAAGATGATTGGAATGAAATTTAGTGCTTTTACACAAATTCTTGATGTGGGTAATTTGTGAATTTATGGATCTAAGAAAATTCTTGATGTGGGTAATTTGTGAATTTTTGGATCTGAGAAAATTCTTCATGTGTGTAATTTGTGAATTTAGTGTATTTACACAAATTTAGTATTTTTGCAGCAATTCTTTCTCTTTGTGTCAGGTAGAAATTTTTTATCTACACCTTTCTCTGTGTAATGTAGTTTGGGAATATTTTCCCTAATCAGGTTTTCGCACAAGCAACAAAAAGAATAGAAGAGATAATATGTGTTTTAGCTTCACTATACCCTGTATTTCAGCTCCAACGTATCCTGTGTTGCTATGTTGTCAAAAACCAACCTCACCAGTTAGGTATCTTGAACATGTCCACTACTTTAACTCTAGGTTCAAGTTTTATTTGTATGTTCTTTTAGTTTGGAATGTTTTTTTGTGTGTTTAACTAAGGATACATTTTCTTCCATTTTCAGGTTTGATTTTTGGGAAAAATCCAAAAAGGTTTAATCTATGCATTAAACTTGAGTTTTATTTTTATACTCTCAGATCCTCCTCACACTCCCTATGCAGTCTTTGCATTTTTTACACAAAAGATTATGGCATGTTGAATACACATTTGTATAGTACTTAGGAGAGAGTAATAACCCAAAATGAATTCACCATTGTGCCATTAGCATGGGTTATAATTTCTCTTTATCTCTCACAATTTTTAACCTCTATTTTTTAGTAACTCTACGGGATATTTGGATATCCAAGTTATATGAAATATGTTCAACATCGAGGGCAAAAATGTAGGTATCCATCTTTTTTTCTCTCCAAGTTACATTTCAAGTTTTCGTTTCATTTTTTTACTAGTTATGGGTTTTAGAGGTATTGGATGTTTATGTCAGATGTTTAATAAGTACTGGACCATTTGATTAATTGTTGGTCTTTATTTGGGTACCTTTTATCTTTCTAAACTTTAGTTTTAATCCATTAAGTTTGGATTGATTCAATTTACGAGTTCTAGCTTACAATGCCCATTATAAATGATTACCTGACTGATTTAATTTTCTAATTTGGGGTTAGGATTAAAGTTAAATTTTAGCTTTTACATTTAGCATTTCTAATCTTAATCCCAATCAAAGAATAAATCCTCCTCCTAAAAGATGTTCATTCCTCTGTTATGTACCTATATGCATATGCCTGTTTCTATATGGGCATGTATTACTTTGATTTTTTAGTGTAAATTTCATTTACTTAAATTTTCTAATTTTGGATTGCCCATTATGTCTGTTTATACTTCTCTCCACATTGATATAATTTAACCCTCCACCATGGCAGTTACGCTTCATTAGAGTCAAACTCAACATTTTCATCTCTGAACCATCCACCATGTCAATCACGCTTCCAACCAGTTGGAATGAACTTGAGTTCACTCTCTCGACGTTCTCTATAGTCTAACTGCTGCTGCAGAACTTTGTCACCAATTGAAGGAAATGGAGAATGAAGTTCATGTATCATGAGTTTAATAGAATTGTGGAGTTAGTGAAATTACTAATCGTATTTAATTGGTAATTATATTATTTGTTTTTATATATATGTTGGTATTTTTTTATAAGGATTGTTTATATTAGGGTTATCACGCCTAGTTATGATGCAATTGTATACCATAAAGAATCTAAACTATGAAGTAATGCTATTATAATTATCTGTTTTGCTTATATATTGTTGTGGGTTCCAGCATCTTCTTGCTGTAAATATATGCTCTGTTTAGCGGTGCTTTCATCTAAAATTTTGTACCCAACCTTCATAACGAATTTATTTGTCCCCTCAATACTTTAAAGACTATTTAATGATTTGCCCATTTTGTTTTAATAGGTTAGGCTTTGGAGAGGCAACTCATATATAGAAGAAATTGATGTTATTGACAATAAAGAAGATTTGGCCAAAAATATGGCTACTAAGGTAGTAGCACCCATTGATATGTAGAGCAATAGCTATATTGGGGCTATCTCATTTGTAACTTCTGCGATTGCAAATAAAGCAACCTCGGCCAAAAATGTTGTAGCTTCTAAACTTGGATACGGCGTGAATGAGGACTCTGGATGACATGAAATGAACTGAGAGGGAAATGCTACTTAGACATCATCACCTACTGATTATGCACACAAAATAGTTGCAATAGCGACTGATAAATTATCACCCGTCTATGGTAAAATTGTTGGTGTAGGGAGTGCAGTGATTCCATGGTTCCAAGAGTTGGCACTAGAACTGGAACTTTACAAGAAGGTGAAGATAATAAGGGACACTATAAGGATAAGGGTGTCTTTGTGAAGACATAATTGCTGGAGAAACTTAGGCCAGGGGATGAAGATAATGCGCTTTCGGAGATGATTATAGGCGCTCTTCATAAGCACAAGGAAGAGGTGGAAAATCAAGTGGGAAATAATCCTACTTCTGAGTTGATTTTGGATGTTTTTCATAAGAGGAATGAAGAACCGGAGAACACTGTCTTCTATTTTAGAGGACTAACGGGATTAAATAGTAGTTTATATTAGCATTTGCATTGTCTTATGTTTTTCTG
The DNA here is from genome assembly GCA_949130495.1 of Sambucus nigra. NCBI lineage: Eukaryota > Viridiplantae > Streptophyta > Magnoliopsida > Dipsacales > Adoxaceae > Sambucus > Sambucus nigra. The sequence goes on along the minus strand of OX422211.1, from coordinate 69,314,913 downwards.
TAGGAATGGCGGGAAGAATATATCGTTGGAGTTTTATGAAAATTATATTTTTAATTACCATAGTAATGTAATGTTATGCTTTAAATTTGGTTATTATCAATCCAGCCTCTAAACAATTTTCTTCATTCATTTCCCTACCTATTTCCACTTTCAATGTTATCATTAGTTAACTATTGGAACATATATGTTTTTAACATTGTTGCCTGCTATTTCTATTACTTTGAAAAGGCATGATCATGTAAGGAAATAACACAACATTGTGGCTTAATTATGGGCATGCAATTTTGGTCAAAATTCTAAATTTATTTATGTTTGTAATTTTAGCAGGTAATTTCGAGTATCATCATGGAGGGGTAGGTATTATCCAGAGTTTTTGGTGTTCAAAACCTCTATAAACAAATGCACCACCATAAACCACTGTAGAGAAGTTATACTATAGGTATATACATGTACATACAGTCGCTTAACTTAGTTTGAATTACTATTTTTGAATTAATACCTTAGTTTGTTGGCTTAAGTTAATGTTGACATTACTTGCCCTAAGCCAATTCTTAGATATTTAAAGTCACACATATACATGAATACTCTTGCATCGTGATACAAACCTCGATGAATGTTCTGCGACGTGTGTGGCTATGGTAGAAAGTTAGTTTCGAGCATGGAACTATTAATGACAAGGGACGACGATCATGATGGCAACTCATTTTTGTTGGATGTAACTTCGAGGCATAATCTTGAGAAACTATTAATCCTCATTTTATAATGAAATGGTATTCTATATAATTTAGTAATTGTGTCTCTTAATTGCAGCATTCCATTCTCTCTTGACGACATTAGAGGTTCCATCAAAGAGAAGGACTTCTAAGATGTAAAGCCCGCTCCTGATCTTCTTGAAAATCCATCCTTCCAATTTTTATAAGAATAAGAGTCTTTGTCTTTGAAAATCCATCCATCTTCCTGATCTTCTTGAAAATATCCCTCATATTTTCCCATTACAATATGAAGCAAGTATTTTTTTTTGCATACCAAATACAAGTCTTTGCTAACAACATTAGTAGCAGGTCTTTGTTGGCATAAAAAAAGTGACAACATGTCTTGGCTTAAGGAAAAATAAGACCAGGTATGTGCTTGCAAAAATAAGAATCAATTCCTATGGTATTGCAAAAATAGGCAACCGAGCATTCAAATTTCTTCAATGACATTGATTTTTCTCACCCTTACCCCTTTACTTTGTATTGTTTATTTTTGTTTTGGTACGTTTCAAGCAATATAACTTTATCTTATGGTATCTCTTAAAGTATATCAAGTCCTTCTCATATAACGTTGCAAATATGTTCTTCCATATCCCACTTAATTCAATTTTTGTAATGTTTTTTAAGACTCATGAATTTGTTCATCAGGTGTATCGCGCAGCACCTAGGCCATTTGTTGTCTGTATCAAATACAAATGCCCCAGACATTGGTGATCGATCGAAGTAGAAAGGACCATAATTTTTTACCAAAAAATTAAAAACCATAGGACATGGTATTAAGGTATTAATTGTGAAATTACACTATGGTGTTCTAATCACACTGGACACTTTTATAGTTCAGTCGATTACAAGCATTAAAGGCATTTGTTAGTTTAAATAATGTATATGTTAGTTTAAACTCATATGTTTATATTTAAGACGTTTGTTTGATATTTAACTATAATTTTTTCTAACTATAATTTTTTTCCTTTGACATTTAGGTGCACACTGCTGCAATAGAGAACCATGGTTCATGTACCACATTAAAGTATTAAGCCATTAAAATGGAGTAGAAAGAACTTGATAGTTTTTTTTCACCATAACTATCCGTAGGAATTGTTAATTCATTTATTTCACTATTATGTGATGTTTATACGAGTGTATATCTTTATTGATGTGTTGGTGTTCTTTCACTATTTGGCGAGTTAAATTGATTATGTTGTTTATACAAGGTCCAAGATGGACTATTAATGTTGTTGTTGGAGTATTTTTTTCTTTCTTAAAAAAAGTGGATAGTTCTATGAACAAAGAAAATTCTGCCCAAATTTCCTATTTTGTGCGACTCTATTTGTAATATATATAAAACTTTATGACTTAAACTATAAATGACCTAATACTTTTGAAATGACTTAAATTATAAATGACTGAATTTTTTTCTTTCTTAAATAAGCTGGTAATTTTATAAACAAGGGAAACTCTCTAAAAAAATTAAATTGTGTAACACTATGTATTATATATAAAACTTTATAACTTAAATTATATACAGCTTAGCACTTTGTTTTGTTGGGGGAACAAAACTATTTCTGTTTTGCAATTACGTATTTCAAAAAATTTCGTCGTTTAGCGATTACGTACTTTTTGAAAATTTTTGTCGTGCCTTTAGGCACGGGCATACCCTAATATATATATATGATTTTTTTTGGACGTTTGTTTCGTAAAAAGTTTTTTTTTAATATGAATTTCGACTCTTTTGGATTGGTTGTTATCCTTAAGCAGGGTGGATAGTCCGATAAACAAAGGAGATTATGTCCATTTTTTTTAAAATTGACATATTTATCTGAGGCGCAATGTGAATTAGGTTGTTGAATATTATATATGTCATGTTATATGTGAATTTGTTTGACTAGTTTAGACTATTTGAATGTTGTTGGACAATTTGTTATTTGTTGAGCAGGGTGGATATTACTTTAAGCAAAGGAGATTATGACGATTTAAAAAAAAAAATTACACTTTGTTTTGTTGGGCAATGAAATTTTTACTGTTTTACGATTACGTACTTTGAAAGTTTTCGCCTCTAAGTAGTACATATATTACCTACACAATCTCCAAGCTCACTTGTGTCGGTGTATGCTACACGATCCAAACGCACGAACCCCCAAGCCGATAGGACCATCCACGAACATTGATATGTCCACACAAATATACAAGATATATATTAGTATTCCTATATAATAAACGTGGGTAACTACTCTACAATTACCCACGATTTCCATGACACGATTTCCCATAATTAATAGTCGACGTCCAATTCCTGATTTTTTATAAGTGATATGCCCAAAGTGTACCTGCCAGTTTAGAGACATCAACCTCGGCATAATTGACAGCCGAGGTAACAAGAGCTCGAGATTACCAATCAATGATGTCGTCCTTAAATAGGTCGGCCGCAGCCGACGTTGCAAGTACCGCCATGATTGGGCATCAACCGAGGTCTACATGACTCATGGGATCAGTTATCCATCAAGTCGGCCACAACCGACGTTACAAGCATCACCTCGACCATGGCATTATCCGAGATAAATATGGACACGGGTTATCCATCAGAATCATCGCCAACATCGGCCATAGCCAATGTTATAAGTTTTACCTAAGATCACAAGGTCTCGCAGACTCAGCATCAAGTTTCAAGATAACGTCGGCCAGGGCCGACGTTCTAGAAATATAACCTCAGATGGCATCCAGGCCAAGGTCAGCATATAATTCTCAGCCAAGGAAAGGGTCGTACTTCACCAACCTCGTGCTCATCAAGGCCAAGGTTGGTACCAAGCAAAGACAACCGAGCATCTATGTGCACATGTATGGCTTGGAACATGTGGACAAATCTGTTATAACTTAATCATTTCCTCCACGTGGGGGAATATTGAGGTCATCATTACTTAGTTGAGACCAGCCAGGTGTCATCCTGGAACTGGCTAGATCTCCATGCACATGCACATGGCATGCTTGGGGGGTACATTACACCCCCTAGGCACTATATATTGAGGTCATCCTCAACATTGTAAAGGATCGAGAATTACAACCCCAGTTAAAACTCTGTCAATTTGCACATTAGAGAGAGAAAGCTTGAGAGATTGTATCCATGGTCATTAGTGCCTTATTTCAGTGACATTACTCACTCACTTGCACAGTGGACGTAGGCCTAATTGGCTGAAGCACTTACATATTGGTGTTCATCCTCTTCTCCTCACCTCCTTCTCTCTCTCTCTCTCTCTCTCTCTCTCTATATATATATATATATATATATATTGTCATGTGCTTCCATTGTTATCACCTGCTTGAGCTTGTCAACACTTTACCTAGTGGTGTTGTTTCCAGCATCATCATTTTGGCGCCGTCTGTGGGAACGAGAAGCTATCACTTCCTTTTTTGCTCCTTGACCTCACCGGAGACTCTGGTGGTTAACCAGTCCTCACCCCTTGCGTGGAGCTGTTTCACCATTGAAAGAGGTCCTTTAAGGTATTAAGCTCACCTTCTGTATAAGCTCTTTAGTTCTAACATATGGCACTCGAGTTGCCACAACCTCCTCCACCATCTGGTGTTGGAGGACCCAGTTCCATCCAGGCACCACCCTAGTCCGAGATAGATGAGGTGGCAACAACCTTGAAGTCTATTGACCGCAACGCAACAAGTAATGAAGGAACAATTTGCACAAATCAATCAAAATATGATGAGGCCACCAGGGGTCTCATCGGAGATGATTACTCCGGCCGCTACTCTACCCCATCCTGAAGCCAGGGGACCACCCCAGGCACCTTGAAAGGACCAACCTACTCCTCAACGAAGGAGGGACGTTGCTGACCCTAGGCGTTTATGTCTGGGGAGGAAAGGAAACCCTTGCCCTGAGGATAGGTATGACGATATGGAGGCATAGGATGATCCATAAGATTGTTGGGAGCCGTATGAGGTTTCGAATAACACGGTATGTCCTATCCAGTAAAGCAGAGGCTGTGGGGGCAGAAGAGATGGGGATGTCCAATAAAGAGGATCAACTTTTGATCTCTTGAGTAGAGGGTCATCCTTTTAAAGGCTCGACCGAGTTAATGACCTAAGACAGAGGTTATCCATGTCTAGAAGTGTGACAGGTTCACAAAGGGAAGATGGGGAACATCGACGTCATCAGGGCCGACCCCATTATGAACGACCCCAACATGGCCGAGAAAGGGATCAAAGGAGGTAAATAGCCGACGTTGTGCAGCGGTCGGGGAGCCCTCAGTTCACCCCTTAGAGGTGGTTGGGGACAACCTCGGCCAGGCCGATGTTGCAAAGCCATGGAACGATTCCATTCTACGACTTGAAGAGAAGATATGGGACCTCATCAAAAGCCGAGACCCATTACAAAGAGGGTTCTTAGAGGGTTCCCCATTCAAGGAAAGGATAGTGAACTTCCCAACCCCTGCCAATTTCAAACCACCTACGGTGTCTCCCAAGTATGATGGTAGTACCAACCCTGTGCATCATATTGAGATGTACCAGTCTGCACGGATATTTATTTAATCCCCGATGAGATGAAGTGCCAGGCCTTTTCTAGGACTTTAACGAGAGCTTCACACATATGGTTCTCCTCTCTTCCGAAGAACTCTATCGAGAACTTTAAGGTCTTGGTGGAACGGTTCAATCACAATTTATGTTTTGGGGTAAGACCTCAAAAGAAAATCACTCATCTGTTGTATGTCAAACTAGGCAAGAACGAGAACCTAAGAGACTACATTGCTAGATTCAACAAAGAAAAAATAGAGGTTGAAGATTATGAAGAGAATATATCTATGACTGCCCTCATTGGAGGACTACATAAAGTAAAGTTGGTGTGGAAGCTTGCAGAAGAACCTCCCAAGTCCATGGTGAAGATATTGGAAACTGCAGGAAAGGTCATGAATGCTGTAGAGGCGATGGCCGCAAAGTATGAGGATGATAACGGTAGTGGAAGTCGGAAATTCCAATAGAATAAAGACGGAAAAAAGAGGTGCGCAGACAACAAGTTTGCACACTATACTCCTTTAACTGTGAGCTGCGAACACATCCTCAATGAAATAAAAAATGATCGGTCCCTGAGATGGCCAGAGAAGCTGAAGGTTCCTCCACATAAGTAGAACAAGAACCTATGGTGCGAGTTCCACCAAGACTACGACTATGTGACAGATAAGTGCTTTACCTTGAAGGATGAAATTGAGAAGATTTTAAAGTCCAGAATTCTCAAGAAGTATGTCGATGGTAAAGCTCCTAAGAGGGGAAGAGATGACCCTAAAAAGAAGAGAAACAACAGATGTCAAGATGATCCCCCAGCAAGAAGAGACGATGACTCAGATGGTGATGATGAGGACGATTCGGACCTCCCACTGAAAGACGACAATGCCCATGTGAAGAGGGTTGGTATGATCTCCCTCGGTGTTAAAACCATGTGTGGAGGACTAAAAGGGGGTGGCTCCGAAGTATCCGACCGTAAAGCTCATGTAGAAGAGTCTAAGTCAGTGACCAAGGTATAGGTTGTGAATCTGGCGTCTCCAGAGGCTAAACAGAAGAGAAAGAAGGTAGATATGGATAGCCTTATAATTGGAGTCTCCCAACTCGACTTCAAAGGCATCTTGGCTCCGCATGATGACCCTTTGGTAATTATAACAAGAGTTCATGAATGTAAGGTACAGAGAATCCTCGTAGATGGAGGAAGTTCGATAGATGTGATATTTTGGTCCTATTTTAAGATCTTAGGCCTCAACAGAGCTAGGCTGGTACCCTATCATCATCTGTTGATCATCTTCAGTGGTGAAAAAGTCCATCCATTAGGCATGTATGAGATGGATGTACGAATGGGAGATGAGTGGCCTAAAAGGTTAACCCGGAAGATTAATTTTTTCGTTATGGATGAAAACATCTTCTCGGCCTACAACCTCATCATAGGACGAGTAGCCCTTCAGGAATTTGAGGTCGAGACATCGACGGTTCACCAAATGCTAAAATTCCCGACCCCCTTTGGGGTAGGGGAAGTGCAAGGTGACCAAACCTCAGCACGAGAATACTACTTCAACTCAACGGAAGAGAGAGAGGACCATAAGAGGGCAATAACCACGTATAACATCGATACACTCGATCCTAGGCATGAAATAAAATTGAAGAAAAGAGAGGCCGCGAAATAGGTAGAATCCATCGTCCTCAATGAGGACGAACTGAAAAATACCATCCAAATCGGTAAGGCCTTAAAACTCGAGATCAAGGAAGAGATGATAAGTTTTTTAAAGAAGAGGCAGAGTGTCTTCGCTGGGAGCCAGGCAGATATACCTGGCATTGACCCAAAATTTATGTGCCACAAACTCATTGTGGCAGAAGATGCTAATCCAATCAAACAAAGACGAAGAGTTTACTCCAGGGAAAAATATGATGTCATTAGGGAAGAGGTCAGAAAGTTGGAAGAGGCAGGATTCATCAGGGAGGTCATATACCCAGAGTGGCTATCTAACGCCGTCATAGTGCCCAAAGCTAACGAAAATAGAGGATGTGCGTAGAATTCACTCACCTGAATAAGTCTTGCCCAAAAGATAACTATCCCTTACCTCGAATTAATCAGATGGTAGATGCCATGGCGGGGCATGAACTTATGAGCTTCATGGGTGCGTATTCAGGCTATAATCAGATCTTTATGGATGTCGAAGACTCAGAGAAGACAACATTCATCACAGACAAGGGTACCTATTACTATAAGGTAATGCCCTTTGGCTTGAAGAATGCATGGGCCACGTATCAATGTCTTTTAAATAAGATATTTGAAGATCAGATTGGCAAGACTATGGAGGTATATGCAGATGACATGCTAATGAAAAGCTTGAAGGCCTGCACTCACATAGCCGATTTGGAGAGGAACTTTGACACCATAGACTTATATAGGATGAAGCTCAATCCTGCCAAGTTTGTCTTCGGAGTAGGAGCATGGAAATTTCTTGGATTCATCGTTAATCAAAGGGGAATAGAGGCTAATCCTGAAAAAATCAAGGCTCTTCTTGAAATGAAGACACTCAGCACCATCAAAGACGTTCAGAGGTTAACTGAAAGAGTTGCTGCACTGAATAGGTTTATCTCCAGGGCTACGGACAAGCGTCTTCCTTTTTTCAAAATTCTTAGGAAGGCTTTTGAATGGAATGACGAATACGATAAGGCCTTTAAGGAGCTCAAGTTCTACCTCGGATCTCCCCTACTCTTATCCCGACCCATATTGGGGGAGAAGTTGTATGTTTATTTAGCAGTCTCAGAGTCAGCTATAAGTGCAACCATAATACGGGAAGACGATGGGAAACATAGTCCTGTTTACTTTAATAGTAAGGCCCTTCAAGGGTCTGAACATAACTATCCTCGAATGGAGAAGTTGGCCTACACCTTGATACACGCTTCCAAGAAAATGAAGCCCTATTTCCAAGCCCAATTTATTATCATCCTCACTGACTCCTCACTAAGGCAAGTCCTCCACAAGCCCGAGAAGTCAGGTAGGTTGATGACCTGGGCCATCGAGTTGGGAGAGTATGAAATTGTTTATCAACCCAGGGTGGCCATCAAAGGGCAGGCACTCACAGACTTTATTACTGAGTTCACATGGGAGGAGGTTGAAATTGAGAATAGTCCAGAGATTGCAGAGGGATCAAGTAGTAACGTCTTCTGAAACCCAGATGAGGTTGTGTCCGGTAGAGCCAAAAGAGGAGTAGATGAGAATGAGGAAGACAGGTACCTCTGCAAGCAAGGGACCCTATCAGAGGGGAACTTCTCTTCAAATGAAGAGGTTTGGAACCTCTTTGTTGATGGGTCTTCTTACGAAAGTGGAAGCGGGGCAGGGTTGATAATGTCAGCTCCGGATGGTACTGACATTGAATATGTGTTAAGGTTCAACTTCAAGGATTCAAACAATGAGTCTGAGTATGAAGCGGTGATAGTGGGGATCTCCTTGGAAAAATCCCTTAGAGATGTCCGAATCCTACTACACAGTGACTCAAGGTTAGTTGTCAACCAAGTACTTGGAGTATATGAGGCCAAGGATGAAAGAATGGACAAATAACTGAAGAGGGTAAGAATGACGCTAGAAGGATTCAAAGAGTTGAAGATGAAAAGGGTACCTCGGTAAGATAACAGTCGTACAGATGCATTAGCAAGGTTGGCTTCAACAACAAGGACATGCATTAGAAGGACTATATCAGTCGAGATCCTGCTAAAATCGACCATTGAGGAAGAAGAGGTTGCCAGCCCTTACCTCAACTTGAACCTAGGGGACTCATAGATGCACCCCTTTATTAGATATATCAGACAGGGAGAGCTTCCAGAATCAAAGTTAGAAAGGAGGAAATTGAGGTACAGAGCTGAAAGTTCTCAATAATAAGAGATGTCCTGTATAAAAAAGGGTTCCTATTACCTCTCCTCAGATGTGTCCATCCAACAGAGGTTCCCCACGTCTTGCAGGATGTACACGAGGGTTCTTGCTCCAGTCACATAGGAGGAAGACTTTTAGCCAAGAGGATAATTACGCAAGGATACTGGTGGCCGACCTTAACCAGAGATGCTGCTGCCTACGTTAAGAGGTGTGACAAGTGCTATAGATTCTCTACTATCCCTCATCAACCTTATCAACCTATGATGTCTATCAGTTCTCCTTGTCCATTCACAATATGGGGTATTGACTTGGTGGGACCATTGCCAAGAGATAATAACAACTATCAATTTCTGATAGTAGCAATTGATTACTTCTCCAAGTGGGTGGAGGCTGAGCCGATGATCACGATTACAGAGTAGAAGATCTTCCAATTCATTTGGAAGAGCATCATATGTAGACATGGCCTTCCGAACACCCTCACCTCAAACAATAGAACCCAGTTAAAGAATGATTCTTTGGGGAAATATTACGAGAGAGTTGGGATTAGGAAATTCTTCTCTTCTCCTGGATGACCTTAGGCAAATGGTCAGACTGAGGTCACGAAGCGAACAATCATCGATGGGATTAAGAAGAGGTTGGAAGAAGCTAAGGGGAGATGGTCAGAAGAAGTTTATGCAGTGTTATGGGCCGATAGAACAACGGTAAGGACACTAATGGGGGATATTCCATTTATGTTAGCCCATGGCTCAGAAACCGTCATACCTACAGAAGTAGGAATCCCCACTCATAGAGTTCGAACTTATGACCCCAAGAATAATGAGGAAGAGAGAAGACTCGACCTAGATTTGATTGAGGAGAGAAGAGAAGATGCTGAGGTCAGACAAGAAGCTTACTAGTAGAGAACAAAAAAGTTCTACAATCAAAGGGTAAAATTAAGACCTATAGTTGTACGAGACCTAGTGCTAAAGAAGACGTTGCAGAAGACATACAAGCTCCACCCAAACTGGCATGGTCCTTACAAAGTAGTCGATGAGGTTGTACCTGGTACCTACGACTAGAAAATCTCAAGGGGAACCTTTCTCCAATCCATGGAACACTGATCACCTGAAGAAGTATTACATATGATGTTGCAGTTATTTTCTTGTAATACATGTATCATCTTATGAAGAGAATGTTAATGAAAAGAGCAGTTCCTGTGTCAATACTTTATTTCATCATGCTTTTGTGATAAATTATGACGTGAAACATCATTATTTGGTGACCTCAGACCTTAAACATCATTAATTTGGTGAAAATTATGAGGGTAACATCTTAGTATGATGACCTCAGACCTTAAACATCATAATTTGGTGACAAGGTCTGAGGTGAGACATCTTAGTATGATGACCTCATACCTTAAACATCATTAATTTGGTGAAATTTATGAGGGTAACATCTTAATTTGATGACCTCAGACCTCAAACATCATTAATTTGGTGAAAATTATGAGGGTAACATCTTAGTATGATGACCTCATACCTTAAACATCATAATTTGGTGACAAGGTTTGAGGTGAGACATCTTAGTATGATGACCTCAGACCTTAAACATCATTAATTTGGTGAAATTTATGAGGGTAACATCTTAGTTTGATGATCTCAGACCTTAAACATCATTAATTTGGTGACAAGATCTGAGGTGAGACATCATAGTATGATGGCCTCAGACCTTAAACATCATTAATTTGGTGAAATTTATGAGTGTAACATCTTAATTTGATGACCTCAGACCTTAAGTATCATTAATTTAGTAAAAATTATGAGGGTAACATCTTAGTATGATGACCTGAGACCTTAAATATCATAATTTGGTGACAAGGTATGAGGTGAGACATCTTAGTATAATGACCTCAGACCTTAAACATCATTGAGTTGGTGAAATTTATGAGGGTAACATCTTAGTTTGATGACATCAGACCTTAAACATCATTAATTTGGTGAAACTTATGAGGGTAACATCTTAGTATGATGACCTCAGACCTTAAACATCATTAATTTGGTGAAAATTATGAGGTGAAACATCTTAATTTGATGTCCTCAGACCTTAAAACATCATAATTCGGTGACAAGGTTTGAGGTGAGACATCTTAATTTGATGACCTTAGACCTTAAACATCATTAATTTGGTGAAAATTATGAGGTAACATCTTAGTTTGATGATATCAGACCTTAAACATCATTAATTGGGTAAAAGATATGAGGTAACATCTTAGTTTGATGACCTCAGACCTTAAACATCATTAATTGGGTAAATCTTATGAGGGTAACATCTTAATTTGATGACCTCAGACCTTAAACATCATTAATTTGGTGAAAATTATGAGGCAACATCTTAGTTTGATGACCTCAGACCTTAAACATCATTAATTTGGTGAAATTTATGAGGTTAACATCTTAATTTGATGGCCTCAGACCTTAAATATCATTAATTTGGTGAAATTTACGAGGGTAACATCTTAATTTGATGACCTCAGACCTTAAACATCATTAATTTGGTGAAAATTATAAGGGTAATATCTTAGTATGATGACCTCAGACCTTAAACATCATTAATTTGGTGAAATTTATGAGGGTAACATCTTAGTTCGATGACCCGAGACCTTAAACATCATTAATTTGGTGAAATTTAGGAGGTTAACATCATAATCCGATGACCTCAGACCTTTAGGACAACATGCAAGAAAGGCATTCATTAAAAAAAGCAAAATCCACTGAAGAAGATGGCATTACATGAAACATTCAGAGCTAAAAATACAATATACCAAAGCACGCTGTCAGAGTTTATAAAAACTACAAATGAAAATCAAAAAATTACAAGTTAAGCTTCACAAATTAAGGTCTAAGGATTTGCATCCGTAATGGTGTCCTTTTGGACGACGTTGGTAACCTCGGCCCCGTCATCTCGAGGGTTAACATCCCCAGTGTATGTAGCTTCTAATGGCGCAGTGCCTGCGAGAGCAGCATCTTCCTCCTCAACCTCTTTCAAGGCCTGAGCAAAGCGAGAATCGACAAAGCCTAGACCAATCAAGTCTGAAGCGGACAAGCTTCCTGATTCTTTCTCCTTTGAAGTTTCCCACTTCCCAGTTGCCTTAATACCTCTTTTGAGATATTAAAAGTCGAAGCTTATAAACTGGTCATAGACCTTGTAATCGGCCAAAATCTTTTTAGAGGCATCATCAAGAGCATCCTTTACTGTAGCATCAACCTTTGCCTAGAGGACGTCATCTTTGGCCTGTAAAGAAGAGGTGTGGTCCTTCTTAAGCTTGGCTATGTCCCTATCCCTCTGCTTCACATTTTTCTTAGACTCACCCAAGGCTGCCTTCAGATGGGAAACTTCTGCATTTAGACAGGATTCCACCTTCCGAGCCTCTTTTCCCTTCTCAATAAGGGGTAACTTCCTCAGGGTCCAGTTAAAAAATTGGTGCATAGACAAAATACCCTGCAAAACAAAGTCAGATGTATGAGTTCAAGCCTTGATCCATTTAAAGCAGAGGTTACACTTGGAGTAAAAGTTTTTACCTGGATAGACCTTTGAAGGAAAAACTCGGCTAGCAGAGGGGTATCTATAGAGCGTAAAAAATGCTTATCTGCATCGGTCATCGTAGAGTCGATGGCATCATTTGCCTTCAGACCATGACCTATTAGGCTGTCAGTGATCTTCAGCTGCTCTAGATGAGCAACCAATGCATTATCAGAGGATATTGGGATGGCACGGTCTCCTTTTTGGTTCTTACTAGGCCTCTGATCCTACATGTTAGTGGGGGGTTTCCTTTTCTTAGTAGCATCGGCCTTTGATGTACCGACGTTCTTCATGGGTGGAGGAGGGGATGCATTATGCCCTGCTTTCTTCATCAGCTTAACTAGGCTTGGGGCTGACATCTCCCAGAGCTCGTCAGAGATACATCCTGAGCGTTATGTAAAGAGAAACATCTGAGTTAATAAATCAGAAGCATGAAAACTAAGAGGTACAACTTGTAAAAATATAACACTTACGAAGATCAGAGATATCAACCTCGGCCAAATTGACAACCAAGGTAACAAGAGCTCGGGACTACCCATCAACGATGCCATCCTTCAACAGGTCAGCCGCAGCAGACATTGGAAGTACCTCCATGATTGGGCATCAGCCGAGGTCTACATGACTCATGGGATCAGTTATCCATCAGGTCGGCGACATCCAAAGTTACAAGCATCACCTTAGCTAGGGCATTATCCGAGATAAATATGGACATGGGTTATCGGTCAGAATCATCAATAACATCAGCCATAACCAATGTTATAAGTTTCACCTAAGATCACAAAGTCTCGCAGACTCAGCATCAAGTTTCGAGAAAACGTTGGCCAAAGCCGACATTTCAGAAATATAACCTTGACTGGCATCCAGGCCAAGGCCATCATATAATTCTCAGCCAAGACAAGGGTCGTAATTCACCAACCTCATGTTCATCCAGGCCGAGGTTGGTACTAAGCAAAGACAGTCGAGCATCTACGCACACATGTATGGCTTGGAACACGTGGACAAATATGTTATAACTGAATCATTCCCTCCACGTGGGGTAATATTAAGGTCATCATTACTTAGTTGAGATCATCCAGGTGTCATCCTGGCACTGGATGGATCTCCATGCACATGCACATGGCATGCTTGGAGGGTACATTACACCCCCCAGGCATTATATATTGAGGTCATCCTCAACATTGTAAAGGATCGAGGATTACAACCCTAGATAAAACACTGTCAATTTACACAATAGAGAGAGAAATCTTAAGAGATTGTATCCATGCCCATTAGTGCCTTATTTCAGTGACATTACTCACTTACTTGCACAATGGACGTAGGCCTAATTGGCTGAACCACTTACATATTGGTGTTCATCCTCTTCTCCTCACCTCCTTCTCTCTCTCTCTCTCTCTCTCTCTATATATATATATATATATATATATATATATATATATATATATATTCTCATGTGCTGCCATTGTTATCACCTGATTGAGCTTGTCAACACCTTACCTGATGGTGCTATTTCCAAAATCATCAATAAGATATTTAATTAACTAGATTGTGTAGTCGGTTGCTTAATTCATGACACTCAAACTTTTTTAATAACATCCCCTTTACTGGAATCATGACACTTTTTTAATAAAATTCTCGGGTGCCTGAACTGGTTCTATCAACTCGCTTGGATTTATAACATTAGCCCCAAAGTTTCTCTGGCCCAACCTTGGCCTTCCCCAAAGCCGAATCGATTCGGTCCTTCATTGAATCGATTCGCTGCCAGGTTAAATCGATTTGCTTAGAGGCCAAATCTATTCGGACCTGGGCTGAAGCCCAGATCTGCCGCGTTTTTCCAACTTGCAAAGTCTAAATCTTTTTCCCAAGTTCTTTTTAATTGTCAATTTGGTTCCATACTTGCATCAACAGGTTTCTAAGACTCATTACTCCACCTTATAAGATTAAATGAAATAAATTAACATTAATAATGAGTCTCAAATTCCCAGAAACCTACATTGTAAGTCCTAGTTTTGTCCAGAATTCCTACTATTAATCCATTGTAAATTCAAGTTATGCCTTAACATAACACGTGTGTTGTAATTCTCTATGATTTCAGTACTTAAACCATGAGTTCAAATCCTCTACATACACGTCAAGATTTCCCAACAAAAATTAGAATTTCCTAGCGCCTAAGTTCTAATCATCCAATTCAAATTTAACCACCCTAATTTCTGGGTTTATTTGCCTACATCCAAGTAGTCTTTCTACATGCATAAAATTAATTAGTACCGTTTTTAATCATCAATTTCATCTAAAGAAAAACTCAGAAATAATAGTTCATTTACTAGGATGAATCAACCTCTACATTGAATACATAAATTTAGTAAGAAGATTCTTTCTTGGTCATGGTAATGGGTGATTTCTCCCTTGAATTCTTTGATCTTACTCCTCTTAGGCATTTGCTCCTCTCTCTCTTGGTGTGCGTCTTCTAGGTTTAGGTTATGATTAGTAGTGAGGAGTTATCAATTTTGTTCCTAAACTTTTATTGATTCCAATTCCCGAGTTAGGCATAAAACCCTATTTTTAGACCTCTAAATGGGTCCGAATCCATACCCAGACTAGGCCAATAACCTCCTAACTTATATATCTATAGCCTATGACCATCTCTAAAGATTTAAAATAACTAAGCAAGCCTTTAACGCTTCCCAAAAAACATCCCAATTATTTTTATTTTACTTAGACATTTTTATTATGTTTAAACGACACACGTCCGTAAATTTATTTTTCACTAGCAATCCTATTATGTCAAACTGAGTCTTGTATTTATATAATCATGAATAAATATTTATTTGAATTTAATTTTTTTGCTCATTTTATCTAAATCCTCCCAATTTAATTTATTATCAAAATAAATTTGAAATTATTAAATTTATTTAAGTCATAATATTTTATTATGAAATTACGGGGTATTACATTAAACAAGTGTGAATAGGGACAAGAAATGATCAAACCAGTCTCTTGATTTAATCTTAAACTTCACTTTTACACAATCTTTAAATTTCACAATTTAATTCAAAGCACTTAAATAATTATTCCTCTATAAAACCCTATCAAACTAACACTCTCTCCCAATAATATTTTTCCCTAAAAAATAGGATCCCAATTACGAAGACCAACGGTCCCATTTATAGGAAGGAATTAGGGTTTGTGGGTGTTTCGGGTATTTTATAAAAGGATGGTTTCTTTTAATGAAATAATTAAAATAGAGTATTGACAAATCTTATTAAAATAAGATAGGGGTAGTTTATCAAGGAATCATGGAAAAAATAATAAAGTTTGTTTTCTTTTTAAAAGGGAAATGAAAAGGAAATGGAGAAGAAATGATGAATAACGAAGAAGTTACTAAATAAATTAAACTTCAGGGTGTAAAGTGGAATAAAGGGGAAACTCGGCTACGAAAGTTGTATTTGACATGCACGCGCGTGCATTGAAGAACAAGGGCGCGTGGGCTTGTGACTGGGCTGGGCGCTGATCCAACGAATGTTGGGTTTCCACATGGCTCGCTGGATGGTGCCATGCTGGACCCAAGGAATTAAATAAAAAAATGGGGTAAGCCCCTTCTCCCCCTGAGAATTGAATGCCCGACCTCACAGATT
Source organism: Sambucus nigra (assembly GCA_949130495.1). Classification (NCBI taxonomy): domain Eukaryota; kingdom Viridiplantae; phylum Streptophyta; class Magnoliopsida; order Dipsacales; family Adoxaceae; genus Sambucus; species Sambucus nigra. The sequence goes on along the minus strand of OX422211.1, from coordinate 69,298,597 downwards.
CAAAACAAGAGCATAATCACTGAGACACGAAGTGGGTCAGTTAATTTAATGCCCGAAATAATGCAAAAACCTTTAGTAAATTCCTAATTTACATAATTTCACAATACACCCAAACTTTCATATCTCTCACATACGACCTCCAAATGACAAACTGCAAAAAAAAAATGTAACCCTCTATTCGAGGTCAATAATATGTCAACAGTGATCGGTTCATGGGGTTTAACTCCGGGTCTGACCCGAGCTTTGACTTTGACTTTCTTTTGATTTTAAACTTATCAAAGTCATAACTTCTTCGGTTGAAATGCTATTGATACACCGTTTGAACTCAGACGTACCTTGATTTAAGGCCTATAATTTCCATGATTTGTTCGAATCCAAAATTAGTCATTTTAATTTACCACTTTTCTAAAGCCTGACCCGGGTTTAGGTCACCATCTGGTCAACATGCACCGAGTCAAGGAGTTAAAGGGGGAGGGGAAAATTCCAACTTTATTATTTAAGAAAAATCCTTTGATTGCAACATTTTATAAGGATACAATTATCATTTTTAATTTAAGAATTAAGTGATCGCTTTATGTAGTTAGGTTGATTAACAAGCTTTATTTATGAAAATCTGTTGAGACCAACAATGCTTTATATATAGGAAATAAATCCCAATTGTTCCTCTATTATTACAATTTTTGGCCCAAGGCCCTAATAAAAATGGACTAAAATATCCCCCATCCAGTATTTAAAAAAAACACAAGTTTAAATATAATATAAAAGCTTGTAGAGACGACTTGGGTGTCTTCCCGACGTCCTTACTCGATGCATCTGGGGGGAAGGGATTTTAAGGTAAAAAGTAGGGGTGAGCGAACCCTTAACAGGGTGGAAAATACTAAGCTATAATTTTTCTACAAAAATACTATACATATAACATGTGTTTTTAATAATTTCAAAAACATTTATCAACTTATCTAGTATTAATGCAACTGCTATGCAATTCACCCGAGTGATTTGCTCATACTCACACTTAACGATTTTATGCCACCCTTTACCGGGTCTAGAGACTGTTTAATCTGATTTTATTCCTTAGTCTCCATTTTATCCCTTTTATTAGGTTATCTTATTTACATTCCTTAAGAATGACAAAATTCATTTTCTTTTCAATTATCTTTTCTTGGATCCTCCAAATAATTGCATACTTCACGGGCTCCTCACCGTCGGCTATGATACCATGTGCTATGGCCAGTGGTTTTGGATCTTTCAACACAGGGCTCGGGGCCCTTATTAATTCTTTCCCGGTCTCATCCGAGTCCATATAATGTTTCTTAACATTTTTACCAATGTCCACATTATTCCTTCACTTTCACCGTTTCCATGCCATTTTGTTCATTTATCCACTTTTTAACAAAACTGGACTACAAGGTCGAATGAGCAAGTCCAACCACTAGGACCTTCTAATTTTCCCAAAATTACCTTTTTACCCTTCGTTTACCGAAATCTTGTGAAAAATATATTTTTTCCATTATGGCATCACAAATCATCATTTTATGCTCAAAAACCACATTTCATGAATTTATGTCCAAAAATCATGCATTACCTTTTTCTCCTTGAAAATCCCATTTCTTTAAATTTATTTTCATGATACATATTTAATATCATAATGACCATTTTTACCAAAATATCTACTTTACTCTCATACACCTATGTTTTATTAAATGTCGTTTATTCTTTATTTCACCATGATTTTATAACATATTTAGGGCTAATACTTCTAACTTATTTATTTCATCCAGAACCCCATTTTTAATTACATATATCATGTTTATAAGTCCTTCAATGTATAATAATATTTAAACATTTTGGGGAGCATTTCAAGCCTAGAAATCCTTAAATATGAAACTAAACATGATTTTAGCATGGGAATATATTTTTGGAATTATTTCCTCGTATTTCAAGATTAAAATACCATTTGTTCTTCAAAAATACATTTATACTTAGTTTAGTTTTCTAAAAAAAACCCATTTTTCTCAAGAAAACGTTAAATAAACATACTAAAATAATACTATTAAAAAAAACCATTCTAGCATGCATCCTAATATCTTTTAATTTTGAAAACATTTGGAGGAAAACTCTATCTTGGATTTGAAGAGGAGAAACTAAAGGGAATGACTTGAAAGCTCCTAAAAACTCCAAATCTCCAAGAAAGCTCCAACTTTTCAAGGGAGCTCTAATAATGGCTTCTTTTACCCAACTTCTTCATCAAACTAGGCTTAAAATGGGTGCATTTAGCCTTGGAGTAGCTAAGAAAAGGCTTGGGATGTAAGGAGGAACCTAGGGATGATGGAAATGGGGGTGGAAATGGAAGAGTGTAACTTAGAGAGAGAGAGAGAGAGAGAGAGAGAGAGAGAAATAGATTAACAATCTGATGGGAATGACCTCTCCATCCTCTCTTACTTATATTTAAACCCACAAACACTTGACCCATTAACCAATGGTCAAACTCTCTATTGACGCACATTTTGATCTGAATCGGGAAAAGCTTGACATCTCATCTAATATGATGATCCACGTGACGATGGTACATTAAAATCTGTTGAAAATTTCTGAATTTTGTCTGGTCGTTCGAATGAATTTGGACCTTATTCAAATGAGTTAACCTCTCGTTCAAATGAGAGTTCTAACAAGCGTCAAATGTAGGCTAAAAACGTGGAAAACACCAACTTGTTCGAATGAGAAATTACTGTTCATTTGAATGACAACACACCTCACTCGAACGAGGGCATTCCAATAAGCCGTTAAACCTCTAGGTTATCCTAGAGGACGAGTGTTGTCTCATAAGGGTTTGCAGTGAATATAACCACAAAATTCAAAAACATTTTATTCTTTGAACACCATTTATTAAAAAGGAAATTAATCTCTTCTTAGACATAAAAATATCAAAAAATCCGTCATTTAAGGAATACAAATAATGAACTATGAAGTATATAAAAGCTTTAAACTCAAATCCTTCTTAGAACTTAATATACGAAGTGTGAATTACGCAAAAAAGTTTTCAAATATTACAAGACTAGTTAGTACATTGTCTTTTAGAATAAAAGCCCCAACTACAAATATCACAAGATATATTTCTCGAAAATGAATTCTCAAGATTTGGGTAAGTGTATCAATTTTGTGTGTGAGGAGAGGAGTAAATATAAATAAGTTGAAACGTCTCACACACATATAAGAAATAATGAATACTAGAATGAATTTGATCTCATGGAAGGAATGCAAACCACTATTTTGAGAATGTTGAATTATTCACCACGTACACTCTTCATTCAGCCGAACACTTCACCAAGGGTAAAAAAATGGGTTTTAGTGTAAGGGATGAGGGGAGTGATATGGGTAATATGGGTGATATGAGGACTTCAGATTTTTTTTAGAAGAGTGGGCTAACTTGAACAATTAATGTCTTCATTTCACAAAATTTGGTCGCATGCTTTTCTTTTTTCTATTTTTTTCTCTTTTCATATATTTTTTCTATATCTCCATTTTTTCTTTTTCTTACGAAGCTTTTTTATGCGATGTGATTTGTCTTTAGAATATGAATGAAGACATTTTACATATATAATTTGAAACCACTCTTTTTCTCAAAATGAAGGGTGATAATGGAAATTTATGAATGGATGATGTGGGGAATATGTATAGGCATGGTGGGAAATGGTAAATGGGTGAAGGTTTAGTGCTCAGGAGAAACTATAAGTCACATGTTTCTTATAACTCGAAAGTGATGTCATTCTCAATGATTATGCCAAAAAAGAAGAATAATGTGATTGTGCAATGACTTTAATGCGGTATCCAAAGGAATTTCAGTCAACCTGTGACTCGGAGGTTGCATTAAAACTCTCAAAATTTTTGAAAAAGGTCAATTCTCATGGGTTTAAGTTTCCCCAAGTGATCCTTAAAGTTTTCTTAAAAATTTGCACTCTGCAATTTTAGATTGTTATGACATGATAAGTACGCAAATAGTGCCGAGTATAGCAATTCATGGTGCAATATGCCTTATGAAGTATTACTTAACCTTTCAGTTTTAAAAATTGACTTCATGTTCGATTTTGAGTATTCTAGACTTTGACAATGGATAATGATATACCTAAGTATAACCTCGTCCCAGCCTGGGACTTGCTCGGCTCTGGTCGACCTTATAAAGTACGCATTCTACAGGGATCCCTCATCAGTAGTATCATCCTCATCTATAGTCTTAGGTCGAGACCCCTCGAATGACTTACCCATCAGCTAGTCACATCTTGTCTGCACTCCCATACAGTCGGGACCTCATTTGTCCATCTACACGCTTGTCTCGATCTTGTACCTACTCAGCCAAGGCCATACTTTAGCATTCTGCAACATATGATAAAATAGAATGCAGGGGTCTCATACTCGGCCCAGTTGAGACCCCTTTAGACGAAATCTCCAACAGATGTGCCGCCAAACTCCAGCGAGGCCAGTCTACGTGAGTAAGCAATTATAACCGAATCACATGTGCACGTGGGAGGAATATTGGCATCATTATTACTTACACATTCTAAAGCAAAGGTGTCAAGATCTTATTTAGGATTAAAACAAGGAAACATACTTTGAATGCTTGGGGGTGCATTGTGCTCCCCAAAGCACTATTTAAACGCTTCTTCTTCCCAGAAGAAAGGATTGTGTAATACCCCATATTTCTGCATATTTATGATTTAATTAATTGGATAATTAGATAAAAAACAATACATTATATTTACATTACGAGAGTAGAGTAATTTAATGTGATTTAATATTTTAAATTACGTGAGCGAAGTAATTTAACAAGACAAAATTATAATTATGATTATTGAGTGGTTGTATAATAATCGCGATATTTCTATATTAATTAAGAGATAGAGACTGATTAATATGTGATTTAATTTTACTAAAAGTGAATAGTATATATACGTCATTGCGAGTGATATGGGGGTATTTTATGTTATCTCACCGAGAGTCACACGTTATACTATGTTGAGGTGAGAAATGAGAAAAATATTTTAAGTGTCTCGGATGATAATTCAGAGGTCATGGATGAGACCAGAAGGGGCGAGTTAGTCAAAATAGTATGCCCGGGGATGCAAGTTGAGTCACGGGTCAATTTTGGTCCAAATCGGCACCTTACGTTGGTAATTTGGTAATTCTAAAATAGAGGTTAAAGGAACTACAAAAATTAGAGTCTTATATCTAATAATTAAAATTGAGGATTAGGGTTGATAACTCAAAATTTTTAGAGAAGTCATTAGAGGGTAAAGAGAGACCGTTCCCAAGAGCTAAATGAGGGTTTGCGAAGGATTGGAAGGCATTCTTGCATCCCAAGTAACTAAGGAGTGAAGATTTGAAAGGAAGCACATCAAATCATCATATTCATTACGAAATCAGACCACCTCTGTATAAGGCAAGTGGTTTATTGCAAATAAATTCAAAGTTATAATACCCATATGTAGGGTTACATGATTTATGAAAATTGTATTTAATCTCTTGGAGAAAAGATTGATTTTGATGATAGTTTGGTTAGGATTGCATGTAGTTGATATTAACAACTGTAGAGGATTGAAAATCAAATGAAGTTGGATTATCACTATGGATTTTAATTATGGGTTTATGTTAAAATCAATATGAAGAAAACCGTTATCTAGGGTTTAATGGAAACTGAATTTTGATGATTCTTGGGAGGATTTCATATGGATTTGATGATATATTTACATTAGGATTAGCTTTGGTGATGATGGGAGAATGTTTCATAAGGTGTTAAGAGGTTTAGAAGGAACAAGTTCGGAGAAAACTAAAATTGGGCATGGCTGGTATCTGGTCGATCGATCGATCGACCCATGAATCTCAATCGATCGTCCAAAACCTTCGATCGATAGACTAAAGATGAATTGAGTCTTTTTTGTATGTTGATGGTCATTCTATTCCTAACGATTTGGGGGGAACCTTAAGGATGATATTATACCTAGTTAGGGACTTAGGAGAGACCAGTAGGTATATTGTTAAGTCCGATAGAGTACTTTATAGTGAGAGTTAGAGTATGGATCAATGAGGATAAATAATTTGGGGCGCGTATCGAGAAATGCGTGGCATGAGTTATGGAGGGAGAGTAAACATTAATCCATGTTATATACCAGTAGAGTAAGTTAGGCTTAGCTACTGAAATTAAAAAGGGGTAAACTAGGTCCCTTAGAGTTGGGTGAATACCCGAGAAAATATGATAAAGAGAGAAATCAAAAATACAAGGTATGTGAGTATTGGAGAGAAATATACTGCGTACTAATGTAAATCTTTAGGTCGCGTGGATACTTATAAATTTTGTACTTAGTTTGAGTGAATACATACAGTGCCTATAAAATATTGGAGTGGAGGAATAGACCAAGCCAATATTTTACTATTTCATTTACATTTGGAGTCGAGGATTAAACCGGGCTAATGTAAATAGATAGGAGAATTGGAGTCGATGATTAGACCGGTCCAATACTCCTTATAGTATATATTGTGTGTGAAATATATACTATATAAATAATCTACTTCGGTAGAATGGTAGATCATGATATGATGTGCATACATCTAAAAGATAAATAATTTGGGATAATTGGAGTCAATGATTAGACCGGGATAATTATCCTCATAGTCTATATGGTGTGTGAAATATATACTATATGAATAATCTACTAGGATGGATTACTACGGGAATACATCTAAATAATAATCAAAGTGGAGAAACCTTAATTTGAGAAATATAATATTAGATAGTGGGCATCTAATGCTTAATATTAAGTGGTCAAACTCAACCTTTAAAAATCAGAAACTAACATATGTGAAATGTTACCTGGAAATTTATTAACTAGATTAGAAGTGTTAATGTAACTTAGTACTTTATGGGCTGTACGTGAACTTAAACGTGTGGATAATATCAGACGAGTACTATAGTCTAAATAGCTTGGGTAGTTGTATCTAAATAGGCTAAGTATGGAACATTAGGCGTGCACTAGATAAGAGGTGAGGGAGCTCAAGAGAGGGTGCGTAAACCTAGCAGGTGTAATCAATAACTGATCTTTAATACAATAAATTACTTGCTAAATATTTTTAAAACGTTTTGAGTACTAACTCTTGCTATGTAAAATATTTTTAAAAAAGTTTTAGGTGTCCATCCACACGGACGCCAACTGTGAATTCATTCCTGGGGTTTCAGAGATGCAACATAGGTGGATGTTGCAGGACATTGATTAGGCGCTTCTTGTATCATTTCTGATCTAGTGTAGGATTTTAGTTTCAATATGGAAATGATGTCCCGCCGTACTTTCTTTAGTTGGGATTTTGATATTTGTTGGTTTTTTGCCGATGGTTTATTCGGCAAAACTTGTTTACCTTAGTTTATATTCTCAGACTTATATGTCGGTATTTGATTTGTTCATTGTTCCACATTTTGTTGTATGTTTAAGGAAAGTTAAAATTTAGCACTAGTATAATTTAACCTAGGTGGTTAGTAATTAAAAATTTTTGACAGTGATGCTAATAATGAACCAACTGGGAAACCTATTTTAATTTGATTTAGGAATGATCACCCAAAATTTAATTAGGTGGGGTGTCACAGATTGATAGTTAAGTCCCTAGCCAAAGCTCTATTGTTATCACAATAGAGGAAGAAAGTTGAGTGAATTGTACCACTAGGGATATTATATCCCATTTTCATAGTGAAGTTCACAGACCCATGCATAGCGAGGTAGTCTAGATAGTTGAACCACTTATATTCTAGTCTTGTTCCTCATTGTCTCATCTCCTTCTTCACTTATAACCCATTGTTTCACCATTAGAAGCTGTTTTGGATTGAGCTCCTATCATTTTACTTATTGATACTATATCTGGTATCATCAGTTGGCACCGCCTGTGGTAACGAAGATCAATATTACTCCTCCTTTATTTTTTAGTTTGTTCCTCACCGAATTATCTGGTGGTGATCCAGATCCACACTTGGTTGGACCTATATCACCATTGAAAGAGCTCCTACTAAGTTTCTTAAGAATTTTTCCATCTCTTAGCTCATCCAGTCCATCCTTGGTACTGCTCATTCATTGGAGTTAATGGCATCTGAATTACCTATTGGTGTTGTCCCTAGCTCTAGCCAGGCACCTCCCCAGTCATAAATGGTCAACGTTATGGCGACTCTACGCTCACTCGCGGAACTTGTAATTTAAAAAAAAAATGTATTGACATACCCACCGACGTTGGAGCGGAGATGATAACTCCGACCACCAGGAAAGGTGTGATTTTGGTGATAGGGGACCACCTCGGCCCCACAGAAAGAAGTACTACAGCAGTAGAGACATAGGGATGTTGCTGGCCCGAGGCATCTATGCCTGGGAAGATAAGGCCAAGAGTTCAAAGATAAACACTGTTGTCATGAGGACGATTACTGGGAGACGTACGAGATTTCTAGAAACATGGTGCGCCCAACACTAAAAAATAGGAAAAGAAGTGTGGTAGGCCAAGATGAGATGGATAACCCAGGGCTTCATCTCTTGTCAGACTCAGTAGAGGGTTTGTGTTTGATAGACTCGACACAGTAGGTGATTTGATAGACTGACTATCAAGATCCCGTAGTATTATGGTGGATGTGTTGGACATTAGCCAACACATGATCGAGGCAAGGAGAAAAGAGAAGTTAACAATCGCCAAAGGACGGCTGGCAGATAAACAGTGTAATGGTCGATCGATAGAGAAGGTGCCGATGAAAATGCTCCCTCAGTCGAGGCAGACAACGCAGCAACAGGCAACAAGCTATAGAACAGCTTTATATAGAGGCTTGAGGACAAAATTGGTGATATCTTGAAGATATGAGATCCCATGCAGAGGGGTTATATGGAGGGGTCTCCATTTGTTGCGAGAATAGTAAGTCACCCAGCCCCGACCAAGTTCAAACTATAAGTGGTCACATCGAAGTATGATGGGAGCACAAATCATATTCATCACGTGGAAATGTATCGGTCGGCCACCGACATCTATTCGATCTTCGATGAGATGAAATATCAAGCTTTATCAAGAACTCTTATTGGTGTCACGCTTATATGGTATACCTCTCTTTTTAAGAACTCCATTGATAATTTTAATCAATTGGTCCAGATGTTCATCCATAATTTTTGGTTCGAAATTAAACCTGCAAAGAAGACTACACATCTATTGTATGTCAAGCAAGGTAAAAATGTGTCTTTGAGAGACCATATAGCCCGTTTGAACCAATAGAAGATGGAGGTGGAAGATTAGGAGGAAAGTATTATAATGACTGCCCTCATGGGTGGATTGTAGAAAGGAAAATCCTATAGAAGCTAGTCGAGGATCCTCCAAAAACCATGGCAAAACTCCTGGCCATGGCTAGGAAAGTCATGAATGTAAAGGAGGCAATGACTTACAGGGAGAGGATGAAAAAGGAGACACTAGGAGTAATTCCAAAAAATCCAAAGGAAATAAAGGTAAGAAGAGGTTGATGAATGAAAAGTTTACTGACTATACCCCACTGACTGTCAGTCCAAACATGATACTGAATAAGAGTAAGGATGACCAATCTCTGAGATGGACAAAAAAGTTTAAAGCCCCGCCTCGCAAGAGGGAGAAGAGAAAATGGTGCGAGTTCCACCAGGATCATGGACACACCACTGATAAGTGTTTTGCACTTAAGGATGAGATCGAGAAAATGTTGAAGGTTGGAAAGCTCGGGAAATATATGGACAAGGGAAGTGCCAAAGGTGACAGGGATGACATCAGAAAGAAATGGGATAAAAAATATAAATGGGATGTCCCCATAAATATAAATAATGGTGTATGTGATGATAATGATGAGTTCTACCCAGATCTTCCCCTGAAGGTGGCTGCACTTAAGGGTCGACTACATTCAATCTCTTTGGGTGTAAAAATGACATGTGCTAGTTTAGCAGGAGGGGGCAAGGATATAGCTAACAGGAAGGCCCATGCTGCAGAGGACAAAGCACTCCAAAAAAATGAGGTGGTAAACTCGATTATAGTTGATAAAAAGCTGAGTAAGAGGAAGGTGGATATGAACACCGTGGTTATTGGCTTCTCGAGGCTAGACTTCAAGGGGATCTTGTCCCCACATAATGACCCACTAATGAATACTATGAGCGTGCACGAATATGAAGTTCCCAGAATACTCCTCGATGGAGGAAGCTCGATTGATGTTATGTTTTGGAAATGCTTATAAGGGTTGGGGATAAGTAAGAAAAGGCCTGTCCCATACCACCAACCTTTGATCGGCTTTAGTGGTGAAAAAGTAAAACCCAGGGCATATGCTAGATGGATGTTTATATGGGGGCGACCTGGCCGAGATACGTCACCAAAAAGATAAATTTCTTTGCAATGGATGAGAATGTATATTCACCATACAATATCATCATGTGACGGGTAGCCTTCAAGGAATTTGAGGCAATGGCCTCTATTGTTCCCCAAATGATAAAATTCTCGACTCCTTATGGAGTAGGGGAAATTCAGGATGATCAAGTAAAGGCATGATAATTCTACTTTAACTTGGCTGAAGAGAGATAAGATCATACAAAATCCACCACAACATATAACATTGGTACTCTCGATCCAAGGTACGAGACAAAATTAAAGAAACAAGAGGCCATCGAAAAGGTAGAATCCATCGCCCTCAATAAGGATGATCTAGAAAAAACCATCCTGGTTGGAAAATTCTTAAAGAATGAAGTTAAAGATGAACTATTCAAGTTCCTTCGGACGAGGTAGAGTATCTTTGCCTGGAGCCACAGTGATATGCCAAGGATAGATCTGAAAGTCTTGTGTCATTAGATGAATATAGATGAAAGTTTGAAGTCGGTAATGAAGAGGAGATGAGTCTAGTCTAGAGAGAAGCATAAAGTGATCAGAGATGAAGTTAAACAGCTAGAAAAGTCCGAGTTCATCACATAAATGGTTTACTCGAGTGGTTATCTAACGCAGTTATCATCCCCAAAGAAAACAACAAATGGAGGATGTGTGTAGACTTTACCTATATAAACAAGGCTTGTTCAAAAGATAATTTTCCTCTCCCCCCAATCGATCAGATGGTAGATTTCATGGAAGGAATGGATTTATAAGTTTTATGGATTCCTAATCAGGCTATAACAAAATATTTATGGACCCAGCTGTCACAGAGAAAACTTCGTTCATCACAGATAAAGGCATGTATTGCTACAAAATTATGCCCTTCACCCTTAAAAATGCCGGGGCAACTTCTAAAATACTGATGAACAAAGTATTTGAGGAGAAGATAAGGAAAACCATGGAAGTATATGTAGATGATATGTTGACTAATATCCTTAAGTATGAGACGCATATGGCCGACCTTGAGCGCATTTTCAACACCATGGACGAGTACCAGATGAAGTTCAACCATGATAAGCGTGTGCTGGGGGTAAGAGTAGGCAAATTCCTAGCATTCATTGTTAATCAATGGGGAATAGAGGCTAATCCTGAAAAGATTAAAGCTTTGGTGGAGACGAAGACTCAAAAAATGACTAAGGATGTTTAGAGGCTGACTGAATGAGTAGTTTCATTAAAAAAATTATATCAAGGGCCACAAACAAGTGTCAGCCCTTCTTTACAATTTTGAGGAAAACCTTTGAATGGAATGAAGAATGTGAAAAATACTTCCCAGAGCTAAAGGCTTACTTAGGCTCCCCATTCCTATTGTCTCGGCCAGTTCAAGGAGAGAAGTTGTATTTGTATTTGGTTATATCCACGTCAATCATTAGTGAAAAAATTGTACAGGATGAGGATGGGGTGAAGAAGATGATGTACTTTAATGGGAAGGCCCTCCAAAGGTCCGAGAAGAGGTACCCGAAGGTGGATAAAGTGGCTTATGCTTTGATACATGCATAAAGAAAGATGAAACCCTATTTTCAGGCACACATGTCGGTCATACTTGCTCACTCTCCCCTCAGACATGTCATTCACAAACCTGAGAAATAGGGTAGGTGTATGGACTAGTCTATTGAATTGGGAGAATTTGATATTGTTTATAAGCCAAGAACAACCATCAAAGGGTAAACTTTGGCCAAATTCATATCCGAGTTCACTTGGGATGAACTCGATAGCGAAGAGTTTATTGATCCAACAAATGATCCAGAGAAAGCCAGTGAAACCCCGATTGAGGTGGGGCTAAGTATTACAAGAGTTGTAATGGCTGAGAATAAAGATAAAAAAATATCTATTCAGACATGGAGTTATGGATGAAGGCACCTTCTCAAAAGAAGGCATAATTTGGAACCTGTTTGTAGATGACTCTTTATGTGAGGCGGGGAGTAGAGTCGGCTTGATTATGTCAGCCCCGGATGGAACTAACATCGAATATGATTTAATTTTCAGTTTTAAGGCGTCCAATAATGAGTTGGAATATGAAGCTCTTTTGGAAGGATCTCCCTTGCCTTAGCATTAAATGTCATCCAACTATTGGTTCATAGTGACTCCAGGTTAGTAGTAAATCAAATAATGGGAGTATATGAGGCCAAGGGTGATAGAATGGCTAAATACCTGGCGAAGGTAAAGTCAATGATGAAGAACTTCAAAGCGATCAAGATAAAAAAGATCCCATGACTAGATAACAGATGCCCTGTCAAGATTGGCATCTACCACCAGAACATAGATCAAAAGATCAACGCCGGTGGAGATCTTACATCGGCCTACCATTGAGGAAGAGGATAGTATGGTGAAGTTTAGCTTAAGCCTGAACCTAAGGGCATCATGGATGGATCCCATTATATGGTATATCAGAGATGGCCAGTTGCTAAAGTCCAAAGTGGAGAGAAATAAGTTAAGATACGAGGCACCAAGTTCTTGATCATAAAAGACGTCTTATATAAGAAAGGGCTCCTTCTCCCATTACTCCTATGTGTTCATCCGACAGAGGTAGAGTATATACTTAAATATGTTCACGAGGGATCTTGTTCAAGCCACACATGAGGGAGGTGATTAGCAAAAAAAAAATAGTCACTAAAGGGTACTGGTGGTCAACCCTTTCCAAAGATGTAGCAAGCTATGTGAAGGGGTGCGACAAATGCCAAAGATATGCTAGCATCCTTCATCAACCTCATTAGCCTCTATCATCTATTACTTACCCTTGGTGGTTTTTAGTTTGGGGGATTGACTTGGTAGGACACCTACCCATAGCAATACTTAATTGCATATACCTTATTGTGGTGATTGACTATTTCTCTAAGTAAGTTAAGGCTGAAGCCATGATCACTATAATAGAGATGAATACCTTCAAATTTATTTAAAGGATTATCATCTGCATGTATGGTCTGCCCAACACTTTGATCCTTGACAATGGTAAACAGTTCAAGAACTCATCCCTAGAGGCCTATTGTAATAAGGTCGACATCAAATAGTTTTATTCAACTCCAGGAGGACCTCAGGAAAATGGCCAAACTAAGGTGACCAACAAAACTATCTTAGATTGGATCAAGAAAAAACTTAAAGACGTTAAGAGTTATTGGGCTGAATAAGTATATGTCGTCCTGTGGGCCTACATGATGACAGAAATAATGCTAACAGGGGAGACCCCATTTATTCTTGCTTACGGCTCAAAGGCCATGATAGACATTGAGATTGGCCTGCCAAATCATAGAGTTTAAACATATAACCTAAAACAAAATGAAGAAGAGTAAAGATTAGACCTGGAGCTCGTCGAAGAGAGAAGAGAGGATGTAGAGGTAAGGTAGGCATCTTATCAGCATAGGACTACAAAATTATACAATAAGTGGGTCAAGTCTAGGCCGATAGCCGTTGGAGATCTAGTTCTGAAGAAGACCCGATGAAAGCCGAATATGCTCCATGAAAATTGGTATGTCCAGCACAAAATCATAGAAGACGTGGTTCCAGACACCTATATACTTGCGAACTTGGAAGGAGAGCCATTATCAAACCCATGGAATGCCGACTATCTTAAGAAATACTATCAGTAGAATCTTGTACTTGTTTTGTTTCACCATTGTATGAGTGATGTAAAAAAGTGATAAATGAAAAATATTGAAGTGTTACCTCGTATCTTTGTTTCATGAATTGATCAAGCTGTATGCTTCAAGTTACCCTAAGCTACAAAACATCATTTTTATGGTGAATTAGCATTAACTCACTCCCGGTGAAACGAGAATCCAGATGGGGCTTACCTCATCCTTGGATTCCCAATGGCACTGAGAGGGAGGGAAAGTGTGATAACATCACTAATGTGGTGGAAAACACAAAGAAACCTAGAAAATCATTTAATTATAGTTCCTTTAAAAATCATTAATTTCTTGGTATGAGAGTCAAACTCACTCAGTGAGATGATAGTGTGGGACGAGACGACACTCATCTATACAGTCTCAAAATTACAAGAGGGGACTTGTATTCAAACACCATTAATTTGTTGCATTAAAATTTGAAAATCATTTAATTATGGTTCATTTAAATGTAACTTATTTGGTGGTATAAGAGTCAAACTCACTTGGCGAGACGAGAGTGTGGGACGAGACGACACTCGTCCATACACTCTCATAACAACGAGAGGGAACTTGTATTCAAACACCATTAATTTGGTTCATTCAAAGAAGAAAATAGTTTCATTATGGTTCATTTAAACATCATTAATTTGGTGGTATGAGAGTCAAAATCACTCGCTGAAATGATAATGTGGGACGAGACGACACTCATCCATACACTCTCAAAACTATGAGAGGGGACTTATATTCAAACACCATTAATTTAGTGAATTCAAATTTGAAAATCATTTAATTAAGGTTCATTTTATCATCATTAATTTCGTGATCACTAATTTAAAAATTAGCATTAAAGTTCTTGAAACTACTTCTTGGCTAAGGACGAGAATATATCCACAAGCAAGTTGTGCGAAGTCAAGTCAGGAGGACATAATACAGTAAGAAGAATTGGAAGAAATAAGGGATACAAATATATTCAAATTTTGTTAAAATGTAAAGGCAAGGGAACAGACATATAACAGAGTTATAGCATCAGAATTCAAAAATAAAAAATTAGTTGTTTAAATATTACACAAAGAAAGGGCATCAGGTCACAGGCGGCCGCCCTAGTAGAAGAGAGGATTCAGGTTTCTTTAGCTCTCTTAGTCCTCAGCTGCACAAACCCATCAAAGGCTTCATTCAGGTCAGCCTGAACATTGGCATCTCTCTAAGTCCCAATATGACCTTGGGTTATCTCGGCCTCATCCCCAGTAGGCTCATCATCGCCTTCATCATTAACTGTTTGGATGGTCGACTCAGGTTGTGTCAAACCTTCTATCTCATTCAAAGCTATCATGGCCATCGGGTCAGAAAAGTCAAATGCCTCATTCTTTTTGGCCAGGTATGAGATGTTAGGAAATTAGAGGGCCATCCAATGACAAGCTGTCCTAGCCCCCCTCTCAAGGTACTACAAACTGTACCCCAAGAATTCCTCAGACTACTTAAATACTTCAATTACCTTTTTATTGGTCTCCTCATGGGCCTTGTTAACAAAAATTTTCACCTTCTCTCATACCTAGATCGCCTGCTTGTCGATAAAGGCCTGGATAACAACATTATGCTCATAATTCAGCTTGTTGATGGCCTCTGAGTGTTGAGTCCTCAAGTTTCCCATGGCCTTCTTGTGGCCATTATCCTGTGTAAAAATATGCTTCCTTGGATCCTTCTCATTTTTCATAGCCTCCTGGGCTAATCGAATCTCAAGAATCTTTTTCGATGCCCACTGATGAACATTCTTCAGAGACAAAACATACTGCAGAAAAGTACAAGTTGTCTGTACGATATGGCATTATAGATATTATCAAAAATTAAATAAAAGCACAAGAGTTTATTTAAATAGACCTATGCAGATATAAGTTGTTTAGGAGAGAGAAATCCATAGACTATAGGAAATGATCATTAACCTCTAGTGTTATGGTGACCAACGCCTGAAATGCCTTCTTTTTGTTCCTTATGAGGGAGTTCGAATTGATTTTTAGATTGGCTAGACGAGCCGACATAGCATCCTCAGATGAGATGGGAATTGCCTGTACTGACATAGTTCTAGACGATCCATCCTTACGTTTTTTGTTGATGGGTGTGTGGGATATCCTCACAGACCTCCTTCCTTTTTTCAACTTCTCGACTTGATTGGGGTTAACAATAGTGGATTTCTTTGCCTGAGGTGGGGGTGAAGGATTCTTCCCCACTTTTTTCATCAAACTGTCTAAGCTCGGTGCAAACATCTTCCACACAACTTTTAGTGCATTGAGCGGACGATCTGCAAAGTAAATACGAGGTTAATATTAAGGACAACAGAGGTATGACCCAACAGTTGTAAGAAAGATACTTACATAGCTCAGTTAGGGGTCCACCCCCAAACCTGTCTACTCCAGAAAGTAGGGGGTCATCAATGGCTCAAAGTCTATGAGATTCCCCTCTTTACACTATAACCTATCCTTCTATACCTTATTACTGGCATCAACACTCAAACCTGGGTCTAACTTGGACGACACTGGTTCTTTTGCCCATCCCTGAGGAACCTTAGGCTCTGAGGCTCTGTAAGGAACATCTAGGCCGAACTCCTAAGCTCCGAATATGAAGAAATAACGGGGCTTCCAGTTGTGATTAGAAGTATGATTCTTAAGAAAGATTTTCTTGTTGGTTTTTGGGCTACGAGGTAATAGTAGGTAGGCTGGGTGTTTAGGGATGACACGTTGTAACAACCCCTAAAAATTCTAACTGGAAGGTCGACTTTATGAACCAACTTCCAAAGCGACAAAAACTAAGGATGATCCTCCAGGCATTTGGTGATAGCTGAGAGGGGTTGAGACCTAAACCGGATAAAATGTCTCATGTAGTGGGGTGAGTGGGAAGCCTGAAGGCGACCTTAAACATCTTCTCATAAATCGAGATCTCTCCATCTCGACCATCATATGCTCTCTCATTTTTGGAAGGCGCCTTGATGTTGATAGAGGGGACTATCCCATAAAGATACCTCTATGTTAAAAGATCAACCTCTTTAACTATACTGATAAAGGATACTTCATAGGATATGTAAATTGTATCCTTGACCGAGCAAGATTCATTATCTAGGTTATCGACCAGGACACCACTTGGATATATTTGGGCAAACTCATCACCCGAGATGGCTGATAATGGGACTTCTATGGGAGGAGAAGGAATTCTAACATCCACCATCGAATCATTCGTTATATTTTCAGGCTATATGATTTGATTGTAAAATAGTATCGCTTATTTTGGATGACACTAGTATAAAAAACTTATATCCAAACAATATTATTATGAGTGAGCACATAATAAGTGAGTAAGTAAGAATTAAAATTGCACCAGATGGTACCACTCCCACCATAAAAAATCCAAACCTATAAAACAATCACGTGGGGATATAGTGTGAGTACACAGTGACAAAATTAATAAACAACTAATTTGTTCAAATACAAAGGTCGAAACAGATATGAACATCTGAAAATTTTAAGAAAACATAGTTAAAACAATTACTGAAATTAAAATCAAATTGAAATTCAACTATCAATGTTCTAATTCGATATTCTAAAAGAATGCACATTTGTCAACAAAAATGTATGTACGCCAAAAAAATCTAAGAATCACTCAGAAAATAGAATAACTAGTATGAAGACTTTCCAATTCACCCTCGATACTCCCCTAATCCAATCCTTATAGCCTCCACAACTTAAAAAGACATTTAATGCACTAATTCAAAAGGCGAAAATGAAATTATATAGTGAACATGTCATGTCTAATGAGGAAAAAAATATAATTAAATATTCGTCTCCATTTCTAAACAAAGGAAAATACTTGATTTTCTTGATAAGACCATCTCCAGAAGTGTCTGCACAAAATTTTCACCTTGGGAAAGAATTTAACAAGTGCTCTTGTCGCTTAAGATATAATTTGTGGTGGCACCCCAATTGCATTGGCATAAAAATGTACTTGAAGTGTCACACAACTGTTCATGTGCCAATTAAAATGTAGCACCACCAACTTTTGCTTTAGAAATGAGAGCATTTGATAATTTGTTTTCCAAATGTAAAAATATTTGCACATGCACCTGCAATTAGCATTGAGTAAAATCCTCTATTCTACAACCCCAATTACCTCATCGATTCTACATTAAAAAATAATTCCACATGCAATAAAATACCCAACAAAACCAAAAAAATCGAAATACGAATAAAACTAGAAAAAGGGCTTATATCTATTAGATAAGTCCCAATTGAACATATGAACAATGAATCATTACGCATTAAAAACTGTAATAACAATCCAATAAATACAAATAACTAAATAAATATAAAAAAATAAAAATATACGTTCAATACTATAAAACTTTGAAACTTGAGAAACAGTCAATATTGAAATACTAATACCAAAACCATAAGCACAATGCCAAGAAATATTTCAAAATTTTCGTTCTGTAAAGGCGGTGTGATATCAATTTGAGAGAAATACATGAATATCAATCTCATAATCCAATTGTAATTAGCCCTAAAACATGTAACTATGTGATTCAAATAAATCATGGAAAGAAAATAAAATTTCAGGAAAACCCCCCAAAGGGAAGAACCTTTTATTTCTCTAGAGTTTGATAATCGCAACTTACAATTCAATAGAGAAATACATGAATGAATTCTCATGAGAACTCACAAAGACCGCACCTTTCAATCAGCTATGATTTTCTCGTGAATCACAAGAACCTCAATCCTCCTTCTTTTGCAATTGTTCCCACGAGAGCCATAAGATCAGTAGTGGAGACCCCTTTTCCACAAAAGAAACTCTAATATGGAATTGTGTTTTAGGGTTTCAAAGTGATTGACCAAATATAAATTGGAAGATGTGTGAATCAAAATATGTTTTGGCCCTTTAAAAGAAGACCTTTTATGTAGCAGGTCTACAAAAAATGTAGGTTGAAAATTCTTGCAAAATACCTACACAGAGTAGGTTTTTATAGGTAATGATGAAAATCGAGGCGACATTTATGTCGTTAGAATGAGTTCATCAGGTCATTCGAATGGTATGTTAAACACGCTAGAAGTGATAATAAAATGACCCATCTATCAACCCTTAAAAACTAAGACAATATGCCCTCTTCAGAAGCATGTTTGAAATAAGCCATTAAATAAGACATCTAACGACATACGAAGGTTGTCAAACGACATGTTCATGTCGTTCTGACGACTACTAGCAAAAAATATTTTTTTCTTAAATCCAACCTCATTTTTTTTTTTAAATAAAACCAAGTAAAATCAGATACAATTCTCCCACAAATATTTATGAAAGAACAAGAACTCCAAACAAAGAGTATACCATATAGAACGTGGAATTCTATAGAACGGTTGAAGATGTTCTTGTGGTATAATGAAGATTAGTGGTGTACGTTGCCAAACATTCATATTGTGGATGTCATGGATGATCGTGTAGATGTGACCAATATAGAGCGATACGCCATATCTCATGTAATATAGAATGCTACGAAAAAGTCCTAGACTCTAGGGACAATAAGAGAAAAATGTCCTTACAAATCTCCCCCTATGGCTATGCTAGTACATACATAAAAACCTTTGAATTATGCAACAAAAAAAATCTAAGACATATGATGATGTTGTTGTAAACAGCACCACCAGACAAGGTGTTGATGAGCTCACTCTAGCAATGACAATAGTAGCGCAAGAGTATGTATATCTAGTAGAGGGAGGCGAGGAGAAGATGAGAAACTCTAGTATATAAGTGTCCTAACCAATCTGGTCTACATCCATTGTGAGTGTGAGTAATTTCACAATAATGGAGGCACTAATGGCATGTGATACAATCTCTCACTTTCTCTCTCTACTGTATATACTAGTAGAGTTTTAGCTAGGGTTACAATTTTCCATCCCCTTGCAAGGTAGGAGAAGGCATATATTTATAGTGCTTGGGAGGTGTAATGTACCCCCAAGCATGCATTGAACATGTATGGTTGAATGCACTAATCATAAGTGGACACCTGGCTGTGCCATATGTAAGGAATAATGACTAAATATTCCCCCACGTGAAGGGAATGATTCAGTTATAACTGAATTTCCACGTGCTTCAAGTCTTACAGGTGCTTGTGTATGCTCGGACCTGTACTTTCTTGTTGTAACCTCGGTCTAGCCGAGTACGAGGTTGGAGGAGTCCGATAGTTGCTTTGTCCTGTCAATCATCAATATGACCTCAGCCTGGGAGACTTTTGAGGTTATGTATGAGGTAGGATGTAACGTCGATTGAGGAAGATACGATGTAGGTAATAGCTTGAGCTTATACGATGCTTGTTGACCTTGGCTGATGCCAAGTCGAGGTTAGACAAAAGAGCTGACCTTGCAGAAGATGAACTTTCTGATGGCAATTATAAACTTTCTATCAACTCGGCTATGAAACAGGCCGAGGTACGTGACCCTGGGTACGAGGGTACACTTTGGGTATATCAATCACCCCTAGGCCTTAGTTTCCTATGTGAGTAGGTGGCTGAGGGGCATATAGGTTAGGCCGAGGTTGAGTTACTTTTGGTGTCTTAAGGCATGAAGTGATTCCTTGATACAAGTCACTGATTAAAGTGACTAATGTACTTCCCAAGGTATGACAACATATTTTGGGTTCTCTAGGGTAATGATGGGTGTATTGGTAATTGTGCCTCATAATTGAGAAGGTTTAAAAATGCCATTCTCTTTCCTTATTTCTCTTTCTTCTTCTCTAGTTTTCCCTCCTAAGCTTTCATTTACTGCAGAAAACCCTACAAACCCTCCATAGCCAAAGCTTGATCATTTCTCTGGTTTTCTGCACTTCTCAAGCTCGTACGTCTTTGCTCTTCACTCTTCATCATTCAGGTAACCTCCTTTGACCCTTATTCTCCCATTTCTGGGTATATTTTCATATTGATTCCTTTTTTGTTATTTTTTCTTAGTTTTTTAGTGAACAAAACCACCACTATTTGGTGGTTATTAGGCCAGGCTTGGTGGGGTTAGGTATTTTTGGAACTATTCTAGGCTTCTCTGAGGTTATTCTAGCCAAAACCTCTTCTTTTCTGGCTTCCGGTGAACTTCCAGTCACCTTATTCGGGGATCTACCCTTGAGTGTTCTTGGTGTTCTTGTTAGAAACCCTTTGGATTCCACGTTTTAATATTTAATTTGAGTAGCACCAATTGTTTTCCTGTTTTTCCTTTTTAGCTCGAACTCTCAAAGTGTAGTGTCGTCTTCTGAATGCCCAGACCTCTGTATAAACTCATTGAAGAATTCCCATCTCTGCGTGAGAAGACCTTTGAGAAGATTATACAGATAAAGCTAGACCAAGAGGAAGCTCATAGGACCGAGGCCTTTCCCCTCAGAACAATCTTTCCTCCTCCCTTAAAGGTCATATACCCTGAGCCTGCAGAGGTTCCTGAACCAATGTTTGAAGTTAACCCTTCTTTAGACCCAATGTCAACGTCTGAGGCTGGCGAATCTATAGAGTCTTTTTAAGAGACTATGGATTATTCTCCTAGGCATGGTGAGGTTTTGGAGGATGCCGAGGTTTCAAGCAGAGCCTCATCCCATAGAGAAGCTATCACTTTGCGTAGATCTCCTTCCATAGAAATCATAGGGACCAACATAGCAATTCCACCTCCCATTGATTCCATTCCTCTATTGGCTACCACCGAGGTTGAGTTTGCGAAGAGGTTTCCTGGTGGTGCCCCTACCACTGCCCAGGCTGAAGTGTCTGAGGATGGTGATGAATATAAAGGGAGCGAACTTAATACTTATGAATGAGTACGACCTTCTTTCTTCAAGGAACCTATATTCCATAGATTCTTTAATCATCCTTAGGAAACCTCTGAAGGATACGAGGGCCTTCGATGGTCGAGATGGAGAAATATATGTTTATGAGCATATGTTTAAGTTGGGATTTTGTCTTCCTATCCACCCAGTTATCAGAGATATACTCTCACATATAAATCTTGCCTCTTCTCAATTGTCCCCCAATGCTTGGAGGGTCATGATTAGGTACATCATCCTTTGGAAGGCTTTTCACCATTCACACCTTCCAGTTAGAGTTTTTACTGGTTATTACGTCCCCTCGTCTGCCAAAAACCATCCCAGCTAATAGCACTTCTTAGCTAGAAAATATGAGAAGAATATGCTCTTGGTCACCCAAAATTCAAATCATAATTGGAAACCAAGGTACTTTTTTATTTTTGGGGCATGGGAGTTTGGTTCAAGCGAAGCTTCAGGAATGACGGTTCCAAGGATCCCCCTAAGATGTGGGAAATTCTCTCTTGCGGCTAAAGCTGACCCTGGCCTTAGCCAGGACAATTACAAGAATGTTGAGGACCTTCGTAATCAAGGAGAGAAAGGTCGTCTCATTAAATATGAACATTTGATGACCCCCTATTACCTTTCTCACACAGGTTTGGGGGTTTGTCCCTTGGAAGAGCTTCGTAAGTCTTCAACATTTTTCTCACCCAAGTTATGCCTCTTATATTTTTTATCTTTGACTGACTAACTCAAAGACTTATCTTTTGAAGAGCGTCCAGTAGGTATACCAGATGAGTTTTAGGAGATGTCTTCTCCTAGTTTAGTGAAGCTCATGGAGAAGAGAGGTGGTAAGGGTGCATCACTGTCGACCGTAAAAAAGAATGTAGGCATCTGTAAGGCTGACACTAGTAAAAAGAGGATGTCCAGGACTGACCCGACGCATACGAGGTCGAGTAAGACTCAGGCCAAAGATCATGTCATACCCATTTATATAGACAATGCCCTGGCTACTCGGCTTTTTAGAAACTATTACTCATATATTTGATCTTCCTATGCAGGGTGTCTTGCCTTTTCATCGCCTTATTGAGTGGACCTTGAAGAAGATACGCTTTATAGAAAAGGTTAAGGAAACGTAGAAGGTTAAGGCCTTTATGAATGTAGAGGTTGAAATGTTAAAAGGACTCATCAAGGAGAGGGAAAACCAGATGTCTTAGCTCAAGAAGGATCACAGCAAGGCCCCGAAGTCTAAGGATGACGTTCTTCAATCAAAAGTTGATGCTGGAGTCAAATCTGCCTTAGAAGATGCCTCAGAGAAAGCCGTTGAGGACTACAAGGCCTCTGACGAGTTTGTCAGCTTCGGCTTCGAGTATCTAGAGAGGGGTATCAAAGCGACCAGCAGATGGGTGACCATGAAATAAAGTGAATCAGGGGGCTTGACTGCTGAGGACTTCGCTGATCTCAGCTTTAGAGATCCTCAGTTCGCTCAGGCCTTGAAGGAAGTTGATGAGGGTGATGCCACTCTAGTCGAGACTACTCATCTCTAGGTAACATAGATAGGAGATGGTACTCATCATGATGATGAAGT
The DNA here is from genome assembly GCA_949130495.1 of Sambucus nigra. Taxonomy (NCBI): domain Eukaryota; kingdom Viridiplantae; phylum Streptophyta; class Magnoliopsida; order Dipsacales; family Adoxaceae; genus Sambucus; species Sambucus nigra. Next base: position 69,275,191 of record OX422211.1, on the reverse strand, counting down.
TGAAGTTACCAACGTCGGCCTTAACCAGACGACTACAGCTGCTGCGACTCTTGCCGAGGCATAGGCTCTTTTGCTGTTCACCTTTTCACTATGAAGCTTTTCAATAGTTATAATTTTGATGAACTTTTACTGTAATTATAGTTTTTATGTACTCTGATGAAGGCTCTTGATACTCTGTTTTGGAATTATGAACCCTCTTGATGATATGATCACAAGTAGCTTTGCCTTTTCTAATTCTATTGCTTCATATGATGCTTTGTTGATCTACAATTGCGATGTTTTGACTCATACTTTCACCACATAAATTATGTTTAAAATTTGAGGTCACCAAATAAATGATGTTTTACCTCATATTTTCACTAAACTAATGATGTTTAAGGTTCGAGGTCAGCAAATTATGGTGTTTACCGTCCAATTGTCACCAAACTGATGATGTTAAAGGTCTGAGGTCACCAAATTATGGTGGTTCACCTCCATAATTTCATCAAATTAATGATGTTTAGGGTCAGAGGTCACCAAATTATGGTGTTTCACCTCACATTTTCACCAACTTAATGATGCTTAAAATTTGAGGTCACCAAATAAATGATGTTTTACCTCGTATTTCCACCAAACTAATGATGTTTAAGGTCCGAGGTCACCAGATTATGGTGTTTACCCTCCAATTGTCACCAAACTGGTGATGTTAAAGGCATGAGGTCATCAAATTATGGTGTTTCACCTCCATAATTTCACCAAATTAATGATGTTTAGGGTTTGAGGTCACCAAATTATGGTGTTTCGCCTCATATTTTCACCAACTTAATGATGTTTAAATTTTAAGGTCCCCAAATAAATGATGTTTTACCTCATATTTTCACCAACTTAATAGTGTTTAAAGTTTGAAGTCACCAAATAAATGATGTTTTACCTTGTATTTCCACCAAACTAATGATGTTCAATACATACATTGGGACAAAAGCATCAACACAACGTTGCTATTTTCTCATTGATATTCCTTGTATAAGTTGATACATATATTACAAAAAGATAAGAATAATTAAAATATCATAAGTAATATATCTTTAAGTGATCGACATTCCAAGGGTTGGAGAAAGGCTCCCCTTCTAGGTTTTCGAGCCGATAAGTACCAGGTACACCTCATCAATTACACTGTAAGGACCATGCTATTTCAGATGGATCTTATTAGGTTTCTGCCACGTCTTCTTGAAGACTAGATCTCCCACAATAATCGGCCTTGATTTCACCCTCTAATCGTAGAACCTCATAGTTCTTTGCTAATAGGCTACTTGATTTATCTTAGCATCCTCTCTTATTTCCCAAATTAAATCAAGATCAAGTCTTCTCTCTTCCATATTCCTCTGAGGGTCATACATCTGAACTCTATGAATTGGGAGTCCTATCTCTGTTGGGATGACAGCCTCTAAACCATGGGCTAACATAAATGGAGTTTCCCTTGTAGGTGTCCTCATTATCATCCTATAAGACCAAAGTATAGTATATACCTTTTCAATCCATCCTCTTTTAGCCTTTTCCAACTTCTTTTTTTATCCCATCAAGTATTGTTCGATTTACGACCTCAGATAACCATTTGCTTGGGGTTGGCCAGGGGAAGAGAAGAATTTCTTGATCCCTACTCTTTCACAGTCTTCTCTAAGGAAACATACTTGAATTGGGTTACATTATCTAAGATGAGGATGTTTCGGATGCCATACCTGCATATAATGTTCTTCCAAATGAACTGGAAAGTCTTCGGCTTCGTAATTGTGATCATTGGCTCGGCCTCTACCCATTTGGAGAAATAATCAATTGCCACTATTAAGAACCGATACTTATTTATAGCTCTTGGCAGGGGTCTTACCAAATCAATGCCCCATACTGCAAATGGCCAAGGGTAATTGATAGAAGTCAGAGGATGGTGTGGCTGATGGAGAATGGTGGAGAACCTCTGCACTTATCACACTTCTTTACATACGCAGCTGCATCTTTGGCCAAGGTCGGCCACCAGTACCCCTGAGTGATTATCCTCTTATCCAACGGCCTCCCTCCTTTGTGACTTGAACACGAGACCTCATGCACATCGTTCAAGATGTCTGGAACCTCTGAAGCATGGACACATCTGAGGAGAGGGAGCAGGAATCCATTTTTATACATGATATCTCCTATAATTAATAATTTAGCAACTTTGAACCTCAACTTTCTCTTTTCTAACTTCGACTATGGAAGTTCTCCCTCTATGATGTATTTGATAAGAGGATCCATCCATGAGGCTCCCATATTAAGATTTAGGCAAGGTCTAGTAACCACTTCCTCTTCGATGGTCAGCTTGAGCAGAATCTCAACTTGTATTGTTCTCCTTATGTCTACCTTTATTGCTAAGGCTAACCTCGTGAGTGTATCATCTCGGTTGTTATCTAGATGAGGTATCCTCTTCATCTTTACTTTCTTAAAGCTTTCAAGCATTAATCTCACCCTCTTCAGGTATTTGTCCATTCTTTTGTCTTTGGCTTCATATACCCCCAGGATTTGGTTCATGACTAACCTTGAGTCACTATGGACTAGGAGCTGGCTGACATTGAGGGCTTTGCCAAAAAGAGACCTGCTATTAATGCCTTATACTCAGACTCATTATTGTAAGCTTTGAATTTGAACCTCATCGCATATTCAATATTGGTACAATCCGATGCTGACACTAGTAGCCCTGCTCCACTTCCGCTTTCACAAGACGATCCATTAACGAAGAGGTTGCAAATGGTTGAATTTTAAGAGAAATTTCCCTCTGATAGATCCCCCTTCTTGAATAGGTATCTCTCTTCCTCATTCTCAACTATTCTCTTCTTGGATATACCTGTTTCTGCCTCAATTGATGTTCGGCCGACATTTCTCTCTTCTGGTTCATATGCAGCCTATTAATTAATCTCAACCTCAGCCTCATCCCATGTAAATTTGGCCACAAAGTCCGCGAGTGCTTATCCCTTGATGGCAACCCTGGGTTGATAAACAATATCGTATTCCCCCAACTCTATTGCCTAGGTCATTAGACTTCCTGATTTCTCAGGATTATGGAGGTCCTGTCTGAGTGGGGAGTTGGCGAGGATGACCATGGAATGGGCTTGAAAGTATGGCTTCATTTTCCTAGAAGTATGTATAAAAGCATAGGATAACTTTTCAATCTTAAGGTACTTCTTCTCAGACCCTTGGAGTGCTTTACTATTAAAGTACACTAGTCTCTGCACTCCACCCTCTTCTCTTAATATTGCAGCACTGACGGCTGACTCTCAGATAACTAAATATACGTACAGCTTCTCTCCCTGAACTGGCTGATGTAGGAGTAAAGGGGATTCGAGGTAGGAATTGAGATCTTTAAAAGATTTGTCACATTCCTCATTCCATTCGAAGGCATTTTTAAGAACTTTGAAAAAAGGAAGACAAATATCTGTAGCTCTTGAGACAAACCTGTTAAGTGCATCAACTCGTTTGGTTAGCCTCTGAACGTCTTTGATGGTTATGGGTGTCTTCATTTCCAGCAAAGCCTTAACCTTCTCAGGGTTTGCCTCTATTACCCTTTGGTTGATGACGAATCCTAAAAACTTTCCTTCTCCTACCCTGAAGACATATTTGGTCGGGTTGAGCTTCATTCTATATTTTCCATGGTGTCAAAAGTTCTTTTGAGGTCGACCACATGGGTGTTGGCCTTCAGACTCTTCGTCAGCATGTCATCCACATAAACTTCCATGGACTTACCTATACGATCTTCGAACATCTTATTTACAAGACATTGGTATGTATCCCCTATGTTCTTTAGGCCGAAGGGCATGACCTTATAGCAACAGGTCCCCTTATTTGTAATGAAAGATGTCTTCTCTAAGTCAGCGGAGTCCATAAATATCTAATTATATCCAGAGTATGCATCCATAAAGCTCATGAGATCATGTCCAGCTGTGTCATCCACCATTTGATCTATACGAGGTAAGGGAAAACTATCCTTTGGGCAAGACTTGTTGAAATTGGTGAAGTCTACACACATCCTCCATTTCCCATTACTCTTGGGTACTATGACATCGTTAGATAACCACTCAGGGTATATAACTTATTTGATGAACTTAGCTTCTTCAAGCTTTCAAACCTCCTGTCTGATGACTTCATACTTCTTTCTTGAGTATATTCTTCTTTTCTGCCTAATGGGCTTGGCATCCTCTATAACATTGAGTTTGTGACACATTATCCCATGATCAATACTTAGCATGTTTGCATAGCTCCATGCAAAGATACTATGTCTATTCCTGAATAGTTTTACTAGCTCCTTCTTGATCTCAGGTCTTAGGGCTTTGTCGATTTGGATGATTTTTTTTGTCTTGTCCTTATTGAGGATGATGGATTCTACCTCCTCAGCGGCCTCTCCCTTTTTGAGCTTTGTTTCGTCTCTGGGATTAAGGGTGTTAATGTTGTAAGTGGTTGATGACCTCTTATGAGCCTCTCTCTCTTTTGAAGAGTTGAAGTAGCATTCACGTGCCAATGTTTGGTCACTTTTCACTTCCCCTACCCCATAAGGAGTCAAGAATTTAAGCATTTGGTGGACCGTTGAAGGCACAACCTCAAATTCCTTGAGGGTTACTCTTCCCATGATGAGGTTGTAGGCTGAGAAGACATTTTCATCCATCACAAAGAAATTGATTTTTATGGTCAACCAGTTAGGCCATTCATCTCCCATTCTCACATCCACTTCATATATACCTAATCGATAAACCTTTTCACCGTTGAAGCCAATCAAGGGATGATGATAAGGGACAATCCTAGCTCTGCCGAGGCCCAATCTCTTTAAATAGGGACAAAACATAATGTTTGTAGAACTGCCTCATCAACAAGGATCCTCTGAACCTCACAACCATAAACCTTTGTGGTGATGACTAAAGGGTCATCATGGGGAGATAAGATACCTTTGAAATCAAGTGGTGAGAAGACTACTACGAGGGTGTCTATAGCTACCTTTATTCTCTTCTCATGTTTAACCTATGTAGAAGCCAAGTTTATAACCTCGGCCTTAGTCAATGCTTTGACCTTTGCCACGTGAGCTTTGCAATAAGCTACCTCTGAGCCACCCCATGCAAGCCCTCCATATATAGTGCTTACACCAAAAGAGATCACATCGGACCTCTTTACTGGGACATTATTGTCTCTTGGTGGGAGGTCATGGTCATCGTCATCATTATCTGAGTCATCATCTCTTCTGGCAAGGGCATCTTCCCAGAATTTATCATTTCATTTCTTTTTAGGGTCGTCTCTTCCCCCCTTAGAAGCTCTACTATCCACATACTTTCTGAGCTTTCCTGACTTCAATATTTTTTTAATCTCGTCCTTCAGGGAGAAACACTTGTCAGTTAGATGGCCGTGATCTTGATGGAACTCACACCATAAATTGTTATTTCTGTTATGTGGAGGAGCCTTCAACTTCTCTGGCCATCTCAGGGACCTATCATTCTTTATTTTGTTAAGGATGTGTTCACAGCTCACGTTAAATGAGTATAGTTTGCAAACTTTTCGTTTGCAATCCTCTTCTTTCCATCTTTTTTCTTCTGAAATTTCCCACTGCTACTTCCATTCTCATCTTCATACTTTGCAACCATTGCTTCTTCTGCATTCATGAACTTTCCAACTATTGCTAACAGCTCGGACATTGACTTAGGAGGGTCCTCAATAAGCTTACAGAGTAGCTTTCCCTTCTAAAGTCCTCCAATAAGGCCTGTCATGGCTATACTCTCTTCATAATCTTCTACCTCCACCTTTTCCTTGTTGAACCTCGCTATGTAGTCTCTGAGGCTTTCATTCTTCCCTTGCTTTACATAAATCAAGTGAGTCATCTTTTTCTGAGGTCTTACCCCAAAACAGAAGTTGTGAATAAACTGCTCGGCGAAACCTTTAAAATTCTCAACTAAATTTTTAGGAAGAGATTGAATAAATTTCTCTCGCAGATTGATACATTTCAATATGATGGACTGGGTTGGTACTTCCATCGTACTTGGGAGACACCACTGGTGGTTTAAATTTAGCAGGGGTTGGGGAATTGATAATCCTTTCCACAAATGGTGAACACTCTGAGTAGCCCATATGTAATGGGTCTAGTCTTTTTATGATATCCCCTATCTTCTCTTCCAGCCTTTGAATAGAGTCATTCCATGGTTTGGAAACATCGTCCTGGTCGAGGTTGTCCCCCGCCACCTACAAAGGGTGGACTGAGAGTTTCCCAGCTGCCGCACAACGTCGACTGTTGACCTCCCCCTGAACACAATCTCAGCCTTGTGGGGGTCGACCATGATGGGACCAATGATCACCACCTTCTCTTCATGAGCCAGCTATGCTTCTTGACCTGGACAACCTCTCCCTCAGATCATTAACTGTGCTGAGCCTTTTAAAGTCCGACCCTCTACTTAAGTGATCAAAAGCTGATCCTCTTTGTCATGTATCACCATCTCTTCGTTCACGGTGACATCGGCTCTGTTGTATAGGACGTACAGTGTTGTTTGAGACCTCATATAGCTCCCAACAGTCTGCTGGAGCATCCTCTGCCACAATGTCATCATACCTATCCTTAGGGAAAGGGTTTCCTTGCCTCCCCAGGTATAAACGCTTAGGGTCAGAAACATCCCTCCTACGCTGGGGAGTAGGCTGGTCCTTTCGCAGCGCCTAGGGTGGTCCCCTGGACTCATACTGTGACTGAGGAGCTGCTGCAGTAATCATCTCCGGTGAGACCCGAGGTGGTCTCATTATTATATTCTGGCTTAGCTGGGTAAATTATTCCTGCATCACTTATTGAGTTGCCGCAAAAGGACTTCAAGGCTACTTCCACCTCAACCATCTCGTATTGAGGTGGCTCCTGATTGGAACTATGTCCTCCAACACCAGATGGTGGAGGTGGTAACTCTGGAGCCATAAAAAAATACTAGAGAGCTTGTAAATGAAAACACTAGAAAAGCTTGATACCTTTAAGGATCCCTTTCAATGGTGAGATAGCTCCACTCGAAGGAGGAGGTCTGGTTCACCACCATTCTCCGATGAGGTCAAGCAACAAAAGATGAAGATATAAACCCTCTCGTTCCCACAGACAGTGCCAAAATGATGATGCTATAAATAGTACCACCAAACAAGGTGTTGATGAGCTCACTCTAGCAGTAACAATGGCAGGGCAAGAGTATGTATATCTAGTAGAGGGGGGTGAGGAGAAGAGGAGAAACACTAGTATATAAGTGGTTCAACCAATCTGGCCTGCATCCACTGTGAGTGTGAGTAATTTCACTATAATGGATGCACTAATGGCATGTGATGCAATCTCTCACTTTCTCTCTCTACTGTGTATACCAGTAGAGTTTTAGCTAGGGTTACAATTTTCCATCCCCTTGTAAGGTAGGAGAAGGAATATATTTATAGTGCTTGGGAGGTGTAATGAACCCCCAAGCATGCATTGAAGATGTATGGGTTGAATACACTAATCATAAGTGAACACCAGGCTGTGCCATATGTGAGAAATGATGACTAAATATTCCCCCACGTGAAGGGAATGATTCGGTTATAACTGAATTGACATGTGCTTCAAGTCTTATAAGTGCTTGCGTATGCTCGGACCTGTACTTTCTTGTTGTAACCTCGACCTGGCTGAGTATGAGTTTGGGGGAGTCCGATAGTTACTTTGTCCTATCAATCATTAATATGACCTCGGCCTGGGAGACTGTCGAGGTTATGTATGAGGTAGGATATAATGTCAACTGAGGTAGATACGATGAAGGTAATAGCTTGAGCTTATGCGATGCTCGTTGACCTCAGCTGATGGCAAGCCGAGGTTGGACAAAATAACTAACCTTGCAGAAGACAACCTTTTTTATGGCAATTATAAGCTTCCTGTCGACTCGGTTGTGAAACAGGTAGAGGTATGTGACCCTAGGTACTAGGGTACACTTTGGTCATATCATATGATATTCTAATTCCCTCCCAAAACAAATAGAATGATATCAAAATACAAAAGTCTTGAAATCTTCAAAATCTTCAAATCTCTAAATTTCTTTGTCTGCATCGGGTGTATCATGAATATGATCTTCAAATGAACCTACCCACATAAGAAAAGAAATAAATACCCGTTGATGATATGAAAAATCATCCACTTGTCATTATCGTACCATCAAATCAAGTATAAAGTGCATAACAAGCATATAAAGCAAGTAAAGAGAGATAAAAGATAAGATATAGAGTGGTTCATCCATAAAAATGGGCCGATGTCCACTGTGTTGATCCATTCTCATTATATACGTTGCGTAGTACAATATAATTAAGCCTAAAAAGGCATACAAGTATGAGAATAAAGGATAATACATCGTAACAATGATTCCGGGATGCCGATGCTATGGCTGAGATTCTTGGGTGAAAGCCCCATGCGAGGCAGAGAGAGAGAGAGAGAGATCATCTCTGAGCTATGTATTAGTGTCAGATATGAATCGGATCCCCTTGTATGGAGGTGTGGACCTCTATCTGTAGGAGGACTGTTGTTGTGACATGGAGATGCTGCGGGTGGCTAGATGGCAGTCACAGTCCGCGGCATATATTATATAAGGGTCTGCAGCCTAAATCTCAAGGGTTGCGGTAGGTATGCAAGGCATGTAACAAGATAATAGAGAATGGTTGTTGCGACAGTTAAACCTACTAGGTAGCACGTGTCCGCGGCAGTAAGGATCACTACACCAAATCTAGTGAATGGTAATGCCCAGATTGTTAGGGCCCAAGTCCCCGACCAGTTGGTCACGGACTTGGGCTGTTACCATCTTAATTTTTGGTGTGCCCATACTCATTACAACACTTAGTCATGGATTCTCTGGAAATAGTCAAGGCCAAAATCCCTGACCACTGTGGGTCATGAACTTGGGCCGTGATTAGGGCGTGACCATCTTGGCGCCGAACTCGTGCCTAACTTCCCTCCAAGCATGGTCGCGGATGGGTCACGAACTTGGTCCATGACCATAGGCATGATGAAGCACAAAACTCACACACTGAGGGTCATGGCTAGAGGTCGTGGCCATTCCTTGACGTGGGTCACGACTATGGGACGTGACCATCCCTCATTTGAACATCAACAGGTCACACATGTTATCCCTTATGGTGGTCGCAGATGGGGGTCACGACTCTAAGCCATGACCATTCGTCAATCAGTAGTAGATGGAGAACTATTGGGTAGTAATGGTGGGTCACTCCTCTAGGCCATGGAAAGATTAAGCCATTAAAAAAAATGCACTTATCTCAGTCCCATTTCCTATTTAGGCATTTGCAATTTCGTCAAAGGGGGTTTGGGGCAATTTTTACTATTCGATTTCAGCCTAGGGTTTTTGCGATTTCAGCTCTAAGATTTTTAAAAGGTATGTGTGTATGTGTATGCATTTCGATTTGATGATATGTGGCAGCTGTGTGCATTTTGATTTGATGATTTTTGAAAGGTATGTGTGTATATGTGTATGTATAGATTTCTATTTGTGTGTATAAGTGTGTGTGTGTATATGTGTGTATCCCTATGTGAGTATATGTATAGATTTATGTTTATATGTGTGTGTATGCATAGTTTTATGTGTATGTGTGTTTATATGGGTAACTATGAACAAATTGTAATTTATGTCAATAAACCCTAGAAATTGTATTGGGGTTATTTTATTTTTGACAAAATATTATTCAAAACCCTAGACATTATATTTTTTTTGACAAAATATAATTAAATGGATTTTTAATAAGTAAAAAAAATTACATCCCCCTTGTTGTGGGTTATATGCATGTCATCATATTATATTTGGGGTTATACGAGTGTCGTGATTTTTTTGACCAAATATAATTAAATGGATTTTTTTTGACATTGTATTGGGGTTTATATTTGTGCCGTTATTTTTTATAGTGAGATATTGTAAGTTTTGCTAATTTATTAATATTCAAGATCCTAATATGCTTTCTTTTCTACTATAAACTTATACTTCACAATCCTTTACATTTTGAAAAAAAATAGACATAGCGTTACGTGTGTATTTGTGTATGTTTTTTACATAATTTTTTGAATTCTTTCAACATCCAGTGCTGGTATATTCCCAGATCAATCCCGTGCAATAAAGTATTATTTCCTCTTTGATTTACATTCTTAAATCTTATTTTGTTCTACATCTTTTGATACTAATTAGTTTATTCTTTTTCTCTTATTTCCTTTTTGTTTTTCCTTTCACTCTTAAAATGGTGCGTGCTTCAGGAAATGAGAGGAGCTAAAAAAATAGCGAGGATATTGTAAATTACATTGTATGATCTTGGTTCCTTATAAGAGCTAACTTTGATTTATTATTAATTTCTTTATTTTATGTCCTTTTTACTTGTAAAGTTAATTGTGGAATGGATTTAAATGAAATAACATCAAATGTTTGATGATTTACATTTACAGCTTGATCATCTCGTACACTTACACCTATAGCAACTTGGAAGGGTTGAAGGTATATATTATTTAGAATACCTTTTTTTAGAGTGGAATTTATGTTGAGCCAAGAGTTGGGACACTTACTACCTTTTGATTTTTGACAATTTAATTTATCTTTTGATAACATGATGTTTGTCATTACAAATTTTTAATCTTACACAAATATTTAAAGTTTGAGTTAGCTAAAGTGATGAAGAATATCAAGCCTTCCACTTATAATTAAATATTTGGGTTTTATACATATTGATCATTGTTTAACCGTTGATGTACCTCACTCTTTATAGCTCTGAATAGTTGATGTACCTCATTCTTTCTGAACAGTTTCTAACAGTTTTTATAGACCTTAACAACTTTAAACAATGGCCTTAACATTTTCTTTCTTACTTTTTGTTTCTATATTTAACTCATTTAAAGGAAACTCTGCGAGTTAGTTTTCATTTTCTTTTATTTTAGTGCATATTTGATTGCACCACTTTATATGAGAAAATTGAGACATACATCTACTTTCATTCTAAGTAGAGATTCATAGAGGCTTTCAATGTGGTATACATTGTGGACTTCATTCTAATTCATAGGGGATTTAAATGAGGTTTACACTAAATTTGAATGGTTCATGAGTGTTTATACACTCTTTATGCTCTTTCCAATAACACACTGTATGGTCTTTCCGATTACAAAAGTGTATTCTCCGATAACAAGGTCAAACTTTGAATTACACATTGTATGGATCATGCTTTTATTTTACGAACCATCATTTATTGTTTATAACACCACTCTAATTTTATGAAATATCGTGATTTTATTTCATTTTTGATTGAGATTTTCAAGGTTTATCCTTGTTCTCTAACCTTTTGGTGTTCAATTTATTTTCATTTTTTCAGCATTGTGACTCCATGTGTGGTATTGAAGATGTTCAAAAGTTTGGTGTGATCAGTCCTTTGTTTCATCGGCTACTTGATGCTCTCTTTGGTTAAAGGTATGTCAGGGTATGTCATCAGACACTAGAAACATTAGAAGTCTAACTAACAAATTGGAACATTACTAATTGGACTTTACCTCTCAAGTTATTCTGTAGGACCCAACTAACAAGTATGAATAGGAAAGCTTGAGATATAAATTTAGGGATAAACAATGAACTATAATCAACAGTATTGGTTCCTAATTTTGGAATGATCTTTTTTTGGAACAATGCACTATAATATTACGCTATTTTAGTTCATTTTTATGATTTTTATTGCGTTGTAGGTTTCAAACACGTTGAGCTTTACTGAATTATAGAGTAAATCCTTTATTATAGTCATTGATAAGTATAATTTTGATACTAATGTAACTCGTAGGAACTGACCGCGTGATCACGGGACTCCCGGTTTGAAAATACAACGATAACTTAAAAATATCTAGACTTAGGATTAAAAACATGGCATTAGAGGGGGAAAACCCAAACCGGCCCCCAAACGGCTCCGTGAGAGGCACCAACACCTCGAACGGGACCAATATAACTCATAGAAACTAACCTCACAATCACGAGACTCCCGATTTGAGAATACGATGATAATTCAAAAATTTCTAGACTTGGGCTTAAAAACAGGGCGTTAGAAAGTAAAAACCCGACACAATCCTTGAACGGCCCCGTGAGTGATACCATAACCTCGCATGGGACCAATGTAACTCGTAGGAACTCACCGTGCGATAATGGTACCCCCAGTTTGAGAATATGATGATAACTTGCATATTTGTAGACTTAGGCTTAAAAACATGGCGTTAGTGGGTGAAAACTCGAAATTGCCCTGTGAGTGGCACCAACACCTCACACGGGACCAATGTAACTCATACGAACTGACCGCGCGATCACGGGACCCCCAATTTGAGAATACGATGATAATTTGGATATTTATAGACTCGGGCTTAAAAACATGGCGTTAGTGGGTGAAAACCCGAAATAGCCCCTGAACGGCCCCGTGAGTGGTACCAACAACTCACACAGGACCAATGCAACTCGTAGGAACTAATCGGGCGAACACGGGACCCTCGGTTTGAGAATACGATGATAATTTGCATATTTCTAGACTTAGGCTTAAAAATATGGCGTTAGTGGGTGAAAACCCAAAACAGCCCCTGAACATCCAAGTGAGTGGCGCCAACACCTCGTACGGGACCAATGTAACTCGTAGGAACTGACCGCGCGATCACGGGACCTCCGATTTGAGAATACGATGATAATTTTCATATTTCTAGACTTCAATTTAAAAGCATGGCATGAGTGGGTGAAAACCCGAAACAGTCACGGAACGACCCCGTGAGTGGCACCAAAACCTCGCACGGGATAATTGTAACTCATATGAACTGACCGCGCGATAACGGAACCCTCAGTTTGAGAATACGATGGTAATTTTCATATTTCTATACTTCATCTTAAGAACATGGCGTTACTGGGTGAAAACTCGAAACAGCCTTCGAACGGCCCCGTGAGTGGCACCAACACCTCGGACGGGACCAATGTAACTCATACGAACTGACCGCACGATCACGGAACACTCGGTTTGAGAATACGATGATAGTTTGCATATTTCTAGACTTAGCTTTAAAAACATGATGTTAGTGGGTGAAAACCCAAAACAGCACCCGAACAGCCCAGTGAGTGGCACCCACACCTCGTACGAGACCAATGTAACTTGTAGGAACTGACCGTGCGATCACGGGTCCCCCGATTTGAGAATACGACTATAATTTGCATATTTCTAGACTTAGGCTTAAAAGCATGGCGTGAGTGGGTGAAAACCCGAAACAGTCCCTGAACGACCCCGTGAGTGGCACCAACAACTCACACGGGATCAATGTGACCAGTAGGAAATGACCGCGTGAACACGAGACCCCCAGTTTGAGAGTACGACGATAATCTGCATATTTTTAGACTTAGGCTTAAAAACATGGCGTTAGTGGGTGTAAACCAGAAACAGCCTCCCGAACGGCCCCGTGAATGGCACCAACACCTCGCACAGGACCAATGTAACTCGTACGAACTGACCGTGCGATCACGGGACCCCCAATATGAGAATATGATGATAATTGGCATATTTATACACTTACACTTATAAACATGACGTTAGTGGGTGTAAATCCAAAATAGCCCCCGAACGGCCCGGTGAATGGCCCCAACTCCTCGCACGGGACCGATATAACTCGTACGAACTGACCGCGCGATCATGAAAACCCCAGTTTCAGAATACGACGATATAATGCATATTTCTCGACTTTGTTTTAAAAACGCGGTGTTAGTGGGTGAAAACCCGAAACAGCCCCCAAACGGTCCCATGAGTGGCACCAACACCTCGCACGGGACCAATGTAACTTATAGGAACAGACCACGCGATGACGGAACCCCCAGTTTGAGAATACAATAATAATTTATATATTTCTAGACTTAAGCTTTAAAACAAAGCGTTAGTGGGTGAAAACTCGAAACAGCCCCAGAACAACCCCGTGAGTGGCACTAACACGTCGTACGGGACGGATGTAACTCGTAGGAACTGACCGCGCGATCAACGGACCTCCGGTTTGAGAGTACGAAGATAATTTGCATATTTCCAGACATAGACTTAAGAACATGGCGTTAGTGGGTGAAAAGCCGAAACAACCCCTGAACGGCCTCGTGAATGGAACCAACACCTCGCACGAGACCAGTGTAACTTGTAAGAACTAAGCGTAGGAGCTCGAGACCCTTGGTTTCAGAATACGATGATAATTTGCATACTTCTAGATTTGGGCTTAAAAATATGGCGTGAGTGGTTAAAAACCCAAAACAGCCCTCGAACGGCCCCGTGAGGGGCACCAATACCTCGCACGGGACCAATTTAACTCAAATGAACTGACCGAGCGATCACACGATCCTCGATTTGAGAATACGATGATAATTTGAATATTTCTAGACTTAGGCTTAAAAACATGGCGTTAGTGGGTGAAAACCTGAAATAGCCCCCGAACGGTCCCGTGAGTGGCACCAACACCTCGCACTGGACCAATGTAACTCGTAGGAACTGATCGCGCGATCAAGGTAGGCCCGGTTTGAAAATATTACGATAATTTGCATATTTATAGACTTAGGCTTAAAAACATGGCGTTAGTGGGTGAAAAGCCAAAACAGCCCCTAAACGGCATTTTGTATGGCACCAACGCCCCGCACGGGACCAATGTAACTCGTAGGAACTGATCGCACGATCACCGGACCCCGGTTTGAGAATACGATGATAATTTGCATATTTCTAGATTTGGGCTTAAAAACATGGCGTTAGTGGGTGAAAACCCAAAACAGCTCTCGAATGGCCCCGTGAGTTGCACCAACACCTCACACGGGACCAATGTAACTCAAATGAACTGACCACGCCATCACAGGACCCTCGGTTTGATAATACAATGATTTTTTTTATATTTCTAGACCTAGGCTTAAAAACATGGCGTTAGTGGGTGAAAATCTGAAATGGCCCCTGAACGGCCCCGTGAGTGGCACCAACACCTCGCACGGGACCAATGTAACTCGTAGGAACTGATCGTACGATCACGGGACCCTCGGTTTTTGAATATGATGATAATTTTCATATTTATAGACTTAAGCTTAAAAATATGGCGTTAGGGGGTGAAAACTCGAAACAGCCCCCGAACGGTCCCGTGAGTGGCACCAACACCTCGCACGGGACCAATGTAACACAGAGGAACTGACCGCGTGATCATAGAACCCCCGATTTGAGAATACCGCGATAATTTGCATATTTCTAGATTTAATCTTAAAAACAAGGCGTTAGTGGGTGAAAACTCAAACAA
The DNA here is from genome assembly GCA_949130495.1 of Sambucus nigra. Lineage (NCBI taxonomy): Eukaryota > Viridiplantae > Streptophyta > Magnoliopsida > Dipsacales > Adoxaceae > Sambucus > Sambucus nigra. The sequence continues at coordinate 69,259,899 of OX422211.1, read as the reverse complement.
CCCCCGAACAGCCCCGTGAGTGGCTCTAACACCTCGTACGGGACCAATGTAACTCGTTGGAATAGATCGCGTGATCACATGACCCCCGGTTTGAGAATAAGAAAATAATTTTCATATTTCTAGACTTAGTATTAAAAACATGGTGTTAGTGGGTGAAAGCCAAAACAGCCCTCGAACGGCCACATGAACGACACTAACACCTCGCACGGGACCAATGTAACTCGTAGGAATTAACCGCACGGTCACGGGTCCCCCCGGTTGAAGAATACGATGATAATTTGCATATTTCTAGATTTGGGCTTAAAAACATGGAGTTAGTGGGTGAAAACCTGAAACAGCCCTCGAACGGCCCCACGAGTGGCACCAACACCTCACACGGGACCAATGTAACTCGTACGAAATGATCGCATGTTCACGGGACCCACGACTTGAGAATATGATGATTATTTGCATATTAATAGACTTAGGATTCAAAACATGGCGTTAGTGGGTGAAAACCCGAAACAGCCCCCGAACGGCCCAGTAACTAGCAGCAACACCTCGCACGGGACCAATGTAACTTGTAGGAATTAACCGCGCAATCACGGGACCCCCGATTTGAGAATACAATGATAATTTGCATATTTCTAGACTTAGGCTTAAAAACATGGCGTGAGTGGGTGAAAACCCGAAACAGCCTCAGAACGGCCCCGTGAGTGACACCAATACCTCACACGGGACCAATTTAACTCGTAGGAACTGATCGCGCAATCAAGGGACCCTCGGTTTGAGAATATGGCGATAATTTGCATATTTCTAGACTTAGGCTTAAAAACATGGCGTTAGTGGCTGAAAACCTGAAATAGCCCTCGAATGGCCCTGTGAGTGGCACCAACACCTCGCACGGGACCAATGTAACTCGTGGGAACTGACCGCGCGATCACGGGACCCCCAATTTGAGAATAAGACGTTAATTTGCATATTTCTAGACTTAGGCTTAAAAACATGGCATGAGTGGGTGAAAACCCGAAACAGCCCCTGAATGGACCCGTGAGTGGTACCAACACCTCACATAGGACCAATGCAACTCGTAGGAACTGATCGTGCGAACACAGAATCCCCAATTGGAGAATACGGCGATAATTTTCATATTTTTAGACTTCGACTTAAAAACATGGCGTTAGTGGGTGTAAACCTGAAACAACCACCGAACCGCCCTGTGAGTGGCACCAACACCTCAGACGGGACCAATATAACTCGTAGGAACTGACCGCTCGATCGCGAGACCCCCAGTTTGAGAACATAATGATAATTTGCATATTTATAGACTTAGGATTAAAAACATAGTGTTAGTCGGTGAAAACCAGAGAGAGCCCCCAAATGTCCCCGTGAGTGTAACTAACACCTCGCACGAGACCAATGTAACTCATAGAAACAGACCACGCGATCACGAAACCCCCGTTTTGAGAATACAACGATAATTTACATATTTCTAGACTAAGATTAAAAAAAAGGAGTTAGTTGGTGAAAACTCAAAACAGCCCCTGAACGGCACCGTGAGTGGCACTAAAACTTTGCACGGGACCAATGTAACTCATAGGAACTGATCGCGCAATCACGGGACCCACGGTTTGAGAATACGAAGATAATTTACATATTTCTAGACTTCGGCTTAAAAACATTGCGTTAGTGGGTGAAAAGCTGAAACATCCCCCAAACGGCCCCATGTATGGCACCAAAACCTCGCACGGAACCAATGTAACTCGCAGGAACTGACCGCGCGATCACGGGACCCCCTATTTGAGAATACGACGATAATTTTCATATTGCTAGATTTGGGCATAAAACATGGCGTTAGTGGGCGAAAACCCGAAACCGCCCTCGAATGGCCCCGTGAGTGGCACCAACACCTCACACGAAACCAATGTATGTCAAATGAACTGATCGCATGATCATAGGACACTGGTTTGAGAATACGATGATTTTTTTATATATTTCTAGACTTAGGCTTAAAAACATGGCGTTAGTGGGTGAAAACCTAAAATGGCCCCCGAACGGCCCCGTAAGTGGCACCAACACCTCGCATGGGACCAATGTAACTCGTAGGAACTGACCGTGCAATCACGGGACCCCCGATTTCTGAATACGATGATAATTTTCATATTTTTAGACGTAGGCTTAAAAACATGCCGTTAGTGGGTGAAAACTCGAAACAGCCCCCGAACGTCCCCGTGAGTGGCACCAACACCTCACACAGGATCAATGTAACACATAGCAACTGACCGCGTGATCACGGAACCCCCGATTTGAGAATACATTGATAATTTGTTTATTTCTATACTTAATCTTAAAAACAAGGCGTTAGTGGGTGAAAACTCAAAACAACCCCCGAACAGCCCCGTGAGTGGCATTAACACCTCGCACAGGACCAATGTAGCTCGTAGGAATAAACCGCGTGATCACGGGACCCCCAGTTTGAGAATACAAATATAATTTGCATATTTCTAGACTTAGTATTAAAAACATAGCGTTAGTGGGTGAAAAGCCGAAACAACCCCCGAACAGCCACATGAACGGCACCAACACCTCGTACGGGACCAATGTAACTCGTAGGAATTGACCGCGCGATCACGGGTCCCTCGGTTGGATAATACGATGATAATTTGCATATTTTTAGATTTGGGTTTAAAAACATGGCGTTAGTGGGTGAAAACCCAAAACAGCCCTCGAACGGCCCCACGAGTGGCACCAACACCTCGCACGGGACCAATGTAACTCGTACCAACGGACCGCGCGATCACGGGACCCCCGGTTTGAGAATATGATGATAATTTGCATATTTATGTACTTAGGCTTCAAAACATGGCGTTAGTGGGTGAAAACCCGAAACAGCCCCCGAACGGCCCAGTGACTAGCAGCAACACCTCGCACGGGACCAATGTAACTCGTAGGAACTCATCGCGCAGTCACGAGATCCTCGGTTTGAGAATACCATGATAATTTTAATATTTCTAGAGTTAGGCTTAAAAACATGGCGTAAGTGGGTGAAAACTCGAAACAGCTCCGGAACGGCCCCGTGAGTGACACCAATACCTCACACGGGACCTATTTAACTCGTAGGAACTAATCGCACGAACACGGGACCCTTGGTTTGAGAATACGATGATATTTTGCATATTTCTAGACTTAGGCTTAAAAACATGACGTAAGTGGGTGTAAATTCGAAATAGCCCCCGAACGGCCCCGTAAATGCACCAACACCTCGCACGGGACCAATGTAACTCGTACGAACTAACCACGCGATCACGGGACCCCCGGTTTGAGCATATAATGATAATTTGCATATTTCTAGACTTAGGTTTAAAAACACGACGTTAGTGGGTGAAAACTCGAAACAACCCTCGAACGGTCCCGCGAGTGGCACCAACACCTCGTACGAGACCAATATAACTCATAGGAACTCACCCTGTGATCACGGAACCCCTGATTAGAGAATACCATGATAATTTGCATATTTCTAGACTTAATCTTAAAAACAAGGTGTTAGTGGGTGAAAACTCAAAGCAACCACCGAACAGCCCCGTGAGTGGTACCAACACCTTGCACGGGACTAATGTAACTCGTAGGAACAGACTGCGTGATCATGGGACCCCCGATTTGAGAATATGAAGATAATTTGGATATTTCTAGACTTAGTATTAAAAACATGGCGTTAGTGGGTGAAAAGCCGAAACAGCCCCCGAACGGCCCTGTGAACGGCACTAACACCTTGCACGAGACAAATGTAACTCGTAGGAATTGACCGCACGATCAAGGGACCCCCAATTGGAGAATACGGTGATAATTTGCATATTTCTAGATTTGGGCTTAAAAACATGACGTTAGTGGCTGAAAACCCGAAACATCCCTCGAACCGCCCCGTGAGTGGCACCAATACGTCGCACGGGACCAATGTAACTGAAAGGAACTCACCGCGCGCACACAGGACCCCTGATTTGAGAATACTATAATAATTTGCATATTTCTAGACTTAGGCTTAAAAACATGTCGTTAGTGGGTGAAAACCCGAAACAGCCCCCGAATGACCCCGTGAGTGGCACCAACACCTCACACGGGACCAATGTAGCTCGTAGGAACTGATCGCGTGATCACGGGAGACCCGATTTGAGAATACGATGATAATTTACATATTTCTAGACTTAAGCTTAAAAATAAGGCATTAGAGTGCGAAAACCCAAAACAGCTCTCGAACGGCCCCGTGAGAGGCACCACACGTCGGACGGGACCAATGTAACCCATAGGAACTGACCCCGCGATCACGAAGATCCTGATTTGAGAATAAATTGATAATTTGAAAATATCTTAACTTAGGCTTAAAAACATGGGGTTAGTGGGTGAAAACCCGAAACAGCCCCCGAACGGCCCCGTAAGTGGCACGAACACCTCGCACGAGACCAATGTAACTCGTAGGAACTGATCGCGCGATCACGGTAGACCTGGTTTGAGAATACGATGATACTTTACATATTTCTAGACTTAGGCTTAAAAATGTGGCGTTAGTGTGTGAAAACATGAAATAGCCCCTGAACGGCCCCATAAGTGGCACGAACACCTCGCACGAGACCAATGTAACTCGTAGGAACTGATCGCGCGATCAAGGTAGACCTGGTTTGAGAATACGATGATACTTTGCATATTTCTAGACTTAGGCTTAAAAACGTGGCGTTAGTGTGTGAAAACTTGAAATAGCCCCCGAACGGCTCGTTGAGTGGCACCAATACCTCGCACGGGACCAATGTAACTCGTACGAACTGACCGCGCGATCAAGGGACCCTCGATTTGAGAATATGACAATAATTTACATATTTACAGACTAAGGCTTAAAAACATGGCGTTAGTGGATGAAAACCTGAAATATCCCCCGAACGACCCTGTGAGTGGCACCAACTCCTCGCACGAGACCAATGTCACTCATGGGAACTGACCGCATGATCACGGGACCCCCAATTTGAGAATACGATGATAATTTGCATATTTTTAGACTTAGGCTTAAAAACATGGCGTGAGTGGGTGAAAACCCAAAATTTCCCCTGAACGGTCCCGTGAGTGGTACCAACACCTCACAAAGGACCAATGCAACTCGTAGGAACTGATCGCTCGAACACGGCATCCCTGGTTTTAGAATACCACAATAATTTGCATATTTCTAGACTTAGTCTTAAATACATGGCGTTAATGGGTGTAAACTCGAAACAACCCCCGAACCGCCCCGTGAGTGGCATCAACACCTCAGGCGGCACCAATGTAACTCATAGGAACTGATCGCGCGATCACGAGATCCCCGGTTTGAGTACACGACGATAATTTGCATATTACTAGACTTAGGTTTAAAAACACCGCGTTAGTCGGTGAAAACTAGAGACAGCCCCCGAAAGGCCCCGTGAGTGGAACAAACACCTCGCACGGGACCAATGTAACTCATAGGAATAGACCACGCGATCATGAAACCCTCGATTTGAGAATACGATGATAATTTGAATATTTTTAGACTGAAGCTTAAAAAAAGGCGTTAGTTGGTGAAAAGTCGAAACAGCCCCCGAACGGCCCCGTGAGTGGCACCAACACCTTGCAGGGGACCCAATGTAACTCATAGGAACTGATCGCGCAATCTTGGGACCCCCGGTTTGAGAATACGAAGCTAATTTACATATTTCTAGACTTAGTATTAAAAACATGGCTTTAGTGGGCGAAAAGACGAAACAACCCCCGAACGGCCCCGTGAATGGCACCAACACCTCGTACGGGACCAATGTAACTCGTAGGAACTGACCGTGTGATCACGGGACCCTCAGTTTGAGAATATGATGATAATTTTCATATTTTTAGATTTGGGCTTGAAAACATGACGTTAGTGGGTGAAAATCCAAAACAGCCCTCGAACGGCCCCATGAGTGGCACCAACACCTCGCACGGGACCAATGTAACTCAAATGAACTGACCGCGCAATCAGAGGACCCCCGATTTGAGAATACAATGATATTTTGCATATTTTTTGACTTAGGCTTAAAACATGGCGTTAGTGGGTGAAAACCTGAAATAGCTCACGAACGACCCCGTGATTGGCACCAACACCTCGCACAGGACCAATGTAACTTGTAGGAGCTGACCATGGGATCACGGGACCTCCGATTTCAGAATACGATGATAATTTTAATATTTCTAGACTTAGGCTTAAAAATATGGCGTTAATGGGTGAAAACTCAAAACAACCCCCGAACGGCCCCTTGAGTGGCACAGTACCTCGCACGGAACCAATGTTACTCATATAAACTGACCATGCGATCACGGAACCCCCAATTTCAGAATACCATGATAGTTTGCATATTTCTAGACTTAATCTCAAAAACAAGGCGTTAGTGGGTGAAAACTCGAAATAACCCCCGAAAAGCCCCGTAAGTGGCACTAATACCTCGAACGGACCAATAAAACTCGTAGGAATAGACTGCATGATCACGGGACTCCCAGTTTGAGAATACGAAGATAATTTGCATATTTCTAGACTTAGTATTAAAAACATGGCGTTAGTGAGTGAAAAGCTGAAACAGCCACCGAATGACCATGTGAACGACACCAACACCTCGCACGGGACCAATGTAACTCATAGGAATTGACCGCGCGATCACGGGACCCCCGGTTGGAGAATACGATGATAATTTGCTTATTTCTAGATTTGGGCTTAAAAACATGGTGTTAGTGGGTGAAAACCCGAAACAACCCTCGAACGGCCCCGTGAGTGGCACCAACACCTCGCACGGGACCAATGTAACTCAAAGGAACTCACCGCGCAATCATAGGACCCCAGATTTGAGAATACGATGATAATTTGCATATTTCTAGACTTAGGCTTAAAAACATGTCGTTAGTGGGTGAAAACTCGAAATAGCCCCAGAACGGACCCGTGAGTGGCACCAACACCTCGTACGGGACTAATGTAACTCGTAGGAACTGCCCGCGTGATCACGGGAGCCATTTTCATATTTCTGGACTTCAGCTTAAAAACAAGGCTTTAGAGTAAGAAAACCCAAAATAGGTCCCGAACGACCCTATGAGAGGGACCAACACGTCGGACGGGACCAATGTAATGCGTAGGAACTGACCGCGCGATCACGAGGATCCCAATTTGAGAATACTTGGATAATTTGAAAATATCTTGACATAGGCTTAAAAACATGGGGTTAGTGGGTGAAAACTGGAAACAGCCCCCGTACGGCCCTGTGAGTGGCACGAACACCTCACACGGGACCAATGTAACTCGTAGGAACTGATCGCGGGATCAAGGTAGGACCGGTTTGAGAATACGATAATACTTTGCATATTTCTAGACTTAGGCTTAAAAACATAGCATTAGTGGGTGAAAACTTGAAACAGCCCCCGAACGGTCCCGTGAGTGGCACCAATACCTCGTACGGGGCCAATGAAACTCATACGAACGGACCGCGTGATCAAGGGACTCCTGGTTTGAGAATACGAAGATAATTTGTATATTTCTAGACTTAGTATTAAAAACATGGCGTTAGTGAGTGAAAAGCCGAAACAGCCCCCGAATGACCATGTGAATGACACCAACACCTCGCACGGGACCAATGTAACTCATAGGAATTGACCGTGCGATCACGGGACCCCCGGTTGGAGAATACGATGATAATTTGCATATTTTTAGATTTGGGCTTAAAAACATGGCGTGAGTGGGTGAAAACCCGAAACAGCCCCTAAACAGCCCTGTGAGTGGCACCAACACCTCATACAAGGCCAATGCAACTCGTAAGAACTAACCGCGCGAACACAGGATCCCTGGTTTGAAAATACGATGACAATTTGCATATTTTTAGACTTAGGCTTAAAAACATGGCGTTAATGGGTGTAAACCCGAAACAACCGCCGAATCGCCCCGTGAGTGCCACCAATACCTCAGACGGGACCAATGTAACTCGTAGGAACTGATTGCGTGATCACGGGACCCCCGATTGGAGAATACGACGATAATTTTCATATTTCTAGATTTGGGCTTAAAAACATGGCGTTATTGGGTGATGCCCGAAACATCCCTCTAACGGCCCCGTATGTGGCACCAACACCTCGTACGGGACCAATGTAACTCAAAGGAACTCACCGCGCGATCACAGGACCCCCGGTTTGAGAATACGATGATAATTTGCATATTTCTAGACCTAGGTTTACAATTATGGCGTTAGTGGGTGAAAACTCGAAACAGCCCCCGAACGGCCCCGTGAGTGGCACAAACACCTCGCACGAGACCAATGTAACTCGTAGGAACTGACCGCGTGATCACGGGAGCCCCAGTTTGAGAATACGATGATAATTTATATATTTCTAGACTTAGGCTTAAAAACATGGCGTTAATGGGTGAAAAGCCGAAACAGCCCCCGAATGGCCTTGTGAATGGCACTAACACCTTGCACGGGACCAATGTAACTCGTAGGAATGTACCGCACGATCACGGGACCCCCGGCTGGAGAATATGACAATAATTTGCAAATTTATGATTTGGGCTTAAAAACATGGCGTTAGTGGGTGAAAACCCGAAACATCGCTCGAACGGCCCTGTGAGTGGCACCAACACCTCGCATGGAAACCATGTAACTCAAAGGAACTGACCGCGCGATTACAGTACCCCTGATTTGAGAATATGATGATTATTTTCATATTTCTAGACTTAGGCTTAAAAACATAGCGTTACTGGGTGAAAACCCAAAATAATCCCCAAACGGCGCCGTGGGTGGCACCTAGACCTCGTACGGGACCAATGTAACACATAGGAACTGACCACGTGATCACGGCACCCCCGGTTTGAGAATACGATGATAATTTTCATAGTTCTAGATTTAGGCTTAAAAATATGGCGTTAGTGGGGGAAAACTCGAAATAGCCCCAGAACGGCCCCGTGAGTGGCACCAACACCTCGCACGGGAGCAATGTAACTTTTACAAACTTCTCCCGCGATCACGGGACCCCCAGTTTGAGAATACGATGATACTTTGCATATCCTAGACTTAGACTTAAAAACATGGCGTTAGTCGGTGAAAACCTAAAACAACGCCCGAACAGCCCCATGAGTGGCACCAACACCTCGCACGGGACCAATGAAACTCGTAGGAATTGACCGCGTGATCACGGGACCCCCGGTTTGATAATACGAAGATAATTTACATATTTCTAGACTTAATCTTAAAAACAAGGCGTTAGTGGTTTAAAATCGAAAACAGCACCCGAACGGCCCCGTGAGTGGCACCAACACCTCGAACATGACTAATGTATCTCGTAGGAACTGACCGCGGGATCACGGGACCCCCGATTTGAGAATACGATGATAATTTGGATATTTCTTTACTTAGGCTTAAAAACATGGCGTTAGTAGGTGAAAAACTAAAACGGACCTCGGACGGCCCCGTGAGTGGCACCAACACCTCGCACGGGACAAATGTAACTCATAAGAACTGACTGCATGATCACGGGACCCCCGATTTGAGAATACGATGATAATTTTTATATTTCTAGACTTAGGCTTAAAAACATGGCATTAGTGGATGAAAAGCCGGAACAGCCCCCGAATGGACCCGTGAGTGGCACCAACACCTCGCACAAGACCAATGTAACTCGTAGGAACTGATCACGCGATAACGGGACCCCTAGTTTGAGAATACGACGAGAATTTGTATATTTTTAGACCTAATCTTAAAAACATGGCGTTAGTGGGTGTGAATCCGAAACAGCCCCCGAACGGCCCCGTGAGAGGCACCAACACCTCGCACGTGACTAATGTAACTGGTACGAATTGACCGTGCGACCATGGGACCCCCGGTTTGAGAATACGACTATAATTTGCATATATATAGACTTAGGCATAAAAACATTGATATGTTGATAATTATAACTCATATATGTAATTTTTAGCTTGAATAAATTTTTTGTAAAATTACTTGGTTACTCATGTCATTTGTTTTTTATATCCTATCATTTGTAGGATTTTTGCACTTGGAACAAATGAAGAAGGCAATGGTTTACGACATGAAGATTGTTTATATAATGATTTGAGTGTTCAAGATTATGTTTTTTATGTGTTACAGCCGTGCGGGCTTTTATTATTTAGTTTTATGGCCGTGCGGGATTTTATTTATTGATTGTTAAATTTTGATGGTCGTGCGGGCTTTATAATAAGCAGGTTTTATATTTACTGGGTTTGGAATGTCCAGAAAATAGAGGAAACTCTGCCCAAATTTTTTTGGTCTCTGAATTATTAAGACGTGTAATATTTTTAAATATATATATACATATATATTTGTTTATTAACAACGTTCCCGATTTTAGGATTGGACCAAAAAAGGACATTTTTTAAAAAATTATTGTTAAATATGGTCATGGACTTAGTCCATGACCATTTTTATTTTTTCCGTCGTGCAAAAAAATGGTCGCGGCCCAAGTCCGCGACCATTTTTTTTCGTCGCGGCATAGATGGCGGACTTTGCCCGCGACCAATTTTTGTCACGGTTGTGGATCACGGCTCAAATCTGAGACCCTTTTTTTTCTTTTTTTTCGTCGCGGCGTGGGTCGCGGATTTTAGCCGTGACCAATTTTTGTCACAGTTGTGGGTTACGGCCCAAGTACGCGACCATTTTTTCTTTATTTTTTTTTTCGTCGCGGCGTTGTTCATGGACTTTGGCCGTGACCAATTTTGTCACGGATGTCGGTCACGGACAAGGCCCGCGACCATTTTTTCCCCATCGCGGTATGGGTCACGACCCAAGTCTGCAACCATCTTCCGTGACCCACTGCGGGCCGTGACCATTTTTTGGTCACGGACTTGGGCCGCGAGTCACGAAATTGGTCGCGCCCGAAATGCACTACACCAAAATGGTAAAATTGTCACCTTTTTAGCGGCCAGGCTTGTCACGGTCAATGATGATGACAAGTCTGTGACAAAGTTAACTTGTCACGGTCATTGACTGTGACAACCGTGTCACGGTCATTGACTGTGACAACCGTGTCACGGTCAATGATCGTGACACGTCCGTGACAATTCTGTCCGTAAAAAAACCCTCCCCCTTCTTTTTTTCCCACCGAATTCGTTCCCTCCATTTCTCTCTGTCTCTCTAGCGAATGCTCTCTCTCTTTACAACTTTAGTATGTTTTCTCTCTATTTCTCCTCCATTTATGTATATGTGTATGTGTATGTGCGTGTGCATATATATGTGTGTAAATGTGGGTGCGTGTGTGTGTGATGTATGTGTGTATGTGGGGGGGGGGGGGGAGGCAGCAGGGCTGGGGGAGGGGAGGGGGTATGTGTGTTTGTGTGTATATATGCATGTGTGAGTGTGTGCGTATATGTGCGTGTGTATATATGTGTGTGTGTGTGCATGTGGTGGGCAGGGGCAGCGGGGGGGAGGGGGAGGGGGTAGGGCAATGGGTGGGGGGGAGAAGGTGGGGCAGGGGGTGGGGCAGGAAAGGGGGGGTAAGGGGTGAGGGGGAGGGGGGCAGAGGGTGTATATGTGCGTGTGTGTGTGTGTGTGTGTTTAATTAATTTTTTATTGGTTTATTAGATTTTTCCCCTTGTAAAAGAATTGATTTATTTAATATTGTTTGGTTGTCAATTTTTTTTGTAAATTAATAATTAGTGCCCCTTTCATATGCAAGTAGGATTGCCCCTCATTGTAAATTAGTAAATTAGTTATTGTATACTTTAATTGTTAGTTTAATTGATAAAAATAATTAATTGAGTAGATGAATTAGAAGGAGTACGGGATACACATTTGTTGTTGCCATTGGGGTTGGATTATAGTAGATCGATGTTGGGTTGTTTAATTTTGAAAGTGACATGACCACTGGATTATTATCTACATGGGGGTGAGATTTTTCAACTTTTTTTGAAAATTACTTTGTATAACAAACAATGTATATATAGTATGATAATTAAATGAAACATACTTGAAATTACATATAGTGCGCATAGATACTAGCCTTCTAGTTCTTATGAGTAAGCATTCAATAGCCCTTAGACCCGTTCGAGAGTCATTACCCCTGTAATGAGATCTCTCGAATTGTCCCATTTGGACAGTTTGGGACTGCATAATGTCTATATAATAATATTCTTAGTGGCTTAAAGTTGTTACTTTTGGAGGAAGTTCTGCAGTCGTATCCTAATGTTCTCTGGGTACATACTAGATTGACAAGTGTGACTGTTATTTCAATTGATCAATTGAAATAATACTCACACTTGCCAATATACGTCTTGTACTCGGAGAACTACGAGGATATGCTGCTGAATTTTTCTAAAATCGTAACAATGTGTATGAGGTGTTAAGTATATTATAGAAATATGCGGTCTTGAATGGGATAGGACCACTCACCCTTTAGAGGAAATGGGGTATCTGTTTCGCAGAGGTGCTAATGAATTTATGAAATACGCAAAGATATGTCATAATGATGAAGAGTTTCTGTGTCCCTGTCCTAGGTGTAAGAATGGTAAGGTGTTTGAGGGGAAAATAGGTGAACTACATTTGTTAAGATCGGGTATGCAAGATAGTTATCGATTTTGGAGTTTTCACGGTGAATTAAAAGTTCCTTTTATCCCCGAATAACCTTCACAACAACCTTTAACAAGTAAGATAGATGTAGAAGGGGACGACGTAGATCATAACATGTTAGAGGATTTAGTTGATGATGTGTATGGAGTTTATGAAGCAGAGGAGAATGAGGTTACTGATGAAGTACAAGGTTCAAGTGCTCGTGAAGATATCACGATAAACCTTGACGATGACTACCAAAGTTTAAAATTTAAGGCGACCCGACCGTTATACTCTGGCTGTGAGAAAGATCAAATAACTTTACATGCCATGGTTGGTTTGCACAGTTTGAAGACGCAGTACAGTTTGTCTGGCAATAGTGTGGCAGGAATTCTGAAATGGGTGAAGGGGTAACTACCTAAGGAGAATACGCTTCCAAATAGCTATCATGTTATGGAGAACAGTTTGAAAGGTTTGGGAATGAAGTATAAATCGATTCATGCTTGTGTGTATGACCGCATACAATACCGAAAGGAGTATGAAAATCTCGATCATTGTCCGGTTTGCGATGAACCTAGATATGTCCAATCTACTAGTAAAGAAGGCACAAGATCAAAAGTGCCTCAAAAAGTGTTGAAATATTTTCCCGTTGGGCCTAAATTAAAGTGATTTTTCATAGTACCATGGATAGCGGAGGCAATGACTTGGCATGCTAGGTAAGAAGTAGGGGGTAATATCATGCGTCATCCTATTGATTCTACATCTTGGATGAGGATGAATTATGAGTATCCCAATTTTGCTCGAGAACAATGCAACATTCATTTGGATATATCAACATATGGTTTCAATCCATTTGGAAATCTAAGCACCAATCAGAGTGTATGGCCAGTGATCCTAGCCCCACTCAACCAAGTGTTTTATACGGAGTATATCAACAACGAGTTGTGGTCAATTGTCCTACACGCGCCAAAGCGTCTAAATAGTAGTGTGGATGACTTGGCTGCTCCTACCGAATATCAATCCATTTTTTATGATAACCTGAATTTGAAATAATTTTTCAATTTGTACTAAATATAACAATTTGTACTTTATCAATTCATTTTTAATGCTTTTAATTGATTTGCACTTTATCATTTTCACTCTTGTGTAGTGTGCGTGTGTGTGGGCAGTATGGGTGGTGGTGGGGATGTTTCGAATTTTTAGTAATTGTACATATTATGAGCTAGATGCTGTAATTTTGGAATTCAGAATTGAGGTGTTAAACAATAACAATTCATTTGGATTTGTAGTAATTGTACATATTTGCATGTCTTCTTCTAATTCATTTTGATTTGTACTAATAACAACATTTTTTTACATCAAATGTCTCCTTCAGGTATTAAGGTGAGGATGATGATGCTGATTGTGATGATGTCGTCTGGGCTCGGTGGTAGCGGAGGCGAGGAGGGCTCCTCGGCCCCTAGGCTCCCCAAATATGTCTAATTGGGGATGGACATCGAGAGCAAGACGGGGCTATTAGCGAGATCCTTCGAGCTGGTAAAGACGATCATCAGCCCGGGGTACACTAGTTGGAGGGAGGTGCCAAATGAGCTCAAGTTAGCTATTTGGGTGGCACTACAGGTAATGAATTTATATTTATATTTATATGAATATTTCAATTTTAATTTCGATTTCAATTTCGATTTATATTTATATTTATATTTATATTTATATTTATATTTATATTTATATTTATTCGCAACTTACATTATATTTGTTGGACAAGAACAATACAGCCTGGATCCAAAGCTACGCGATTCCGTCTGGGAGCAGTTGAGGGATCAACATAAGACATGAAAGAAAAATATACGGACCTGATACTTTGGGAAGACCCGAGAGTCCGTTATCATAATGCGTGAATCCGTCCTGCCAAAGGAGCCGATCTCATTGGCACAATGGCAAAAGTTCATTGACAATGAGATCGGGGAGAGACAATTGGCATCTCGCCAATCGGAGAGGGAAAATCGAGCAACAAAGATGAACGTGCACTACTCTGGCCGGACGTCTTAAGCCGAGGTGGAGCATAGGATGATGGTAAGATTTAATTTTTCTATAACAATAGAAATATATTATTTTGCATTATTTTACTTTGCGGGACCGATACTAATTTTACTTTATTTTATTTCAGGGGACAAGGAGTGGCCCTGGGGATAGTCCACATAGGCTCAATACTTATGTGGCTATTCGGATGAAGAAGAGGAAGGATAAAGAGGTTTCCCCAAGCGTTGCGACCGCGATTGTAAGTAATCCGACAGTTTACTTATTATTAATTACATTATAATTTTTTTATTTACTTATTTTACTAATCATGTGCTTTTTGTCGTTTTAGGCAAAGCTGAAGGAAGTGCATGAGCCGTAGTCTGATGCCGATAAGGCATCTTTATCTACAGACGCTCTCAGCCAAGTGCTTGGCACTGAACGCAAGGGGAGGACAAGGGGGTGAGCTCGTGGGTGGAAAAATCTAGGATCATCGGATTGGAGACGAGCGACACCGGTTGGCTCGAACGGTGGACTCGCATAACGCGAAGTTGTTCCGTTTGGAGGCAACGGTCCAAGATTTGTTCTCATTCATGAAGCGTTCATTAGGCGAAAACCATAAGGGGAAAGGGAAGGAGAAGGTGGTGGAGGAGAAGGTGCAGGCGGACGAGGATGTGGACCTCGTTGCTTCATCGCATATACGTGCGAACTTTGATGATCCACTCCCCAATTTGGCTCCCTTCAACCGACCGATGTCGACACTTGGTTGGACAAGCATGTTTATACTAGACATATTTGATGGCCAGTGGATAGGGCGGGGGTTAAGGGACCCGAATACCGTCCAGGGTATGCCAATTCATAGACGTTTGCTTCAAGACATCGAATCCAAGGTGCTCGTCACGCATGTGATACCCGGGAAGGAGAACTCCCCCTTGTGGTTGCGAGAAAAAATCGGCACAATGTATATTGGTGGGTGTGTCAATTCGTATATCGTGTGGCCTACTCACCTCCTCACAGCTAAACTTACCCTAGACATGTAGTGACAATATTTGAATTGAATTATTCTGAGTTGTTACATTTGAATTATATTTGGATTATATCTTTATGCATATTGTTTTGAATGTATATTTGCATTATCTCTATTTTATTTGGATATATGATGTTTGAACAGGTATAATGTTGCTATAACAGGTAGAAATATACTGTTGGGCAGTGGAAGTGGCCATACTGGCCAGCATATTTTTTTTAATTTTACCCAGAATTGTCACGGTCATTGACTGTGACAAAGTATTATTGTCACGGACGTGTCACGGTCATTGAATGTGATAAGTTTTTAAATATTGTCACGGTTTTGTCCCGATCTATGACCGTGATAAGTTTTTTGTCACGGTCATAGACCGTGACACGACCGTGACAATATTTTAAAACTTGTCATGGTCAATGACCGTGACACGTTCGTGATAATTCAAGTTGTCACTGCCAGAATTATCACGGTCATTAACCTTGACAAGTCCAACTTATCAAGGTCAATGACCGTGACAATTCGGCAGATTTGATGTAGTGATGGTCACGACCCAAGTCCATGACCCATAGTCTTGGTAAGGGATTTTGGCTGTGACCAATCACTAGTTTGGGTGTAGTGGATGCAATATATGTGCAATCAATAAGACCCCAAGGCGAGGTGCCAAGGAATTAGTGTTGCATCTTGAATCTTTTAGTGTCGCGACAGTACTTAAAGCGACGCTTCATCTTCTCGCGCCCTCTTATATAAATGGAACCGTCCATGCAATTCATTACTTTTCCCAATCCCTTGAGAGCACATCGAGAGCCAACCCCTATTCGTTCGTCTTCTTGATTTTTTCGACGACTTTTAAAAGCTGCGTGTGGTGGTTTTGAGGTGATTTGAGGCTGAGCATCATTGGATTCCGGATTCCCAGGTAATCTTCTAAACATCTTTCACACTTTTGTGTATTGAATTCAAATTTATATCTGGAATTTAGGTATTGATAGAAATTTTTCTGGAATTCATTTTTTATCACATGATTTTCTGAGAAAACCCCCAACTAATTGCTACAACTTTGAGTTTTTGACTAAAATTTCGAACTCATCTTCTTCTAAAATAACTATTGCAAAATTATTCTTGAATATGATTGTAGTAAATAATTTCTCTTGTTCTTTGAATCGATCTTCATATGATATAAATAGGTTTATGCAGATAAAATTTGCTGGCCAAATGTAGACTTCTAGGTTTTTGACTTTCCCTTTCGTTCTTGAGAGAGATGTTTCATATTTTAGAGCTTTTGATCTTTGAATTTACCCAGAATAAATACTGACCTGTTTGAGTGAGTGGTCGCAGCATGATAAATCCCTTTAGTAACTTAGGGTTGTCCTGGATCAATGCAACCTTCATATATTGATTTGTTTAAGAAACATCTGTGGCATACAATATATGCTTGCAAAAGGTAGTAAACATGATGTTGCGGTATGCAGTAAGTCCTTTTTCTCATCTTATCTTCTCCCCTAAGGTAAATTTCCACAGCATGAGTCAACCTCTAGGACTTTAGAACCCAACACTTATTTTAGTTAGCCAAAATGTCTTTAAATTTGACATATCATTATTAATGCTACGGCCTCTTAGAGGCCTTTTAGGACCATATTGGCTGTGACACCTAACTGCGGACTCTCTACTTTTCAAGTACTGCTGCAGCCATATGAACTTTGACCCAAATGAATTTCTGAGAGGCTTTTGGAATAGACATTTTGGATCCTTTCCTACTAAACTTCCTTCCGTGCGCCCTTGGAAATCAATTGGACCTTGCCAACTGAAAGATTACCCCAACTGTGTGGTACAATATTCAAATTCAAATCCAGATTGTGCGACCATGAAGGAAGAGGCTAATTCTAATAACCAACCAATGGACACCGATGAGAATGTTGCGACAGGGGGTCCGTCTGAGGTTAGGGATATATCTGCTAGCACATCTTGGAGAGCTGAGAGACCTACTGCCGCACTTGGTATCCGTAGCACTATGACCCCCGAATGGGTTGATCAGGTAGCTGAGGCCTTCAAATTTCCAGGGAGTATAGTTTGAACGACCCCTTCCACAGATCAAAGGTCATTTTCAGTGATTTCTGATGAGGGAATCTACTTCCCTCTTCACTCTTTTGTGTATGGGCTGCGTGCCTGTGCCCGTTGCTATTAGAATAATTTTCTTACAATGCAGTTGAATCCATCCCAAGTGGATTCCAATGGGTAGAGATCCATTCTTACAGCCATAGTGCTGTGGAAGAAGGAGTTTAAGAGAGATATAACTCCCGCAGAGTTTTTCCACTTCTACCGTTTAAAGGAAAACTCCGTGAAATTTGTGGGGCTCTACTATATTTCTGTCCGCGACAGGGAGCGAACCCTTTACTCTGGTAGTACCACCAGTGTAAAGAACTGGAAGGGAAAATATTTACTTATTTCTGGACAGGGATGGGAGATCCATCCCCAGGAAACTGAGAGAGAAATTTTTTTTAGGATGCCGCGATAGTGGGGACGCCCCTCCAAATTGGGTAAAATATTATTGCATTATGGCCGCGTATAATTTACCATAACTTGGTAAACTGAGTTATGTCTCTCTTTTTTCAATTTATATAATTTCCCATATTTTTCCTTTGTACTAACCTTTTCATTTTTTCGCAGCCCTGAAAATTAACATTTGAGTGAGGGACAAGGAAAGAGAGCTGAGGTAGCCGCGATAATTTTTGATAAAAAAAAAAGCTTCAGTGCACTTAGTGACCTCGACTTCAATATACAAGTGGGGTTTCTTCCCAAAAAAATCTGTGCCAAAACTAATGGGTGCGGAAGGTAATACTTCTTCTTTGTATTAAAACACCGCGATATTTATTTCATTTGTGCAATATTGAACTTTCTTCATTTCTTCCTCAAGTGAGGATATTGATAGATCTCTATTGGATGCTCAGTTTGCTAAGATGGATGAGGACGTTGTTTTCCTCAACAATACAACTAGGCAAAGGAAAAGGAAAAGGAAAAGGAAAAGGACAAAGTCTAAGTCTCCTGCCGCAGTCGCTTCTACTAGACAAG
Organism: Sambucus nigra; assembly: GCA_949130495.1. NCBI lineage: Eukaryota > Viridiplantae > Streptophyta > Magnoliopsida > Dipsacales > Adoxaceae > Sambucus > Sambucus nigra. The sequence continues at coordinate 69,241,239 of OX422211.1, read as the reverse complement.
TTGCTCCTACCGCTCCCCAATATCAGGCTGCAAATCAAACCAATACTACCATGCTCTCACTCCAGGTTGAGGTGTTGTCCCCGCAGGAGAGGCCCGAGGGTACTTCGATGATGATATTGGAGCTAACTTAGAAGTGGCAGGTCTAATGTCATCTCTATCTAACTAAGGTGGTCGCGGAACTTCACCAGTTCATGTGTCAAATTCTCCTATCCATCCATAAAAAATTATTGTTAATACAAATTTGGCACCTCCATAAAGCAGACGTCCGCTGCCACGGCTGCGTAAGTCAGATCCTCAGTCTTCTTAGGACACAACTGCCCATACTTTCCAGAGGATAAAAAAGGCAATTGATGGAGCCGACCTAGATTGGTTGGTGGATGAGGACGTGGAGTCTTATTCCCTCCATTGTCTGTTGAGAGTAAGTAATTCCAACTTTCCAATAATTCTTCTTTGTAGATTCAGTTTTATTTTCTAACTTTAAATACATTTACAGGCTGCACAAGTTATGGTGACGTAGAAACTCAAGTATGAGGGTCTATATAAGCTTAAGGAGGCCGTGAATGGAGTTCACAGTGTTGATTTGGCGAAGGAAAGAGCTGAATCTTTTGAAGCTAGAAAGAGATCGTCTGCCGCGGCCCTTGAGTTATATAAGATGAAAGCAACTGCTGCCATTGTGGCTACCAAAAAATCCAAGCATGATGCTGAGGAGAATTTTAGGTAGGCTGCGGAGTCACTCAAGGTTTCACAACCTCAGACCGTGGAAGCTGCCAAGGCCGCAGAGTTTGTAAACAACAAGCTTGAACTTCTTCAAAAGAAGTACGAGGAGTTAGAGACAAAGGCTGTTAATAATGCCCAGGCCCATACTGTGACTATAAAGAAGATGGAGGAAGTTCATTCCGGGGCCATTAAGAAAATGGAGGAAGATAATGCTGCAACCATCAAGAAAAAGGATGAAGATCACGTTGCGGCCCTCCAATTGGCCATTGATAGCACTATGGAGTCATTCAAAGCTTCCAAATACTTCTACCTCGTCAACAATAAATCTTACCTCCGTGGCTACCAAGATATCAGGCACATACTTATTAAAATCTTCCCTGAATCTAAAGAAAGAGTTCTTGCCTGGGGAGGAGATACTGAGCATTTGCAATGCATGGCTGAGATGAAGGATGCAACTGAAGAGAGAGCTAGGCTTAGGGCTGAGGCGAAGGATATGGAAGAAGACCAAGAGACTAAGACAACTACGGATGAAAAAGATGATGCAACTTCTTAGTCAAACTTCATTTCTAAGTTATTGAACATTGGGGATTTGCCCCTTTTTAACTTGTGAACTTTTACTGACCCCACAGGTTACGGCCTTTAATTGTATTACTTGCGCACTTGAATTTTTTGCTGATGTTTTAGCCTTTGACTCACCTTTTGATATATAGGGTTGCTTCCCTTTGAAACTTATTTGAATCTTATTATCAAAGCTACAACCTTATTTGGAAATAAATATTTTCTAGTCTTTATGTGCATGCTTTATACTTCCAATGCTTCAAAACTTAGATAGATGCTTTTTTACTTGATTGAATGAACATGTAATAGACTAAGGCTGCAATATCATAGAAAAAATAAATACTTCGCGTAGGCTGTGGCCTATTTTCTTCACCTTAGATTTTCCACTTGTATTCTTGTATATTAATGCCACAAAAATAAGTTTGCAACCTTGAGGATAGGCTGCAGCCCATGAGGCTGCCTCTATTCGTAACTGTCTGCACTATTGATATATAGCCGTTGCTATTGAATATTGTTGCAATCTTGAATGTTTAATGGTGGTTGCAGTCTCTTCTTTTAATCAAATTTATTAGAAATTGATCCATGATATTTCTTGAATATGGTCGCGACACCTTTATTGAATTTTATAGAATGATGATATCTCTTGCATCTTTTAACAATAGGCTGTGTTTGTATTCTTATGTGTAGTTGGGGAACAGTTCCCTTGCTGTGGACAATTAAATCTTTGGACCACTTTGCTTACTTCCCTTCAAAGGGGGTTCCTTAGAATATGTTGCGGCTTATTACATTTTACTTTGTGATTTAAAAAATTTCTAACCATACTTGTGGCTATCATCCCCCTAATTCATAATGCCGAGGCCGCATCTTAACTTCTTTTGCTACAATCTTCATCACTTTTTGAGCCTTGTAGTTCAACCCAAATGATGAGGCTGCGGTATCCCTTTTGCTACATTTGTGGGAATCAACTCCGAATCACCATTGCAATAACCCTTAGTCTCTTTAATCTTGTTTCTCTGTCTCATCTCCTGAATGATTGAACTTAGTGGATATATCCATACTGATCGGTCTACGACCCCTTTTTAGCCCATGACTTCTGAATGGGTTTTTGTAGACATACATGATACTTTCTAGCCATCCCGGACTGGGTTGTGTTATTAAGACAACCAAAACTAATATACGAGATACTATCAAGATTCCCCAGATTGGGTTATGTTTACCAAGTTAATGATGTTTTTGTCTCCATCCACGAAGTTAATGATGTTTTGGGGTTGAGATCACCAAAGAATGATGTTTAGTCTCATAATTCACCAAATTAATGATGTTTTGGGGTTGAGATCACCAAATGAATGATCTTAGTCTCATAATTCACCAAATTAATTATGTTTTTCGGGGGAGTGATCTCCCTGGGTTAATGAAGCATCCTGAAAGCTAATAATGGGCATCGAAAGCCCCTGCAGCTAATGATGCATCTCGAAAGCTGGGAACGGGCATCGAAAGCCCCCGTATCTAATAATACTTTATGATAAATGTTTTCAAGAATGTATCCATAATATGCTGGAATATAGTCTCTATGAGTGTTGTTGCTGACCAATTCAGATGGCTGCTTTCAATAATTTCTTTCGCCATTTTAAATTATCACAGGCTTTCAGACAATCGGGCATCACGACGGGCGTTGTGGTCCCATTTAGATATTATCATTCCCGATATAACATATTGTCTTGATTTAGAATCTATTTAAGACAAAGAGTCTTTTATAAGATAACCTTTAATGGAAATGAGAATCAAAACATGGCACTATCGAGTGAACTTGATTTCATATATCTATTCATATATTCACGATTTTGTTAGGACAACATAAAGTCAACATGGAACTATTCAAAAAAGTTTTCACTAAGTAGAGATATAGATGAAACATAAATGTGGGAATATAAAGAGGAATGTGGTTAATCAGACTAGGCTTCATCCCTTAGGCATCCTTGAGCAAGGGATGCAGCATCCCCTTCTTTATGAGCCTCTCAATTTCATCTTTTAGAGCATAGCACTGCTCGGTGTCATGATCGTGATCCAAGTGGAATTTGCACCACCTAGATTTGTACCTTTTGTGGGGTGGTGACCTCAGCTTCTCTGTCCATATGAGTAGCTTATCCTCCTTTATGAATTCTAATATGTCCTCAATTTGGAAGGCCAATGGGGTGTAGGCCTTTGAGCTCCCCTCTGCCTTCTCTACTTTCCTTTTTGGATCCTATTCACTGTTTCTCGGCTGGATCTTCCTATACGGCCGCAGCAACAATGATACCGAGTGCCGCATCCACATTGGATGAGGATATAACCTCTAGCATGAGGACCCTCTGAGTTAAATAGTTAACTTGGGTTTGGAGTGAAGCATGACTGTTATTGAGATGGTTGAGGTGATTGTACAATTGCACAATCTCATCTTTGACTTATGTGCTCTGGTTGGAGTCTCCTTCCATTTTTTTCTTTTTAGTCTTTAAAAATATATATAATCTGATACGAAACTAATAGAAGTCGGCGATCACAGAAATATAGGACGAAACAGAGTATAAAGTTGGGATGCAGCGCTTGCGCTGCTGTAGGATCTTACTACTGAGGACGCGACCAGTAAAGCACATAAGTGTACTACCGTGGCCTTTGAGTAATATTCATTAAGGTTGAGCTGGAGAACACCTGAATCTATTCCTTAGTGATTTGAAGTTGTCGTAGTACAACATCACAAGTAGGGGCCGCGATAGGAAAGGCAGTTGAACTACCAGGCGGCAACCCGAACTAGGCAGTGAAGGAAACAATCCCACAACTATAAACCATAAATTAAGTTTTTCTCACAGAACATGTGGAGTGCATAACTACTAGGGTCTATCCATGAGAGAATACCCCAGGGTGCACAAACGAAATAATTTCAATGATAAACCCCAGATCATAGGTCAAGAATAGGAAAAAATGAGTAAATGTAATTCTTCCCTAATCACTCACCTTTACGGGGCTAAAGCTCATCATGCTTTTCAACATTATCTAGATGAAATGATATCACAGGGGTATGTAAGATAGATCCGAGGTCATAAAATGGAAACCCTAGAGTAGATCTGAATATATGAAATACCCATTTGATAGTGTAAATATAAAATAGAGATCAAGAACCAAAATTTACCCATGAGATGATAATCGAAAGGATCCCCATGAATAAAATCAGGTATTTAAGAACTGAAAACATAGAGAAACAAGATTGAAATACCTTGATTCCTACAGACAACGCCAAATTGATGACACGAGAAATCATCCACTTGTCGTTCTCGTACAAGAAAATCAAGTATAAAGTGCATAACAAGCAAATAGAACAAGAAAAGGGAGATAAAAGACAAGATATAGAGTGTTTCATCCACAAAAATGGTCCTACGTCCATTATGTTGCTCCATTCTCATTATATGCGTTGCATAGTACAAAATAGTTAAGCCTAAAAAGGCGTACAAGTATGAGAATAAAAGAGAATACATGTTAACAATGATTCCGGGATGCCAGAGCTATGGCTGACATGTTTGGGTGAAAGCCCCTAGCGAGGCAAAGAGAGAGAGATAAACTCTGAGCTATGTATCATTGTCATAAATGAACCGAATCCCCCTGTATTGAGGTGTGGACCTCTATATACAGGAGGACTGTTGCTGTGTCATGTAGATGTTGCAACTGGCTGGATGACAGTCACAGTCCGTGGTATATATTATATAACGGACTGCAACCTAAATCTCAAGGGGTGCGGTAGGTATGCAAGGCATGTAACAAGACAATAGAGAATGATGGTTGCGGTAGTTGAACCTACTCCGCAGCACGTGTTTGCGGCAGTAAGGATGCAATATATGTGCTATCACCTATGACGTTTAAAAGTTTAAAACTTAAATAATAATCATAAATAAGCACGAGAAAATCATTAAATCATCAAACTTTCCCTCTCCCACATAATTCGTTCTTCCCTTTTTTATGATGTCCCAAATAGACAAGGAAAAGAAACATAAGCAATAAAATGAAGTATGCCACAAAACAATAAACAATTATTTTTTAAAATTTTCAAAACTTTTCTCAAGTAAAAAAAATACAGAGAAACTAAACACCATGAACTAACACTAAGATAACCAAGTCGTGAAAGCGTTAATGAATGGGTGTGAATAATTTCGATAGGAAAATCAACCCAAACACTCATTACAAATGTGCACGATGAATTTTAGATACTCCTAACGAATTAACTCAATGTCTTCCTTTGGTGTAAAAATTCCGAATTCATATGATATCGATTCAATCTAATCAACAAACCAAAGTCTAAACTAAGTTCCACACCGATAATGCCTAAAATTATGTAATGCTTTTACGAGACATTTTCAGGACGTGCAAACCTATTGATCTTCGACTAAAACTCTCTCAACACTCACATATAGAATATTTCTCTCAAATCTTTTGTTTTCAAGAAATCAATGCTCAAATGTAGTGAAGCAGCAATGCTCTTTTAAATTTGTCCTGGAACTTTGTATTTTTTTCTTTTGAGTGCCTTTAATATTTTATGCTCTTTTATTTTTGCAAATGATGGCTATTCATGCAAAGATATTTTTAATTTTATAGCCCCAGCCATTGCTTTGAAATTTACACATTTACAAGAGATATAATAATCAATTTTTCAAATCCGGGCAATGGTTCTTACAAGAACTAATTTCATTATCTTGTTTTATCACATTTGGTTCGTTTTAAAGGCATGATTAAGATGACAACATTTTTGATGAACATGTTATAGATAAGTGCGATATTCAACTAAATATTTGCATGTGTGCATTAAAGGAGATATAAACATGTAGAAAGTAATCACTAATCACATCTCAATGACTCCAAAACATTATAAAACACAAAATGAAATGATGTTGTGTCTCAAAACACAATCAAAAAGTCACGTGGATAATGTAATGATATTGTGGCTTGGCAATCCCAAATTTCCATTCATATATGGTGTAAACAAACTACAAAAATCTTTTTGGATGTTTTCAAAATATTTCAAGAAAGACTAACATCCTGTTGGATTTTTTGAAAAATATATAAAATTAAAAAAGATAAATATAATGGTAGTACACACTAGGAATAGGCATGAATGATATGAACATGAAAAACATCCTATGTTAGAAAAAAAAGTCTTAACCTCAATCATTAGGACCAGAGGCGTTTTCCAAATGAGGTGACTAACTAAGAAAAACATCCATCAAATCATGTAAAGTTTTGACCAAATACTCAACTTGCTTTCGAAAACACACAAAATCTCTCATGTGATGTATGGGAGCATGTGGAGTAACATGTGTGGGAGTGCATGCATGAACACATGAAGTAGCATATCATGGAATATATCTATGAGACACACTACCCAACTTAAAATAAAATCCTCTAATGTGTCCTCTTTACTTGTAATGGAAACAAGCATAAACGATCTTGGGACCACCTCTCTCAAAACTTTTAGGATGCGCTCTCCTACGGGGAAACAATCGCCGAGTTGGGTTAGGTTGAGAGCCATATGGATTTATAACAAACTCTAGAACATGATGAGGTGAAACATGGGAAGTAGACACACCGTCATAACCTATTCCTAGTCTCTCAATATTACCTAAAGAAGGATCGAGGAGCATCTTTCCCACCTTTTTAGATGTGTCCTCTAATTTGACCTTGAACTCCCGGGCACGTTCGATACCTCTATCGAGTTCGGATACATGGGCTTTAAGTTTCTCATTAGCGTGGAATGAATATTGAAGATCTCCCATAAGACTAGCAATAATTTTGGTCAGTTCACTCTTTTCTCAGCCTAAGACGATCAACTATTCACATAAAGAAACCTTCACTTTTTCGAGTTAACTCTCTGATGCCTCACACATCCTCAAAACTTTCACTTCTATCTCTAAATCTATCACCCTAAGACTTAACTCTTTATTTAACTATTTCGTCTTCCACGTCTCGGTGTATAAATCACTAAAAGATTTTTGGAGATCCCCTTATCTATCACTTGCAATCCCATCCTTACACTCACTTGAATGGCTCGAAACATCATCGAGGCTCTCACGTTTACATGTGTCCTCATCATCATGGGACAAACTAGAAGTACTCACGTACTAAACCATGAAAGCAACACACTTTTCATATGGTGATTCTCCCTCGGAATCAACCAATTCGATATCACTATCACTAAGAGTGACCGTATTAACAACTTTCTTTCCCTTATCTATAGCATAGTGGGACACTCAAATGCCTTATGCCCTCGAACTCAAAACACCTTATATCTCCCTCTTTCTCACCACTATCCTTAACCTCGTCCTTCTTTCTGTTTTTCTCAAAAATATTTTTAGTTGAATGATTTTCCTTGGAAATTTTGAGAAAATTTTAAAAAATTATTGCAAATAAGGCCAAGTCGTCGAAATCACACTATCCCTCAGAATCAGACTCACGAACTAATTTTTTTCTTAACTTGAGTCTTTAAAGCTAACCCTCTATCATTAGGTTGAATGCTTGTGGGAAACATGTCGATTTCATAAGTTTGAAGGTCTCCTACATGTTTTTCTAACCTAAGTGAATCTAAGATCTCCAATGAGTTCGAACTATTGACCTTAGGAATAAATCAAGAAGGGAGTGATCTCAATATCTTTTTCACGACCCTAGACTCCTCAATCTTCTCACCCAAATTAAAAATCGTGTTAATAATGTTCGATAACCTAGCATAAAACTCATCAAAATTCTCGGACTCTAACATAGTGATAGTCTTAAAATAGGCAGTCAAGTTTGGAGCTTGGACGCCTTGACAATGTTGGTACCCTCATGTGTCAACTGAAGGATATCCCAAGCACATTTCAACGTAGTTCACGTCATGTTGTGTCGAAACTCGTCCGGGGTTATGGCTCCAAAACCAGCACTAAGGCCTGGGGAGATATATGTATTCCACTTAAACATATCATCAGTCCAGGAAGAGACGGGTTTAGGACCAGTGACATTATCAGCGGTGACCATGGGAGGAGTCCACCCTCTTTCACAAATAAGCAAACTCTTTCATCAATCTCTTTTAAAGTGGATCTTATATGGGCTTTCCAATATGCATAGTTTGATCCATCGAAAATTGGCATCCTATTATATAAGTTGTCAATCCGAAAGATTACGATTTTTCAAAATTAATTTTCAAAACAGTTGGTATCATAAATTTTACGAAAAAATGATTTCACTATAATTTGGTGGAACTTGCTCTGATACCAATCTGTAAAGGCGATGAGATTTTAATTTGATAGTTCACAATATTCTAATGGCTTAAACTTATTCAATTAGATGTCAATCTCACAATCCAATTTTAATTAATCCTAGAACATGCAACTATGTGATTCAAATAAAGCATGTAAAGAAAATAAATTTTCAAGAAAAAACCCCAAAGGGAAGAAACTTTTATTTCACTCGATTTTGCTAATCGTAACTTACAATAAATTAAAGATATACATGAATAAATTCTCACGAGAATTCACAAAAACCGCAACCTTCACTCAATAATGATTTTCTCGAGAATCACAAGATCCTTAGTCCTCCTTATTCTGCAATGATTCCCACGACAGCCACAAGATATGCAATGGAGACACCTTCTCCATAAGGGAAACTCCACTATGGAATTGTGTTTTAGGGTTTTAAAGTGATTCACAAAATATAAATGGGAAGATGTGTGAATTAAAAGATGTTTTTGGCCTTTTAAAAGAAGACATTTTGTGCAGCAGGTCTGCAAAAATGTAGGTTGAAAAGTCTTGCAAAATACCTACACGGAGTAGGTTTGTATAGGCAACCACAAAAATCGAGGCGACATCGATGTCGTTTGAACGAGAGTATCAAGTCGTTCGAACGAGGTGTTAATCTCCTTATAAGCGACCATCTAACGACCTCTAAAAACTAAAATAGTATGCCCTCGTCAGAAGCATGTCTGAATGTGACCATCAAAAGAGACATCTAACGACATAAGCAGGTCATTCGAACGACATGTGGATGTCATTCTAACAGCTACATGAAAAAAATTATATTTATTAAAATCCAACCTCGTTTTTGTTAAAATAAAACCAAGTAAAATCAGATAAAATTCTCCCAGAAATATTTATGAAAAACTAAGAACTCCAAACAAAGAATATACCATATATAACCTGGGGTTGTGGAGAACGGTTGAAGATGTTCGGGTGGCACAATGAAGACGATTGGTGCACGTTGAAGATGAACATTGCAAAATGTTTGGATTGTAGACGTCATGGATGATCATGTAGGCACGACCATTGTAGCGGGATATGCCATATCTCATGTAATCTAGAATGCTACGGATAAGTCCTAAATTCTAGGGACAATGACAAAAAATGTCCTTACACGTTCAGATTACCTGATATCCAATACCTTAGGATGCACATCTTTCTAACATTTTGAGGGCATAACACAGTTAATAGAGAATATTATTACAAATCTAAAAATAAATAACAAACAAGGATGGTAAAAAAACCAATATTTGAAGTCTTAAATTTGACTTAATATCATGTTATATCCGATAAGGATAAACCAATAAATCGCGATAGAAAATTAAGTTCGAGACTTGGTATTTGGGAGGGAAAATGAAAACACCTTTGCTAAATGTATCGTGAGACAGTTATCTCCAAAATCCAAAATTTTAGAACACAAAACCACGTTAAAATAAGTGTTTAACTTAAATCCGTAACCATAAATCTTTAAATCCAAAATTTGTGTACACAAAGGGCCATCACAGTATTAGAAATAAATCTAATGCAAGCATTACTCATAGGAACTTACCAAAAAAATAAAATATTCACCTAAGCAGAGAGAGTACACCTCCAATTTGGGTTGTTAAACAAACATCGTTGACCAAGTGTTGGGAGGTTGAGATTGAGTGCCTATTTGCAAAAGGGTTTTGAGTGTGTTGTTGAGATTGAGAGAGGGAGAGAGAGAGAGAGAGAGAGAGAGAGGCATGTAGAGAGTTTGAGAAGATGGAATATTTTTTATCTTAGGGTTTGGCAAAGAATGAGGTGTTTTAGCGGGAAGAAGATAGAAAGTTTCGACAATCTAGCGGGAAATGAAAATTAGTATGAACTTGTCTTTTGGATTTTATGTCAGTTATATATATATATATATATATATATATCACAATTTTTCATAATCTAACACAAATTATATCTCATTTATCTCATATTTATTACAAATGTTACAAAAAATTAGTCCCATACTAAAACTCTAATGAATGATATTATGTAAATCTTATTTATCTCATTTAAAACATACGTGACATGACGTCAAATTTAAAAATTAAATAAATAACTGTTTTTGTTATAGTGGATCGTCATCGTATCGACCTAAACTTTGAACCATAGATAAGTTCATTTATTTAAGTATATATCTTATTCAGATAATGTTTATTGAAGTAGTATTGTATCTTTTACTTTTAGTGCCATCAATTGTTCATATACAATGATTCAATTCTTTAACTTTTCCGTGTAACCTCTTATTGATAAGGGAGCTATTTATTTCCATGTAAATGGGTTACATGTTTTAAATAGATCATGTATGCTACACAAGGAAAAAAATGTAAAATAGAAAGTAATAACATTAGTTTTTATGAACTTCATATATATTAAAGAATTAGCATGATGCAGCAAGAAACAATTCAAACAAATAACAACTTAAATACCAGTCAAAATACCAACTCAAAACTCAATCTAAAAATGAAAAATATCAAAACCTAAATCGACTTACAGAGTAATAATATAAAAAAATTATCCACCAATAAATTTAGAAGATAATTAACCTAATTAAAATCTGACTAGCAAACAAGGTCACAAAAATATATTCTTAACTAAACTACCATTTTCAAAATTTTAAAAAAGAAGTAGAATACATACCTCAACAAGAACTTCAACTCTTTCCCACGTGGTTGAGTTTTAATTTATTTTAACATAATAAACTAGATCCGTTAATTGATTTATTACACATAACTAGCTTTCACAAACCCTCATAATTTGAGAACATACATTGATTAATCATAGAGTCACTCAGAGTTAATAGCAATCGAACAAATAACATTAAAAAATATAAAACACAAACAAAATTACAACAAAATTAGCTCTTTTTTTAATCAACCCTTAACTCAGATATCATTTAAAGGCCCTTGAATTTTCTAGATCAAGTGTCAATCGGATATTTGATCGAAATCATATTTTCAACATATAATATGATGTGTACTGTGATGTAAATCGACCGAGATATTTGTGAGAGAGAGACTAGGATATCTGATAGACATAGACAAAGGGAGAGAACGCGTGGTTGCTCACGATATCTGGAGCTACAAAAATGAAGGAGAAACCGAGCTATACACGCAATCGGTTTTGAAGCTACAAAATTGGAAGAGAAAAGCGTGGTTATTTAGGGTGGAAAAAAGAGAGGGAAATAATAGATTATTAAAATCCCGCCAAAATATTTAGCTAAATGACACCAAATAACCGATATTTATAATGAAAAATGTCAGTATTTGGCGACAATTAAATTAAATGTTGCTATTTTCTCTTCATTTCTTATAATATATCACATTTTTTCTGATTAAATGTGGATCTCCCAATATTTACAAAAAGAGTAGTGCTAGACTACCCGGCCCTTAGTACACACTAAGTACCCCTCTGCTCAGTTGGACAATATTATCATCCCAAACACCCTTCCAAACATCCTCTATTAAACTTAGAAGAGTAAACATTGCCACATCATTAAAAAACACGCTTCAAATTCATGTAAAAACACACTATAAATTTATTTATTTTCAAAATATATTTTTCAAATTAAAAAAAAAAGTTGATTAAATTAAAAAAAAATATTTTTAGCTGATTTTTTTATGTGTCACCTGAAATGTTTAAATACCACAAAAAAAAAAATTCAACTCAAAAATAATTTTGGCGAATTTCCAATTAGGTCCCTTGATAATAATTTTTAAACATTTAAGGACAATTTACAATTAGGTCAATTTGTTACGCCACTAGCGTGGACTTTTACAATAAGAGAATTATTTGACCTAAGTGTTTAAAATTTGTCAAAATTCCTTTAGTGTTTAAAATTTGTTAGTGAGGGACCTAAGAGCACTTTCCTCAATAATTTTTTACTATTTAAAATAAATTGGTCTGCGTCAGCGATATGTATAGTAGGTTCCACAATCTATACACACACTGTTGGCGGGGACCGTTTTTTCTAAAATAATAAAAATATTATTTTTGAGTTTAGTTTTTTTCGTGTTGTATTTAAAAAAAATGGTCCGCGCCAGCAGTATGTATAAGTGATCTCACAACTATGCATACCATACCGCTGATGTGGACCATTTCTTTTAAATAATAAAAAAATATTTTTGAGTTGAGTTTTTTGTGTGGTATTTAAAAAAAAATAATACCAGGCGACACAGATTTGCGATACGGAGTGATGCGAAACAGTGACGTGTCGCATCGGTATTGATTATTCCTTATGAATGTGGATCTGCGCCAGCGGCAGTAGCCAATACCGGTGCGACATGTCACTGTATCGCATCAAATGTGTCGCAAATTTGTGTCGGTATAGAATGACTCTTAAAAAACATTATTTGTTTCGGCGATATGTAAAGGCGATCCGACAAATTGTACATACCACTGAGTTAACATAGTAAAAAATTATTTTTGAGTTAAATTTTTTTGTATAGTATTTAAACATTTTAAGGTGAAACATAAAAAATCAACTAAAAATAATTTTTTTCAAATTAATTAACTACTTTATTTTTTAATTTAAATATATATTTTGAAAAAAAATAATTTTATGGTGTAATAAAATGGAGGAGCGTGTGTTCTTAATGATGTGGCACAAGCCACGTCATTAAGTTTGGGTTTTAGTCAAGGCACCCGGTCGCTCTAGTGCTGCTCAACTTAGAAATAAAAGTTAAAAAAAATTGTTTTAATTAAATTATTTTTTTCAAAGTTAGAAGAATTATTTTTAAAAAAATAAAAGTTAAAACCTCCAATAGAAGTTAGTTTAATATAAATATATATTTTTTTTTACATTTTTAAACATTTTTTAGAAATAAAAAAATTGCTTTAAATGATGTAAAAATAATATTAAGATTAAAAATAAGGAGTGTCACTGGCGCGGACCTTTAAAACTAAGTGAATATTGCATAAGTGTGTGTTTGGGTAAATGAATGATCGTGTTTGGTTAAAAAAAAGATCGTGTTCATGTTTGTCACTTTTAACCAAACACGAACACGATCCTAATAAAAGTGGAAAGATACAACATGAAATATTAATTTTTTTACTTGACACGAACTCGAACAAAATAAAATTAACACAACATGGAACGATACGCCTTAAAATATTATTTTTACATATAATGAACACAACTCATTCCAAAGTGACATGGCACGATATGAAATATCATTTTTTTACGAAACATAAATATAACCCACATAAAACGCGACATGACATAACACAACACGAAATATTAAAGTAAAAATACTAGAATAAATATTTTGGGGGTGCCGCTGACGCGGACCTTTAAAAATATGAAAATATTGGGTAAATGGGTGTTTGAGGGACTAAATGAATTAAAAATAACTGAGTTTAAAAATAAGGGGTGCCGCTGGCGCGGACCTTTAAAAATTAGATAATATTGGGTAAATGAGTGTTTTTAAATAAGTTAAAAATAATTAAGTTTAAAAATAAAAGGGTGCTGATGACGCGGCCCTTTAAAAATAAAAGAATAATGGGTAAATGAGTGTTTGAGAGACTAAATGAATTAAAAATAATTTTGAAAAAATAAGGGGTGCCGCTGGCGCAGACCTGTAAAAATTAGAGAATATTGGATAAATGAGTGTTTGACAAACTAAATAAATTAAAAAAAAAATAATAAATAAAAAAAACTAATGACTATTGGGTTTGCTAGTGCTTTCCCTAACATGTATTTATTTTTTTTTATGTCCGAGTAATGTCATTATAAACTGAAAAAATCAACAAAAAACTAATAAAACAAATATTTGGGTTTGATAGTGCTGTCCACCTCAGCAATTGGTACTAGATATGTGCTGAGCGCCGGGTAGTATATCATTATTCTTACAAAAAATGTCGGTTATAAAATGTCGACATATCTATACTTTCTTTTAGTGTGTTTATCACTTCTTCGTATATATTTCTATTTGGTTGATTGTGGTGCATGTATTGTGCATAACAATTGTGATATACAAATATATTCCCCACAATCTTTACATTAAGCGATCGAGTTTGGGGTTAGGTTAGACTTCTAAAATCTGATTGTGGAATCTGAAAAATATTAGTTTTTTTACCTCAATTTGCATCTTGTCCAGTGTAAGCGATTACTTTTCCCCCAGCAGCCTCTCTACCACTCACTTTTTTCTCAAAGGACTGGTATTGAGTTTGAATTTTAATAGTCCTGAATTCACACGCAATTGATACATTCAAGAATTTTGGAGGATAATTTGATCGTTTTACTAGTCACCACTCGTATTCGCAGTCCTTTTACTAGTCAAGTGGGCGCTTTTGCACGTAAAAGCTATTTTCTTCTAGCATCGTCACTGTACAACTTTTTTTTCTAAAACTGGTATTCAATTTGAACTTTACAAATCCCGAATTCAAATGCAATTGGTATATTCAAGAAGTTTGGAGGATAAGTTCATCCTTTTAATAATCATCACCCGAATTCTCAATTCTTTTAACATGGAATGGCAGCCATGTGATGCACTCGACTATCTGTACCACACTCAAACATAACTTTTAAAAGATACTAAACTCCAGTCGGGGTCATAATTAATTTATTTAAGTAAACAAAATAATATTTTATATATTGAACTTCCAATTGAAGATGGGCTAGGTGACAAATTATGTATCTTTAAACACTCTGTTAGACAATGTTCAACACTTATATATATATTTTCTAAAAGCCACCATGAGGAAGTTTCTAAAAGCCACCATGAGGAAGTTTTGTACATTTTGTCAAGACTAGGGGTCTTACGAGTGGTTCTCTCCTCCCCTTACGGCCATCCCAGTAAATAGTTAATTTTAATTTTAACTATAATGTTACAATTGATATTGTCCAACTTGAAACATGGGTTTAAGTTTACCACAACTTTGGATGGACCCAAGATCACCACTTTGCACTCTAGATTTAATACACTCATTTTCCACCAAAACCGCATCCAAAATTTGCCTACCCCCTAGAAAGGCATTTTGTGCTTATAAACTGCGAGGCTCAATCACATTCGTTAGTCTAACTACCAACACCTTGGAGAATAGTTTGTACATACTCCCCACTAAACTGATTGGTTTGAAGTATTTAATGTCCACTGACCCACCCTTTTTAGGAATTAAAATTAAAAATTTAGCATTATTCATTCCCTTAAAAAATGGGATCTCTCACGAAACTCCATAAAAGTCATCACATCCACTTCCATTATGGACCTAAAATGATAAAAGAAATCTATAATGAAACCCATACGGCCCTAATGCCTTGTCCCCGACCATGGTCTTTAGAACCTGAACAACATTCTCTTTAGTAAAGCACCCTTCAAAAATCTCATCCTACTCTTCAAAAAAATTCTCCAGCTCCAACCCATCAATCGTGGGTCCCCACTCTTCCTCTTCATTTTGTAGCTGCTCATAAAACCTCCTAATAGACACCCTCACCAGATTCTCCTCCACAAACTCCTCCTATCCGACCACTACTAATTGTCATTCGAGTGACGATGCGAGTTTCCCACTTTATGAAAAACATTAGTGTTCTTATCATCCCCATTTACAAATACTGAGATGTTTTGTCTCCAACTAATTTCCTCTTGAACCCATATCCTCCCCACATTCCTCATCCCCTCATCCCTTAACTGTCACTCCTCCCTCAAAAGCTCCCCCTCCCTTCCTTCTCATCCAACACCTTGATCTCCTCCATGTGTATGTCTATAGCATCCCTCACATTATCGAAAATCTCCATGTTTCACCTTTTCATATGTCCTTAAAGGAAATAAAGCTTCCAAACCAACTATAACTCACATCTCCATCACTACACCAAATACCAAAAATGGTCACGGAAAAGGGCTCACGGCACATAGCCATGACCATATCCAAAATGGGCGTGACCAATTTCATGACTGAGTGTGGTCATGGATCATCTTGTAGGTGGTCACGACCTTTGATCGTGACTCGCATGGGCCACGGCTGACAACCGTGACCCAACCGTGACCATTATGGCACCAAGTTTCTCTCCAAATGTTGTCATGTATGGAGTCACAGCTCATAGCCGTGACCACAAACATAAATACTCACCAATATAGTCACGACATAGGACATTGACCATTCTTGGAAGTGAGTCACGTATTTCGACCATGACCATGGTCTTTTTTCCATGTTGATGTGTTAAGAACAAAGGGGTCACATCATTTTATCTCGGTTAGGTCCATCACCAGTGTCTTTATACTTAAAAATCGCAGAACAGTTTTTTATTTCCCTCAAAAATTTCTAAACCCTTGGTTTCCCTCCCTCTCTCCGACGATTTCGGCTCTCTCATTCTCTCAATCTCAAGCTCTCTCATTCTCTCGATCTCAAAAGGTAATCCCAATATTCTCTTGTTATTTGTTGTGTGTGTGTATTTCCAAACCCTTGTTATATATTTCACTGTGTGTGTATATATGTGTGTGTGTGTGTATACCTGTATGTATTTCTTTATCTATACGTGCATGTATTTCTGTGTGTGTGCATGTAATTCGTGTGTGTGTATATGTGTATTTCTGTGTGTATTGTGTGCGTAGGTGTGTATACATTATCATTATGTGTATTATGCGTGTATTCTAGAAAAAATACATATATATGACTAATGTTGGTTTACGTGTCAAACTAGGGCAAATTTTAATTTAATTGATATTTAATGTTGCTGAAATTAGCACCACCAGATAAGGTGTTTTCAAGCTCAATCTAAGAACAACAATGGCTGCATAGTTATGTAAAAGGTAGGAGAAAGAGATGAGGAGAAGAGGAGAGAGAACCAGGATATAAGTGGTTCAGCCTAAATTGGCCTACGTCCACTGTGTCTGTGAATAACCTCACTGTAATAAGGCACTAATGGCCATGGGTACAATCTCTCAAGCTTTCTCTCTCTACGGTGTATCTAGACAGAGTTTCAGCTAGGGTTGTATATCTAGATCCCTTGTAAGGTAGGGGATGACCTCTATATATAGTACCTGGGGGTGTAATGTACCCCCATGCATGTAATGTGCATGTGTGTGATTGCCTCACCAATATGGGAAAGCCATATGTCACTATCACATGTAGAGAATGATGATGCAATATTCTCCCCACGTGTGGGGAATAATCTTGTTATAACTGATTTGTGTCCACGTGCCCTTATCCAAATGTTAGCAGATTCTCGGCTATCGCGCCTAGTGTTTGACCACAGCGTAGGAGAGGCCGAGGTTGGTAAGTCTAGGTACTCATTCAGTCCGAGTATTCCATGGAGGTCTCGGCCTAATCCCAACCGAGACAATGGAGAAGGTCGGCCTGAGACGAGGTTGAGCTGGAGTGTTTGGAGTATCGACTAATGTCTTGATGAGGTTGCTGGTGGCTTCCTACGAGATCGGCCTATGTCTGGCCGAGGTTTCCATTCCAAGGTATACGAGAATGCTGCTGATCCTAGTGATGTCCCTTAGAGAAGCTCATGGTAGTGTCGGCCTGGGCCGACCTTGCTATGGCCGAGGGCTGATATCGCGTGTCCAAGACATGTCCAACGTCGGCCATAATCTCGGCCGAGTTTGGTGTCTTTGGACCGAGGTCACACTTGGGGCATATCAATCACCCCCAACCCTTAGTCATATGTGGGAGCAGGTGACTAGGGGATTATCACACCTCTGAGGCCTGTCTTATTACGAGCCAATATTTGTTTGACACTTGTTCAATGCTGAAGTATGCTTGCTTGGTGGGCGTGTGTTGTTAGCCGTCCTTTGGGGCTCCCAAGGCAATGATGGGTCTTGGGAATTGCACCTGTATATTTAAGGGTTTTGAACCCTATTTCCCTTCTTTCTTATTCACTTCTCTCGTTTCCAACCAAACTCGTTCCTGCAGCCTTATCTCTCTAGAAAGATCTTTGCTGGGGCTTTTGGAAGGTGGTTTATCGCGTCTTCTCATCTCCTCCTTACTATTTCATCCTCAGGTAACCTTCGCCATACTTTTTCCTTCATTTTTCCTGCAAGTCTCCTTATTTTCGTGTTTTTCGGCGAGTTTCTGAGTTTTTCGGTGAGACCACCATTATTTCAGGCGAATAATTCTTGCCACATTTAGGTAGTTTGATCTTTTACTGCTTTACTTCACTAGCCAATCTTGTTTGTAGTTTTAGGAAGTCTCCTAAGTGTAGTGTCAGCCCCTGATGCTCAGACCCTTATATCAGCTTCTTGAGGAGTTCCCCTCCCTTAGAGAGAAGACTTTAGAAAAGATTAGACAAATATAAAGAGCACAGGAGGAGGCTCGTAGGTCACAAGAATTTCCCATAAGACCCATCTTTCCACCACCTCTGAAGGTGATATATCCTGACCCCCCAGAGTTTTTCACTCAGATAGAGGTTCCTGCTGATCCCATATCGATGTCTGAGTCTGAATCTTCTACCTCAGACCCCATGTCTGTGGATTCCTTTCAGAAGGCCATGGACTTCACACCTCGTCCTGATCAGGCCCCTGATCAGGCCGAGGTATCCAGCCGAGCCTCATCCCATAATAGCTCAAGCACCTGAGCCTCTTCCTCAGAGGTTCAAATTGTTGAGCCAAGTGTGGCTATACCACCCATACTTGACACCATCCCTCTGTTGGCCGTCATCGGGGCAGAGTTCGCTCAGAGGTTCCCGAGTAACCCATCAACATCTGCTCCGACCGATGTTGAGTTGGATGATGATGATGAGGTTGAGAGCGATGTCGACGTCTCTGAGGCAGCCGAGATCGAGAGTACTATTACTGAGGTAGATCTTCTATACTTCAGATATCTGTATTCTATTAGTCCCTCAATAAAGCTTAGGAGACCTCTGAGGGAGGAGAGGGCTTATCATGGCCGAGACGACGAGATCTGCCTATACGAGCAGATGTTCAAGTTGGGGTTTCGTCTGCCCATTCACCCCATTATCAAATCCATCATTTCCTATATCAATTTGGCCCCCTCTCAACTATCCCCTAATGCCTGGAGAGTCATAATAGGGGCCATAGTCTTATGGAAGGCTGTCCACCACTCAGACCTTCCAATTCAGGTCTTCGTAGGTTGCTATGTCCCTTCCTCGGCCAAAACTCATCCGAGCTACTACCATTTTGTAGCTCGGAAGCCTGAGAAGAAAATGCTTCAAATAACTCAGACTTCCAACCATAACTGGAAGCCTCGGTATTTCTTTGGTTCTGGGCCATGGGAATTTAGCCCATGGGTTCCCTCATCTATTCTAGAGCCGAGGATGCCCCTGAGGTGGGGTAAAGTCACAATATCTACGAGGGCTGACCCTGGTCTGAGCCCATCCAACCTTCAGAAGGTGAAAGCCCTTGAAGATCAGGGGGTATATGGTCTGTTCGTCAGGTTCGAACACTTGATGACCCCCCACTACCTCTCCGGGACAGGTCTAGGTGGAAGTCCCCTTGCCGAGCTTAGTAAGCATTTTTGTTTCAAATTGAACCTCTGAGTTTATTCATGTCTGATTATCTAACTCAGATCTACTAATTTTTTTGCAAAGCGACCACAGGATATTTCGGACGAACTTTGGGAAATGGCTGCACCCACCTTGACGAGACTTGCCAAGAAAGAAGGCCTTAACGCTCCTCCCCCAGCTCCCTATGCCTCTAAGACCTAAGCCACAAAGAAGAGGGCTCCAGAACGTCATGCCCCTGAGGATCAGAGGCCGAAGAAGAAGAATGCCGACACTACCAACCCCATATCTTCAGCTGACACCCTGTCGGCTCATCTAGATCAGTTGAAAATAACTGACAGCATAGTCGGCCTTAGTCTTCAGGCCCTAGATGCCTTCGGCTTTGCAATGACCGAGACTGAAAAATGCTTCTTCAAGTCACTGGACACCCCATTACTGGTTGAGTTCGGCATTCACAGATCCATTCAGGTATGACTTGATCTTTCTGATTGTTCTTCACCCCAAGTACAACATCTGATTATTCTTCAGCTCATTCATGATCACAAAATATGCAGGTCCTGGCAGCTATGCACCACTTATCCAACTGGACTCTGAGGAAATTGCCCCTCATCCAAAAGGGTCAAGAGGCCAAGAAGGTCCAGAACACTCTGAACGCAGAGATTGACCGCCTTAAATCTGAGATGAAGGATTCTGAAAAGAAGGTGAGGGGGCTGGAGAAGGACATCTCTCAGCTTGGTAAGGATCATACTGCAGCTCTGAAAGCTAAGGATGAAGTTCTACAGCAGAAAGTCAACTCAGCTGTTAGGGCATCCCTCGATGATGGCTCTGAGAAGATAATCTCTGACTACAAGTCCTCTGACGAGTTTATGAGCTTCGGCTTTGAATACCTTGAAAGAGGTATCAAAGCCACTACTAAGTGGGCTGATGTCAAGGAGAGGGAGGCTGGTACTTTGAATGCCTCAGATTTCGTAGGCATCGGCTTTGCCGATCCCCAGTTTTCCCAGGCCCTTCAGGAGGTGGAGGAGGAGGCTGTCGCGCCTGCCGAGACTGCCACATTGGACGACACTGAGGTTGAAGGGGTAGACCATCATGATGAAGTGGCCGAGGTGACCAATATTATCCAGCCTAACCAAGTCGAGGATATCAACATTCCGCTCTCAAACCCTTAGATAATTTTTGAACATTATTTGTAACCCATAAAATTTTGAAACTTGTTCTGTAATCCTTGATCATCTATTATTTTTGAATGTATCAACCTCTGAGGAGGATCATCCTCACTTACTTTTATTGAATGTCATGTGATGTTTTCGCTCTTAGTCTTATTCCAATGATATCTTGTTTAAACTTAATTAATGGTCTGACCTCAGATGTTATCCCCATAATTAATCTCACCAAATTAATGATGTTAAGGGTCTGAGTTTATCCCGTATGGTGTCTGATCTCAGGCCTCGTCACCACTGAATGGTGTTATGAAGGTCTGAGGTCATCACCTAAGATGTTATCCTCATAATTAATCTCACCAAATTAATGATGTTAAGGGTCTGAGGTCATCCCATTATGGTGTCTGAGCTCAGACCTCGTCACCACTGAATAGTGTTATGAGGGTCTGAGGTTATCACCTAAGATGTTATCCCCATAATTAATCTCACCAAATTAATGATGTTAAGGGTCTGAGGTCATCCCATTATGGTGTGTGAGCTCAGACCTCGTCACCATTGAATGGTGTTATGAAGGTCTGAGGTCATCACCCAAGATGTTATCCTCATAATTAATCTCACCAACTTATTGATGTTAAGGGTCTGAGGTCATCTATTATGGTGTCTGAGATTAGACCTCGTCACCACTGAATGGTGTTATGAGGGTCTGAGGTCATCACCTAAGATGTTATCCCCATAATTAATCTCTCACTTAAGAATTAAGCAAGAACTGTCATGGGAACTGATCTTTATTAATAACCTCTTCATAATAAGATGGTATATTTACATAAAACTCTATGCAACATCATATGTAACATCTCTTTAGGTGATCAGCATTCCATGGGTTATCGAAAGGTTCTCCTTCTAGGTTTTCTAGCCTTTAGGTGCCAGGCACAACCTCTTCTGTCACTTTGTAGGGGCCATGCCAGTTTGGGTGGAGCTTGTTTGTTTTCTATAGGGTCTTCTTTAGCACTAGGTCTCTCACTACAATGGGTCTTGACTTCACCCTCTGGTTATAGAATTTCGCTGCCCTCTGTTGGTAGGCTGCTTATCGGACCTCTATGTCCTCTCTTCTTTCTTCGATAAGATCTAGGTCTAGCCTCCTCTATTCCCCATTATTTTCAGGGTCATAGGTCCGAATCTTATGAGTTGGGAGCCCTACTTCCGTTGATATGACGACCTCTGAGCCATGTGCCAACATGAATGGGGTTTCTCCTGTTGGTGTCCTTACCGTGGTTCTGTAGGCCCATAACACACCGTAGACCTCTTCAGTCCATCTTCCCTTTGCATCTTCTAACCTCTTATTAATTCCATGTAGGATAGTTCTATTTGTGACCTCGGTCTGACTAGTTGCCTGAGGTCGGCCAGGAGATGAGAAGAATTGCTTTATTACTACACTTAGGCAATACTTTTCTAAAGAGGAGTTTTTAAACTGGGTCCCATTGTCCGAGATGAGAGTGTTTGGGAGGCCATATCTGCATATGATATTCCTCCAGATAAATTGGAAGGTCTTCTGCTCTGTGATCGTTATCATCGGCTCTGCCTCCACCCACTTTGAAAAATAGTCGATGACAACTATCAAGAATCTATAATTGTTGGCAGCTCTTGGCAGGGGCCCTACTAATTCAATCCCCCATACTGCAAATGGCCATGGAGAAGTGATTGACGTCATAGGTTGATGAGGCTGATGAGGGATGGTGGCGAATCTTTGACATTTATCACACCACTTTATGTAAGCTGCGGCGTCCTTGGACAAAGTTGGCCACCAGTACCCCTGTGTGATGATTCTCTTGGCCAAGGGTCTTCCCCCTATGTGGCTAGATTAAGAACCCTCATGAACCTCCTGTAAGACCCGGGGAACTTTCATGGGATGCACACATCTGAGGAGAGGCAATAGAAATCCCTTTTTGTACAAGACGTCTCCTATCATCGAGAACTTGGCAGCCCTATATCTCAATTTTCTCCTCTCTAGCTTGGACTCAGGTAGCTCTCCCCCTTTAATATACCTGACGAGGGGGTCGATCCATGAGTCTCCTAGGTTCAAATTGTGACATGGGTTACATACCTCTTCTTCCTCGATGGTTGCCTTTCTCAAGACCTTGATCAGAATGGTCCTTCTAACATCTGTCTTCATTATCGAGGCCAGCCTTGCCAATGCATCTGTGTGACTGTTACTTTATCGAGGCACTCTCTTCAATTTTGCCTCTTCAAAATATTCTAACATCGTTCTTACCCTCTTTAAGTAATTGGCCATCCTTTCATCTTTGGCCTCATAGATCCCCAGTACTTGATTGACAACCAACCTTGAGTCGCTGTGGAGTAGGAGTCACTTTATGCGAAGCGTTGTTGCCAATAAGAGACCTGCTATTATGGCCTCGTACTCGAACTCGTTGTTTGAGGCCTGTAAGTTGAACCTCAGAGTGTATTCAATGTTCGCACCATCTGGAGCCGAGAGTATAAACCCCGCACCGCTTCCACTGTCGCAGGAAGAGCCATCAACGAAGAGGCTCCAGATGTCTGTATCTGATGAAAAGTCTCCTTCTGTAATGACTCCTTATTTGAAGAGATATCGATCCTCCTTGTCCTCCGTAATTCTGCTCATAACTTTTTTGGATGCAACCTCTTCCAGATCTTGGAAGACATTTGGTGTCGTCTCTTCCAGCTTTTGGAAGACATTTGGTGTCGTTTCTTCCTAATTTTGGAAGACACTACGGTTTATTTCTTCCATGCCCCCAGGCCTTTCTCTGCCTCTGCCTCTTCCCATGTGAACTCAGCAACGAAATCTACGAGGGCTTGCCCTTTGATGGCTGTCCTAGGTTGGTAGACAAGATCGTACTCCCCCAACTCGATGGCCTAGGTCATCAACCTCCCAGAATTCTCAGGTTTATGCAGGACCTGTCTTAGTGGGGAGTCAGTGAGGACTACCATGGAGTGAGCTTGGAAGTAGGGCTTTATTTTTCTTGAAGCATGTATCAGGGCATAGGCCAACTTTTCCATGCGAGGGTAATTTTGTTCAGCCCCTTGAAGGTCGTTACTGTTAAAATACACAGGCCTTTGGATCCCATCGTCTTCCCGTATTATGGCTGCACTGATGGCTGATTCAGAGACTGCCAGATACACATACAACTTTTCTCCTGCGACGGGTCGAGATAGCAATAAGGGGGATCCCATGTAAGATTTGAGTTGGTTGAAGGCTTTTTCACACTCTTCGTCCCAGTGGAAGGCTTTTCTTAGAACATTAAAGAATGGAAGACACTTGTCCATTGCCCTAGAAACAAACCTGTTAAGGGCAGCCACTCTCCCCGTGAGTCTTTGGACATCCTTGATACTCCTAGGAGTCTTCATGTCAAGTAATGCCTTGATTTTCTCAGGGTTCGCTTCAATTGCTCTCTGGTTAACGATGAATCCCAGGAACTTCCTAGCTCCTACTCCGAAGACACACTTCGCTGCGTTGAGTTTCATTCTGTATGAGTCCATAACATCGATGGTCTTCTCAAGGTCTGCTACGTGAGTGCAAGCTTTCAAGCTCTTTGTTAGCATATCGTCTACATACACCTCCATAGTCTTACCTATTTGCTCTTCGAATATCTTATTGACAAGACGTTGGTATGTTGCCCCTGTATTTTTCAGACCGAAGGGCATCACTTTGTAGCAGTACGTCCATTTGTCGGTAATAAAGGCTGTCTTCTCTGAGTCTTCAGCATCCATGAAGATTTAGTTATAGCCTAAATACGCGTCCATGAAGCTCATGAGTTCGTGTCCTGCCGTGGCATCCACCATCTGATCTATTCGAGGTAAGGGATAGCTGTCTTTTGGGCAAGATCTGTTCAGGTCGGTGAAATCAACACACATTCTCCACTTCCCATTAGCCTTGGGCACGATGACTGCATTTGAAAGCCACTCCGAATAGGTAACTTCTCTTATAAACTCAGCCTCTTCTAACTTTTTGACCTCTTCTCGAATGATGTCGTATTTCTCCCTAGAGCAGACTATTCGTCTCTGTTTGATAGGCTTAGCATCTTTGGTCACGTTGAGCTTGTGACTCATCACCTTAGGGTCGATGCCAGGCATATCTGTGTGACTCCATGCGAAGACACTCTGCCTCCTTCTGAGGAAGTTTATCAACTCTTCCTTAATTTACGAATTAAGGGCTTTGACGACCTGGATGGTTTTTTTCGGCTCGTCCTCATTGAGGACGATGGATTCTACCTCTTCCGCGGCCTCTCCCTTCTTCAGTTTCGTCTCATCCCTTGGATCAAGAGTATCAATGCTATAAGTGGTGGTTACCCTCTTATGGGCCTCCCTCTCTTCGGCCGAGTTGAAGTAACATTGCCGAGCTATGATCTAGTCACCTCGTACTTCCCCTACCCCATAGGGGGTCGGGAATTTTAGCATTTGATGGACCGTCGACGGTACAGCTTCAAACTCTTTTAGGGCCACTCTTCCTATGATGAGGTTATAGGCCGAGAATACATTCTCGTCCATTACGAAAAAATTTATCTTCCTCGTCAGCCTCTTAGGCCACTCATCACCCATCCGTATGTCCATCTCATACATGCCCAAGGGGTGGACCTTTTCTCCACTGAAGCCTATCAAAGGGAGATGATAGGGTATCAATCTTGTTCTACTAAGACCCAGGCTCTTGAAGCAAGGCCAAAACATCACATCCGCCGAGCTCCCCCCATCTACCAGGATCCTCTGCACCTCACACCCATGCACCCTTGTCGTTATGACCAAAGGGTCATCTTGGGGGGCCAAGATACCCTTGAAGTCAAGTCTGGAGAACCCAACTACAAGGGTGTCTATGTCCACCTTCTTCCTCTTGTGTACTGTGTCAGAAGATGTTAGGTTCACAACCTCAAGTTTGGCCACCGACTTGGCCTCTGCCACATGAGCCTTCCTATCAGCTATTTCAGAACCACCTCCTGCAAATCCTCCGCATATGGTGTCTACACAAAATGAGATCATACCAACCCTCTTCACTGGGGTGTTATCATCTTTCAGCGAAAGATCTGGATCGTCTTCATCATCACCCTCTGAGTCATCGTCTCTTCGTGCTGGGACGCTGTCACGGCATTTGTCATTTCTCCTTTTATTAGGTTCATATCTTCCACCCTTTGGAGCCTTACCATCCACATACTTCCTCAGCTTTCCATATTTTAACATCTTTTCAATCTCATCTTTTAAAGCGAAGCATCTATCCGTGACATGGCCATGATCCTGGTGGAACTCGCACCATAGGTTTTTGTTCCTCTTATGTGGTGGGGCCTTCAGTTTCTCTGGCCATCTCAGAGTCCTGTCAATCTTAATCTCATTGAGGATGTGCTCACAACTTACAGTCAGAGGTGTATAGTGAACGAACTTGTCATCACCCGACCTCTTCTTCCCATCTTTCTTGCTTTGGGACTTTCTACTGCAACCGTGGTTCTCATACTCTTACTTGGCGGCCATTACCTCTTTCGTATTCATTACTTTCCATGCGGTTGCCAGCAGCTCCGCCATAGACCTAGGGGCGTCTTCCGCAAGTTCCCACAACAGCTTCCCCTTCTGGAGACCTCCTGTAAGGGAGGTCATGGCTATGTTCTCTTCATAATCTCTGACCTATAACTTCTCTTTGTTGAATCTCGCTATGTAGTATCTTAGGCTCTCATCATTGGCCTGCTTGACATACAGCAAGTGGGTAGTCTTCTTTTGAGGCCTCACCCCAAAGCAAAAGTTGTGGATGAATCGTTCAGCTAAGCCTTTGAAGTTCTCAATTGAGTTCTTCGGAAGGGAGGTGAACCAACTGTGCGCTGCCCCTGTTAAGGTCCCAGAGAAGGCCCTACACTTCATCTCATCGGGTATCGAGTAGATGTCTGCTGCCGACTGGTACATCTCGATATGATGTACAGGGTTAGTGCTGCCATCATACTTGGGAGACACCATAAGAGGCTTGAACTTAGCTGGGGTTGGGAAACCCACTATCCTAGCCACAAATGGGGAGCCCTCTGAGTAACCCCTTTGCAATGGGTCCCTGCTTTTGATGAGGTCTCCTATCTTCTCCTCAAGGCGCTGGATAGAGTCATTCCATGGTCTTCTACCATCGACTTGGCCGAGGTTATCCCCTGCCACCTCCATGGGATGGACCGAGGGTTCCCCTGCCACGACACGTCAGCTATTGACCTCTTCCTGTTCCCTGCCTCTTCTTTCACAGTGTCAGCCTTGATCTGGCCGACCCTGCCTGTTCCCTCTCTGAGAGCCTGCTGCGCTCCTTGATCTCGACAGTCTCTGTCTTAGGTCATTCATCGATCCCAATCTCTCAAAGTTCGACCCTCTGCTCAACCTATCAAAGGCTGACCCTCTTTGTTGGGCCTCTTCACCTCTTCGGCCGACACAACCTTAACTTTGCCTAAGAGGTCGTACAGTGTTATTTGACACCTCATACCGTTCCCAGCAGTCTTTTGGGGCTTCTTCCGCCTCTAGATAATCATACCTGTCCTCTGGGCAAGGGTTTCCCTGCCTCCCCAGGCGCAAGAGCCTAGGGTCAGCAACGTCTCTTCTCTGCTGGGGTGCAGGCTGGTCCTTCATTGGTGCCTGGGGTGGTCCCTTGGCTTCAGGATTAGGCTGAACTTCCGCCGGAGTGATCATATCCGGTGAGACTTCAGGTGGCCTCATCATAGTTTGGCTGAGCTGTGCAAATTGCTCCTGCATAGCTTGTTATGTTGCAGCTAAAGATCTCAAGGCTACATCTACCTCCGCCATTTCGGACTGGGGGGGCGCCTGACTGGAACTAGTCCCTCCACCCCTAGGTGGCGGAAGAGGCGGTGGTAATTCTGGTGCCATATGTTAACACTATAGAGCTTGAGTAGCAGATGAGCTTAGTACCTCAAAGGACCTCTTTCAATGGTGAATCAGCTCCACGCAAGGGGCGGTGCCTGGTTCACCACCAGAGACTCCGGTGAGGTTAAGCTGAAGAAGAGGAAGAGAGCTTCTTTTCTCTTCCCACAGACGGCGCCAAAATGATGATGCTGGAATTAGCACCACCAGATAAGGTGTTTTCAAGATCAATCTAAGAACAACAATGGCAGCATAGTTATATAAAAGGTAGGAGAAAGAGATGAGGAGAAGATGAGAGAGCACTAGGATATAAGTGGTTCAGCCTAAATTGGCCTACTTCCACTGTGTGTGTGAATAACCTCACTGTAATAAGGAACTAATGGCCATGGGTACAATCTCTCAAGCTTTCTCTCTCTACTGTGTATCTAGACAGAGTTTTAGCTAGGGTAGTATATCTAGATCCCTTGTAAGGTAGGGGATGACCTCTATATATAGTACCTGGGGGGTGTAATGTACCCCCCATGCATGTAATGTGCATGTGTGTGATTGCCTCACCAATATGGGAAAGCCATCTGTCACTGTCACATGTAGAGAATGATGATGCAATATTCTCCCAACGTGTGGGGAATAATCTTGTTATAACTGATTTGTGTCCACGTGCCCTTATCCAAATGTCAGCAGATGCTCGGTTATGACCTCGACCTGGGAGAGGCCGAGGTTGGTAAGTCTAGGTACTCGTTCAGTCCGAGTATTCCATGGAGGTCTCGGCCTAATCCCAGCCAAGACAATGGAGAGGGTCGGCCTGAGATGAGGTTGAGCTGGAGTGTTTGGAGTATCGACTAATGTCTTGATGAGGTTTCTGGTGGCTTCCTGCGAGCTCAGCCTATGTCTGGCCGAGGTTGCCATTCCAAGGTATACGAGAATGCTGCTGATCCTAGTGATGTCCCTTGGAGAAGCTCATGGTAGTTTTGGCCTGGGCCGACCTTGCTATGGCCGAGGGCTGATATCGCGTGTCCAAGACATGTCCAACGTCGGCCATAATCTCGGCCAAGGTTGGTGTCTCTGGGCCGAGGTCACACTTGGGGCAAATTTTAATTTAATGGATATTGTTGGTTTAAGTTTCAAATCAGGGAAAATTTTAATTTTATGGATATTATTGGTTTAATTTTCAAACTAGGGAAAATTTTAATGGATGTATATTGTTGGTTTAAGTTTGGGGTTGAAATATAAGAAAGTACCTCTCCATTAATATTTACAATACCTCTCCATTAAAAAAATATAAAACATAAGGGTCAATTTTAGGGATTGTTGGCTTAAATGATAAAAGTAGGTATTCAAAACATAATAAACTAATGGTTGACGATTCATTAGAACCATTATTTAAAGGAATCATATCAATGCCCTCGTACATAATAACTAGTTAATGATTCATTAGAGCCATTATTTTTAGGAATCATATTCACGGCCTCGTTCATTTTTCTCAAGAAAAATGAGTCACGGTGATAATCGAAGGCAACAAGAGTATGAAGGGTTGTAATTGGTCCGCACTCGTGCCTCATTAATTAATGATCCTCATAAAGTGGGTACTCCGATTTATTGGTATGGGAATAGGAAGATCGAATAATTTAACTACCTTGTAAACCCTGGAGTTCATCTCCAGCAAGAGTACTCATTCGACCGTATTCTGTTTTCCCTGCCACAATATTGGGATGAAGTTGTACAATATACATATTGCGTACATAATCCCGATAGAGCACGAACCTTGCTTACGCTATTAGAAAAGGCAAAAATAAATTCACCCATTATGGATAGAATTATATACAAAGAGCATTGACGAAGACTGTGATGTCTCACGACATATAAACGTCAAACTCGATCTTGACATTAGGCTGAAGAGGATGAGATTTTATGTTCATGTCGCTGATATCTATGCAACGTCTATAGATACGCTTCGTCCTAATTGGTCACGTGCAAAAATCCATAGGTTTTTAGAAACAAATCCAAAATGGATGGAGATCAGACACATTGAACTTTTGTTAAAGTCTTACCATGAACAAGTAAATTATAATATGTGGTCAAAAAATTTATTTTGTTAGTTATATTTTCATATTGAATTATGAAATTATGCACCTATTATTATAGATACACATTTAACTTTTATTATTTTTTTAGATAATGTCGAACGGCAATGGAAGCAACACTCTAACCAACAATAACCAACAACCACAAGGAGAATTCTCATCACCAATTGGTGAGCAATACTCAACTCCATAAACTCTTCACTCCTCTACTCCGAGTTGTAGTAAGCAAGGTACTCTCACTAATCCAACAGACACGCCCAACGCTCCTGAAACTGTCGGGTAAGTTGAGAAGAAGCCTATTAGGTTCTCTCTTTTGGGATATAACCCCAATGGGGATAAGAATCAAGTTTAACAGTTTAAAGCCCATTGTTTATCCTTGGCAAAAATGAATGTGGGAGTTGGAGGAGCTGCTAATTGGAACCTCATAGATAAAGCTATTAATGATGGCATTTACGAATAACTAAGCAAATGGTTTTCATTTTTGCCCCACTCAAAAATAAGGTGCTTTATCGAGTTGCTGAACTACTCTCAACATATCAGAGAAACCTTAGGTAGAATAATTTCCCTAATGGAGCATCAAGATTCGACATTTTCCTGATCAAAGACAAAGTCCCTTCGAATGTTGAGATGCCAGTCTCTCAATGGAATAATTTTGTGGAGAATAAGATGAAGGACTCCAAAATGTTGCAAAGGGAGAAAAACAAGCAGAATAGGGCCAACAAATTGATGTCCATCGACTTGGATCAAAATCTTATGAAGATTTAAAGAACAAGTGGTCGAACGTAACGAAAGGTAGCCCAAATGAAGGAAAGACACCGAATAGGGCCAACGTGTACGTGCATGCTAGATGAGACAAAGATAATATTTCCCTACTCACTTGGCCAAGACTCTATAATTAATAGAGTCTATCAGTAGTCAGTCAGATTCAAGCCTGTTCATCGATATTGTCAATGATGTCATCACACAAACCTTTGGGAAGGACCACATAGGGAGTACGAGAGGTTTGGGCTCGCATATGTAAAAAATAAGCTTCAAACACACCACACTTCTCGTGGATAAGCTTTCTTCTATTAATAAGAATTTCACATCCAACAATGAACGTGAATTTAGGATTGAAGGGGATATAATGGGGCTTCGAAATGAATCGGGAAGTGTGAATGATAAACTTACACATATTGTTTCCCTTTTAACCGATCATATGCCCCTACATCCCCCAATGCATCCCGATTTCCCTCCACAGATGACAAGGATTCCTCAAAATTTTCCTCGTTCTCTATTCCCCCACAGATTGTGATTTCTCCTTCAATATTCCCTTTCTCAGTGCCTTAGTATCGAACATGTCTTAGATCAACATCAACAACCCACGGTGACTATGGAGAGAAATACTATATACAGGACCTGAGCGGTAAATTTGCCATTGGGATCTGCATGCTCATGTCCAATTTCGTAGGAAATTTAGTATATAATCGACCTTTGTAGGAGGGTGAGTGTCTGATCATTGTTAAAACAATACATAAGGGTTGTGAAACTGTTTCAGTGCACGTCAACAGTAGAGAAGGGAGTTTTAAAAAAAATTATGTAGACTCTGTTACCACTTAGCCACTTTATCGCTTGATGAAGATGTAGTAATATTTTTATTATGTTCTAATAATATCAGTAGAAAAATTTATTTAATTTGAGTTTAAGTGGTTTTGTAGTATCATTGATTGACGTGTTCTTGGATATAAGTTATTTCATAGTTTGACTGGTTGGTGCGTTGTTGACTATATTAGTGCTTTACTATGCAACATGATATTTATTTTATCATATTAACACAGGATTGCAATTTGAAGATTATTAAATGGATTTTCCATAATACAAAGAGTGGATGGGGGGATGGGACTGATCGAATAGATAATAGTTATGTTGAAGGCATTCAAGAATTTATTAGATACACTTTTAAGAACCTTAAAATGAGAAGATTCCGTGTCCGTGCACCCATTATATAAACGAAAAATATAAATCTTTAGAAGATGTTGATTTACATTTAATAATGTGGGAATTTTTCAAGATTATAACAAGTTGACATACGATGGTGAAAAACATGTACCTTATGTTCGCGAAGAGTTATCGGTAACCAATCTTGTAACAGAACACCAACGAGTGGAAGTAGTAAATGATTCTCCAACACATCATCCATTTACTTACCTAATTGACGATGCTTGCGGAGTCCACCATGACCAAAAGCACCAACCTACGGAGACAAATAATGCGCACAATCAACAATTTGATAGTGAACTACCAAGAGACCTAGAATATATATTGTTGAAAGTCGATGCGACTAGACCGTTGCAAAAAATTGTAATGAATATCATTGGGTATTATATGCAATGATTGGTTTGCATAACTTGAAGAGACAATTTGCCTTGTCTGGGAAAATCATAATTGGAATTCTTAAGTGGGTTAAAGAAATTCTCCCAAAAGAGAACACGTTACCAGACAATTATCCTACTATGAAGAAGATATTGAAGGGTTTAGGATTGAAATGCAAATCTCTTCATGCATGCAAGTATGATTACATATTGTATCGCAAAGAATACAGAGAAAAGGATGAATGCCCAGTGAGCCTAGATATGTCATTTGTGAGAAGGTGAATGACAAAACTACAAAATATCAAAAGAGATCGCAAGTCCCACAAAAGGTTTTGAAGTATTTTCCACTTGGGACACGGTTAAAATAATTTTTTAGTGTACTATGGATAGCGAAGGCCATGATATGGAGTGTTCTATGTGTGATGGGTGGGATTGTGATGCGTCATCCAGTTGATTCACTCGCCTAGCAAATTTCAAATGCACAACACCATGAATTTTCAAAAGAACCACGTAACGATAATCGTGCAATCTCAATTGATGGGTTTAACCCTTTCGATAATTTAAGTACTAGTCACGGGACCCTCGGTTTGAGACCACAACCCAAAACAGAGAATATCCACTCTTTGGATTGAACACGTGCCGTTGGGGTGGCAAAACCCCATAAGGCCACACAAATGGCCCCGTAAGTGGTGAAAACACATTGCACAGGCCCGACGTAACTCCACGAATAGATCACGTGGTCACGGGACCCTCGGTTTGAGAGCACACCCCAAAATAGAGAATATCCATACTTAGTCTTGAAAACATGCCGTCGGGGGACTAAGCCCCTTTCTGCCCCCAAACAGCCTCGTGAGTGGCGACAACACCTCTCACGGGTCCAATATAACTCGCACGAACCGACTGCGTGGTCACGGGGCCCTCGGTTTGAGAGAACATCCAAAAATAGAGAATATCCACACTGAGGCTGGAAAACGTGCCTTGTGGGATGAAATGACTTAGATCCCCCCAAATGGCCCCGTGATTGGTGCAAACACCTCGCACGGGACCAATGTAACTCGTACGAACTGACCGCGTGGTCATGAGAACCTCAGTTTGAGCACACAATGCAAAATAAAGAATATCCACACTTAGGATTAAAAACATGGTATCGGGGGACGAAATACCTTAGTGCCCCCAAAATGGCCCCATAAGCGATGCCAACACCTTGGATGGGACCAATATAACTTGCATGAACAAACCGCTTGATCACTGGACCCTCGATTTGTGAGCATGGCCTAGAACAGAGAATATCCACAGAGGCTTGAAAATGTATTGTGGGGGGGGGGGGGGGGGAGAAGCCCGTTAGCTCCCCCAAAAGGCCCCGTGAGTGGTGCCAACACCTCGCACGGGTCCAAGGTAACTCGAATGAACTGACCGCGTTGTCATGGGACCCTTAGTTTGATAGCATGGCCCAAAATATAGAATATCCACACTTGGGCTTAAAAACGTGCCGTGGGGGGGGGGACCCCTTAGAGCCCCCCAAATGGCCCCGTGAGGGGCGCCAATACCTCGCACTAGTCCAATGCAACTCGAATGAACCGACTGCGTGGTCATGTGACCCTCAGTTTGAGAGCATGACCCAAAACAGAGAATGACTACACTTAGGCTTTAAAATATACTGTCGGGGGACGAAACACCTTAGCGCCCCCCAAACGTACCCATGAGCATCGCCAACACCTGGAACGGGTCCATTGTAGCTCGCACAAACTGATCGCGTGGTCATGTGACCCTCAGTCTTTTAACACGACTCAAAACAGAGAGTATCCACACTTAGTCTTGAAAAAGTTCTGTCGGGGGGAGAAACCCCTTAGCACCCCCTCAAATGGCCCCATGAGCGGTGCCAACACCTCGCATGGGTCCAATGTAACTCGTACTAACTGGTCGCGCGGTCATGGGACCCTTAATTTTAGAGCATGACCCAAAAAAGAGAATATCCACACTTAGGCTTGAAAACGTGCCATCGGGGGAAGAAACCCCATATCGCCCCCCAAACGTCCCCATGAGTAGAGGAACACCTCGTACGGATCAAATGTAATTCGCACGAAGTGACCATGTGGTCACGAGACCCTCGGTTTGAGAGCACATCCCAAAACAAGGACTATCCACACTTAGGCTTGAAAATATGCCGTCGGGGGGTGAAACCCCTTTAGCGCTGCCAAGCGGCCCCGTGAGCGGCACCAACACCTTGCACGTGTCCAATGTAAGTCACACAAACTGACCACATGGTCACGGGACCATCAATTTGAAAGCACGACCCAAAACCCAGAATATCCACACTTAGGCTTGAAAACGTTCCATCGAGGGATGAAATGCCTTAGCGCCCCCAAAACGTCCCCATGAGATGCTCCAACACCTTGGACAGGACCAATGTAACTTGCACATAGACCGCATGATCACGGGACCCTCTATTTGAGAGCATGACAAAAAAAAGATAATTTCCACACTTAGGCTTAAAAATGTGCCCTAGGGGTGAAACCCTTTAACGTCGACAAATGGCCACATGATCGGCACCAACACCTTGCACGGATCCAATGTAACTCGCACGAACTGGCCGCGTGCTCACAGGACCCTCGGTTTGAGAGCACGTCCCAAAATAGAGAATATCCACATATAGGCTTGAAAAT
Organism: Sambucus nigra; assembly: GCA_949130495.1. Taxonomy (NCBI): domain Eukaryota; kingdom Viridiplantae; phylum Streptophyta; class Magnoliopsida; order Dipsacales; family Adoxaceae; genus Sambucus; species Sambucus nigra. The sequence goes on along the minus strand of OX422211.1, from coordinate 69,206,161 downwards.
ATGCCGCCAGGAGGCGAAACTCCTTAGTGCCTCCTGAATGGCCCCGTTAGCGGTGCTAACATCTTGCACGGATCAATGTAACTCATATGAATCGACTGCGTGGTCACGGACCCTCGATTTGAGAACACAACTCAAAACATAGAATATACACTCTTAGGCTTGAAAACATGTCGTTCGACGGGCGAAACCCCTTAGGTTTACACAAACGTCCCCGTGAGCGGTGACAACACCTTACACAGGTTCGATGTAAATCGCACGAATTGATCACCTGGTCACAGGACCCTCGGCTTGGGAGCACAAATCAAAATAGAGAATATCCACACTTAGGCTTGAAAACATGTCGTCGGGTGACGAAACCTTTTTTCACCCCCAAAATGGCCTCGTGAGTGGCGCCAACAGCACTCACACGTCCAATGTAACTCACACGAATCGACTACATGGTCACGGGGCCCTCGGTTTGAGAGCATAACCCAAAACATAGAATACCCACACTGAGGCTGGAAAATGTGCCGTTGGGGGATGAAATGCCTTAGCGCCCCCGAACAGCCCCGTGAATAGCACCAACATCTCGCACGTGTCTAATGTAACTCGCAGGAACCAACCGCATGGTCACGGGACCTTCAATTTGAGAGCATGACCCAAAATAAAAAATATCCACACTTAGGATTGAAAATGTGGCATCGGGGGGGAAAAAACCCTTAGCGCCCCCAAAACGGCCCCAAGAGCGACGCCAACACCTTGGACGGGACCAATGTCACTTGCACCAACATACCGCATGATCACGGGACCCTAAATTTGAGAGTATGGACCAAAACATAGATTATCGACACAGTATTGAAAACATGCCATCGGGGGACGAAACCCCTTAGCTCCCCCAAACCGTCTCGTAAGCGATGCTAACACCTCGCAAGGGTCCAAGGTAACTCGGGCAAACCGACCGCATGGTCAAGGGACCCTCGGTTTGAGAGCACGACCCAAAATAGACAATATCAACACATAGGCTTTAAAACGTGCCGTCATGGGGCGAAACACCTTAACGCCCCCCCCCCCCCTAACGTCCCTGTGAGTGGCTTCAATACCTCACACTAGTTTGATCTAAGTCACATGAACCGATCACGTGGTGACGGGACCCTCGGTTCGAGAACACGACCCAAAATAGAGAATATCCACACTGAGGCTTGAAAATGTGTTGTTGGGGTATGAAACCCCTTAGCCCCCCCCCCCCCCCCCCAAATGGCTCCATGAGCATCGTCAACACCTGGCACGGGTCCAAAGTAGCTCACACAAACTGACTGCATGGTCACGGGACCCTCAATTTTGAAGCACGGACCAAAACATTGAACATCCACACTTAGGCTTGAAAACGTATCGTCGAGGGACGAAACCCCTTAGCACCGCCCAAACGAACCTGTGAGTGTCCCCACCACCTCGCACAAGTCTAATGTAACTTACACAAACTGATCGTGTGGTCACGGGACCATCGGTTTGAGAGCACAACCCAAAATAGAGAATGAACACACTTAGGTTGAAGATGTGCAGTCGGGGGCGTAACCCCTTAGGACCCTCCAAATGGACTTGGATGGGTGCCAAAAACTCGCAGGGGTCTAATGTAACTCGAATGAACTGACCGCATGGTGATGGGAGACTCAATTTGAGAGTAGGGCCTAAAACAGAGAATATCCACACTTAATCTTGAAAACATGCCGTCGGGGTACGAAACCCCTTAGCGCACCACAAACGGCCCAATGAGTGACGTAAACACTTTGCACAAGTCCAATGTAACTGACACGAACTGACACGAACCGAACACATGATCACGGGACCCTTGATCTGATACTAAGGCCCAAAATAGAAAATATCCTCGGCTAAGCTTAAAAACGTGCCGTCGGCCAGCGAAATCCCTTAGCGCCCCACAAATGGCCCCGTGAGTGGAACCAACATGTCACATGGGTCCAATGTAACTCTCATGAACCGACCGCATGATCTGAGGACCCTCAACTTGAGAGCAAGTGCCAAAATAGAGAATAACCACACTTAGGCATAAAACGTGTCATCGGGTGGCGAAACCCCTTAGCGCCCCCAAATGGCCCCTTGAGTGATGTCAACACCTCGTACAGGTCCAATGTAACTCGCACGAACCGATCGCGTGGCCACGAAACCCTCAATTTGAGAGCATATCCCAAAACAGAGAATATCCACACTAGACTTAAAAACGTGCTGTCGAGGGGAAAAACCTCTTAGTGGCCCCAAACGGCCCCGTGAGCGGTCCCAAAAACTCACACGATATTAATGTAATTCGTACGAACTGACTGCGTGGCCACGGGACCCTCGGTTTAAGAGAGCATGACTAAAAATAGAAAATAGAGACACTTAGGCTTGAAAATGTGCCATTAGGGAGCGAGACCCCTTAGCACCCCCAAATTTCCCCCTGAGCGACTCATGGGACCATTGTAACTTTCATGAAACAACCGCAAGGTCAAGGAACCCTTGATTTGAGAGCACAGTCCAAAAAAAAAAGAATATCCACATTTAGGCTCGAAAACGTGCCGTAGGGTGACGAAACCCATTAGTGCCCCCCCAAATGGCCCCGTAATCGGTGCCAACACCTTGCATGTGACTAATGTAAGTAATTTGAACTGATCGCGTGGTCACGGGACCCTCGATTTGAGAGCACAACCCAAAATAGAGAATATCCACACTTGGGCTTGAAAAGGTGCCGTCGGGGGGCGAAACACATTAGCGCCCCCAAATGGCCCCATTAGCGATGCCAAAACCTTGCACGGGTCCAATGTAACACGCACGAACTGATCACATGGCCATGGGAATCTCGGTTTGAGAGAACGACCCAAAACAGAGAATATCCACACTTACACTTGAAAACATGCCGTCAGGGGGCAAAACCCCTTAGTTCCCCCATACTGCCCCATGTGCGGTGCCAACACCTCGCACGGGTCCAATGTAACTCGAACGAACCCAGTTCATGTTCACGAGGCCCTCGATTTGAGAGCACAACCCCAAATAGATAATATCCACACCTAGGCTTGAAAATATGCCATCGGGGGGACGAAACCCCTTAGCATCCCCAAACGGCCTGTGAGTGGCGCCAACACCTCACACAGGACCAATGTAACTCGTACAAACCGACCGCATGGTCACGGGATCCTCGGTTTGAGAGCATAGCCCAAAATAAAGAATATCTACACTTAGACTTGAAAATGTGGTATCGGGGGATGAAACCCCGTAGCACCCCAAAAACGGCCCCGTGAGTGTCCCCAACACCTTGTGCGGGACCAATGTAACTTACACGAAGAGACCATGTGATCATGTCACCCTCGATTTGAGAGCATAACCCAGAACAGAGAATATCCATACAGGCTTAAAAACGTGCCATTGGGGGGAAAAACCCGTTAGCTCCCCTAAACGGCCCCGTGAGCAAAGCCAACACCTCGCACGAGTCCAAGGTAACTCGAACGAGCTTTCAGTGTGGTTATGGGACCCTCGATTTGAGAGCACATCCCAAAATAGATAATATCCACACTTAGGCACGAAAACATGTTGTCCAAGGGCGAAACCCATTAGCATCCCCCAAGTGGCCCCATGAGCGGTGCCAACACCTCGCACGGTATTAGTGTAATTCGCTGGAACCGATCGCGAGCTCACCGGACCCTCGGTTTGAGAGCACGATGCAAAATGGAGAATATCAACATTTAGACTTGAAAAAATGCTGTCGGGGGATGAAACGCCTTAGTGCCCCCCAAATGGCCCCATGAGTATCGCCAACACCTGGCACGGGTCTAATGTATCCAAAGCAGAGAACGTCCACACTTAGGCTTAAAAATGTGCTATCGGGGTGGGACCCCTTAGCACCCCCCGAAAGGGCCCCGTGAGTGGTGCCAATACCTTGCATAGGCCCATTGTAAGTCGCACAAACCGATCGTGTGTTCCCGAGAACCTCAATTTTAGAGAACGACCTAAAATAGAGAATATCCATACTTAGGCTTGAAAATGTGTCGTCGAGGGACGAAACCCCATAGCGGCCCCAAATGGCCCTGTGAGTAACTCCAACAACTCGTACGGGTCAAATGTAACTCGCACGAAGTGACCGCGTGGTCACGAGACCCTCGTTTTGAGAGAACGGCCCAAAATAGAGAATATCCACACTTAGGCTTGAAAACTTGCATTTTGGGGACGAACCCCCCCCCCCCCCCCCCAAAACAGCCCCACGAGCAGTGCCAAAATCTCACACAGGTAAAATGTAACTCTCTGATGCGACTAAGATTTTTTCTCAAAAGTGCGTTTTACTCTAGGCTCAAGTGCAAGCCTGTCGCTCAAGTAATAACCCGGTAAGTCGGGATCGTATCCACAGGGATCGAGATTGCCAAATAGTAATAAGAAAAATTATTAAATCTTGAAATGATTTCTTAAAAGAAACAAAAAGATGATTAATGATTGGGAAAATTTCTAGTGAAATAAAAATTTACTTAAGAAAAAAACAAACTGAAAATTGCAAAAAAATTTAGATCTGACAAATGGGAGAAAATAGGGTAGGGTACAATCCCTCCATGCTTAACAAATTACCGTATAGAATACTAGAATTGTAAATTAAAATTACTGACTAGATCCGGTCTTTATAAATTCTAAGCATTACATATATGAGGGATCTAGCCCGTATCATATGAAATCAAAGATAGATATAAAGCGGTGAATGATAAATCATACTCGCAAAGCATTCTTAAACATCTCAAGTACCTAGGGCAAGAGAGATTAAAAGATTGACAATGTTTGTATGAGTTTCTTTCACGATTCAATCAATATTTTAATTTAACCTCTATTTTCTACATAAATAATTTGCCTTGGATTGAGTTCATGTACCCCAACCCTTGGGAATTTAGCTACTCATGATTTGATTAAAGAACAAATTCATACACAAAATTATTGATCTACAAGATATTGGAAATAATTTGCAAAGAATCAAACAATAGAATGAAATGAGTTTACTTGAATTCAGCAACAAGAAAGTAATTGGAAGCCCGAAATCCTTACAACATAGAGTTCATGAAAGAAATTGAAAACTTCTGAATTACTCTCTCAAAAACTAACCCTAGAATTACCCTCTAATTCTCTCTAGAACTCTCAACCTAGCTACTCCTAACCTAGCCTCCCTCAAATGATGTAGGGCGTGGGCTTTTATAGATCTCAAAAATGACTTTTCCCATGCCTCTCCACGTTTTACCCTTTTAATATACCTAAATGAGACTCTTCCCATGAATCTCCACGTTTTAAAACTAATAAAAATGAATTAAACAAGAAATTTCAAGAGTTGTCTCTTCAGCTTCCATAATTAATTTCAACTTTTGACTTTCTGTCTCCAACTTTAAATGGGCATAACTTCTTCACCGTAGCTCGGATTAGGGTGCCGTTTTTTCCAATATTCTTGTAATTTAGAGATATTCAACTTTCTAGTTGGCCCCACCTCCGGACTAAGTATGAAAAATTACAAAAATGCCCTTCAACTCCCCATTTCTTGGTTTCTTTCACTGTTTTGAGTTCTCCTTCCCACTAACTTGCATGAAATACCTGTAAAACACATGAGAAATACACAAATAAGAAATACTTGCCAAAAAAGGTTAGTAGCATAAATACGAGACAAATCCAAGCTATTTACACTGCACGAGATCATAAAAATACCGAAATTAAGGGGATAAATATGAAGAATGTGTGCCTAATCACTCTCACGAAGTGACCACGTGGTCACGAGACCCTCAGTTTAAGAGGATGACCCAAAACAGGGAATATCTACACTTATGCTTGAAAACGTGCGTTCGGGGGGCAAAACCCCTTAGCACCCCTAAACGGCCCCATGAGTAGTGCCAATAGCTCATAGGGGTCCAATGTAACTCGTATGAATCGATCGCGTGGTCATAGGACCCTCAATTTGAAAGCATGGCTCAAAACAAAGAATATCCACACTTAGGCTTAAAAATGTGCCATCGGGGGAGGAAACCTCTTAACGCCGTGCAAATGGCGCTGTGAGCAGCAGCAAAACTTTGCACGGGTCTAATATAACTCGCAGGAATCGAACTCGTGATCACGGGACCCTCGATTTGCGACCAAGACCCAAAATAGGGAAAATCCTCAACTAGTCTTAAAAATGTGCCGTCGGGGGGAGAAATCCTTTAGCGCCCGCCAAACGACCCCGTGAGTGGCGTCAACACGTCGTACGAGTCCAATGTTACTCGTGGAAACTGATTGCGTGATCACAATATTCTTAGTTTGAGAGCACGACCCAAAATAGAAAATAATCACACTTAGGATTAAAAAGGTGCCGTCGGGGGCCAAAACACCTTAGTGCCCCGGAACGGCCCCGTTAGCGGTGCCAACACCTTGCACGGGTCCAATGTAACTCATAGTAATCGACTGCATGGTCATGACGCTCTCAGTTTAAGAGCACAACCGAAAATAGAGAATATCCACACTTAGGGACGAAAAGCCTTCGCGCCCCGTAAACGTCCCCATGAGCATCACCAACACTTGGCACGGGTCCAATATTGCTCTGATGAACTGACCGCATTGTCACGGGACCCTCAGTTTTAGAGCACGACCCAAAATAGAGAACATCTACACTTAGGCTTGAAAACGTGCTGTCGGGGGGGGGGGGAGGGAGAAACCCCTTAGCACCGCCTAAACGGCCCCGTGAGTGGTGCCAATACCTCTCATGGTTCCAATGTAACTCGCACGAACTGACCACGTGTTCACAGGAGCCTCAATTTTAGAGAACGACCCAAAATAGAGAATATCCACACATTATGTTGAAAATGTACGGTCGGGGGACGAAACCCAATAACCCCACTAAATGGCCCCTTGAGCAGCACTAATACCTCGCACGGGTCAAGTGTAACTTACATGAAGCGATCGCGTGGTCACGAGACCCTCGATTTGAGAGCATGACCCAAAATAGAGAATATCCACACTTAGGCTTGAAAATGTGCGTTCGGGGGCCAAACCCCTTAGAACCCCCAAACGGCCCTGTGAGGGGTGCCAACACCTCGCAGGGGTCCAATATAACTCGCACGAGACACGAGACCCTCAATTTGAAAACACGGCCCAAAATAGAGAATATCCACACTAAGGCTTAAAATCATGCCATCGGGGGACGAAACCCCTTGGCGCCCTGCAAATGGCCCTGTGAGCGGTGCTAACACTTTGCACGGGTCTAATGTCACTCGCAGGAACTGAACGCCTGATCACAGGAACCTCGGTTTGAGACCAAGGCCCAAAATAGAGAAAATCCCGAAGTAGGCTTAATAACGTGCCGTCGTGGGGCCAAATCCCTTAGCGCCCCCCAAATGGTCCCATTATTGGCACCAACATGTTGCACGGGTCCAATGCAACTCGCACGAACTGATTGCGTGATCACGAGACCTTCAGTTTGAGATCACAGACCAAAATAGAGAATAACCACATTTAGGCTTAAAAATGTGCCATGGTGGGGCGACACCTCTTAGCGCACCCCAAACGGCCCCGTAAGGGATGCCAACACCTGACACGGTCCATATAAGTCAGACGAACTGACTGCGTGGTCACGAGACCCTCGGTTTGAGAGCATGACCCAAAATAGAGAATATTAACACTCAGGCTTAAAAAAGTACCTTTGGGTAGCGAAACCCCTTAGCACCCCCCAAACGGACCCGTGAGTGGCACCAACACCTCGTACGGGTCGAATGTAACTTGCACGAACCAACCACGTTATAATGACCATATTTTTGTATGCCAATCTATATAATCATTTCTATAATTGCGTCTTACCTACTATTTGAAAATGTTATAATATTACAAATGTGATATTCTAGATTCTTAATATGACAAAGCCCGTTTTTAAATTTGAAGAATCAACTGTAAAATGGGTCAAATTGAAGTTTTATGGCACATCCTAAGCGAAGTGATAAGTTTTGGGGGTAGAAAATGTAATTTTCTAAAACTTTAGGGATTTGATTTTAATTAAGAAAGTTATAGGAACCAAAATGAAAATAAAAAAGGACCTTTTTTCAAATAAAATATTTTTAGGTACCTCTAAGAAATATTGAAAATATATGGTGTGAAATGACCCTTATACCCTTCAGGTTTAAAATGACCCTTATACCCTTAATACCTTTCCACCTTGTGCTCGACAACGCGTGCTTGGTTTTGACACCTCCACCGTACTCATGTCGTCATTAGAGGAGAAGCGAAAACACGTGTCGTCATTAGAGGAGAAGCTAAAACACGTGTCGCAGTCTAGTGAAATAAGACTGCAAGACGCCCCGTTATTCTACACGTCACCACTGACTCGCTATTGTAAAATCTTAGTCAGCATGGACAAGTGTCAACGCCATGATATCTTTGGAGAACTATAAATAGGGCCTTTGGGATCATTTGAAACTCACACCAAATTCCTTGATAATTATAGAGATAAGTATTGAGAGAAAGCATGGAAACGTTTAAGAAGAAGTTCTTAGGGATATTCATCTTAAGGTAATCTTAATGTTATAATGCATCTTTATAATTTGAATTTATTGTTTTATAGCTTTTCTTAGTAGTTATGCTGGTAAAATACACTAAAGGATTCACTAATCAAAACTTAAAATAAATCCAAGTTGATTTTATTTTCAATATATGTAAACTTGTTTGAAATTATACACTTTGAAAAAATTATTCTTTTTAAAGAAATTACTCGTTATTATGGAATTCCATTTAAGTAATTCCAAAGTAAGGCGCAGTGAAGTTATGTCTAGACGAGATGGTACTTAAGTGGTGCCCCTGTGACCCTCCATCTCTAATGGGAATAAATCCAAAAATGTTCTATCTAGATGAGATGGTATTTAAGTGGTGCCCATGTGACCCTCCATCTCTACTAGGAATCGATTGAATAGGAAGAACTGTGAATTGAATTCTTTAAATACGATGAATGAATATTAAAAATTGAGAAATGGTTTTAATAACCTTTTTCAGCAAGTTATTTTAGGATTAAAACACAATATTTAGAATTGGGATTTATTTAGAATACGTAATTAAACCTTTATTGTATTTATTAGATTAACGTGTGATCCAAGACTCAATATATATATTTATGACCCTCTATTTAGGTGAGTACTCTATGTCATTTCTTGCACATTTAAATTACATGATATTATGCAAACTATGTATTTTGGGAAATGCTTTTATTCTCAAAATGCATCTGATACCGATGATTGATTCATTTGTGATATGTTTATATCTCTCCATATGGATATACTGATTGAAATGAGTATTGAAAATGAGATTGAGTCTTGGAAATAAGATTTGGCCTAAGGGACCTCTTTACTGACTGACCTTCCCAGCTGGGTTATCGTTGGTGTGCCCTAAATAAGGCATTCTGATGAAGTAGTTCGATTGGCCCTCAACTACCAGGGAATAATACGGTAAAAGAATACAGTATTAGAGTGTACTTGGCCATCAAAATGATATGATTGAAAGAAAAAGATATCACATTTGATTTGTTGCATTCGTCTTATTCTGAGCTATCCAATTGTGATATATATACCTTCGTTTCAAAATATATATCTATTTACTGCAAGTTCCTATCCATATATGCATATGACTTCTCTTTTGAATTGAATAGTTATCTATTTTCTGAAAACCCTGGAATGTATGGAGATTAAACCTCATTCGGATTTTAGCTGATGTTGTATAAATAACCATTTTTCAGGAAACGTTTAGGCTCACGGACAGAACGAAAAAGGACTATATTGAAGATTTAGCTTTTAGATCTCTTGTAATAAGTTTTAAAATTTTCTCTTAAGTTTGTAACTCGGTGTTACTTTTTATATATGTGAACTTTCCTTTAGAAATCTCTGATGACGTAATTCCTTTACTTTCAGTTTTTTAAGATTCATAACCATGTGATCATATATTTGTTGCATTTAATTAAGGAAATAATTAAATCAGAATATTTGTTGCCGTGGTGGCCTGTCAAGACACTCGTTCCCTACTACTAATTTTAGGATGGGGTCATGACAGAGGTGGTATCAGAGCATAGGTTATGAACCCGTAGACTACTGAACATAGGTTTCGAACGTTATAGATTTCATGTTTCCATCCTTAGGAGATAGTATTAAATATCTGATTTATGTGATAACCCTCCCTATGTGTTATATTATTCATAACTGGTCTCTTAGTTTTCAATCTTGATATAGTATAGTATATCTTACGTTTTTCCATGACTGTAGAAAATGACCAAGAGAAGATCATCTATGGGAACTAGTGATTCGAGTATTGAAGGACTGGAAGGTGCATACAAAGCAATCGAAAGTCTAGCAAATATTGTGGAGCATCAGGTGAATAATGGAGTACCAAGGAATATTATCGTGAACTAAGTAAATGTTCTATTGAACAGTTAAAGAAGTTGATTCCTCCATATTTTAAAGTTACTCCTAACCCCACTGAAGCAGAAAGTTGAGTGATTCAAATAAAAAAGATACTCGATGTTCTTAAGTGTACTAATGAATAAAGATTTTCATTTTGAATGTTTATGTTAGAAGGTGAAGCCGAACATTGATGGAGAATGACTAAGAGAATATACGAGGAAAGGAATAATCCTATAGGTTGGAATGACTTCTTAGTGATATTCTATGAGAAATAATTTCCTGAAGCTATACAAGACCAAAAAGCAACCGACTTCATGGGTTTAGTTCAAGGAAATATGACGGTTAGTCAATACGAGGCGAAGTTTATCGAGTTATCCCATTTTTCACGTCATGTTGTGATAATTGATGTTTTAAAGGCGAAGAACTTTGAACGTAGGTTAAGGTTGAATATTCGTAGTCGAATTTCCATCCTGAAGTTGACATCATATACTGAAGTGGGGACTAGAGCAACGATAGCTGAGAAGGACGGTGAAGAATATAATCAGATTAGAGAAGGCAAAAGGAAGTTTGGGGAATAAAGAGGAAGGAACCCCAATAATAAACCCTTTAGGACTATACCCAATACAGTTCAACCTTTTGAAAACAAACCCTTTAATGTTGATAGATGCCAACGATGTGTTAATATTCATAGAGGGCAACCATGTTACCTGGAAATAGGAAATTGTTTTGGGTGTGGCCAAAAGGGACATAAAATACGAGATTGCCCTAAAAAAAGGAAGGCGCCAACAAAGACTTTTAATGACAATAAGGATCATGGCAGACAAGGTAAAAATTTTAATCTTTCTGATGCAAAGTCTTCTAATGCAGTAGTGTCAGGTAAACTTTCTATATTTGCATAACCTTTTCAAGTTTTAATAGATCCTGCTTCTACCCATTCATTTGTGTCTTTACGTTTTGTTAATCTCTTTCCTAATATTCGTGAATCCTTGAATCATAACGTACACGTTTCTACTCCTTCTGGTTATAATTGACGGGTATAGTAGTATATAAATCTTGCCCTACAGATGCCAATAGTCATAAACTATTTATCGATTTGATAATTTTAGATATAAGAGATTTTGAAGTCATTTTGGGGATGGATTGGTTAACATCATATCATGCTAATGTAGATTGTTTTGAAAAGAGAGTTACTTTCCAAATTCCTAACCAACTAAAATTCAGTTTTGAAGGAACTGGCATCCTATCTACCATGTGTATTATCTTTGCAATTTAAGCCTTTAGTTTTCTTAAGAAGGGATGTCAAGGATTCCTTGCAAGTGTTATTTATTTGAAAATGAAATAGCCTAGTTTAGAAGAGATCCCTATAGCTAAACATTTTCCAGATATTTTTTCGGATGATTTACCCAGTCTACATCCTAGTAGAGAAGTAGAGTTTACGATTGACCTTGTTCCGGGAGGTAAACCAATCTCAAAATTAGCTTATCGCATGGCACCTTTAGAATTAAGGGAATTAAAAGTTCAATTTCAAGATCTGTCAGACAAGGGTTTTATTAAACCAAGTATATCCCCTTGGGGTGCTCCCGTGTTATTTGTTAAAAAGAAGGATGGGACGATGAGGTTATGTATATATTATCGTGAATTGAACAAGGTAAACATTAAGAATAAATACCCCCTACCTCGTATAGATGATTTGCTTGACCAAGTACAAGGTGCACAAGTATTTTCTAAGACCTTAGGTCAGGATATCATCAATTTAAGATTAAGGAAGATGATATTTCAAAATCAGCTTTTCGTACTAGATATGGTCACTATCAATTTCTTGTGATGCTATTTGGACTTACTAATGCACCATCCATTTTTATGGATATGATGAATAGAGTCTTTAGGAAATATTTGGATCAATGTGTGGTTATTTTAATTGATGACGTCCTTATTTATTCTAAGAGCATTGAAGAACACGAGAAGCATTTAGAGATATTATTACAAATCCTTAGGATGGAGAAGTTATATGCAAAATTAAAGAAGTGTGAGTTTTGGTTGCCTAGCGTTTCTTTTCTTGGACAAGTTATTTATAAAGAGGGAGTGTCGGTTGACCCTCAAAAGATTGAGGCTATACTAGTTTGGCCTAGACTAACTAATGTAACAGAGATTCGTAGTTTCCTTGGATTAGAAGGTTATTATCAAAGGTTCTTTGAAGGATTTTCTAGCATTGTCAAACCTCTATCTATGTTAACACAAAAGAAGGTAAAATATAAATGGTTTGAGGAAGTTCAGAATAGTTTTCAAGAACATAAGAATCGATTAGTAACTGCCTCAATTTTGACTATTCCTTCAGGGACAGGAGGATTGGTGATTTATAGTGATGCTTCAAAAAATGGTTTGGGATGTGTGCTAATGCAAAATGGAAAAGTAGTAGATTATGCCTCGAGACAATTAAAACCACATGAACATAATTATCCAACCCATGACTTAGAATTAACTGATGTAATATTTGCTCTTAAGATTTGGAGACGCTATTTATATGGTGATACTTGTGAGATTTATACCGATCATAAGAGTTTGAAATATATATTTACTCATAAAAGATTAAACATGAGACAAAGGATGTGGTTAGAATTAATGAAGGATTATGATTTAAATATTCACTATTACTCGACGAAAGCTAATATAGTAGCCGACGCTTTAAGTAGAAAGTCTACACTAAATTTAGCATGTCATATTACCAGCCAAGAAGCTCTATTGAAAGATTTGAGAGGTACGAAAATAAATGTACGTATTTATAGCAAAGGAGGAATAATTGCAACCATACAAATACAACCCACGTTGATGGAAAGGATCAAAATTGCACAAGTAAATGACCCATAACTGAAGAAGATCAGAGAAGAGGTTATTGAAGGGAAGAGAATTGAATTTGCGATACGAGATGATATATTGAGGTTTGGAAATAGATTGTGTGTTCCACGTCATGCCCAACTAAAGAGGCAAATTTTGGAGGAAACTCATTGCTCGAGATTTACGTTTCATCCTGGAAATACCAAGATGTATAGAGATATTCGAGAAGTGTTTTGGTGGAATAATATGAAAAGGGAGATAGCAGAATTTGTATCTCACATTTTGGTTTGTCAACAAGTAAAAGCTGAACATCAGAAACTATCATGATTATTACAACCTCTGCCTATCCTTAAATTGAAATGGGAACATAGTACAATGGATTTTGTGACAGGTTTACCAAGGAGTTCAAATGGTAATGATTCTATTTGGGTAATTATTGATAGGTTAACTAAATCTGCTCATTTTCTTGCCATTAAGATTACCCATTCATTAGAAAAGCTTGCCAAGTTGTATGTGTGGGAAATTATTAGGCTTCATGGAACCCCAATTTCAATTATTCCTGATCGTGACCCTAGATTCGTTTCTCGCTTTTGGAAAATCCTACAAGCATCAATGGGAACAAAATTAAATTTCAACATCGCTTTTCATCCTCAAACAGATGGATAATCTAAGAGAACCATTCAATCCTTATAGGATATGTTTAGGGCCTGTGTACTTTATTTGAAGGGGAATTGGGATGATCATTTACCATTAGTGGAGTTTGCCTATAATAATAGTCATCAAGCAAGTATTCAAATGGCTCCATATGAAGCACTATATGGTAGAAGGTGTTGTTCTCCCGTATGTTGTGTAGAAGTTGGAGAAAGAAAATTGTGAGGACCAGAATTGATTCAGATCACAACATACAAAGCGAAATTAATACAAAACCGACTTCGAATTTATCAAAGCCGTCAAAAGAGTTATTTTGACAATCGACACCAACACTTAGAATTACAAAGAGGAGATTATGTGTTCTTCCGAGTATCGCCTTCAAAGGGAGTAATATGATTCGAGAAGAAAGGAAAGTTGAACCCAAGATACATAGGACCATTTGAAATCCTTGAAAAGATAGGAGTTTTTGCATATAAAATAGCCTTGACACTTGAACTCTCTAGTGTACATAATGTGTTTCATGTATCAATGATAAAGAAATATGTTCGAGATCCAAAACATATCTTAAGTCCCCAGCCTCTTCAAGTTAGAGAAGATTTATCGTACATTGAGCATCGAGTGGAAATCTTGGACCATAAAGATCAAATATTAAGAACCAAGATTATTCCACTAGTCAAAGTATTATGGCAAAATCATTTTGTTGAAGAAGCAACAAGGGATCGGGAAGATGAAATAAAGGAGCGATATCCATACCTTTTTGGAAATTAATGTAAGTAAAGTTTGGGAACCAAACTTTTTATAAGGAGGGTAGGATGTAATGACCCCATTTTTGTATGTCAATATATATAATCATTTCTACAATTGCGTCTTACTTACTATTTCAAAATGATATAATATTACAAATGTGATACTATAGATTCTTAGTATGACAAACCCGTTTTTAAATTTGAAGAATCAACTGTAAAATGGGTCAAATTGAAGTTTTATGGCACATCCTAAGCTAAGTGATAAGTTTTGGGATAGAAACTGTAATTTTCGAAAACTTTAGGGATTTGATTTTAATTAAGAATGTTTTAGGGACCAAAATGAAAATAAAAGGACCTTGTTTCAAATAAAATATTTTCAGGGACCTCTAACAAATATTGAAAATATATGGTGTGAAATTATCAAAATTCCCGTCAGGGGTAAAATGACCCTTATACCCTTAATACCTTTTCTCCTCGTTCTCGACACCTCGTGCTTTGTTTTGAGAACGTATGTGCTCGCGTTCAAATGATAAACTTATATTTTAAACACCTTTTAACCCAAACAAACCCTAAACATGGAACAGTATGTGATTGAATAAGATACTGAACTAAGCAAGAACATTCAAACACATGCTTGTGAGGAAAAATCCCCCAAAGGGGCAAAACCATTTATTTTCATTATAATATTGTAACTGTACAATTTCGGATTATAATGAAAATGCAAGTGACTAAGAATTACCCTCAGGTGTCGGATTCTGTAGTCGGAGGCTGGAAATATCCCTTTCCAGGAGGGCTGCAATGAAGAAGAGAAACAACTTCTCCACACGTTTGTCGGCTGGAATTTTTCCTTTCCAGGAGGGCAGCAATGAAGAAGAAAGACGGCTTATCCACAAGGTTTGAACAAACCAAAGTTGTGTTCCTGGGTTGCAAAGTGATTCACAAGTGTTTGGAAATTTGTGTCAATCAAAAACCTAGAGTCTTGGGCTCAATAGCTGAAGACTTAGAGGTATACGGACTCTCAAATTCGTCTTTCAAAGTCTTATAAAATAGCTCCCCCGAAGTTGGTATTTATAGGGAAATACATGAATAGTTTTAAAACTTGGGGACTCTTGCAGCGTCAGGTACCCCGAACCGGTTTGGGGTACCTCATGCGGTTTGGGGTACATCTCTGGTTTGGGGTACCTTTCTAGCTTGGGGTTAAAAAAAATCAGCATTCTTCAAGGAATTTTCTCCAACTTCAAAAGGTCATAACTCCTTCACCGTAGGTCGGATTGAGGTGCCGTTTCTTCCAGTATCTTCGTTGCGGCGAGCTCTTCAACTTTACAATTGACCAGACCTCCGGAATATGTATGTAAAATTACGAAAATGCCCTTGAAGTCTCCTATCATGCCGTTTTTTCACTGTTTTGACTTCCCTTGCGTACCAGTTGCATTAAGTCCCTAAAATCATGGAACGTGAAGTCGTTGAGTTAGATGTGGGACACATTAATGGAGATTTTAAATGCTTGATTCTCGAAATTCGGATTGAGGCCGTCGTGTGCGATCGTGTAGAGACGTGCCAAATGTAACGGCGTACGACATAACTAAATGAAACATTTCGGACATGACAAAAATGTCCTTACAGGTTTTGACACATCCACCGTACACATGTCATCATTAGAGGCAAAGTGAAAACACATGTCGTCGTTAGGGAGAAGCTAAAACACGTGTCACAGTCCAGTGAAATAAGACTGCAAGACGCGCCCGTTACGCGACATGTCAACGCTGACTCACCATTGTAAAAGATTGGTCAACATCAACATGTGTCAATGCCATGATATCTTTGGAAAACTATAAATAGGGTCCTTGGTATCATTTGAAACTCACACAAAATTCCTTGAGAATTATAGAGAGAAGTAGTGAGAGAAATAATGGAAACATTTAAGAAGAAGTTCTTAGGGATATTCATCTTAATGTAATCTTAATGTTATAATGCATCTTTATAATTCTAATTTATTGTTATATAGCTTTACTTAGTAGTTATGCAGGTAAAATACACTAAAGGATTAACAAGTCAAAACTTAAAATAAATCTAAGTTGATTTTATTTTCAATGTATGTAAACTTGTTCGAAATTATACGCTTTTAAAAAATGATTATTTTTAAAGAAATTGCTCGTTATTATGGAATCCCATTTAAGTAATTCAAAAGTTAGGCCCGGTGATGTTCTGTCCAGATGAGATAGTATTTAAGTCGTTCCCCTATGACCCTGCAACTCTACTGGGAATAAATTCGAAAATGTTATGTCTAGATGAGATGGTATTTAAGTGGTGCCCATATGGCCCTCCATCTCTACTGGGAAACGACTGATTAGGAAGAACTATGAATTGAATTCTTTAAATACGATGAATGAATATTAAAAATTGAGAAATGGTTTTAGTAACCTTTTTCAGCAAGTTATTTTAGGATTAAACCACAATATTTAGAATTGGGCTTTATTTAGAATACATAATTAAACCTTTATTGTATTTATTAGATTAACGGGTGATCCAAGACTCAATATCTATATTTTTTACCCTTTATTTTAGGTACGTACTCTATGTCATTTCTTGCACATTTAAATTATATGATATTATGCAAACTATGTATTTTGTGAAATGATTTTATTCTCAAAATTCATCTGATATCGATGATTGATTCATTTGTGATATGTTTATATCTCTCCATATAGACATACTGATTGAAATGAGTATTGAAAATGAGATTGAATATTGGAAATAATATTCGGCCTAAGGGACCTCTTTACTAACTAACTTTCTCAACTGGGTTATCGTTGGTGTGCCCTAAATAAGGCGTTGTGACGAACTAGTTCGATTGACCCTTAACTACTGGGGAATAATACGGTAGAAGAATACGGTACTAGAGTATACATGGACATTAAAATTATATGACGGAAAGAAAAAGATATCACATTTGATTTGTTGCATTCGTCTTATTCTGAGCTATCCAATTGTGATATATATACATTCACTTCAAAATATATATCTTTTTACTGCAAGTTTCTATCCATATATTTATATGCCTTCTCTTTTGACTTGAATATGTATCTATTTTTTGAAAATCATGGAATGTCTGGAGATTGAATCTCATTCGTCTTTTAGCTGATGTTGCATGAATAACAATTTTTCAGGAAACGTTTAGGCTCACGAACGAAACGAAAAAGGACTGTATTGAAGATTTAGCTTTTAGAGAACTTTCTGTAAAATGTTTATTTAGAGCAAGTCTGGTTCTCTTGTAATAAGTTTAAAATTTTTCTCTTAAGTTTGTAACTCGTTAATTTTTATATATATGAAGTATCCTTTAGAAAGCTCAGATGATATAATTCCTCTACTTTCTGTATTTTACGATTTATAACCATGTGATCATATTTTCGTTGCATTTAATTAAGGATACAATTAAATCGGAATATATGTTGCCTTGGTGGCATGTCAAGACACTCGTTCCCTACTATTAATTTTGGGATGGGGTCGTGAAGGTCACAAGACCCTCAGTTTAAGGGCATGACCCAAAAGGAGAATATCCACACATAGCTTGAAACTCTACTTTCGGGGGATGAAACCCTTTAGCGCCTCCCAAATGACCCCATGAGCATCGCAAACACTTTTCACGGGACCAATGTTACTCGTATGAACTGAGCGCATGGTCACGGGACCCTCGATTTGAGAGTAGAGCCCAAAATAGATAATATCCTCACTTATGCTTGAAAATGTGCCATCGGGGGGAGAAACCCCTTAGCACCGTCAAACGGCCACGTCAGCGGCACCAACACGTCACTCATGTCCAATGTAACTTGCTCGACCCGATCGCGTAGTACGGGACCCTCAATTTGAGAGCACGACCCAAAACTGAGAATATCCACACTTAGGATTGAAAATGTGGCATCGAGGACGAAACCCCTTAGTGCCCCGAAAACGGCCCCGTGAGCAGCGCCAACACCTTGGACGGGACCAATGTAACTTGCACGAACAGACCACGTGATCACGAAACCCTCGATTTGAGAGCATGGACCAAAACAGAGAATATCCACACATGCTTTGAAATGTACCATCGGGGGGTGAAACCTCTTAGCTCCCCCCAACGACCCCGTGAGAAGTGCCAACACCTCGCACAAGTCCAAGGTAACTCGAACAAACTGATCGTGTGGTCATGGGACCCTCAATTTGAGAGAACTGCCCAAAAGAGAGAATATCCACACATAGGCTTGAAGACGTGCCGTCAGGGGGAGAAACATCTTAGCGCCCCCTAACGTCCCCATCAGTGGCCCCAATAACTCTCACTAGTCAAATGTTAGTCGCATGAACCGACCGCGTGGTCACGTGACCCTCGGTTTGAGAGCACGATCCAAAATAGAGAATATTAACACTTAGTCTTGAAAATGTGTTATCAGGGGATGAAACCCCTTAGCGCCTCCCAAACGGACCCATGAGCATCGCAAACACCTGGCACGGGTCCAATGTAGCTCGCACAAACTGATTGCATCGTCATCGAACCCTCAGTTTTAGATCATGTCCCAAAGCAGAGAACATCCACACTTAGGTTTGAAAATGGGCCGTCAGGATATGAAACCCCTTAGCACCTCACAAACGTCCTCGTTAGTAACCCCACAACCTCACATAGGTCTAATGTAACTTGAACGAACCGACCGCGTGGTCACGGGACCCTCGATTTGAGAGTATGACAAAAAATAGAGAATATCCACACTTAGGCTTCAAAACGTACGATCGAGGGTCGAAACCCCTTAGGACCGCCCAAATAAACCCGGAGGGGCGCCAACACCTCACAGGGGTTCAATGTAACTTGGACAAACTGACTGCGTGGTCACGGGACCCTCAATTTGATAGTAGGGCCCAAAATAGAGAATATCCACACTTAAGCTTGAAAATGTGTCATCGGGGTCTGAAACCCCTTAGCGCACAGCAAACGGCCCAATGAGCGTCACGAACACTTCGCACGAGTCCAACGTAACTTGCACGAACCGAACGAGTGATCATGGGGCCCTCGGTTTGAGACCAATGCCCAAAATAGAGAATATCCACAACTAAGCTTTAAAAAGTGACATCGGGGGGCGAAACGCCTTTGCGCACCCTAAACGGCCCCATGAGGTGTGTCAGAACCACGTACAGGTCCAATGTAACTTGTACGAACCGATTGCATGGTCACGGGACGCTCGGTTCGAGAGAAGGAACTAAAATAGAGAATAACCACACTTAGGCTTGAAATGTGTTGTTGGGGGGGCAAAACCTCTTACGGCCCTCCAAATGGCCCCGTGAGTGACGCCAAATCTTGCACGGGTCCAATGTAACTCGTACGAACCGAATGCATGGTCACGGGACCCTTTGTTTGAGATCACGACCCAAAAATTGAGAATATCCACACTTAGCCTTGAAAATGTGCCGTCGGGGGGAGAAACCCCTTAGTGCCTTCAAACGGCCCCATCAGTGTCGCCAAAACTTCGTATGGGTCCAATGTAACTCGAACGAACTGACCGCATGGTCAAGGGAACCTCGATTTGAGATCACAACCTAAAACAGATAATATCCACATTTAGGCTTGAAAATGTGTCGTTGAGGGGAAAAAACCCTTAGTGCCCCCCAAAAGGCCCGGCGAGCAGTGCCAACACCTCCCACGGGACCCATGTAACTATCACGAACCAATCGCATGATCACGGGACCCTCAATTTGAGAGCACATCCTAAAATAAAGAATATCCACATAGGCTTGAAAACGTACCTTCTGGGGACGAAACCCCTTAGTGCCCCCCAAATGGCCCGATGAGCAATGCCAACACCTCACACGTGACTAATGTTACTCGTACAAACTGACCAAGTGGTCATGGGACCCTCAATTTGAGAGCACTTCCCCCCAAAAAATATCCACACTTAGTCTTGAAAATGTGCCATCGTGGGATAAAACCCCTTAGTGCCCCCCAAATGGCCCCATAAGCGGTGCCAACACCTCGTACGGGACCAATGTTACTCGTACGAACTGACCACGTGGTCACGGGACCCTCGGTTTGAGAGCACGACCCAAAATAAAGAATGACCACACTTAGGCTTGAAAACGTTCCGGTTGGTGGCGAAACCCCTTTGCGCTCCCCAAATGACCCCGTGAGTGATGCCAACACCTCACACGGGTTCAATGTAACTCGCACAAAATGACCACGCGGTCACAGGACCCTCAGTTTGAGAGCATGGCCCAGAAGAAATAATATCCACACTTATGGTTAAAAATGTGCCGTCGGGGGGCGAAACCCCTTAGTTCCCCCCAAACGGCCCAGTGAGCAATGCCAACACCTCGCACGAGACTAATATTAGTGATACAAACTGACCACGTGGTCACGGGATCCACGGTTTGAGAGCACATCCCCAAAAAGAGAATATCCACACTTAGTCTTGGAAACAACCTCGTTAGTGGTGCCAACAACTTGTACCTGTCCAATCTAACATGCACGAACCGAACACGTGGTAATGGCACCTTCGGTTTGAGAGCATGACCCAAAATAGAGAATATCCACACTTAGGCTTGAAAACGTGTCGTTAAGGGCCAAAACCCCTTTGGTCCCCCCAAATGGCCCCGTGAGGGGATCCAACACCTCGCAAGAGTCAAATGTAACTCGCACGAACCGATCGCGTGCTCACGGGACCCTCGATTTGAGAGCACGATCCAAAATAGATAATATCCACACTTAGGCTTGAAAATGTGCTATCGGGGGATGAAACCCCTTAGTTGCCCCCAAACGTCCCTGTGAGGGGTTCCAAAACCTCTCATGGGTCTAATGTAACTCTTACGAACTGATCGTGTGGTCACGGGACCCTCAATTTGAGAGGATGACCCAAAACATCGAATGACCACACTTAGGCTTGAAAACATGCCAGTTGGGGGAGAAACCACTTGGCTTCCTCAAACGCACCCGTGATGGACGTCAACACCTCGCATGGGGTTTAATGTAACTTGAACGAACCGATCGCGTGGTCACGGAACCCCCGATTTTAGATCACGACCCAAAAGAGAGAATATCCACAATTAGGCTTAAAAACATGTCGTCGGGGGCAAAACCCCTTAACGCCCTCAAACGGCCCCATCAGTATAGATAACACCTCACATGGGCCCAATTTAACTTGCATAAACTGACTACATGGTCATGGGAGCCTCGGTTTGAGATCACATCCCAAAATAGAGAATATCCACATTTAGGCTTGAAAATGTGCCGTTGGGGGGAGAAACCCTTTATCACCCCCCAAATGGCCTCATGCGGGATGCCAACACCTCCCATGAGACCAATGTAACTCACACGAATGCACCACATGGTGATGGGACCCTCAATTTGAAAGCACATTGCAAAATAGAGAATATCCACACTTAGGCTAAAAAACGTGCCGTTATGGGGAAAAACCCCTCAGTGCCCCCCAAATGGCCCCTTGAGGGGATCCAATACCTCTCACGGGTCCAATGTAACTCGCACGAACCGATCGCGTGGTGACGGGACCCTCTATTTGAGAGCACGTCCCAAAATGGAGAATATCCACACTTAAGAGTGAAAACGTGCCATCGGGGGATGAAACCCCAAAGTTCCCCCCAAACGGCCCCGTGAGGGGGTACCAAAATCTCGCATGGGTCTAATGTAACTCATACGAACCGATCATATGTTCACAGGACCCTCGGTTTGAGTACACGACCCAAAATAGATAATTACCACACTTAGGCTTGAAAACGTGATGGTTGGGGGGATAAACCCCTTAGTTCCCCCAAATGGACCAATGAGTGATGCCAACACCTCGAACGGTGTTCAATGTAACTCGCATGAACCAATCGCGTGGTCACGAGACACCCGATTTGAGAGCATGGCCCAAAAGAGATAATATCCACACTTAGGCTTAAAAACGTGTTTTGGGGGGACAAAACCCCTTCGTACCCCCAAATGGCCCCATTAGTGTCGCTAACACCTTGCATGGGCCCAATCTAACTTACACGAACCGACCGCATGGCCATGGGACCCTCGATTTGAGATCACGACCCAAAATGGAGAATATCCCCATTTAGGCTTAAAAATGTTCTGTTGGGGGGCGAAAACCTTTAGCCCCCCTCAAATGGCCCCGTAAGTAGTGCCAACACCTCCCACGGGACAAATGTAACTCGTACGAATGCACCGCATGGTGATGGTACCCTCGATTTGAGAGCACATCCCAAATCAGAGAATATTCTCACTTAGGCTTGAAAACATTTCGTCGGGTATGGAACCCCTTATTACCCTCCCCCCCCCCTAAACAGCCCCATGAGTGGTGCCAAACCCTCGCACGGGTCCAATGCCACTCATACGAACCGACCACGTGGTCACAGGACCCTGGGTTTGTGAGCACAACTCAAAACAGAGAATGACCATACATAGGCATGAAAACGTGCCGGTTGGGGGTAAAACCACTTAGCGCCTCCCAAATGGCCCCGTGAATGATGCCAAAACCTCGCACGGGAGCAATGTAACTTTCACGAACGGACCACGTGGTCAAGGGACCCTCAATTTGAGAGAATAACCAAAAACAAAGAATATCCACACTTAGGCACGGACACGTTTCGTCGAGGAAAAACCCCTTAGCACCCCCCAAACGGCCTCATGAGCACTGACAACACCTCGTACGAGACAAATGTAACTCGTATGAATTGACCGTGTGGTCATGGGACCCCAGATTTGAGAGCCCAAACCCAAACAGAGAAAATCCACACTTAGACTTGAAAACATGCCATCGAGGGGTGAAATCCCTTAGCGTCGCCCAAACGTCTACGTGAGTGGCGCTAACACCTCGCACGGGTCCAATGTAACTCGTATGAACCGACCACATGATTAGGGGACCCTCGGTTTCAGAGCACGCCCCAAAACATAGAATATCCAAACTTATGCTTAAAAATGTACCATCGGGGGGCAAAAATCGTTAGCTCCCCTGAAATAGACACGTGAGCGGTGCCAACACTTCGTGTGGGTCCAATGTAACTCGTACGAACCAACCACGTGGTTGAGGGACCCTTGATTTGAGAGAACAACCCAAAATAGAGAATATCCGCACTTAGACTTGAAAACGTGCTGTCGAGGGACGAAACCCCTTAGCGCACACCAAACAGACCAATGAGGGGTGTCAAAACCTCGCACGGGTCTAATGTAACTCGTACGAACAAACCATGTTATCACAGGACCCTCGGAATGAGAGCATGACCCAAAATAGAGAATAACCAAACTTAGACTTGAAAATGTGCCGTCGGGTGGCGAAACCCCTTAGCACCCTCAAATGTCCCCATGATCGGTACCAACACCTCACACGGGTCTAATGTAACTCGTCCAAATTGACTGTGTGGTCACAGGACCCTCGATTTGAGCACATAGCCCAAAATAGGGAATATCCACACTTAGGCTTGAAAATGTGCCATTGGGGTATGAAATCCCTTAGCACGCCCCAAACAGCCCCGTCAGTGGCCTTAATACCTCGAACGTGACCAATGTAACTTGTATAAACCGACTGCACAGTCAAGGGACCCTTGGTTTGAGAGCATGACCCAAAATAGGGAATATCAACAATTAGTCTTGAAAATGTGCCGTCGGGGGATGAAACCCCTTAGTACACCCCCAAACGTCCCCGTGAGTGGTGCTAACACCTCGTACGGGATTATATAACTCGTGCAGACTATTCTCATGGTCACGGGACCCTTCGTTTGAAAGAACGACATAAAATAGAGAATATCCACACTTAGGATTGAAAATGTGCCATCGGGGTGCGAAAACCCTTAGCTCCACCAAATGGCCCTACGAGCGGTGATCAAACCTCCCACGGGTCCAATGTAACTCGCACAAACCAATCGTGTGGTCACAGGACACTCGGTTTGAGAGCACGACCCAAAATATAGAATATCCACATTTAGGCTTGAAAACATGCCGTCAAGGGATAAAACCCCTTAGCTCCCCCAAATGGCCCTGGTAGTGGTGCCAACACCTCGTACAAGTCCAATCTAACACGCACGCACCGATCGTGTGGTCATGGGACCCTCGGTTTGAGAGCACGTCCCAAAATAGATAATATCCACACTTAGGCTTGAAAACATGCCACCAAGGAAAAAAACCATTTAGCGCCCAACGGCCCCATGAGGGGCTCCAACACCTCGCATGGGTCCAATGTAACTCGTAAAATCGTCCACGTGGTCACAAGACTCTCGGTTTGAGAGCACAACCCAAAATAGAGAATATCCACACTTAGGCTTGAAAACGTGCCACTAGGGTGTGAAACCCCTTAACGTGCCCAAATGCCCCATTACCAGTGCCAACACCTCACACCAGTCCAATCTAACATGTACGAATCCATCGTGGGGTCATGGGACCCTCAGTTTGAGAGCTCAACAAAAAATAGAAAATATCCACTCATAGATTTGAAAACGTGCCATTAGGGGGCATAACCACTTTGCGCCCCCCCAACTGGCCCCATGAAGGGCTCCAGCACCTCGTACGAGTTCAATATAACTCGTACAATTCGACCACGTGGTCACAAGACCCTCGATTTGAGATCTCAACCCAAAATAGAGAATATCCACACATAGACTTGAAAATATTCCACCGGGGTGCGAAACATCTTAGCGCACCCAAACGTCCCCGTTAGAAGTGCCAACACCTCGCACCAGTCCAATCTAACATGCACAAATTGACCGCGCGATCATGGGACCCTCGGTTGGAGCGTATGAACCAAAATAGAGAATATCTACACTTAGTCTTAAAAACATGTCATTAAGGGGCAAAAACCCCTTCGCCCCCCCAATGTAACTCGCATGAATCGATTGCGTGGTGATGGGACCCTCAGTTTGAGAGGACGTCCCAAAATAAAGAATATCCATACCTAGTCTTGAAAACGTGCCATCGGGGGGTGAAACACCTTAGTGCACCCAAATGGCCCTATGAGGGGTGCCAAAACCTCGCACGGGTCCAATGTAACTCGTACGAACCGAACATGTGGTCAGGGAACCCTCAGTTTGAGAGCACGACCCAAAACGGAGAATGACCACACTTAGGCTTGAAAATGTGACGATTAAAGGAGAAACCCCTTAGCGGCCTCCAAATGGACCTGTGTGTGATGCCAACACCTTGCATGGGGTTCAAGGTAACTCGTACAAACCGATCACGTGGTCATAGGTCCCCCGATTTGAAAGCACGACCCGAAAGAGAGAATATCCACACTTAGGCTTAAAAATGTGCCGTCGGGGGGCGAAACCCCTTAGAGCCTCCCAAACAGCCCCATCAGTGTCACCAACACCTCGAATGGGTCCAATGTAATTCATACGAACCGTTCTCATGGTCATGGGACCCTCGGTTTGAGATCACAACTCAAAATAGAGAATATCCACATTTAGGCTTGAAAACGTGTCGTCGGGTGGCATAACCCCTTAGCGCCCCCCAAATGGCTCCGTGAGCGATTACAGCACATCCTACGGGACCAATGTAACTTTCATGGACTGACCACGTGGTCACAGGACCCTCGGTTTGAGAGAAAATCCCAAAATAGAGAATATAAACACTTAAGCTTGAAAACGTGCGATCGGGGGACGAAACCCCTTTGTTTTCCCCAAATGGCCCATGAGCGGTGCCAACACCTCGGACATGACCAATGTTACTCGTACAAATGGACCATGTGGTCACGGGTCCCTCGGTTTGAGTGCATGGACCAGAATAGAGAATATCCTCACTTATGCTTAAAACCGTGCCATCGGGGGGCCAAGCCCCTTAGTCCCCCTAAACGACCCCATGAGCGCCGCCGACACCTCGCACGTCGTGTGGTCACGGGACCCACAATTTGAGAGCACGACCAAAAATAGAAATTATCCATACATAGGCTTGAAAACGTGGCGTTGGGGGGAGAAACCCCATAGCGCCACCCTAACGGCTACATGAGTGGCTCATATACCTCGTACAGGTCCAATATAACTCGTACGAATCGACCACGTGATCACGGGACCCTCGATTTTAGAGCATCGCCCAAAACATTGATTTTCCAAACATAGGCCTGAAAATGTGCCGTCGGGGGCAAAAACCCTTAGCTTCACCCAAACGAACACGTGAGTTACGCCAACACCTCGCACGGGTCCAATGTAACTCGTACAAACCGATCGGATAATCACGGGACCCTCAATTTGAGAGCATGACCCAAACAAAGAATATCCACACTTAGACTTGAAAATGTGCTGTCGTGGGGCAAAACCCCTTAGCGCATACCGAACAGCCCCATAAGGGGTGCCAAAACATTGCACGGGTATAATGTAACTCGTACGAACTGATCATGTTATCATAGGACCCTCAGACTGAGAGCATGATCCAAAATAGAGAATAACCAAACTTAGACTTGAAAATGTGCCATCGGGGGACGAAACCCCTTATCTCCCCCCAAATGGACCCGTGATTGGTGCTAACACCTCGCACGGGTCTAATGTAACTCGTCCGAATTGACCGCGTGGTCACAGGACCCTCGATTTGAAAGCCTGGCCCAAAATAGGGAATATCCACACTTAGGCTTGAAAACATACCATCGGGGTACGAAATCCCTTAGCGCACCCCGAAACGGCCCCGTGAGCGGCTTAAGTACCTCGAACATGACCAATGTAACTTATATGAACCGACCACGTGGTCAAGGGACCCTCAGTTTGAGAGCACGACCCAAAATAGAGAATATCCACACTTAGTCTTGAAAACGTTCTGTCAGGGGATGAAACCCCTTAGGGCCCCCAAATGGCCCCGTGAGAGGTGCTAACACCTCGTACGGGACCAATGTAACTCGTGCGAACCCTCCGTTTGATAGCACAATGTAAAATAGAGAATATCCACACTTAGGATTGAAAATGTGTCGTTGGGGTGCGAAAACTTTTAGCTCCCCCAAACTTCCCTACGAGCGGCACTCAAACCTCCCACGAGTCCAAGGTAACTCAAAATAGAGAATATCCACACTTAGGCTTGAAAACGTGTCGTCAGGGGGCGAAATCCCTTAGCTCCCCCAAATGGCCCTGTTAGTGCTGCCAACACCTCACACGAGTACAATATAACACGTACGTACCGACCACGTGGTCACAGGACCTTCGGTGTGAGAGCACTACCCAAAACAGATAATATCCACACTTAGTCTTGAAAACGTGCCACCGGAGTGCGAAACCCCTTAGCGTTCCCAAATGACCCCGTTTGCAGCGCCAACACCTCACCCTAGTCCAATCTAACATCTAGGAACCCACGATGTGGTCATGGGACCCTCGATTTGAGAGCACGACTAGAAACAGAGAATATCCACACACAGATAAGGTGTAAAACCACTTAGCGCCACCCAAACGGCCCCATGAAGGGCTCCAACACCTCGAACGGGACCAATATAACTCATATGAATCGACCGCGTGGTCACAAGACCCTCGGATTGAGAGCACATCCCAAAGTAGAGAATATCCACACATAGGATTGAAAACATGCCACTGAGGTGCGAAACCCCTTAGCGCGCACAAATGGCCCCATTAGCGGGGCCAAAACCTCGAACCAGTCTAATCTAACAAGCATGAACTGACCGTGTGGTCATGGGACCCTCGATTTTATAGCACGACCCAAAATTGAGAATATCCAGACTTAGGCTTGAAAACATGCCGTTAAGGTACAAAACCCCTAAGTGCCCCCCAAACGGTCCCGTGAGGGGATCCAACACCTAGCATGGGTTCAATGTAAATTGCACGAACCGACCGCGTGGTGATGGGACCCTCTGTTTGAGAGCACGTCGTAAAGTAGAGAATATACACACCTATTCTTGAAAACGTTCCATCGTGGGATGAAACACCTTAGTACCCCCAAACGGCCCAATGAGGTGTGCCAAAACATCTCACAGGTCCAATGTAACTCGTACGAACTGAACGTGTGGTCACGGTACCCTCGGTTTGAGAGCACATCCCAAAATAGAGAACATACACACTTAGGCTTCAAAACATGCTGTCGGGGGACGAAACCCCTTAGTACCCCCCAAATGGACCCATTAGTGGTGCCAACACCTCGGATGGGACCAATGTTAGTCGTATGAACTGACCATATGGTTACGGGACCCTCGGTTTGAGATCATGACCTAAAATAGAGAATATCCTCACTTAGGCTTGAAAATGTGCCATTGGGCAACCAAACACCTTATCACCCCAAACAATCCCGTGAGCAACGCGAACACCTCGCACGGGTCCAATGTAACTCGCTCGAACTGACTGGCTGGTCACAGGACTCACAATTTTAGAGAATGACCCAAAACAGAAAATATCCAGACATAGGCTTACAAATGTGCCATCGGGGGGAGAACCCCTTAGCACCACCCTAACGGCTACGTGAGTGGTGCCAACATCTCGTAGGGGTCCATTGTAACTCGCACGAACCGACCACGTGATCACGGGACCCTCGGTTTCATAGCACGACCTAAAACATAGAATGTCCAGACATAGGCTTGAAAACATGCCGTCGGGGGACAAAATCCCTTAGCTCCCCCCAAACAGACACGTGAGCGGTGCCAATACCTAACACGGGTCCAATTGTACTCGTACAAATGGAGTGTGTGGTCACGGGACCCTTGATTTGAGAGCACGGGACAAAACAGAGAATATCCACACTTAGACTTGAAAACCTGCTATCAGGGGGCGAAACCCATTAGCACAGACCAAACAGCCCCATGAGGGGTGCCAAAACCTCGCACCAGTCCAATGTGACTCGTACGAACTGACCATGTGGTCATAGGATACTCAGTTTGAGAGCATGACCCAAAATAGATAATAACCAAACTTAGACATGAAAACATGTCGTAGGGGGCGAAACCCCTTAGCTCCCCCCAAATGGCCTTGTGATCGGTGCTAATAACTCGCACGGGTCTAATGTAACTCACTCGAACTGACCGCGTTCACAGCACCTCGATTTGAGAGCATGACCCAAAATAGGGAATATCCACACTTAGGCTTGAAAACGTGGCATCGGGGTATGAAACCCCTTAATATGCCCCAAACGGCCACGTGAGTAACTTCAATACCTCAAATGGGTCCAATGTAACTCGTACGAATCGGTTGCATGGCCACATGACCCTCGGTTAGAGAGCACGACCCAAAATAGAGAATATCTACACTTAGGCTTGAAAACATGCCACCGGGGTGCGAAACCCCTTAGCGTTCCCAAACGACCCCGTTAGCGGTGCCAACACTTCACACCAGTCCAGTCTAATACGTACGAACTGACTGCGTGGTTATGGGACCCACGGTTTGAGATCACGACCAAAAATATAGAATATCCACACAGAGGATTGAAAACGTGGCGTTAAGGGGCAAAACCATTTAGCGCCCTCCAAACGGCTCCATGAAGGGCTCTAACACCTCACACGGGTCCAATGTAACTCATATGAATCGATTGCGTGGTCACATGGCCCTCGATTTGGGAGCACGGATAAAAATGGAGAATATCCACACTTAGGTGTGAAAACATGTCACTGGGGTGCAAAACCCCTTAGAGCGCCTAAACGGCCCCAATAGCGGAGCCAACACCTCGTACCAGTCCAATCTAAAATAAACGAACCGATCGCGTGGTCATGGGGCACTCGATTTGAGAGCACAACCCAAAATAGATAATATTTACACTTTGGATTGAAAACATGCCGTTAAAGGTCAAAACCCCTTAGCACCCCCAAAACGGCTCCGTGAGGGGATTTAACACCTAGCATGGGT
Source organism: Sambucus nigra (assembly GCA_949130495.1). Lineage (NCBI taxonomy): Eukaryota > Viridiplantae > Streptophyta > Magnoliopsida > Dipsacales > Adoxaceae > Sambucus > Sambucus nigra. The sequence goes on along the minus strand of OX422211.1, from coordinate 69,175,791 downwards.
CCAATGCAACTCGCATGAACCGACCACGTGGTGACGGAACCCTCAGTTTGAGAGAACATCCCTAAATAGAGAATATCCACACCTAGTCTTGAAAATGTGCCATCGGGGAATGAAACAACTTAGTACCCTCCAAATGTCCCCGTGAGAGGTTCCAAAACCTTGCACGAGCCCAATATGACTCGTAAGAACCGACCGTGTGGTCACGGGACCCTCAGTTTAATAGCACGACCCAAAACAGAGAATGACCACACTTAGTCTCAAAAACGTGTCGGTTGGGGGAGAAATCCCTTAGTGCCCCCCAAATGGACCGGTGAGTGATGCCAACACCTCTCATGGGGTCAAGGTAACTCGCACAAACCGATCGCATTATCACAGGACCCCCGATTTGAGACAACGACCCAAAAGAAAGAATATCCACACTTAGGCTTAAAAATGGGCCGACGGGGGGCGAAACCCCTTAGCACCTCCAAACGGACAGATCATATTCGCTCACACCTCACATGGGTCCAATGTAACTCACATGAACCGTTCGAATGGTCATGGGACCCTCGGTTTGAGATCACGACCCAAAATAGAGAATATCCACATTTAGGCTTGAAAACGCATCGTTGGGGGATGATACCCCTTAGCGCCCCCCAAATGGACCTATGAAGGGTGCCAACACCTCCCACGGGACCAATGTAACTCGCATGAACCGACCACTTGGTTACGGGATGCTTGGTTTGAGAGCATGTCCCAAAATAGAGAATATCTACACTTCGGTTTGAAAACATTCCTTCAGGGGACGAAACCCCTTAGTGCCCCAAAACGGCCTCGTGGGGGGTACCAACATCTCGTACGGGACCAATGTAACTCGTACAAACTGACCGCATGGTCATGGGACCCTCGGTTTGACAACACGACACAAAATAGAGAATATCCACACTTAGACTTGAAAACATGCCATCGGGGTGCGAAACCCCTTAGCTCACCCAAACATCCCTATGAGCGATGCCCAAACCTCCCACGCGTCCAATATCACTCGTATGAACTGATGGCGTGGTCACGAGATCCTCAATGTGAGAACACGACCCAGAATATATAATATCAGGGGGAGAAACCCCTTTGCGCCTCCCAAATGGCCTCGTGATTAGTGCGAACACCTCGCACGCGTCCAATGTAACTCGCAATAACCGACCGCGTGATCACATGACTCTGCCTTTCATAGCACGACATGAAGTAAAGAATATCCACACCTAGTCTTAAAAATATGTCGTCGAGAGGAGAAACCCCTTAGCACCCACCAAATGGACCCGTGAGTGGTGCCCACACCTCTCACAGGTCCAATGCAACTCGCAGGAACTGAACGCGTGGTCACAGAACCCTCATTTTGAGAGCACGACCCAAAATAGAGAATATCTATAGATAGACTTGAAAATGTCACATCGGGTGGTGAAACCTCGTAGAGCACCCCCAAACAGCCCCGTGAGGGGTGCCAAAAGCTTGTGCAGGTCCAATATAACTCGTACGAACGGACCTCTGGGTCACGGGATGCTCGATTTGAGAGCACGACCCAAAATAAAGAATAACCCCACTTAAGATTGAAAATGTGCCGTTAGGGGTGAAATGCCTTAGAGCCCCCTAAATAGCCCCGTGAGTGATACCAACACCTCGCATGGGTCCAATGTAACTCGCACGAACCGACCTCGTGCTCACGGGATCCTCAGTTTGAGAACATGCCCCCAAAGAGAGAATATCTACACGTAGGCTTCAAAACGTGCAGTCGGGGGGCGAAACCCCTTAGCAACCCAAACGTCCCCGTGAGTGATGTCAACACCTCGTACGGGTCCAATTTAGTTTGCACGAACTGACCGCGTGCTCACGGGATCTTCGGTTTGAGAGCACGACCAAAAATAATGAATATCCACACTTAAGATTGAAAATGTGCCGTCGGGGGAAGAAACCCTTTAACACCCCCCAAACGGCCTTGTGAGCGGTGCCGACACCTCGTGCGGGACCAATGTAACTCGTATGAATAGACCTTTTGGTTAAGGTACCCTCGGTTTAAGAGCACGATCCAAAATAGTGAATATCCACACTTAGACTTAAAAACATTCCGTCGAGCGACGAAACCCCTTAGCGCCTGCCAAAGGCCCCGTGAGTGGTGCCAATACCTCCAACGGGACCAATGAAACTTGCACAAATTGACTGCGTGGTCACGATACCCTCTGGTTGAGAGCCCAGCCAAAAACAGAGAATATCCACACTTAGGCTTGAAAATGTGCCGTGGGGGGATGAAACCACTTAGTGCCCCACAAATGCCCCTGTGAGCAGTACCAACACCTCACACGGGACCACTTTAACTCGTACGAACTGATCGCATTTTCACGGGACCCTAGGTTTGAGAGCATGGCTTAAAATAGAGAATATCCTTAGTTCCGCTATAAAACATGTCGTCGTGGGGAAAAACCCATTAGTGCCCCCTAAATGGCCGCATGAGCAGTGACGACACCACGTACGGGTCCAATGTAACTCGTATGAACCGATCGTGTGTTCACAAAATCCTCGGTTTGATAGCATGGCCCAAAATAGAGAATATCCACACATAGGCTTGAAAACGTGTCGTCAGAGGGGGGAACACCTTAGCGCTGCGCAAACAACCCTGTGAGTGGCGGAAAAACATGGCACGGGTCTAATGTAACTCGCATGAACCGACTGCGTTATCACAGGACCCTCGGTTTGAGAGCACATCCTAAAATAGAGAATATTCACACTTCGGATTGAAAATGTGCCGTAGGGGGGCAAAACCGGTTAGCACCATCCAAACGGGAAGCGGTGCCAACACCTAGCATAGGTCCAATGTAACTTGTACGAATCGACTGCATGATATCGGAACGCTTGGTTTGAGAGCATGACCTAAAACAGAGAATATCCGCACTTAGACTTGAAAATGTGCCATCGGGAGGGGGGACAAAACCCCTTAGCACACACCAAACGGCCCCGTGAGGGGTGCCAAAAAATCACACGAGTCTAATGTAACTCGTATGGACTGACTGTGTGTTCACGGGACCCTCGATTTGAGATCATACCCCAAAATCGAGAATAACCACACTTAGGCTTGAAAGAGTGCCGTCGGGGAACGAAACCCCTTAGCGTCCCGCAAACGTCCCCATGAGTGGCACCAACATCTTGCAGGGGTCCAATGTAACTCGCACGAACCGATCGCGTGGTCATGGGACACTCAGTTTGAGAGAACGACCCAAAACAAAGAATATCCACACTTAGACTTGAAAATGTGTCGTCGGGGGGCAAAACCCCTTAACGAACTCCAAACGGCACCGTGAGGGGTGGTTAAACCTTGCAAGGGTCTAATGTAACTCGTACTAACTGACTGCGTAGTCACATGACTCTTGGTTTGAGAGAACGGTCCACAATAGAGAACAACCACACTTAGTCTTGCAAACGTGTCATCGGGCGGTTAAACCCTTTACCCCCCCCCCCCCCCAAAATGGCACCGGGAGTGTCGCTAGCACCTCGCATGGGTCCAATGTAACTCGCACGAACCGGCACGTGATCACGGGACACTCGATTTGAGAGCACGACCCAAAATAGAGAATATCCACACTTAGGCGTGAAAATGTGTCGTCCGTAGGCGAAACCCCTTAGCACCCCCCAAACGGACCCGTGAGCAGTGCCAACACCTCGCACTGGTCCAATTTAACTCGAATGAACCGACCGTATGGTAAAGGTACCCTCGATTTTAGAGCACGACCCAAACCATAGAATATCCACACTTAAACTTGAAAACGTGGTGTCGACGGGCGAAATTGATTAGCACACACCAAATGGCCACGTGAGGGGTGCTAAAACCTCGCACGGGTCCAATGTAACTCATACGAACTGACTTCATGGTCACGGGACCCTCGGTTTGAGAGCACGTCCCCAAAATAGAGAATAACCACACTTAGGCTTGAAAATGTGCCGTCGAGGGGCAAAACCTCTTAGATCCGCCCAAACGGCCCCATGAGTGGCGCCAACACCTTGCACGGATGCAATGTAAGTCGCACGATCGACCGCATGATCATGGGGCCCTCGATTTGAGAGCACTTCACAAAACAAATAATATACACACTTAGGTTTGAATACGTATTGTTGGGTGGTGAAAACCCATAGTGCCCCCCAAGTAGCCCTGCGAGCGACGCCAGTGCCTCGTACGAGACCAATATAACTTGTACAAACGGATTGTGTGGTTACGGGACCCTCGGTTTGAGGTCACATCAAAAAATAGAGAATATCCCCACTTAGGCTTCAAAATGTCTCGTTGGAAGGTGAAACCCCTTAGCACCCCCCAAACGAACCCATGAGCGGAGATCACACCTCGTACGGGTCCAATATAACTCTCACGAACCCACCACGTGAACCCGGGACCCACGGTTTGAAAGCACGACCCAAAACAAAGAATTTTTATACTTAGAATTTAAAATGTCCCATCAGGGGGTGAAACTCCTTAACGCACCCCAAACGGCCTCGTGAGGGGCGTCAAAACCTCGCACGGCTCCAATGTAACTCGTACGAACTGACCGCTTGGTCACGGGACCGTCGATTTGAGAGTAACGCCCAAAATAAAGAATTACCACACTTAGGATTGAATATGTTCCATCGGGGTAGAAACCCCTTACCGCCCTCAAACGGCGCCCCGTGAGTGCCTCCAACACCTCACATAGATCCAATGTAACTCGCACGAACCAACCGCGTTGTCACGGGACCCTCGATTTGATAGCACAACCCAAAATAGAGAATATCCATAGTTATGGTTGAAAATGTGCCGTCTGGAGGAGAAACCACTTCGCACTCCCCAAACGGACCCGTGAGCAGCACTAACACATCGCACGGGTCTAATGTAACTTGCACAAACCGACCGCGTGGTCATGGGACCCTCAGTTTGAGAGCAAGACCCCAAACTGAGAATATCCACACTTAGACTTGAAAACGTGCCGTCGGGGGGTGAAACCCCTTCGCGCAAACCAAACGGGCCCATGAGGGGTGCCAAAGACTCTCACCGTTCTAATGAACTCGTACAAATCGATAGCGTGGTCACGGGACCCTCGATTTGAGAGCACGACCCAAAATAGGGAATTACCACACATAGGCTTGAAAACGTGCCGTCGGGAGGCGAAACCCATTAGTTCCACCCAGATGGCCCTGTGAGTGATGCCAACAGCTCGCATGGGTCCAATATGACTCGCATGAACCGATCGGATGGTCATGGGACCCGTAGTTTTAGAACACAAACCAAAATAGAGAATATCCACATTAAAGCATACAAATGTGTCATCGGAGGGGGAGGGGGGAAACCCAGTAGTGCTCCCCAAACGGCCTAGTGAGTGGTGCCAACACCTCCCACATAACCAATGTAACTCGCATGAACGGACCACGTGATCTTGGGACCCTCAGTTTGAGATAACGTCCCAAAATAGAGAATATCCCAACTTAGGCTTTAAAACATCCCGTCAGAAGGTGAAACCCCTTAGCACCTCCCAAACAAACCCGTGAGCATCCCTCACACCTCCCAGGGTCCAATGTAACTCGCACGAACCCAACGCGTGAACCTGGGACCCTCGGTTTGACAGCATGACCCAAAATAGAGAATTTCTATACTTAGACTTAAAAAAGTCCCGTCAGGGGGAGAAACCCTCAAACGGCCCCGTGAGGGGTGCCAAAACCTCTCACGGGTCCAATATAACTCATACGAATCGATCGCATGGTCACGGGGTCATCAATTTGAGAGAAAAGCCCAAAATAAAGAATTACCACACTTAGGATTGAATATGTGCCTTTGGGGGGCGAAACCCCTTAGCGTCCCCCAAACGGCCCCGTGCATGCTGCCAACACCTCGCACGGGTCCAATGTAACTCTCACGAACCAATCGCATTATCACGGGGAATCTCGATTTGATATCACAACCCAACATAGAGAATATTCATACTTATGGTTAAAAACATGCCATCAGGGGGCGAAACCGGTTCGCACCCCCAAACGGACTGGTGATCAGCACTAACATCTCGCACGGGTCCAATGTAACTTGCACAAATCGAATGCGTGGTCACATGATCCTCGGTTTGAGAGAAAGACCCAAAACTGAGAATATCCACATGTAGACGTGAAAACATGCCGCCGGGGGGTGAAACCCCTTAGCGCACACCAAACGGCCCCATGAGTGGTGCCAAATGCTCACACGGTTCCAATATAACTCCTACAAACCGACCGCATGGTCAAGGGACTCTCAGTTTGAGAGCACGACCCAAAACTGAGAATAACCACACATAGGCTTAAAAACATTTTGTCAGTGGGCGAAACCCATTAGCTCCACCCAGATGGCCCTGTGAGTGATGACAACACCTCGCACAGGTCCAATGTGACTTACACGAACCGATCACATGGTCATCGAAACCTCGATTTTAGAGCACAACCCAAAAAAGGGAATATACACATTAAGGCTTAAAAACGTGTCATCGGGGGGGGGGGGGGGGGGGGGAACCCAGTAGCTCCCCCCCAAACGGCCTAATGAATGGTGCCAACACCTCCCACGGAACCAATGTAACTCGCACGAACCGATTGCGTGATCACGAGACCCTCGATTTGAGAGCACGGACAAAAACAAAGAATATCCACACGTAGTCTTCAAAACGTGTCGTCAAGGGGACAAAACCCCTTAGTTCCCCCCAAACGGCCACGTGAGTAGTGCCAACACCTCGCACGGGACCAACGTAACTCGTACGATTAGACCGCGTGTTCACAGGACCCACAGTTTGAGAGCAGGGCCCAAAATATAGAATATCCTCACTTAGGCTTGAAAACATGCCGTCGGGGGGCGAAACCCATTAGCGCACTCAAACGACCCAATGAGCGGCACCAACACCTCGCACGGGTCCAATGTAACTCACACGAACTGACCACGCAGTCACGCGACCCTCGACTTGAGAGTAAGGACCAAAATAGATAATATCCACACATAGTCTTGAAGACTTTCCATCGGGGGGCGAAGCCCCTTGGTGCCACCCAAACGGACCTATGAGCGGCTCCAACACCTCGCACGGGTCCAATTTAAATAGCACGAACCGATCGCGTGATCACGGGACCCTCGATTTGAGAGCACAACCCAAAATAGAGAATATCCACACATCACATTAAAAATGTGCCATCAGGGGGTGAAACCCCTTAGCGTCCCCCAAACGGCCCCGTGAGTGGCGCTAATACCTCGCACATGTCCAATTTGACTCGCACAAACTGACATTGTTATCACGGGACCCTCAGTTTGATAGCACGGCCTAAAACAAAGAATATCCACACTTAGGTTTGAAAATGTTCTGTCAAAGGGAGAAACCCAAAGCGCCCCCAAAACGGCCCTATGAGCGATGTCAACACCTTGTGCGAGTCCAATGTAACTCACACGAACCGAGCACATGGTCACGGGACCCTTGGTTTGATATCATGGCCAGAAATAGAGAATATTCGCACTTAGGATTGAAAATGTTCCATCGATGGGACGAAACTACTTAGCGCACCCAAATGGTCCCATTAGCAACACAAACACCTCACAAGGGCCCAATCTAACATGAACAAACTAACCGCGTGGTCGTGGGACCCCTGGTTTAAGAGCACCACCCAAAAGAGAGAATATCCACACTTACACGTGAAAATGTTCCGTTAAGAGGAAAAACCTCATAGGGCCCCCCAAACGTCCCCGTGAGGGGCTCTAACACCTCACACGGGTCCAATGTAACTCGTACGAACCGACCGTGTTGTGACAACCCAAATATAATTATGATAAATTATGTTTAAATCATGATTAGATTATGTGTAATAGATAATATGTTATTAGTATATATAATGCTAAGTTATTATGTTTAGTCTAATCCTACCTTATAAAGCATGAAGTATCGAATTAGTTACAAATATGAAATTTTGAAGTTTTCGGTAGGAATGTTCATGTTTAAGACTAGTTTTGACCTTTATTACATAACAATTTACTTGAGGTGAAAACTTGATAATTGTAGAAAGGTTAGTTATGGTTCTAACACAATAAACGGTGTGTGAAATGGAGGTCCGAGTAAGAAGTTATAACGAAATTACTAACCAAGGGCAAATCTGTCTATCCGTTTAAGTGGTAATTTATCCTTTATACCCAATAAGTGTCTTAAATTTATTGGTTCGAGGTGGAGGTTGGTTTGGCTGACTAAAACCCTTGAGATATTATATTTTCTTCAAAAAACTCAGTTTGGGAGAGTTTTAGGTTGAGGAAAAATAATTGTGAAGGTTAGGAAGAAGAAAGTGATGAGAAAAATTCAGAAGAAGTCATAAAATTACGTAAAAGCCCCTAAGATGATTCCACCCATGAATCTTGTTATTTTTCTTGTATTTATGATTTATATGATATAAATCCTTGATTTTTTTTATTTAACTTTCATTCTTAGGTTCATATGTATGGATATATGCAAGTTTAAATAAAGTTGAATGTGTAAACCTTAAATTGCTTCGTTTAGTAACCTTGTTTATTCAAACTTCCATATCTTTTTGTATGATTATTAAAATTGATTAATTCTAATTGCATATTAACATATAACCATATATTCATAACATATATGAAAATTATATAAAAATAGCTAGAAATGAATCATGGGTGATGGTTTGAAGTTCAGGTATGAAATCTTCCCTAAAAGAGTAAATATGCATACCATATGTTTGATGCTTTGTTTGACATATCAAATGAATTCTGAAAATTATGAAATTTTAATATTGTATTATTCAATACGTTTTCTGAAATTGGAAGAAATATCATAGAAATATATGATGTATAAAATTATGAAAGTTCTTGGAAGATGACTGCATGATAGAGGAGCATATAGGGCGGATTTGCTATGTTGTAAAGAAATGGGCATATCTTAGTCTAGGAAATATGGAATGGTGTGTCGTCTTTTGTGTTGGAAACCTAGTATGATAAGGATTGGATTACTAAGAATAATTAAAGAAGGCTTGGCCTATAATTTGAATATGTTAGATATCATAACTCGAGTCTAGATGGGACTTCATTTATGATGAATGATTTGAATAGAATCATATGATGCTTTTGAATTGAGTCATCTTGAAGTTATTCTTTGAATTTTTAATATTATTATGATGATAGTAATATTGTAAGAATGATAGGAAGAGAATAAGAAATGATTGAACGAGAGCCAGATAAAGGAAAAGGGAAAGCTTGTTAAATTTCCAAGGTGAGTGTACTTCTGATTGTTTCACACATGAATATGAAAATGATATGATGGTTATGAGTATAGCTCTAAGACCAGGATTTGTTTGGATATTAAATTATCCAGGATTAGTTTGAATACTTCCGTATTCATAATTTGTTTGGATATACAAATATCCATGATTTTTTTGGGTCTTATGATCCGTGATTGGAATTGGAAAAAGATCCAATGATTTGTTGGAACATATGTTCCAGGATTTGTTATTGCCAGTGGACAGGATTGTTTGGATTTTATATCCACATATTTGATATAAAACTACTAATTTATTGCAGGGAAGGAGTACCTCACTAATCTTAATGCTTATATTTTATATTTTAACATTTTCAAGTTTGTATGCTTCCTGCTAGGATACCGTATGATCTGTGATTTTAAAAGATGCACCGTTAGAAAGAGATAGGGTTAAATATGGGCATTTTGTTATTGTGACAAGGAGGATTTTACTACACATACGCATGGTGCATATTGAGTTAGTGTGAATGGATTTGATGATTGTAAAATATAGTCGTAGTTAATGAGAGTATTGTATAATCTCTAATGATGACTATAATGTTGACTTCGTTATGGCACACGAACAATATTATGTTCATTATGAACATTATGCATGAAACTATTAATAAATGAATTACTTTTCAAATGAACTGAAGATCATGATTTAATTGATATGAAAATAAATGATTATAACGGATTTGGGTTCGGGGTGTGACAATTAGTTGTATCTGAGCATCTAGGTTATTAATTCTGGACGTGTGTGATGATTAGATGGCATTCATTGAGTTGATTTGATATTTATGAATATTTTTCTGTACTAACAAATAGTTTAATATTGTAAACTATTTATATTGGTTATTAGAACTTTGTTGTATTACAGATAATTCTAGATGGAATCTGGGAATGGACAACATAGAGAAAAAGGGAGTAGCTTCTTGTATGGACAATACTGAAGAGAGAAGAGTGTTGTTGGAAGGGATAGAAAGCATGAGAAGCCTAAAGAGATGTAAATAATGGCATAGGAAATACTGATGATGGAAGAACAACTGGAAAGAAATATGGCATTAATTGCAAAGAAACAGACTAAATATATAGAATAAAAAACTGTAGCTAGAATTGAGAAAAAGGCAAGGAAGGAAATGAAATATTCCATGCATAAGAAGTTCCTTAAGTTTAATCCTTCAGAATATTCGGGGTCGGTGGAACCTACAAAAGATGATATGTGGGTCAGAGAATTAGAGACCATCTTTGAAGTGATGAAAGTTCTAGATAACAAGAAATTAAATTTGGTTGTGTTTAGGCTGAAAGGGGAGTCCAAATATTAGTGGGAAGCCAGCAACCATTTTGTGCCCATGATGGAAGGTACTGATGTTATTACTTGGGCTAAATTTATTAAAGCTTTGTATGTTAAGTATTTCACTAAAGTTTATAGGAGGGAGAAGGTGAGGGAATTTATAAACTTGACCCAAGGGAAAATGTCTGTAAGGGAGTATGAGGCTAAATATACAGCTTTGTCTAGATTTGCTACTAAATAGGTGGAGGATGAAGAAGATAAATGTAGTAAGTTTCAAGAGGGACTGATTTGGCCCATTGAAAATAGAGTGTCTACTTATGAGTTAGAAGATTACGCTTCTCTAGTGAATAAAGCCACGATAGCAGAAAGGCAAAATGAACCAAGGGGTGGCGAGTAGAGAGAGTTTTGAGAAAAGTAGATTCGACGCATCTCAGTCTAAGGGAGGTGAGGGTGGAAGTGTTAAGATGGAACCTCATAAATTTCATAGAGGTCAGGGGAGATTTGGTAGAGATACTAGGGGTGGAGAATCTTCTAGTCTGGTTAGGAGGTCAGGAAAAGGTGAGGCACCGACGAAAGTTGTTATATATTTCTTTTATAAATAGAAGGGGCATTATAAACTCGAGTGCCCTAAGCTTAAAGGAGTGGAATGCTACCATTGTCATCAAGTGGGGCATGTTAAGAATAATTATCCGCAGTTGGCAGAGACTCTAGCAGCACTTAGTGAAGCAGCAAGAAGAATGTTATCTCGAGGCAGTGGAGCAAAAAGTGTGGGTAGAGGACAAGCTAGTGGTTCCAGGCCAGGTGGACGAGTCTTTATGATGAAAGAGGCTCATATTACCCTAGATGTGGTGACAAGTACACTTTCTGTTACTAATAGAAGTGCTTATGTTTTGATTGATCCTGGTTCCACACATTCTTTTGTGTCCTATGCTTTTGTTGTATACCTGAATAGACCATGTACTCATTTAGATGTGGGGTTGGGTATTTATATGCCTATAGGGGATATGTTTGCAGCCGAATATATTTTTTGTTATTGTGTTTTGACTGTGGGGGTTAGAGATACAGTTATAAAATTACTTCCATTACATATTTATGATTTTGATATAATTTTGGGAATGGATTGGTTATCTAAATTTCATGCATCTATGGATTGTTTCTGTAAGGAAGTTATTTTGAATATGCCCGGTGAGCCTGAATTTAATTTTGTGCGGGAAAGGAAAATTGTTCCCAGTTGCATCATTTCTTCTATTCAGACGTGGAAATTATTGAGCAAGGGTTGTGCGGGTTTTATTGCATATGTTCTTGACACTAGGAAGGGGACTTTACAGTTAGTCGATGTTCCTATTATACAGGATTTTCCATAAGTGTTTCCTAGTGGGTTGTCGGGGTTACCCCCAGAGAGAGAAGTTAAATTTAGTATTGAATTGGCACCGGGGACAACCCCTATTTCTATGGCTCCGTATAGAATGGTACCTGCTGAGTTGAAAGAACTCAAGATTCAGTCTCAGGATTTACTTGATAGGGGGTTTATACAACCTAGTGTATCTCCATGGAGTGCACCAGTTTTATTTGTGAAAAAGAAAGATGGTGCTATGCATTTGTGTATTGATTATAAGTAACTGAATAAAGCTACAGTTAAGAACAAATATCCTTTACCTTGTATAGATGATTTGTTTAATCAGTTACAGGGCGCTAAAGTGTTTTCAAAAATAGACTTGCGATCGGGTTATCATCAGTTGAGGGTCAAGGATAGTGATATTTCTAAAACTTCTTTTTGTACTCGCTATAGTCATCTTGAATTTCTGGTGATGCCTCTAATGCTCCATCTATATTTATGGATCTTATAAATTGGGTACTTCATCCTTTTGTTGATTCATTTGTCATAGTTTTTATTGATGATATTATGATTTATTCACGTGATATGGTTGAACATGAAAAGCATCTCATAACTATTTTGAATCTATTGAAAGATAAAAAATTGAATGCTAAGTTTAGCAAGTGTGAATTTTGGCTATCACAAGTTGTATTTTAGTCCATTTTATTTCTGGAGATGGTATATGATGATGCTGGAAACAACATCACCCTTCAAGGTGTTCGTAAGCTCGAATTAGTTGTAATAATTGCAGCTCAAGTATAGATAAGTATAAGAGATAGAGATAGAAGAGAAGAGTATGCACACAAATGTTTAAGTGGTTCATCCAATTAGGCCTACATCCACTGTGTAAGTGAGTGATTAAGGTCACTAGAATAAGTCACTAATGTCCATGGATACAATCTCTCAAGCTTTCTCTCTCTACTGTATAATTGGACAGAGTTTCAATTAGGGTTATTATTTTTGGATCCTTTTACAAGGTAGAGGATGGCCCCTATATATAGTGCCTAGGGGGTGTAATATACCCCTCAAGCATACAATGAGCATGTGTATGAGCATCGAACCAGTATGAGAGTGACACCTGGTTGATCTCAACTAAGTAATGATGACCTTAATATTCCCTCACGTGGAGGGAACAATTCTATTATAATAGATTTGTCCACATGTCCCAAGTTACACATGTACGTGTAAAAGCTCGACTATCTTTGATTGATACCAACCTCAGCCTAAAAGAGTACAAGGTTGGTGAAGTCTGGCTACTGCAGAATCATGGGTTGCTCTTGATGGTCCCAGCTCAGTAGAATTCTGAGGTAAGGCAGGCGGAGTTATAATGTCGGCATGTGCCGAGGTTGAGTAGCAGGAACGTCGGCTGATTCCCAGTCGAGGCTGATTACAATGATTATGTAGTCTCTGCTTCCTCGGATTACACCTAGCCAAGGTTGATGTATGATGTAGGCATGATGTCGTCTTCGGTCGATCTGATGGATTACTATCTGCATGGACCATGAGGACCTTAGCTGTTGCTTGGCTGTGAGGCAATTAGTAACGTCGTCCATGGCCGACCTTACGTAGGACGACACCGTTGGTCTCCAATCTGGGGACCTTTCTGATATATCTGATAAGGGGGTCCATCTATGAGTCCCCTAGATTCAAATTGAGGCAAGGGTTACTCACCTATTCTTCTTAAATGGTCGCCTTGGGCAGGATCTCTTCTGGAACTGTCCTTCTTATGTCTGTCCTTATTGTAGAAGCCAACCTTGCTAGTGCATTTGCATGGTTGTTATTTTGCCAAGGTATTCTCTTCATTTTTACCTCTTTGAAACCTTCTAATATCACTATAACTCCCTTCAGGTATTTGTCCATCCTTTCATCTTTGGCCTCATAAACCCACAACAGTCACTGTGAAGTAGGAGTCATCTTACCCTAAGGGTCTTTGCCAAGGAGAGTCCTGCTATCATGGCCTCATATTCTGACTCGTTGTTTGATGCCTTGAAGTTAAACCTTAAGGCATATTCAACATTGGTACCATCTGGAGCTGAAAGTATCAGCCCTGCACCACTTCCACTTTTGCAAGAAGACCCGTCGACAAAGAGGTTCCAGATATATTTATCTGACGCGAAGCTCCTTTTTAACATGATCTCGTGCTTGAAGAGGTATCGGTCTTCCTCATTCTCGGCTACTCCATTTCTGGCACTCTTGGCTACAACCTCTTCGAGGTCTCGAAAGACGTTGCTGTTTGATCCCTCTGTAGTCTCTTGGTTATTCTTAACCCCGGCCTCTTCCCATGTGAACTCAACAATAAAATTTGCAAGTGCCTGCCCTTTAATGGCCACCCTGGGTTGATAAGTAAGGTCATACTCTCCCAACTCAATTTCCCATGTCATCAATCTGCCCGACTTCTCAAGTTTGTGGAGGACCTGTCTTAGTGGGGAGTCAGTGAGGATGACCATAGAATGGGCTTCAAAGTAGGGCTTCATCTTCCTTGAGGCATGTATCAAGGCGTATGCTAACTTTTCTATATGAGGATAGTTCTGTTCAGACCCTTGAAGGGCCTTACTGTTGAAGTACACAGGCCTTTCGACCCTAACGTCTTCTCATACTATGGCTGTACTTATAGCTGATTCAGAGACTGCTATATAAACATACAACTTCTCTCCCACTATGGGTCGAGATAAGAGCAAGGGAGATCCAAGGTAGGATTTGAGTTGGTTAAAATCCTCATCACACTCTTTATCCCATTCGAAGGCTTTTCTAAGCACCTTAAAGAACGAAAGACATTTGTCCATCGCTCTAGAAACAAATCTGTTGAGTGCATCTACTCTTCCAGTGAGCCTCTGAACGTCTTTGATACTTCTTGGTGTCTTCATGTCAAGCAGAGCCTTAATTTTCTCAGGGTTTGCCTCTATTCCCCTCTGATTAATAATGAATCCAAGAAATTTCCCCGCTCTTACCCTGAAGACACACTTCGCGGGATTGAGTTTCATTATCTACAAGTTTATGGTATCGAAGGTCTTTTCTAGGTCTGCCACATGAGTGCAGGCCTTTAAGCTCTTTCTTAACATATCATCTACATACACCTCTATCGTCTTGCCTATTTGATTTTCAAAAATCTTATTCACAAGAGGTTGATACGTGGCCCCTGTATTTTTCAAGCCGAAGGGGATAACCTTGTAGCAATATATCCCTTTGTCCGTGATGAAGGTTGTCTTTTCTGAGTCTCCGGCATCCATAAAGATCTGGTTGTAGCCTGAATACGCGTCCATGAAGCTCATAAGCTCATGCCCTGCAGTGGCATCTACCATCTGGTCTATCTAAGGTAAGGGATAACTGTCTTTTGGGCAAGACTTGTTCAGGTCGGTAAAATCTACGCACATCCTCCATTTTTCGTTGGCGTTGGTCACAATGACTGCCTTTAATAACCACTCCGGATATATGAATTCTCTGATGAACCCAGCCTCTTCTAACTTTCTGACTTTTTCCCGGATAATGGCATACTTCTCCCTAGATTAAACCCTTCATCTTTGTTTGATTGGCCTAGCATCCTTAGTCACGTTGAGTTTATGGCACATAACCTCAGGGTCGATGCCAGGCATGTCCGCATGGCTCCAAGTGAAGACACTCTACCTCTTCCTCAAGAAGTTTATCAGCTCTTCCTTGATCTCCGCTTTTAAGTCTTTATTGACTTGAACATTTTTTTTCGATTCGTCCTCATTGAGGATGATGGATTATACCTCTTCCGCGGACTCTCCTTTCTTCAACTTTATTTTATCTCTAGGGTCAAGTGTATCAATGTTATATGTGTTAGTTGTTCTCTTATGAGCCTCTCTCTCTTTGACTGAGTTGAAGTAGCATTCTCGTGCTATGGTCTGGTCACCTTTCACTTCCCCTACCTCATAAGGGGTCGGGAATTTTAGCATCTAGTGGACCGTCGACGGCACGGCCTCAAACTCCTTAAGGACCACTCTCCCTATGATGAGGTTATAGGTCAAGAAGACATTTTCGTCTATAACGAAAAAAATTGATCTTCCGGGTCAACCTTTTAGGCCAGTCATCGCACATTCGCACGTCCATCTCATACATGCCCAACGGATAGACCTTTTCACCGCTGAAGCCCATTAACGGATGATGATAGGGTACCAGTCTATCTCTGCTAAGGCCTAGGCTTTTGAAGAAGGGCTAGAACATCACATCTGCTAAACTTCCTCCATCTATGAGAATTCTCTGTACCTCATATCCATGCACTCTTGTTGTGATTACCAAAGGTATTTCATGCGGAGTTAGGATACCTTTGAAATTGAGTCGGGAGAACCCAACTATAAGAGTGTCCATATCCACCTTCTTTCTCTTCTGCTTGGTTTTGAAAGACATCAGATTTACGACTTCTAGTTTGGCCACTGACTTAGCCTCTGCCACATGAGCTCTTCGATCAGCCACTTCAGAGCCACCCCCTACGAGTCCTCCGCAGATGGTGGTAACACCAAAGGAGATCATACCAACCCTCTTCACTAGGGCGTTGTCATCTTTTGGTGGGAGATCTGGGTCGTCTTCATTATCACCATTCGAGTCGTCGTCTCTTTGTTGGAGTATCATCACAAAATCTGTCGTTTCTCTTCTTTTTAGGATAATCTCTTCCCCTCTTAGGAGCCTTGCCATCAACATACTTCCTCAACTTCCTAGATTTCAACATCTTCTCGATCTCATCCTTTAAGGCGAAGAAGTTGTCTATAACATGGTCATGGTCTTGGTGGAACTCGCACCACAAGTTCTTATTCCTCTTATGTGGAGGAGCCTTCAGTTTCTCTGGCCACCTCAAGGACCTGTCATTCTTGAGCTCATTGAGGATGTGTTCACAGCTTACAGTTAGAGGGGTATAATGCGAGAACTTGTCATAAGTTGACCTCTTCTTTCTGTCCTTCTTTATTTGGAACTTCCCGCTGCTACCGCTATTCTTATCCTCATACTTTGTGGCCATGGCCTCTTTAGCATTCATGACCTTCCCCGCAGTCGGTAATAGCTCTGCCATGGACTTGGGAGGGTCTTTCGCAAGTTTCCATAACAACTTCCCTTTCTGAAGACCCCCTATGAGGGCGATCATTGGTATATTCTCTTCGTAGTTTTCCGCCTCAATTTTTTCTTTATTGAATCTAGTAATGTATTCTCTTAGGCTCTCGTTCTTTCCTTGTTTGACATACAACAGATGGGTGGTCATCTTTTGAGGTCTTACTCAAAAATAGAAATTATGAATGAATCATCCAACCAGACCCTTGAAGTTCTCAATTGAATTCTTCGGAAGAGAAGTAAACCAGATGTGTGTTGCTCCTATCAAAGTTTCGGAGAAGGCCCGACACTTCATCTGGTATTGAATAAATGTACGCCACTGACTGGTACATCTCAATATGATGTACAGGTTTGGTGCTACCGTCATACTTCATAGACACCGCGGGCGGTTTGAACTTAGCAGGGTTTAGAAAACTCACTATCCTAGCCACGAATGGGGAGCCTTCTGAGAAACCTCTCTACAGCGGGTCCCAACTTTTGATGAGATCTCCTATCTTTTCTTTAAGACGTTGAATAGAGTCATTCCATGGCCTCACAACATCGGCTTGTCCGAGGTCGTCCCCAGCTACCTCCAAGGGGTGGACTGAGGGTTCCCCAGCTACAGCACAACGTCGGCTATTGACCTCATCCTGGTCTCTACCTCGTCATATGTGGGGCTAGCCTTGATGAGGTCGACATTGACCATCTTCCCTTTATGAGCCGGCTACACTTCTCGACCTTGACAACCTCTGTCTTAGGTCATTTACTGGGTCGAGCCTTTCAAAGGTCGACCCTCTGCTCAATCGATCAAAAGATGATCCTCTTTGTTGGGCTTCTTTACCTCTTCTACCTCCACAACCTCGTCTATGCTGGATAGGACGCACTGTGTTATTTGAAACCTCATACGGCTCCCAACAATCTTTTGGAGCATATTCTGCCTCCAAATCATCATACCAATCCTCAGGGCAAGGGTGTCCTTGCCTCCCCAGACACAAACGACTAGGGTCAGTAGCGTCCCTCCTTCGCTGAGGTGTAGGTTGGTCTTTTCGCGGTGCCTGGGGTGTTCCCCTGGAAGCAGGATGTGGCTGAGTGGATGCCGGAGTAATCATCTCCAGTGAGACCCCAGGTGGTCTCATCATGTTTTAACTTAGTTGTGTAAATTTCTCCTTCATTGCTTATTGTGTTGCGTCCAAAGACCTTAAGGCTGCTGCGACCTCTGCCATTTCGGACTGAGGCAGTGCCTAGCTGGATCTAGGTCCTTCAGCACCAGGCGATGGAAGAGGTGGTGGTAATTCCGGTGCCATACATTAACACTAAAGAGCTGGTGTAATAGATGAGCTTAATACCTTAAAGGACCTCTTTCAATGGTGAAACATCTCCACGTAAGGGGTGAGGCCTGGTTCACCACCAGAGTCTCCAGTGAGGTTAAGTAGAAAAAGAGGAAGAGACAGCTTCTCATGCCCATAGACGGCGCTAAAATGATGATGCTGGAAACAACATCACCCTTCAAGGTGTTCGTAAGCTCGAATTAGTTGTAACAATGGAAGCTCACGTATAGACAAGTATAAGAGATAGAGATGAGGAGAAGAGGATGAACACAAATGTTTAAGTGGTTCAGCCAATTAGGCCTACATCCACTGTGCAAGTGAGTGAGTAAGGTCACTAGAATAAGGCACTAATGGCCATGGATACAATCTCTCAAGATTTCTCTCTCTACTGTATAATTAGACAGAGTTTCAGCTAGGGTTGTTATTTTTGGATCCTTTTACAAGGTAGAGGATGGCCCCTATATATAGTTCCTAAGGGTGTAATATACCCCTCAAGCATACAATGAGCATGTGCATGAGCATCCAGCCAGTATGAGAGTGACACTTGGTTGATCTCAACTAAGTAATGATGACCTCAATATTCCCTCACGTGGAGGGAACAATTCGATTATAACAGATTTGTCCACGTGTCCCAAGTTACACACGTACATGCAAAAGCTCAGTTATCTTCAATTGATACCAACCTTGGCCTGGAAGAGTACGATGTTGGTGAAGTCTGGCTGCTGTAGAATCAGAGGTTGCTCTTGATGGTCTCGGCTCAGTAGAATTCTGAGGTAAGGCAGGAAGATTTGTAATGTCGGCCTGTGCCGAGGTTGAGTAGCAGGAACATCGATTGATTCCCAACCGAGGATAATTACAATAATTGTGTAGTCTCTTATTCCTCGGCTTACACCCAGCCGAGGTTGATGTATGATGTAGGCGTGATGTCGTCTCTGGCCGACCTGATGGATTACTATCTGCATGGACCTTGAGGACCTTAGCTGTTGCTTGGCTGTGAGGAAACTAGTAACGTCGGCCATGGCTGACCTTGCTTAGTACGACATCGTTGGTCGCAAAACTTGGCCATCTCCCTGGCCGAGGTTGGTGTCTCTGAGCTTTTAGGTACATATAGGGCATATCAGTATATGTGTTGATCCTAAAAAGGTAGAAGTTATTGTAAAATGGGAGAGGCCCAATAATGTGACTGAGGTGAGGAGTTTTCTGGGTTTAGCTGGGTATTATAGAAGGTTTATTAAGGGATTTTATTCAATTGCCTTGCCAATGACTAAACTAACCCAAAAAGATGTTAAGCTTGAATGGAATTATGATTGCGAAAATAGTTTTGATGAATTCAAAAAGAGGTTGACAACTGCACCTATTCTTACTATTCTGCATAGTGGAGATGGTTTTGTTATTTATACCGATGTTTCACATCAGGGGTTGGGTTGTGTCTTTATACAGCATGGTAAAGTTATTGCTTATGATTATAGGCAATTGCCTACACATGAATGTAATTATCCTACACATGATTTGGAACTCGCTACTATTGGGTTTTCTTTGAAATTATGGCGTCATTATCTATATGGTGAGGTATGTGAATTTTTTACTGACCATCAAAGCCTGATGTATTTATTTACTCAGAAGGAGTTGAATTTGAGGCGGAGGCGGTAGATGGATTTAATTAAAGATTATAATTGTACAATTCACTACCACACAGGGAAGGCAAATGTAATTGCATATACTCTGAGTAGAAAGACTTCGGGCAGGTTATCCCTTATTCGGTGTGCTAGAGTTGCCCACATCATGGAGTTGGGATTGATGGGAGTAGAATTGAAGCTAGCAGATGGGGACATGTTCTTTGCTCATGTAAGCGTGAGGCCTTTGTTAGCTACCCATATTCGTGATTTACAAAGTCAAGATCCTTTTCTTGAGAAGAAACGGCAAGATGTCTGAGACGATAAGTCTAAAGATTTTTGTATTGTGAATGATGGCACTTTATTGTGTAAGCAGCGGTTATGTGTGCCTAATGTGGGTGGATTGAAAGAGGAGGCTCATAAGTCTAAAAATTTTAGATGAGGCTCATAATTCCATTTATACTATGCATCCTGGTATTACTAAAATGTATAGAGATTTATAGGAGCATTATTGGTGGAATAATATGAAGAACGAAATAGCTGATTTTGTTGCTAGGTGCATTATATGTCAGCAAGTGAAAGTGGGGCATCAGAAACCTACTGGTCTGCTTAAGCCATTGCCAATATAGGAATGGAAATGGGATCATTTAATGATGGATTTTGTGGTTGGGCTTCCTGTATCTCAGAAGGGGTCAGATTCGATTTGGGTAGTGGTGGATAGATTGACTAAGTTCGCTCATTTTCTAGCATTCAAGACTACATCTAAAGTTGATAGGTATGCTAGATTATATGTTAATTAGATTATTCAATTGCATGGATCACTGATATCTATTATTTTAGATAGGGACCCTACTTTTACATCCATGTTTTGGGATAGCTTACAGTATGCTATGGGTACTAACTTAAATTTTAGTACGGCTTTTTATCCTCAGACAGATGGGTAGTCTGAAAGGACAATATAGATTTTGGAAGATATGCTTACAGCTTGTGTGCTTGATTTTAAAGGAAATTGGGATGAATATTTGTCTTTAATAGAATTTTCATATAACAATAGTTTTCAATCTACTATTAGTATGGATCCATATGAAGCGTTGTATGGTAGACGATGTCGTACACCCGTATGTTGGGGTGAAGTTGGTGAAAGGAATATAGAGGGTCCAGAGTTGATTGAAGTCACCACTGAAAAAAGTGAAGATTATTCAAGATAGAATGAGAATGGCTCAAAGCAGACAGAAAAGTTATGCGTATAAACGACGGAAATATTTTGAATTTCAGAAGGGGGATTACGTGTTTCTTCGGATATCTCCATGGAAAGGAGTTATGATGTTTGGAAATAAAGGTAAATTAAGTCCACGCTACATTGGACCTTATGAAATTATTGATAAAGTCGGTATGATTGCTTACAAGTTAGCGTTACCAAATGAGTTAGCTCGATTACATGATGTTTTCGATGTTTTTATGTTGAGAAAGTATGTATCGGATACTTCACATGTATTGGTGGAACAACCTATTGAGTTGAAGGAATATTTGAGCTATGTGGAAAACCACTTGGAATCGTCGATAGGAAAGAACAAATATTGAGATCAAAAGTGATCCTACTTGTGAAAGTTGTGTGGATAAGGCATTCAATGGAAGAGGCTACATGGGAGAGCGAGGATACCAAGAATATGCATTATCTGTATTTGTTTGATTCAGACAACCAAGGTATGTTAATTTCGGGGATGAAATTTCCTAACAGGGGGAGAATTGTGACAACCCGAATATAATTATGATAAATTATGTTAAATAATGGTTAGCTAATGTGATATGGATAATATTTTATTAGTATATATAGTGTTAAGTTATTATGTTTAGTCTAATCCTACCTTCATAAAGCATGAAATATCGAATTAGTAACAAATATGAAATTTTGAAGTTTTTGGTAGGGATGTTCATGTTTAATACTATTTTTGACCTTTATTACATAAAAATTAACTTCAGGTGAGATGTAGATAGTTGTAGACAGGTGAGTTACGACTGTAACGCAACAAACGGTGTATGAAATGCATGTCCGGGTAAGAAGTTATACTGAAATTACTAACCAAGGGTAAATTTGTCCATCCGTTTAAATGGTAAGTTGTCCTTTATACCCAATAAGTGTCTTAAATTGATTAGTTGGAGGTGGAGGTTTGTTTGGCCGACTTAAACCTTTGAGATATCATCTTTTCTTCAGAAAACTCAGTTTGGGAGAGTTTTAGGTTGAGGAAAAACAATTGTGAAGGTTAGGAAGAAGAAAGTGATGGGAAAAATTCAGAAGAATTCATAGAAAATTACGTAAAATCCCCTAAGGTAATTCCACCCATGAATATTCTTATTTTTCTTGTATTTATGATTTAAATGATATAAATCCTTGATTTTTTTATTGGCCCTTCATTCTTGGGTGCATATGTATGGATATATGCAAGTTTAAACAAAGTTGAATGTGTAAACCTTTAAATTGCTTCGTTTAGTAACATTGTTTATTCAAACTTCCATATCTTTTTGTATGATTACTGAAATTGATTAATTCCAATTGGATATTAACATAGACCCATATATTCATAACATATATGAAAATTATATAAGAATAGCAAGAAATGAATCTTGGTTGACAGTTTGAAGTTCAGGTATGAAATTTTCCCTAAAAGAGTAAATATGTATACCATATGTTTGATGTTTTGTTTTGACATAGCAAATGAACTCTGAAAATTATGAAATTTTAATATTGTATTATTGAATATGTTTTCTAAAATTGGGTAAAATATCATAGAAAGTTACAATGTATAAAAAGTATGAAAATTCTTAGAAGATGATTGAATGATAGAGGAGCCTATAGGGCGGATTTGCTATGTAGTAAAGAAATGGGCATATATTGCTCTAGGAAACTTGCAATGATGTGTAGTCTTTTTTGTTGGAAACCTAATATGATAAGGATTGGATTACTAAGCAGAATTAAAGTAGATTTGGGATAGAATTTGAATATGTTAGATATCATAACCTGAGTCTAGGTGGGACTTCATTTATGATGAATGATTTGAATAGAATCATATGATGCTTATGAATTGAGTCATGTTGAAGTTATTCTTTGAATTTTTAATATTCTTATGATGATACTAATATTGTAAGAATGATAGGAAGAGAAGAAGAACCGACTGAACAAGATCCACATAAAGAAAAAGGGAAAGCTTGTTAAATATTCAAGGTGAGTGTACTTCTGATTGTTTCACATATAGATACGAAAATGATATGATGGTTATAAATATAGCTATAAGAGATGGATTTGTTTAGATATTAAATTATCCAGGATTGGTTTGAATACTTCAGTGTTTAGGATTTTTTTGGATATTCAAATATCCCGGATTTGTTTCGATCTTATGATCCAGGATTGGAATTGGACAAAGATCCAATGATTTGTTAGAACTTATGTTCTAGGATTTGTTTTTGCCAATGTGAAGGATTTTTTGGATTTTATAACCACATATTTGATATAGAACCATTAATTCATTGCAGGGAAGTAGTACCTCACTAAGCTTAATTCTTATGGTTTATATTTTAACATTTTCAGGTACGTATGCTGCCATCTAGGATACCATACGATCTGTGATTTTAAGAGTTGCACCATTAGAAAGAGCTGGGGTTAAATATGGGGATTTTTTTATTGTCACAAGAAGGATTTTACTACACTTACACATGGTACATATTGAGTTAGTGTGAATGGATTTGATTATTGTAAAATTTAATCGTAGTTATTCACAGTATTGTATAATCTCTAATGATGACTCTTATGTTGACTTCGTTATGGCACAAGAACAATATTATATTCATTATGTACATTATGCTTGAAAATATTAATAAATGAATTAATTTTTAATTGAACTCGAGATCATAATTTAATTGTTATGAAAATAAATGATTAGAATGGATTTGGGTTCAGGCTGTGACACGCGTGGTCAAGGGGCCCTCGGCTTGAGGGAACGACCCAAAACAGAAAATATCCATGCTTAAGCTTGAAAACGAGTCGTCAAGGGGTGAAAGCACTTAGAGCCCTCCCAATGGCTTCGCGAGTCATGCCAACACCTTGTACGGGTCCAATGTAACTCGCACAAAATGATCGCATGGTCACGGGACTCTCGGTTTGAGAGCATTGCCCAAAATAGATAAGATCAACACATGGGCTCAAAAACATATCATCAGGGGACGAAAGCCCATAGTTCCCCCAAACGGCCCCGTGAGAGGTGCCAACACCTCACAATTATCCAATGTAACTTGCTTGTACCGAATGCGTGGTCACAGGCCCTCTGTTTGAGAGCACGACCCAAAACAAAAGATATCCGCACTTAGGCTTGAAAATATGCCATCGGGGGGCGAAAACCCTTAGCGCCCCCCAAACGGCCCCGTGAGGGGTGCCAACACCTTGCACGAAACCATTGTAACTTGCACAAAATGACTACGTGGTAAAGGGATCCTCGGATTGAGAACATGACCCAAAAAATAAAATATCCGCACATAGGCTTGAAAATGTGCCATCGGGGGTAAAACCCCTTAGCACCCTCCAAATGGCCACGTGAGTGGAGCCAAGACGTCGTGCATGTCCAATGTAACCCGCATGAACTGACTGCGTGGTCAAGAGGCCCTCGGTTTGAAAGTACGACCCAAAATAGAAAATATACATACTTAGACTTAAAGACATGCCGTCGGGGGACGAAACCCCTTAGTGCCCCCCATATGGCCCTAGGAGTGGTGCCAATACCTCGTACAGGACCAATATAACTCGTACGAACTGAATGCGTGGCCACGAGAACCTTAGTTTAAGAGCATGACCTAAACCCATTAACGCCCCCAAACGGCCCCATGAGTGGTGCCAACACCTCGCACGGGTCTAATGTAACTCGCACGAACCAACCGTGTGATCACAGGACCCTCAGTTTGAGAGGATGACCCGAAATAGAGAATATCCACACTTAGGCTTAAAAACATGTCGTCGGGGGCAAAAACCCTTAGAACTTCCCAAACGAACATGTAAGTGGCGCCAACACCTCGTACGGGCCCAATGTATTCACACGAACTGATCGTGTGGTAATGAGACCTTCTATTTTAGAGCACGGCCCAAAAATAGATAATAACCACACTTAGACTTGAAAATGTGCCGTTAGGGGCGAAACCCGTTAGTGTACACAAAACGACCCCGTGAGGGGTGCCAAAACCTAGCAGGGGTGCAATGTAACTCGTACGAACTGAGTGCGTGGTCACGGGACCCTCAGTTTGATAGCATGACCCAAAATAGAGAATAACCACACTTAGGCTTGAAAACAGGCTGTAGGGGGGTGAAACCCCATAGCGCCTCCCAAATGGCCCCGTTATTGGCACAAAAACCTCGCACGCATCCAATGGAACTCGTAATAACTGACCGCGTGATCACAGGACACTGGGTTTAAGAGAACAACCCAAAACAAAGAATATCAACACTTAGGCTTGTAAAAGCGTCGTCAGGGGGAGAAACCCCTTAGTACCCACCAAACGGACCTGTGAGTGGTGCCCACACCTCGCACGGGTCCAATGTAACTCGCATGAACTTAACGCGTGGTCACGGGACCCTCGTTTTGAGAGCATGACCCAAAATAGAGAATATATATACTTAAACTTGAAAATGTCACGTCAGGGGGCGAAACCCAGTAGCGCACCCAAAATGGCCCTGTGAAGGGTAGCAAAACCTCGCGTGGGTCCAATGTAACTCGCACGAACTGATCGCATGGTCACGCGACCCTCGGCTTGAGAGCACAGACCAAAATAAAGAATATCAGCACATAGTCTTGAAGACATTCCATCGGGGATCAAAGCCCCATAGCTCCCCCCAAATGGACCTATGAGTGGCGCCAACACCTCGCACGGGTCCAATGTAACTTGCACGAAACGATCGGATAATCACGGGACCCTTTATTTGAGAGCACGACCGAAAATTGAGAATATCCACACATCATGTTGAAAACATGCCATCACGGGGCGAAACCCCTTAGCGCCCCCAAAATGGCCCCATGAGTGGTGCCAATACCACGTACGGGTCCAATGTGACTCGTACGAACCAATTGCATGATCACGGGACTCTCGATGTGAGAGCACGATCGAAAACAAAGAATATCCACACTTAGGTTTGAAAACATTCCGTCGGGGGGCAAAACCACTTGGTGCCCCCCAAACAGCCCCATGAGAAGTGCCACTGCCTCGCACAGGTCCAATGTAATTCGTACGAACCGATCGCGTGGTCACAGGACTCTCGGTTTGAGAGCATGGCCCCAAATAGAGAATATCCTCACTTAGGCTAAAAAATGTGTCATCGAGGTATCGAAACTACTTAGCACCCCCCAAATGGAGTTGTGAGCAGCGCCAACATCTCACACGGGTTCAATGTAACTGGCACGAACCGACCGCGTGGTCACGGGACCCTCAATTTAAGAGCACGACCCAAAACAGAGAATATCCACACTTAGACTTGAAAATGTGCCATCGGGGGGGAGAAACCCCTTAGCGCAGAACAAATGGCCCCGTGAGGGGTGTAAACACCTCGCACGGTTCTAATGAAAATCATACGAATCGACCACTTCATCACGGGACCCTCGTTTTGAGAGCACGACCCAAAATAGAGAATAACCACATTTAGGCTTCAAAACGTGTCGTCGGGGGGTGAAACCCCTTAGTTCCCTCCAAACGGCCCCATGAGTGATGCCAACACCTCACACGAGACTAATGTAACTCGCACAAACTGATCACATGGTCATGGGACCCTCGATTTGAGAGCACGACCCAAAATAGAGAATATCTTCATTTAGGCTTAAAAACGTGTTGTCGGGAGGCGTAACCCCTTAGCACCCCCCAAACCGGCTAAGTGAACGGTTCTAACACCTCCCACGGGACCCATATAACTCGTAGAAACCGACCGTGTGATCACAGGACCCTCGATTTGAGAGCACGACCAGAAACAAAGAATATGAACACTTAGGCTTCAAAACGGGTCATCGGGGGACTAAAACCCTTAGGGCCCCCCAAACGTCCCTATGAGTGGTGCCAACACCTCACATGGGGCTAATGTAACTCATAAGAACTGATCATGTGGACACGGGACCCTCGGTTTGAGAACGGGGCCAAAATAGAGAATATCCTCACTTAGGCTTGAAAATGTGCCGTCAGGGGTGAAACTCGTTAGCGGCCCCAAATGGACCAATGATCGGTGCCAACACCTCGTAAGGGTCCAATGTAACTCACAAAAACCTAGCACGTGGTCACGAGACCCTCGGTTTGAGAGCGCATCCCAAAATAGAAAATATCCACTCATAGGCTTAAAAATGTGCCATCGGGGGGAAAAATCCCTTAGCTCCCCCCAAACGGCCCCATGAGCAGTGCCAATATCTCCCACGGGTCCAATATAACTCACATGAACTGACCGGGTGATCATGGGACCCTTGATTTGAGAGCACGACCCAAAATAGAGAATATCCACACATCACCTTAAAAATGTGTCGTCGGGGGGGGCGAAACCCCTTAGCGCCCCCTAAACGTCCCCGTGAGTGGTGCCAACACCTCACACGGGTCCAATGTAACTCGTACGAATCGATCACGAGATCACGGGACCCTCGATTTTAGAGCAAGACCGAAAATAAAGAATATATACACTTAGGTTTGAAAACGTGCCGTCGAGGGGCAAAACCCCTTGGCGCCTCCCAAACGGCCCCGTGAACGAAGCCAACGCCTCGTACGGGACCAATGTAACTTGTACGAATGGTTTATGTGGTCACATGTCTCTCGGTTTGAGAGCACGAACCAAAACATATAATATCCACACTTAGACTTCAAAATGCACCATCGGGGTGCGAAACCCGTAGCGCACCCAACCGGCCTTATTAGCGGCGCCAACACCTCGTACCAGTCCAATCTAACATGCACGAATCGAATGTGTGGTCATGGGACCCTTGGTTTGAGAGCATCGCCGAAAAGAGATAATATCCACAGTTAGACTCGAAAACGTGTATAGCACAACAAACGGCCCTATGAGGGGTGCAAACACCTCGCACGGTTCCAAAGAAAATCATACGAACCTACCACTTGGTCACGGGAACCTCGGTTCGAGAGCACGACCCAAAATAGAGAATAACCACATTTAGGCTTAAAAACGTGTCGTCGGGGGGCGAAACCCCTTAGTTCCCCCCCAACGGCCCAGTGAGTGACGCCAACACCTCACACGAGACCAATGTAACTCGTACGAACTGATCACTTGGTCATGGGACCCTTGGTTTGAGAGCACGACCCAAAATAGAGAATATCCACATTTAGGCTTAAAAATGTGCTGTCGGCGGGCGTAACCCCTTAGCTTCCGCAAAATGGCTGAGTGAGCGGTTCTAACACCTCCCACGGGACCAATAGAGCTCGTACAAACCGACCGCATGATCACAGTACCCTTGGTTTAAGAGCATGACCAAAAATAAAGAATATGAACACTTAGGCTTCAAAACGTGTCGCCGGGGCTCTAAAACCCTTAGGAACCCCAAACGGCCCTATGAGCAGTGTCAACACCTCGCATGGGACTAATGTAACTCGTAACAACTGACCATACGGACACGGGACCCTCAGTTTGAGAACAGGGGCCAAAATAGAGAATATCCTCACTTAGACCTGAAAACATGTTGTCACGGGCGAAACCCGTTAGCGGCCCCAAATGGCCCAGTGATCGGTGCCAACACCTCGTACGGGTCCATTATAACTCACATGAACATACCGTGTGGTCACGGGAGCCTCGGTTTGAGAGCGCGACCCAAAATAGAGAATATCCACTCATAGGCTTAAAAACGTGCCATCGGGGGGCAAAAACCCCTTATCTCCCCCCAGACGGCCCCATGAGCAGCGCGAACATCTCCCACGGGTCCAATATAACTTGCATGAACTGATCACGTGATCACGTGATCACGGGACCCTTGGTTTGAGAGCACGAGCCAAAATAGAGAATATCCACACATCACCTTGAAAACGTCTCGTCGGAGGGTGAAACCCCTTAGCGCCCCCCAAATGACCCCGTGAGTAGTGCCTACACCTCACACGGGTCCACTGTAACTCGTACGAATCGATCGCGAGATCACGGGACCCTTGGTTTTAAACCAAGACCGAAAACAAAGAATATATACACTTAGGTTTGAAAATGTGTCATCGAGGGGCGAAACCCCTTAGCGCCTCCTAAACGGCCCTGTGAATGGCGCCAACACCTCATACGGGACCAATGTACCGTGTACAAATGGTCCTTGTGATCACAGGTCTCTCGGTTTGAGAGCACGAACAAAAACATAGAATATCCACACTTAGGCTTGAAAACATACCATTGGGGTGCGAAACCCTTAGCGCGCCCAAACGGCCCTATTAGTGGCACCAACACCTCACACCAGTCCAATATAACACTCACGAACCGAACGCGTGGTCATGGGACCCTTAGTTTGAGAGCACTGCCCAAAAGAGATAATATCCACACTTAGTCTTGAAAACATGCCATTAAGGGGAAAAACCCTTTAGTGCCCCCCAAACGGCCCCATGTGGGGTTCCAACACCTCACACAGGTCCAATGTAACTCGTATGAACCAATCGCGTAGTCACGGGACCCTCAGTTAGAGGGAACGACCGAAAACTGAGAATATCCACACTTAGGCTTGAAAACGTTCCATCAAGGGGCGAAACCACTTAGCGCCCTCCAAATGGCCTAGTGAGTCATGCTAACACCTCGTACGGGTCCAATGTAACTCGCATGACACGATCGCATGGTCACAGGACTCTCGATTTAAGAGAACGACCTAATATAGGAAGATCGACACATATGCTTGAAAACATGTCGTCGAGGGACGAAACCCCATAGTGCCCTCCAAAAGGCCCTGTGAGCGGGGCCAACACTTCGCAAGTTTCCAATGTAACTTTCACGAACCGATCGCCTGGTCACGGGACGCTCCATTTGAGAGCACAACCCAAAATATAGAATATCCACAGTTAGGCTTGAAAATATGCCATCGGGGGGCAAAACCCCTTAGTGCCCCCCAAACAGCCCCGTGAACGGTGCCAACACCTCGAACGGGACCATTATAACTTATACGAACCGACCGCGTGGTTAAGTGATCCTCGGATTAAGTGCACAACCCAAAAAATAGAATATCCACACATAGGCTTGAAAACGTTCCGTCGGGGGAGAAACCCCTTAGCACCCTCCAAACGGCCCCGTGAGTGGCGCCAAGACCTCGTTCAGGTCCACGAGTCCCTCAGTTTTAATGTACGACCCAAAATAGAAAATATACATACTTCGACTTAAAAACATGTCATCGGGGGACGAAACCCCTTAGTACCCCCATACGGCCCCGAGAGTGGTGCCCACACCTTGCATGGGACCAATGTAACTCGTACAAACTGAACTCGTGTTTCATAGAACCTCAGTTTGATAGCATGGCCCAAAACAAATAATATCCTCACTTAGGCTTGAAAACGTGATGTTAGGGGGTGAAACCAGTTAACGCCCCCAAACGGCCCCATGAGTGGTGCTAACACCTCGCACGGGTCTAATGTAACTCGCACGAACCGATCGCATGATCACAGGACCCTCGATTTGAGAGGATGACCCAAAATAGATAATATGCACACTTAGGCTTGAAAACGTGTCGTCGGGGGGAAAAACCCCTTAGCACCCCCCTCAAACAGACCCATGAGTGGCGCTAACACCTTGCACGGGTCCAATTTAACTCACACGAATCGATCGCGTGGTCACGAGACCCTCGATTTTAGAGCACAACCCAAAATAAAGAATAACCATACTTAGACTTGAAAATGTGTCGTTTGGGGCGAAATCCCTTAGCGCACACCAAATGGCCCCGTGAGCGGTGCCAAAACCTGACACAGATCCAATGTAACTCATACGAACTGACTGCTTGGTCACAGGACCCTCGATTTGATAGCACGACCTAAAAAAGAGAATAACCACACTTAGGCTTGAAAACATGTCGTCGGGGGGTGAAACACCTTAGTGCTCCCCAAATGGCCCCGTGAGTGATGCCAACACCTCACACGAGACCAATTTAACTTGTATGAATCGATCGCATCGCCGTGGGACCCTCGGTTTGAGAGCACGACCCAATATAAAGAATATCCACATTTAGGATTAAAAACGTGTTATTGGGGGGGCGTAACCCTTTAGCGCCCTCCAAATGGCCGAGTGAGCGGTGCTAACACCTCCCACAGGACCAATGTAACTCGTATAAAATGATCGCGTGATCATGGGACCCTCGGTTTGAGAACACGGTCAAAAATAGAGAATATGAACACTTAGTCTTCAAAACATGCCTTCGGGGGACAAAAACCCTTAGGGCCCCTTAAACGGCCCTATGAGTGGTGCCAACACCTCGTATGGGACTAATGTAACTCGTACAAACTGACCATGTGGACAGGGGACCCTCGGTTTGAGAGAAGGGGCCAAAATAGAGAATATCCTCACTTAGGCTTGAAAACATGTCATCGGGGGAGAAACTCGTTAACAGCCCCAAACGTCCTAGTGAGTGGTGCCAACACCTCGTACGGGTCCAATGTAACTCACACGAACCTACCGCGTGGTCACGGGACCCTCGATTTGAGATTGTGACCCAAAATAGAGAATATCCACTCATAGGCTTGAAAATGTGTCGTCAGGGGACGAAACCCCTTAGCTCCCCCCAAATGGCCCCATAAGCAGTGCCAACATCTCCCACGGGTCCAATATAACTCGCACGAACTGACTGCGTGGTCACGGGACCCTCAGTTTTAGAGCACGACCCAAAATAGAGAATAACCACACATCACCTCGAAAACGTGTCGTCGGGGGGCGAAACCCCTTAGAGCCTCTCAAATGACCCCATGAGTGGCGTCAACACCTCACACTGGTCCATTGTAACTCGTACGAACCGATCCCGAGATCACGGGACCCTCGGCAGAGGTGAGGCAATGGGGTCAAGCCACAACGCTGACTGAGATCTGGAGCTTTCTAGGTTGGGTGGGATATTATCGTCATTTCATTAAGGTTTTTTCAAAGATTACTGGCTCGTTAACAAACTTGACCCGAAAGGGAGTGCAGTTTATTTGGGACGACTCCTGTCAGCTTGGTTTTGAGGAGATAAAAGATAAATTAACTTCTTCCCCTGTACTCGCGTTGCCAAGATCGAGAGTAGATTATTTAGTCTTTACTAACGCATCTCTACAGGGATTAGGGGGTATGTTACAATAGGAGCATAGGGCCATTGCATACGCGTCTCTCAAGCTTAAGCCCCATGAGAAGAATTATCTCGTGTATGATTTAGAGCTTGTCGCAGTAGTTTTTACGTTAAAGATATGGAGTCATTACCTTCTGGGTGATAAATTTAGCCTATTTACTGACCACAAGTCTTTGAAATATTTGTTCACACAGAAAGACCTAAATATGCGGCAACGTCGATGGTTAGAGTTTGTGAAGCACTACCAATTTGATATTCACAAACACCTAGGTAAGGCAAATGTGGTAGATAACGCGCTGAGTTGAAGACCCGTGGGGCAATTAGTGGAAGTGTGGAAAGCTATGTGGAAGAAACTTGGCCAGGATGCTGTTGTAGCTAGAGCGTGCATGTCAGTGTTAACCATTATGCCCGATATAATTATGCAAGTGGTAATAGCACAAGTAAGGGATAAAGACTGTCAAGACTGGGTACGACAGCTATTTACTGAAGGAAAGGAGTCCTACTCTATTAGTTTTGAAGATGGGTTACGTTTCCATGGAAGACTTATAGTCCCAGATGAAGGAGGCTTGAGATGTGTTGTCATGACAGAATCCCATGGTTCGAGATTCGCAGTACATCCTAGTGGGAACAAAATGTACCAACATATGCCTCGTCAATATTGGTGGGCATGAATGAAAATGGACATTTCTGAGTTTGTCTCTCAATGCGCCACTTATAAATTAGTGAAGGTGGACCACCAGCGACCGACTGGAATGTTTTAATCGTTGGGAATACCGGTGTGGAAATGGGAGAGTATCTCAATGGATTTTATCACAGGATTGCTGATGATGCAAAGTGGGCACGATTCTATTTGGGTCATTGTCGAGCGCCTGAACAAATCGGCACACTTCCTATTGGTGCGGACGGATTACAATACGGCACGTTATGCTCAATGTTTTTTAGCAGAGATTATGAGACTTCACGGGGTTCTAATCAATATAGTATTCGACCAAGATAAAAATTTTGTATCCCATTTTTTACGAAACTTCCAAGAGGCAATGGGAACCGAATTATGGTTACGTACATCATACCATCCGCAAACTTATGGGAAAATATAGAGAGTCAACCAAATTTTGGAGGATATGCTTCGAATCTGCATACTTGATTTTAAAGGAGGATGGGAGCAATACCTTCCAATGGTCGAATTTGCATACAATAATTTGTACCAATTCATGATAGGTATGGCACCGTATGAGGCATTGTATGATGGACCGTGTCGATCACCTTCTTGTTGGTTGGAATTAGGAGACAATAAGATCTTTGGACCTAAAATGATCCAAGACACATATTCAAAGATTGATCTTATTCGAAATTGCATACGAATTGCACATGATCACATGAAAAACTATGCCGACGTAAATCGGAGGCATGTGGATTTGGAAGTGGCGGATCAAGTTTTATTACGAGTGTCTCCAATGAGAGGTGTTATGTGATTTGAGAAGAAAGGCAAACTTGCACCAATATATGAAGGCTCTTTTTCGATTATTAAAAGGATCGAACTCGTAGCATATCGACTTACTTTGTCGGCACACCTATAACGAATTCATGATGTATTCCATGTTTCATCTTTAAATAATTATAAATTATGTGAGGGAGCTCATTTATATGTTCCATTGGACGATATTGAGTTACATCCCGACATTTCGTATGAGGAATAACCAATTACCATCTTAGACCACGGTGACCATAGACTAAGGTCGAAATTGGTGCCCTTGGTTTGACTCTAATAGGGACACCACAATGCCGAGGAATCACAATGCCGAGGAATCAACTTAGGAACGAGAGGATGATATTCGAGAAAAGTACCCACATCTCTTTTTACCAGGTACGTCGAAATTTTGAGGACACAATTTCCTTGTAAGAGGGGGAGTATGTAATACCCCTTACTTTGGAGTATTTATTTTTATATAAGTTGCCATGTGGGTTAGTCATTTAAAATAAATGAAAATCGAATTAAATATTATTTTTTATGATTTAAGAGTTAATATTTATGAGTATTGTATATTTACTATTACATGAATGTAAATAGTGTAATATTATGTTATGTTGCATCGTTGCGCATTAAAGCGACAATTATGGCTTATATCCCAATTGGACTATTTAAGAAAGGTAATATGACGTTGGGATAGGAAATTATAAATGATATCTCGGATGTTAGTTTAGATGGAACGGTTAGTCCGGGAATGGTTAGTCTGGTCAAAATAAGTGTCGGGTGTGTTTTTGGGTTCCGGGTTACTTTTGGCTAGTTACGACTTAAATAGGATGTTACGAGTCATTTTAAGTATGTAGTAGAATTTAATGTTGAACTTAAGTGTATTTGGGCTATTTTGGGTTTTAGTCTTGCAAGAGCAATTAAAGTCCATTTGTGTTTAACCTAGAAAAAGAGAAAGAGAGCAGAAGAGCTTGAGAGAAAGAAGAGAGAAAGAAAGGAATTGGTGGTTTGAGCTTGGAGTCGTATCAACGAGGAGAATCCAAGACTTCAATCTTGAGGCAAGTTTTCCAACTTGCATAGGTGTATGATTGTGTGTGAATAAATTGTATAAATTGTATAAATTGTTAGTATTCTTGAGTTTAAACCATTTGGGAATTTTGGTGATTTTGATGTTTAAACCCTTATGTATATGATATGAAAATGATTTAAGGGGTTCATAATGGTGGGTTATTATGTAGGAATAATTTGTAGACGATATTGGTTGATGATGTTGGATTTAGATGGAAGAAAAAGGGGTTTGAGATTTAGTGTTCATATAAACCCATAGCCAAAACTAGGTTATCCGCCCTGGCGAATCGATACAGTAAAATGGTAGGCTACAAGTCTGAGTTAGCAAATCGATTCGGGAAGGCTGAATCAATTCGTCAAGTTAGCAAAACGTTTGTTTGTATTGACCTAATCGATTCGGCTGGAGAGAACGATTTGCTTCCAAGGGCGAATCGATTCGGCCAGGGCGAATCAATTCGAAAATAGTGATGTTGTACAAAATCTTTCTAACTTTGTTTTAGCTTCTTTTCTCTTGGGTCTAAAGATTTGGAACCTTATTATAGAATGTATTATGACCTTATATGAGGAGATTAACACCTTAGGACGATAAGGGGGCATTCAGGCCTATTTTGGGGATTGTAAACGATAGTATAATACCTCAATTGGTTAAGAAAATGAGAGTCGGACTAGTGTATAGTAGGACCTTATTTCTTTGGCTTTTGAGGGCTAGCATGTATTTGTTATTTTAAAAAATAGGTATGTTTTTTTTCATAGGTATGTTCATAGTTATGTTGCATGTAAGTATATATTTGAGAGCCTATATATATATATATATATATATATATATATATATATATATATATATACGCACACACGCAACGAAAGTTTCCTGTAAGGAACACTGTTGATGGACAATTTAAGTATCTATGCCCAAAAATAATTTTTTTAGTTAATTTTTTATATGACTTTTAAACATATCAGTAAACTACCAAAAAAACTTTCATCTCAAAATGAGATTTTTTGTTGTTTTAAAAAAATCAGACAAACTACATAAACTTAAAACTACTTAAAAGTGACATATTTTCATCCAATTTTGTTAAAATAACAAATACATGTATTTTGAGTTGATTTTATTTGGGATAAGGGAGGGGGGTTCCCTAATATATTTAAACATCAAATAAAAAAAAATCAACTCAAAAAATATTTTTTACCATTTTTTAAAAATAACCCCCCGTAAATTGATCCTTAAACTATATCCTTTATAGGAGCCTCTCTCTCTCTCTCTCTCTCTCTCTCTCTCTCTCTCTCTCTCAATATATATATAGAGAGAGAGAGAGACTCTCATGCATACCAAGAATACATACTTGTTGCCGTAAACCTATTTTTTTTAAATATAAAAAAAATGAGTTGAGTTTTTTTTTTGCGGTATTTAAACATTTCAAGGGACCAATATAAAAAAATCAATTCAAAATACTTATTTTCCTATTTTTTAAAAATTGTTCAAACTTTCAAAGTTTTTAATATGCTTTAAACGTTCTGAAAGTTTGACCGATTGTTAAAAAATAAAAAAATTATTATTTTGAACTAATTTTTTATATGGGTCCCTTGAAATGTCTAAATTTCATATAAAAAAAATTAAACTCCCAAATATTTTTTTAATATTTAAAAAATTCGATTTGCATACTTATTATGTAAACTTCCTATGTACCATAACCTATCTCTGTGCGTGTATATAAACACACACACACACACACACACACACACACACACATATATACAAGCTGATGTTCAAAAATGTTTGACAAAAGACCTAAAACCGAATTCCTAATGTTTATAAGGATTCCATTAGTTGTAATTATGAAATTTTTTTCCATACAAAAATTTACTTTTTCACGGATCAAATATTATAAATTCCTTCAAACATTCTTTTAATATACAATTAGTCCTTGTCTTTTTATTTTGTTTCAAAAAAATTCTTCAAACATCCATTTAAACAATATTATCTTTTTTTTAAAGTCCACGATAGCGGCATATTAAGGGACTTTTTAGAATAAATTAAAAATTTTGGCCTAAACATGTATGAAAAATGCTCAATAAACTATTTGGTATATGCCATTTTTTTAATCGTAATATGAATATTTTCAATTCGAAACTCTCATTTGAATAGAGTAACTTATCGCGAAGTATATCCTGGTAGAGACATTTGAACAACTATATTTGTGCATTAAAACTTCATCCTTTGTTATACAATTTAAGGACGCATTCACCCCTGTGTTTATTCTCTAGTGCAGAAATACAACCACAGGTGATCCGATCATGTTATGTGGGGTTTGCGGTCTATAAATAGAGAGCACGGAGTTCCACCACTCTTCACTCTAAAACATATATTGAAGAAGCAGCTATGGATTCCCTTCTCTCATTCACAACGATTGCGTTTGTACTATTTGTTTACTGGATAGACCATGAACCAGCCGGTGCATGGCCTATCATTGGCGACCTCCATCTTCTGGTTGGCCCTGAGGTTCCTTACAAAACCATAGGGGCATTGGCTGACAAATATGGTCCCATCTTCACAATTAGAACGGGCTCAAGAAAAACACTGGTGGTGAGTGATATGAAGATGTTAAAAGTGTGTTTTTCCACCAACGACAAGGCCTTTACAAACTGTCGAGCTTCTATGCTATAACTACTCTGTCTTTGGGTTTAGAAATTACGGTCGATACTGGAGGTATGTGTGAAAAATGGTGACACCTGAGCTTCTTTTCGTCAAACAAGTGGACCTTCTTTTCCACATCCAAGTATCCGAAGCTAATACATCCATGAGAGAGATGTATGAGTTTTGGGTGAAGACCAAAAGGAGTGAAAATGATATGGTGAGGGTGGATATGAAAAAATGGCTTACGAATATGATTTTGAACATAATTGTTAGGGTGCTAGGGGGGAAGAGAGTTACGGGTGAAGAGGGATAGGGGTTGAGGGAATTTCTTGAGTTAATGACGGTGGTTGTTGTCGCGGATGCTATACCATTTCTAAGGTTTTTGGATTTGGGGGGCAAAGAGAGGCCATAAAGAAAACTGCCAAAGAAGTAGACGTCTGTTTTCCATTTTAAAGCAAACAAGGTTCTGAATTAGCATAAATAGTAAGAATAGAATGAAACCTAAGTATATGATCTACATATCAAAGAACAAAGAACGTAACGCATAATGTAATGAACTCGACACGGATTCTAAGGACACTATAGCTGTGCTCTAATATTAATATTAACAATCAATATTTTCTCATGTAAAGGCTGGTCAAGCACGATACGTCGAATATAGGATTTGCTTGTCAATTAATACAATTCTCAGCACAATGTAAATATAATTAAGTTATTTTTTCAAAACTTGCATTTGTAATAAGAAGAACACATACACCATGATCAAATAATTCAAACCAGCAATAATGAAATAATGAAAATTCAACGAGGGTAATAAAATCACAACTGACAAAATAAAGGAGCATCGGGCTTATCCCTTACAAATGTTCCAAGTGAATAAAATAATAACAGCTGAAAAGCACCTATGCTAGATTACAAGTGATTTAAAAACTGGAGAGCAAGTGAGATCGCGGGACTGATACAGGACAATCCAACTATCCCATTCTCGGCGCACCTGGGGGGAGAAAATATTTGTATTTGGGTCAGAGCCCGAGGTGTGCAAGAATTAACTTAAAAATTTATGACGCAATAATACAGTCAATACACAATAATAAATCACCCTTTCGTCACTCACATGCGTTTAACTTTTCACCCCTCATCTACGTGTAATATCGTTCGAACCCCAATATTGCCCAAATAATGAATGGTCACATTAACTCGATTTATAAACAGGTATATTGATAATTAATTATTTAAATGTAATTCACGCATTTAATTTGTCAACATTCATTTATTCCAGGCTCATAATTCTCATAGTTGAGGCATTAACATTTATTATGCATTATATAGGGTCTCATATATAAATATTGTCTATTTTCTTATACAGTTACAGTCATTCAAGTCCGGTCAATTAATAATATATGTCTTTTCATATATTTGACACACAAGGGCATATACCGTTAGTGTCTATTTGTACTCTATCGACAAGTCTGGAGGAAGTCTCTTATTCCTAAGAGGACATCATAAAACACACATACATTGGGGGTGGTCCTTACGCCGGACACCTGAACAAGGCCCATACCCAACGGTGACACATGAAGGATCAGTGTCAATAACTACCTCTCGTAGATGACCTACACATCGTCAAGCCCACTTATGCCTATGTGTTTTACACGGTCCGAACGCGCAAACCTCCAAGTCGATAGGACAATCCATGAATATGGGTATGTCCACATTATTACATAATATCACATATTATTATCCCTATAATATGTTTAGGTATTTATTCTAAAATTACCTAAAAGTCCAATTTAACTTCCACAACAATTCACATTTATTAATAATTTATTTATCTAATAAATTATTAACTTCATCCCATAATAATTACTTAACTTTCTAGTTATTGATAATTATTAACTTGATGTAGGTGTAGTATTGTTCCATAATTTAAATTACCCACAAACCCATGATTTCCTTTCATTAGAAATTCGTTTATCTACTATACAATAAACAATATATATGCAGTGAAGGTTTCTTAAGGAAATCAGTGCAACAGTAAAAAGGGGCGAGCAGAGAGAAAAGCCCTACATCGCTCGAACGACTGGGCTCCCTTCTTCGCACGACATGAGCCGTCTCTCGAACGACACGTGTGGTCATTTGAGCGGCCCGCGGGCCCTCATTCTTCCCCACTCCGCTCTTCTCTTTTACAATTCGTTCAATCCCAAGGTTGAAACCTGGATTTCCCCTTTGCAACCCAGAAATTACATGAATACATAACTAAAGTTACAGTACCAAATTACCCAAAATTTGTATACTTTTTAAGGATTGATTGGTTAATCATTATCCCGAAATTATACCCCTTATCTAGTTCGCAAAAAAGATTTATTTTGTTAGGGATTTACCTAATTTCAGTCCATAATATCACAATAATAATAATATGTTCATTGTTTATTCAACTCTTCCTAAGCAACCATCAATAACTTAACGGGACTAACACCCAAATTCATATTTGTCGATACTTAATTTCTGGAATAGATTATATACATAAAACAACCCTTACATGAATTATTCATCATCAAATCCAATATAATCAGACCTATATTCCAGAAATTTTAAGAGGTAAACATTATGCATTGAGAAATAAATTGGAAGACATAGATTATGCAAAAAAAATTATTGCCTTTAATTTTGTTTGTAGAGGAGAAACCCTTGAAAGCTTTAGATTCCTCTTTGTTCTTCCTCTTTTTCCCTTCTTTGGCATTTCTCCCTTTTCTCTCTCGTGGTTGCTTTAGGTTTTAATTTGGTGATAATGGGGGAGTGCTTTACCCCCCCCCCCCCCCCTCCCCCCCCCCCCCCCAACTTAACCACTCACTTAGTGTTAATCCAGAGTTGGGTCAAAAGCCCAACTTTTGGAACCTCAATTGGACTCGATACCCAAATGGCCCAAAAGTTACCCAACCTATATACTATTGATACGGGACCATTTTTAAAGTCTTAAATCATTTAAACGAGTTCATATGAGTCCCTAAATGTGTTCCGAATTATTTATATCTGTAATATATATTTTTAATTTGTGTCGCACATTAATTATGTATTTATCCCATGTTACGTTTAAAGTTCATACACATGCACATTAATTTAGTCACACACAAATATGATTAAATAAAAATTTTGATTGTGGAATTATCAAATAGAATTATTTAATTATTTATTTTAGAAGAAAATACGTGGTATTACATTGAGCCCCAATGTTTTTTTTTAAGAAATTAATTTTGTAAGTAAAAAAAATAGCGGCAAAACTATTTTTTTATAAAACCAAAGGTAAAAAACCTGAATACTAATAGTTTAACCACACATACCTTAAAGCCCTATTTTGAAACAATAGCTTTCAAAACACATGCACGCCTCCTATTTTTAAACCAGGAGCTTCTTTCATTCTTACATTCTTGTTTTTCTCAATACCTTCGATTCTTCCATTAAATACATTACATTCTTCTTCTTCTCGATAGAAGAAGGGTGTAGAGAAAGACAACATTTCATTCCATTTAGTAGGTAAGAAAGTTATTTAATTTTCTGTATATGTAAATATTATTCTATCTCATTAACTCTATTAATTTTTATGGTTTCATTCACTTTTCAGGGTTTCAATTTTTGGGTCAATCAATGTTGATATTTGTTAGAGTTTCCTTTAATGTTGTTGGTTTATATTTTAGGGTCAATTTTCGGACTGAATTTTAGTGTAATTAAGGACTAAATTTCAGTTGCATTGAACTATATATATTGATGTTAAAATTTGGGGTTTATTTTAGGGTAATAATATTAATGTTTGTTAGAGTTTGTTTTAATGTTGTTGGTTTATATTTTAAGGGTAATTTTAGGGGATAATTAAGGATATTGTTAGTTTAAATTTTGGGCGGCACTGAAATTTTGATTTAAATTTTGTTTCTATTTCCATCAAAATAAATAAATTACGTTATTTTTTTGTAAATAATAAAAGATAACCTAAAAAATTCGGTTCGGGGACTCGTGCCCCCGAAGCTTTGGAAATGCCATTAAATTAGCCTCCACTATCGAAAGTTC
This sequence comes from Sambucus nigra, assembly GCA_949130495.1. NCBI lineage: Eukaryota > Viridiplantae > Streptophyta > Magnoliopsida > Dipsacales > Adoxaceae > Sambucus > Sambucus nigra. The sequence goes on along the minus strand of OX422211.1, from coordinate 69,134,373 downwards.
CTGGCTCCGCCCCTGATTTGAGATATAATAGATTTATAAGCAAATTTTTGATTCAAAGGATTTTAATGTGCAATAAAATAAGACGTGTTATAATTTTAGTTAATTAATATCATGTAATTTGATACGCTTAATTAATTTTTTTGGATTGATTATATTAGTCCTAAGCACGAATCTAAAATTATATGACACTACACACTTATAAATTTATTATACATTTTATAATTTTTATTAAATTCACAATATGTATATTGATTTTTGATAGAACTAATTCATCTCTTATACTACTTACATACCCTAAAGAAATCTCTCAGAAAATAAAGCCAAAAACTAGTATGCATAACTTGATTTTTTTTTTCAAAATTAAATTAAAACATAAAAATAATAAGTGTAAATTACTGTCAAAGATCAGAAATTGTCAAATATCTTATAATTGTCACGAATAATGATTTCTATGTAGCATGCATTTATCGAATTAATTATTTGGATAAGCAAAATCTTCTCTAGTGTCTCTCTTAATGGATTGAAAAAGAAGATATAAAGTGTGTTCATGAAAAAATCAGCATGACGTGGTTGACATATTCTCAATATGTATTGACACATTTTCTCTTTCATTTGAAAATTCAAAATACTTGGTTACAACCCGCGCGATGCGTGGGCGTACTGTAACATTTGGTAAGAATATAGCAAAAAAATTATAACAAATGGAAAAAAAGCATATATAAAAAAGTTTCATACTAAGATAGTAGAAAAATTCTTAGCAAAACATCAAATTTGATTATGAAACTCCAAGAATCTCTACCTCCTTATGTGTGTCTCCATTCGGCTCTTGATAAATTGCAACAACTTCTTGGTGAAGAACTGAATCCTAATGTACATGATAAGGAACTAAATATATTTTTCAATGAGGTAGAATTATTGCCCCGACAATGTTTGTTTGGATTCGAAAAGTAAGCATATATACATGTTTTTTTGGTCTCTTATTATATGCGTTAGAAATAATTGTAATTACATAGGTAAGAAACAACAAACACGATTAAATCAATGTAATCCCAATTATACCGTATGCTTGTCTAACATGAATGTGGAATTGAATACGTTATTTAACTCAATGTCATAAAATAACATCACAAATCACCTCAATAAAGTAAAATTAATGTAATCCCAATTATACCTTATGATTATATAACATGAATATGAAATTGAATAGGTTATTTATCCCAATGTCATATAATAACTTCAAAAACCACATCCATGCCCTTTTGGTATCCATTTGCAAATTTCCATTCAATAGTACTAGGTTGGTTTGAAACGATGATGACGTGGATTTTTCACTCATATTCTCTTGTTGAATATTCCATGATTCAATGTAAGCAGATTTGATAGAAAAGAATCCATGCATATTATAATACCAAATGGGTTTACCTTTAACGCTTCTTAAAGGGATCGAGAAGCTAGTGATTTGTTGCATATCATCTCTATCCAAAAGATCTTGAATTATATATTGTTTATATTCTCTTGTCCGAGGGTGTATCAAATTTTCTACCTTATTTTCCCATAATCTAGAAAGTTTTATCGAAATCCAGGGGTGTGGTGGAGTGGTAGGGACTCCTCCTCCCTTAACCAAGTGTCGGGGGTTCGATTCCCGCCTTGGGCATGGAGCAGCCTTAAATCTCAGAGCCAGCTGTCCCACCCTAAGAGGTGCCTACAATCAGCGAAGGGATTAGTCACTCTGGTACAGTGGACACCCTGGTATTACCAAAAAAAAAAAAGTTTATCGAAGATAGTTTGAAGCCCTCAATACAGGGTATCCATTGGACGTTCCAGATATCCATACTTTTCCCATAACTAATATGCCACATAAGACCTTTCTAAGTACCTCCTTACCTTGTATAAATCAAGTCCTAAAACCATAATACCTAAGAATATAAACTACAAAAAATAGCAGAGGAGAGAGACCTTCATGGGTGAAAAAGCAAAGATGACAGGGAGATGACAAGGAGCCGAGATGGAGGAGAAGGAGAAAACAATTATGTGTTGGGTGTATGAGAGGAATGGTGTGAGTTTTTTTAATTAAAGGGAGTTGTTTCGGTGGAGGAAAGATAAAAAGTCATGGGAGACAGAGTTAGGTTAGTTAAATATGAGTGAGAAATGGAAATGAACAGTCAAGAGGAGTAAAAATATTTCTTTGAAAGAGAGCACCGTTTGGGTTTCTTTTACGTTAATGAAAAAAACTTGGGAGGGTGAATAACATTGTATGAAAAATGTTAATTAATAACTCTAATTAAAAATGTACACGTGGCACTGTGAAGAAGCGACAAAAGTCGACACTCGATTCCGCTATCAATTTTAGTTATATGCTATAGTTATCTCTTCCATGTTATGTCAGATTGTAAATGACATAACAAAATATAAATTCTTTTAGACATTTGTTGACATCTAATAAATTTGGTTTCCTCGGTCAAATTGTAAAGTATATATTATTTGGGGATTGGAAACATTAATCTTACATCATTGGAGGTTGAGAATTATATTGTCCATTATAATTTCATCTCGCTCGATGAGCGATCATTGTTTAATTTATTATTAATATAAAAGTTAATCAAAAGTATTTTGATATTTGGTCAATTTAGTGAATAATCCATATTTTTAGAACTTTAAGTTTGATCCCGATCGTTACTTGGCATTATTAGTTTATAAGTTGTGATCTTATTTCAAAACAACAATTATATATTTGCATTAATAATTTATATATTAGAACTTATATATTTGGGTTGAAGTGATTTTTAAAGGTTATAATGTCATTTTATAACTATAAAAAATATTTTTGCTGCAAAGACTACGCAAAAATTATCTCCAAAATATGAACAGTTAATGAAAATTTTCAAAACCAATGAATAGGGTGTATTATAAATTTCAAGGTTATGAATGAGATGTATATTGACGAGTGGCGAATTGCGAGTAATATATCCTCGGTCGTTGTGTTAATCGTCTTTCAATCAAAACCTAGACTCCCAAATAGTATCTATACTGCCAAGTAAATGATTGTATCCATGAAGAATGATATTTTAGAGTTAATATTATTTATTATTTACATTAAAACAAGGTGATATGATAGGAATTCTACAAGATTAAAACTAAACTAAACAAACTAGAATAAAATACTTTGAAAATATTGAGTGGGAGGGTTTACCACTAAACAATCGACATTCACTAAATTAAAAAAATCAGAAAATTAATTTTAAAATATAAATTTTTTGTTGAATAAAGTATCATCTAAAATTTAATACTTGTAAATTAAAGATAATAAGATACTCATTAAGAAATTTTTTTTGTACTCTCCATGATATCTTGTTTGAAAATTTGAGTAGAGATAACTTTTAAAATCATCCTATCTCTTGAGGCAAAAACAATAAATTATTATTCAACCCATTTTATATATAAATACAGGAAGTGAGATTTTAATAAATAAAAAAAAGGATATCTTTAGTTTGATTCTAAAGAAAAATATGAATTAAAATCTTGGATTTTTTCTCAATGACTAGATACCCCATCTCTCAAGCAAGAAGAATTTTTCGAATCATTGATAATTAATCACCCTCTCTCGAGGTATAACTAGAACCCGGTGCCTTATCTCGAAGGGAAATGTTAATAATAAGAAAAAATCAATGAAATTTAATAATGAGCATTAAAATTAAGAAACACATAAAATAAATGAAATTATAATGGTGGCTTCATTTCTCCTATTAAAATTAATATAAAAAATAATTTTTTTCTATAAATATAAACTGGGAAAAAGTTTATATATATATAAGATAAAACAAATTTTTTTATTAAAAAAATAATTTTTCAATATTTGAAAAAAAATATTTTTTTTTATAAAACAATTAAAACATTTTTCAATTTTAAAAGAGTTAAAACAGTTTTTATTCTCTAAAAAAGTTAAAAACATTTTTTATAGACAAAAAAAATTATTGATAAAAAATGGTGAATTATTAAAAAAATGTTTGTAATGAATAATTTTTTTTTATAAACAAATAAAACTATTTTTTTACTTTTTTAAGAAGTACAAAACTTGTTTTAATATTTTGAAATTAAAAAAAATCCACTACATTATGAGATATGAAAAGATGCCTCGTACATTTATAAAAAACTAATTTAGTATATGAAAAAACTCATTTTCAATTTATAAAAAATATTCCAAATTTTTTTATTTTTTTTATAAACAATTTTTTTTTATTTTTTATTTTTTGATTTATTTTTTTAACCAATTTTTTTTTTGTAGTTCATTAATAGATTGGGGGTGTATGGCGAAATTTTACCAAACAGGGTTTTATTACAAATATGATCATAAACGTAGGAAAAAACTAAAAATATCAACAGTGATTACTGTTGACTAACTGTTTGGACGAAGGGTTAACAAAATGAGGGCGTATTTTAAAATTTTCAAATTGTGGGGGTTTATTTCAAAATTGGTCATAAATGTGAAGGAAAATCTCAAAATTATTCTTAAAAAATAATTCTTAAGATTCATAAAAGTTATCTTATATGTAACTTGAGTTCAGTTATAAAAAAGAACGAGACATTCAATTTTAGCACTTTGAATGTTTTGACCGAATTTTCAATTTGGCCCTCATGTTAATGGAAATATCTAATAAGCACTGATAAAGAATGACATTGGAAGACATAACAATTGTTATAACTCAATATGTCAGAAATTATTTTGTTTTGTAACTTAAACCTTGGTGATAAAAGATATGGAGGTGCTTTTTCGATAAAGCTTTGTTATATCTCCTATTACTCATATTGTATATGATATAATGTTGTAAATGGAAACTAAAATTAGTTATGCATTGACAGGCACTTTTATTAAAGGGTGTTGACACTTCTATAGTGACTCTTATATGGGCTTTATCTTTACTTCTCAATAACCCCCATAGGTTGAAAAAGGCCTAATATGTGCTAGATCTTCATATAAGCAAAGGAAGGCAAGTAGACTGTTCGGACGCAAAGAAATTGATATACCTTCAAGCCATTATCAAACAAACACTATGTTTGTATCCACCCATACCACTACTAGTACCCCATGAATCTAGCTAGGATTATGTTATGGGTGACTACAGTATTCCGAAGGGCACCTGCCTTTTGACCAACTTGTGGAAGGTCCAACATGACCCCAATTCATGGTTGTGACACTCAGCCCAATTAAATACCGGTTGATCAGTACGTTATTGAATTAAACCATAATTTCCAATTGGTTCATTCTTAGTATCACCGTCGAAAACATTTGCCTTATTAATGAACTAATAATTAATTAAGCTAATGTCAAAAAACCTTTAATCGTTTTATTATTATATGACATTTTAAACCATTAACCACATTCACATTTATAATAAATCAAACAATAATAACTGAGAATCCATTAGACTACATAGATATGATCGGAATAAACATCCCAATTTAATGCCTCAGTTCAAATAACCAATAATAAAACCGAATTCAACCAAATTCGTAGTAAAACTAAGTTCAATCTACGAACCAAATGCTGAAGTAAAATAAGTACAATATCTCTCTGACATAATAATAACTAGAAAGGGGCGACACCTTCCCTAACCGAAATGAATAAAACATTAATTGAATGAAAATAAGAGTGGAGGCTTCTATTCACGAGGACCTGCAATTCCCAAAACAGGCGCAGTACGTCAAATGGTCCGACAGTCTAAGCTTGGTGTCCCTATGGCTGGACACCTAAAAATAATTTCACAAGAGAAAATATATTTTGCCAGAGACGGGTTAGAACCCGAGTGTAAAATATTTTAAAATAGTTTAGCAAGTATTTAAAATGCGGTAAAGCAAATATAATACACATGTTATCTTTTCAAAATCTCTCTTGAGATTCTCACCTCTCAACTATTTTGCACACCTAACGTACCTCTAAACCATTCTAGAACCCACCTAACTATGTACACTCTAAGTACACTCTCGTATTTTCCCACAAAATACCATATTAAATAATTCCACCTCTTTTAATTCAAATAGGAGTTTTCATAAATCGAGTTAAGTGTTCTCATACTTAAGTTATTTTAGATTCCATTATCTTCCTTATGTCTACAATTTCACACTGTAGACAAAATCACGAGTCTATATGTATTTATCAATCGCTATACTATATACATACTAATACGACACCTCAAGGCTCAGCTACGGTGCATGCATACTCTTCTATCTAATCCTTGTACATCACGTACTAAACCAGGACAATTGATTCGGTATCTCCCTCGAACCATATATACAAATCTCAAACATTCGGAGGCGAATATAATCCCCATCCAAATGGATCACGCGTATACATACGCTCCCATTCAACTGTCGAAAGTATCATAAATCACAGATAGAACGTGTCCAAGTTCATATATTCTGGGTACAAGTAAAAAATCCTCCCAATGGGCGCTGAGGATAAGACTATCCACAACGGGAAAACCTCTTCTCGATAGCAAGAAGCGTAGGTATATGATACACATAATAAGTCACACTATAAGTATTCACACCACTTATATATTTATTTCATCAGTATAGGTATTATCAAATCCTATATCATATATTCCGTACGTAGTAAATGAATACTGATTATTCTACGTATTATTTTATATATTTTACTCCTGGTCGTACGCTCCTGAGTATTTCCCACTAGAAATGAAATCAATATGCCAACATAATATGAGTAGGTAATTTCCCCACACCCTACTGGTCTAAGTCATCTTAACCGTTGAATTCTTGTAACTCAAATTTCTTCTCTCAATTACTAATATCTCTTAGTTAAATCGAATTACGTTTGACCCTTAATTCGTTCTCATGGAACTAAACGCAAATTACAATCTAGGCCTACTGGTATTCCAAAATACTCCTCAATGTGTTTATAATTAAACCCAGGATTCAATCCCAAACATCTCCCAAAAATTTTAAACAAAAAGGGAAAAGAACAAAATTCTAGGCAGCCGAATCGATTCGGCTTGGTCCGAATCGATTCGGCTAGGACCGAATTTATTCGTTCGTACTAGTATTGAAAATCTACATAAGTGTTCTTACGGGTTTCTCTCATTTCCAACACCAAATCCTCAATTTTGTTAGCCCAAACTCCCAAACAATCATGCTGGATGTTGTACCAATATAATTAAATAAATTAAAATGTCGAAGAATCATCAATTCGTCAAAGGGGCATCAATTATTGGGGTTAATTCAGGATAAAATATTAAGAACCCTAGTTTATCATCTTATTCAAAAACTATCATAAAAGCCCAAATTTATTCATCAATTTTAATCAAATTTCGTGGGTTGTAATCTACAAACATGGGGGAATCAAACCTATAACAATTTCAGTCTTAAGTTATGATCAAAATCTTCCAATTTCACCGAATTCATACACAATTCATGTTCAATTCGGCCTACACTAAGATGGATGCCATTATTGTTAAAAGTTTGCAAGTTTAAACATATTCCTCTTGTATGTAGGTCTGATCCATTGAAGAAGATGATGAATTGAGGTTCATCCTCCTTCGATCTAAAATTAGATGGTGGTAGTAGTGCAAGGTGGTGGTTCTAACCTTTTAATCTCCATCCTCTTCCTCCTATGGCCTCTCTGTGGCTTTCATCTATTTCTTAAGTAACATACCCTAACCCCACTTTTCCCAATCCGATATAACACCTTTAAAATTTCATAGGTATTATTCACCCAAAAATACAGTTGACACGGGATGTCGATATGGCCTAAAAGTGGTTCGGAACCCAAACTAAACCCCCATGTAGACTTTTTTTACTATCTCAGACCTTCCAAGCACAATGGAACCATCAAAATGACCATTTGTATGACTTAAAGATTAATCACTTTTTATCTCATTAAGTTGTGTCCTGACACGACTGAGATACGCGTCCCTACATAATTATTGTAACTTTCATATTTTCCACTTGCAATAACTTTAATATTTCCATAATCAGATATTAATTTATTCACTCAGTAATATTCAATACAATTCACACCAATAAATATTAACCCTTATCTCACTAGTTAATATTTATTTTAATCCACATTAATTATCAATTAATTTCCCATATTTAATTTTAATTAATCATATGTTTTAAAAATCATCAAACTTATGGGATATTACACGCAACCCCCTAATAATGGAATTTCGTCCCGAAATTTGAAAATAAAACCTGGTAAGAACAACTCTCGATATTTTTTGCGTATCTCATAATTGCATTCCCAGGTAGACTCCTCAACATTATGATGCTCCAATTGGACACGCACAAGTGGAACTACTTTTGACCCTGGTCTCCTCTCGCTATGGTCTAAGATAATCATCAGTCACACCTCATATGAACTATCAAGTTTTAGTTCTATCTCATCCAGCGCAATGTGAGTGTAAGCTAACTCATTCCGGAGAAACCATCTCAGTGAAGAAATATGGAACACATCATGAATATAGTGTAGGTGCTCCGGTAACCCTAGCGTATACGCTATCGAATATATCCTATCAATGATAGGAAATGGACCCACGTACCTCGACACCAATTTACCTTTCTTCCCGAACCTCATTATCCCCTTCATGGGAGTTACTCGCAGTAGCACTGGTCCCCCACACTAAACTCTCAGAAGCATTGCTTAGCATTGGCTTAGATTTTCTGTCTGTCTTTGGCTACCCATATGCGTCTCGTTATCATCTTAATTTTGGATGATGTATCTTGAATCCCCTCTAGCCCGAGTATATTTTTATCCCTCGCCTCTAACCAACAAGGAGGAGAATGACAAGGCCTACCATACAGTGCCTTAAATGGATCCACGCCAATAGAAAACTGATAAGAGTTGTTATACGTAAACTCCACCAGTTGAAGGTACCTCTCCTAACCTCCCCTAAAATCAAGGATACACATACGCAATATATCCTCCAGGTTCTGATTAGTCCGCTTAGTCTGTCCATCCGTCTGCGGGTGATAGGTCGTACTCAAACAAAACTCGATGCCCATGGTTTCCAGGAATCTCTCCCAAAAATAAGACACAAAAGTTTTCTCCCGATCAAACATAATATTTAGAAGCACCCCGTGTAATCTCCCTATCTCAGTCCGGACTGACATAATAAAATTTTGGGCATACTATGCCGTAGTATAGTCAGTCCGAACTGGCGAAAAGTGGGATACCTTAGTCAACCGATTCGCAATAAGCCATATAGAATCGTGACCCGTATGAGAAGTAGAAAATCATATAATAAAGTCCATATAAATGCTATCTTATTTCCGCATAGAAATATCTAGCGGGTGAAGAAGACCTACTCGCTTCGGTGGTCCACCCTTACTAGTTGATAGGTGGCACACTTCGAGACTAACTCAGCAATGTCCCTCTTCATCCCACTCCACCAATATTTCTGCCTCACATCCTGAGTTACATCTTATTCTCGTTGGCATGTAATGTCAATAGAAACCCATGCAACTTTGTCATCATTGCGTGTCACAAGTCCTCCCCCTCAGGAACAATTAGTCTACTGTTGAAATGCAAGCCTTGCTCAAAACTCACTGAATAAGACTCTACTCCCCTGGTTAGAAGCTGTTTAATCCTTTCCTGACAAAACGGGTTCACTGCCTGAGCCTAGACCACCCTCATTACAATCTGGGGTGTAATGATCATAACTGACATGAACGATCGGGCAATCGCATCCTAAGGTCCCAGCTCCTTTTGATTTGCCCTCCACACCTCGAGCACCTCACCATCTGGCCTACGGCTCCCCGGGTGATATTGGATCTCAAAATGAAAGTCTTATACAAATTCAAGCCACCTACGCTGACGCATATTCGGCTCTCTCTGAGTAAACAAGTACTGTAGTTACTTGTGATCTGTGAATAGGGGAAACTTCTCCCCCAACAAATAATGTCTCCATATTCAAAGTGCAAACACGACTGTCGCTAACTCCAAGTCGTGGGTGGGGTAATTCCTCTCGCGAGGCTTAAGCATGAGGGAAGCATAAGATATAGCATGATCCTCCTCCTGCAACACTCTACCAAGCCCCTGTAACAATGCATCAATATAAACAAGGAACTCCACACCTGCTCTGGGGAGGACTTGCCCTTCATCTCCTCAAATGCCAACTGACACGCATCATCCCAAACAAACGGTACACCTTTATAGGTCAAATTTGTCATCGGGCCCGCAATCCTAAAAAATCCTCAGATGAACCATCTGTATTACCCGATTAACCCCAAGAAGCTACACACCTCTTTCGGTATTGTGGGCTATCCCCACTCCCTCGCCGCTGACACTTTGCTCGGGTCCACTAATATCCCCAACTCAGAATCGATATGACCCCAAAATAATACCTCTCGTATACAGAATCCACATTTATCTTATTTAGCATACAGTTGATGCTCACGTAGTGTCTGTAGAACCCGACGCAAATGCTCGACATGCTCATCCTCGGTAGGGTAATAAATCAAGATGTCATCTATGAAAATAATGAAAAATTGATCTAAGAACTCTCTGAACACCCTATTCATCAAGTCCATTAATACAGTCGGCGCTTTGATTATCCCAAATGGAATAACCCAAAACTCGTAGGACACGTATCTCATCAGAAAAGCAGCCTTAGACACATCCTCCTCTTTGATACATAACTGTTGATAACCAGACCTCAAGTCTATCTTTGAGAAGTAGGTTGTTCCTCTCAGATGGTCGAATAATCCATCGATATGAGGTAATGGATATTTATTCTATGTAATTACTGTATTCAACTCCCAATAATCCACACACAGTCATAAGGATCCATCCCTCTTCTTAACAAACAAAACTGGAGCACCCCAAGGTGAGGTACTCCTACAGATGAAAGCTTGTCCCAATTACAGCTCAATCTGATCCCGTAGCTCCCTCATTTCCATAGAATCCATATGGTACAACACACGAGCTATCGTACATGTGGCCCATTCCAAATCAATCACAAACTCTATCTCTATACTCGGCGGTAGCCCCGATAATTTACAATTGTCCGGTGCGAGGTGTTGACGCTGATCACGTGGCCGTTTGGGGGTGTTTAGGGGGTTCGCCCTCTAATGTCATGTTTTTAAGACTAAGTATAAATATTACAAAATATGTGTTGTGTTCTCAAACCGAGGGTCCCATGAACACACGGTCAATTCCTACGAACTGCGTCGGTCTCGTGCTAGGTGTTGGCGCCACTCACAGGACTGTTTGGGTGGTGTTTCTGAGATTTATCCTCTAACGACATGTATTAAAGACTAATTGTAGATATTCTGAAATTTGGTCATGCTCTCAAACTGGGGGTTCTGTGACCACACTGTCGGTTCCTACGAGGTACGTTGGTCCCGTGCGAGGTGTTAACACCGCTTATAGGGCCGTTTGAGGGATGTTTCATGGTTTTGCCCTCTAACGGCATGTTTTCAAGCCTAATTGTAGATATTTGGAAATTTTGGTCATGCTCTCAAATCGGGAATCCTGTGGCCACGCGATCGGTGCCTACAAGCAGCGTTAGTCTCGTGCAAGATGTTGGCTCTGCTCACGGAGGTGTTTGGGGGTGATTTGGGGTTTCACCCTCTAACGACATGCTTTGAAGCCTTAGTGTAGATATTCTAAAATTAGATCGTGCTCCCAATACTGGAGGCCCCATGATCACGAGGTACATTAGTCACATGTGAGGTGTTAGCACCGCTCACAGGACCGTTTAAGGGGGTGTTTTGAGGTTTCTCCCTCTAACGACATATTTTGAAGCTTAAGTGTAGATATTCTAAAATTTGGGTCTTATTCTCAAACCAGGAGTCCCGTCACCACGTGATCAGTTCCTGCGAGCTACGTTGGTCTTGTGCGAGGTGTTGGCGCCGCTCATGGGGCCGTTTGGGGGGTGTTTTGGGGTTTCCCCCTCTAACAGCATGTTTTTAACCCTTAGTGTAGATATTATGAAATTTGGACCGTGCTCAAACTGGAGGTCCTGTGACCATGTGTTCGTTTCTTATGAGATACATTGGTCCCGAGCGAGGTGTTGGCGCCATCACGGGGCCGTTTCAGGGGTGTTTTGGGGTTTTGACCTCTAACGATATGTTTTGAAGTCAGTCTAGATATTCTAAAATTTTGGCCATGCTCTCAAATCGGGAGCCCCATGACCACGCGACCGGTTCCTAAGAGATACGTTGGTCTCGTGCGATGTGTTGATGTCGCTCATGGGGCCGTTTCGGGATTTCCCTCTTGATATTTTTCTAGTCCTGAAAGTTATTCTACAAAATCTTCAGTTCTTAAAGCTTATTTAAAGATATCACGAATCTATGTTATAATTATTATGTTTTAGGTATTTCTCATGTTAATCACTCAATAATCTGCTCTATATATTTGTAAGTACCTCTTGCATATATTAAAGAAGTTTCTATAAGTAGTATTTCTTTGGGGTCTATGAGAGTTCACTCGTGGATTTCTCTTGTTAGTTCTAGATTTGTTTGATTAACAAATGCTAAATATCTTTAGTTATTTGAAGGCTCATAGATTTTTTTTTTAATTTAACAATAATACTTGAAATAGCTAGGGTTTGGCTCGAGTTTATACCTTAGTCTTCTTCTGATTCAGATTTGATGCAAATTAACAATAATATTTGAAAACGCAAGGCAATTTGATTCAGATTCTTCTTGGTTTTCTTTTGATTCAGAATCAGAAGATTCATCTCAAGTTTTAGTTATGTGAGCCTTGTGTGTTTTAGAGTGCTTGAATTATGGTTTAGACCTACACTCACACTACGAGGAAAAAGCCACTTTATGACATTTTTTAACTATCATAAAACTTATTTTATGACGCTTAATTTTTCAATAAAAAAGCATTATAAGTTTGGGTGTCATGATTGATACCCATTAAATGTGTCATATTAAGTAACGATTATATATGACGTTTTTTAAAAACTGTCATATCTGCTATAAAAGGGTCATAATATACTCTATAAGACATCATATTTGATTTAAAAAGCGTCATTATAAACAGTTTTCAAATTTTTAAAAAGGACATACAAAATTTCATTACATGAGGGTTTAATATATATGCTCAGACATTAAATATATAATAAAAAATTACTAACCAATATTAATGTCATAGTTGACAAATAAATCTAAACACAAATCAAAATTTACAATAACCTGGAATTTTTTTGTATTTGAAGTCACGTGCACCTAAAGTGCACCAAACCAAGTCATTTGTCCATATAAAAAAAATACAGGGACACAAATAGATATACCCACAACTATATTAATTATCCACAAAAAATAATGTCCTACTACATGTGTCATAGCTAGATATACCCACTATGTACATCATTTGAAAAAATGTCTCCAAAACAATTTACATCCAAAAATCATGCATAAATGTGTCGGTCTTCCTTTGGCTTTCACAAAATTTTGTTGACACCTCAAAAGTTCCAACCACAGACCAAATACACCTACCACATCCCCACTTTTGTAGATGGCGATTGGGACTTGGGTTGGTATAGTCCTCTATTGATCTACACCACTGCTCAGTCAACGAGCTCTTTCTCATCCACAACAACCACCAACCCCAGTGATGAAGAAACAATGATGATGAGTGTTCAACAACCTCCAACCCTAGTGATAATGAAATAGCGTGGTCAGTAAGTTCATCAACAATGTTCTTGACATATATGTTTGAGGCCTACACTCAAAGTTATATAATGAATCATCCTTTACTAAAATAAGGAAAATGAAATATAAGTATAATTTAAAAAGCTATGAGGACGAATTTCGGTAATTATAGTACTTGGTATTTCAAGATTTTCTCCTTTCTTCTTTCCTCAAACAGAGAACGCAAAATTTCTTCACGCTCGGCCTTCTTTTGTGCCCTGGCTACATACAGTACCTTCGAGCCTATTCAATATCAAAGTCTCCCTTTAACAACAATAAAAAAAGCATAAGAACTAACCCTCACTTCATTTGAATAACAACTAGTATGGTGTCAGTTCCATCCCAAACATATATCATCCACTCATCATTTGTAATTTCACATATCTGAGCAACCTTTTATCAAAGACATAAAAGACAATGGTGGATCAATACATCTGAATTACTACAGTTGAATATATATGGAACAATTAAAAAATTATTAATGTCATAATTGGAACCATATGATCGAAAAACATCATAGATACTCTCGGGGGGAAATTCACTAATATTAGATCTTTTCCATCAAGGGACTTATCAAATTGATTGCTTTATCATCACAAGCAAGGAATAAAGTTTCCCAAGACAAAGTGACCAAATTTCAAAATTATGTAAATCCAAACCAAATGATGTTTTTGACCTTTTACCCAAACTTTTTAAAGATATTGGGAGGCCACGAATTAATGTGAAATATAGAGGCTAGTTGAATCCTCCTAGCCATGGATTGTACTGGCCAACATTATTTCTATCATCTGTTGTAATGAAGGCAATGTTTTCACATTCTTATTATTTTTTGAAAACACTTGATCAGTCATAAACATGTAAATTCAATAAAATTTAGCTTCATTAACAATTTAACACAAGCATAAACTCATTACCGAACTATAAATTTAAATCAAACAGAATGGAAACATGAAATTTAGCTTCAGTTTCATTATAATCTAATTCAAACTCAAATTCAAAAAAATATAAGACAAATTCAATCCAAAATAGTTAATAAACTGCTAGGGAAATATTCATAATCAAAACTCTATATTCAAGACATATCAACAAAAAATGAAAAATTATGATCACCCTAAGCTTGAGCTCATGAGAAAAACTATCTTCAATTATCAAACTCATAGAATCAATTGATTTTGAATTACACAACTCAAGGCTCTCAGAATCAACACTCTTCGTCATACTTCTACAAAATTAAAAAACACAATCAGAATTTGAATAGATACAAATCAAATGAAAATTTGAAGTGAATTTGAATTATTTTTACATCAGGGGAGTCATAGACAAAAGAAGAAGAGATGAAGAAGAATAAATTGATATTATCATATGAGGCATCTTCTCAAGTCGTCATATCCTTCGATTTGAAGCTGAAGGAAACACCTGTCCATCTTGTTAATTGTCAAGACAGGTCGAATCCTTTCTCCAAGGGCCAGTCGAAGAACAATTTCGATTTGGACGCACACGCCTTCAATATAATCCATCACAACCAGTGCACCACGAGTAATACATAGAGCGGCCATAACCTCAAATTAGAAATCAACGTGCCCTAGAGAATCTATTACATTGATGAGGTAATCATTTTCATTTATCTCTCGTTATATCTCTTCAGCGAGTCATCTACCATCTCATAGTAAAGAGAGATACCAGTTGACTTTATGGTAATACCATGCTTAAGTTCATTAGGTCGGATATCAGTCATTTGGACATCATCAGTAACTTCTTAAGCGATGATACCAGCAGCATCGGCAAGGGAATCGATGAGGGTGAACTTACCTGTTAAGGAGTAAAAGAAAATTAAGCCAAATACCGCAAAAAAAATTAGTAAAACAGGTACAAGATGAATTGACATTCAAAATTATTCAAGGGAAGAGAAGCAATTGACCTACATTAAATCAAGAGAACTCATATCAACAACATTCATGAATGGCTTACTTTGATCAGTATTACATTCTGTACTAGTAGAAAAATCAAGATTGTGAAGCTGTATGGAAAAAATATATTTATATGACTATATAAAAAATTAATACTCAATTATCCATCAAGAGAAAACAGACTACAATAATATTAGTGTGCTACTTGAAAAATACAAAAGAAAAAACAATGTAAAATTTGCTACTTATGCGTATCACTGGAAATGGAACTGTCAATCTTAAAACATTGTAAAAAACTAAATTGGTTATTTTAAGGATCTGAATGAGTTGCGTTGATACGAGGGACTTGAAAATCCTCCATCGGCTTGAAGGTCAACATGAGGTCCTTGTACATTGTCAATCAACTATTGTTTCCACCTTCTAGTCATCGTGTCTTCACAAAGGTAGCTACTGAATGTTGCATCCCTTAGCATGTCTAGAAGGCAACTTCTCAGTGCATCATAAGATCTTGGATTATCTGCTAATCCAAGGTAATACCGAATGATATGCTTTAGTAGCCATGATTATGATTGTTCCTCTAGTGCAGAAACCATATTCCTAACAACTCTACTGATTGCGAATAAATGTTCTGTAATAGTACATTTATATTCCATCCCCACACCATCCAACATAATTTTCTGAACTATAAATATGGAATTTTTTTTTGACAATTCAGTTCCCAACTCCATTGTTCACAGGCACGATAATTATTTATATGGACAACAAGAAACTTATTACTTATGTATCAACAACCTTCAATAGGGCACCAATGACACCTAAACTAGTAAGCCTCAGGCATTCAAAAGGCCTGGACTTACATGTTGTGTTGAGAAAATGGTACATATAGAAAGAAAGACCTGCCACTTCTAGCACAGGCCCCTATTTAATATGAACCTCGATATAGCCCCAAACTTATTGACTAGGTAAACATATTTCCTCAAAAGCTGAATCATATGCATCGACACAGTTTAAAACTAGTTTGATTCAGATAAGTTATGGATTTGAAGGAAATTTCATCATTACTATTTTCCTTGTCAAATAAACTATTTCGATACCTATCGATCATCTAATATTTAAAAAAAAGAACAATGCAAATTATTAGTAGGTTCATTCATACGAGGATTGAGATGGTGACAAGACTATATAATTCCTACTACCTCACATACCAAAGCAATTCTTTAGGGCATACATATAGGAGATTTAAAAAAAATAGAATAGTGGCCCTGCAATGAATTAGAACTATAATTTATGTGCATATGTTAAGAAATTTGAGTACTTCATGATGGTGTTTTGGGGTTCCAATACCACTAAAACAAAAATGAATAGAGAAGGTTTAGGCATTCTATTTCGGCAATTTGGGAGAGATGATGCGCAGGTGATGTTGATTGCTAGATGCTGAAGAAAACGGAATAAAAGGACGAATTAAGGTGCAATGGATATGAATGGTATCAAGGCCCTGATATCATATTAACTTTTCCTAATGAAATAGGGAGTACAGAATAATGAAATTTTTATTGAGAAAAACGTAAATGTAAAATCTCTTAATTACATAAAGCAACTCTCTTAAATACATAAAGAAAATATCTTAA
This sequence comes from Sambucus nigra, assembly GCA_949130495.1. NCBI lineage: Eukaryota > Viridiplantae > Streptophyta > Magnoliopsida > Dipsacales > Adoxaceae > Sambucus > Sambucus nigra. Next base: position 69,117,179 of record OX422211.1, on the reverse strand, counting down.
TTAGACAAAGAAAATATCTTCATTAAACAAGAGCCTAAGGTCATAGATATATAAGCCCTGCAAATGGTAGACCTATGATTTAACCATATACTATTGATAATACTAGGACTAGACACTCTAACAAAGACCACAAGGAGGCTATGTGGCCATATTTACATAAAGAAATTTGTTCAATTCACCCAAAACCAAGTAAGGTAAAGTGGAATTTACCATATATGTATGGTGGATGTACATTAACATACCTTCAAACAATTTATGTGAAACGTCAAACTGCATCCACCAAATCTTTTCGTTCACGGTAGGCAGTTTCACTTTCTGAAATTTGTCTACGAGAAATATAGAACCTGCGGTAATATAATGCGGTTTATATTGCAAACACAATGTGGATCGTAGCCTACAGATTCCATGTATGAAAATTTTCACATTTTCATAAAGAAGTAACAATAACATAAGGGAAAAACTCAAAGAACAGTAACAACTAAGAAAAATAAAAAATACATACCAATCATTTACAAAATTACATTCTACTTTTACAAGCGCGGTCTGGCAAGTCATGGCATATCTCATACACGACCAATTCACATAAAACATAAAAAGAAAATCGAAAACAACTACCAGGAGATGATGAAAAGCAAAACAACCCACCCATATAGCAACAAATAAACCCTTTAAGATGTGAGAATTAAAGGCTTCCTTCAATTATCCACAAGAAGAAAGATGAAATCTAAGGTTCACATTTATATAGATGTATACATCTGAGATCCATGGTGGGTGCTTGGTGTTAGATATTTGATTTCAGTCTCACACTTATCTAAACGTTCTATAACTACACCAATTTCAATGGTCAAAAGTATAATGTAACACACACAGATCATTGTGACAATTATAAATGACTTTAATTTTCCGATACGGAAGCCTATCGCATGGATAATAATTTTTTAGCATTTTTACTTCTTAAGAACCTATCTACTTTAAAATTTTAAAATAATTAGAATATGAAAGATCCGGGTTTGAAAAACAACTTTTGAGACTGGTTGTCGTAGGTGATGAAAATGATTGTACATACATGTATATAATGCTTGTTTGTAAAGATTGTACATTCCTTTCAGCTCAGCTATCTATTGATTCTTTCGAACCCGAGAACGTTAAGCGAAGTTCCTGAATTAAATAACATATCTGTGATATTGACCAACAACATGATAATAAAGTGTGAACCGTATCCAAATTATGTTAATCTTCTCTTTAGAAATTGGAGGCTTACTAAAATGTTTGGCTATAATTATGAAATGAGTTTTGCGTGTAAAATATTTCATAAGAGAAACATTTAGAGAACAAAAAATATTTTGAAACTAATCGAACGCTAAGTGAAGTAATTTTCTTCTTGTTGAAAACTAGGTAATGTTAAACCTAAAAAACACTACTTATTTTTCAATGATTTTTTGTTATTCAAACAAAAGAATTACAAATTTCAACTCAATTCCAATTTAATCAGAAATGGTATTTAAATTCAAATTCAAATAGTTATTGAAATTAATAGTTCCTCTATTTAAATTGCGATAGAGACCATGTCTATTAATAGGTTTGGATAATTACAGATAAAGGGACTTCACTAGATTCTGCTCATGGACACATCAAACACTCTCCAGTCAGATAAATGTTTTTACACTAAAAATATAAAAATAGAGATTCTCTTTAAAAAAGAGTTAAAAATAATTAGTGATCCAAATATTTAAAGCATGTAACACATTTGATATGTCGAGGACAAGGCGTTCTGCAAGGGTCCATGAGAAATCTTTCGTTATGACAACATGGAGTACTGTTATGTGTTGTGCATCTGCAGGCATAGTGTACGCTGGCACAATCCATCCGAACCTACATTGCATATTAGAAACCACAAACTATTCATGGAGAATGTTATCCTTCAGAGAAAATGCCGCTAGAGAAACTCATTGTCCTTGGACACTATATTTAATCTTCTCATCTGCTATAGACCTTCTTTGAGAACAATTGCATTTGCACGATAATTATCCATCACATTCTGATATCCCCATGGACACGAGTTATTATTAAGACATGTTATGTTGTTCATGTAGATCTTATGCTTAGAAAATGATGAAAGTATAATTTAATATCAAAAGAAGACACTATTGAAAAGAATTGGAATAATGTTAATATGTGGAATAAAATAAGTTTTTACCTCGAGTAGTTGAAATAATGTTTTGTTGAATTTAATAATATAGAAATAAGTGAACTTTAAGAAATCCAAATATGCAATGAAACTACATTAGTTTGAACTGAATAAATGAATGCATTTGTTTAGGCTGTTACCTCAAAACCCAATGGGATGAGTTGATAATATTGAGAAATGACTTGACTTGAACCTATAAATGAGCAAAAAAAGAATTTTAAACCAACTCCAAGTAGTTTATATGGAAGATAAGTTGCAAGGTAGTTTATATGGAAGATAATTTCATCAAATTATATTTTCTCCTCCAAATAACCTAACCAATTCTGGCATATACAAGCCTATATTTATGGTCGTTAACATTGATTCTCTTCACAAATGGAAGGGAGAAATTCCACTCCATTCTTGCTTTGCTTTGAGACACAGTCAAAAAAATGGAAATCCTGGAAATATTGAAGAACACAACAAGAATAAGAATAATCCACCAATTAAATTAACTCATAATAATTCAAAACTTCTAAATGTTAGTGAATTTAGTTCAATAGTAAGAATCAAATTAACATTGATCTATACCAACTACAATTAGACTATATGTAAAACGGGAACTCAATTAGCAACAAAACTACTTCAACTGTAGAAAAACCTGAATTTTTCTATAGTAACCACACATCACTTTAAGAAATAATAGTTGTTATTACCTCTCAATAGTATAAATCCGAGTTGAGAGATTTAGGGTCTTCAAATCATTTTTTATGAGGTTATAGATCCAACTTCTCCCTGTACATAACAAATATCACTCTAACTATTAGGACTTGATTAACCAATAGCATGCATATATATTGAGATGAAAAAAATAAAATTTTAAAAATATTATTATCATCCAACTAAGAACTTATAATTACTACTAATCATCTCTTTATTGTTACATTACAACTATATCATTATGCGCTCACCGGTTCTCCCAATGCAATTTAGTTATACTTGTGAAAATTAAAAAATGTATCAAATACAATCCATTATGCATCGAACTACACTACATGATACATTATAGTGGATGTATATGTAATTTAGATTAACTATGGTACTATGATTAAGGTTCACAATGTTAATTAAATACGTTATTGCAGGGGCCAACTGACCACTATTGAGTCTTGAATTATAAACTGTGCATAAAAGGAAAACCTTGCCATAAAAAAGAGAGAACTCATAAATTTCAGCAATCAATATGATAGTTTCAATAGTCGTATATGAAAAAAGCAAAAAAAAGAAACACGATGATATAGTTTCAAAACCTTGCCATCAAAAAGAAAAAAACATGAATAAAAAAAAATATCAATATGTAGGACTAAACATTAATACTAAGTTCATCGAGAAGAATTGTCAAACTGAAAAAGGTTAAAATAAAAAATATCAAGAAATTCCCCAATTATAACCCTAAATCCACAATAGAATCACTTACAACATGGTTCAAAGTCTAAATTTCAAGAAAATCCGCAATTCTAAATTACAAACACAAACGAAGAAATTTCAAGATCCATTTGTTTTGAATCACCAAGATCAAACATGATTCCTTAAACATTAAAATGAATGAAAAAATCCCACAAAAATTTCAATCGAAGAAAGAGAGAAGAAATCATACCTGATTAGGTTTGTATATGTGAGTGTGTGCACATCTGTGTCTCTGTTCATTCGTGTGTGTTCATCTATGTACATGCATTAGTGTGCATGCATGGGTGTGTGTGTGTGTGTGTGAGAGAGAGAGAGAGAGAGAGAGAGAGAGAGAGAGTACCTGAATCAAAGAATTAGTGAGGGAAGGAGATGGGAGAAAAAGTTTCAAAGTGGGATGGAGGGAAAGAGCAACATGTCTTAAGATTTTGGAAAAGAAATTGAAAGTGTCATGATATGTTATCTTACACATATGTACGTTGAATATTTATTAAAAATGGTCATGATTTGTACCTTTTAATATGACACTTATATTGAAACTAATATGTACATTAGCACTAATATTCTTATAATGACACTTTATAATTAATCTGTCATGTAAATAAGAGTATTATATTTTAATGAAATTTTTTAAAAAAAATTCATAAAGTAATTTTTTAAAGTGTCACAAAAGGGTATTTTTCTTATAGTGTCAGCAATGAAGTGACCGAGTTTCCCACAATTCTGACAAGCCATTTTGGATTTATTAATCTTACTACTTCTACTATCATAATCAGGAGACTGTTTTGAACTTATGCTGTGGTGTCGGGTGGACTGACTAAACTGTTGATTCGCTTGCATACCTTTTTTAGCAACAACATATATATGCTTCAAAAGTTTCTTGAATTGGGAAGACATAAGAGCAAGTTGATCATCAATCTTGTCAATTTCATCCGAATTCGCATCAGAGTCATTGTCTAACTTAGATTGATGTTTAACTATCCTATGCTTATTTTTATCAGGACAAGAGTTTTAAACGCAAATTTAGAAGGATTGGTCAACTCATTCCTAACATAAGATGTAAGAGTCTTGCTAAAGGTTGATTCAAGTTCCATAGTTCCCAATTTTTAGCTTAGCAGTTCTAATGTGAGAGAAGGGTTTTTTATTTCTTCTATGATGTAACATTTATGTCTAGGGGAAAGGTGCAAATCCCTTGCTAATTCGTTTAATCAAAATTTAAAACAAATAAGAAGGGTCAAAATTATTTTCTTGAAGAAAGTCTATTAATAACACCAATGAAAACACAAGTTGTGTTAGAAAATGTTATATAAGTAGTTACTTAGAAACTTTAATGTTTAAAAGCAATTTAAACATATATAGCAATGATAGCAAGAGTAAAGCAAGGATAAAAAACATTAACACAAGACGGTATTTTAACAAGGTGAAAACCCGCAATCTCACTGGGGAAACATCCAAAACTCACTCTACGAAGTAAAACTAAAAATGCACTAGAACGAGTTTTAGAGTAAAAGAAATCAACGTATAATACATACTGATCAGGCCTAAACTAATTCAAGAAATTATACCATTACTCCAAGTTTTTCTTTGACTTTTCTGGCTCTGATTGTTATTTTTAACGTCCCCCAAACCTGAACTCCTTTGCTCCTTCTTTAAGTCGACTATGATGGTAAAATCTCTTTACCAACACAACTTTAGTGATGTTTTGTGAAAGTGTAGAAGTGATATGCCTAACACATGCATGCAATTCACTCACACTTATATAGACAATATTCTTACAAATTACAGATTTGCTCTAAATATGACATGAAAGAGTCAACAATACTGAGATTTGATTTTCTTTTGAAAACCCTAATTTTCAAATCCTAATCTTTGGATGAATCTATTTAAAACAAAGATTCTTTCAAACTTATTTATGTACAATTTTTTCAAAACAAAAAACACATATCTGAAAATCTTTATGCAATATAAACTCAGTTTTGTTTAAAAGAGATTTGTTGGGTAATTTTTTTATAAAAACGTTTGGGAACAAAAACACAATATAGAGATTATTTCTACTTGAAGAAATCAGTCCTAACAACAAACGTGACTATATCACTGTTAGTCAGATCTACAAATCTCAATGAAGTGGGACGATATCAAGACCCAGTGAAGTGTTGGACAAGAGATGAAAACCAAAGAGGTTTTTGAACATGATTGGATGAGAAACCCTCAAACTCTCAAAATGTTTTCTGTGAAAAATTTGATAGAGGTTTGTTTGGATTTTTTTCTCTCTTTTCTCTCTCTCTCTCTTTTATTTCTCCCAACTATCAGACTCTGCAGAGATTGTAAACGATTGATCCTAAGGTCCTATTTATAGTGGACGATGGAAGGATCTAGAAAGAGGTTCAAAATTAAGGGCCAAGATTGCTTCGAGCAAATAGTTGTAAATCGTGTGGCTGACAATGAACCGCACTCAACAATCCTCTTATTGGTTCATTTAGGTTAGACATGGATTAAGCTAAAACACATGCAGGACATTGATCATTTTGAAGTAACGATCATGATTAAATCTTAGGTATGTGAGTGAGAGAAAACACAAACTTAACCGTCCATTGTGCAACACTTATAAGGTGGAGATCAAGATAAAAATGCGTGTTTTTAAAGAAGTAAAAATATCATTTGCCACCCCAAATATCTCTGTCTCTTTTGGATTCTACCCAAGGATAATTTTAGGAACTTTAAGATATTACAAATAAGCCCAAACATTTTTAAAGATGTAATTTTTTTCAAAAAATAGATTTTAAATTTTTAAAAAATTCCTAAAAATCTTTAAACATACTAAAAAATCTTTTTAAGCCAATGTGAACGCACACACACACACACATCATACACACAAAATGCAGAATGAATGTAGTCCTAGGTGTACAGCGTGTTGGTTATACTAACTTTTCTCTTCTTTGATGTTGTTGATGTAGATCATGAAGAGGCATGAGGTTTAGGGTTGAATATTGGATGACACAATTTTGTATCTATTTTCAAACTAGACAAGCTCCTATATTTTAGACTCATGTGAGTCATATATATTGTGTGCTTCAATCTTCGCCTTTTGAAATATGAGACAAAATCTCCTTTGAGTCGTATGGGACTCATAGGGATACAAAAAATAGAAAACCTTAATCCTATACAAAAAATCCATATATCCTATATCCTAGAAATGAAAAATACATAACTCAACTAATTACAAACAAATACCCTAAAAATATTCAGATGCACAAAATGATACTGATTCCTAAAATAAAACAACTAAGATCAAGCTTTTTAGTTGAAATGTACAATAAATGTCCAAGATGGACTCAAATATTTCTCCCCCATTTTGTCTCAAATGGACAGAGGGAAAAATCACAGAAAAATATATCCGAAATAAGCATAGCATCCCAAATTTATACAACGGTCAAATATATGAATCTCCAACATTAAATAGATATAACAGGTGTTCTTTGTCATTTACCTAAGAATAGTGCCTTATATTCTCGGACATTAACTATTAACATCTAAATAATCGGAAGATATAGATTTAGGTGATGATATTCGATTCTCCCATGACCATATCTATGGAATTCCTTAATTATTCAAATCAAGTTTGATCCAAAGGTTTAATGAATAAATCTGCTAATTGAAGATTTATAGGTAGATAATTAATTTCCAATTCCTTAGATTCAACTAACTCCCATATAAAACGATGTCTGATTTTAATGTGTTTTGTATGTGAGTGTTGGACAGGATTTTTGGAAATGTTAATCGCACTCTGATTAACATAATAGAGATGTAATTTCTCTTCGTTAATGCCAGAATCGCTTGACATCGGTTTTATTCATAATAGTTGAGCACAACATCTACCTATATCTATATATTCAGATTCAGTTCTGGACAAGGAAGTGCAATTTTGTTTCTTACTATTCCACCTGACTAAGTTATTACCAATGTAATAACATGCTCCTGACATACTTTTACTATCATCGAAACACCCATCCCAATTAGTGTTGATGTATCCTATTATCGTACTGGATGTGTCATTTGTGTACGAAAGTCCTTAGTTAAGAATTTCTTTGTCATATTTTTTTAATATCTTGACGCACAATAAATGACTCTCTTTATGGGTATTTTGATATCAAGCACATACACAAATAACATACATAATGTTATGACGTGAGGCAGTTAGGTATAGTAGACTTCCTATCATACTACGATATAGTGTAGGCTCAATAGATTTCCCATGTTCTTCTTTAAATAATTTTAATGAAGTACTCATGGGTGTCCTAGAATCTTTTGAATTTTTTAAGACAAACTTTTTTACTATCTCTAGAGCGTATTTGGATTGCGATATAAATAATCCTTCTGATTTTTATTTGACCTAAAGCCCTAAAAATAATTATAACTCCCCCATAAGAGAGATTTGAAATTCCCCATGCATATCGTTAGAGAAATTCTGAACCTCGATCAAAGAAGTAGATCCAAAAATTATATCATCTACATATACATGGGATATAACGACATTTTTATCGAAATGTTTGACAAACAAGGTTTGGTCATTCCCACCTCACCTTTATGTAAAATAAAAGTAGACAATTCCTCATACCAAGCATGAGGGGCTTATTTTAATCCATATAGAGCCTTTTTAAGATGATAGACATGATTTGAATGGTGAGGGTCAATGAACCCATTAGGTTGTTCTATATAAATCTCCTTAGTTAAAATACCATTAAGGAATGCAGACTTTACATTCGTTTAATATAAAATAAATTTTGAGAGGAACCTAATAAGGAGAAGAAGACGGACAGATTTGAGGCGTGTTACGGGAGAAAAAGTTTACTCGAAGTATATTCCTTCAATTTGAGAATAACCATGCGCCACAAGTTTGAATTTGTTTCTAACTACCATCCCTTTTTCATCAGTTTTATTTTTAAAAATCCATTTGTTGCCAATAACCCATTTATTTTCTAGTCTGGGAACAAGACACCATACATCATGAGTTTTAAATTAAATGAGTTCCTTTTACATAGCACCTATCCAATAGGTATCATTTAATGCTTCATATATGCTCTTTGGTCTTATTAAACATACAAAGTATGCAAAATGAGCGGTACTACGCAATTGGGGACCTTGTTCTAACAGGCTCATCTGGGTTACCGACCACTTTGTCTAAGGGATGATCCTTGGAAACCCAATTTGTCACTTCACGGGTCTCATTTTGTAGGGACTCAACTATTTCAAAAGTGTCGTGGTTAAAATGGTTTTTGGACTCATTAAATACAGTTTGTCATATGCTCTTATTCTCTGCATTGGTGTCACTCACTATTACATTGATGGATTCCATTAAGGTTTTGGTACGAAGATTATAGACACGGTAGGCTCTGCTATTTGGAGAAAAACTTAAGAAAATGTCTTTATCACCTCTGGTTTCGAATTTGGACATACGTTATTTGTCCTTGCATATGTAACATACACTACCAAAGGTTCAAAATGTTTTAGATTAGGTTTTTTTCCTTACCAAAGTTCATAAGGTGTCTGCCTGGTATTCTTCTTAAGGTATAATCTATTTATTATATGACAAGATGTACGAACAACTTCAACCCAAAAGTATTTAGGTAAATCCTTTGCGTGGATCATAACATGATCCATCTCCTGAATAGTGTGATTTTTACGCTAAGCTATCCTAATTTGTTAGGGCGCCTTAGGGGAACTAAATTCTTTAAAACGTATTTTGACAGTGTGTGATACTGATTAATTTGCAAGTTTCCAAATAAACCCTATTTAATTAGAGTCTATTTTTAAACCAAATAAATTCATCCCCTAAACATGCAACTACGTTTATGCGTGTGTCAACCCATAAATAAATAAAGCAAGCGACACAAATTCAGGAAAAATTCCCGTAGGGCAACACTGTGACACCCCGCCTAATTAAATACCGGGCGATCACTCCTTTATTAAATTAAATCAAGGTATACAGTTGGTTCATTCTCAGCATCACTGTCGATAAAAATGAATTTTCCAATTTAACACCCTAAATAATTAAGCTAAGTGTCAAAACCATTTTCATAGATACTTTCCAATCTTTAATTTAAAGAAAAAGATTTATTTAATTAAAAACAACATTCTTACAATTAAGAATCACACTACAGTAAGACAAATAATATAATACATTCGTCAATCGAATGTCAACATATTAAAACTAAAATCACAAGTCCATAATGAATAAATCCCAAAGAAACAATACTGTAAATGACTGAAATATAAATCTCCCAACAACAAATGAAATGATGAAAAGGGCGACACGTGCCCAATAAATGAGAGCACTAGGAGTGGAGTCAATAACAGAAGCCGTCTACTCAAGTGACCTGCAACTCCCACCTAAGTTGCAGCTCGTTCTTCTCAAGGGATCCTAAGCAAGACGCCCCTGTGGCTGGGCACCTGAAAATATACATATATATATACAAGAGAGAGAGAGAGGAGAAGAAACGGGTCAGAGCCCGAAAGTGTGTTTGATTTTAAAATACGTTTAGCAAGTATTTAAATTGATACAGGCCAATGCAATAACATATTAGTGCGTCGCTCTCTTGAGAAATACTCACCTCTCTTCTAATGTGAACCCCTATCGCACTAACCCTCCCATTGGTTTGTTCTTATCAATATATCGCACTTGACTTCCTAAAAGATTTAATCTATCTAAGATTACTCACAAGATTTACAATTCCCGATTTCATTTTAAAAGAATGTTCCAATTTGTAGTCAAAGTTCTGTATTTTAACTTTATAAAATCAATAAAGTTTTACAGTGACATATTATACTTTTTCAAAAACAGTATTTAATAATATGAGTCAACAACTATGTTCTACTTAGCAAATTTCAGTAGACAGTTTCAAATATCATAATCTCATATATATATTAACTACTCGTATAATATATATATATAATAGCACCCCGAATAAAACTATGGTGCGTGCATACTTCCACTATCCAGAGCCCCATATCACTCATATTAAGGGGAATACATTCGTAATCACTCTCGAATTGTATTAACATAAATACACATACAATATTGAGGCGAAGCATAGATTCCAAGTCTCTAAGAGGGTGGCACATACCGGCGTCTCTTAGGACCGTCTGAACTATCACATCGATAGCCTGTACCAAGGATATCTATCTTCTAGGGTACAAGTCAATATCCCCCATAAAGGTCACATCGAGATAAGACTTGTCCCAGCGCGGAAACCTCAGGGATAGCAAGTAGCGTGGGTATGATTTTCACATGTATATAATATAGGTACACACAATCATATAAATATACCGCTTTATCATAATAATATAGGTTCTTCTCATCACCCGTAGATATACCGTTTATCCTTAATTTTACATTTATAGAATTACACATAAGGTTTCATTCCTAACCTTAACTCGAAGTGTTTTCTCACTTATTACCTAACACTCATGGATTATATCTTCCAAATTCTGAAATTCAGTAAGTGACTTTATTAGATTCCAACGTAACTCTCTTACGCACCTCCCCCTTTAAATTCATAAATTTACCAACCTAAAGTAAATATCCCAAAAATACCATTTTCGATGAATCTTAAAGGTTCCAACATTTATTCATATACCCTACTGGTCCTCAATGTCTCCCAAATCGATTTATTAAGAATGCCCAAGAATTATTTCACGATAAACTTAATTTAAATAATTAAACAAGGAAAATAAGAGTCTCCCAGGAGGGGTCGATCGATCGAAGCTTGGGGCTCGATCGATCGAACCTTCGATCGATCGAAGCTCTAGGCTCGATCGATCGATCAAGCAGGTCTGGGCAAAATTCTGCAGAATGCAGTGACGGGTTTTATCCAACTTCTTCATCTAAAACTATGTTCTTCCATTCTAATCACCCCAAAAATCCTACTATCATCATTATAACATTATACCAGGTGTTTATAAGGTAAAGCATGCGTGTAACTATCATTAAACATGGATTTATAACCTAAAATCATGTCCAATTATCAAGAACCCTACAATTTTTCTTAAACAGATTTCTAATGAATCTTTCTCCAAAATTTCTTTTGTATAATCACCAGATTTCATGGATTATTACCTCTACATGGCAAGGGTTTCCAGAATTTACATAAACATCAATACTACATGGGTCCTCCTATCAAAAATTGTGTTTTCTTCCATAGTTTTCGTCACAATTCAATCCTAAGCTAACATGAATATTGCATCAATGAAAATAGCAAGTTTAAACACTTGCTTGGGATTTTGGTATGCAGGTTCACGGCTGATTTTGGTATGGCTGCGTTCCTCGTCTCGTGATCTACGCGGTGGTGGTGGTGGCGGTGCAAACCGGTGGCCTTTTCGTGATTGCCTTGGAGATCTCTCCTCTCTTCTCCAATGGCCGTCATTTGATTTCTGAATCTTCTAACCCTAAGAGGCTGACCTAATGGCTGATATAGGTTGGCTGAAATTCGTGGGTTTAATTACCCAATTTTGTCAAATGACTAAATTGCCCTCCCGGGGCACCAATTAGGCCTAAAAACGCCCCGAGACCCAAACTAAGCCCCCGGGTATACTTTTCTGACTATCTCGGCCCTTTCGGATGCGTTGGCGCACTCAAAACGACCATACGAACAATTTATAAAATATTCACTTTTTATTTAACAAAATTAGTCCTGACGTGACACGGGCACGTCCCGACTTAAATTTCCGAAATAGTCAATTACTTCACTTATGACATTCAATACAACCAATATAATCTATTACTATGCTCATTAGTAATATTCAACAAGTTTCCCATAATTACTAACTCTCGTCACGTTAATAATTAAAACATAATTAATTTCCGGATTTTTATTAAATAAACATTCACATTAAATTTAAATAAATCCCCAAATTAATATAGCATAAAAATACGGGGTATTACAAACACCTTTTATTTCTAAAACTTTGACAAGTTTACAACACCATTGACTTACATACGATCTTGCGTTCGCCCACAAGAGTAACGCACAGTGCCTTCATCTAACCTTCAAAGCGTCGGCTAGAAATTAGAAGTGGTTCACATGCAACTATACCACAAGGACACGTAGTCCTAGACACGCAGTCTTCACGGTGTAGGTTATCCTTCGCACAAGAGTAACTTCATAGAGACTCCTTCCACAATAACACGTAGCTCTATGGTTCTAGAGTTCTCCCCATAAAGGTAAATTTCAACAAAATTGAATCTAGGGTTCCAAAACAATTCACTAAAAGATTGGTATGTTTTGTGAATGAAAACAAATGGTTTAAGACCTAAAAGAAGAAGACAAAAATCATTTCTGCAGTAGCAGTTTTGTTTCTGAAGATTATGCAGGTCTCCTTATGAAAAACGGAGTTGGAGACTCCTATTTATACAAAATTTAAGGCGGTGCATCGTTCGAACGAGGTTGAATGTCGCTCGAACGAGATGTTATGTCGTTTGAACGACAAGAGCAGGTCACTCGAATGAAAAAACATGACACGTGGCAAATGTCGTTTGAATGACAAAGAATGTCATTTGAATGACCTATCAAACGAGATTTCACACGAGCTAGTAGATAATTTCTATACGAACGTGTGGCCGCCAGTTTTGTATTTTTTTATTTTTTTTATGAATTTGTTATGATTTTTCTACGAAAAGGTGTACGAGAACAAAATCTTTAGAAAAATATTTGCTAAAAATATCCCAACACTTTAAGTGAAATGCTAAGGAATTAAAATACAACCTTAGGAAACTTAACCTCGCGGAGGCTTGAATGTTGAAGATCTTGATTTTTGGATCCATCTTTGATGCTTGAATGTTCTTGAATGCTCTTCGATGATGTAGCTGTATACAACATACTAAATTTATAACGGACTTATAAAATAATGTCCTTACAAATCTCCCCCTATGTCTATGCAGGTACATATATAAAAATATCCGAATTATCAAATACCAAAATGCCTATACAAATCTACCCTCCCATGAATAAATTTTCAAGATCTCAAACTGCTCTTCAAAAATTCTTCATCAAATCTCAAAGCTTTTCTCAGCAGGGTATGCAACATAATGATCTTCAATCTTTGTACCTACACACACGAGATAAAGTAAAAACTTCGTGAGGCATTGAGTTTGAAATGATATAAGAATATATAAATCATTAATAAATCAAATCTCCCCATAATGCAAAAACTCCCCCATAACATGATAATTCTTTCTCCCCCTTTTTATGATGTCCCCAAATAGAGAGATAAGAAGAAAAAAATCAAAACCTGGAGTGTCACGATAAAATGCATAGCAAACATGGATCAAACTACGCGCATGCAAAAGTATGTCTCAAAAACTTTCACAAACTATTTTTGATTTTTCAAAATTTTCATACAAAAATAAGATACCAAAAATCACACCATCGATTTGTACTAAAATAACCAAGTCATGCAAATAGAATGTATGGGTGTGAACACATTCGATAGGTAAATAAACTCAATCAATCATACGTGCACAATGAATACGTGTACTCTTAACGAATGAACATCAAAAGTATCATTAGGTGTAAAAATAGTTGAATTTAGATGACATCGTCTTATGCAAATCAACAAATCAAAGTCAAAGTGATTTCCACACCAATAACGTCCAAAACTATTTAACGCCTTTTCAAAACTTTCAAGGACATGAAAACCCATTTTAAATTCCATCCAAACTCCCTCATTGATATTTTCTTTTAGAGGTAATCTCAATTCTCAAACATTGGAGAATTGGTGCAAAAATCTAATGGACCCTTTTTGGCATGAATTTCTTTTTATTGCCTTTCAATTTTTTCGGGCTCTTTTAACCTCTTTGGACCCCGGATAATTAAAATTCTGTAATTTTTTATGTTCGATATAATGGTGGCTTAGTATTCGCAAAGGCCAAATGAACCTTTCGCAGCCCTTCCCCGTTTTCAAATAAAGCACACAAACTCACAAACGGTTCTTACATGCACAACTTTCTTGTCAAGTTTTATCGCACTTGGTGCATTTTTAAAGACAGGATTGAAGTGAAAATACCCAACCAACATGTGATAAGACAAGCACAATAATCAAACAAATCCGTGTACGTGTGCAGTAAAGGAAATCATGAGTCAAACATGTAGTAAGTAACAACTAATTACATCATAATGACTCCAAACATTATAAAGCACAAATATGACATGATATATTATCTCAAAACACTATCAAATAGTCACATGAAAAATGGAATTATGTTGTGACTCGGCCATCCTAAGTGTCCATCCATAAACGGTGTAAATAAAATACAAAACTCTTTTTGGATTTTCTCAAAATTTTATCAAAATAAAATCTTTTTGTCTTTTTCAAAATTTTCAAAAGGAAAAAATTATAGAAAAAGTACATGTCACAACGCTAGCAAACATAAATATCATTAAACAAAAAACTAGCGTATGAAAAACATGTGAACACAATCATCTATATGATATGGAAAGAGAAAAATCATGTGCAAGCACACGAGAATCAACTTGTCTAAAATCTAGCGTATCCAAAAGTGATTTCCTAACCTAAACGGATGTGACATGACGCGTGGGGGTTTTGGGAACCAACGTAACACTAGACTTCGACTTCCTAGGACATCTTCCAAGATCAAAATAAAATCTTCTATGGTGACCTTTCCTACCACAATGTGAACATGTGTAAACGGGTGGAACGAAACTTATGGGCTAACCTTTTGTAATGTCCTCGGGAATGGTTGACCCTCTAAAACAAATAATGGTTTTGACTTTAGAAACAGATGTATTAGAACAGGACAATCCATTAGCATCATTATCAAACCTACTTAAATCATTTAAATTATTTTTCAACTTCAAAATATTTGATTTAAGCAACGAATTAGACACTTCCAAAGATAGGGATTTATTTTTCAAATTTTCAACAATTTCTAAAAGGGTATCTCTTTCCTCTTCAATTAAAGCAAACTTTTTTCTAAGAGTCTCTTCACGTGCCGTAAAATCATCGATTAATTTTTTATCCTCGACGGCACAAACGGGAACCCTAGAATTTTTTAAGTCCTTCAATTCCTTCTCTAAAGCTAGGACTCTTTCATCACTCTCCTTCTTAGACAATTTTAAAGCAAGAAAGTCATGGTCCAAGGCAACAAATTTCTCACAATAAAAATCTCTTTGATTTTGAACCGTTTGCAAAAGATCCATCGCGGATTTAAAACGAGAATTTTCTTTTTCCAAAAAATAATTCTTTTAGCAAACGTCAAATTCAAATGATTTATATCATCAAAACTCTGACTCGTGTCATCAAAGGGGAACATCTTCTTACATAAGTGCTCCATCAAAAAAATTGTGATTTTTCAGAAAAGTGATTTTTTGCAGAAAAAAATCATTATCACACAAATTTTGCAGAGAATAGGAATACACAATAAAATAGTATAATGTGCTCTCATAGCAATTTGTAAAACATATGTCGACGGTGTGTGATACCGATTAATTTGCAAGTTTCCAATTAAACCTTATTTAATTAGAGTATATTTTTAAACTAAATTAATTTAGCCCCTAAACATGCAACTACGTGTGTGCGTGTGTCAACCTATAAATACATAAAGCACACGACACAAATTTTTGGAAAAATCCCCGTAGGGAAAAACCCTTTATTTCTATAACTTTGACAAGTTTACAAGACCATTGACTTACATACCATCTTGCTTTCTCCGACAGGAGTAATGCACGGTGCCTTAGTCAAGCCTTCAAAGCGTCGGATAGAAATTAGCAGTGGTTCACATCCATCTATACCACAGTCCTAGACACGCAGTCTTCACGGTGTAGGTTATCCTCCCCACAAGAGTAACTTCATAGAGACTCCCTTCACAATAGCACGCACCTCTTCGGTTGTAGAGTTCTCCCCATAAAGGTAAATTTCAACAAAGTTAAATCTAGGGTTCCAAAATAATTCACTAAAAGATTGGGATACTTTGTGAATTGAAAACAATAGGTTTAAAACCTAAAAGAAGAAGACAAAACTCGTTTCTGCAGTAGTAGTTTGTTTCTAAAAATTATGAAGGTCTCTTTATAAAAAACAGAGTTGGAGACTCCTATTTATAAAAAACGTAAGGCGGCACGTTGTTCGAACGAGGTTGAATGTCGCTCGAACGAGATGCTATGTCGGTTGAACAACAAGAGCTGGTCGCTCAAATGAAAAACATGACACATGGAAAAAGTCATTTGAACGACAAAAGCAGGTTGTTTGGACAACCGATCAAGTGAGACTTCATTCGTTCTTGTAGATAATTTCTATACGAACGCATGGGCGCCAGTTTCGTAATTTTTATTTTTTTTATGAATTAGTTATGCTTTTTCTACGAAAAGGTGTCCGAGAAGAAAATCTTTAGAAAAATATTTGATACAAATATCCCAACACTTTAAGCGAAATGCTAAGGAATTAAAACACAACCTTACCAAACTTAACCTCGCGGAGGCTTGAATGTTGAAGATCTTGATATTCGGATCCGTCTTTGATGCTTGAATGTTCTTGAATGCTCTTTGACGTTGTAGCGGTATACGACATATTAAATTGATAACGAACTTATAAAATAATGTCCTTACAAATTCATGTTTGTAACCATTATAGTCACAATATTCGGTAACTCCTAAATCTCTAAACTCATATTCTCTATCACTACGAATTCAATTTACTTGCGAGTCCTTTTCACTTTCAATTCATAATAAAAATTTCAAAAACTTACGAAAAGTTTCTGATTTTTATTTTAAAAAGGCTACCCAGGTAAATCGAGTAAAATTGTAAACCATAACCAAGATGTAACTATTGCCAGAAAGACAAATAGTGCGAGAAGGACCCATTAGCTCAATATGGATGAGTTCTAGAATATTGTTGGATAAAACCTATTTAACTTTCTTATGAGGAGATTTAACTATCTTTCCTTCTTAATAGGGGCCACATACAATATTGGAAATGGGTTTAATTTTGGGAAGACCTCTAACTATTTCTTATGAGCTTAACATACCACGACTATCGTAATTTATGTGGCCTAACCTATTGTGCAATATTTCATTATCTTCCATCCTGTCAATATTGGAGATCTCAGTTCCTATGTTTACTGTGTAACAGTTATCAGTTGTTCTAAGACGTATAATAATACAGTCTCCATTCTCTTTCAAAATTTTGCAACTGGATTTTAAGAATGTGACGGTATGGTTTAAGTCACAAAATTGTGATATACTCTGTAAATTTGGTTTAAAACCCTTTACAAGAAGAACGTCCTCAAGAGTAGGTAGTCCTTTTCCTTGGAGTGTCCCTTTTACCTATGATCTGGGCAGAGGCTCCATCTCCAAACATAACTTTTCCTCCTAAGAAGTTAGTTATGTTAGATAGTTTAGTCTCGTCCCCGGTTATATGTTTAGAGCAAACCGAGTCTAAATACCATCAAGATGAAGTGTGTTTAGCTTTTAAGGCACTAATAACAATATTACACTTCATTTGGGGTATTAGCTCATCTTTCCTAACCCAAATTTCTTGAGTTTTATTTGCGCTAATTAGCTCGAATGTCATAAAATTTGTGAGCATTAGAGTTTTCCTTAAAAGTGTTTAGCATTTGGTTGTAGTCATGAGTCTAGGACCTTTCCTCTGAGTCTTACTTTTAGTATTAGATTGTCTGTTCCTATTTCGATAGTTAGAGTTCTTATCAGGTGGTCTAGGCAGGATATAGTAATTTCTGTTTTGCCTCGAATAGTTAAATTTTCTATACACAGGAGTGTATGAAAAGGATTGGTATATATGCTTTTGAAAATAGGTTTCAAGTGAATGTCCATAAACATCACAATAGGAGAAGAAAAGGTGGCTCGAAGTTTTCTTATAATCTCTAAGACCTTTAAAGATGGGTTTGTCTAAGTGTGGGATTTCAGTCTTAGGTTTCTTTGAGATGTATTGAAACGAGACTCTCCTTGGCGTATGAGGAGCAAACATATTTAGTCTTAGATTCAACATTTTCTTTAGACTTAGTATTACTTCCAATGTCTATCCCTTTCTGTTTTTTTTATTAAAATCAACTTTTATAGCCTGAAATTATGGACAATTTTCCATAGGCCTTTTTCCTCCTAACACGAACTTTATGGTTTGAAATTTTTAATTTGTGGGCCGGTGTTAAATCATATTCCAGTTTTGTCCTCAGATTCGGTTTTACTAACTGCAACAAAGTCCTCAAAACAATTAGAATTGTTTTTAAATTTTACAAACTTTTTGAAGACTCTTTAAGCATTATGTTTTGATTGTTCCAATTCTAACAACGTGGCCTTGTTTTTCTTTTCCAAAATTTCATTTAATTCAGTAAGATCCTTGATTTTTTCAGATAAAAGCCTTAGTTTGTGTTTCATGGACTAGACATTGATTAGTGTAGTCTTTAACATTTTGTTTAACCACAAGACTAAGAGATTCTATCTTTTCAGTCAACTCTTTAATGGTTATTTCTAATCTAGTTCTCTTCTTAAACATTTTGGTGTAAAGTGTGTGGATATCTGGAAGGTCATTATTATCGAACTCACTAAGTGTGGTGGGTGATTTGTCCCCTATCAATTTATTTTTAGAAATCACACACACATTCAGTTCGTCATTCATATGATCCCTTTGACTCACACACACGACAATAGAGCTACTGCTAACAACATAACCATTACAAGTATTCTCAGGTAACAAAGAAGATAAGCCATTAACAGGCACAACCAAATCATTATTAGGAAAAATTTCATTAGTACTTTCATCAGAATATACCATCTTTTCAAAAAATGAGATGCGGGGGTCAAGTATGTTAGATGATTCAGGGTCATATCGCTTGAATCATCCCACGTTTTCCACAAATTGGTCTTATTATGTTTATTTTCCCAGTTGACACTATAATTAATGGCAATGTGACCTATTTTACCACATCTAAAGCATTCAGACTTGCTATGGTCTTTGTCAGGTCTGGTGTTATTATTTTGGTATTTCTCTAGTCTCGTCTCATGAGGTCTGTTGTTGGATTGATTTGAATAAGGAGTTTTTCCTTATTTAATAGCAACATTATTTCTAAACGTCAATATTTTCTTAAAATGTTTAGATATGAAGGCTATTTGGTTATCCAAATCACCCAAGTCATAGTTATCATCAGATTAGATTCCAATATTAGGCATCACTCTTGATTTTAACATAACATTAGGACTATTATTTTTCTATTAACTTCCAAGATGTTGTTTATTATAATCCAATTCCATTTCCACAGTTCGTAATTTTCTACTGTGGATTTCAGGGGTAAGATTTGGATCTTCCATTTCCTGAATTGCATATCTTTTAATGTCAAATTTCTATGGAAGTGATATTACGATTTTAGAAACAATTTCTCTTCTATCATAAACAATGCCATTAGCATGTAACAGGGTTATGACATTAGTCAGTTTAATATAAAAATCATTGAATGTTTCAGTCTCAGCCATAACTAGGGTGTTATATTGTTGAAGGATCATTTGAGTCTTGGCAGCCTTAACACGTGTATCACCTTCATGGGGTGTTACCAACGTGTCCTAGTCTTCCTTAGAGTTGGTACATATAGAGATTCTTCTAAACTCATGCTCACTTACAGACATGAATATTGCATTCTTGCCTTTATTATTGCGGAGGGAAGCATATTTCTCCTCTTTGGTAAATTCAGTTAGAAGATTTTTATTCTTGTTTCACCGCCTTCTGCTATTAGTTTAGTAGGATGAGTATGTTCTAGTTTTATGGTGTTCCAGACATCATCTCCCAAAGACATGATGAACACAATCATCCTTACTTTCTAGTAAGGAAACTTTGTCCCATCGAAGAGGGAAGGTCTGGTTAAGTTTCCCAGTCTTTCAAATTTCTCGTCCATGAGATGTTTTAAAAACATTTTCAAAAAACACAGAATTCTGAAACAATTATTTTAGAAATACAAGAACCCGCTCTGATACCAATTGAAAATCCCTTACTAATTCATTTAATCAAAAATTAAAACATTTAAGAAAGGTTTGAATTCTTTTCTTGAAGAAACTCTTTTAATAACACCAATGAAAACACAAGTTCTGTTAGAAAATGCTTTTGAACAAGAAATTTCAGTTACTTATAAACTTGAATGTTTAAAAGAAATTTAAACATCTATAGCAGTGATAGCAAGAGTAAATCAAGGACAAAAGAATTCACATAAGACAGTATTTTAACATGGTAAGATCCCAATCAAACTGGGGAAACATCCAAAACTCCCTCTAAGGAGTAAAACTAAAAATTCACTAGAACGATTTTTAGAGTACAAGCAATCAACGTATAATACACACAGATCAAACCTAAACTAATTCAAGAAATTATACCAGCACTCTAAGTTCTTCTCTGACTTTTCTGGCTCTGATTGTTGTTTTTAACGTCCTCCAAACCTGAACTCCTTTGCTCCTTCTTTACGTGTTGTACTCTGATGGTAAAATCTCTTTACCAACTCAACTTTAGTGATGTTTTATGAAAGTGTAGTGAAGTGATCTGGCTAGCACATGAATGCAATTCACTCACACTTATATAAACAATATTCTTAAAAATTACAGATTTGCTCTAAATATGACATGAAGGAGTCAACAATACTGAGATTTGATTTTCTTTTGAAAATCATAATTTTCAAATCTTGATCTTTGGATGAATCTGTTTAAAACAAATACTCTTTCAAACTTATTTATGTACAAGTGTTACAAATGAAAAACTCATATCTCAAAATATTTATGAAATATAAACTCACTTTTGTTTAAAAATATTTGTTGGGTAATCTTTTGATAAACACGTTTGGAACAAAAATCCAATAGAGAGATGACTTCTACTTGAAAAAATCAGTCCTAACAACAAACGTGACTATATCACTGTTAGTCAGATCTATAAATGTCAATGAAGTGAGACGATATCAAAACTCAGTGAAGTGTTGGACAATAGATGAAAAGCAAAGAGGTTTTTGAACACGATTGAACGGGAAATCCTCAAACTCTCAAATTGTTTTTTGTGAAAAAATTGACAGAGGTTTGTTTGGATTCTCTCTCTCTCTCTCATCTCTAAGACTCTCCAAAGATTGTAAACGATTGACCCTATGGCCCTATTTACAGTGGACGATGGAAGGATCTAGAAAGGGGTTCAAAATCAAGGGTTAGGATTGCTTTGAGCGAACGGTTGTAAATCGTGTGGCTCACAATGCACCACACTCAAGCATCCTCGAATTGGTTCATTTAGGTGAGACATGGATTAAGCTAAATTACATGAAGGCCATTGATCATTTTGAACTAACGATCATGATTAAATCTTAGGTGTGGGTGTGAGAGAAAACACAATCCTAACCGTCCAGTGGGAAACACGTGTAAGGTGCAGATCAAGATAAAAACGTGTGTTTTTTAAGAAGAAAAAATATCATTTTTCACACCAAATATCTCTGTCGCTTTTGGATTCTACCCAAGGCTAATTTTAGGAACTTTAAGACATTACAAATAAATCCAAAAAAAATTTTAAACCTAATTTTAATTATTTAAAAATAGATTTTAAATGTTTAATAAATTCCTAAAAATCTTTAAAAATGTTAGAAAATATTTTTATGCGAATATGAACACACACACACCTTATACACACGAAATGAAGAATGAATGAAGTCCTAGGTGTATAGTTATGTTGGTTATACTTACTTTTCTCTTCTTTAATGTTGTTGATGTAGATCACAAAGAGGCATGAGGTTTTGGGTTGAATATAGGATGACCTAATTTTGTCTCTATTTCTAAACAAGCTCCTATATTTTACACTCAAGTGATTCATATATATAGTGTGCTTCACATGGGACCTTGAAATCTTAGCACTAACTTCTTTATCAGTATATTTTATACCATTCGCATGTAGCTGGGTAATTATATCAGCCAAAGGCATATAAAAGTCATTAAATGGTTCGTTATCTTTCATAACTAACATATTATATTATTGAACCAGCATTTAAGTTTTACACACCTTTACTTTAGCGTCACCGTTGTGTGCTATTAAAGTATACAAAACATTTTCGCTAGTGGCTCAGTGACGTATACGTTTCAATTCAGTATCACCCACACTCATGAAAATCGCATTTTTACAATTATTATTGAAATTCCTTATCTTCTTTTAATCAGCACTTAATTCAGATGTTCTAAGTTTTCTAAAAATAGTGATACCTTCTACTATAGGAGTAATGGGGTAACCATAACCATTTTTAATTAAATCCCAGACATCATCTCCTAAGGTGCCATGAATAAGTTCAATCATTCTAATTTTTCGGTATAGAAAATTGGAGCCATCGAATATCGGGGGTCTACTAAAATTTCCTAGCCTAAGTAACTGAATTGAATCTCCATGAAAATAAGGAAAAATGAGTTTAACAATAGTTTATAAAAATAGATCTTTGTAAAGTCTAGCACTGATACTACTTGAGAAGGTGACTTAGGTGCAATAGACTCAAGTGTGGAAGTAAACTATTGTTGATTGTTTGGCAAGTTAATGAAAGTACTAATTATTATCTTGATTAAACTAGGTGGTTAAGAAGACAACAACTAATTCAGTTTATTTAGGCGAGTTTCTATACTTATATCCTACTTTTTCGAGTTAGGTGATTAATGCAGAATTTAAAGCACACATTGATTTATTTTACGTCGCAAAAACCCTTCCCCTGGGAAAAATGACAGACCCTCTAGGGTCACATAGTCTACCAAAGTCTACTGAAACAAATCAATACAGAATGATTTACAAACATGTAATAAGACTCAAAGTAGGTTAAATCAGAAAGCTATTACGTATCTTGACCAAGCCTCTCTACTCTGGTTTCTCTTCTGTAATTAGCCTTACTGTGCAGCTCTTTTCCACCTTGCTTTCTTCACATCTCAGCTTTCCCTCCAGCTTCCTCAGCACATGTTAGCTTAGTGTATGTAATGTGTCTTATTCTATATGGCACACTCACCCTTAATTTTGCAACCCGAATTAATGTGCAATAAGTTTTGATTTCCTAAATATCAGTATCAAATCTTATGTTCCTTTCTTCTTTTTAAATAAAGCTATCTTGATTTAAAACTATTTTCAGCAAACTTTCTTTACAAAAATCAGAACACTCATATTTGATCTAATATGTACACACGAATCAGTGCCTATGTGAATAGTGGTGTTCAGTGAGTGACCTACAAGTGATATGCAAATGATATATCAGAGATCCTGAAATATCACTAAGATTATGTAATAAGAATAATCAAGTAAGCATGTATAATCTCACAATACACAAAAAAATATGACTTCAGGTATATGTAATACCCCGTATTTTTATGCTATATTTAATTTGGGGATTTATTTAATAAAAATACGGAAATTAATTATGTTATAATTATTAACGTGACTAGAGTTAGTAATTATGGGAAACTTGTTGAATATTACTAATGAGCATAGTAATATATTATATTGGTTATATTGAATGTCATAAGTGAATTAAATGACTATTTCGGAAATTTAAGTCGGGACGTGCCTGTGTCACGTCGGGACTAATTTTGTTAAATAAAAAGTGAATATTTTATAAGTTGTCCGTATGGTCGTTTTGAGTGCGCCAACGCGTCCGGAAGGGTCGAGATAGTCAGAAAAGTGTACCCGGGGGTTTAGTTTGGGTCTCGGGATGTTTTTAGGCCTAATTAGTGACCCGGGAGGGCATTTTGGTTATTTTACAAAATAGGGTAATTAAACCCACGAATTTCAGCCATCCTTAGCAGCCATTTAAGTCAGCCTTTTAGGGTTAGAACATTCAGAACCCTAGAACGGCCATTGGAGAAGAGAGGAGAGAGCTCTCAAGGTGATTCAAGGCCCAAAACACCACCGATTGCACCGCCGTCACCACCAACGCGTAGATCACGAGGAGGAGAACGCAACCACACCAATATCAGCAGGAAACCAGACCTCTGAAATCCCAGGCAAGTGTTTAACTTGCGTATTTTCGTTAGTGCAATAATCATATTAGTGTAGGAATGATTAGGAGTATAATCAATGGAAGAAAACCCCAATTTTGATAGGGAATTGCATGTAGAAATCATTATAACCTTATTCTGGAAATTAATATGTGAAGTAGATGATTAACCCACGAATTTGTAATGACTTGTTAGAAGGAAATTCTGGAGAAAACTGATTAGAACAAAAGTTAATAAAACCTTAGGGTTCTTGATGATTAGATGAAATTTTAGGTTGTTTAACCATGTTTAATGATGAATACACGCATGCTGATCGTTAAAGATATCTGGAATTATGTTAGGATGTTAGCAGTAGACTTTTTGGGTCGATTAGAGTTGGAAAATATGAGTTTTGATGAAGAAACTTAAGCAATCCCGTCACTGCAATTTCTGCAGAATTTTTGCCCAGACCTGCTTGATCGATCGATCGAGCATAGAGCTTCGATCGATCGAAGGATTCGATCAATCGAGCCCCAAGCTTCGATCGATCGACCCCTCCTGGCAGATTCCTATTTCTCTTGTTTATTTAGTTAAATTAATTTATCGTGGAATAACCCTTGGGCATTCTAAATAAAATGATTTAGGAGATATTGAGGACCAGTAGGGTATATGGATAAATGTTAGAACCTTTAATCTTCAACGAGAAGGATAATTATTGGGATATTTACTTTAGGTTGGTAGATTTACGAAACTTAAGGGTGAGGTGCGTAAGGGAGTTACGTTGGAATCAAATAAAGTCACTTACTGAATTTTAAATTGGTAAGGATATGACCCATGAGTATTAGGTAATGAGTGAGAAAACTCTTCGAGTTAAGGTTAGAGACGAAACCTTATACGTAATCATAATAATGGGAAATTAAAGATAAATGTTGTGACTATGGGTTACGAGAGAAACCTATATTAATATGATGAAATGGGTATATTTATATAATTGTGTGTACATATATTATATACATGTGAAAAACGTACCCGCGCTACTTGCTATCCCTGAGGTTACTGCGCTGGGACGATCGTATCCTGTGTTGCTTTTGGGGGATATCGATTTGTACCCTAGAAGATAGAGATCCTAGGTACGGGCTATTAGATTGATAGTCGGACGGTCCTAAGATACGTGTGGGTATGTACTGACCTCTTGGACTTGGAATCTATGCTTCGCCTCAACGTTGTTTTGTATATGTTAATACAGTTCGAGAGTGATTCCGAACTTGTATTCCCTTTGTGTGAGCGATACGGGGATTGGATAGCAGAGTATGCCCGCACCATAAATTAGTTGGGGTGCTGTTATATATATATTATTCGGATAGTTAATATATATATATGGTTATAAACTTTAATCTGCCTACTATAATTTGATAAGTAGGACATAGTTGTTGACGCTATAATAAATAATTGTTTTGTGAAAGTATGAGAAGGCACTGGGAAACTTTATAATTTAACGAAGCTAAAACGAGAGGAGTACTACAAACTGAAAATAACCTTTTTAAAACATTGTCATCGTTCGGTTTTGACAACATATGAGTAAGCTAAGATAGACGAACCGTTGGGAAGGTTAGTGCGTTAGGAGTGCACATTAGAAGAGAGGTGAGTATTTCTCAAGAGAGAGACGAACTAATATGATGTTGCATTGGCCTGTATCAATTTAAATACTTGCTTAACGTATTTTAAAATCAAACACAGTTTCGGGCCCTGACCCGTTTCTTTTTCTCTCTCTCTCTCTTGTGTATATATATGTATATTTCAGGTGCCCAGCCACAGGGGCGTCTTGCTTAGGATCCTTTGAGAAGAACGAGCTGCAGCTTTGGTGGGAGTTGCAGGTCACTTGAGTAGACGGCTTCTGTTATTGACTCCACTCCTATTACTCTCATTTATTGGGCACGTGTCGCCCTCTTTATCGTTTCATTTGTTGTTGGGATTTTTATATTTCAGTTACTCCAGTATTGTTTTATGGGATTCATTTAGGATGGTTTATGATTTTTTATAGTTTTATTATGTTGACATTCGATTGGTGAATGTATGGTTTTATTTTAGTTCATCGTGGTGTGATTCTATATTGTAAATGTTGTTTTGAATAATTAAATCTTTTCTTTAATTAAAATTTGGAAGTTTGTAAAAAAAAAAAATGTTTTGACACTTAGCTTAATTATTTAGGGTGTTAAATTGAAAAATTATT
The DNA here is from genome assembly GCA_949130495.1 of Sambucus nigra. Taxonomy (NCBI): domain Eukaryota; kingdom Viridiplantae; phylum Streptophyta; class Magnoliopsida; order Dipsacales; family Adoxaceae; genus Sambucus; species Sambucus nigra. The sequence goes on along the minus strand of OX422211.1, from coordinate 69,090,355 downwards.
TTAATCGACAGTGATGCTGAGAATGAACCAACTGTTTACCTTGATTTAATTTAATAGAGGAGTGATCGCCCGATATTTAATTAGGCGGGGTGTCACAGGTGGTATCAGAGCATCAGGTTCTAGTGTCCATAGGATCTGTACGGCTTATTTCGCTTTCAGCTTAACGTTATTGCTATAGAGCCCTATTGATAGGACTGTTGTATTCTTGCTTTCACGTTTAAGTCTTCAGCTATTCGAAATTTGTTGATAACTGTAGACTAATAAACTTGTTCACGTTTCAGATGCCTCCGAGACGTGCTCCGAAAGATAGGCTTGCCCAAGCCGAACAGCCAGCAGCTCCGGCACCAGGCACAATGAATGCGAATGAGGTAGCCGCCATCGTTGCTCAGGCGGTAAATGCCGCGATAGCGGTGATTCAGCAGGCTCCACCACAGGTCCAGGCAGTGGCGCCAGTACCAGCACAGCTTCTATCTGCATGGGAGAGGGTTCGGGATGCTTTTCAGAAAGCACATCCCCCTGAGTTCTCTGGTAGCTCCGACGTTGTCACGGTTAGCCAATGGAAGAAAGACATCCAGCGGCATCTTCGCATGTATGAGTGCACCAAGGTACAAAAGCAGTTATTGGCTTCTTTTAAGCTGGTGGGACCCGCATTACAGTGGTGGGAGTCCACTACTACGTTGGAGGAGAGGGACACGAGAATAGTGAATAATAGGTGTGTGTAATGTACTTACTCATATAGATTCTACATGCAAAATGTATCTCACGATTTAAATAGAATCTCAAAAACACAACTACAATATTTGTGGATCGGTGTGTGTTGTTCGTGTATTAGACTACACAACATGAGTTTCAGCACAATCAGATTTTGCACGATTTAAACAAGATCCAATAATGAGAGATGATATTTCACATAAAATATTTGAAATGCACAAATTTAGAAGTGAAACTTAGGGTTTCTTTTTGAAAGAAATAAAAAATGTAAAACCAAACCCTAAGTTGAGAGTTTTTGAAAAAAGTTTGACATATACAATCTTATTTCAAACTAAAATCAAACACACAAACAAATCTAATGAATATTAGTGTTCTTTCTTTTGATTTGATCTATAAAAGAGATCAAATCTTGTTTAACAATAATAGTGTGTGAGGTGTGTGTAAACTCTCTCTCTCTCTCTTATGAGGTGGAGTAACATCCGTCTTAACAATTTTCTCGGTTGAAAAAATGGAGACCCAAAGGTCTTAATTTATAGACAATTGAGGTGTGCTATAATTGGAGAAAATAGGGTGTGCATGTATTGAATAGATTTGACACAAACCGTAGATTGAAATGGATCTAACATTCATGAAAGAAACATAAGCCAACCCTTTAGAATTTAAACACATCGACGCTAACTGGAACCAACTTACAAAGGCTATCACTTTAAAATGAATGATGTCGTTTTAAAAGTAATGCGGCTGATTGGTGCAACTATTTGAACAAGGATCGATCAGATTTAACAATGATCGTTGATAAGAATAAGATCTAGTGGTCTTTAGAGAAACACATCGTCTGCCTAAATATTCAACACGTGGATTTCAGTAACTAAAACAGTGGCTAAAACCGTGTGATCAATTTGTTCTTTCAAGAGTTTTTTTTTTTGGTAATACTAGGGTGTCCACTGTACCACAGTGACTAATCCCTTCGCTGATTGTAGGCACCTCTTAGGGTGGGTTAGCTGGCCCAGAGATTTAAGGCTGCTCCATGCCCAAGGCGGGAATCGAACCCCCGACACTTGGTTAAGGGAGGAGGAGTCCCTACCACTCCACCACACCCCCTGGAAATATACGCTATACATATAGTATACATACGACATAAATACAGTTTATTAATATGCAATACATACGGATCTCATAACGGGTATATCACATGTATTAAAGTAAAACAAATGTTTAAATTAGAATTTTAAATGGTTTGTAAAGCATTTCAAAATCAGAATTAAATTTTATGAATTCCCAAAAAGATATGTACAAATTTAGAGAAGAATTTCTATGTTTTTACATACAAAATATTTTCCTTTAGAATTTTTCCCTATTTCTTTAAATTAATTTGAACAACTGATTTAAATTATGAATGAATATGATTTAATATTTTTTTAAACTGTTTTAAAAATATTTAGAAGTTCTTCTTTAAACATACACACATAAATCATCAGATATAATGTAATGTATGTAGTGAAATGCAATATGTGTCCTATGTGGTGCAAAATAAATCCTATGAGCCAACGTGAATAGGTGTGAGAGATTACCCTTATTGTATGGTTGAATTCTGAGTTGATGTAGGCTTCAGTAGAGAACTTGGCAAGGTAACTAGACAACTAGACACGCATAATTACAAATAAAATCTTGTCAAAATTTAAGTCCAACTAGATGAAGGTCTATATAACTAAAGCACAAAAAATAAACCTTAGGAGTGCTCTATATAAGTACCTTCAAACTCCCACATTGGACTAATTTTGACAAAACCCTTGAGTGCATTAAATGATATACTAAGGTAAAAATTCCTAGAATGACCTATACAAAAAAAATTCTAACTACCCACCCCATCATAGAAAAGAAAAAGGCTCAATAACTCACAACCGTCGAGAAAGCCTGCAAAACATCGATATCCCTTCTGTCGAGAAATCAAGTTAGTAGCATTTGCGGCACCGAATTATTGAAAGACGAAAATAACTAAATTATTAGAAAACAAAACTAAATATGTAGGAAAAAATAAGACAAGATAATATGCATGAAACAATATCAACACACTAAATAGGAATCTGTACTCAACTCACCCCCATTTTGACTAAATTGGACAATGGTAAGAGATTATCATATGAAAATGTTTATAAAATGCAAAATAAATATCTCCTACATTAAACATGGTTTTAAGAGATTCCATTATTAGTAGATATCTTTATCTTAAAACCTCATAGATCTAGTAATCATGATGCAGAATAAACACATTTTAGTTATCGAGTAGTGTCATTCCTATCATATGTCTCAATATTTCAAATCTAGATTTATCTAATGGTTTTGTAAAGATATCAGCTAGATGTTTATCGGTTGAAATATGTTCTATTATAAGCTCTTTCGATTCTACCAACTCTCTGATAAAGTGATGTCTTATGTTCATATGTTTAGTCCTACTATGCTCTATCGAATTTTTAGCTATGAAAATAGAACTCTCATTATCACAATAGAGGTGAACGTTGGACTCAATTATACCATAATCAGATAACATATGTTTAATCCAAATTAGCTAAGCACAATAGGCACCGACAACAACATATTCAGATTTTGCGATTGATAAAGTAACACTAGCCTATTTTTTAGTAGTCCATCCTATAAGGTTTCTGTCCTAAATAGTAGCAACCACCTGAGGTGGATCAACAATCATCTGTGCTACTGCCCCAAATCGCATTCGAGTACCCAATTATCTCACATGATGAGTCATTGGTATACCAGAGTCCATACTTAATTGTGCCTTAAATGTATTTTAAATATTTTAGCACAAATAAGATGAGACTCCTTTGGACTGGATTGAAACGACGCACAACTACATACAATATATTCAATAACAGGCATAGAAGCTGTTACGTATAACAAACTATCAATAATACTACGGTATAATGTAGGATCTACAGCTATGCATCTTTCAAATTTTTTTAACTTTGTTTTTATTACCATAGGTGTAGACGATATTTTAGCATTTTCAAGTCCAAATTTAACAATTAAATCCTTAGCATATTTAGACTGCGATATAAACAATCCATCACCACATTGTTGGATTTGGAGTCCTAGAAAATACTTTAACTCACCCATAAGTGACATTTTAAATTCACTACTCATGTCTTTTGAAAAGTTATTAACTTCGTTTTAAGAGGTTGATCCAAAAACAATGTCATCTATATAAATTTGAGCAATTAAAACGTCATTTTTACTAGACTTATTAACAAATAAAGTTTTTCCTACTCCTCCTCTAACAACACCATGTGAAGACAAAATAGTAGTTAAGCGTTCGTACCAAGCCCGAGGAGCTTGTTTTAAACCATATTGGGCCTTTTTGAGTCTGTAAACATGATCAGGGTGTTTAGGATCTTGAAATCCTTTGGTATGTTCAACTTAAACCTCTTCAGACATAATTACATTAAGAAAAGTTTATTTAACGTCCATATGAAACAACTTAAATTGTAAGTGACAAGCAATAGCTATAAGTCATCTCATTGATTCAAGATGCATTATTGGATCAAACATTTCGTCAGTGTCTATTCCTTCTATTTGAGCGTAACCCTGAGAAACAATTCTAGCCTTGTTTTGAATGACTATCCCTTTTTCACCAGTCTTATTTTTTAAAATCCAATTTGTACCGATTACTTTAATATCCTTGGGCCTCAGAACTAGACACCATACGTCATGATCCTTGAATTGAGTTATCTCCTCTTGCATTGTATCAATCCAATAAGAATCATGAAGTGCCTCATCTACTTATTTTGGTTCCACGAGGGATACAAAAGCAGTCCAATGAGCTACTTAACGTAATTGATTCCTAGTCTACACAGGCATAATGATATCTCCCATAATTTCCCTGGAGGGATGATATTTTGAAACTTAGTTAGGCACGATAGGGGTTGGTGTTGGCAAAGATTCATCTTCTGTCAAAATTGGATCATTTATAATGTTTGTGTTCAATTTAGTTTCAAAAGGTGGATCTTTACTAACTGGCTCAATTGTGCTATCAATTACACGACATTAATGGACTCAACAATGTATTTGGATCTTAGGTTGAAAACTCTTTATGCCCTGCTATTTTGAGAATAACCAAGAAAAATGGATTTAGCCCTTTTGGCTTCAAATTTAGAGAGCTTTTTGCGATCATTACAAACATAACATATTGAGCCAAAGGTTTCAAAATACTTTACATTGGGATTTTTGTTGAACCAAAACTCATAAGGGGTCATTTTGGTATTCTTTCTGAGGTAAACACAATTAATAATGTGAACGACATTAATGCACGATTCTTCCCAAAAATATAGCGCTAAAATTTTTAGCTTGAATAAGGACTCTAGCCATTTCCTGTATGACTCTATTTTTACGTTCTATAACCCCATTTTATTGAGGAGTTTTTAGAGCACTAAACTGATAGGGTAACCATTGGCGTCACCATATTCAATGACTCTGATTTATTTAAACTCACCACCTCTATCACTTTGAATTCGTGTTACTTGAGTGTCTTTCTCATTTTTAAGTTTAGTTAGAATTTTCAAAAAATGGTTAAATGTTTCTGACATAGCTTTCATAAAAGAAACCCAAGTATCCCATGAGAAATCATCCACAATGACTAAGATATAAGAATTTTCGATTTAAACTGATAGTCCTCATTGGACCCATTTTAGTCCATGTGGAGAAGTTCTAGATGAGCAGTGGTGTTAACATCTTTAACTTTCTTGTGAGGAGACTTCGTAATTTTACCCACTTGACATAGACCACAAACAGTAGTGGGGCATTTCTTTATTTTAGGTAAGCCTCTCACAAGGTATTGTGATGACAAACGGTTTAATGTATCAAAATTGATGTGTCCCAACCTATTATGGCATAGGTCAAAATCATCCAAAAGTGTTACATTACAAGACAGAGCACCAGATGCTTTGCAACGGTTGTCTGCGGTACGATTTCCTTTCATATAATCACCTCCCATTTCAGTCAGCATGGCATAGGAGGTTTTTGTAAATTTAACTTGGTAGCCGTTATCACAAAGCTGACTAATAGAGAAAATTTTCTCGCATCCCTTTAATGAACAGCACGTCATTGACATTAGGTAAACCCTCTTCATTAAGGATGCCTTTTCCAATTATTTGGTAGGTCTTACCATCTCCAAAAGTAACTTGGACACCTTTATAATGGATAATATGCTTTACTTTGGTAACATCCCCCGTCATATGGCACGGAAAATAGATATCTAAGTACCAACCAACGATTTTCATCTCACAGAATAGGGTTGTCAAGAATACAAAAGATTTTATTTTAAAACGGTATATATGGGCTCTTAGATCATCACTCCTAATCTATATAGGCATGGTTTTAAAATTGTTTTGTGCCTCAATTTGAGATTTGGAGGAAGATCTGCCTATTGGTTTTGATTTTCCATTAGTCTTGGGTCTTGGGTCTAGGCCTATAAAACGAAGGAAATGATCCTGTACAGTTCATAATTTTATTACCAAATCTCCTAACTTTTATGTTAAAGTAGAAATGGGCATTTTTCTTCAGAAACCTTTGGCACTAGCAGTTTTGGTGTCCAAAAACATCACAATTTGTACATATTTTACTAGAAGTGCACGGGTCTGAATGGTGGTGTTTTCTATCTAAAAATCTAATAGATTCACAACGGATAATTTGCTTAGGAGGTCTATAAAGTATCTTGACGGGGGGGGGGGGGGGGGGGGGGAGGATAATCAACCAAATTCGGTTCCACATAATTCCCAATGAAACTATCAATGTCACTTTCATAATCACTTTCAATTAAAACTTGCTTTTCTTTAGCCTTTTCAGACAATCTACTATCCAACTGAAGATTCGTTTCTTCTTGGGCTTTCACAAAGACAGTTAGTCTATTTGAATCATCTTTGTCAAGAGTTTCCTCATATCCTAACCCTCTAGTATCACAGTTATAAAGCTGGACAACAAGCAGTTTGTCAAGGTCGAAAAAAGTTATATCACGACTACGACACATTTTAAAGGAAATTTCATAAACTTCTTTATATTTTTTGACTTGTAAAAGCATTGCATTATATTTTTCTTCTTATGAAATTAGATTTTCATTTAAACCCGTAATCTGATATTTATAATTATGGGTCTATTTTTCAAAATGTATTTTGACATTGCTTATTTCAATCGAATTTGTTGAACAATCTTATATTGATTTTCTAGGCACTCACTAAGTAGTTTAACCAAATTAAATAATTCTTGTCTATTTTGCAAAGTTCTAACATATAATTCTGAATAATCATCATAGCCAACAAAATTTCCATTATTCTTACTATCTGTGTGAGAAGTGTTGCTATCATCAGACTTAGTTTCATAAACACACACACAGAGCATGTTTTGTATCAAACGAAACCGTTAATTCAATCATAGAAGGTTGACTAGCTAATAAAGATTTAGTAGCATCAATTAAATCAAGTACTTCATCATATTCACATTCATCTTCGGACTCAGTAATTCTTGCTAAGTACACATCTCCACAACAGTCATAAACTCATCCTAAAAATGCAAGGCAATTTGACCCATATTCTACTTGGTCTTCTTCTGATTCAAAATCAGAAGATGCATCCCAAGTTTTAGTTATGTGAGCCTTGCGTGTTTTAGAACTCTTGAACTTTGTCTTAGACCTACACTCAGTAATGAAGTGACCAAGTTTCCCACAATTGTGACAAGCCATTTTGGATTTATCAGTCTTACTCCTTCTACTGTCATAATCAGGAGTCTGTTTAGAACTCCTGTTATGGGGTCGGGTGGACTGACTAGACCATCTTTTAGCAACAACATTTATTTTCTTCAAATGTTTCTTAAATTACGAAGACATAAGAGTAAGTTAATTATCAATCTTATCAATTTCATTTGAATCTGCATCAGAGTCATTATCTGACTCAGATTGCTGTCTAACTACCCTATTCTTATTTTTATCAATACAGGCATTTTTAAACATAACTTTAGAAGGATTGGTCAACTCATTATTGGAATAAGATGTAAGAGTCTTGCTAAAGGTTGATTCAAGATCCACAGTTCTGAATTTTGAGCTTAGCAATTCTGGTGTGAGAGATGGATTGTTTATTTCTTCTGGTGTGAGCTTAGCAACTCATTATAGTAAAGTGTACAATGGAAAATCTAGACATATTGGCCTGAGACATAGTTATGTCAGACAAATGATTATAGATAGTGTAATCACAGTGGATTATGTAAAATCAAGTCAAAATTTAGCAGATCCTTTTATAAAAGGTCTTGCAAGAGGACTGGTGTCTATGGCATCAATAGGGATGGGAATAAAGCCCATTAATAATAATCACTCTTGATGGAAACTCAACTTGAAACTTGATATATTCAAGTCTCAAGTTCAATGATTAAAGTACATCATACGACGTGATTGTAAGCAGTATAAAATTTAACATCCCAAGGATAAGTGCTTAGAACATTTAATGAATAATGAAAGAGGATGAGTTTAAACTTAATAGATTTATGGTGTTTTAAGTTACATGGACACCTATGATAATCTACCTATATGAGTGTGGAAGTGGTTCCGCTTCCTATGAGAATTGGGCTTGACTCTAAAGCACTCATGAAATCAAGGTACAGACACAAGGCCTAATACATGTGTCGGCTTATATGGATAATCAGTGACTAAAAGATTTGTGTGTGAAGACAAATCCGGATAATCAATATAGATTGATAGTTCAAAGACAAGTCTACTATACTTTCATGGTTAACTTTGACGAACCTTCACAGGGTATTGGTTCAAGTCGTGAGACACCAATGCTTATACACAGTCTTACAGACAATCAAAGATTTACAAAACTTATTTTGAAAATGGTGGAGGAATGTTGGTGATTTTTAAAATAAGTGAGTAAGAGTTTTTTGGGTGTAAGAGCTTTAAGAGCTTATCCCACATTGGAAGTGTGAGGAAGAGGTGGGAAGCTAACACAAATATAAAAATGGATAGTGTCCCACATTGGAAAATGTACAAAGCTAAGTGTTACCACTAAGCTATAAAAGGAGTGGGCAACCTTTGTGTCCCACATTGGAAAAATATTAAGAATTTGTACACTTAATAAGTACAAATGGAAGATGAAGAGTTAACTCATCTAGCATTTAAGAGGCTATTCAAGAGACCTCAATACGGTGCGAAGCACCATACGCATAAGCACACGCGCGCGCGGGCGCGAGTGCGGGTGCGGGGCAGTGGGCTGTAGAGGCGCTAGTGGTGCACTTTGGACTTCATATGCTGCGTGTCCGCAGTGGTACCGGGTTGCCGGGATTCCTCCGGGTCGGATCTCGGGTGCGGACACTTTTTGGTTGACCCGTGCAAAACCGATTCGGTATTAATTATACCTGTTCGGAAATGACTTAAGACTGTTGGTAATTAACTGTCATACCATTTTGGAATTGATTAAGACTGTTAATCCAATAGTCATGACTCTTGAAGACAAAGCCTTTCATTGTCTATAAATAAAGGCTGCCTAAAACGAATTTGCACATATAACATATATTACCCAGTTCCGAAATTTCCAACCCTTTCTATTACTCTCTTACAATTTTCAGGAGATATAAATTATCTTATTTTTTTTTGTGCACATAAACAGAATAAGAACTAGATTGACTATTCTTCGCTTCGCTGCTGCATCCAAAGGTTGTCTTCAAATACACAAGTTGCAGGCAGTGCAAGTTGCTTCATTGTAGCTTGAGTACGGATTTGCGGATTCCCGTTTGTATACCAAAATTATTCATGTGGGGCAAATACTGTATTTAGGAAAGTGACATCACGCCTTGAAGCTTTCTACTATCTATTCATAAGTTACATTTTTGTATTGAAGTTGGCATTATTGTGATATATAAAGAGTTCCATTTCTGTATTTGCATTCATCATATCCAACAATCTAAATACAGTAATATCAGAAATGGCCTACTCTTCCAAATCACTTCGACAAATAACAGAAAGCTTTGTCAAGTTGGACCGTTTTGATGGTGGTAATTTTCTGCGTTGGCAGAAAAAGGCTCATTTTCTTCTAACAACATTGAGTGTAGATGGATTTTTAAAAAGAAAATGAAAATAGATGGAACAATTGATAAATTCAAGGCTAGATTGGTTGCTAAAATTTTACACAAAAAGAAGGAATTGATTATTTTGATACCTATGCACCTGTTGCTAGAACCGCCACTATTAGAATTTTAATTGCATTAGCATATATATATAATTTTGAGATTCATCAAATGGATCTAAAAATTGCTTTTTTAAATGGTGACTCAGAAGAAAAAATTTACCTGGAACAACCTGAAGGGTTTGTTATGCCTGGACAAGAAAATAAAGTATGTAAACTTATTAAGTCCTTATATGGCCTAAAACAAGCACCTAAACAATGGCATGAAAAATTTGATAAAGTCATTATTTCTTATGGTTTTAAAATTCATGAATCTGATAAGTGTGTTTATAGTAAATTTGCTAATGGTAAAGGTGTGATCATTTGTTTATATGTAGATGACATGTTAATTCTTGGTGTTGATACCAAATTTAATCTACTGAAGTGGACCAATCATACGAACACACGTGGCTATCTACATGGAAACAACAAGCACTTACGAGATGATCACACGCTCCGAGGAACCATGTTATTCCGAGGAACTCACATGCTCCGAGGAACAGACCACTCTGAGGAACTCACATGCTCCGAGGAACAGACCTCTCCGAGGAACTCATACGCTCCGATGAACAGACCTCTCCGAGGAACTCTTGAATACCAGGAAGCTCAGGCGGTCCGAGCTGCATCTCGAACAAAGCATTAATAGCTGGATAACCAACATTCAACTGGTTCATTAAATGCTTATCATTTAGACGCACACGCTTAAAGAGCATTAAATGTATTACCCTTTCAGATATATATCATTTAATGTATCACCCTTTCAGATGACAACCTCAAGGCTATAAATACGTTGTACAATCCTCATTGTAAAAGGACCGGATATTGAATCCAGAAAGGAATTTCTTGTAATCGAGAATTTCCCAAACACTCAGCAATAAAACAACAGTGGACGTAGGCCATTCTTATAAGGCTGAACCACTTTAAAATCTTTTGTCTCATTTATTTATCTGTGATTGAATTATTAGAGTGATCTAATTTTTTACATCAACAGATTGGCGCCGTCTGTGGGAAACGACTGGTAATATCATTTTCTCGCCAATAACAATCCATTATCAAATGGCTGAAATTCCTGAATCCAGCAATCGAAACGCTGGAACCCCTCCAAATCCATCTACACCACCAATTATTCCAGATCTGACCGGAATAATGGCAAATCTGGCTCAGGGCCAGACCGCCATGCAAGATACAATGCGACAATTCATCCCAACCCTCCATGGCGGTGCACCAGCCCATTCCGGATCATGAAACCTCCAAAGAAATACCCGTGCGCTTTCTTCACGTACTAGACGTGTTAATGAGGAATCTAAAGATTTTTCTTATCAACCTGGACGAACTTCGTCAATGCGAGCCACGGATACTGAACAACGTGTCACTCTCTCCCCAGAAAGGGCCAGCGCATTGAAAAGATTAAGTAGGGTCTCTCCTTTCGATCGATTGGGCCCTAGGAGGAACAAAAGTCCTCTTAATGCAGCGTCGAGGAGCTTTCGACGACCATCAGATGTAAGGGAAGGATCTGCCCAGTCGTGACCAGCTGCTCGTCGAGATGAATCTTATGACCGACCAGCTACTCATCAAGATAAATCCCAAGAAGCCAGTTCAATGCGATCAGTTGCCCGAACCAATAGGCCCGAGGAAGGAAATGATGCGTGGAAAAGATCTATTCAAAGGCTGGAGGATAGATTAGGGGAAATGGTTAAGGCCAAGAACCCTCTACAACGAACCTTTATTCGAAGAACACCTTTTGTCCAGGATATTGTTGATTTTCCAACACCATCAAAGTTCAAAGCACCTGTGGTAACCCCCAAATATGATGGAAAGACAGATCCTATTCTGCACATAGAGCAGTATCAAGCTGCTGCCGACATCTATGCTGTCCCCGACGAGATGAGATGCAGAGCATTCTCAGGAACTCTTACTGGATCTGCTCAGATATGGTATAATAATCTTCCTCGGGGTAAGATTTCAACTTTTCTTCAACTGGCCGAGTTGTTCATTGGGAATTTCTTCTTTGGAGCAAAGCCAGTTAAACGAGTAGCACATTTGTTAAGTGTTAGACAAAAGGCTGGTGAGAGTATCAGAGATTACATAACTCGTTTCAATAACGAGAAGCTGGAAGTCATTGATTATGAGGAGAAGACAGCGATTACCGCTTTGATAAGTGGACTGCTGCCAAACAAGTTGTACTACACTTTGGCCAAAAATCTCCCTCGAACCATGTCAGACCTGATGAGAAAAGCGTCCAAGATTATGAATGCCGAGGAGGCTATGTCTGCGAAGAAGAATATGGACGCCAAAGAAACCAAAGTGGAAGATGATAAAGCAAAGAAGAAGAGTATCCAGTCGCGAGAAGAATCAAGCTATACAAGAGGAGGCCGAGAAGCTCCAGAAAGCCCAATTCATTGAAGATGTGAAATATCCAGACTGGTTAGCAAATGTGGTGATGGTAAAGAATAAAAAAAATAAATGGAGAATGTGTGTTGATTTCACCGATCTCAACAAGGCATGCCCAAAGGATCACTTTCCATTGCCCAGAATTGATCAACTAGTGGATGCTACCTCGGGACACGAGCTGCTCAGCTTCATGGATGCTTACTCTGGCTACAACCAGATCAAAATGAAACGTGAAGACAGGGAAAGTACTTCTTTTATTACCCCTAGGGGAACTTATTGTTATAATGTTATGCCTTTTGGTTTGAAAAATGCCGGAGCGACATACCAGCGACTGATGAACAAAGTTTTTGCCGAACAAATCAGTTGCAATATGGAAGTCTATGTCGATGATATGCTGACAAAGAGCAAGAAAGCTGCTGATCATCTAGTTGACTTAGGTCAGACCTTTGATCAACTGGATAAATATCAAATGAAGCTCAACCCGACGAAGTGCACATTTGGAGTACGAGAAGGAATGTTCCTCGGGTACATCGTCAACCAGCGAGGCATTGAGGCGAATCCAGAAAAGATCAAAACTCTTTTAGGGTTACGATCTCCAATGACGAAGAAAGAGGTGTAGAGTCTTACAGGATGAGTTGCAGCGCTCAACAGATTTGTATCCCGAGCAACTGATAGATGCCTCCCATTCTTCAAAACACTTCGGAAAACTTTCGAATGGAATGATGAATGTGAAAAAGCCTTTCAAGACTTGAAGAAATATTTGGGAGCACCTCCACTCTTGTACAGACCAGTAATGGAAGAAAAATTGTACTTGTACCTGGCAGTATCAGAGAATGCAGTCAGCTCGGCATTGATCAGAATGGAGAATGGAGTCCAGAAGCCAATTTATTACACAAGTAAGGCTTTCCGAGGTGCAGAGATCAGGTACCCAAAGCTGGAAAAATTGGCATTGGCATTAATTGAGGCGAGTAGAAGAATGAGGCCATATTTCCAGGCCCATACCATCGTCGTGTATACCGATATGCCATTGAGACAAGCCCTTCATAAGCCAAAAAAATCAAGGAGACTGATGTACTGGGCAATAGAGCTCGGTGAATATGATATTATGTATAAACACATATCATCATTAAAAGGGCAAGCTGTAGCAGATTTTATAGTGGAGTTCACTTATCCTGATACCCCCAAGGAGAAAAAAGTTGCTCGCTGATCAACCTGTGGATGTTACAGGATCAACAAACACTGGCTCAGACCAACTCCGGTTGGTAAAAGGGCCAATGGATGTTACAATATCATTAAATTCACGCTCAGACCAACCTCGGTTGGTAAAAGGACAAGAAAAGATGATCGAAGAGGAGAAAGAAAAATCCGGGGAGGATGAATGGAAGTAGCAAATATTTCGCCGAGGAACTCTGACTGATCAAAAATTTGAAGACGAGTTACCCATATGAAGACTATATGTAGATGGCTCATCTTGCACTGCAGTACATGGCGCAGGATTAGTTTTGAGCACTCCTGACGAAGTCGACGTGGAATGCGCCTTGCGTTTCCAATTCAAAGCTTCCAACAATGAGGCTGAGTATGAGGCTGTGATTGCAGGACTTAATTTGGCAAAAATTATGGAGGCGCAGTAGATCATTGTTTTCAGTGATTCTCAATTGATCGTAAATCAAATACTGGGAGTATATGCAGTTAGAGGAGAATTAATGATCAAATATCATGCAAAGGTGATGAAGTTAGTAGAAGAATTTACTGTTATTCAGGTGGTCAGGATACCAAGAATGGAGAATGCGAGAGCAGACGCCCTAGCTCGACTAGCGTCAGCTACTCGCACAGAGCTACGATGAACAATCCCAATTGAAGTGTTGGATGGTCGGAGCGTAGATGAAGATCTGACGATGAACTTTATTACTTTTGAGTTAGGACCATCTTGGATGGATCCCATCAGGGCATATATCGAGGATGGAGAATTGCCAATTGATAAGCTCGCAGCCAAGAAATTGAAGTTTAAAGCTGCTCGGTATGTATTAACTAATGGTGTTTTATATAGACGAGGAATTATAGCAGGTTTGCAAAGATGTGTACATCCCTCCGAGGTGAAAGAATTGATTGAAGATATCCATGAAGGGTCCTGTGGAAGCCATGTAGCAGGTCGGACACTTTTGCAAAGAGTGATAACGCAGGGATACTACTGGCCAACGATGAGGGCTGATTGTATAGCCTATGCAAAGAGATGTGATAAATGCCAACATTTTTCCTCCATCCGACGAACTCCACAAGCATTGTTGACACCCATAACTTCCCCTTGGCCATTTTCCATGTGGGGAATTGATTTGGTTGGACCACTACCAACGACCCGAGGAAGATTCAAGTACCTCGTCGTCGCAGTGGATTATTTTACTAAGTGGGTAGAAGCTGAGCCACTTATTGATATGACATACGAGAAGGTGTACCAGTTCATTTGGAAGAACATCATCTGCCGATATGGTCTCCCTCATGCCTTCATCACAGACCATGGAACACAGTTTGATAACGAGGAGTTTGCCGCCTATTGTCATCAGTCAAATATTTTGAAGGTTCATTCAGCACCAGGCCATCCTCAAAGCAATGGACAGATTGAAGTGACGAACAGAACATTACTAAATGGTTTGAAGAAAAGTCTAAGTGATGCTAAAGCTAATTGGATTAATGAGCTACAATCAGTATTGTGGGCTTACCGAACAACTCCCCGAGCAGCAACTGGAGAATCACCGTATATGATGGCATTTGGAAGTAAGGCCGTAATACCTGTCGAGTTGAGTCTCCCAACACACAGAGTGCTGAATTTCAATTCCCTAGTCAGCGGCTTAATGAGAAGATTAGATTTGTACATGCTCGAGGAAGTTAGAGAAGAAGCAGCCATTAGGAATGCTGCTCACCAACAACGAACAACTCTGTTCTACAACAAGAGGATAAAGAAATGCGACTTAAAAGAAAGAGATTATGTGCTAAAGAAGGTCATTTAGAAGCACAATAAGTTGGAAGCAAACTGGCATGGACCTTACCGAGTTACAGAAGTTGTTCGACCAGGAACTTACCCAATAGCGACTCTAGAAGGAGAGGAATTTAAGAATACATGGAATGCTGAACACCTACGCAAGTATTATCAGTGATGTAAAATGTAAAGCAGTTCCATCAATATAAAAAAAATGATAGCATTTCGCCATCTTCTCTCCTTTCATTGAAAGTTTTTCGGGGAATACTAGTGTTACACACTACAAACTATGACACTAGCTCAGACCAACTCCGGTTGGTAAAAGGGCGAGTGGACATGATAGTTCGAACTCAGACCAACTCCGGTTGGTAAAAGGGCGAGAACACCATACTCCTTTGGTTAGGAGGCGTACACTAGCTCAGACCAACTCCGGTTGATAAAAGGGCGAGTGGACATAATAGTTCGAACTCAGACCAACTCCGATTGGTAAAAGGGCGAGAACACCATACTCCTTTGGTTAGGAGGTGTACACTAGCTCAGACCAACTCCGGTTGGTGAAAGGGCGAGTGGACATAATAGTTCGAACTCAGACCAACTACGATTGGTAAAAGGGCGAGAACACCATACTCCTTTGGTTAGGAGACACTGGGTCAGACCAATTTTGGTAAAAGTGCAAGTGGACATAATAGTTCGAACTCAGACTAACTCCGGTTGGTAAAAGGGCGAGAACAACATCAACATTCCTAAAAATGCCAATGTGTTTTGCTAGTTAGGAAACAAGATATGCCAACTTATGTTGGTCGGTGGTAAGATTATTCCAGAAAATACAAAATACTCCAAACTGTACCAAGTATGGTTGGTCGGGGATCAAAACCCACTAACTGTAGTTGGTCGACGAGGAGAAAATATTCCAAATTGTACCAAGTATGGCTGGTCGGGGATAAAAACCCACTAACTGTAGTTGGTCGACAAACAAAACATCATTTTTATCAAATGGTTACCACAAATTCAAACTAGTCGACAATAAGTTGATCGACAAACAACACAATATTGTTATCTTTTTAACAGATACATATGCACAGATGTAAAGTATTTTACAAAACAATAGCAATTAAGATTGAGAACAAAAATGAAAGTCTTTCATTAAATCCAAAAAACAAAATGAAAATGTATACTAACTATTACATTGAGATTCCTACTCTATTGGTTTCTTTCCCTCTGCTTTCGAAACAGGTTCCTCGCCAGCAGGTGGATCATTTAAAGCAAGAGGAGAATTTATGAAGTTAAGATCTTTGAGCATCCTGATATTCATCACGGATGGTCGATCTAAGAGGTGCTCAATAAAGTATTTGTTCATCTGGGGGCTTCTATTACAGATATATTTGTCCATTTGGTGGCACATCCTTATAACATCATGCAGTCGAGCACCAAATTCAACTTCACAAACTCACACGGAGGCATATTGAGAAGTTCAGAAGGTGCATTCAGAACTTCAGGAGTTATTATGCACATACTATTGAAGTTCAGAAGTCAAATTTAGCATCTACAGTACTGAGATCTTTACTACTACTGTCCCGACTAACATTGAAGAAGAAGTTGTATGAAAATGTTTTGAAGTCCACCACTAGCTTGGTACTAATCAGATTGAAGAGTTGGGTTCAAAATCTAGTATGTTACTCGACAAAGTATTCAGAGGATCATAAATCAGAAGAATCAAGAACGTGAAGTAAGCACTCAATTGCTCGGCACAGGAGGCAATTGGTCGGCTAGCAAACCAAATAACATACTTGAAGATTATGACAAGCTACAAGCTACATACTATGGCATGGATGCATCCAAGTCCCCAGGGGGATACATAGCACACGGAGTTCCTCAAAAGAAATATTAGCAACCATCGATCAGCCTGCATCATATGTCATCCAAAAGATAATGCACTTTATGTTGAACAAATCAAGAAGGTAGATCAAGAATTTCATGAGCACCGAGCAACACTGCAGAATAAATACTCCATCCTTTCAAGTAAACCATCAAGCATGAAGCATTGGGGGCTTCTGTTGATACCAAATTTAATCTACTGACGTGGACCAATCATACGAAGACACGTGGCTATCTACATGGCAACAACAAGCACTTCCGAGATGATCACACGCTCCGAGGAACCATGTTACTCCGAGGAACTCACATGCTCCGAGGAACAGACCACTCCGAGGAACTCACATGCTCCGAGGAACAGACCTCTCCGAGGAACTCATACGCTCCGATGAACAGACCTCTCCGAGGAACTCTTGAATACCAGGAAGCTCAGGCGGTCCGAGCAACTCAGGTGGTCCGAGCTGCATCTCAAACAAAGCATTAATAGCTGGATAACCAACAGTTCAACTGGTTCATTAAATTCTTATCATTTAGACGCACACGCTTGAAGAGCATTAAATGTATTACCCTTTCATATGTATATCATTTAATGTATCACCCTTTCAGATGACAGCCTCAAGGCTATAAATACGTTGTACAATCCTCATTGTAAAAGGACCGAATATTGAATCCAAAAAGGAATTTCTTGTAATCGAGAATTTCTCAAACACTCAGCAATAAAACAACAGTGGACGTAGGCCATTCTTATAAGGATGAACCACTTTAAAATCTTTTGTCTCATTTATTTATGTGTGATTGAATTATTAGAGTGATCTAATTTTTTACATCAACACTTGGTACAGATTTAGAAAGCATTAATAATACAAAGAGTTTTCTATCTTCTAAATTTGATATGAAAGATATGGGTGTAGCTGATGTCATATTAGGAATGAGAATAATAAGGAAAGATAAAAATATAATTCTCACTCAATCTCATTATCTTGAGAAAATTTTAAAGAAATTTAATCAGTTTGATTGCACACCTGTTAGTACACCTTTTGAACCACAGCTAAAGATGATCCCAAATAATGGTAGAGCTATTTCACAATTGGAATATGCACGAGTAATTGGTGGTTTAATGTATGCCATGACATGTACTCAACCTGATATTGCGTATGCTGTTGGTAAATTAAGTAGATATACTAGTAATACAAGTTTATTGCATTGGCATGCTGTCAATAGAATCTTAAAATATTTAAAAGGAACTATGTACTATGGTATATACTATAGTGGATATCCTTCAGTATTAGAAGGGTTTTCTGATGCCAGTTGGATAACTGAGCGGGAGGATCATTCCTCAACAAGTGGATGGATTTTCACTCTTGGTGGAGGAGCTGTTTCTTGGGGATCAATGAAACAAACTTGTATAGCTGATTCTACTATGGCAACAAAGTTTGTAGCATTAGCTGCAACTAGTAAAGAGGCAGAATGGTTAAGGAATTCATTAATCAAAATTCCAGTTTGGCCAAAACTAATGCCTCCAATATCTATACATTGTGATATCGAGTCTGCACTTTCCAGAGCTTATAGTAAAGTGTACAATGGAAAATCTAGACATATTGGCCTGAGACATAGTTATGTCGGACAAATGAATACAGATAGTGTAATCACAGTGGATTATGTAAAATCAAGTCAAAATTTAGCAGATCCTTTTACAAAAGGTCTTGCAAGAGGACTGGTGTCTAAGACATCAATAGGGATGGGTGTAAAGCCCATTAAAAATAATCACTCTTGATGGAAACTCAACTTGAAACTTGATATATTCAAGTCTCAAGTTCAATGATTAAAGTACATCATACGACGTGATTGTAAGCACTATAAAATTTAACATCCCAAGGATAAGTGCTTAGAACATGTAATGAATAATGAAGGAGGATGAGTTTAACCTTAATAGATTTATGGTGTTGTAAGTTACATGGACACCTATGAGAATCTACCTATATGAGTGTGGAAGTGGTGTCGCTTCCTATGCGAATTGGGCTTGACTCTAAAGCACTCATGAAATCAAGGTACAAACACAAGTCCTAATACATGTGTCGGCTTATATGGATAATCAGTGACTAAAAGATTTGTGTGTGAAGACAAATTCGGATAACCAATATAGATTGATAGTTCAAAGGCAAGCCTACTATACTCTCATGGTTAACTTTGACGAACCTTCATAGGGTATTGGTTCAAGTCGCGAGACACCAATGCTTATACACATTCTTACAGACAATCAAAGATTTATAAAACTTATTTTGAAAATGGTGGAGGAATGTTGGTGATTTTTAAAATAAGTGAGTAAGAGTTTTTTGGGTGTAAGAGCTTGTCCCACATTGGAAGTGTGAGGAAGAGGTGGGAAGCTAACCCAAATATAAAAAGGGATAGTGTACCACATTGGAAAATGTACAAACCTAAGTGTTACCACTAAGCTATAAAAGGAGTGGGCAACCTTTGAGTCCCAAATTGGAAAAATATTAAGAATTTGTACACTTAATAAGTATAAATGGAAGATGAAGAGTTAATTCATCTAGCATTTAAGAGGCTATTCAAGAGACCTCAATACGGTGCGAAGAACCATACGCACACAAACACGCGCGCGCGCGCACGCCCGTGCGGGTGCGGGGCAGTGGGCTATAGAGGCGCTAGTGGTGCACTTTGCACTTTGCATGCCGCATGTTCGCAGGGGTAGCGGGTTGCCGGGATTCGTTCGGGTCGGATCTCGGACCCGGTCACTTTTTGGTTGACCCGTGCAAAACCGATTTCGTATTAATTGTACCTGTTCGGAAATGACTTAAGACTGTTGGTAATTAACAGTCATACCATTTCGAAATTGATTAAGACTGTTAATCCAACAGTCATGACTCTTGAAGACAAAGCCTTTTATTATCTATAAATAAAGGGTGCCTAAAACGAATTTGTAGATATAACAGATATTACCCAGTGCCGAAATTTCCAACCCTTGCTATTACTCTCTTTCAATTTTCAGGAGATATAAATTATCTTATTCTGTTTTGTGCACATAAATAGAATAAGAACTTGATTGACTGTTCTTCGCTTCGCTGCTGCATCCAAAGGTTGTCTTCAAATATACAAGTTGCAGACAGTGCAAGTTGCTTCATTGTATCTTGAGTACGGATTTGCGGTTTCCCGTTTGTAAATCGAAAATATTCGTGTGGGGCAAATATTGTATTTAGGAAAGTGACATCACGCCTTCAAGCTTTCTACTATCTATTCAAAAGTTATATTTTTGTATTGAAGTTGGCATTATTGTGATATATAAAGAGTTCCATTTCTGTATTTGCATTCATAATATCCAACAATCTAAATACAGTAATATCAGAAATGGCTGACTCTTCCAAATCACTTCGACAAATAACATAAAGCTTTGTCAAGTTGGACCGTTTTGATGGTGGTAATTTTCTGCGTTGGCAGAAAAAGGTTCATTTTCTTCTAAAAACATTGAGTGTAGATGGATTTTTAAAAAGAAAATCAAAATAGATGGAACATTTGATAAATTCAAGGCTAGATTGGTTGCTAAAGGTTTTACACAAAAAGAAGGAATTGATTATTTTGATACCTATGCACCTGTTGCTAGAACCACCACTATTAGAATTTTAAATGGTGACTTAGAAGAAGAAATTTACATGGAACAACCTGAAGGGTTTGTTATGCCTGGACAAGAAAATAAAGTATGTAAAATTATTAAGTCCTTATATGGCCTAAAACAAGCACCTAGACAATGGCATGAGAAATTTGATAAAGTCATTATTTGTTATGGTTTTAAAATTCATGAATCTGAGAAGTGTGTTTATAGTAAATTTGGTAATGGTAAAGGTGTGATCATTTGTTTATATGTAGATGACATGTTAATTCCTGGTACTGATTTAGAAAGCATTAATAATACAAAGAGTTTTCTATCTTCTAAACTTGATATGAAAGAAATGGGTGTAGCTGATGTCATATTAGGAATGAGAATAATAAGGAAAGATAAAAATATAATTCTCACTCAATCTTATTATGTTGAGAAAATTTTAAAGAAATTTAATCAGTTTGATTGCACACCTGTTAGTACACCTTTTGCACCACAGCTAAAGATGATCCCTAATAATGGTAGAGCTATTTCACACTTGGAATATGCACGAGTAATTGGTAGTTTAATGTATGCCATGACATGTACTCGACCTGATATTGCGTATGCTATTGGTAAATTAAGTAAATATACTAGTAATCCAAGTTTATTGCATTGGCATGCTGGCAATAGAATCTTAAAATATTTGAAAGGAACTATGGACTATGGTATATACTATAGTGGATATCCTTCAGTATTAGAAGGGTTTTCTGATGCCAGTTGGATAACTGAGCGGGAGGACCATTCCTCAACAAGTGGATGGATTTTAACTCTTGGTGGAGGAGCTGTTTCTTGGGGATCAAAGAAACAAACGTGTATAGCTGATTCAACTATGGCAGCTGAGTTTGTATCATTAGCTGCAACTAGTAAAGAGGCAGAATGGTTAAGGAATTCATTAATCGAAATTCCAGTTTGGCCAAAACCAATGCCTCCAATATATATACATTGTGATAGTGAGTCTACACTTTCCAGAGCTTATATTAAAGTGTACAATGAAAAATCTAGACATATTGGCCTGAGACATAGTTATGTCAGACAAATGATTACAGATAGTGTAATCACAGTGGATTATGTAAAATCAAGTCAAAATTTAGCAGATCCTTTTACAAAAGGGCTTGCAAGAGGACTGGGGTCTAAGATATCAATAGGGATGGGACTAAAGCCCATTAATAATATTCACTCTTGATGGAAACTCAGCTTGAAACTTGATATATTCAAGTCTCAAGTTCAATGATTAAAGTACATCATACGATGTGATTGTAAGCACTATAAAATTTAAAATCCCAAGGATATGTGCTTAGAACATGTAATGAATAATGAAAGAGGACGAGATTAACCTTAATATATTTATGGTGTTTTAAGTTACATGGACACCTATGATAATCTACATATATGAGTGTGGAAGTGGTGCCGCTTCCTACGAGAATTGGGATTGACTTTAAAGCACTCATGAAATCAAGGTACAAACACAAGGCCTAATACATGTGCGGCTTATATGGATAATCAGTGACTAAAAGATTTGTGTGTGAAGACAAATCCGGATAATCAATATAGATTGATAGTTCAAAGTCAAGTCTACTATACTTTCATGGTTAACTTTGACGAACCTTCACAGGGTATTGGTTCAAGTCGTGAGACACCAATGCTTATACACAGTCTTACAGACAATCAAAGATTTACAAAACTTATTTTGAAAATGGTGGAGGAAAGTTGGTGATTTTTAAAATAAGTGAGTAAGAGTTTTTTGGGTGTAAGAGCTTTAAGAGCTTGTCCCACATTGGAAGTGTGAGGAAGAGGTGGGAAGCTAACCCAAATATAAAAAGGGATAGTGTCCCACATTGGAAAATGTACAAAGCTAAGTGTTACCACTAAGATATAAAAGGAGTGGTCAACCTTTGAGTCCCACATTGGAAAAATATTAAGAATTTGTACACTTAATAAGTACAAATGGAAGATGAAGAGTTAATTCATCTAGCATTTAAGAGGCTATTCAAGAGACCTCAATACGGTACGAAGTACCGTACGCACAGGCACACGCGCGCGCGCACGTGTGCGGGTGTGGGGCATAATGCTATAGAGGCTCTAGTGGCGCACTTTGCACTCCGCATGCCGCGTGTCCGCAGTGGTAATGGGTTTCCAGGATTTGTCCGTGTCTAATCTGGGGCGCGATCACTTTTTGGTTGACCCGTGCAAAACCGATTCGGTATTAATTGTACCTGTTAGGAAATGACTTATGACTGTTGGTAATTTACAGTCATACCATTTCGAAATTGATTAAGAATGTTAATCAACCAGTCATGACTCTTGAAGACAAAGCCTTTCATTATCTATAAATAAAGGCTGCCTAAAACGAATTTGCACATATAACAGATATTACCCAGTTCCGAAATTTCCAACCCTTGCTGTTACTCTCTTACAATTTTCAGGAGATATAAATTATCTTATTCTGTTTGTGCACATAAACAGAATAATAACTTGATTGAGTGTTCTTCGCTTCACTGATGCATCCAAAGGCTGTCTTCAAATATACAAGTTGCAGGCAGTGCAAGTTGCATCATTGTATCTTGAGTACGGATTTGCGGATTCCCGTTTGTATACCGAAATTATTCGTGTGGGGCAAATACTGTATTTAGGAAAGTGACATCACGCCTTGAAGCTTTCTACTATCTATTCATAATTTAAATTTTTGTATTGAAGTTGGCATTATTGTGATATATAAAGAGTTCCATTTATGTATTTGCATTCATAATATCCAACAATCTAAATACAGTAATATCAGAAATGGCCGACTCTTCCAAATCACTTCGACAAATAACAGAAACCTTTGTCAAGTTGGACCGTTTTGATGGTGGTAATTTTCTGCGTTGGCAGAAAGAGGTTTATTTTCTTCTAACAACATTGAGTGTAGATGGATTTTTAAAAAGAAAATGAAAATAGATGGAACAATTAATAAATTCAAGGCTATATTGGTTGCTAAGGTTTTACACAAAAAGAAGGAATTGATTATTTTCATACCTATGCACCTGTTGCTAGAACCGCCACTAGTATAATATTAATTGCATTAGCATCTATATATAATTTTGAGATTCATCAAATGGATGTGAAAACTGCCTTTTTAAATGGTGACTTAGAAGAAGAAATTTACATGGAACAACCTGAAGGGTTTGTTATGCCTGGACAAGAAAATAAAGTATGTAAACTTATTAAGTCCTTATATGGCCTAAAACAAGCACCTAAATAATGGCATGAAAAATTTGATAAAGTCATTATTTCTTATGGTTTTAAAATTCATGAATCTGATAAGTGTGTTTATAGTAAATTTGCTAATGGAAAAGGTGTGATCATTTGTTTATATGTAGATGACATGTTAATTCTTGGTACCGATTTAGAAAGCATTAATAATACAAAGAGTTTTCTATCTTCTAAATTTGATATGAAAGATATGGGTGTAGATGATGTCATATTAGGAATGAGAATAATAAGGAAAGATAAAAATATAATTCTCACTCAATCTCATTATGTTGAGAAAATTTTAAAGAAATTTAATCAGTTTGATTGCACACCTGTTAGTACACCTTTTGAACCATAGCTAAAGATGATCATTAATAATGGTAGAGCTATTTCACAATTGGAATATGCACGAGTAATTGGTAGTTTAATGTATGCCATGACATGTACTCGACCTGATATTGCGTATGCTGTTCGTAAATTAAGTAGATATACTAGTAATCCAAGTTTATTGCATTGGCATGCTGTCAACAGAATCTTAAAATATTTGAAAGGAACTATGGACTATGGTATACACTATAGTGGAAATCCTTCAGAATTAGAAGGGTTTTCTGATGCCAGTTGGATAACTGAGCGGGAGGATCATTCCTCAACAAGTGGATGGATTTTCACTCTTGGTGGAGGAGCTATTTCTTAGGGATCAAAGAAACAAACTTGTATAGCTGATTCTACTATGGCAGCTGAGTTTGTAGCATTTGCTGCAACTAGTAAAGAGGAAGAATGGTTAAGGAATTCATTAATCGGAATTCCAGTTTGGCCAAAACCAATGCCTCCAATATATATACATTGTGATAGTGAGTCTACACTTTCCAGAGCTTATAATAAAGTGTACAATGGAAAATCTAGACATATTGGCCTGAGACAGAGTTATGTCAGACAAATGATTACAGATAGTGTAATCACAGTGGATTATGTAAAATCAAGTAAAAATTTAGCAGATCCTTTTACAAAAGGTCTTGCAAGAGGACTGGTGTCTAAGACATCAATAGGGATGGGACTAAAGCCCATTAATAATAATCACTCTTGATGGAAACTCAACTTGAAACTTGATGTATTCAAGTCTGAAGTTCAATGATTAAAGTACATCATACGACGTGATTGCAAGCACTATAAAATTTAACATCCCAAGGATAAGTGCTTAAAACATGTATTGAATAATGAAAGACGATGAGTTTAACCTTGATAGATTTATGGTGTTTTAAGTTACATGGAGACCTATGATAATCTACCTATATGAGTGTGGAAGTGGTGCCGCTTCTTATGAGAATTGGGCTTGACTCTAAAGCACTCATGAAATCAAGGTACAGACACAAGGCCTAATACATGTGTCGGCTTATATGGATAATCAGTGACTAAAACATTTGTGCGTGAAGACAAATCCGGATAATCAATATAGATTGATAGTTCAAAGACAAGTCTACTATACTTTCTTGGTTAACTTTGACGGACCTTCACAGGGTATTGGTTCAAGTCCTGAGACACCAATGCTTATACACAGTCTTACAAACAATCAAAGATTTACAAATCTTATTTTGAAAATGGTGGAGGAATGTTGGTGATTTTTAAAATAAGTGAGTAAGAGTTTTTTGGCTGTAAGAGCTTTAAGACCTTGTCCCACGTTCGAAGTGTGAGGAAGAGGTGGGAACCTAACCCAAATCTAAAAAGGGATAGTGTCCCACATTGAAAAATGTAAAAAGCTAAGTGTTACCACTAAGCTATAAAAGGAGTGGACAACCTTTGAGTCCTACATTGGAAAAATATTAAGAATTTGTACACTTAATAAGTGCAAATGAAAGATGAAGAGTTAATTCATCTAGCATTTAATAGGCTATTCAAGAGACCTCAAAATGTTGCGAAGCACCGTACGCAAACGCACACGCGCGCGCGCGCGTGCGGGTGCGGGGAAGTGGGATGTGGTGGCGCTAGTTGCGCACTTTGCACTTCGCATGCTGTGTGTCCGCAGTGGTAACGAGTTACCGGGATTCGTCCAGGTCGGATCTCGGGCGCGATCACTTTTTGGTTTACCCGTGCAAAACCGATTCGGTATTAATTGTACCTGTTCGGAAATGACTTAAGACTGTTGGTAACTAACAGTCATACCATTTCGAAATTGATTAAGACTGTTAATCCAACAGTCATGACTCTTGAAGACAAAGTCTTTCATTATCTATAAATAAAGGCTGCCTAAAACGAATTTGCACATATAACAGATATTACCCAGTTCCTAAATTTCCAAGCCTTGCTATTACTCTCTTACAATTTTCAGGAGATATAAATTATCTTATTCTGTTTTGTGCACATAAATAGAATAAGAACTTGATTGACTGTTCTTCGCTTCGCTGCTGCATCCAAAGGTTGTCTTCAAATATACAAGTTGCAGACAGTGCAAGTTGCTTCATTGTATCTTGAGTACGGATTTGCGGTTTCCCGTTTGTATATTGAAAATATTCGTGTGGGGCAAATATTGTATTTAGGAAAGTGACATCACGCCTTCAAGCTTTCTACTATCTATTCAGAAGTTACATTTTTGTATTGAAGTTGACATTATTGTGATATATAAAGAGTTCCATTTCTGTATTAGCATTCATAATATCCAACAATCTAAATATAGTAATATCAGAAATGGCCGACAGTTCCAAATCACTTCGACAAATAATCGAAAGCTTTATCAAGTTGGACCGTTTTGATGGTGGTAATTTTCTGCCTTGGCAGAAAAAGGTTCATTTCTTCTAACAACATTGAGTGTAGATGGATTTTTAAAAAGAAAATCAAAATAGATGGAAAATTTGATAAATTCAAGGCTAGATTGGTTGCTAAAGGTTTTACACAAAAAGAAGGAATTGATTATTTTGATACCTATGCACCTGTTGCTAGAACCGCCACTATTAGAATTTTAATTGCATTAGCATCTATATATAATTTTGATATTCATCAAATGGATGTGAAAACTGCCTTTTTAAATGGTGACTTAGAAAGAGAAATTTACATGGAACAACCAGAAGGGGTTGTTATGCATGGACAAGAAAATAAAGTATGTAAATCTAGACATATTGGCCTGAGTTATAGTTATGTCAAACAAATGATTACAGATAGTGTAATCACAGTGGATTTAGTAAAATCAAGTCAAAATTTAGCAGATCCTTTTACAAAAGGTCTTGCAAGACGACTGGTGTCTAAGACATCAATAGGGATGGGACTAAAGCCCATTAATAATAATCACTCTTGATGGACGCTCAACTTGAAACTTGATGTATTCAAGTCTCAAGTTCAATGATTAAAGTACATCATACGACGTGATTGTAAGAACTATAAAATTTAACATCCCAAGAATAAGTGCTTAGAACATGTAATGAATAATGAAAGAGAATGAGTTTAACCTTAATAGATTTATGGTGTTTTTAGTTACATGGACACCTATGATAATCTACCTATATGAGTGTGGAAGTGGTGCCGCTTCCTATGAGAATTGGGCTTGACTCTAAAGAACTCATGAAATCAAGGTACAGACACAAGGCCTAATACATGTGTCGGCTTATATGGATAATCAGTGACTACAAGATTTGTGTGTGAAGACAAATCCGGATAATCAATATAGATTGATAGTTCAAAGACAAGTCTACTATACTTTCATGGTTAACTTTGACGAACCTTCATAGGGTATTGGTTCAAGTCGTGAGACACCAATGATTATACACAGTCTTACAGACAATAAAAGATTTACGAAACTTATTTTGAAAATGATGGAGGAATATTGGTGATTTTTAAAATAAGTGAGTAAGAGTTTTTGGGTGTAAGAGCTTTAAGAGCTTGTCCCACATTGGAAGTGTGAGGAAGAGGTGGGAACCTAACCCAAATATAAAAGGGATAGTGTCCCACATTGGAAAATGTACAAAGATAAGTGTTACCACTAAGCTATAAAAGGAGTGGGCAATCTTTGAGTCCTACATTGGAAAAATGTTAAGAATTTGTACACTTAATAAGTACAAATGGAAGATGAAGAGTTAATTTATCTAGCATTTAAGAGGCAATTCAAGAGACCTCAATACGGTGCGAAGCACCGTACGCACACGCACACGCGCTCGCGCGCGTGCGGGTGCAGGGCAGTGAGCTGTAGAGGCGCTAGTTGCGCACTTTGCACTTCGCATACTGTGTGTCCGCAGTGGTAACGGGTTGCCGGGATTCGTCTCGGTCGGATCTCGGGCGCGATCACTTTTTGGTTTACCCGTGCAAAACCGATTCGGTATTAATTGTACCTGTTCGGAAATGACTTAAGACTGTTGGTAATTAACAGTCATACCATTTCGAAATTGATTAAGACTATTAATCCAACAGTCATGACTCTTGAAGACAAAGCCTTTCATTGTCTATAAATAAAGGCTGCCTAAAACGAATTTGCACATATAACAGATATTACCCAGTTCCGAAATTTCCAAGCCTTGCTATTACTCTCTTACAATTTTCAGGAGATATAAATTATCTTATTCTGTTTTGTGCACACAAATAGAATAAGAACTTGATTGATTGTTCTTCGCTTCGCTGCTGCATCCAAAGGCTGTCTTCAAATATACAAGTTGCAGACAGTGCAAGCTGCTTCATTGTGTCTTCAGTACGGATTTGTGGTTTCCCGTTTGTATACCGAAAATATTCGTGTGGGGCAAATATTGTATTTAGGAAAGTGACATCACGCCTTCAAACTTTCTACTATCTATTCAGAAGGTACATTTTTGTATTGAAGTTGACATTATTGTGATATATAAAGAGTTCCATTTCTGTATATGCATTCATAATATCCAACAATCTAAATACAGTAATATCAAAAAATGGCCTACTCTTCCAAATCACTTCGACAAATAACCAAAAGCTTTGTCAAGTTGGACCGTTTTGATGGTGGTAATTTTCTGCGTTGGCAGAAAAGGGTTCATTTTCTTCTAACAACATTGAGTGTAGATGGATTTTTAAAAAGAAAATCAAAATAGATGGAACATTTGATAAATTCAAGGCTAGATTGGTTGCTAAAGGTTTTACACAAAAAGAAGGAATTGATTATTTTGATACCTATGCACCTGTTGCTAGAACCGCCACTATTGGAATTGTAATTGCATTAGCATCTATATATAATTTTGATATTCATCAAATGGATGTGAAAACTGCCTTTTTAAATGGTGACTTAGAAGGAGAAATTTACATCGAACAACCTAAAGGGGTTGTTATGCATGGACAAGAAAATAAAGTATGTAAACTTATTAAGTCCTTATACGGCCTAAAACAAGCACCTAAACAATGGGATGAAAAATTCGATAAAGTCATTATTTCTTATGGTTTTGAAATTCATGAATCTGATAAGTGTGTTTATAGTAAATTTTCTAATGGTAAAGGTGTGATCATTTGTTTATATGTGGATGACATGTTAAGTCTTGGTACTGATTTAGAAAGCATTAATAATACAAAGAGTTTTCTATCTTTTAAATTTGATATGAAAGGTATGGGTGTAGCTGATGTCATATTAGGAATGAGAATAATAAGGAAAGATAAAAATATAATTCTCACTCAATCTCATTATGTTGAGAAAATTTTAAAGAAATTTAATCAGTTTGATTGCACACCTGTTAGTACACCTTTTGAACCACAGCTAAAGATGATCGCTAATAATGGTCGATCTATTTCACAATTGGAATATGCACGAGTAATTGGTAGTTTAATGTATGCCATGACATGTACTCGACCTGATATTGCGTATGCTGTTGGTAAATTAAGTAGATATACTAGTAATCCAAGTTTATTTCATTGGCATGCTGTCAATAGAATCTTAAAATATTTGAAAGGAACTATGGACTATGGTATATACTATAGTGGATATCCTTCAGTATTGGAAGGGTTTTCTGATGCCAGTTGGATAACTGAGCGGGAGGATCATTCCTCAAAAAGTGGATGGATTTTTCCTCTTGGTGGAGGAGCTGTTTCTTGGGGATCAAAGAAACAAACGTATATAGATGATTCTACTATGGCAGCTGAGTTTGTAGCATTTGCTGCAACTGGTAAAGAGGCAGAATGGTTAAGGAATTCATTAATCAAAATTCCAGTTTGGCCATAACCAATGCCTCCAATATCTATACATTGTGATAGTGAGTCTACACTTTCCAGAGCTTATAGTAAAGTGTACAATGGAAAATCTAGACATATTGGCCTGAGATATAGTTATGTCAGACAAATTATTACAGATAGTATAATCACAGTGAATTATGTAAAATCAAGTCAAAATTTAGCAGATCCTTTTACAAAAGGTCTTGCAAGACGACTGGTGTCTAAGACATCAATAGGGATGGGACTAAAGCCCATTAATAATAATCACTCTTGATGGAAACTCAACTTGAAACTTGATGTATTCAAGTCTCAAGTTCAACGATTAAAGTACATCATACGACGTGATTGTAAGAACTATAAAATTTAACATCCCAAGAATAAGTGCTTAGAACATGTAATGAATAATGAAAGAGAATGAGTTTAACCTTAGTAGATTTATGGTGTTTTAAGTTACATGGACACCTATGATAATCTACCTATATGAGTGTGGAAGTGGTGCCGCTTCCTATGTGAATTGGGCTTGACTCTAAAGCACTCATGAAATCTCGGTACAGACACAAGGCCTAATACATGTGTCGGCTTATATGGATAATCAGTGACAAAAAAATTTGTGTGTGAAGACAAATCCGTATAATCAATATAGATTGATAGTTCAAATACAAGTCTACTATACTTTAATGGTTAACTTTGACGAACCTTCACAGGGTATTTGGTTCAAGTCGTGAGACACCAATACTTATACACAGTCTTACAGACAATCAAAGATTTACAAAACTTATTTTGAAAATGGTGGAGGAATGTTGGTGATTTTTAAAATTAGTGAGTAAGAGTTTTTTGGGTGTAAGAGATTTAAGAGCTTGTACCACATTGAAAGTGTGAGGAAGAGGTGGGAAGCTAACCCAAATATAAAAAGGGATAGTGTCCCACATTAGAAAATGTACAAAGCTAAGTGTTACCACTAAGCTATTAAAGGAGTGGGCAACCTTTGAGTCCCACTTTGGAAAAATATTAAGTATTTGTACACTTAATAAGTACAAATGGAAGATGAAGAGTTAATTCATCTAGCATTTAAGAGGCTATTCAAGAGACCTCAAAACGGTGCGAAGCACCGTACGCACACACACTTGCAGACGCGCGCGCGCGTGCGGGTGCGGGGCAGTGGGCTGTAGAGGCTCTAGTGGCGCACTTTGCACTTCGCATGCGGCGTGTACGCAGTGGTAGCGGGTTGCCGGGATTCGTCCAGGTCGGATCTCGGGCGCGATCACTTTTTGGTTGACCCGTGCAAAACCGATTCGGTATTAATTGTACCTGTTCGGAAATGACTTAAGACTGTTGGTAGTTAACAGTCATACCATTTCGGAATTGATAAAGACTGTTAATCCAACAGTCATGACTCTTGAAGACAAAGCCTTTCATTATCTATAAATAAAGGCTGCCTAAAACGAATTTGCACATATAACAGATATTAACCAGTTCCGAAATTTCCAACCCTTGTTATTACTCTCTTTCAATTTTCAGGAGATATAAATTATCTTATTCTGTTTTGTGCACATAAAAAGAATAAGAACTTGATTGAATGTTCTTCGCTTCGCTGCTGCATCCAAAGGTTGTCTTCAAATATACAAGTTGCAGACGGTGCAAGCTGCTTCATTGTATCTTGAGTACGGATTTGCGGTTTTCCGTTTGTATACCGAAATTATTCGTGTGGGGCAAATACTGTATTTAGGAAAGTGACATCACGCCTTGAAGCTTTCTACTATCTATTTAGAAGTTACATTTTTGTATTGAAGTTGGCATTATTGTGATATATAAAGATTTCCATTTCCGTATTTACATTCATAATATCCAACAATCTAAATACAGTAATATCATAAATGGCCGACTCTTCCAAATCACTTCGACAAATAACAGAAAGCTTTGTCAAGTGGGACCGTTTTGGTGGTGGTAATTTTCTGCGTTGGCAGAAAAAGGTTCATTTTCTTTTAACAATATTGAGTGTAGATGGATTTTTAAAAAGAAAATGAAAATAGATGGAACAATTGATAAATTCTAGGCTAGATTGGTTGGTAAAGGTTTTACACAAAAAGAAGGAACTTATTATTTTGATACCTATGAACCTGTTGCTATAACCGCCACTATTAGAATTTTAATTGCATTAGCATCTATATATAATTTCGAGATTCATCAAATGGATGTGAAAACCACCTTTTTAAATGGTGACTTAGAAGAAGAAATTCACATGGAACGACCTGAAGGGTTTGTTATGCCTGGACAAGAAAATAAAGTATGTAAACTTATTAAGTCCTTATATGGCCTAAAACAAGCACCTAAACAATGGCATGAAAAATTTGATAAACTCATTATTTCTTATGGTTTTAAAATTCAAGAATCTGATAAGTGTGTTTATAGTAAATTTGCTAATGGTAAAGGTGTGATAATTTGTTTATATGTAGATGACATGTTAATTCTTGGTACTGATTTAGAAAGCATTAATAATACAAAGAGTTTTCTATCTTCTCAATTTGATATCAAAGATATGGGTTTAGCTGATGTCATATTAGGAATAAGAATAATAACGAAAGATAAAAATATAATTCTCACTCAATCTCATTATGTTGAGAAAATTTTAAAGAAATTTAATCAGTTTGATTGCACACCTGTTAGTACACCTTTTGAACCACAACTAAAGATGATCCCTAATAATGGTAGAGCTATTTCACAATTGGAATATGCACGAGTAATTAGTAGTTTAATGTATGCCATGACATGTACTCGACCTGATATTGCGTATGCTGTTGGTAAACTAAGTAGATATACTAGTAATCCAAGTTTATTGCATTGGTATGCTGTCAATAGAATCTAAAAATATTTATAAGGAAGTATGGACTATGGTATATTCTATAGTTGATATCCTTCAGTATTAGAAGGGTTTTCTGATGCCAGTTGGATAACTGAGTGGGAGGATCATTCCTCAACAAGTGGATGGATTTTCACTCTTGGTGGAGGACCTGTTTCTTGGGGATCAAAGAAACAAACTTGTATTGCTGATTCTACTATGGCAGCGGAGTTTGTAGCATTAGCTGCAACTAGTAAAGAGGCAGTATGGTTAAGGAATTCATTAATCGAAATTCCAGTTTGGCCAAAACCAATGCCTCCAATATCTATACATTGTGATAGTGAGTCTACACTTTCTAGAGCTTATAGTAAAGTGTACAATGGAAAATCTAGACATATTGGCCTGAGACAGAGTTATGTCAGACAAATGATTACAGATAGTGTAATCACAGTGGATTATGTAAAATCAAGTCAAAATTTAGCAGATCCTTTTACAAAAGGTCTTACAAGAGGACTGGTATCTAAGACATCAATAGGGAAGGGACTAAAGCCCATTAATAGTAATCACTCTTGATGGAAACTCAATTTGAAACTTGATATATTCAAGTCTCAAGTTCAATGATCAAAGTACATCATACGACATGATTGTAAGCACTATAAAATTTAACATCCCAAGGATAAGTGCTTAGAACATGTAATGAATAATGGAAGAGGATGAGTTTAACCTTAATAGATTTATGGTGTTTTAAGTTACATGGACACCTATAATAATCTACCTATATGAGTCTGGAAGTGGTGCCGCTTCCTATGAGAATTGGGCTTGACTCTAAAACACTCATGAAATCAAGGTACAGACACAAGGCCTAATATATGTGTCGGCTTATATGGATAATCAGTGACAAAAAGATTTGTGTGTGAAGACAAATTTGGATAATCAATATAGATTGATAATTCAAAGACAAGTCTACTATACTTTCATGGTTAACTTTGACGAACCTTCACAGGGTATTGGTTCAAGTCGTGGGACACCAATGCTTATACACTGTCTTACAGACAATCAAAGATTTACAAAACTTATTTTGAAAATGGTGGAGGAATATTGGTGATTTTTAAAATAAGTGAGTAAGAGTTTTTTGGGTGTAAGTGCTTTAAGAGCTTGTCCCACATTGGAAGTGTGAAGAAGAGGTGGGAAGCTAACCCAAATATAAAAAGGGATAGTGTCCCACATTGGAAAATGTACAAAGCTAAGTGTTACCACTAAGCTATAAAAGGAGTGGGCAACCTTTGAGTCCCACATTGGAAAATATTAAGAATTTGTACACTTAATAAGTACATATGGAAGATGAAGAGTTAATTCATCTATCATTTAAGAGGCTATTCAAGAGACCTCAATACGGTGCGAAGCACCATACGCACACGCACACGAGCGCGCGGGGGGGTGCGGGGCAGTGGGATGTAGAGGCGCTAGTGGCGCACTTTGCACTTCGCATGCTGCGTGTCCGCAGTGGTAGAGGGTTGTCGGGATTCGTCCGGGTCGGATCTCGGGCGCGGTCACTTTTTGGTTGACCCGTTCAAAATCGATTCGGTATTAATTGTACCTGTTCGGAAATGACTTAAGACTGTTTGTAATTAACAGTCATACCATTTAGGAATTGATTAAGACTGTTAATCCAACAGTCATGACTCTTGAAGACAAGCCCTTTCATTATCTATAAATAAAGGCTGCCAAAAACAAATTTGCACATATAACAGATATTACCCAGTTCCGAAATTTCCAACCCTTGCAATTACTCTCTTACAATTTTCCAGAGATATAAATTATCTTATTCTGTTTTGTGCACATAAACAGAATAAGAACTTGATTGACTGTTCTTCGCTTCGCTGCTGCATCCCAAGGCTGTCTTCAAATATACAAGTTGCAGGCAGTGCAAGTTGCTTCAATGTATCTTGAGTACGGATTTGCGGATTCCCATTTGTATACCGAAATTATACGTGTGGGGCAAATACTGTATTTAGGAAAGTGACATCACGCCTTGAAGCTTTCTACTATATATTCAGAAGTTACATTTTTGTATTGAAGTTTCATTGTTGTGATACATAAAAAGTTCCATTTATGTATTTGCATTCATAATATCCAACAATCAAAATACAGTAATATCATAAATGGCCGACTCTTCCAAATCACTTCGACAAATAACAGAAAGCTTTGTCAAGTTGGACCGTTTTGATGGTGGTAATTTTCTGCGTTGGCAGAAAAAGGTTCATTTTCTTCTAACAACATTGCGTGTAGATGAATTTTTAAAAAGAAAATGAAAATAGATGGAACAATTGATAGATTCAAGGCTAGATTGGTTGCTAAAGGTTTTACACAAAAAGAAGGAATTGATTATTCTGATACCTACGCACCAGTTGCTAGAACCGCCACTATTAGAATTTTAATTGCATTAGAATCTATATATAATTTTGAGATTCATCAAATGGATGTGAAAATTGCCTTTTTAAATGGTGACTTAGAAGAAGAAATTTACATGGAACAACGTGAAGGGTTTGTTATGCCTGGACAAGAAAATAAAGTATGTAAACTTATTAAGTCCTTATATGGCCTAAAACAAGCACCTAAATAATGGCATGAAAAATTTGATAAAGTCATTATTTCTTATGGTTTTAAAATTCATGAATCTGATAAGTGTGTTTATAGTAAATTTGCTAATGGTAAAGGTGTGATCATTTGTTTATATGTAGATGACATGTTAATTCTTGGTACCGATTTAGAAAGCATTAATAATACAAAGAGTTTTCTATCTTCTAAATTTGATATGAAAGATATGGGTGTTGCTGATGTCATATTAGGAATGAGAATAATAAGGAAAGATAAAAATATAATTCTCACTCAATCTCATTATGTTGAGAAAATTTTAAAGAAATTTAATCAGTTTGATTGCACACCTGTTAGTACACCTTTTGAACCATAGCTAAAGATGATCATTAATAATGGTAGAGCTATTTCACAATTGGAATATGCACGAGTAATTGATAGTTTAATGTATACCATGACATGTACTTGACCTGATATTGCGTATGCTGTTGGTAAATTAAGTAGATATACTACTAATGCAAGTTTATTGCATTGGCATGCTGTCAATAGAATCTAAAAATATTTAAAAGGAACTATGGAATATGGTATATACTATAGTGGATATCCTTCAGTATTAGAAGGGTTTTCTGATGCCAGTTGGATAACTGAGCGGGAGGATCATTCCTCAACAAGTGGATGGATTTCCACTCTTGGAGGAGGACCTGTTTCTTGGGGATCAAAGAAACAAACTTGTATAGCTGATTCTACTACGAAAGCTGAGTTTGTAACATTATTTGCAACTAGTAAAGAGGAAGAATGGTTAAGGAATTCATTAATCGAAATTCCAGTTTGGCCAAAACCAATGCCTCAAATATCTATACATTATGATAGTGTGTCTACACTTTCCAGAGCTTATAGTAAAGTGTATAATGGAAAATGTAGACATATTGACCTGAGACATAGTTATGTTAGACAAATGATTACAGATAGTGTAATCACAGTGGATTATGTAAAATCAAGTCAAAATTTAGCAGATCCTTTTACAAAAGGTCTTGCAAGAGGACTGGTGTCTAAGACATCAATAGGGATGGGACTAAAGCCCATTAATAATAATCACACTTGATGGAAACTCAACTTGAAACTTGATATATTCTAGTCTCAAGTTCAATGATTAAAGTACATCATACGACGTGATTGTATGAACTATAAAATTTAACATCCCAAGGATAAGTGCTTAGAACATATAATGAATAATGAAAGAGGATGAGTTTAACCATAATAGATTTATGGTGTTTTAAGTTACATGAACACCTATGATAATCTACCTATATGAGTGTGGAAGTGGTGCCACTTCCTATGAGAATTGGGCTTGACTCTAAAGCACTCATGAAATCAAGGTACAGACACAAGGCCTAATACAAGTGTCGGCTTATATGGATAATCAGTGACTAAAAGATTTGTGTGTGAAGATAAATCCGGATAATCAATATAGATTGATAGTTCAAATACAAGTCTACGATACTTTCATGGTTAACTTTGATGAACCTTCACAGGGTATTTGGTTCAAGTCGTGAGACACCAATACTTATACACAGTCTTACAGACAATCAAAGATTTACAAAACTTATTTTGAAAATGGTGGAGGAATGTTGGTGATTTTTAAAATTAGTGAGTAATAGTTTTTTGGGTGTAAGAGCTTTAAGATCTTGTCCCACATTGAAAGTGTGAGGAAAAGGTGGGAAGATAACCCAAATATGAAAAGGGATAGTGTCCCACATTGGAAAATGTACAAAGCTAAGTGTTACCACTAATCTATAAAAGGAGTGGGCAACCTTTGAGTCCCACATTGGAAAAATATTAAGAATTTGTACACTTAATAAGTACAAATGGAAGATGAAGAGTTAATTCATCTATCATTTAAGATGCTATTCAAGAGACCTAAATACGGTGCCAAGCACCGTACGCACACACACACGTGCGTGCGGGGCAGTGGGTTGTATAGGCTCTAGTGGCACACTTTGCACTTCGCATGCCGCGTGTCCGCAGTGGTAGCGGGTTGTCGAGATTCGTCCGGGTCCGATCTCGGGCGCGGTCACTTTTTGGTTGACCCATGCAAAACCAATTCGGTATTAATTGTACCTATTAGAAAATGACTTAAGACTGTTGGTAATTAACAGTCATACTATTTCGGAATTAATTAAGACTATTAATCCAACAGTCATGACTCTTGAAGACGAAGCCTTTCATTATCTATAAATAAAGGCTGCCTAAAATGAATTTGCACATATAACCGATATTACCCAGTTCCGAAATTTCCAACCCTTGCTATTACTCTCTTACAATTTTCAGGAGATATAAATTAACTTACTCTGTTTTGTGCACATAAACAGAATAAGAACCTTATTGACTGTTCTTCGCTTCGCTGCTGCATCCAAAGACTGTCTTCAAATATACAAGTTGCAGACAGTGCAAGTTACTTCATTGTATCTTCAGTACGGATTTACGGATTCCCGTTTGAATACCGAAATTATTCGTGTTGGGCAAATACTGTATTTAGGAAAGTGACATCACGCCTTGAAGGTTTCTACTATCTGTTCAGAAGTTACATTTTTGTATTGAAGTTGACATTATTGTGATATATAAAGAGTTCCATTTCTATATTTGCATTCATAATATCCAACAATCTAAATACAGTAATATCAGAAATGGCCGACTCTTCCAAATCACTTCGACAAATAACATAAAGCTTTGTCAAGTTGGACCGTTTTGATGGTGGTAATTTTCTGTGTTGGCAGAAAAAGGTTCATTTTCTTCTAACAACATTGAGTGTAGATGGATTTTTAAAAAGAAAATGAAAATAGATGGAACAATTTTTAAATTCAAGGCTAGATTGGTTGCTAAAGGTTTTACACAAAAAGAAGGAATTGATTATTTTTGATACATATGCACCTGTTACTAGAACCGCCACTATTATAATTTTAATTGCATTAGCATCTATATATAATTTTGAGATTCATCAAATGGATGTGAAAACTGTCTTCTTAAATGGTGACTTAGAAGAAGAAATTTACATGGAACAACCTGAAGGGTTTGTTATGCCTGGACAAGAAAATAAAGTATGTAAACTTATTAAGTCCTTATATGGCCTAAAACAAGCAACCAAACAATGGCATGAAAAAATTGATAAAGTCATTACTTCTTATGGTTTTAAAATTCATGAATCTGATAAGTGTGTTTATAGTAATTTTGCTAATGGTAAAGGTGTGATCATTTGTTTATATGTAGATGACATGTTAATTCTTGGTAGTGATTTTGAAAGCATTAATAATACAAAGAGTTTTCTATCTTCTAAACTTGATATGAAAGATATGGGTGTAGCTGATGTCATATTATGAATGAGAATAATAAGGAAAGATAAATATATATTCTCACTCAATCTCATTATGTTGAGAAAATTTTAAAGAAATTTAATCAGTTTGATTGCACACCTGTTAGTACAGCTTTTGAACCACAGCTAAAGATGATCCCTATTAATGGTAGAGCTATTTCACAATTGGAATATGCACGAGTAATTGGTACTTTAATGTTTTCCATGACATGTACTCGACCTGATATTGCGTATGCTGTTGGTAAATTAAGTAGATATACTAGTAATCCAAGTTTATTGCATTGGCATGCTGTCAATAGAATCTTAAAATATTTGAAAGGAACTATGGACTATGGTATATACTATAGTGGATATCCTTCAGTATTAGAAGGGTTTTCTGATGCCAGTTGGATAACTGAGTGGGAGGATCATTCCCCAACAAGTGGATGGATTTTCACTCTTGGTGGAGGAGCTGTTTCTTGGGGATCAAAGAAACAAACTTGTATAGATGATTCTACTATGGCAGCTGAGTTTGTAGAATTAGCTGCAACTAGTAAGAGGCAGAATCGTTAAGGAATTCATTAATCGAAATTCCAGTTTGGCAAAACTAATGCCTCCAATATCTATACGTTGTGATAGTGAGTCTACACTTTCCACAGCTTATAGTAAAGTGTATAATAGAAAATCTAGACATATTGGCCTGAGACATAGTTATGTCAGACCAATGATTACAGATAGTGTAATCACAGTGGACTATGTAAAACCAAGTCAAAATCTAGCAGATCCTTTTACAAAAGGTCTTGCAAGAGGACTGGTGTCTAAGACATCAATAGGGATGGGACTAAAGCCCATTAATAATAATCACTCTTGATGGAAACTCAACTTGAAACTTGATATATTAAAGTCTCAAGTTCAATGATTAAAGTACATCATACGATGTGATTGTAAGCACTATAAAATTTAACATCCCAAGGATAAGTGCTTAGAACATGTAAAGAATAATGAAAGAGGATGAGTTTAACCTCAATAGATTTATGGTGTTTTAAGTTACATGGACACCTATGATAATCTACCTATATGAGTGTGGAAGTGGTGTCGCTTCCTATGAGAATTGGGCTTGACTCTAAAGCACTCATGAAATCAAGGTACAGACACAAGGCCTAATACATGTGTCGGCTTATATGGATAATCAGTGACTAAAAGATTTGTGTGTGAAGACAAATCCGGATAATCAGTATAGATTGATAGTTCAAAGACAAGTCTACTATACTTTTATGGTTAACTTTGATGAACCTTCACAGGGTATTTGCTTAAAGTCGTGAGACACCAATACTTATACACAGTCTTACAGACAATCAAAGATTTACAAAACTTATTTTGAAAATGGTGGAGGAATGTTGGCGATTTTAAAAATTAGTGAGTAAGAGTTTTTTGGGTGTAAGAGCTTGTCCCACATTGAAAGTGTGAGGAAGAGGTGGGAAGCTAACCCAAATATAAAAAGGGATAGTGTCCCACA
Source organism: Sambucus nigra (assembly GCA_949130495.1). NCBI lineage: Eukaryota > Viridiplantae > Streptophyta > Magnoliopsida > Dipsacales > Adoxaceae > Sambucus > Sambucus nigra. Next base: position 69,049,884 of record OX422211.1, on the reverse strand, counting down.
TTGGAAAATGTACAAAGCTAAGTGTTACCACTAAGCTATTAAAGGAGTGGGCAACCTTTGAGTCCCACATTGGAAAAATATTAAGAATTTGTACACTTAATAAGTACAAATGGAAGATGAAGAGTTAATTCATCTAGCATTTAAGAGGCTATTCAAGAGACCTCAATACGGTGCGAAGCCCCGTACGCACACACACATGCACACGAGCGCGCGCGCACGCGTGCGGGTGCGGGGCAGTGGGCTGTAAAGGCTCTAGTGGCGCACTTTGCACTTCGCATCGCGTGTCCGCAGTGGTAGCGGGTTGCCGGTATTCGTCCGGGTCGGATCTCGGGCGAGGTCACTTTTTGGTTGACCCGTGCAAAACCGATTCGATATTAATTGTACCTGTTCAAAAATGACTTAAGACTGTTGGTAATTAACAGTCATACCATTTCGGAATTGATTAAGACGGTTAATCCAACAGTCTTGACTATTGAAGACAAAGCCTTTCATTATCTATAATTAAAGGCTGCCTAAAATGAATTTTCACATATAACAGATATTACCCAGTTCCGAAATTTCCTACCCTTGCTATTACTTTCTTACAATTTTCAGGAGATATAAATTATCTTATTCTGTTTTGTGCACATAAACAGAATAAGAACTTGATTGACTGTTCTTCGCTTCGCTGCTGCATCCAAAGGGTGTCTTCAAATATACAAGTTGCAGGCAGTGCAAGTTGCTTCATTGTATCTTGAGTACGGATTTGCGGATTCCCATTTGTATACCGAAATTATTCGTGCGGGGCAAATACTGTATTTAGGAAAGTGACATCACGCCTTGAAGCTTTCTACTATCTATTCAGAAGTTACATTTTTGTATTGAAGTTGACATTATTGTGATATATAAAGAGTTCCATTTCTGTGTTTGCATTCATAATATCCAACAATCTAAATACAGTAATATCAGAAAGGGCCGACTCTTCCAAATCACTTCGACAAATAACAGAAAGCTTTGTCTAGTTCGACCGTTTTGATGGTGGTAATTTTCTGCGTTGGCAGAAAAAGGTTCATTTTAATCTAACAACATTGAGTGTAGATGGATTTTTAAAAAGAAAATGAAAATAGATGGAACAATTGATGAATTGAAGGCTAGATTGGTTGCTAAAGGTTTTACAGAAAAAGAAGGAATTGATTATTTTGATACCTATGCACCTGTTGCTAGAACCGCCACTATTAGAATTTTAATTGCATTGGCATCTATATATAATTTTGATTTTCATCAAATGGATGTGAAAACTGCCTTTTTAAATGGTGACTTAGAAGGAGAAATTTACATGGAACAACCTAAAGGGGTTGTTATGCATGGACAAGAAAATAAAGTATGTAAACTTATTAAGCCCTTATATGGCCTAAAACAAGCACCTAAACAATGGCATGAAAAATTAGATAAAGTCATTATTTCTTATGGTTTTAAAATTCATGAATCTGATAAGTGTGTTTATAGTAAATTTGCTAATGGTAAAGGTGTGATCATTTGTTTATACGTAGATGACATGTAAATTCTTGGTACTGATTTAGAAAGCATTAATAATACAAAGTGTTCTCTATCTTCTAAATTTGATATGAAAGATATGGGTGTAGCTGAAGTCATATTAGGAATGAGAATAATAAGGAAAGATAAAAATATAATTCTCACTCAATCTCATTATGTTGAGAAAATTTTAAAGAAATTTAATCAGTTTGATTGCACACCTGTTAGTACAACTTTTGAACCACAGCTAAAGATGATCCCTATTAATGGTAGAGCTATTTCACAATTGGAATATGCACGAGTAATTGGTACTTTAATGTTTTCCATGACATGTACTCGACCTGATATTGCGTATGCTGTTGGTAAATTAAGTAGATATACTAGTAATCCAAGTTTATTGCATTGGCATGCTGTCAATAGAATCTTAAAATATTTGAAAGGAACTATGGACTATGGTATATACTATAGTGGATATCCTTCAGTATTAGAAGGGTTTTCTGATGCCAGTTGGATAACTGAGTGGGAGGATCATTCCCCAACAAGTGCATGGATTTTCACTCTTGGTGGAGGAGCTGTTTCTTGGGGATCAAAGAAACAAACTTGTATAGATGATTCTACTATGGCAGCTGAGTTTGTAGAATTAGCTGCAACTAGTAAGAGGCAGAATCGTTAAGGAATTCATTAATCGAAATTCCAGTTTGGCAAAACCAATGCCTCCAATATCTATACGTTGTGATAGTGAGTCTACACTTTCCACAGCTTATAGTAAAGTGTATAATAGAAAATCTAGACATATTGGCCTGAGACATAGTTATGTCAGACCAATGATTACAGATAGTGTAATCACAGTGGACTATGTAAAACCAAGTAAAAATCTAGCAGATCCTTTTACAAAAGGTCTTGCAAGAGGACTGGTGTCTAAGACATCAATAGGGATGGGACTAAAGCCCATTAATAATAATCACTCTTGATGAAAACTCAACTTGAAACTTGATATATTAAAGTCTCAAGTTCAATGATTAAAGTACATCATTCGATGTGATTGTAAGCACTATAAAATTTAACATCCCAAGGATAAGTGCTTAGAACATGTAAAGAATAATGAAAGAGGATGAGTTTAACCTCAATAGATTTATGGTGTTTTAAGTTACATGGACACCTATGATAATCTACCTATATGAGTGTGGAAGTGGTGTCGCTTCCTATGAGAATTGGGCTTGACTCTAAAGCACTCATGAAATCAAGGTACAGACACAAGGCCTAATACATGTGTCGGCTTATATGGATAATCAGTGACTAAAAGATTTGTGTGTGAAGACAAATCCGGATAATCAGTATAGATTGATAGTTCAAAGACAAGTCTACTATACTTTTATGGTTAACTTTGATGAACCTTCACAGGGTATTTGCTTAAAGTCGTGAGACACCAATACTTATACACAGCCCTATAGACAATCAAAGATTTACAAAACTTGTTTTGAAAATGGTGGAGGAATGTTGGTGATTTTAAAAATTAGTGAGTAAGAGTTTTTTGGGTGTAAGAGCTTGTCCCACATTGAAAGTGTGAGGAAGAGGTGGGAAGCTAACCCAAATATAAAAAGGGATAGTGTCCCACATTGGAAAATGTACAAAGCTAAGTGTTACCACTAAGCTATTAAAGGAGTGGGCAACCTTTGAGTCCCACATTGGAAAAATATTAAGAATTTGTACACTTAATAAGTACAAATGGAAGATGAAGAGTTAATTCATCTAGCATTTAAGAGGCTATTCAAGAGACCTCAATACGGTGCGAAGCCCCGTACGCACACACACATGCACACGAGCGCGCGCGCACGCGTGCGGGTGCGGGGCAGTGGGCTGTAAAGGCTCTAGTGGCGCACTTTGCACTTCGCATGCCGCGTGTCCGCAGTGGTAGCGGGTTGCCGGGATTCGTCCGGGTCGGATCTCGGGCGAGGTCACTTTTTGGTTGACCCGTGCAAAACCGATTCGATATTAATTGTACCTGTTCAAAAATGACTTAAGACTGTTGGTAATTAACAGTCATACCATTTCGGAATTGATTAAGACGGTTAATCCAACAGTCTTGACTATTGAAGACAAAGCCTTTCATTATCTATAATTAAAGGCTGCCTAAAATGAATTTTCACATATAACAGATATTACCCAGTTCCGAAATTTCCTACCCTTGCTATTACTTTCTTACAATTTTCAGGAGATATAAATTATCTTATTCTGTTTTGTGCACATAAACAGAATAAGAACTTGATTGACTGTTCTTCGCTTCGCTGCTGCATCCAAAGGCTGTCTTCAAATATACAAGTTGCAGGCAGTGCAAGTTGCTTCATTGTATCTTGAGTACGGATTTGCGGATTCCCGTTTGTATACCGAAATTATTCGTGCGGGGCAAATACTGTATTTAGGAAAGTGACATCACGCCTTGAAGCTTTCTACTATCTATTCAGAAGTTACATTTTTGTATTGAAGTTGACATTATTGTGATATATAAAGAGTTCCATTTCTGTGTTTGCATTCATAATATCCAACAATCTAAATATAGTAATATCAGAAAGGGCCGACTCTTCCAAATCACTTCGACAAATAACAGAAAGCTTTGTCTAGTTCGACCGTTTTGATGGTGGTAATTTTCTGCGTTGGCAGAAAAAGGTTCATTTTAATCTAACAACATTGAGTGTAGATGGATTTTTAAAAAGAAAATGAAAATAAATGGAACAATTGATGAATTGAAGGCTAGATTGGTTGCTAAAGGTTTTACAGAAAAAGAAGGAATTGATTATTTTGATACCTATGCACCTGTTGCTAGAACCGCCACTATTAGAATTTTAATTGCATTAGCATCTATATATAATTTTGATATTCATCAAATGGATGTGAAAACTGCCTTTTCAAATGGTGACTTAGAAGAAGAAATTTACATGGAACAACCTAAAGGGGTTGTTATGCATGGACAAGAAAATAAAGTATGTAAACTTATTAAGCCCTTATATGGCCTAAAACAAGCACCTAAACAATGGCATGAAAAATTCGATAAAGTCATTATTTCTTATGGTTTTAAAATTCATGAATCTAATAAGTGTGTTTATAGTAAATTTACTAATGGTAAAGGTGTGATCATTTGTTTATATGTAGATGACATGTTAATTCTTGGTACTGATTTAGAAAGCATTAATAATACAAAGAGTTTTCTATCTTCTAAATTTGATATGAAAGATATGGGTGTAGCTGATGTCATATTAGGAATGAGAATAATAAGGAAGGATAAAAATATAATTCTCACTCAATCTCATTATGTTGAGAAAATTTTAAAGAAATTTAATTAGTTTGATTGCACACCTGTTAGTACACCTTTTGAACCACAGCTAAAGATGATCCCTAATAATGGTAGATCTATTTCACAATTGGAATATGCACGAGTAATTGGTAGTTAAATGTATGCCATGACAAGAACTCGACCTGATATTGCGTATGCTGTTGGTAAATTAAGTAGATATACTAGTAATCCAAGTTTATTGCATTGGCATGCTGTCAATAGAATCTTAAAATATTTAAAAGGAACTATGTACTATGGTATATACTATAGTGGATATCCTTCAGTATTAGAAGGATTTTCTGATGCCAGTTGGATAACTGAGCGGGAGGATCATTCTTCAAAATGTGGATGGATTTTCACTCTTGGTGGAGGACCTGTTTCTTGGGGATCAAAGTAACAAACTTGTATAGCTGATTCTACTCTGGCAGCTGAGTTTGTAGCATTAGCTGCAACTAGTAAAGAGGCAGAATGGTTAAGGAATTCATTAATCGAAATTCCAGTTTGGCAAAACCAATGCCTCCAATATCTATACATTGTGATAGTGAGTCTACACTTTCCAGAGCTTATAGTAAAGTGTACAATAGAAAATCTAGACATATTCGCCTGAGATATAGTTATGTCAGACAAATGATTACAGATAGTGTAATCACAGTGGACTATGTAAAATCAAGTGAAAATTTTGCATATCCTTTTACAAAAGGTCTTGCAAGAGGACTGGTGTCTAAGACATCAATAGGGATGGGACTAAAGCCCATTAATAATAATCACTCTCGATGGAAACTCAACTTCAAACTTGATATATTCAAGTCTCAAGTTCAATGATTAAAGTACATCATACGACGTGATTGTAAGCATTATAAAATTTAACATCCCATGGATAAGTGCTTAGAACATATAATGAATAACGAAAGAGGATGAGTTTAACCTTAATAGATTTATGGTGTTTTAAGTTACATGGACACCTATGATAATCTACCTATATGAGTGTGGAAGTGGTGTCGCTTCCTATGAGAATTGGGCTTGACTCTAAAGCACTCATGAAATCAAGGTACAGACACAAGGCCTAATACATGCGTCGGCTTATATGGATAATCAGTGACTAAAAGATTTGTGTGTGAAGACAAATCCGGATAATCAGTATAGATTGATAGTTCAAAGAAAAGTCTACTATACTTTCATGGTTAACTTTGATGAACCTTCACAGGGTATTTGGTTAAAGTCGTGAGACACCAATACTTATACACAGTCTTACAGACAATCAAAGATTTACAAAACTTATTTTGAAAATGGTGGAGGAATGTTAGGGATTTTTAAATTAGTGAGTAAGAGTTTTTTGGGTGTAAGAGCTTTAAGAGCTTGTCCCACATTGAAAGTGTGAGGAAGAGGTGGGAAGCTAACCCAAATATAAAAAGGGATAGTGTCCCACATTGGAAAATGTACAAAGCTAAGTGTTACCACTAAGCTATTAAAGGAGTGGGCAACCTTTGAGTCCCACATTGGAAAAATATTAAGAATTTATACACTTAATAAGTACAAATGGAAGATGAAGAGTTAATTCATCTAGCATTTAAGAGGCTATTCAAGAGACCTCAATACGGTGCGAAGCCCCGTACGCACACGCACATGCACACGAGGGCGCGCGCGCGCGTGCGGGTGCGGGGCAGTGGGCTGTAGAGGCTCTAGTGGCGCACTTTGCACTTCGCATGCCGCGTGTCCGCAGTGGTAGCGGGTTGCCGGGATTCGTCCGGGTCGGATCTCGGGCGAGGTCATTTTTGGTTGACCCGTGCAAAACCGATTCGATATTAATTGTACCTGTTCAAAAATGACTTAAGACTGTTGGTAATTAACAGTCATACCATTTCGGAATTGATTAAGACGGTTAATCCAACAGTCTTGACTATTAAAGACAAATCCTTTCATTATCTATAAATAAAGGCTGCCTAAAATGAATTTTCACATATAACAGATATTACCCAGTTCCGAAATTTCCTACCCTTGCTATTACTTTCTTAAAATTTTCAGGAGATATAAATTATCTTATTATGTTTTGTGCACATAAACAGAATAAGAACTTGATTGACTGTTCTTCGCTTCGCTGCTGCATCCAAAGGCTGTCTTCAAATATACAAGTTGCAGGCAGTGCAAGTTGCTTCATTATATCTTGAGAACGGATTTGCGGATTCCCGTTTGTATACCGAAATTATTCGTGCGGGGCAAATACTGTATTTAGGAAAGTGACATCACGCCTTGAAGCTTTCTACTATCTATTCAGAAGTTACATTTTTGTATTGAAGTTGACATTATTGTGATATATAAAGAGTTCCATTTCTGTATTTGCATTCATAATATCCAACAATCTAAATACAGTAATATCATAAATGGCCGACTCTTCCAAATCACTTCGACAAATAACAGAAAGCTTTGTCTAGTTAGACCGTTTTGATGGTGGTAATTTTCTGCGTTGGCAGAAAAAGGTTCATTTTCTTCTAACAACATTGAGTGTAGATGGATTTTTAAAAAGAAAATGAAAATAGATGGAACAATTGATGAATTCAAGGCTAGATTGGTTGCTAAAGGTTTTACACAAAAAGAAGGAATTGATTATTTTGATACCTATGCACCTGTTGCTAGAACCGCCACTATTAGAATTTTAATTGCATTAGCATCTATATATAATTTTGATATTCATCAAATGGATGTGAAAACTGCCTTTTTAAATGGTGACTTAGAAGGAGAAATTTACATGGAACAACCTGAAGGGGTTGTTATGCATGGACAAGAAAATAAAGTATGTAAACTTATTAAGTCCTTATATGGCCTAAAACAAGCACCTAAACAATGGCATGAAAAATTCGATAAAGTCATTATTTCTTATGCTTTTAAAATTCATGAATCTGATAAGTGTGTTTATAGTAAATTTGCTAATGGTAAAGGTGTGATCATTTGTTTATTTGTAGATGACATGTTGATTCTTGGTACTGATTTAGAAAGCATTAATAATACAAAGAGTTTTCTATCTTCTAAATTTTATATGAAAGATATGGGTGTAGCTGATGTCATATTAGGAATGAGAATAATAAGGAAGGATAAAAATATAATTCTCAATCAATCTCATTATGTTGAGAAAATTTTAAAGAAATTTAATCAGTTTGATTGCACACCTGTTAGTACACCTTTTGAACCACAGCTAAAGATGATCCCTAATAATGGTAGAGCTATTTCACAATTGGAATATGCACGAGTAATTGGTAGTTTAATGTATGCCATGACATGTACTCGACCTGATATTGCGTATGCTGTTGGTAAATTAAGTAGATATACTAGTAATCCAAGTTTATTGCATTGGCATGCTGTCAATAGAATCTTAAAATATTTAAAAGGAACTATGTACTATGGTATATACTATAGTGGATATCCTTCAGTATTAGAAGGGTTTTCTAATGCCAGTTGGATAACTGAGCGGGAGGATCATTCCTCAAAATGTTGATGGATTTTCACTCTTGGTGGAGGACCTGTTTCTTGGGGATCAAAGAAACAAACTTGTATAGCTGATTCTACTCTGGCAGCTGAGTTTGTAGCATTAGCTGCAACTAGTAAAGAGGCAGAATGGTTAAGGAATTCATTAATCAAAATTCCAGTTTGGCAAAACCAATGCCTCCAATATCTATACATTGTGATAGTGAGTCTACACTTTCCAGAGCTTATAGTAAAGTGTACAATAGAAAATCTAGACATATTGGCCTGAGATGTAGTTATATCAGACAAATGATTATAGATAGTGTAATCACAGTGGACTATGTAAAATCAAGTCAAAATTTAGCAGATCCTTTTACAAAAGGTCTTGCAAGAGGACTGGTGTCTAAGACATCAATAGGGATGGGACTAAAGCCAATTAATAATAATCACTCTCGATGGAAACTCAACTTCAAACTTGATATATTCAAGTCTCAAGTTCAATGATTAAAGTACATCATACGACGTGATTGTAAGCACTATAAAATTTAACATCCCATGGATAAGTGCTTAGAACATATAATGAATAACGAAAGAGGATGAGTTTAACCTTAATAGATTTATGGTATTTTAAGTTAGATGGACACCTATGATAATCTACCTATATGAGTGTGGAAGTGGTGCCGCTTCCTAAGAGAATTGGGCTTGACTCTAAAGTACTCATGAAATCAAGGTACAGACACAAGGCCTAATACACGTGTCGGCTTATATGGATAATCAGTGACTAAAAGATTTGTGTGTGAAGACAAATCCGGATAATTAATATAGATTGATAGTTCGAATACAAGTCTACTATACTTTCATGGTTAACTTTGACGAACCTTCACAGGGTATTTGGTTCAAGTCGTGATACACCAATGCTTATACACAGTCTTACAGACAATCAAAGATTTACAAAACTTATTTTGGAAATGGTGGAGGAATGTTGGCGATTTTTAAAATATGTGAGGAAGAGTTTTTTGGGTGTAAGAGCTTTAAGAGCTTATCCCACATTGGAAGTGTGAGGAAGAGGTGGGAAGCTAACACAAATATAAAAATGGATAGTGTCCCACATTGGAAAATGTACAATGCTAAGTGTTACCACTAAGCTATAAAAGGAGTGGGCAACCTTTGAGTCCCACATTGGAAAAATATTAAGAATTTATACACTTAATAAGTACAAATGGAAGATGAAGAGTTAATTCATCTAGCATTTAAGAGGCAATTAAAGAGACCTCAATATGGTGCGAAGCACCGTACGCACACGCACACGGACGCACGCGCATGTGTGCGGATGCGGGTAAGTGGGCTGTAGAGGCGCTAGTTGCGCACTTTGCCCTTCGCATGCCACGTGTCCGCAGTGATAGCGGGTTGCCAGGATTCATCCGGGTCGGATCTCGGGCGCAGTCACTTTTTGGTTGACCCGTTCAAAACCGATTCGGTATTAATTGTACCTGTTCGGAAATGACTTAAGACTGTTGGTAATTAACAGCCATACAATTTCGGAATTGATTAAGACTGTTAATCCAACAGTCATGACTCTTGAAGACAAAGCCTTTAATTACCTATAAATAAAGGTTGCCTAAAACGAATTTGCACACACAACAGATATTACCCAGTTCCGAAATTTCCAACCCTTGCTATTACTCTCTTACAATTTTCAGGAGATACAAATTATCTTATTCTGTTTTGTGCACATAAACAGAATAAGAGCTTGATTGACTGTTCTTCGCTTCATTGCTGCATCGAAAGCCTGTCTTCAAATATACAAGTTGCAGGCAGTGCAAGTTGCTTCATTGTATTTTGAGTACGGATTTGCGGATTCCCGTTTGTATACCAAAATTATTCATGTGGGGCAAATACTGTATTTAGGAAAGTGATATCACGCCTTGAAGCTTTCTACTATCTATTCAGAAGTTACATTTTTGTATTTAAGTTGGGATTATTATTATATATAAAGAGTTCCATTTCTGTATTTGCATTCATAATATCCAACAATCTAAATACAGTAATATCAGAAATGGCGGACTTTTCCAAATCACTTCGACAAATAACAGAAAGCTTTGTCAAGTTGGACCGTATTGATGGTGGTAGTTTCTGCGTTGGCAGAAAAATGTTCATTTTCTTCTCACAACATAGAGTGTAGATGGATTTTTAAAAAGAAAATCAAAATAGATGGAACAATTTATAACTTCAAGGCTAGATTGGTTGCTAAAGGTTTTACACAAAAAGAAGGAATTGATTATTCTGATACCTATGCACCTGTTGCTAAAACCGCCACTATTAGAAATTTAATTGCATTAGCATCTATATATAATTTTGAGATTCATCAAATGGATGTGAAAACTGCCTTTTTAAATGGTGACTTAGAAGAAGAAATTTACATGGAACAACCAGAAGGGTTTGTTATGCCTAGACAAGAAAATAAAGTATGTAAACTTATTAAGTCCTTATATGGCCTAAAACAAGCACCTAAACAATGGCATGAAAATTTGATAAAGTCATTATTTCTTATGGTTTTAAAATTCATGAATCTGATAAGTGTGTTTATAGTAAATTTTCTAATCGTAAAGGTGTGATCATTTGTTTTTATGTAGATGACATGTTAATTCTTGGTACTGATTTAGAAAGCATTAATAATACAAAGAGTTTTCTATCTTCTAAATTTGATATGAAAGATATGGGTGTAGCTGATGTCATATTAGGAATGAGAATAATAAGGAAAGATAAAAATATAATTCTCACTCAATCTCATTATGTTGAGAAAATTTTAAAGAAATTTAATCAGTTTGATTGCACACCTGTTAGTACACCTTTTGAACCACAGCTAAAGATGATGCCTAATAATGGTAGAGTTATTTCACAATTGGAATATGCACGAGTAATTGGTAGTTTAATGTATGCCATGACATGTACTCGACCTGATATTGCGTATGCTGTTGGTAAATTAAGTAGATATACTAGTAATCCAAGTTTATTGCATTGGAATGCTGTCAATAGAATCTTAAAATATTTGAAAGGAACTATGGACTATGGTATATACTAGAGTGGATATCCTTCATTATTAGAAGGGTTTTCTGATGCCAGTTGGATAACTGAGCGGGAGGATCATTCCTCAACAAGTGGATGTATTTTCACTCTTGGTGGAGGAGCTGTTTCTTGGGGATCAAAGAAAGAAACTTGTATAGCTGATTCTACTATGGTAGCTGAGTTTGTAGCATTAGCTGCAACTAGTAAAGAGGCAGAATGGTTAAGGAATTCATTAATCTAAATTCCAGTTTGGCAAAAACCAATGCCTCCAATATCTATACATTATGATAGTGAGTCTACACTTTCCAGAGCTTATTGTGAAGTGTACAATGGAAAATCGAGACATATTGGCCTGAGACATAGTTATGTCAGACAAATGATTACAAATAGTGAAATCACAGTGGACTAACTAAAATCAAGTCAAAATTTAGCAGATCCTTTTACAAAAGGTCTTGCAAGAGGACTGGTGTCTAATACATCAATAGGGATGGGACTAAATCCCATTAATAATAATCACTCTTGATGGAAACTCAACTTGAAACTTGATATATTCAAGTCTCAAGTTCAATGATTAAAGTACATCATACGACGTGATTGTAAGCACTATAAAATTTAACATCCTAAGGATAAGTGCTTAGAACATGTAATGAATAATGAAAGAGGATGAGTTTAACCTTAATAGACTTATGGTGTTTTAAGTTACATGGACACCTATGATAATATACCTATATGTGTGTGGAAGTGGTGCCGCTTCCTATGAGAATTGGGCTTGACTCTAAAGCACTCATGAAATCAAGGTACAGACACAAGGCCTAATACATGTGTCGGCTTATATGGATAATCAGTGACTAAAAGATTTGTGTGTTAAGACAAATATGGATAATCAATATAGATAGATAGTTCAAAGACAAGTCTACTGTACTTTCATGGTTAACTTTGACGCACCTTCACAGGGTATTGGTTCAAGTCGTGAGACACAAATGCTTATACACAGTCTTATAGACAATCAAAGATTTCCAAAACTTATTTTGAAAATGGTGGAGGAATGTTGGTGATTTTTAAAATAAGTGAGTAAGAGTTTTTTGGGTGTAAGAGCTTAAAGAGCTTGTCCCACATTGGAAGTGTGAGGAAGAGGTGGGAAGCTAAACCAAATATAAAAAGGGATAGTGTCCCACATTGGAAAATGTACAAAGCTAAGTCTTACCACTAAGCTATAAAAGGAGTGGGCAACCTTTGAGTCCCATATTGGAAAAATATTAAGAATTTTTACACTTAATAAGTACAAATGGAAGATGAAGAGTTAATTCATCTAGCATTTAAGAGGCTATTCAAGAGACCTCAATACGGTGTGAAGCACCGTACGCACACGCACACGCGCGCGCGTGCAGGTGCGGGGCAGTGGGCAGTAGAGGCGCTAGTGGCGCACTTTGCACTTCGCATGCTGCGTGTCCGCAGTGGTAGCAGGTTGTCGGGATTCATCCGGGTCTGTCTCGGGCGCGGTCACTTTTTGGTTGACCCGTGCAAAATCGATTCGGTATTAATTGTACCTGTTCGGAAACGACTTAAGACTGTTGGTAATTAACAGTCATACCATTTCAGAATTGATTAAGACTGTTAATCCAACAGTCATGACTCTTGAAGACAAAGCTTTTCATTATCTATAAATAAAGGCTGCCTAAAACGAATTTGCACATATAACAGATATTACCCAATTCCGAAATTTCCAACCCTTGCTATTACTCTCTTACAATTTTCAGGAGATATAAATTATCTTATTCTGTTTTGTGCACATAAACAGAATAAGAACTTGATTGACTGTTCTTCACTTCGCTGCTGCATCCAAAGGCTGTCTTCAAATATACAAGTTGTAGGCAGTGCAAGTTGCTTCATTGTATCTTGAGTACAGATTTGCGGATTCCCGTTTGTATACTGAAATTATTCGTGTGAGGAAAATACTGTATTTAGGAAAGTGACATCACGCCTTGAAGCTTTCTACTATCTATTCAGAAGTTACATTTTTGTATTGAAGTTGCATTATTGTGATATATAAAGAGTTCCATTTCCATATTTGCATTCATAATATCCAACAATCTAAATACAGTAATAACAAAAATGTCCAACTCTTCCAAATCACTTCGACAAATAACAAAAATCTTTGTCAAGTTGGACCGTTTTGATGGTGGTAATTTTTTATGTTGGCAGAAAAAGGTTCATTTTCTTCTAACAACATTGAGTGTAGATGGATTTTTAAAAAGAAATTGAAAATAGATGTTACAATTGATAAATTCAAGGCTAGATTGGTTGCTAAAGGTTTTACACCAAAAGAAGGAATTGATTATTCTGATAACTATGCACCTGTTGCTAGAACCGCCACTATTAGAATTTTAATTTCATTAGAATCTATATATAATTTTGAGATTCATCAAATGGATGTGAAAATTGCCTTTTTAAATGGTGACTTAGAAGAAGAAATTTACATGGAACAACCTGAAGGGTTTGTTATGTCTGGACAAGAAAATAAAGTATGTAAACTTATTAAGTCCTTATATGGCCTAAAACAAGCACCTAAACAATGGCATGAAAAAATTGATAAAGTGATTATTTCTTATGGTTTTAAAATTCATTAATCTGATAAGTGTGTTTATAGTAAATTTGCTAATGGTAAAGGTGTGATCATTTGTTTATACGTAGATGACATGTAAATTCTTGGTACTGATTTAGAAAGCATTAATAATACAAAGTGTTCTCTATCTTCTAAATTTGATATGAAAGATATGGGTGTAGCTGAAGTCATATTAGGAATGAGAATAATAAGGAAAGATAAAAATATAATTCTCACTCAATCTCATTAAGTTGAGAAAGTTTTAAAGAAATTTAATCAGTTTGATTGCACACCTGTTAGTACACCTTTTGAACCACAGCTAAAGATGATCCCTAATAATGGTAGAGCTATTTCACAATTGGAATATACACGAGTAATTGATAGTTTAATGTATGTCATGACTTGTACTCGACCTGATATTGTGTATGCTGTTGGTAAATTAAGTAGATATACTAGTAATCTAAGTTTAATGCATTGGCATGATGTCAATAGAATCTTAAAATATTTGAAAGGAATTATGGACTATGGTATATACTATAGTGGATATCCTTCAGTATTAGAAGGGTTTTCTGATGCCAGTTGGATAACTGAGCGGGAGGATCATTCCTCAACAAGTGGATGGATTTTCACTCTTGGTGGAGGAGCTGTTTCTTGGGGATTAAAGAAACAAACTTGTATAGCTGATTCCACTATGGCAGCTGAGTTTGTAGCATTAGCTGCAACTAGTAAAGAGGCAGAATGGTTAAGTAATTCATTAATCGAAATTCCAGTTTGGCCAAAACCAATGCCTCCAATATATATACATTGTGATAGTGAGTCTACACTTTCCAGAGCTTATAGTAAATTGTACAATGGAAAATCTAGACATATTGGCCTGAGACATAGTTATGTAAGTCAAATGATTACAGATAGTGTAATCACAGTGGATTATGTAAAATCAAGTCAAAATTTAGCAGATCCTTTTACAAAAGGTCTTGCAAGAGGACTGGTATCTAAGACATCAATAGGGATGGGACTAAAGCCCATTAATAATAATCACTCTTGATGAAAACTCAACTTAAAACTTGATATATTAAAGTCTCAAGTTCAATGATTAAATTACATCATACGACGTGATTGTAAGCACTATAAAATTTAACATCCCAAGGATAAGTGCTTAGAACATGTAATGAATAATGAAAGAGGATGAGTTTAACCTTCATAGATTTATGGTGTTTTAAGTTACATGGACACCTATGATAATCTACCGATATGAGTGTGGAAGTGGTGCCGCTTCCTATGAGAATTGGGCTTGACTCTAAAGCACTCATGAAATCAATGTACAGACACAAGGCCTAATACATGTGTCGGCTTATATGGATAATCAATGACTAAAAGATTTGTGTGTGAAGACAAATCCGGATAATCAATATAAATTGATAGTTCAAAGACAAGTCTACTATACTTTCAGGGTTAACTTTGACGAACCTTCACAGGGTATTGGTTCAAGTGGTGAGACACCAATGCTTATACACAGTCTTACAGACAATCAAAGATTTACAAAACTTTTTTTGAAAATGGTGGAGGAATGTTGGTGATTTTTAAAATAAGTGAGTAAGAGTTTTTTGGGTGTAAGAGCTTTATGTGCTTGTCCCACATTGGAAGTGTGAGGAAGAGGTGGGAAGCTAACCCAAATATAAAAAGGGATAGTGTCCCACATTGGAAAATGTACAAAGATATGTGTTACCAATAAGCTATAAAAGGAGTGGGGAACCTTTGAGTCCCACATTGGAAAAATATTAAGAATTTGTACACTTAATAAGTACAAATGGAAGATGAATAGTTAATTCATCTAGCATTTAAGAGGCTATTCAAGAGACCTCAATACGGTGCGAAGCACCGTACGCAAACGCAAACGCACATGCGCGCGCGTGCGGGTGCGGGGCAGTGGGCAGTAGAGGCGCTAGTGGACATCAATAGGGATGGGACTAAAGCCCATTAATAATAATCACTCTTGATGGAAACTCAACTTGAAACTTGATATATTGAAGTCTCAAGTTCAATGATTAAATTACATCATACGACGTGATTGTAAGCACTATAAAATTTAACATCCCAAGGATAAGTGCTTAGAACATGTAATGAATAATGAAAGAGGATGAGTTTAACCTTAATAGATTTATGGTGTTTTAAGTTACATGGACACCTATGATAATCTACCTATATGAGTGTGGAAGTGGTGCCGCTTCCTGTGAGAATGTGGCTTGACTCTAAAGCACTCATGAAATCAAGGTACAGACACAAGGCCTAATACATGTGTCGGCTTATATGGATAATCAGTGACTAAAAGATCTGTGTGTGAAGACAAATCCGGATAATCAATGTAGATTTATAGTTCAAAGACAAGTCTACTACACTTTCATGGTTAACTTTGACGAACCTTGAAAGGGTATTGGTTCAAGTTGTGAGAAACCAATGCGTATACACAGTCTTACAGACAATCAAAGATTTACAAAACTTATTTTGAAAATGGTGGAGGAATGTTGGTGATTCGTAAATTAAGTGAGTAAGAGTTTTTTGGGTGTAAGAGCCTTAAGATCTTGTCCCACATTGGAAGTGTGAGGAAGAGGTGGGAAGTTAACCCAAATATAAAAAGGGATAGTGTCCCACATTGGAAAATGTACAAAGCTAAGTGTTACCACTAAGCTATAAAAGGAGTGGGCAACCTTTGAGTCCCACATTGGAAAAATATTAAGAATTTGTACACTTAATAAGTACAAATGGAAGATGAAGAGTTAATTCATCTAGCATTTAAGAGGCTATTCAAGAGACCTCAATACGGTGCGAAGCACCGTAAGCACATGCACACGCGCGCGCGCGCATGCGTGCTGATGCGGGGCAGTTGCCCGTATATGCTCTAGTGGCGCACTTTGCACTTCGCATGTCGCGTGTCCGCAGTGGTAGCGGGTTTCCAGGATTCGTCCGGGTCGGATCTCGGGCGCGATCACTTTTTGGTTGACCCGTGCAAAATCGATTCGGTATTAATTGTACCTGTGAGGAAATGACTTAAGACTGTTGGTAATTAACAGTCATACCATTTCGGAATTTATTAAGACTGTTAATCCAACAGTCATGACTCTTGAAGACAAAGTCTTTCATTATCTATAAATAAAGGCTGCCTAAAACCAATTCGCACATATAATAGATATTACCTAGTTCCGAAATTTCCAACCCTTGCTATTACTCTCTTACAATTTTCAGGAGATATAAATTATCTTATTCTGTTTTGTGCACATAAACAAAATAAGAACTTGATTGACTATTCTTCGCTTCGCTGCTGCATCCAAAGGCTGTCTTCAAATATACAAGTTACAGGCAGTGCTAGTTGCTTCATTGTATCTTGAGTACGGATTTTCGGATTCCCGTTTGTATACCGAAATTATTCGTGTGGGGCAGATACTATATTTAGGAAAGTGACATCACGCCTTGAAGCTTTCTACTATCTATTCAGAAGTTACATTTTTGTATTGAAGTTGACATTATTGTGATATATAAAGAGTTCCATTTCTGTATTTGCATTCATAATATCCAACAATCTAAATATAGTAATATCAGAAAGGGCCGACTCTTCCAAATCACTTCGACAAATAACAAAAAGCTTTGTCAAGTTGAACCGTTTTGATGGTGGTAATTTTCTGTATTGGCAGAAAAAGGTTCATTTTCTTCTAACAACATTGTGTGTAGATGGATTTTTAAAAAGAAAATGAAAATATATGGAACAATTGATAAATTCAATGCTAGATTGGTTGCTAAAAGTTTTACACAAAAAGAAGGAATTGATTATTTTGATACCTATGCACCTGTGGCTAGAACCGCCACTATTAGAATTTTAATTGCATTAGCATCTATATATAATTTTGAGATTCATCAAATGGATGTGAAAACTGCCATTTTAAATGGTGACTTAGAAGAAGAAATTTACATGGAACAACCTGAAGGGTTAGTTATTCCTGGACAAGAAAATAAAGTATGTAAACTTATTAAGTCCTTATATGGCCTAGAACAAGCACCTAAACAATGGCATGAAAAATTTGATAAAGTCATTATTTCTTATGGTTTTAAAATTTATGAATATGATAAGTGTGTTTATAGTAAATTTGCTAATGGTAAAGGTGTGATCATTTGTTTATATGTAGATGACATGTTAATTCTTGGTACTGATTTAGAAAGCATTAATAATACAAAGAGTTTTCTATCTTCTAAATTTGATATGAAAGATACGGGTGTAGATGATGTCATATTAGGAATGAGAATAATAAGGAAAGATAAAAATACAATTCTCACTGAATCTCATTATGTTGAGAAAAATTTAAAGAAATTTAATCAGTTTGATTGCACACCTATTAGTACACTTTTTGAACCACAGCTAAAGATGATCCCTAATAGTGGTAAAGCTATTTCACAATTGGAATATGCACGATTAATTGGTAGTTTAATGTATGCCATGACATGTACTCGACCTGATATTGCGTATGTTGTTGGTAAATTAAGTAGATATACTAGTAATCCAAGTTTATTGCATTGGCATGCTGTCAATAGAATCTTAAAATATTTGAAAGGAACTATGAACTATGGTATATACTATAGTGGATATCCTTCAGTATTAGAAGGATTTTCTGATGCCAGTTGGATAACTGAGCGGGAGGATCATTCATCAACAAGTGGATGGATTTTCACTCTTAGTGGAGGAGCTGTCTCTTGGGGATCAAAGAAACAAACTTGTATAGCTGATTCTACTATGGCAACTGAGTTTGTAGCACTAGCTGCAACTAGTAAAGAGGAAGAATGGTTAAGGAATTCATTAATCAAAATTCCAGTTTGGCCAAAACCAATGCCTCCAATATCTATACATTGTTATAGTGAGTCTACACTTTTCAGAGCTTATAGTAAAGTGTACAATGGAAAATCTAGACATATTGTCCTGAGACATACTTATGTCAGACAAATGATTACAGATAGTGTAATCACAGTGGAACATGTAAAATCAAGTCAAAATTTAGCAGATCCTTTTACAAAAGGTCTTGCCAGAGGACTGGTGTCTAAGACATCAATAGGGATGGGACTAAAGCCCATTAATAATAATCACTCTAGATGGAAACTCAACTTGAAACTTGATATATTAAAGTCTCAAGTTCAATGATTAAAGTACATCATACGACGTGATTGTAAGCACTATAAAATTTAACATCCCGAGGATAAGTGCTTAGAACATGTAATGAATAATGAAAGACGATAAGTTTAACCTTATTAGATTTATGGTGTTTTAAGTTACATGGACACCTATGATAATCTACCTATATGAGTGTGGAAGTGGTGCCGCTTCCTATGAGAATTGGGCTTGACTCTAAAGCACTCATGAAATCAACGTACAGACACAAGGCCTAATACATGTGTCGACTTATATGGATAATCAGTGACTAAAAGATTTGTGTGTGAAGACAAATCCGGATAATCAATGTAGATTGATAGTTCAAAGACAAGTCTACTATACTTTCATGGTTAACTTTGACGAACCTTCACAGGGTATTGGTTCAAGTCGTGAGACACCAATGCTTATACACAGTCTTACAGACAATCAAAGATTTACAAAACTTATTTTGAAAATGGTGGAGGAATGTTGGTGATTTTTAAAATAAGTGAGTAAGAGTTTTTTGGGTGTAAGAGCTTTAAGAGCTTGTCCCATATTGGAAGTGTGAGGAAGAGGTGGGAAGCTAACCCAAATATAAAAAGGGATAGTGTCCCACATTGGAAAATGTACAAAGCTAAGTGTTACAACAAAGCTATAAAAGGAGTGAGCAACCTTTGAGTCCAACATTTGAAAAATATTAAGAATTTGTACACTTAATAAGTACAAATGGAAGATAAAGAGTTAATTCATCTAGCATTTAAGAGGCTACTCAAGAGACCTCAATACGGTGCGAAGCACCGTACGCTCACGCACACGCACACGCACACGAGCGCGCGCGCGGGTGCTGGGCAGTGGGCTGTAGAGGCATTAGTGGCGCACTTTGCATTTCGCATGCCGCGTGTCCGATGTGGTAGCGAGTTGCCGGGATTCGTCCGGGTCAGATCTCGGGCGCGGTCACTTTTCGGTTGACCCGTGCAAAACCGATTCGGTATTAATTGTACCTGTTCGGAAATGACTTAAGACTGTTGGTAATTAACAGTCATACCATTTCGGAATTAATTAAGACTGTTAATCCAACAGTCATGACTCTTGAAGACAAAGCCTTTCATTTTCTATAAATAAAGGCTGCCTAAAACGAATTTGCACTTATAACAAATATTACCCAGTTCCGAAATTTCCAACCCTTGCTATTACTCTCTTACAATTTTCAGGGGATATAAATTATCTTATTCTGTTTTGTGCACATAAACAGAATAAGAACTTGATTGACTATTCTTCGCTTCTCTGCTGCATCCAAAGGCTGTCTTCAAATATACAAGTTGTAGGCAGTGCAAGTTGCTTCATTGTATCTTGAGTACGGATTTGCGGATTCCCGTTTGTATACCAAAATTATTCGTGTGGGGCAAATACTGTATTTAGGAAAGTGACATCACGCCTTGAAGCTTTCTACTATTTATTCAGAAGTTACATTTTTGTATTGAAGTTGATATTATTGTGATATATAAAGAGTTCCATTTTTGTATTTGCATTCATAATATCCAACAATCTTAATATAGTAATATCAAAAATGGCCGACTCTTCCAAATCACTTCGATAAATAACAGAAAGCTTTGTCAAGTTGGACCGTTTTGATGGTGGTAATTTTTTGCGTTTGTAGAAAAAGGTGCATTTTCTTCTAACAACATTGAAGATTGTATATGTCTTGTCACAACCGAAACCAAATGAAGATGAAGATGAAACCGTGGAACAGACTAGGGAACGAACAAAATGGGAGACCGATGATTACTTGTCTCGTGGTCACATTCTCAATGCACTTGCTGACAATTTGTTCGACTTGTACCAAAATGTTGGGACTGCAAAAACTTTGTGGGAAACATTGAAGACCAAATATCTTACAGAAGACTCTACAAGTAAGAAGTTCCTAATCGGTCTGTTTTTAAGCTTTAAAATGCATTATAATAGGCCTGTGCTAGAACAATTTCAGGACATCCAACGCATGATAAATCGTTGCAAACTGAAAAAACTAAATATGGATGATAATGTAATTATTGCTGCCATAATTGAAAAACTTCCTCCTTCTTGGAAAGATTATAAGAAAGAACTCAAACACAAAAAGGAGGATCTTTCACTTGAAGAATTAGAGACTCATTTAAGAATTGAACAAGAGTCTCGAATTCTAAATGGTAAATAGGAACAAGAAAATTATGTTTCTAAGGTCCGTGGGGTGGAGGAAGGAAAGGAGCAAAAATATGGCAATCACGGAAAAAATAACAAGCGGAAGAATTTTTCAAATAATTCTAAAGCAAACAAAAAGAAGAAAGGAAATTGTCTTCATTGCAACAAACCAGGTCACTTCAAGAAGGATTGTCGTGAGTTCAAGAAACTAAAGGAAAAGGGAGGGACATCAGACACAAAGCAAAAATTTGTTGCTATGATATCCGAGGCTAATATGCTTGGAGAAGACAACTCTTGGCAGGTTGATTCTGGTGCCACAAGGCATGTTTGTAAGGACAAGAACTTGTTCTCTGCCTATGAAACAGTGGAAGGAGATGTTCTCTACATGGGAAATTCATCTACTGTTGTGGTTAAAGGCAAAGGGACAGTGGATCTCGAATTCACTTCCGGGAAAATCCTTAGCCTCACCAATGTTTTTCATGTTCCTGATGTTAGGAAAAATTTAGTTTCTGGAAGTCTTCTTAAAAAATTTGGCTTTAAGCTTGTACTTGAGTCAGACAAATTTATTCTGACTAAGAATGGTACCTTTGTAGGCAAAGGATATTTGTATGAGGGCATGTTTAAGCTCAATATCTATGAAAAAGATTCTTCTGCTTATATCGTTGATTGTCTTTCATTATGGCATAGTCGTTTAGGACATGTTAATACAAAGAAAATGCATTTCATGGTTAATTTAAATTTAATTCCTAAATATGAGAATGATATGAATGAAAAGTGTAAAATATGCATGCAAACAAAAATAACAAGATTGCCTTTTCCAAAAATAGAAAAAACTACATCTTTGTTGCAATTAGTACATAGTGATGTTTGTGATTTGCATGGAACACCTACTAGAGGTGGTAGTAAATATTTTGCTACATTTATCGATGACTTTTCAAAATATTGTCACGTATATCTTTTAAACTCCAAGGATGATGTGCTTAATAGATTTAAGACATACAAAAATGAAGTTGAAAATCAATGTGATTCTAAAATAAAATGTCTTAGATCTGATAGAGGTGGTGAATATCACTTTCCTCAATTTTGTGAAGATATGGGAATTATACATGAAGTTACTGCACCTTATACACCACAACAAAATGGAGTAGCAGAAAGAAAAAATAGAACACTAACTGAAATGGTTAACGCTATGCTTTCTTATTCTGGTCTAAGTAAAGGGTTTTGGGGAGAAGCACTTTTAAATGCATGTCATATTCTGAATAGAATACCTGTTAAAGATAATAAGAAAACTCCTTACGAATTATGGAAGAATAGAAAACCTAATTTAGGTTATCTTAAAGTTTGGGGTTGTAGAGCTATTGTAAGACTACCTGAAACTAAGAGAAAGAAATTAGGAAGCAAAGGTGTTGAGTGTATTTTCATAAATTATGCACAACATAGTAAAGCCTATATATTTTTGGTTAGTGAACCTAATGATTCTGCAGAGGTAAATACAATAATTGAATCGAGAGATATAATTTTTTATGAACACAGGTTTTCTTCTATTCCTAGAATTAATAATGAAAAAGAAGTAAGCACTCCTTCACAGTTACCTGTAACTCCACCAGTAGAACAAGAAGAGATTAGAAAAAGTAAAAGACCTAGGAAAGAAAAAAGCTTTGGTCCCGACTTTGTAGTCTATCTTGTTGAAGGAACTAGGGACACATCTTGTAATCAATATGCTTTGACTCTTAGCATTGAAACAAACCCACAAACTTATAGTGAGGCAATTAAGTGTGTAGATTCAGCATTTTGGAAAGAAGCTATAAATGATGAAATGGATTCAATCTTGGGAAATAAAACATGGAAGTTAGTAGATTTACCTCCTGGGTCTAAACCCATTAAGTGTAGATGGATTTTTAAAAAGAAAATGAAAATGGATGGAACAATTGATAAATTCAAGGCTAGATTAGTTGCTAAAGGTTTTACATAAAAAGAAGGAATTGATTATTTTGATACCTATGCACCTGTTGCTAGAACCGCCAGTATTAGAATTTTAATTGCATTAGCATCTACATATAATTTTGAGATTCATCAAATGGAAGTGAAAACTGCCTTTTTAAATGGTGACTTAGAAGAAGAAATTTACATGGAACAACCTGAAGGGTTTGTTATGCCTGGACAAGAAAATAAAGTATGTAAACTTATTAAGTCCTTATATGGCCTAAAACAAGCACCTAAACAATGGCATGAAAATTTTGACAAACTCATTATTTCTTATGGTTTTAAAATTCATGAATCTGATAAGTGTGTTTATAGTAAATTTGGTAATGGTAAAGGTGTGATCATTTGTTTATATGTAGATGACATGTTAATTCTTGGTACTGATTTAGAAAGCATTAATAATACAAAGAGTTTCTATCTTCTAAATTTGATATCAAAGATATGGGTGTAGCTGATGTCATATTAGGAATGAGAATAATAAGGAAAGATAAAAATATAATTCTCACTCAATCTCATTATGTTGAGAAAATTTTAAAGAAATTTAATCAGTTTGATTGCACACCTGTTAGTACACCTTTTGAACCACAGCTAAAGATGATCCCTAATAATGGTAGAGCTATTTCACAATTGGAATATGCACGAGTAATTGGTAGTTTAATGTATGCCATGACATGTACTCGACCTGATATTGCGTCTGCTGTTGGTAAATTAAGTAGATATACTAGTAATCCAAGTTTATTGCATTGGCATGCTGTCAATAGAATCTTAAAATATTTGAAAGGAACTATGGACTGTGGTATATACTATAGTGGATATCCTTCAGTATTAGAAGGGTTTTCTGTTGCCAGTTGGATAACTGAGCGGGAGGATCATTCCTCAACAAGTGGATGAATTTTCACTCTTGGTGGAGGAGCTGTTTCTTGGGGATCAAATAATCAAACTTGTATAGCTGATTCTACTATGGCAGCTGAGTTTGTAGCATTAGCTGCAACTAGTAAAGAGGCAGAATGCTAGTAAAGAGGCAGAATGGTTAAGGAATTCATTAATCGAAATTCCAGTTTGGCCAAAACCAATGCCTCCAATATCTATACATTGTGATAGTGAGTCTACAGTTTCCAGAGCTTATAGTAAAGTGTACAATGGAAAATCTAGACATATTGGCCTGACACATAGTTATGTCAGACAAATGATTACAGACAGTGTAATCACGGTGGATTATGTAAAATCAAGTCAAAATTTAGCATATCCTTTTACAAAAGGTCTTGCAAGAGGACTGCTATCTAAGACATCAATAGGGATGGGACTAAAGCCCATTAATAATAATCACTCTTGATGGAAACTCAACTTGAAACTTGATATATTCAAGTCTCAAGTTCAATGATTAAAGTACATCGTACAACGTGATTGTAAGAACTATAAAATTTAACATCCCAAGGATAAGTGCTTAGAACATGTAATGAATAATGAAAGAGGATGAGTTTAACCTTAATAGATTTATGGTGTTTTAAGTTATGTGTACACCTATGATAATCTACCTATATGAGTGTGGAAGTGGTGCCGCTTCCTATGAGAATTGGGCTTGACTCTAAAGCACTCATGAAATCAAGGTACAGACACAAGGCCTAATACATGTGTCGGCTTACATGGATAATCAGTGACTAAAAGATTTGTGTGTGAAGACCAATTCGAATAATCAATATAGATTGATAGTTCAAAGACAAGTCTACTATACTTTCATGGTTAACTTTGACTAACCTTCACAGGGTATGGGTTCAAGTCGTGAGACACCAATGCTTATACACAGTCTTACAGACAATCAAAGATTTACAAAACTTATTTTGAAAATGGTGGAGGAATGTTGGTGATTTTAAAAAATAAGTGAGTAAGAGTTTTTTGGGTGTAAGAGTTTTAAGAGCTTTTCCCACATTGGAAGTGTGAGGAAGAGGTGGGAAGCTAACCAAAATATAAAAAGAGATAGTGTCCCACATTGGAAAATATACAAAGCTAAGTGTTACCAGTAAGCTATAAAAGGAGTGGGCAACCTTTGAGTCCCACATTGGAAAAATATTAATAATTTTTACACTTAATAAGTACAAATGGAAGATGAAGACTTAATTCATCTAGCATTTAAGAGGCTATTCAAGAGACCTCAATACGGTGTGAAGCACCGTACGCACACGCACACGCGCGCGCGTGCGGGTGCGGGGCAGTGGGCGGTAGAGGCGCTAGTGGCGCACTTTGCACTCCGCATGCTGCGTGTCCGCAGTGGTAGCAGGTTGTCGGGATTCATCCGGGTCTGATCTCGGGCGCAGTCACTTTTTGGTTGACCCGTGCAAAACCGATTCGGTATGAATTGTACCTGTTCGGAAATGACACAAGGACTAATACATGTGTCGGCTTATATGGATAATCAGTGACTAAAAGATTTGTGTGTTAAGACAAATATGGATAATCAATATAGATTGATAGTTCAAAGACAAGTTTACTGTACTTTCATGGTTAACTTTGACGAACCTTCACAGGGTATTGGTTCAAGTCGTGAGACACAAATGCTTATACACAGTCTTATAGACAATCAAAGATTTCCAAAACTTATATTGAAAATGGTGGAGGAAAGTTGGTGATTTTTAAAATAAGTGAGTAAGAGTTTTTTGGGTGTAAGAGCTTAAAGAGCTTGTCCCACATTGGAAGTGTGAGGAAGAGGTGGGAAGATAAACCAAATATAAAAAGGGATAGTGTCCCACATTGGAAAATGTACAAAGCTAAGTTTTACCAGTAAGCTATAAAAGGAGTGGGCAACCTTTGAGTCCCACATTGGAAAAATATTAAGAATTTGTACACTTAATAAGTACAAATGGAAGATGAAGAGTTAATTCATCTAGCATTTAAGAGGCTATTCAAGAGACCTCAACACACGCACACACGCGCGCGCGCGGGTGCGGTGTAGTGGGCTGTAGAGGCGCTAGTGGCGCACTTTAAACTTCATATGTTGCGTGTCCGTAGTGGTAGCGGGTTGCCGGGATTCGTCCGGGTCGGATCTCGGGCGCGGTCACTTTTTGGTTGACCCGTGCAAAACCGATTCGGTATTAATTATACATGTTCGGAAATGACTTAAAACTGTTGGTAATTAACAGTCATACCATTTCGGAATTGATTAAGACTGTTAATCCAACAGTCATGACTCTTGAAAACAAAGCCTTTCATTATCTATAAATAAAGGCTGCCTAAAACGAATTTGCACATATAACAGATATTACCCAGTTCCGAAATTTCCAACCCTTGCTATTACTCTCTTACAATTTTTAGGAGATATAAATTATCTTATTCTGTTTTGTGCACATAAACAGAATAAGAACTTGATTGACTGTTCTTCGCTTCGCTGCAGCATCCAAAGGTTGTCTTCAAATATACAAGTTGCAGGCAGTGCAAGTTGCTTCATTGTATCTTGAGTACGGATTTGCAGATTCCCGTTTCTATACCGAAATTATTCATGTGGGGCAAATACTGTATTTAGAAAAGTGACATCACGCCTTGAAGCTTTCTACTATCTATTCAGAAGTTACATTTTTGTATTGAACTTGGCATTATTGTGATATATAAAGAGTTCCATTTCTGTATTTGCGTTCAAAATATCCAACAATCTAAATATAGTAGTATCAAAAATGGCCGACTCTTCGAAATCACTTCGACAAATATCAGAAAGCTTTGTCAAGTTGGACCGTTTTGATGATGGTAATTTTCTGCGTTGGTAGAAAAAGGTTCATTTTCTTCTAACAACATTGAGTGTAGATGGATTTTTAAAAAGAAAATGAAAATAAATGGAACAATTTATAAATTCAAGGCTAGATTGGTTGCTAAAGGTTTTACACAAAAAGAAGGAATTGATTATTTTGATACCTATGCAACTGTTGCTAGAACCGCCACTATTAGAATTTTAATTGCATTAGCATCTATATATAATTTTGAGATTCATCAAATGGATGTGAAAACTGCCTTTTTAAATGGCGACTTAGAAGAAGAAATTACATGGAACAACCTGAAGGGTTTGTTATGCCTAGACAAGAAAATAAAGTATGTAAACTTATTAAGTCCTTATATGGCCTAAAACAAGCACCTAAACAATGGCATGAAAAATTTGTTAAAGTCATTATTTCTTATGGTTTTAATATTCGTGAATCTGATAAGTGTGTTTATAGTAAATTTGGTAATGGTAAAGGTGTGATCATTTGTTTATATGTAAATGAGATGTTAATTCTTGGTACTGATTTAGAAAGCATTAATAATACAAAGAGTTTTCTATCTTCTAAATTTGATATGAAAGATATGGGTGTAGCTGATGTCATATTAGGAATGAGAATAATAAGGAAAGATAAAAATATAATTCTCACTCAATCTCATTATGTTGAGAAAATTTTAAAGAAATTTAATCAGTTTGATTGCACACCTGTTAGTACACCTTTTGAACCACAACTAAAGATGATCCCTAATAATGGTAGAGCTATTTCACAATTGGAATATGCACGAGTAATTGATAGTTTAATGTATGCCACGACATGTACTCGACCTGATATTGCGTATGATGTTGGTAAATTAAGTAGATATACTAGTAATCCAAGTTTATTGCATTTGCATGCTGTCAATAGAATCTTAAAATATTTGAAAGGAACTATGGACTATGGTATATACTATAGTGGATATCCTTCAGTATTAGAAGGGTTTTCGGATGCCAGTTGGATAACTGAGCGAGAGGATCATTCCTCAACAAGTGGATGGATTTTCACTCTTGGTGGAGGAGCTGTTTCTTGGGGATCAAAGAAACAAACTTGTAAAGCTGATTCTACAATGGCAGCTGAGTTTGTAGCATTACCTGCAACTAGTAAAGAGGCAGAATGGTTAAGGAATTCATTAATCGAAATTCCAGTTTGGCCAAAACCAATGCCTCCAATATCTATACATTGTGATAGTGAGTCTACAATTTCCAGAGCTTATAGTAAAGTGTACAATGCTAAATCTAGACATATTGGCCGGAGACATAATTATGTCAGACAAATGATTAAAGATAGTGTAATCACAGTGGATTATGTAAAATCAAGTCAAAATTTAGCAGATCCTTTTACAAAAGGTCTTGCAAGAGGACTGGTGTCTAAAACGTCAATAGGGATGGGACTAAAGCCCATTAATAATAATCACTCATGATGGAAACTCAACTTGAAACTTGATATATTCAAGTCTCAAGTTAGATGATTAAAGTACATCATACGACGTGATTGTAAGCACTATAAAATTTAACATCCCAAGGATAAGTGCTTAGAACATGTAATGAATAATGAAAGAGGATGAGTTTAACCATAATAGATTTATGGAGTTTTAAGTTACGTGGACACCTATGAGAATCTACCTATATGAGTGTGGAAGTGGTGACGCTTCCTATGAGAATTGGGCTTGACTCTAAAGCACTCATGAAATCAAGGTTCAGACACAAGGCCTAATACATGTGTCGGCTTATATGGATAATCAGTGACTAAAAGATTTGTGTGTGAAGACAAATCCGGATAATCAATATAGATTGATAGTTCAAAGACAAGTCTACTATACTTTCATGGTTAACTTTGACGAACCTTCATAGGGTATTGGTTCAAGTCGTGAGACATCAATGCTTAGACACAGTCTTACAGACAATCAAAGATTTACAAAACTTATTTCGAAAATGGTGGAGGAATGTTGGTGATTTTTAAAATAAGTGAGTAAGAGTTTTTTGGGTGTAATTGTTTTAAGTGCTTGTCCCACGTTGGATGTGTGGGGAAGAGGTGGGAAGCTAACCCAAATATAAAAAGGGATAGTGTCCCACATTGAAAAATGTACAAAGCTAAGTGTTACCACCAAGCTATAAAAGGAGTGGGCAACCTTTGAGTCCCACATTGGAAAAATATTAATAATTTGTACACTTAATAAGTACAAATGGAAGATGAAGAGTTAATTCATCTAGCATTTAAGAGGCTATTCAATAGACCTCAATACGGTGCGAAGCACCGTACACACGCACACACGCGCGCGCGCGGGTGCGGGGCAGTGGGCTGTAGAGGCGCTAGTGGCGCACTTTGCACTTCGCATGCCGCGTGTCCGCAGTGGTAGCGGGTTGCCGAGATTCGTCCTGGTCGGATCTCGGGAGCGGTCACTTTTTGGTTGACCCGTGCAAAACCGATTCGGTATTAATTGTACCTGTTCGGAAATGACTTAAGACTGTTGGTAATTAACAGTCATACCATTTCGGAATTGATTAAGACTATTAATCCAACAGTCATGACTCTTGAAGACAAAGCCTTTCATTATCTATAAATAAAGGCCGCCTAAAACAAATTTGCACATATAACAGATATTACCCAGTTCCGAAATTTCCAACCCTTGCTATTACTCTCTTACAATTTTCAGGAGATATAAATTATCTTATTCTATTTTGTGCACATAAACAGAATAAGAACTTGATTTACTGTTCTTCGCTTTGCTGCTGCATCCAAAGGCTGTCTTCAAATATACAAGTTGCAGGCAGTGCAAGTTGCTTCATTGTATCTTGAGTACGGATTTGCGGATTCCCGTTTGTATACCGAAATTATTCGTGTGGGGCAAATACTGTATTTAGGAAAGTGACATCACGCCTTGAAGCTTTCTACTATATATTTAGAAGTTACATTTTTGTATTGAAGTTGGCATTATTGTGATATATAAAGAGTTCCATTTCTGTATTTGCATTCATACTATCCAACAATCTAAATACAGTAATATCAGAAATGGTCGACTCTTCCAAATCACTTCGACAAATAACATAAAGCTTTGTCAAGTTGGGCCGTTTTGATGGTGGTAATTTTCTGCGTTGGCAGAAAAAGGTTCATTTTCTTCTAACAACATTGAAGATTGTATATGTCTTGTCACAACCGAAACAAAATGAAGATGAAGATGAAACCGTGGAACAAACTAGGGAACGCAAAAATTGGGAGACCGATGATTACTTGTGTCGTGGTCACATTCTCAATGCACTTGCTGACAATTTGTTCGACTTGTACCAAAATGTTGGGACTGCAAAAACTTTGTGGGAAACATTGGAGACCAAATATCTTACGGAAGACGCTACAAGTAAGAAGTTCCTAATCGGTATGTTTTTAAGCTTTAAAATGCATGATAATAGGACTGTGCTAGAACAATTTCATGACATCCAACGCATGATAAATCATTGCAAACTGAAAAAACTAAATATGGATGATAATGTAATTATTGCTGTCATAATTGAAAAACTTCCTCCTTCTTGGAAAGATTATAAGAAAGAACTCAAACACAAAAAGGAGGATCTTTCACTTGAAGAATTAGAGACTCATTTAAGAATTGAACAAGGGTCTCGAATTCTAGATGGTAAAGAGGAACAAGAAAATTATGTTTCTAAGGTCCATGTGGTGGAGGAAGGAAAGGAGCAAAAATATGGCAATCATGGAAAAAATAACAAGCGGAAGAATTTTTCAAATAATTCTAAAGCAAACAAAAAGAAGAAAGGAAATTGTCTTCATTGCAACAAACCAGGTCACTTCAAGAAGGATTGTCGTGAGTTCAAGAAACTAAAGGAAAAAGGAGGGACATCAGACACAAAGCAAAAATTTGCTGCTAAGATATCCGAGGCTAATATGCTTGGAGAAGACAACTCTTGGTGGGTTGATTCTGGTGCCATAACGCATGTTTGTAAGGACAAGAACTTATTCTCTGCCTATGAAACAGTGGAAGGAGATGTTATCTACATGGGAAATTCATCTAATGCTGCGGTTAAAGGCAAAGGGACAGTGGATCTCGAATTCACTTCCGGGAAAATCCTTAGCCTCACCAATGTTTTTCATGTTCCTGATGTTAGGAAAAATTTAGTTTCTGGAAGTCTTCTTAACAAATTTGGCTTTAAGATTGTATTTGAGTCAGACAAATTTATTCTGACTAAGAATGGTACCTTTGTAGGCAAAGAATATTTGTATGAGGGCATGTTTAAGCTCAATATCAATGAAAAAGATTCTTCTGCTTATATCGTTGATTGTCTTTCATTATGGCATAGTCGTTTAGGACATGTTAATACAAAGAAAATGCATTTCATGGTTAATTTAAATTTAATTCCTAAATATGAGAATGATATGAATGAAAAGTGTAAAATATGCATGCAAACAAAAATAACAAGATTGCCTTTTCCAAAAATAGAAAAAACTACATCTTTGTTGCAATTAGTACATAGTGATGTTTGTGATTTGCATGGAACACCTACTAGAGGTGGTAGTAAATATTTTGCTACATTTATCGATGACTTTTCAAAATATTGTTACGTATATCTTTTAAACTCCAAGGATGATGTGCTTAATAGATTTAAGACATACAAAAATGAAGTTGAAAATCAATGTGATTCTAAAATAAAATGTCTTAGATCTGATAGAGGTGGTGAATCTCACTTTCCTCAATTTTATGAAGATATGGGAATTATACATGAAGTTACTGCACCTTATACACCACAACAAAATGGAGTAGCAGAAAGAAAAAATAGAACACTAACTGAAATGGTTAACGCTATGCTTTCTTATTCTGGTTTAAGTAAAGGGTTTTGGGGAGAAGCACTTTTAACTGCATCTCATATTCTGAATAGAATACCTGTTAAAGATAATAAGAAAACTCCTTACGAATTATGGAAGAATAGAAAACCTAATTTAGGTTATCTTAAAGTTTGGGGTTGTAGAGCTATTGTAAGACTACCTGAAACTAAGAGAAAGAAATTAGGAAGAAAATGTGTTGAGTGTTTTTTCATAGGTTATGCACAACATAGTAAAGCCTATAGATTTTTGGTTAGGGAACCTAATGATTCTGTTGAGG
Organism: Sambucus nigra; assembly: GCA_949130495.1. NCBI lineage: Eukaryota > Viridiplantae > Streptophyta > Magnoliopsida > Dipsacales > Adoxaceae > Sambucus > Sambucus nigra. Next base: position 69,017,715 of record OX422211.1, on the reverse strand, counting down.
TAAATACAATAACTGAATTGATAGATGCAAATTTTTATGAACAAAGGTTTTCTTCTATTCCTAGAATTAATAATGAAAAAGAAGTAAGCACTCATTCACAGTTACCTGTAACTCCACCAGTAGAACAAGAAGAGATTAGAAAAAGTAAAAGACCTAGGAAAGAAAAATGCTTTGGTCCCGACTTTGTAGTCTATCTTGTTGAAGGAACTAGGGACACATCTTGTAATCAATATTCTTTGAGTCTTAGCATTGAAACAGACCCACAAACTTATAGTGAGGCAATTAAGTGTGTAGATTCAACATTTTGGAAAAAACTATAAATGATGAAATGGATTCAATCTTGGGAAATAAAACTTGGAAGTTAGTAGATTTACCTCCTGGGTCTAAACCCATTAAGTATAGATGGATTTTTAAAAAGAAAATGAAAATAGATGAAACAATTTATAAATTCAAGGCTAGATTAGTTGCAAAAGTTTTACACAAAAAGAAGGAATTGATTATTTTGATACCTATGCACCTGTTGCTTGAACCGCCACTATTAGAATTTTAATTGCAATAGCATCTACATATAATTTTTAGATTCATCAAATGGATGTGAAAACTGCCTTTTTAAATGGTGACTTAGAAGAAGAAATTTACATGGAACAACCTGAAGGGTTTGTTATGCCTGGACAAGAAAATAAAGTATGTAAACTTATTAAGTCCTTATATGGCCTAAAACAAGCACCTAAACAATGGCATGAAAAATTTGATAAAGTCATTATTTCTTATGGTTTTAAAATTCATGAATCTGATAAGTGTGTTTATATTAAATTTGCTAATGGTAAAGGTGTGATCATTTGTTTATACGTAGATGACATGTTAATTCTTGGTACTGATTTATAAAGCATTAATAATACAAAGAGTTTTCTATCTTCTAAATTTGATATGAAAGATATGGGTGTACCTGATGTCATATTGGGAATGAGAATAAGAAGGAAAGATAAAAATATAATTCTCACTCAATCTCATTATGTTGAGAAAATTTTAAAGAAATTTAATCAGTTTGATTGCACACCTGTTAGTACACCTTTTGAACCACAGTTAAAGATGATCCCTAATAATGGTAGACCTATTTCACAATAGGAATATGCATCAGTAATTGGTAGTTTAATGTATGCCATGACATGTACTCGACCTGATATTGCGTATGTTGTTGGTAAATTAAGTAGATATACTAGTAATCCATGTTTATTGCATTGGCATGCTGTCAATAGAATCTTAAAATATATGAAAGGAACTATGGACTATGGTATATACTATAGTGGATATCCTTCAGTATTAGAAGGGTTTTCTGATGCCAGTTGGATAACTGAGCGGGAGGATCATTCCTTAACAAGTGGATGGATTTTCACTATTGGTGGAGGAGCTGTTTCTTGGGGATAAAAGAAACAAACTTGTATAGCTGATTCTACTATGGCAGCTGAGTTTGTAGCATTAGCTGCAACTAGTAAAGAGGCAAAATGGTTAAGGAATTCATTAATCGAAATTCGAGTTTGGCCAAAACCAATGCCTCCAATATCTATACATTGTGATAGTGAGTCTACACTTTCCAGAGCTTATAGTAAAGTGTAAAATGGAAAATCTAGACATATTGGCCTGAGACATAGTTATGTCAGACAAATGATTACAAATAGTGTAATCACGGTGGATTGTGTAAAATCAATTCAAAATTTAGCAGATCCATTTACAAAAGGTCTTGCAAGAGGACTGGTGTCTAAGACATCAATAGGGATAGGACTAAAGCCCATTAATAATAATCACTCTTGATGGAAACTCAACTTGAAACTTGATATATTCAAGTCTCAAGTTCAATGATTAAAGTACATTATACGACATGATTGTAAGCACTATAAAATTTAACATCCTAAGGATAAGTGCTTAGAACATGTAATGAATAATGAAAGAGGATGAGTTTAACCTTAATAGATTTATGGAGTTTTAAGTTACACGGACAACTATGAAAATCTACCTATACGAGTTTGGACGTGGTGCCGCTTCCTATGGGAATTGGGCTTCACTTTAAAGCACTCATGAAATCAAGGTACAGATACAAGTCCTAATACATGTGTCGGCTTATATGGATAATCAGTGACTAAAAGATTTGTGTGTGAAGACAAATCCGGATAATCAATATAGATTGATAGTTCAAAGACAAGTCTACTATACTTTCATGGTTAACTTTGACAAACCTTCACAGGGTATTGGTTCAAGTCGTGAGACACCAATGCTTATACACAGTCTTACAGACAATCAAAGATTTACAAAACTTATTTTGAAAATGGTGGAGGAATGTTGGTGATTTTTAAAATAAGTGAGTAAGAGTTTTTTGGGTGTAAGAGCTTTAAGAGCTTTTTCCACATTGGAAGTGTCAGGAAGAGCTGGGATGCTAACCAAAATATAAAAAGGGATAGTGTCCCACATCGGAAAATGTACAAAGCTAAGTGTTACCACTAAGCTATAAAATGAGTGGGCAACCTTTGAGTCCCACATTGGAAAAATATTAAGAATTCGTACACTTAATAAGTACAAATGGAAGATGAATAGTTAATTCATCTAGCATTTAAGAGGCTATTCAAGAGACCTCAATACGGTGCGAAGCACCGTACGCACACGCACACGCACACGCACGCGCACGCGCGCGCGCGTGCTGGTGCGGGGCAGTGGGCTGTAGAGGTGCTAGTGGCGCACTTTGCACTTCGCGTGTCCGCAGCCGGGATTCGTCCGGGTCAGATCTCGGGCACGATCACTTTTTAGTTGACCCGGGCAAAACCGATTCGGTATTAATTCTACCTGTTCGAAAATGACTTAAGACTGTTGGTAATTAACAGTCATACCATTTCGGAATTAATTAAGACTGTTAATCCAACCGTCATGACTCTTGAAGACAAAGCCTTTCATTATCTATAAATAAAGGCTGCCTAAAACAAATTTGCACATATAACAAATATTATCCAGTTTCGAAATTTCCAACCCTTGCTATTACTCTCTTACAATTTTCAGGAGATATAAATTATCTTATTCTGTTTTGTGCACATAAACAGAATAAGAACTTCATTGACTGTTTTTCACTTCCCTGCTGCATCCAAAGGCTGTCTTCAAATATACAAGTTGCAGGCAGCGGAAGTTGCTTCATTGTATCTTGAGTACGGATTTGCGGATTCCCGTTTGTATACCAAAATTATTCGTGTGGGGCAAATAGTGTATTTAGGAAAGTGACATCACGCCTTGAAGCTTTCTACTATCTATTCAGAAGTTACATTTTTGTATTGAAGTTGGCATTATTGTGATATATAAAGACTTCCATTTCTATATTTGCATTCATAATATCCAACAATCTAAATACAGTAATATCAGAAATTGCCGACTCTTCCAAATCACTTCGATAAATAACATAAAGCTTTGTCAAGTTGGACCATTTTGAGGGTGGTAATTTTCTGCGTTGGCAGAAAAACGTTCATTTTCTTCTAACAACATTGAGTGTAGATGGATTTTTAAAAAGAAAATGAAAACAGATGGAACAATTGATAAATTCAAGGCTAGATTGGTTGCTAAAGGTTTTACACAAAAAGAAGGAATTGATTATTTTGATACCTATGCACCTGTTGCTAGAACCGCCACTATTAGAATTTTAATTGCATTAGCATCTATATATAATTTTCAGATTCATCAAATGGATGTGAAAACTGCCTTTTTTAATGGTGACTTAGAAGAAGAATTTTACATGGAACAACCTGAAGGGTTTGTTATGCCTGGCCAAGAAAATAAAGTATGTAAACTTATTAAGTCCTTATATGGCCTAAAACAAGCACCTAAACAATGGCATGAAAAATTTGATAAAGTCATTATTTCTTATGGTTTTAAAATTCATTAATCTGATAAGTGTGATTATATTAAATTTGCCAATGGTAAAGGTGTGATCATTTGTTTATACGTAGATGACATGTTAATTCTTGGTACTAATTTAGAAAGCATTAATAATACAAAGAGTTTTCTATCTTCTAAATTTGTTATGAAAGATATGGGTGTAGCTGATGTCAGATTAGGAATGAGAATAAGAAGGAAAGATAAAAATATAATTCTCACTCAATCTCATTATCTTGAGAAAATTTTAAAGAAATTTAATCAGTTTGATTGCACACCTGTTAGTACACCTTTTGAACCACAACTAAAGATGATCCCTAATAATGGTAGAGCTATTTCACAATTGGAATATGCACGAGTAATTGGTAGTTTAATGTATGCCATGACATGTACTCGACATGATATTGCGTATGCTGTTGGTAAATTAAGTAGATATACTAGTAATCCAAGTTTATTGCATTGGCATGCTGTCAATAGAATCTTAAAATATATGAAAGGAACTATGGACTATGGTATATACTATAGTGGATATCCTTCAGTATTAGAAGGGTTTTCTGATGCCAGTTGGATAACTGAGCGGGAGGATCATTCCTCAACATGTGGATGGATTTTCACTCTTGGTGGAGGAGCTGTTTCTTGGGGATAAAAGAAACAAACTTGTATAGTTGATTCTACTATGGCAGCTGAGTTTGTAGCATTAGCTGCAACTAGTAAAGAGGCAGAATGGTTAAGGAATTCATTAATAGAAATTCCAGTTTGGCCAAAACCAATGCCTCCAATATCTATACATTGTGATAGTGAGTCTACACTTTCCAGAGCTTATAGTAAAGTGTACAATGGAAAATCTAGACATATTGGCCTGAGACATAGTTATGTCAGACAAATGATTACAGATAGTGTAATCACAGTGGATTATGTAAAATCATGTCAAAATTTAGCAGATCCTTTTACAAAAGGTCTTGCAAGAGGACTGGTGTCTAAGACATCAATTTGGATGGGACTAAAGCCCATTAATAATAATCACTCTTGATGGAAACTCAGCTTGAAACTTGATATATTCAAGTCTCAAGTTCAATGATTAAAGTACATCATACGACGTGATTGTAAGCACTATAAAATTTAACATCCCAAGGATAAGTGCTTAGAACATGTAATGAATAATGAAAGAGGATGAGTTTAAGCTTAATAGATTTATGGTGTTTTAAGTTACATGGACACCTATGATAATCTACCTATACGAGTGTGGAAGTGGTGCCGCTTCCTATGAGAATTGGGCTTGACTCTAAAGCACTCATGAAATCAAGGTACATACACAAGGCCTAACACATGTGTTGGCTTATATGGATAATCAGTGACTAAAAGATTTGTGTGTGAAGACAAATCCGGATAATCAATATAGATTGATAGTTCAAAGACAAGTCTACTATACTTTCATGGTTAACTTTGACGAACCTTCACAGGGTATTGGTTCAAGTGGTGAGACACCAATGCTTATACACAGTCTTACAGACAATCAAAGATTTACAAAACTTATTTTGAAAATGGTGGAGGAATGTTGGTGATTTTTAAAATAAGTGAGTAAGAGTTTTTTGGGTGTAAGAGATTTAAGAGCTTTCCCCACATTGGAAGTGTAAGGAAGAGGTGGGAAGCTAACCCAAATATAAAAAGGGATAGTGTCCCACATTGGAAAATGTACAAAGCTAAGTGTTACCACTAAGCTATAAAAGGAGTGGGCAACCTTTGAGTCCCACATTGGAAAAATATTAAGAATTTGTACACTTAATAAGTACAAATGGAAGATGAAGAGTTAAGTCATCTAGCATTTAAGAGGCTATTTAAGAGACCTCAATACGGTGCGAAGCACCGTACGCACATGCACGCGCGCGCGCGTGTGGGTGCGGGATAGTGGGTTGTAGAGGCGCTAGTGGCGCACTTTGCACTTCGCATGCCGCGTCTCCGTAGTGGTACCGGGTTGCCGGGATTCGTCCGGGTCGGATCTCGGGCGCGGTCACTTTTTGGTTGACCCGTGCAAAATCGATTCGGTATTAATTGTACCTGTTCGGAAATGACTTAAGACTATTGGTAATTAACAGTCATACCATTTCGAAATTGATTAAGACTGTTAATCCAACAGTCATGACTCTTGAAGATAAAGCCTTTCATTATCTATAAATAAAGGCAGCCTAAAACGAATTTTCACATATAACAAATATTACCCAGTTCCGAAATTTCCAACCCTTGCTATTACTCTCTTATAATTTTCAGGAGATATAAATTATCTTATTCTGTTTTGTGCACATAAACAGAATAAGAACTTGATTGACTGTTCTTCGCTTCGCTGCTGCATCCAAAGGTTGTCTTCAAATATACAATTTGCAGGCAGTGCAAGTTGCTTAATTGTATCTTGAGTACAGATTTAAGGATTCCCGTTTGTATACCGAAATTATTCGTGTGGGGCAAATACTGTATTTAGGAAAGTGACATCACGCCTTGAAGCTTTCTACTATCTATTCAGAAGTTACATTTTTGTATTGAAGTTGACATTATTTTGATAAATAAAGAGTTCAATTTCTGTATTTGCATTCATAATATCCAACAAGATATAGCCACGATAATGAAACTACCGGCATGGACCAGTGTACTGGGATACATGATCACGACTAGTGTTCCCTGTTGTAATATTCGGTCCAATCAGAGGTATGAACCGTGGATAAGAAACACTAAAAAAATCAGGATATGAAGTCCAGCTAGGAAAGCGTGATTCATGTTGAACAAATGAAACCAACTAATCACCCTAGGGAACCCTAGAGTCCCCCCAAATCACCTCTCTCTCAAGAGCTACATCTTTCAAGGAATAGTTATTAATTAATTTGCTTGGTTGATAATCTTTGAACTTCATTTGAGATTAGGTAGGTGAGATGCTTGCATGGATATGCATAGTATATTCCTTATTTGGTTGTAAAAAAAACACCACCATTTCTTAACACAACCCTTTCCCTATTTTGGTGGATTTTCTATCACCTGTTTTCTCTTCAGCTTAGCGTTCTCTTTCTTTAAGAGTTTAAGTTGGAGCTCCGGCTCATATGTTCGAGCCTACAAAAACAAAGACAAAAGAAACCGAAAAAAATAATTAAAGTAAAACAGATGAAGAATTTTATATCAACCATGTATGTTCAGGAACAAAATGGCATTTTTTTGCAATCCATTAAATGTAGACTATTAAAATATTTCAGAATTAATTGTTTCAGGAAAGAAAAGCAAGCCAAGCCAATGCACCATTTCTTAAACTAACAAACAAAAAAAAGAGATTCCTCTTCTCTCTCGAACCCTAAACTGTCAAACATTTTCAAATGTAAATTTATATGTAATGAGGAGACTTTTCTTCGGTCTCAAAATAACAAACGTAAAAAGGTCATTCCTCTTGTTCTCTCTCATACTCTAAACATATTAAAATGTGATTTTAAAGAAAATATAGAGAGTGATATTTTTCACTCTCAAACTAGAAGACATAAAAATGTCATTCCTCCATTTAGAAATGTGCATATATATATAAAAAAAAGTGAAGATAATAAGAGAGAGAGAGAGAGAGAGATACATGTTTTTTAGCTCTGGACTTAGCAGCTGACTCTCTATTTTTGATCATTCACTTTAAACGCTGATCACATGGATGCACAGCATTTTGTTTAGTACCACTTTGCAATACCGCCCTTTTCTTAAATTCTTTATCAACACTCTCAGTGTTCTCGTCCATGTTGATGCTAGTGGCAGGGTAGTGGTGGTGAGAGGAAAGCCTAATTCCTCCATTGATTGTTTGATTGCTTGGATTGGTGAATAATAAGGAGTTGAAGATGATGTGAGGGTTCTCTTTGACAGAGTAACTGAGTTGCTTTTAATATTCTTTTCGTTTTTACCACCTGGTTTGTATTATATATATATTATTTTGTTGAAAATGTATATGAAATTGTAACAATCACATTAGGGCAATGATGTCATAGGAATGGCACTAGTACTCAAATTCTCAATCGTGTTTTATATTTGAATTCTCAATCGTGTGGATGTACGGTAATCTTGTGATGGCTTCTTTGTCATTCGTCCTCCTAAAGTTTTCCATTCATATACTTTATCATTACGGCTGAGTTTGGCCTGCTATCATTAAGGCCCGAGTCTTGGGCAGGAAAGAAAATGGATAATAGTAAAAAATGTCCATAAGGAAAAATATGGTTTATTGCCCTCATTTTTGTTTGATACGAGGAATAATTAAAGGATAAACGTATACCAACACATTTTTGTACATTATTTTCATCCACGATGCATTAAAATGCTATATCTTATTGTTGTGAGTCCCGTCAGGATACAGAGTATAACTCCTTACAACATTATCTTATTAAGCGTGTATGAAAAACGTGTATAAAAATGTGTATGTGTAGTGGTACTCATAATTAAATAATGGAAACAAATAAAGATTTTTTCGTCGTGGTTGGTAGAAAGATGTAAATTAAGATATTTTCTTGCATTTATGTTTATTTCATGTTGTATTTATTTTAGCATTTCTTTTTGACTATATGTCTTTCTATCGAATGTAAGTTTGTTAAGTATGAATGAAAACGGGGAACAAGAACTTTGGGAAACTTGTCGAGTGTCGTGTGTGATTTTTAAATTTATAAACGTAATTTTTTTCTAGTGATAATTCAAGATTACTCGTAATTATTAGGCTAAATATTCCTAAAATCTCATTGATTTTGGTATTGCACTAAGCCATTTTTCATTACATACAAAATATATTTAGGAAAATGTATCTTTACATATACCCATTTAAATTCACTCACTCTCGCTCTAAAAAGAAACACATAGTCTCACACTCTTTCTCTCTCTAGAAGCCCCACTCCCACTACTACTCCCACCCCCACCCCCACGCCACCCCACCCCATCGAAGACTCGCTGAAAACAGCCCACCAAAAAATCTAGACAGAGGATAACGGAATTCTCGCTGAAGTGTTTCTTTCCTCGTCTCTCTCTCCCTCTCTTTTCGCCTATTTCTTTATTTTTTCTAGACCGTGCCAGTGGCACCATTGTCCAAACTGGAGAAGAAGAGTTTTCGTCGAAAAAATGGAGGTTTTATAAAAACAGTAAATTTATGTATTTCGATTTTTTCCTATAAAAAAATATCGAATATGGGTGTTGTTTGATAGATCTTGATGAATATATTCCAAATATATAAGTTTTGTGAATTTTGAATTTGTAGATTTGAAGTTATGAGCTTTTAAAGATTTGATAAGTTTTTATTTTTTTTGCAAAAAACTAAATAATAACTGTCAAAGATATTTTGAGGGTTGACACTATAAACTCAGTCAAAGAATCTCTTGTCTCATTGACCAAGTGAATGAGACTTGCTAACTGTTGCCCTCCCCCCTCCCCCCCCTCTTTTTTTTTCTTTTACAGCTTTGGCTATTTGAGTCACGTCAGAGGTGATAAATTTATTTCATTTGTTTATAATTTTCTTTTTGTGTAATTTATCACGGAATAGACAAATGGGAGATTGTAAGAGTATAGGGCATGTTTGGTTTGCATCCATAATTTTACTTTTAATGTTTAAATACAATTATGATAAAATTTATATTTGGCACACCTGTTTTTAAATACTAAATTATAATATTTTGTGTTATAATCATTTTTTCAGAAAATAACAAAATAGTGTGTTTTAATTTCCATTTTTTATTTTTTAACTCAGAATTACACATTTTTAATATTTTAATGTATTTATACCTTGATATGTAATGTGCACACATAATACAATAACATGTGCGTAATTCTTATAAATAAAAAATATATATGTACATGTACACAAAATTACGTATATTTATATTCTGTTAAATTATATAATACCCTATGATCTATATATTAAATGATAGTATTGATAAATACATAATACTTATATAGTTTTATATATGTATTATTAATGCATGGAATAATATAAAATATACATATAGTAGATACGTATTAAAAATATTATCAATTCATGTATGTATATAATTTTATTGTTAATTATGCACACCATATCATTTGAATGTATATACGTGTACATTTGTATAATATATATATATATATAGATACACACACACACACACACACACACACACACACACACACACACACACATATATATATATATATATATATATATATATATATATATATATATATATATATATATATATATATATATACATGTTTGTCAATTTTGTCAAATTTTCAAAAACTGTATTTAAAAACAAGTTAACTAAACGCGCACCAACATTTAGAAACATAAAAAATTGAATTTTAAAATTGTATTTAAAAATACTGTTTATATCGAGTTTTCTGAATACGGAACAAAACGGGCACAGTATACTCATGTTCCTTACCTAGTTAGGCTGTCTTGATTTCGGGAATCGAATCACACTTTGGGTACTTTGTTTGTGAAACTTCGAGAAATCTACATCAAAAGCTTAGTTAAAATTCAAACTAACTATTCATCGACAAGTGCCATTGATTACATTTTGGAAGAATGTATGAACACTTACCCATAGTACCCCCCTTGAGAACTCGGTTAAATCCTTACGAGCTTCAAACAATTAGCAATCGAATTGACATAAATAGTGTCAACAATATATATATATATATATATATATATATATATGATCAAAAGCGGGACTCAAAGAAATCACAAAAAATGAACCAATTATTTAGAATACTCAAAAAATGAATTTCTCAACCAAACTTGATGGAGATAATCTTCATCAGAAGGAGATCATCTGCAAATAATTTCATAAAAAAAGTCATCTGAAAAAATGGGTGAGATGACCATTAAAATTTGCAATGGCTTAGAATGCACATATTTATCAATTTTATAATTCACCCACTTTCGGGATGAATTTTCTAATAAAAATATTTGAACACGATCTCCTTATTATGAAGAGCATATCTACCAAGTTTGGTTAAAAATATTATTTTTTTTGGCATTTTAAATAATTGATCCATTTTCTAGTCATATTTCTTTAAGGTTCGATCTAGATCCTCATATATATATATATATATATATATATATACAAACCAATTATAAATTTGTAATTTGATAAATAAGGATCTCGAAACTAAATATACATATTTTTTAAGTACAATTCAACAAATCTGAAGAACCTACACTACCACCCTTGTAGTTAGAATCAACTCTTAACTGAGGCGTTTTTACGCACCTAACTCCAAACGTACTAGTTCAGGTGGATTTGAAAATGTTAAGAATGAAACATATGTCGAGACCACTAACAAAGGATCCCCCCACGATCCCAAATAAAGACACAAGGTTATATACATAAATGCAATAAAAATATACTGTATAATTGTTGTGTTAATTATGATTAATCTATAGGTAACCTCACATAAAAGGTTATGTCGCATTACAATTCTCGCACATCACTTTTATATGGTCAATATTCCATTCATCATCCCACACCATGACATTATACCCTAGATCTCACTTACGTGCTCATTAGGCCAACTATAGTATAACACTCCCCAATTTTTGTCCATACTCTTAGGGGATACACCAAGCATGTTATTGGTTGGGTTATATTTTTAAAACCATGTATGGTATTTACAATTTAATATATTCGTGTCTGATTAATTTTAAAATAAGAATTATGTTTGTGATCATGCCCATTATTTTAGGATTTTCTAACATAACCCCCACTTTATAATACTATATTTGACATAGCCCCCACTTTAGTATTATCTTAGACATAGCCCCAAACAACTTAACAGACTTCGAATTCCTTTAGCATACCTCGATTATCTAATTAAACATAGCCCCAAATTAATATTTTTGATCAAAATAAGCCTCACCTCTTCTTCTTCCCTAAATCAAAACTCTAATATCAGACAAACCCTAATTTATTTCAATAAACCAACGAATTCTTTCAATTAATTTGTAATTACACTATAAATTACTCAAAACAATAACCTTTTTATATATTAGAGAAAATTATATGAAAGATTCATTGGAAGAAAAAAGATATTGGTAATCAGATTTAGTTATCTTATAGTTAGTTCCAATTCAAGAAAGTGACGTATTTTTTAAGAAAAATTCTGAGCTTCCTCATCCTCAATTCATTTTTTGAGAAAAAAATTATTGTATATTGGAGACGAGACATAGAGGGAATAAGTTATTCCTCACTATAGAGCATGTCATTTTAATTCAATAACCAAATCAAAACCCTAGATATAGAGTCATAAAAAGGGATGGATGTTAAATTTAAACTATTATTGCTGAATATATATATATGAGAAGGGGGTATTTTACTGTTCCAAAAAATCAACAGTTGGGAGCGAACTTTTTTGGGCGATCTAATGGTATGGGATTGTGTCATGTAGGATTATACCCATTGTAACATAGCACTTGGAAAAAAAACCTTCTACGCTGCGTTGCCCGCTCTCATTTTCGTCCAACAAAAAATCACTCCGTTTTCCTTCTTTCCCCCTACCCTCCGTTTCCCTTCACCACGTTATGCAAACCCCCTCCCTCTCCCCTCCTCTACCCTCTACCATCCCTGCTGCACTCCTCGGTTCCCCCCTCCCTCTTTTCACTGCCGACCCGCTCCCCTGCTCTGCCCCGCCCCACCCCTGCTCTGCTGCTTCTCCCGCCCCCGCCCCTGCTCTGCTGCCTCAACTGCTCCACATCACCTTCTTCCTCGATTAGGTACATCCTAAGATTCAGGTTTTGATTTGATTGTTTGATCCATATTAGGTTTAGATTTTTTTCATACATATATGTGACTAACTAGGTAGCTGTTTCATATTTCATACATATATGTGGCTAATTTGTTCCATATTAGGTTTAGATTTGATTATTTGTTGAATGTGTGTATATGGCTTAGGTTTTCAAATTAGGGCTTCTTCCCCATTTTTGACCTAATGTGGCTCTAAATTTCAGTTTCGAAATATGTACCTAAGGGTTTCAAATTAGGTCATTTCGTTCTCTCCCAGTCTTTTTTCTCGAATAATTGTTGCATTTATGTTTAATTTAGATTTGATTTGTTCCATATTGATTTGTTACATATTGATTTGTTTCATACATATATGTGGCTAACTAGGTTGAGATTTGATTTATTCCATATTATGGGGTTTCAATTCGGTTTGATTTTTTCTATATTATGGGGTTTCAATTCGGTTTTCAAATTAGGGCTTCTTCCCCATTTTTTATGGTACGTTGCATTTATGTTTAATATGTACATAATAAATATGGTTTTTCTAATTATAAAGGACGGGAATCTAATATTGGCAATGGATGATATAACCAATTCTGACAAAATATGTTTCACGAACTGTATAATGTTATTCCATTTTGTGCTTGATTCGTATTCGATTTCGTTTTCATATTCGTATTCGTATTCGTATTTCTTTCACTTATCTATGTTGTTGACTTTTATTTTCCTTCAATTTATCAGGGAACGACACCTACTCCTGCACGCATCTCGGGTCAGAGACGCCGACGCAAACGAGAAAGATCTCAACAAATGTTGTTTTCCCACAAAACAACTCCAACTATGGCTAAACCATCTTCTATGACTTCTTCATCAATAATCACCCCTACACCGCAATGTTACCCTCGACATAACCAAACCCCCTTATCAAACAAGGGTGTCGTCATCCGGGATGTTTTAGAAGAGGACATCATTCTTAGAGAGGTATTTAAACAAACTTTAATTAGGGTGGAACATACATCTCATTCTTTGTCTCTTTCCCATTTAACTTGACTAATATAAGATTTGTATTTTACTTTTTCAGAAGAGAAAATACACGGAGCAACTTTCAGTTAACGAAAAGGGTAAAGGGAAAGAAAACCACCCCCCTCACAAGGTTTGATTTCTTTCTTCTACAATGAATTACAGTTTATAGTTTTAAAAATGCTGTAATTGCGAGTCTTAAATATTTGCATCTATTTAACATGTCAGGAATTATCTTATCGCATCTCGGGTCAGAGACGCCGACGCGAGCGAGAAAGATCCCAACAAATGTTGTTTCCCAATCAAACAACTCCCACTATAGATAAACCATCTTTTATGACTTCTCCGTTGTTAATCACCCCTACACCGCAATGTTTCCCTAGACGTAACCAAACCCCCTTATCAAACAAGGGTGTTGTCATCCGGGATGTTTCGGAAGCGGACATCATTCCTATAGAGGTATTTAAACAAGATTTAATTAGGGTGGAACATACATCGCATTCTTTGTCTCTTTATCATTTAACTTGACTAATATAAGATTTTTATTTTACTTTTTCAGAAGAGAAAATACACGGAGCAACTTTCAGTTAACGAAAAGGGTAAAGGGAAAGAAAACTACCCCCTCACTTCGTGTGATTTCTTTCTTCTACAATGAATTTGAGTTTATAGTTTTAAGAATGCCATTATTGCGAGTCTTAAATATTTTCGTCTTTTTAACGTGTCAGGAATTATCTAATCGCATCTTGGGTCAAAGACGCCAACGTGGACGGGAATGACACCAACATATTTTATTACAGTGTGAAAGTATTGAGGATCAACCTTCTACTCGTTAAATACCCCTACACCTCAATTTTTCCCACAACGTAACCAAACCCCAACATGCAATATCGTGACGGACATTCCACCTTCGGTAGACCCTTCTCAATTTATCTATAATATCGATCCCCGTAATCTAAATATGGATTTCATTTCTACCATTCAAATAGAAAATTTAACTTCATCTCAGACAATATATCGGGCTACGAATGTTAATTCTGAAGTAAGTTCATCCCCCGGGGTTCTGCTACAAGATAATCCATCGGAGGGAAATACTATACCACGTTCAATTAGGACTTCACTTCTCCCTTCAATTATAAGGTACATCTAATGATTTATTAATATATAAGAACTTTATTAATATGCAGCATATATGCATCTTCATACATATATGCAGCATATATGCATTTGCATACATATATGTTGCTGCTGTACATATATGTATGCTGCTGCTGTACATATACGAAGGATATATGCATCTGCATGTACGCAACATATATGCAGATGCATATATGCTGCTGCTGCGCATATATGCTGCTGCTGCACATATATGCTGCATATATGTGCAGCAACAGCATATATGCTGCACATATATGTTGTTTCTGCACATATATGCAGCATATATGCAGCTTATATGTAATTCAACATATATGGACTTTATTAATACATATTTTAGGGTTTAACATTATTTTTCTCATATTCAGGTCAAGGAGACTATCTTTCCAAAATGGATCCTATACCAACGGACTAAGTCGTTCGTATGTTACCGTGGAAAGACATGATCTGGGAGCTATGAACGTAAGATGCCCTCACTGTGATGCGTTACACTGGATGACTGAAAGATTGTCAGATTCTTCAATGAGGCGACTATTTTTTGGGAAGTGCTGTTTGCAGGGACAAATTCGTCTACCCCCACTCATTGAAACACCTGCTAAAATTAAGCTTTTATTTGATGGTGATGATGACCGTTCAAAGTCCTTGCATAGTTATACCAGAGAGTATAATGCTGCAAATGCATTTACAAGTTTAGGTCTCCAAATGGATGATCGGGTAATCGTGGGCAGGGGTCCATTGAGTTTCATGATTCATGGAGAGCATCATCATCGCACTGGATCCTTAATACCGGATGTTGGATTGGAACATCGGGCTGCTTATGCTCAGTTGTAAATATACGATCCATATGTGGCTTTGGATATCCGCCCTAATAGAAATCCGCATTTGAGGAGGAACGTTCTAAGTACAGTTCAAGGGTCTTTGTTGGTGAATAAAGCTTTCACGTCGAAATATCACGTGACTTTTTCGATTTTAGAAAGGTCAAATAGGGTGGGTCAGAGCTTACCTGCTTATATCCACTACAATTCTTCAAAGGATTGTCGCACATATAATGTGCCATCCGCTGATGAGATTGCCATTATTTTTCCGGGTGATGGCTCTAATGTCAGTGGCATGCATGACATAATAGTTCGTCTCAAGGGGGGTAGTCAATTGATGCAGATTAACGAGTGCCATCCAGCATATTTTCCATTGCACTATGCCTTATTATTTCCTCACGGTGAACTTGGTTGGCACCTTGACATGAAACTGTGGGACGTGGAACTTTGTACTGAAAAGGAAACACGTTTGACTCAAATGATTTATTTTTGTTATCGAATGTTTCAACACCACTCAGAGTACTCCACGATACACAGAGGGGGGAAATTGTTTCAAGAGTTCATTGTCGATGGTTGGGCTTCAACTGAGCAAAACCGTTTGACGTATCACCGACTAAATCAAGGAAAACTTCGGGGCGGAGTTGTACAAATATCTCACTGATGGTATGCCCAGCGGGTTACAACCGGGTCAAATTGTCAAAAGAATGATTTTTCCATCTTCTTTTACCTGGAGTGCGAGAAATATGTTTGAAATTTATCAAGATTTTATGGCAATTACGCGTTTCAATCATCACCCGGATGTTTTTCTCACGATGACGGCAAACCCTAAATGGCTAGAGATCACAAAGGAACTCCTGCCTTTTCAAAATGCCTTCCTTCGCCCAGACTTGGTGGCACGTGTGTTTGAACTCAAGAGGAAGGATTTAATGAAGGAGATTGAGAATAATCATATATTCGGAAAATAGTGGCACATGTCTTCACGATTGAATTTCAAAAGCGAGGTTTACCTCACATGCACGCTTTAATTTTTCTTGATGGTCCTGACAAGATTAAAACACATGCACAAGTTGATAAGATTGTTTCTACAGAGTTTCCTAACAGAGATGAAAATCCATCCCTTTTTGAAACAATTTTAGGTTGTATGGTCCATGGGCCTTGCGGCTTACAGTCTCCTCGTGCTCCGTGCATGGAAAATGGTAAATGCACAAAGAAATATCCTCGGGATTTCTCACAGTCGACCACTATGGATAACGATGGGTATCCAATTTATCGTCGTATAAATGATGGTTGTGTCTATACTATGGCAAATCGAAAACATGTTGATAATCGAGATGTTGTGCCGTATTATCCTCATCTTTCCAGTATGTTGAATTGCCACATTAATGTTGAAGTTTGTGCAAGGTTAATATTCGTCAAGTACATTAATAAGTATATCTATAAGGGACATGATCGCACTACTATGGTCTTCGGAGGTGGTGATGAAATCCAACAGTACTTGGATGCTAGGTATATTGGCCCCCCCGAGGCAGCTTGGAGAATATTAGGTAATCCAATGCATGAAGAAAAATAATCTGTTACCCGATTGGAACTTCACCTACCTGGAATGCATCATGTTGTGTTCAATCCAGATGAGTCGATGGATGAAATAGTGCGTCGGGCTTCGACTCAACGATCTTCTTTGACGGCATTTTTTGAATATTGTGCATCGAATGAATCCGCCCGTGCTTTCACTTATCAAGAGTTCCCCCAACACTTTGTTTGGCATAAAGTAACAACGACTTGGTCTCCAAGGTCACCTAAATCCCCTTTTACAATTGGTAGAATGTACTTTGCGAGCCCAAATTCCAGAGAAAGGTTCTATTTGCGTCTACTTCTAACCGTTGTAAAAGGTCCGCGTTCATTTGAGTGCTTACGGACGGTAAACAATGTCTTACACGATTCTTTCAAGTCCGCATGTGTTGCATTGGGACTTTTAAAAGATGATGATGAATGGGTACAATGTTTGCAAGAGGCGTCGGTTATGCAGACAGGCTATCAACTTTGGCGTTTTTTCAATGTTATTCTAACCCAATGCTCTCCGTTAGATCCTGCTTTATTATGGGAGCAGTTCGCATCGTGCATATGTGATGACCTTGCTCACAAGCTGTGTACCTCATTTGGAGTTGCATCTCCAATAGATTCTGAAATCAAGGACTACGGATTGTATCTTCTAAACGACTTGTTCCAGGAAACAGCCAAATCTTTGTCTGATTATCCACCTATGCCTCTCCCTGTAAAAAATTGGAGCACTACGGGAGAGAATAGGCTAATATGGGAACATCGACAACTTCAACGAGATACCGACCACGCTATTGTGCATTCTAACGTAGGACGTCTTAATCCGGGGCAACGAAAAAGGGCTTTTGATGCAATTACGACTTCCGTATTAGAGGCTAAAGGAACAACTTTCTTTTTCAATGGCGGAGCGGGTACGGGCAAGATGTTTTTATACAATACAATTTCGTCCTATTATCGAGGTCGGGAGCACATAGTGATTACCATTGCTTCTTCGGGTATTGCTTCATTACTATTGGTTGGTGGTCGTACTGCTCATTCTACGTTTTTTATTCCCCTTGACATTCTCGAAAATTCAAATTGTGGGGTTACAAAGCAATCGATTCAGGCGGAGTTGTTTAAATTAGCCAAGCTTATAATTTGGGATGAAGTGCTAATGCAACATCGATTCTGCATTGAGGCTGTTGACCGTACTTTGCAAGATATACTAGATAATAAGAAGCCTTTTGGAGGAATTACAGTTGTTCTCGGTGGTGACTTTCGCCAAATCTTACCCGTAATACCCAAAGCCGTTAGAGAGAAAATAATTGGAGCATCTTTACGTCAATCAATGTTGTGGAAAGATATTTATGTTCTTTCCTTGGAGTTGAACATGCTGCTCAATGGTACCGATGTTGAAACTTTACAATTTTCAAATTTCCTAAACGAGGTATTTCTGTTCCCAATTAATATCACATCTACATATAGACTATTTTTTAATTCTTTACTAAAGAATGTATATTTTATTCTTTACCAGATTGGGACAAACCCTGAGGAAACTGTCAGCATGCCACCCACATTACGCCATTGTAAGAATGTTGAGGACTTAATAGGGGCCGTATATCTATTGCTGAACGTGGAGGGTACTGTTACATCTGCCTTCCTTAATGAAAGGACAATTCGCTCTGCCCGAAACGATGATGTAAATGCCATTAATATTGCTGCACTCAATACTTTCCCAGGCGATGCAGTTATGTATTTCGCTGCGGATAAAATGTGCCCCGATGCAACTAGCCAAGGCATAACCAACCAATTTCCCACGGAGTTCTTAAATGCACTTAACCCATCGGGGTTGCCACTTTTTAAGTTGGAACTCAAAGTTGGATGTCCCATAATGTTGTTGCGAAATATTGCTCCCAAATATGGACTGTGTAATGGAACTCGCTTAATAGTCACTAGGTGCGGAGCACGTTATCGAGGCCAAAATCCTAACGGGGGATAAATTCGGTACGACTGTATTCATTCCGAGAATATCCTTAACACCATCCTCTGCTTAAATGCCCATAAAGATGACTCGCTGCCAATTTCCAATCAAGTTAGCTTACGCCATGACTATGAATAAATCGCAGGGTCAATCTGTTAAGTATGTTGGGGTTTACTTGCAAACACCCGTATTCAGTCATGGCCAGTTGTACGTCACTTTGTCATGTTGCACGAGCGCTAACCGCATCTCGATACTCCTTCCAAATGACGAAGGAAATTAAAAAACAAACATCGTTTACCCGGAAGTTCTTTTATAATTACATGGTGAGTAACGACTCGATATATTGTTTGCTTCGAATCAATTGTCATTCCTTTATAAATTAATGTTCTTTATATAAATTTGATCTAATTTTTATTCTTATAATAGGACATGAGATACCGCTCGAAGAAGCCCCTGTTCATCTGAATCAATCTTGCTAAGAGGTACATTACGCATCAATCATCACGTATGAATAAATATGTTGCATATATGCAGAAGCTGTATGCATATATGCAGCATACTGTATGTATATATGCAGCATATATGCATACTCACATATGCATATATGCATACAGTGATGGATCAATAAAGTCTAAATTGAATCGATTATTTATGGATCGAGCAGGTCTGAATTCGTTTATCTTCCTTTTTCTATTTTTTTTATTTCTGAATCGAGCATTTTTTTTATCAAGCTTACTTATTTATCACTATATACATATATCCATATGCATATATGCTTGCATATATGCATATATATGCATATATGTAGTATATATGCAGATATTATGCATATATGCAAGCTGCTAAGTGCAAAGTTTGCAAAGTTTATTCTCAATTTGCATCTTTTTTATCAGTGGTCGATTTGATATATGATAGTAAGGCTGTTGTGTCTATGATTATAATAAAGAATAACCTATGATAGTCATAAAATTAACTTTCGTTGTTACTTTTTTAGTGTATTTCAGTATAATATTTGTAATCATACTTGGTGCTTGAATTCTAAAACCTCATTGCCTTGGCTTATTTGACTACAGGTGCTATTGGAGGGGATGTTTTTTCTATTGTCCGTGTAGCAATATAGGTTGTTAAGCAAAGGATGAAAATTGTTGACTGCAAGTGCTATTGGAGGGGCTGCTTTTTCTATTGTCCGTGTAGCAATATAGGTTGTAAGATTCAGGCTCGATTAACGATTTACATTGGTATTTTTTTTTCTATTATCTCCTTGGTAACATAATGATGAGTTTGGACAAATTTACTACATTGGGAATAATTGTGTTTTAGATATAAAAAATGCTTTCATAATATTTTAGTTGAGTAGCTAGGGAATGTATTTATGTATATTTGATTCTACCATAGAGATACCACTCATTTCATCTTCTAATTTTATTTTTGGAGATTACGAAATGGCCCTAAATTGGATACATAGGTGTTTAACTATTTCTAACACGCGTTTCTAACTTTCTCTCCCGTTTCTCACTTAACGAATGACCCAAACACTTGAAACCCTAATCTGCCTTACTCTTTCATTTTCTCTCTCTATCATTTCTCACTTTGCCCTAAACACACCCCCCCCAAAAAAAAAATCCTCGAAACCCTCCTGCCTCCAGGCTCTATTACCGGATGCCGACCACCTCCTTCTTCTCAATATTCACCTTCCTCTATTATCGGTTACCGACCACCTCCTTCTTCTCAATATTCCCCCTCCGTTGTCGCCCGCTGCCTCAATCTTCCACTTTCCAATGGTCCGCATTTGTCTCAATCTACATCCATTCTCAATCTAGCGCACACCCAATTATTAATTTTCCCCCTATTCCACAACAACTTTCCTTAGACGCTTCACTCAAGATCTGACCATCTCTGCCTCAAAACAACATCAGAAAAAGGTATTTAATGGGTTTATGTGATTAAAGTTTTGGAAGGTATGATTTTATTTGGGCACTTGATATTCAGAACCTGATATGTTTTCTTCAAGTGCAAACACACACGAGTTATATAAGCTTGCGATTCCTTATACATATACTGATATGTGCTTTTTTACTTTAACTTTACTGGTCTGATACAAGTATTTATACGAGTTATTTAACGTTTGCTTTGTATATTGTTCTGATACGGGTAATTTAATTGGTCTGATACAACTTTAATTTGATTTACACGGGTATATTGTTCGTCTCACACCAGCTATATCTCTCACCAGCTATGTCTCATATGAGAGGTATTTCCAAACATATATCAAACTATACAAAGAATCTCATTAATTAATTGGAGTAAATCTATGATTTGTGAAAATGAAGATATATTCAATTTCTTTCGGATGTGAAAAACCTCTTTACATTGTTTTTGTTAACTTACTCACATCTATATGACATAAAATTAGCGTTTTTCATAGAATAGATTTCCAGTTTTCACGCATTCATTACGTACAACCTCAACCCACACACAAGTTCTTCACTATGAGTTTGTGTTTGAGTGTGTGCTGATGTGAGTACAAGTTTCTGTTTATTTGAGTTTGGGGTTTGTTAAAATGAAAAGAACTGAAAGAAGAAGAGGAAATGAATGAACGGATAGAGAGCGAAGAGAAAAATGGTATAGAATAATGAAAGATATAGTCATGGCCACCACTATTTACATCAAAGCACCTGTTAAAGGGGACGGTGAATAGAGAGAGCGATAAAGAGAGGAGAGTTGATACACAGAGATACCTGAATAGATAAAGGAGACCGAGGAGATAAAGAGATTTGAATTACAATTGGTTCTTTTAACTTGATACATTTCAATTATGTGTGTGGTTGTATTAACCTTCGATCCCACGATAAATGTTTGATTAACTTCTCTCAAGTAGCTTAAATGTTAGACTATTATATTTTTCTTCTACAAGATTTATGGTTTTAAACAGAATGTATGCAATTGTCAAGTAAGGTAAGCCTTTCTGTTTCTGTCTACTATGTGGTAAAGTGTCCCGATGTGTGCATATATTAGGTGTATCCACTATCATTATCAAGACTTGTGATGCGGTAGGCATTAATATTGGTGGGCTACGATTTTTAGGAAAATTATTCGTTTTAGATACCCATAAATACAATGTGAATTTAGGGATTGATTGGTTCTATACATACCATGCTCATATTATAGGGAGATTATTTTTTCTATAACGGGACAGGAGATGTAGTTAGTGGCTTTGCCTAGACATGAGCATGGGGTTACCACCAAGTGGTATCTTATTAATGAGGAGACCCATGAGGAGACCACTATGTCCCTACACGTCATTCCAATAGTTCCTGAGTTCGTCGATGTGTTTGACAAGATTTCAGGTATACCCTTTACTCGGGAGATCGATTTTACGATAGACTTAGCTCCAGGACAATGAAGATAGCTACAGTGCTGTATTACATGTCTCTTATGGATATGAAGGAACTTAGAAACCAGATTAAGAACTTTCTTCAACAGGTTTTCATCCATCGTAGCACTTCATCTTCGGGTTGTGAAGAAGAAGGATGGCTCGTTAAGGTCGTGAATTAACTATCGGGAGTTGAATAAGGTGACAATGAAGAATAATATCCATTATCGAGAATCGTTTACCGTTTTCACTACCACTCACTTATAAAAATTTTCAAAACTGACATATAAATAGCTGACATAAATGTTCGTAAAACTAACATAAATATTATTCTCATATATGTCACTTTTTATAAACACACATAAAAACTACAACATTTAACAAATTTTAAATCACATTTTCATGAAAAATGCGATAGATAAATTCACATTTATCACAATTTTAATAATTTTATGAGGTTTTTTTCATAACTGACGTAAATGTTCATAAAAAAATTAAAAGAAGTAAATTTCCTACTCCATCCATAGACATCTATTATTTGAATGTAAATCAATCCTTGTGCCATCAGTTTTGTCTTATTGTAAATAGAGAATAACCAATGTCATAAATATAACCAACTTAATACACATTAAGATATTTAGAATAAAAAATAGTGATGTGGGCTGCATCATATCCACAAATTATCTAGTATGTGAGCCACATGATAATATCCAAAAGATAGCTAGTGTGTGAGCTACGTAATAATATTAAAAAATAATGATGATACCTCAAATTATCCAAAAACCTACATTGTGGGATCCAAAATAATACTCAAGCGTCAAAACATAAAACTCGATAAAATTTATTCTCGATATTATCCTACCCAGAATAAGTAACCCTGCAATCTAAGATAATGAACATAGTTTTCATCAAAACACATTCTTCTCAACAAATGGTCATTTCGACATAATAAAATGTAGTTATTCGGAATTACCTAATATATATAGTACATAATGTATTCAATGAACTCCATTTTAACTTCATTTAGCTCATTCAGCGTGTATGTCACTTTATCAAGCAATCTTCTCATCTAAATATTGAATAAATAATTGAATTTTATCATTACGGCATAAAAATAGTTAATGACTAAACAATATTTTATATAATAGGAGAAAATGAGAAAAAAGTGATAACTACCTTTATTACAAAAGATATGAAAGGATCCTGCATGAAGTACCTCATGAACTTCAACACAAAATATGCGCAATAAATAGTTTCCTTTCCTTGCATTTGGCATTAGTTAACACAAAACAGTTTTACCGGATAAATTATAAAAGAGTAAATTTGTTATAAATGATCTCTTGTATGTGCACATATCTATGTATTCATATGTGTGTGAGTCTGTCTGCGCGCATGTGTGTATACACACACATAGCTGACCCAATTCCCAACCCATCAAGATGTGTTCGCCTTTTTTCGATCAATGTTCAACGTGTTAATCCCACTACATTTAAAGAGAATTTCAAAACATGTATTAGGAGATCGCAATAATAATGTACTCACTAATGCATATAAAAAAAATTGAAAAGAATATTATACTCACATAGTGATATATAACTTATTTTTGTCACTCGGTACCGTATTCAACGAATCTAACCAATAAATAGTTATTGTGGACAAATCAATGACAATCAATACCCATTGGAATCTATAAAATGAATATTGTCATAATTACATATTACATAATATAGCAAAGATTTGTTTATTCTTGTAGAAAACATTAATAAAACTACTTAGATATCTTGGCGAATGTAAGGAATAAAACAAATCTGACTATGTTTTTGCATTTTCCAACATTTTTCTAATAAGTCGAGTTCGACCAAATTTTTTTGTACCATTGAAAGAATCATGATTTAAGAATTGAAACCCTTCTCGGGGCATTGGAACTTATCATATAAAAACTTGAAAAATTAACTAAATCAATTGCTATGCATAAGGACTAATGTAATATTATATAACAATTATTATTTTGGTAAGCTAAGCTGAATTAGATGAATACACTTTCTTTGCATTTTTATTACTCTTCTTTTATGAGAAGCACAACCATTCCCTCAAAAAATTAGTTGTCTAAAATGTCAACTATGTCCTGCTAATATATCTTTGAATATCCTTTTCTCATTTGATTATATGATATGTAAAAAAAATGTATCCAAAACCAAATTCGTGAATATGTATGCAGACACATGGATATAG
The DNA here is from genome assembly GCA_949130495.1 of Sambucus nigra. Classification (NCBI taxonomy): domain Eukaryota; kingdom Viridiplantae; phylum Streptophyta; class Magnoliopsida; order Dipsacales; family Adoxaceae; genus Sambucus; species Sambucus nigra. The sequence continues at coordinate 68,992,965 of OX422211.1, read as the reverse complement.
TTTTGCGTTGTTTATATTTTATTATAATAATTGTAATCACCCTCTTCTATTTAGTATAATTACCTCTATCCTCAATTATTGTTTCAATAAGATCTTTAGTTTGCTTTTGTTAATATCTTAATAATGACACTTTTTCGGCATACTAAAGAAAGAAATCTTTTTTAAGTGAACGTATTGAATTGAAGGGTGGTTTATTATAATATGTTTTAAAAAATTCAGTTCTTTAATTGTTGTGGTGGTGGAATACTCAGTGAAACCATATCATTGTTCCTATAATCTATATTATACCTCTAATAAGTTAGTATTAGAGGTTTGAATTACCATTAATGCAACTACATTTACGTTTTTTAATATCCCTTGAAAACACGATAGACATTGACAATGTGAAAACTCAACGGATCTTAAAAATGTGAAAACCAACTAACCTCGAAAATCCAACAATGTATAGAAGGTGAAAAGCCAACAGATCTTAAACAAATATATATAAACCCAACAGATCCACGAGGTTGAACTTATAGGAGTTCAACTCAGCACCACTCCTCCTCCCACCTCATCCTCTTCCACAGAGTAATAGTTTTGGAATATTTACTCAAATCTGCTAGGATGAGTGAATATAAAGTCGAGGAAGTTGGGAATGATTGAAGCATAATGTTTAGTTGAGTTGTCTTGATTAGTGAATTTGAGCCTCCAGATGGCAAAGCATATGCATAATTGATGCATCGATTAGAATTCGAAGTCATAATATGGGAGCAACTCTACAGACCTTCAAATAATGGATTCACGAATATATAAACATTTAAACAAGAATTTGAAGAAAGAGAAGAATGTGATATTGTTGTAGATTAAAATTTCATTTTTTTGAACCCATTTCATTTAGTTTTTGCATAAACTTCATTTTTTATGTTTGGTGAAATGTATTTACTTGGTTGACTAAGTTACTATATTAATTGAGAGACAAGTACACGAATGCAATATAAAGATGTATTCATTGAGAGAAGTACACGAATGCAATATAAAGTTGTATTTGAGAAAACACCCTTGAAAACACTGATTTTTTGGAATGTCGAACAATGGTGTGAAATTTTTAGCATTGGGGTATGCGTTCGTCTAAATTGTTTATGTTTTGTTATATGACCTTAAGTATGTTTTTGTTATCATATTTCTTTATACTTCCAAAATAGTAGTGTGCAAGGAAGGTTGTAATGTCCAACGTGTACAAATACGGTCAAGGTCCGGAGAAGATAACAATATGTATTTGAAGAAAGAGCATGTAAGTTATAAGTTAAGACTAAGTTTTTGTTCATCTGGTGTTGATGTAAAAAATTAGATCACTCTAATTGTTCAATCACAAATAAATAAATGAGACAAAAGATTTTTAAAGTGGTTCAGCCTTATAAGAATGGCCTACGTCCACTGTTGTGTTATTGCTGAGTGTTTAGGAATTCTCGATTACAAGTTCTCAAGAGAATCCTCTCTCGATTCCAGGGTCTGGATTCGGGGTCGGGTCCCCCTACAATGAGGATTGTACAACGTATTTATAGCCTTGAGACTGCCATGTGAAAGGGTGATACATTAAATGATATACATATGAAAGGGTAATACATTTAATGCCCTTTTAGTGTGTGTGTCTGAATGATAAGTATTTAATGAGCAATTAAACTGTTGGTATCCTGCTTCAAGGTGCAGCTCGGACCGCCTGAGTTGCTCGGACCGCCTAAGCTTCTCGGTGTTCAAGAGTTCCTCGGTGAGGTCTTGTTCCTCGGAGCGTATGAGTTCCTCGGAGAGGTCTTACTCCTCGGAGAGGTCTTGTTCCTCGGAGCGGATGAGTTCCTCGGAAGTCCTTGTAGTTCCCGTGTAGATTACCATGTGTCTTCATATAATTGGGCCATGTCAGCTGTTGGTGCGCGAGGCCCCCAATTCTAAAATATTATTATTTCCTTGTTATGTAAACTCGATGCGGAAGCGGTGTGATGGTTCAACTTTAAAACAACAAATGTTAGTTTCTTAAACAAATTAAAATTACACCAAGTGAAGTAAAATTAATCAATTAATATATTCACTTAAACCAATTAATTAATCCAAGTCCTAGAATTTTCCTAAGTCATATTTATCAATATTAGCAAATTAGGCGAAACCAAGTTTTAGCAAATGACTTGAATTAAATCAACTTTACCCAATATTTAATTTAGCACCAAATTAAATGAGTGTGATGATTTAAACCAAATTTTATCTTGAATTATTATAACCATGCGTTCTACGATATTTTGCAAGATAAAATAAATCAATCACACTACGTCGCGATGTACGAGGAAAAACCCAAGACGGGAAACAACCTCGGACGGCCCTAGCCACAAATCCACTAGATACGGAATTACAATTACAAGACAGATATACTTACAATGCACGACTCGATCCCTCTCAAGCCTCGACGCTTCTTCTTGTAGACACATCTTCCTAGCGGATAACCTTGGAACACCACCGCGGTCTCGGAATCCACCGATAGGACTTTATATGGTCACCGTCACCCGTACATGGAGCCTTTCTCCGTGTGGGTAAAACAACATAAGAACACTTCTTCTTTCTTTGTGGGTGGTAGAAGCAAAACCCGAAACTTCTCTTCTTCAATTCGGTAGAAAAAACCGGTGCCAAAACTCCAAGCAATTAATATCTATATATGTGAACTTGGATAAACTCATTTGGGTGTAAACACTAGAGTGATGGACATTTTTCTCTAAAAATCTCACTCAAAACATGAACATTTTCCTTAAAACAATTTTCTCTCAAACTCTCTCTAAGAGATGAAAATGTAATGGAAAAGTTAGATTGGAAAATATTCTTCCCGCACATATTAAAGTATGAAAAAATTGGTTAAAAACTTAGTGGGGAAGTGGGTGCAAAACTGCCAAAAAACTGCCAAAAACTGTTCCCGCCTGGCATCTCGTTCGAACGACATTTCGTTCGAACGAAATCTCGTTCGAACGAGACTTCTAACGACGTTCCAGATTGAACTCGTTAGAATCTCGTTGGATATCTCGTTCGAACAGAAGGTTCGTTCGAACGACATTTCGTAGGCCTGTACTGGAACCTCGTTGGCAAACTCGTTCGAACGACATATGGTTCGAACGAAAAAACTCGTTCGAACGACCTATCGAACGAACTTCCAGAATTTTGGAAAATTCGATTTTAGCCCAGAAAACTTTATAAACTTATTTTAAAGTTTTATTTAATTCTTTCTGAAAATTAAAACACAGTTTTTATAAAACCTAACACCCAATAAACTTGTTCCAAGCTCCTATATATATAATATTGCATTCATACCTTGGGAGCATGGAACTATAGTTGATGATGTAGAAACGAGGCACGCAAAGCGGCATATTTGATGAAGCTTTATAGTCTTTGCCGCTACGTCTTCAACAAACACTTCATAGGTTTGAGAATATTACAATTAAATACTATCCTATGATAAATGTTTTTGTCCGGAATTGAGCCAAAACTATATATGGACTCAATTGGAAATTTGTGTCCTTACACCAGCAGACTAATTTTGGTATCAACACAAGCCCCCAATGTTTCATAGTTCGAAATGTGAGGAGTATGGAACATTCTTTCTCGGAATACGGTAGCTTTAAATAGTCTTCTTAATTTTTAGGAGCGTTTCCCTTGTATTTATTTTCTTCTTCCAAATTCGTAGAATCATGATTTTTTGGTCTTTTCTGTGTGCTTCGATTCCCGCGTTACTTTTCATCTTTTTGGCCGCTGTTGCTCGCTTTGGTTCCCGCGCCACTTTTTAGCCTCCGGTAACGTAATCATCTTTTTTGTAATCATTACTTCGCTAGTTCCCAAGGCAAGGTATTTAAACTTCACAGGCACTCCCATTGTCTTCTATCTTTTCACATTTTCATCTTCGAGTTTTTCATTGTCTTCTACTATCTTGTGTATTCATCTCTTCCATCGTCTGTCGTCATCAGCTCTACTCTTTTCCTGTAAGATCTTCTTCTTTATTCTTCATTTCTTTTAATCACCATGGTTTACCCTGTTGAATCCCTTGACAAATTTCGATATGATTTTTCCATTCCCTCTTTGGTTGTCTTGGAAGAGCTTTCTGAGCCTTCTAATTATTTCAATTTGGCTGAGGGACATTGGTTCCCCAGTCTCTTTTTTGCTGAGTGTGGGTTTTCTTTTCCACCAAATCCTCTGTGTCTGGAATTCTGTCAGTACTTTGATGTTGTTCCTGCACGAATAGCCCCCAACACATGGAGAATAGTTAATGGGGTGCATAAATTAAATCAAGTGCATGGAACTCGTATAGGAATTCCAGAAATCATGTACTGCTACAGATGGGCAGTTAATGATAATATTTATTATTTAAAAACTATGTTTATAAATAGAGCTTTAGTAGTCAATCTCCCTGATGCCAACAGGGATTATTTTGAACATGGGGTTGTTGTAAAAAATTGGCAACACTCTCCTTTAATCGGAGATGAGTTTACCAGGGTCCCAGATGCCCTTCTTATGGCAATGGGATAGGTTATTTTTATTTGATTTATTTTGAAATCATGTTTGTTTTATGTTTGATAAAATGTGTTACTGATAACAATGTTTGTTTATTTGCAGTTGATAGCAAGAGAAAGTGCCCAAGAGAAGCAGATGTCAATATAAGGCATTTGGGACTTATTTGGAGTCTGCATCAACGTGTTGCCGACGAGCATATCAGTTCGTCCACATATCTGCTCCAATACAAGAGCTACACAACTTCCTTCACTGCTCGTCCAATAATTAGTGAAGCAGAGCTAGTACCAGCCTCTGCAAGTTCATCGCCTGAATCTCACATTCCTTTGAGCGAAAGGATGAAGAAGAGAAGACCTCCCACCTTGTTTGAGAAGACTGCCTCCGATTATGGTGATGCAAAGAGGAGTAGGATTGATGTCCCAAGGGAGGGGAAAAAGAAAACTGCTGCAGTTCCTCCAGCTGCTCCTGCAAAAACTGCCGAGAAGCCCACAGTGGCTCCGAGCAGGTCTGCTGCTCCTGGAGAGGTGATTGTGATATCATCGACCAAGGATTCTTCCTTGGTTGTACCTGTTCCCCGGAGGAGGGTGAAGAAGAGCTCATCGGTTAATTTGGCTGATACCATCATTCAGCCCCCAGCTGTTGGGACTGAATTTCCCACTTTTGTTCCCCCGAGCTCTGACATGAGCTCGGTAAAGTCCTTGACCATTCTCGAGGTCCAAGGTACTGAAGATAAACTTACTCGGGACATGGTTACTTCTTTGGCTGCTCGTCACCTTACTTCAGTAAGTCTCTTTACTTTAAACTTTTCATAGTTTCCTTTGTAATTTCTTGTTTCTAACTTTCTTTCTTTTTCTGTTCACAGTTGACGAGATGCTTTAACATAATCCTGAAAAAGGATGAAGCCATTAAAGCCTCATGCTCCTCGTACAGTGTGGAGGGAGCTATGGAAGAGGCTATCAAATATTTAAAAGACTCCCGCCAGAAGTATGCCACTGATAAGGCTATCTGGGAGAAAAAACTTTCCTCCTCCGAGAAAGAGAAAGCTCGAGTTGCTGATGCCTCCAAGGAGTTGGAGAAGAAAAAGAATGCCTTGGAGAAGGAAAATAAAGAGCTTGAGGAAAATCTCAAAGCTGCTGGAGATCTGGAAAATAAACTCAAAATTACTGAGGAGAGGTTGAACCAGCTCCAGGAAGTAACTCGGCAGAAGGAGGAAGCTGAACAAAAACTGAAAGTTGCTAATGATTTGATGTCCGAGAAGCTTGCCTTGGAGAAGGCCAAAAGGAAAGCTGCTGTGAAGAAGTCCTTCAGCTCTGGCTGGGACAAGGGGTTGTATAAGGGGTGTGCTGCCATGGTCTCTCAAGTGGACTATGGAAGTCTAAAGTATTTTAGGGATGGATGGGTTGCTTCCCTTCAGGAAATGAAGGTCAATGAGTCATCCGAGCTCTTCCAGAGACACATCCCTGGTCCCCCTCATACTCCAGAAGAATTAGAAGAGGATGAAGCTACCTCTGATGAGTCTTCAATGGTAATGGGAGAATATGCCCTAACCAACCAACATGCTGCCGAACAAGTCATTTCTTCTTTCGAGCAACAACTGGTGCTTTTCGAACAACCCACAGTTCCCTCCGAGCAACCTGCTTCCTCTTCCCAACCTTCCGAGAAGGTTTTGGGAGATAAGGAAAAGGTGTAATGTTGTTAGGGTTTACCTTTTTATTTTTCTTTTTTGTCAAATGTAACCCAGAATTTGTACTCCTGAACTATGATCTAATAAAATTTGAACTCTTTCTTCCATATGGTTGTCTCTTTTCTATTTGTACTCTGCTTATTCTTCTTATTGATTACTGCTTCTCTTTTGCTAGTTTCTGGCCAGGATGGAACTGCTATCTACCCATGATACAAAGTTGCTGTAACAGTGTAATGAGTACTTCAAGGCTGGTCACACAGACCTGAGCGCTGCACAAGTTGCCGACATCCTCGGCCAGGATGCTTCAGAACAGGCAGTGGAGGCATATCAGTACCTGAAGTGTCTGCTTGATCAGGCTGTAGCTAATAATGTGACTTATTATGAAATGATTGAAGATCTACAAAGCACGCTTGAAGACCTTCAACTTCAATACAAAGAATCCACTGCCCTGTTGCATGAGGGGTATGAGAAGAAGTATTAGCAGCTTTCTGCCGAGAAGGGATACGAGAAGCTCTTTGCTGGTTATGATGTAAGGGAGAGAACCCTGAAGGGCGAGGTCGAGGAATGCAGACAGATTGCCGAGCTGCTGGAAAAGGAAAACAATAACTTGCAGAAGGAGCTATCAAAGTTGAAGTTTGCAGCCTCTTCTTCAACAGCCCTAATCCCAGTGACTGACGAGGGATTTTCGTTCTTAGAGGTTGAGAACGCCAAGTTAAGGGAAGAGTTGGACACCTTGAGGAGGTCGGGCCCTTCCACATCTCCTCGAGGACGAGCAAGAGCTCCTCGGGGACGAGGAAGAGCAGCTCGGGTTCTTGTCGAGGAACAGAGGACAGCGTCTGCCTTAGAGAACCAGGCCTTCCAACTAATGGCGAAGAACCAGGCGTTATCCGATATGTCCAAGAAGATTAGGGACCTGGAAAAACAGCTCTCCGCGCAGAAGTCAATCTTGGAAAATAAGGAGCTTTTCATCAAGAACCTCCACGAGCAGCTAGAAAGGCTAATATATCAATTCCACAAACAGCCCAGGGAATTTTGGATGGCTGGATACAACGAAGCTCTATTCCACTTGGACGATCGTATCCAGAATGCCAACAATGAGGGCTATAAACAAGGCTGGTTGAATGCCTTAGGTGTGCTAAAGCTCGAACAAGGCCATTATCTGTGGGACTACCATGATCCCGGGTTGCTCGACTTGCCTGTGCCACTGTACAATTTGGACATGGAATGGATCCCAGCTCGTGCCATTCCTCGGAGCTTAATTTCAAAATACCTCGGTGATTACAATTTACATTCTCAAATTGAGGTATCTTGTCCCGAGCATCTTTTAGAACGACCTTCTGTGATGAACGTTAGGATGCTGAAGGATTTTAACTTCATCAATTCTCCTCAGTCTTTAAATGATCCGCCTGCTGGCGAGGAACCTGTATCGAAAGCTGAGGGGAAAAGACCAATAGAATAGGAATTTTTAATGTAACAGTTAGTATACATATCAATGTAATTTTCATTTTATTATCAATGTAACTTGTAATTTATTTCGAATTTAATGAAAGACTTTCATTTTTTCTTGCAAATCTTAATTGCTATTGTCTTGTAAATATTAAACACTTTACATTTATGCAAATCTGTTAAAAAGATAATAATATTGTGTTGTTCATCGACCAACTTAGTAAAAAAGTTACAAGTATCAGTAATGTTGCCCGATCACCTAATAATAAAGTAATGAGTATAAAAATGTTTAAAATTTTTCCAACCAACCAAGGTTGTTAAATTGTGCTCGTAGACCAATTATAGTTAGTGAGAGTTTATCCCCGACTAACCATACTTGGTAAATTTTTGGAATATTTTCTCCTCGTCGACCAACTATGTTGGTACAGTTTGGAATATTTTCTCCTCGTCGACCAACTATGTTGGTACAGTTTGGAATATTTTCTCCTCGTCGACCAACTACGTTGGTACAGTTTGGAATATTTTCTCCTCGTCGACCAACTACAGTTAGTGGGTTTTTATCCCCGACCAACCATACTTGGTACAGTTTGGAATATTTTCTTGAGTTGTCTGCCGAGCTGTGCCGAGTAGTGCGTAGCACTAGTATTCCCCGAAAAATTTTCAATAAACAGAGAGACTTGCAGAATACTTTTATTTTATTCATACTGATGGAACTGCGTTACATATACATCACTGATAATACTTGCGTAGGTGCTCTGCGTTCCATGCATTCTTAAACTCCTCGCCTTCTGGAGTTTCTATTCGGTAAGTTCCTGGTCGAACAACTTCTGTGACTCGATATGGTCCATGCCAGTTTGCCTCTAGTTTGTTATGTTTTTGAACTACTTTCTTCAGCACATAGTCTCCTTCTTTCAGGTCGCACTTCTTCACCCTCTTGTTGTAGAACAAAGTTGTTCGTTGCTAGTAAGCAGCATTTCTAATGGCTGCTTCTTCTCTGACTTCCTCGAGCATGTTTAAATCCAGTCTTCTGATCAGATCGCTGACAGGGGAATTGAAATTCAATACCCTGTGTGTTGGGAGACCCAACTCGACAGGTATGACAGCTTCACTTCCAAATGCCAGCATGTATGGTGATTCTCCAGTCGCGGCTCGGGGAGTAGTTCGGCAAGCCCAGAGTACTGATTACAACTCGTTGATCCAGTTTGCTTTCGCATCATCCAATCTTTTCTTCAAACTGTTCAGCAGCGTTCTGTTTGTCACTTCAGTTTTTCCATTGCTTTGAGGATGGGCTGGTGCTGAGTGGACCTTCAAAATATTTGATTGATGACAGTAGGCAGCGAACTCCTCGTTATCAAATTGTGTTCCATGGTCTGTGATGAAGGCATGAGGGAGACCATATCGGCAAATGATGTTCTTCTGAACAAATTGGTACACCTTCTCGTACGTCATATCAATGAGTGGCTCAGCTTCTACCCACTTAGTAAAATAATCCACTGCGACGACGAGGTACTTGAATCTTCCTCGGGTCGTTGGCAGTGGTCCAAACAGGTAAATTCCCCACATAGTGAATGGCCAAGGGGAAGTTATGGGTGTTAACAATGCTTGTGTAGCTCTTCGGATAGAGGAAAAGCGCTGGCATTTGTCACATCTCTTGGCATAGGCTATACAATCTGCCCTCATCGTCGGCCAGTACTATCCTTGCGTCATCACCCTTTGTAAAAGAGTCCGACCTGCTACATGTGCTCCACAAGACCCTTCATGGATCTCTTCGATCAAATTTTTCACCTCGGTGGGATGTACACATCTCTGCAAACCTTCCATAATACCTCGTCTATACAAAACACCATTAATTAATACATACCGAGCATCTTTAAACTTTAATTTCTTGGCCGCGAGTTTGTCAATTGGTAATTCTCCCTCCTCAATATATGCCCTGATGGGATCCATCTAAGTTGGTCCTAAATCAAGGGTGATAAAGTTCATCGTCAGATCTTCATCTATACTCCGACAAGCCAACACCTCAATTGGGATTGTTCGTCGTAGCTCGGTGCGAGTAGCTGATGCTAGTCGACCTAGGGCGTCTGCTCTCGCATTCTCCATTCTTGGTATTCTGACCAGCTGAATTGCGGCAAATTCTGATACTAGCTCCTTTGCCTTTGCATGATATCTGATCATCAATTCTCCTTTCACTGCATATACTCCCATCATTTGGTTGACGATCAACTGAGAATCACTGAAAACAATGATCTGCTGCACCTCCATAATTTTTGCCAAACTAAGCCCTGCAATCATGGCCTCATACTCAGCTTCATTGTTGGAAGCTTTGAATTGGAAACGCAAGGCGTATTCCATGTCGACCTCGTACGGAGTGCTCAAAACTATCCCCGCGCCACATCCTGCAGTGCAAGATGAGCCATCTACATATAGCCCCCATATAGGTAACTCGTCTTCAAATTCCTAATCAGTCAGAGTTCCTCGGTGAAATATTTTTTGCTTCCTTTCATCTTCCCTGCATATTTCTCGCTCTTCGTCGATCATCTTTTCTTGCCCTTTTACCAACTGGAGTTGGTCCGAGCTCGAATTTAATGATCCTGTAACATCCACTATCCCTTTTACCAACCGGAGTTGGTCTCTTCTAGTGTTTGTTGATCCTGTAACATCCACAGGTTGATCAGCGAGCAACTCTTGTTCCTCGTCCGGAGTCCTCCCAACTATCTCTACATCACATCCTGTAACATCCACACGCCCTTTTACCAATCGGAATTGGTCTGGGCTTGTGTTTGTTGATCCTGTAACATCCACAGGTTGATCAGCGAGCAACTTTTTCTCTTCAGGGGTATCAGGATAGGTGAACTCTGCTATAAAATCTGCTACAGCCTTCCCTTTTAGCGATGATCTGGGTTCATAAATTATATCATATTCGCCGAGCTCTATTGCCCAGTACATCAATCTCCCTGATTTTTCTGGCTTGTGAAGGGCTTGTCTCAATGGCATATCGGTATATACTACTATCGTATGATCTTGGAAGTATGGCCTCATTCTCCTACTCGCCTCAATCAGCGCCAGTGCTAATTTCCGTAGCCTTGGATATCTGATCTCTGCTCCTCGGAAGGCCTTACTTGTGTATTAAATTGGCTTTTGTACTCCATTCTCCACTCTGATCAACGCCGAGCTAACTGCATTCTCGGATACTGCAAGGTACAAATACAATTTTTCTCCCATCACCAGCCTGGACAACAGTGGTGGTGTTCCTAAGTATTTCTTCAAGTCTTGGAAAGCCTTCTCACATTCATCATTCCACTCAAAAGTCTTTCTGAGTGTCTTGAAGAATGAGAGACACCTATCAGTTGCTCATGACACAAATCTGTTGAGTGCCGCTACTCGTCCAGTGAGACTCTGTACTTCCTTCTTCGTTGTTGGAGATCGCAGCCCTAATAAAGCTTTGATCTTTTCAGGATTTGCTTCAATGCCTCGTTGATTGATAATGTACCCGAGGAACATGCCTTCTCGTACTCCAAATATGCACTTCGTCGGGTTCAGCTTCATTTGATATTTATCTAGTTGATCAAAAGTCTGGCTTAAGTCAACTAGATTATCGGCAGCTTTCTTACTTTTCATCAGCATGTCGTCAACATAGACTTCCATATTGTCACTGATTTGTTCAGCAAAGACTTTGTTCATTAGCCTCTGATATATCGCACCTGTATTTTTCAAACCAAAAGGCATAACATTATAACAATAAGTTCCCCTAAGGGTAATGAAAGAAGTACTTTCCCTGTCTTCAGGTTTCATTTTGATCTGATTGTAACTAGAATAAGCATCCATGAAGCTCAGCAACTCGTATCCCGAGGTAGCATCCACCAATTGATCAATTCGGGGCAACAAAAAGTGATCTTTTGGGCATGCTTTGTTGAGGTCGGTGAAGTCTACACACATCCTCCACTTGTTGTTCTTCTTCTTTACCATCACCACATTGGCTAACCAATCTGGATATTTAACATCTTCAATGAAACAAGCTTTCTGGAGATTCTCGACTTCCTCCTGTATAGCTTGATTCTTCTCGGGACTGAAGACTCTTCTTCTCTGCTTCACAGGCTTGATCTCCTTATTCACATTCAGCTCGTGACATAAGAAGTTTGGGTCTATCCCAGGCATATCTTCATGACTCCACGCAAAAGTTTATCTTCGGCTTTTAAGAAAAGCTATCAGTTCCTGTTTTAATGATGCTTCTAATGACGAGCCTACTTGAGTAGTTCGTTCAGGATGCTCGTCGTCCAGAACAATATTTTCAGTAGCTTCCACCACTTGACCCTTCACGAGTTGCGACTCATCCCGAGGATCCAAGGTTTCAATTTCTGCACCTTCCTCCACTTGATAGGTAGTAGTCTTTTTCTTTGATTCTTCCAGTTCTTCTTGCTCGACGGATGAATAATAGCATTCCCGAGCTACTTTCTGATCACCTTTCACAACTCCTACTCCAAAGTTTGTTGGAAATTTTAGGCACTGATGCACTGTAGATGGTACAGCCTCGAACTTCTTCAATCCTACTCTTCCCATGATGATATTGTACGAAGATTGGACATTCTTATCCATCACGAAGAAACGTATTCTTTCTGTCCGACAAGCAGGCCACGTACCAATGAATATATCCAACTTGATCGTCCCAAGTGGAAATACTTTCTCGCCAGCAAAACCGATGAGGGGTCTGTGGTAAGTCTCCAGTTGAGATAGCTTTAGATTTAAACTATCGAAACACGAGTAGAACATAATGTCTGCCGAGCTACCATTGTCGACCAGCACTCTTGAAATCATGACCTCCTTCATTCTCATCTTGATCAGCAGTGAATCATCGTGAGGATATAAAACACCTGCAAGGTCATTTTTTGAAAACCCAATGACCAATTTTTCTTTGTTCACCTTTCTCGGGCGATCCTCTTCGGCTAAATTTATTCACTGAATGTACGAGCAAGCTTGAGCTTCACCGAGGTAAGCTTTTCTTTCTGCAGTAAGGTCTCCTCCTCCTGCATCTCCTCCTGTAATAACATTACAATCAAATGACCCAAAGCTTATTGAAAATACCTCTCGTTCTGGCTTCCTTGGTTTCTTGGGAAGATCGGGGTCATCATTTGGATCAACTTCATGGTTTCTCTTCTTGTTCTCCTCTGCTCGACGAGGAGATTTAGACCTCTCTCTAGTTCGGTCGTTGTTTCTTCTTTCGCCTCTCCGATCAACATACTTTTCTAGCTTTCCTCGTCGGATGAGTGTTTCAATCTCGTTCTGAAGAGTTATGCAATTTTTGGTCATATGGCCATGATCCTTATGAAACTCGCAATATTTTTCCCTATTCCTCATTTCAGGGTCTGCCTTCATTTTCTTTAGCCAGTTTAACTCCTCGCTGTTCTTAATTTCTTCCAGGACGTGGTTGATATTTGCCTTCAAAGGCGTGTAATTATCAAATTTCCTCAAGACCTCCCATGACAACCTATTTTTGGATTGTTTGTCACCACCATTGTTCTTATGCTCTTTTTTCTTAGCTTTATCACCTTCCACCTTGGTTTCTTTGGCGTCCATATTCTTCTTCGCAGACATAGCCTCCTCGGCATTCATAATCCTGGTCGCTTTTCCCATCAGGTCCGACATGGTTCCAGGTGGATCTTTGGCCAAAGTGTAGTATAACTTGTTTGGCAGCAATCCACTCATCAAAGCGGTAATCACTGTCTTCTCCTCATAATCAATGACTTCGAGTTTCTCGTTATTAAAACGGGTTATATAATCTCTGATACTCTCACCAGTCTTTTATCTAACACTTAACAAATGTGCTACTCGTTTAACTGGCTTTTCTCCAAAGCAGAAATTCCCAATGAACAACTCGGCCAGTTGAAGAAAAGTTGAAATCTTACCCCGAGGAAGATTATTATACCATATCTGAGCAGATCCGGTAAGGGTCCCCGAGAATGCCCTGCATCTCATCTCGTCTGGGACATCATAGATGTCGGTAGCATCTTGATATTGTTCTATATGAAGGACAGGGTCAGTCTTACCATCATACTTGGGAGTCACAACAGGTGCTTTTAACTTTGATGGCGTTGGAAAATCAACAATGTCTTGGACAAAAGGTGTTCCTCGAACAAAGGTTCGTTGTAAAGGGTTCTTGGCCTTGGCCATTTCCCCTAATCTATCCTCCAGCCTTTGAATAGATCCTTTCCATGCATCATTTCCTTCCCCGGGCCTATTGGTTCGAGCAACTGATCGCGTTGAAGTGGCTTCCTGGGATTTATCTTGACGAGCACCTGGTCGGTCATAGGATCTATCTTGACGAGCAGTTGCTCGCGACTGGGCAGATCCTTCCCTTAAATCTGATGGTCGTCAAAAGCTCCTCGACGCTGCGTTAAGAGGACTTTTATTCCTCCTAGGGCCCAATCGGTTGAAAGGAGAAAATCTACTTAACCTTTCCAATGCATTGGCCCTTTCTGGGGAGAGGGTGACACGTTGTTCAGTATATGTGGCTCGCATTGATGAAGTTCGTCCAGGTTGACAAGAAAAATCTTCAGATTCCTCATTGCGATATGAATCAGTACGCCTAGTACGCGAAGCAGGCGCACGGGTATTTATTTGAATGCTTCGTGGTCCAGAATGGGCTGATGCACCTCCATGGAGGGTTTGGATGAGTTGTCGCATTGTTTCTTGCATGACGTTCTGGCCTTGAGCCAGATTTGCCATTATTCCAGTCAGATCTGGAATATTAGGCGGAGCAGATGGATTTGGAGGGGTTCCAACGTTTCGATTGCTGGATTCAGGCATATCAGCCATTTCTGGTGAATTATTTTTTGGTGAGAAAACGATATTACCAGTCGTTTCCCACAGACGGCGCCAATCTGTTGATGTAAAAAATTAGATCACTCTAATTGTTCAATCACAGATAAAAATATGAGACAAAAGATTTTTAAAGTGATTCAGCCTTATAAGAATGGCCTACGTCGACTGTTGTGTTATTGCTGAGTGTTTAGGAATTCTTGATTACAAGTTCTCAAGAAATTCCTCTCTCGATTCCAGGGTCTGGATTCGGGGTCGGGTCCCCCTACAATGAGGATTGTACAACGTATTTATAGCCTTGAGGCTGCCATGTGAAAGGGTGATACATTAAATGATATACATATGAAAGGGTAATACATTTAATGCCCTTTTAGTGTGTGCGTCTGAATGATAAGTATTTAATGAGCAATTAAACTGTTGGTATCCTGCTTCGAGGTGCATCTCGGACCGCCTGAGTTGCTCGGACCGCCTAAGCTTCTCGGTGTTCAAGAGTTCCTCGGTGAGGTCTTGTTCCTCGGAGCGTATGAGTTCCTCGGAGAGGTCTTACTCCTCGGAGAGGTCTTGTTCCTCGGAGCGGATGATTTCCTCGGAAGTCCTTGTAGTTGCCGTGTAGATTACCACGTGTCTTCATATAATTGGGCCATGTCAGCAGACTAATTTTGGTATCAACATCTGGTGTTTTAAAAAATTCCCGAGTCTTTTTTTTATAATATCTATCTTTCACTGTTATATTTCTTTTGGATCACATTTTCGACACAATATTTAAGTCATTATTCTCAGGTAGTTGTGAAAGTCTGTATAGCAGTGTAATTCTTTTTATATTACTCGATTTTAACACCTTAAAATCTCTTAAATCTAAAAAGATGATCCAGTGTACATCCCATTAATTAATCTCTCAATCCAACACAATCTACATTCAATTAATCTTTTTTCATCATTCTCCACTCAAATTACATACACGATACTACTAATACTACAAAATCTATGTGACTTTTTTATTTTTTGAAACTTTGTTTTTGAAAATTTCAAAATTGTTTTTATATAAATGAAAAAAAATTGTTATAAAACATTTTTAATGTTGTATTTGTATAAAAAAAAATTAAAGAATTTATCTATAAATGACATAAAGTTTTTTTAACTATAAACAAATAAAAAAATATGTATAATTTTTTTAATATAAAATAAGTACAATTTTTTTGAAGTTTTAGTTATAAAAAATTGTTTTTAAGTTAAAAAATTGGAAAATTATTTTTAATAAAAATAAAAAAAATTGTTTTAATAACATTTTTAACTTTGTATCTATAAATGACATAAAAAATTTTAAATAAAAATATGTATAATTTTTTTATATAATATACTTAAAGTTGCTTTGAAGTTTTTATTTAAAAAAAATAGTTTGTATATAATAAAAACATTTAAACATAATTAACAAATTTAATTTATGAAAAATTTACCTTTTATAATTGATTTAAGGTTAGATATTAAAATTTTGATATAAACTAATCTTTATAATTACAATTATATTTGTTTATTGTACATTGCTCGTGCATCGCACGAATTATATACTGGTGAATATATATAATCTTGCACATCTGAAAGATATTGTTAGATTTAACTTGTACTGGTAAATATAAAAGAAAGGGTAATGGGGTAATGTGGTTATTGATTTTCATATCTAACGTTATTTTATCCTATGTTGGTAAGCTGACAATTAAAAGACCATTTCTCTGCTCTCTCTGATTCCACTAAAAAGAAGCATTGAATCGCTATCCCATTTCCAAAATAATCCATAATCTAGTATTTCAAATTGTCATTATTAACAACAATTAAATGAATAAATTATCTTATTTAACTTTCAATTTCTGTATTTTTACAATACCATGTAATACGAGAAGCAAAAGAGGGGGGGGGGGGGGGGAGGTTATAAATCTCTCTAAGAAGGCACTCATTTGTAGAGTATGGTGTCTCCTTAGAACGGTAACAGTAACGTAGGGTTGGATGGCGTTTAAAGAGTGTATAGTAATATAAAACTCAGTAGAACAATAAAATTAGATATGCAGTTTTCAATCTAAAATATTAAAATATACTCAATTTGACACAGTTATAAATTTTACTAAAAGTGTGCAAAAATATCAAATTATGATAAGATTTAAAGGTGTGCCACAAGTGAACATGTTTGACAGAATCTGATAGAGTTTTAAATCGTGCAAAAAAATGTCAATTTGAAACACACAATTTTGGCATAGTTGAAAAGCGTACCAGATTTGATTTGGCACAGTTTTAAACCGTGTCAAATTATTATTTTTGATATTTCGTTATTTAAAATAATAAAAAATTTATATGTTTAATATTACTCTTTATATTAATTTTTATTTAGGGGCTTATACCAAATACTCTCTCAATTTTTTAAAAAAATAATTTTAGTCCAAGCTTTTTTATTTTGCACAAAAAAGTATTTCACCATGCAACAAAAGTTTAACCATGTTGCTGACGCGACGCTTTTAAAGATAAGGGAATAAGAGACTTTTAATATAAAATAAAATACTAAAAATAAATGTGTATTAATTTTTTTTTTTTTATATTCGATGCTTTATTTTTTGTCCTATTCATTGGAACACATTCACCTATTAAAATCTTTGACATTGCTAACGGGTAGCTTTATTCTCAAAATAAACATTTGAGTTATTTTTTTTTTCCAATTTACAGAGAAGACCAAACCACTGAGATGAATAACTCGCCCTAAATTAAATTGGTTGTCTATACCACTTATGACTTCACAGAAAAGTACATAAGCAACTGATTGTCCGTTTAAAAACCACCCATTATCAATTCTAAATTCAGTAGCGTGGGGAAATGAATTAACTTCCTGAATACTTTTTTGCTGAATAGTTTCAACATACGCTCTCTAAACGCTCTCTAACCTGTCTTTACGCTTACCAAAATGCATGGTGATCATGAGCCCCACCTTGACCGGAGCACTCTTGAGGGTGGTAATAATGGGAGACCTCCGCCACCATTATCAATGGGGAATTCAAAAGAGGAAGAAGATCTCCTACTGAGAAGCACTAAAAAACAGAAGGACAACCATGAAGCCCTTGTAGATATGGAACTCGAGAACTATGAGGTTACTAAGGATAACCAGAATATCAATGTAGAATCACATGCAGCTGAGAATGAAAGCACTTCTGACATGATTTTGGAAGAGAACATCGTATTAAATACCTCAAACCAAACCGAAGTACACAACAAAAATGAGATGGGTAAAGCCAAAATGAATCTATCCTATAAGGATGTGGTGGGGAAGAAACTAAACACAGATATACTCTTTGACGATGGTAACTGCTGTTGGTCAGATGATGAGATGGAGGTAGTCCCGGAAAATAGCAACCAATCAATGGATCTTAACGCCAAACCAAGGGAAGAGGAGGTGGACCCGTTATGTCTAGTGGTCTCCATTCCACAAAAACACATTGATAAATTGAGAGAGAAGTGGAATGACATTATCATTGTTAGTCTTCTTGGTAAAAACATTGGCTTCAAACTACTTAGCGCTAGAGTTCCCTCCCTCTGGAATCTCCAAGGTTATTACGAAGTTGTGGACTTGGAGGAGGGACACTATGTTTTCAAGTTTATGATGAAAGAAGATTACTACAATGTTCTAACTGGTGGTCCATGGGTTATCAATAACCACTACCTAATTGTTAGAAAATGGGTTCCAAACTTTAACCCACTGGAATCTAATCAGGTTACTACAGCCCTATGGGTTAGACTCCCTCGGCTACCTATTGAATGGTTTGACGAAAGAGCTCTCTTCCAGATTGGCTGTAAGCTTGGGAGACCAATCAAGACGGACTTCAATTCGGTGTCTTCTACCAGAGGAAAGTATGCCAGAATATGTGTTGAAGTGGATATGTCAAAACCTCTGATTCCTTGCTACAAGTTGGATGGTAGAAAATACAGAGTTGAATATGAATTTCTACCCTATATGTGTTTTAAATGTGGGAAGATTGGGCATAAAATGGAGTACTGCCCATTACATGCGCCAACACATAATCATAGTAATACACCGGAAAATCCAACGACAAATGAACTGAGAGCAGTTCCGGCAAAAAAAAATGATAACGGTAATAAATCTAGTTGCTCTACTGTTGATGATGATGTAAGCGTCAATGCTGAGGTGGATGATAACTATTTTGGACCCTGGATGCTTGTCCAAAGAAACAGAAGATATGGTAACGAGAATGGAAAGATAAATCCAAATGGAACCAAGGAAGCTTTGGGAAGGTCTAGTAACAGATATACTGTCTTGAGTAATGATGGAAATAATAGGATACCAGCCCATACGGACAAATCGCAATTAAGAGGAACACAAATGAAGGGACGGGTGGAGCCGAATGCTACTTCCATCCACAATCCAACGCATAGAGGTACTGATCTAAAAAGAACTAACGGTGGAAAAAACTTTGCTCACCGTGAAACGTTGACTAAGAGGAAATCCATTGAGGTGGAGAAAACGACGGGCCCATACCCAATTAATGGCCTGCGTGCTGACAAGGCTAAGACTGATTGGATGGCGCCTAAAGTTATGGGGAAAAACCCACAAGCTACCCACAGCTGTCAAAACGCAAACAATCCAATGGTCTTGGAAAAATCAAACGACAGGCTCACAGCAGGTGTCACTTCGAGTATTAACCCTGACTCTAATCAAATACATATAAATGATATTACCGCCAACTCCACTAGAGACTGTGAAATTCTACTCCAAAAAAACCACACACCGAAAAAAATACCTCCCAACCAAATTGACAATGGCCCTTCCATTTCCATTAGCATTTCTAGGGGACGTGCAAATACAGAACCAGACTTTAACCAAAGGAGAAGTGCTAATCAATCTAATGGGGAACATAGAGGAGGCAGCTATATTTCAGGTAAACTGGGAAATCTCCAAGGTCAAGATCACTGTCAACATAATGGATCTGATTTGGGGAATAGAGAAGAAAACTACAGCGATTGTGGAGGAAAAACTCAGGGACACACAACTCCATCTGGAAGTTGCTGAAAGAAGTATGTGGACAACTGTTGACGTGGACTCTTTCATTCACCACATTCCTTCCATGGTTGCGATTATCTGGAACTGTCGTGGGGCGGGAAAACCCCTATTTAAACCCACTATCACTGAACTGAAAAAAATATACAATCCGGACATTGTGGTTATTCTTGAAACCCACATTCCTATCTGTAATCTGGTTGGTTTTTTTTAGAATCTTGGCTTCTCCAACAAGGAGGTTTCAGAACCCGTGGGCAGGTCAGGGGGTATCTGGGTTACCTGAAACCCGAACTGTGTTGAACTGGAAACCATTTCTGTTACTAGACAGGCTATCCACCTCTTAGTTTCAAAATCTAACTACAAGGAGTGGTTATTTTCTGCGATTTATGCTAGCCCCCATCCTCGTCTTCGCAGAAGACTTTGGGAGAACCTGCTGGATATTTTTGAGAATACTAATCTCCCTTGGCTAGTGGCGGGCGACTTCAACGACCACGTGGACGAATCTGAGAAAAAAATCTATGGAAAGCAGGTTATGGACAGAAATAACTCTACCTTCCTTGACAATATCAGCAAATGTAAGCTTACTGACTTGGGGTGTTCGGGACCGAAATTGACTTGGACTAATAGCCGGAAGGGTATGGCTAACACCCTCATCAGACTTGATCGTGGTCTTGCTAACGCGGAATGGAACCTTACTTTCCCTGAAGCGAGTGTGGAGAACATTCCCCGCACTGCCTCGGACCACTGCCCTATCCTTATAAGATTGGAAGGTAATATCAACCACCTCACTAATTCTAAACCTTTTAGATTGTTATCATGTTGGTTTGATAGAGAGGATTTTAACAGACTTGTTAACACTAAATGGAATGATAATTCTAATCTGGATAATAATATTCATAACTGTAAGGAGAACATTATTAGTTGGAATAAAACCACTTTTGGAAATATTTTCAAAAATAAGAAACGTATTCTAAGGCGCCTAATTGGCATTCAAAAAGCCCAAGAAAGGTCCTATTCTCATAACCTGTCTAACCTTGAAAACAACCTCCATAATGAATTTAACAATCTACTTAGATATGAAGAAAAGTTGTGGAAACAAAAGTCGAGAGTCTAATGGCTTAACGAGGGTGATAGAAATACTCAATTTTTCCATACGACCACCATCATCAGACGTAGGAGAAATAACATCAAAAAACTCATAATTAATGGTGAATGGAGTGGTAATGATAATATTCTTTCTAACCATATTAATGGCTATTTTAAAGATCTGTTTAAAGCTGAGTTTAATTACGACATACAAAGTCAAATACGAAATATTGAAAGAATGAGCCTCTTGGATGATGATAACTGGTTCTTAACTACTCCTCTTTCTTTAAAGGAGGTTAGAAAAGCTACTTGTAGCATGAAATCTCTTAAAGCTCCTGGCCCGGATGGTATCCAACCCCTGTTCTACCAACACTTTTGGAATACTATTGCTAAAAATCTTTACGAGTTTTGTCAAAAATGTTTTCGTGATAAATCTTTTCCTAGAAGTCTGAATAACAGCTTCATAACTCTTGTGCCCAAAGTGGATAACCCTGAGAACATTACCCAATTCAGACCTATCACGCTTTGTAATGTCACGTATAAAATTCTTGCTAAAATTATTGTCGACAGGCTTAGACCTATTCTATGTCGCATTATTAGTCCTCATCAGGCTAGCTTCCTTCCGGGGAGACAGGCGACTGATAATGTTATTATTACCCAAGAAATTATTCATACTCTAACTAACTCTAAAGGTAAAAAAGGGGGTTATATCCTGAAAATCGACCTTGAAAAATCCTATGATAGAGTGGATTGGGACTTCCTTGAGGGAGTTCTTAATTGGTTCAAAATCGAGAAAGAGTTTAGTAATCTGATCTTGAGTTGTGTCAAAAACACAACCACCTCTATCCTTTGGAATGGCTCCCCCCTCCCGTGCTTTGAGCCCACTAGAGGCCTTCGGTAGGGAGACCCTCTCTCCCCTTATCTTTTTGTCATGTGCATGGAATACATGTCTGCTATGATTAAGGAAAAAGACAATGGCAATTTGTGGAAAGGTATTAGGGCCTCCCGTGGGGGCCCTCCCATCACCCACCTATTCTTTGCCGACGACATAATTCTTTTCACCGAGAATGACAACCACTCTTTTGAAGCGATAATCGATACCATCGAGGAATTTTGTCATGTTTCCGGCCAAAAGATAAATTATAATAAATCTAGAATTTTTGCTTCCCCGAATATCCCTCTTAGGGAGGCCTTGCAAACGAGCCATTTGTTCGGTATGAGTCTCACTAAAGAATTAGGATTATATCTCTGCAATAGACTTATCCATGGTAGAATGAGGGACTCCCACTTTAAAAACATAATTGAAAAAGTCCAAAAAAGACTAACGGGATGGAAAGCTAAACTTTTGTCCTTTGCTGGTAGAAAAACCCTAATCAAGTCTGTCACTTCTACCATCCCTAACTACAACATGCAAAATGTCATTCTCCCGGTCAAAATTTGTAATGAAATTGATAGACTTAATAGAAATTTTCTATGGGGTACTGGAAATGAAAAGGCTAAAATACATCTGGTTAGTTGGGAGAAAGTTTGTAGACCCAAAATCAAAGGAGGCCTTGGAGTGAGGAAGAGTAACTTAAATAATCATGCTACCGTTACCAAACTTGGGTGGAAATTGGTTAATAATGAAAAGTCCTTATGGATTGACATCCTAAAGTATAAGTATAAAATTGACCAAAACCCGAGGTTGTGGGGTAAGAAAAATGGCTCATCTCATACTTGGAGAAGTATTTTTAAGTGTCGTGAAAACCTTTTAAATAATGTCAAATGGAATGTCGGTAATGGTAAGAATATCAACATTCTCAAGGACTGGTGGGTGGGTAATAATTTAATAAACCCTATTGAACAACCTGGTGACTTGAATAACTTGTCTGTTGACACACTTATTGGGGAAGACGGGAAATGGGACGCTAATATCATTGATAACTATTTTAACCAGAACTCCAAAAAAGATATCCTTAACATCCCGTTATCCCGTACTCTCCCTCGGGAAGATAAACCTTCATGGTCCTTAAATAAAAATGGTAAGTTCACCATTAAAACTTGCTACCAGTTCCTGGAGGGAAAGAAAGATGTGCAACAACCTTGGGAGGTGTGGAAAAAGTTGTGGAAACTTAAGATACCACCTAAACTTTGTACATTTTTGTGGACCATCCTACATGGCAAGCTCCTTACTAATGAACACCGTATGAAAAGAGGTCTCACCTCTAATGGTGAATGTCCAAGATGTGGGCTTTTGGAGGACCTCAATCACCTTTTTAAGGAATGCACTCAAGCTAGGGAGATTTGGAGCACTCTTGATTTCGACCATCATATTGATCTTAACCTCTCAGGTAATGTAATTGACTGGATCATCCTTAACATATGGGGGAAACCAAATAACGAGAGGTACAAATGCTTCATTATCACTTTATGGTTTATTTGGAAATCCAAAAACAACTTCATATTTAATAATTCTGATGAGTCCCCACAAACGGTTGCTCGCCTGGCTATGAACTTTAATAATTTATTTATCGAAGCTCATAGTTCCAAGCGTGTTAAGTGTTGTGGAGAAATCAATGCTATTATTACTAATGATCTGAATTTCAATGCAGGTAAATTCATCATTCACACTGATGGTGGTTTTGATCATGGGAGTGGTACAGGCTCATTTGGAGGTGTAGTAAGGAATGAAGAGGGAGATTGGATTGTGGGATTCACCGGGAAACTCCAAGGAACAGCCAGCCCTCTACGTGCGGAATTGGAGGGGATTTACCATGGCTTGAACCTATCTCTCAGGAAGGAATGGAAAAATGTCTGTCTTAAGAATGACTGCTTGGAAGCCATTAACCTTATCAAACATGAGGCCTCCCACAATCATCCCTTGGCCAACATCATTGAGGACTGCAAGACGCTCGCCAAAGACCTAAAAGCGAATATTGTGCACATACCAAGGGCAAGCAATTTCATGGCGGACTGCATGATGAAAATAGCAAGAGATATGGAAGGTCTATACAAGGAGTATGACGAAGCACCGGAGGAGCTGATGAGGATGGTGGACGAGGAGTTGGATGAGGATGGATTTTATTTTGTGTAGTGCCTGTTTGTGTTTCTAGTTCTTCTTTCCTGTTTTCACCACAAAAAAAAAACTGATTGTCCCTTTCAACCTAGGTACGACACCACATATTTCTTCTGGATTTCTTTTATTTTTATCATATCATTTGGTGTTCGAAGTGCACTTTGTGACTTTCGCCGATCTAACACTAACTTGGAATTGTATCTGTACAGTTTGATGTTCTCTAAGGGTGGTGCTCTCTAAGACCTTCAATATTAGGAGCTTGATTAACTAATTAATTCCCTAATTAGTTTCATTGAAATCTAATTTATATATAATAATAATAATAAGAAGAAGAAGAAGAAGAAGAATAAGAATAAGAATATATCAATAATGCAATTATGACTTAATTTTTGATATAATTTTTCGAAACAAATTGATGTGACATTTTGTTATTGGTTGGTTTTTAAAATTCACGCCAGTAAAACTTATAAACCAATCAATGACGAACTGACACAAAAAAATTATGTTTAAACTAAGACACAATAAAATCACTCATAATAATCTAATGTTATATTATAAAATTAGAATTTATCTTAAAAAAAGAAAACTAAAACTGAAATAACTTATTAATATCATAGTTGCTTGTCGTTAATAATAATTAAGGCGGGGGTACGTCGCATTAAACTACAAACCTGCAGGTTCTTTCATTATATATAATGTTTACATCACTTTCAAAAAGTTACATCTTGTGAAAAAACAATGCTAGCATGACCACTCCAGTCTCAAAGATGTCAAATATAATAACTAGGTCAAGGGAGGTGCAGAAGGAACATAACAATATGACAAAATTAGAAGGGCTGTAATATTAGATCTTAAAAGGGGCCACTTAAGGTTCGTTGTAGAGCATCCGTTTTTGGAAGCTGACACTACACCAAATCTGCCGAATTGTCAAGGTCATTGACCTTGACAAATCCAACTTGTCAAGGTCAATGACCGTGACATTTCAAGGCGAGACAACTTTTTTTGTCACGGTCGTGTCACGGTCATTGACCTTGACACAAAACTCGCGTTTTGTGTCACGGTCGTGTCGCGGTCAATGACCGTGACACGTTTGTCACGGTTATAAACCGTGACAAAGTCGTGACCCTTTTTAAAAAAATTGTCACGGTCAATGACCGTGACACGTCCGTGACAACTTTTGTCACGGTCAATAACCGTGACAATGCCACTGCCACTGCCACTGCCACTACCACTGCCCAGCAGTATCCAAACATCATATATCCAAACAAACTAAAGATAATGCAAATATATATTCAAATAGAGACAATATGCATCACGATATAATTCAAATGTAACAACTTAAAGAAATTCAATTCAAACTTAAAACAATTCAATTAAAACTTAAAACAATGTCACTACATGTCTGGTGTATTGTTAAAACTGAGGAGGTGAGTAGGCCACACGACATACGAATTGACGCACCCACTAATATACGTCGTGCCACATTGTTCGCGCAACCACAATAGGGAGTTCTCCTTCCCGGGTATGACATGCATGACGAGCACCCTGAACTCCATCTCTTGAAGCGCACGTCCATGAACTATTCCACCCTGGACGATATTCGGGTCCCTCAACCCCCGCCATATCCGCTGGCCATCAAATACGTCCAATATGAACACGCTCGGCCAACCAAGTGTCGACATTGGTCTGTTGAAGGGCGCCAAATAGGGAAGTGGATCATCGAAGTACGAACGTGTCGGTGATGAAGCAGTGAGGTCCACATCCTCATCATCCCGCTCCTCGTCCTCCCGCACCTCCTCCTCCACCGCCTTCTCCTTCCCTTTCCCTTTCCCTTTACGGTCTCCGCCCAACGTACGCTTCATGAATGCGTACATATCTTGGACCGTCGCCTCCAAACGGGACAGCTTCGCGTCGTGTGAATCCACCGTTCGAGCCAACCCGGTGTCGCTCATCTCCAATCCGATGATCCTAGATTTGGCCACCCGCGAGCTCACCCCCCTTATCCTCCCCTTGCGATCAGAGCTAAGCACTTGGCTGAGTGCATCTGTGGACAAAGATGCCTTGTCGGCATCAGACTACAACGCATGCACTTCCTTAAGCTTTGCCTGAGACGAGAAAAAGCACATGATTAGTAAAATAAGTAAACTAAAAAATTATAATATAATTAACAAAAATTAAACTGTCGGATTACTTACAATCGTGGCCGCGACGCTCGGGGACACCTCCTTGTCCTTCCCCTTCTTCGTCCGAAGAGCCACATAAGTATCGAGCCTATGTGGCTTACCCCCTGGCCCACTCCCTACCCCCTGAAATAAAATAAAGTAAAGTAAAATTAGTATCGGCCCCGCAAAGTAAAATAATGAAAAATAATATATTTCTGTAGTTATAGAAAAATTAAATCTTACCTGCATCCTATGCTCCACCTCGGTGCAAGAGGTCTTGCCGGAGTAGTGCACGTCCGTCTTTTTTGCCCGATTTTCCCTCCCCGATTGGCGAGATGCCAATTGCCGATCCTCGATCTCATTGTCAATGAACTTCTGCCATTGTGCCAATGAGATCGGCTCCTTGGGGGGGACAGATTCACGCCATTGGATAATCGACTCTCGTGTTTTCCCAAAGTACCGTGCCCGCATATTTTTTTCCACGACTTGAGTTGCTCCCTAATCTGCTCCAACACGGGATCGCGTAGCTTTGGATCCAAGTTGAATTGTTCCTGTCCAACAAATACAATGTTAGTTGTGAAATAAATATAAATATAAATATAAATATAAATATAAATATAAATATAAATATAAATATAAATATAAATATAAATCTGAAATTGAAATTGAAATTGAAATTGAAATTGAAATTGAAATTGAAATTGAAATTGAAATTGAAATTGAAATTGAAATATATTACATGTAGTGCCGCCCAAACAGCTAACTTGAGCTCATATGGCACCTCCTTCCAACTCATAAACCCCGGGCCGATGACCGTCTTTAGCAGAACGAGGGATCTCGCTAATATCTCCGATTTGTTCTCGACGGTAATCCCATATTTCCCATATTTGGGGAGCCTAGGGGCGGAAGAGCCCTCGTCGCCTCCACTACCACTGACCCCAGACGACATCATCATAAACAGCATCATCATCTTCGCCTTAATATCTTAAGGAGACATTTGCTGTAAAAAAATGTTATTAGTACAGATATAATATTTCCAATTTTAAGGACTATTTTCATCACTTAGTGTTCATCTAAGTTCTAGTATAACAAGTTCCCATAAAAATCTTTAATAAAATTCTCATATCTTCTTTCAATTTAAACACACACAAAGTAGTGACTGTCTATTTAAAATAATCTCAATGTTAATTTTAGGTATTGAATTTCTACTATTGTTTTGTGCTTTTTATAAATCATACCCCACCCCCACCCACCCCCACCCCAACATGTTTACGGGCTTTCATCACCCATCATAAATTTTTCGGTCCGTGACTTACTGGCCAGTTGTCTTGGGTCTTTTAGTCCCTTAACATTACTTTAAGAATTTTACCCAATCTAAATACCACATTTTCTTTCTTTTTATACACTTGAGCACGTTTTGTTATTTAGTCCTTATTAATTTATCTTTGATGTATTACCAGCATCTTTAATTTTATAAACTTTATTTAATTTTCAATTTTAAGGACTATTTTCATCAGTTAGTGTTCATCTAAGTTCTATTATAACAAGTTCCCATAAAAATCTTTAATAAAATATTATCACAAATATAAACTAAGAGTGATAAAATAACTTTGAGTCATATAAATTAATTGTGACAAAGTAAGATTATGGAAACCCCACTTTTCTTTCTATAACTCCTATTTTATTAAACTTTAAATATAATTAGGGGTGTATAGAAAGAAAAGTTAAATAGGAATAAAAATGACATTTTTAAAATATGAAGGGCTCACCAATTTGATCAAAATTTTCAACAACATAGACTA
Source organism: Sambucus nigra (assembly GCA_949130495.1). Classification (NCBI taxonomy): domain Eukaryota; kingdom Viridiplantae; phylum Streptophyta; class Magnoliopsida; order Dipsacales; family Adoxaceae; genus Sambucus; species Sambucus nigra. The sequence continues at coordinate 68,965,361 of OX422211.1, read as the reverse complement.
ATTGATCTTTATTATAAGACAATTACTACAAATTTATGCGCATCGCCCGAATTCAAAAAGTAATTTAATGACTAAAGTAATACTTTTTTTAACTTTAGTTATTCACCACAAATCTTAAAAACTATTTTATTTTTCATGCTTTTAGCAACTTCGGATGCCATTTTAACCCTTATTGTAGTTTTTTAGTTTTCATGCTTTTATTTGATGGATATAAAGTCATGTGATTATTTCACCATATAAAGTCAACAAAAAACGCCATATATGGTTTTTTTCTCCAATAGTATAAGTATATAGCGATTATTTCACACTTAAATCACATATTAAGCCGACCTTCATTTTTTTATGAAATTTGTAGAAAATTACTTATTTATTTTGAATGAAAATAAATTGTTATCCAATATTTTTGAATATTATTTACATTTACATTTTTTGATATTATTTTTGGATATTATTTACATTTACATTTTTGGATATTAGTTTTGGAAATTTATAGAAAATTACTTATTTATTTACATTTTTAGCCCCCTACCCCCACCCTGCCCCCAACCTACCCCCACCCTACCCCACCCCCTACCCCCACCCTACCCCCACCCTGCCCCACCCCCCACACACGCACACACACACGCACATATATACACACATACACACATATATATACACACAAACATATATATAAATGGAAGAGAGAGAGAGAGAGAGAGAGAGAGAGAGAGAGAGAGAGAGAGAGAGAGAGAGAGAGAGAGAGAATTAAACCTGAAAGTAGAGAGAGAGAGAGAGAGAGCTGCGTCGAGAGAGAGAGGGAGGGAGGGAACGACGGTAGGGAAAAAAGAAGGGGGAAAGGGTTTTTGCTGGAACCATTGTCACGGTCGTGTCAAGGTCATTGACCGTGACAATTATTTAAAGAATTATCACGGTCAATGACTGTGACAAGTCCGTGACAAGTAAATTTGTCACGGCCTTGTCACGGCCTTGTCCGTGACAATTCTTTATCACGGTCGTGTCAAGATCAATGACCGTGACATAAAACACGTATTTTTTATCACGGTCAATGACCTTGACAAGGGTGGCCGGCTTAAAGGTGATAATTTTGTCATTTTGGTGTAGTGTGAGCAGCAGGTGCTAGACAGAACTGCGAAAAACAAATAATATTAGATGTCCATTTCTTACCTTAACTCTTTCTCAATTTTAGTAATAACAGAAAGTACTAACAATGAGCCTTAATATAATTATACTCACTATCACAGCTCACGCAAAAAAAGATTCATATAAAATAACAAAATTCATAGTCCTAACAATGAGTCTTAATGACAATGATCATCGATGGAGTACCTGGTCATCGATGTGTAAGTTGTATGAAATGAGAAGACTGATGGTTTTGCTTTTGGGGTTTTATTATTGGAGCTTGTAACAGATCGATGTAAAGTTCATTCATGTCAGCAAATCCTCGTGAAATTCATGCAATAGTGTTTTATTTGCATAGAGCTCATACTGTTTTTGATGGTGGAAAGTTGCAAACTTTTTACCAACCGATCCTTTGATTCACATTTGGATTTCGCTTTTTATTACTTTTGCTCCTTATATGTATCTATTTCATTCGCATCTCAAAAAATCCCCACTTTTCCTTTTTTGATTATCCTTGGTTTAGGCATCATTGGTTTAATACTCAATCGAATACTTTAGTTTCTTGTACTCATCTTTATAAGGCTTTAGGTTCTTCCATTATTTTCATTTGGGGGTTCTTCCATTATTTAAACCGTGCCAGAAAAAAAAATGTCAATTTTGTACACACGATTCTGATATAATTCGAACCCGTATTAGATTTGATTTGACATAGTTTTAAATCATGTCAAAATACTATTTCTAGTCGTGTTATCTAAAATAACAAAAAGACTACATTTGTTATAGTGTAGAGAGAGAGAGATAGAGAGTAAGAAAGCTTTGTTCTGGTTGAATGGAAAGGAGTATGTTTTGGGCAAAGAGAGTGGGGATCATAAACATCAGTTCAATTTGTCCATTAAAGGGGATAAGAATCATCAAGGCAGTAAACTGGTCATGGGAGAGGTAAAGTGGATAGGGGACTATTTCAGAGAAGCCTCCAGAGAACCAAGAAGATATTTCAAGATGCGCATGAGATAGGATAGGAGAATCATTGTCTTTACGAGTGTTAGAAGAGGACGCTATTGTTTTAATCTAGTAGTAAGAAGGAAGGAGAGAAGAGTGCAATTTCAATGCCCGAAGGAGGCTGTTGGCAAAGGGTGGCATATGGTGGGAGGAGTATTTCGGAGAATAGAGAGGGTGGTCGGTAGCAGTAAACACGTGACCTATCCGGTGAAGAGAGCTGCCACGACAGACGGCCGATCTTATCTATAAGCAGCCAAGGTTGATATTTGGCCACTCTCTAAAATAAATATAATGAATGATCCTATGTCTGGGTGCGACCTAGTGGTGGAAGATGCATCTAGCAACTCCAGAATTCTGTTCTTTTGTTGAGCGGTGATCGTCCGGGTGGGTAATTAGGATACGATGCCACCGTCGCTGAAGAATATGAAGCAATGGGTATTGGAAAAATAGGGCTTTATAAGTCATGTAGAGGTCAGGGCCCCGCATTCCTCTTTGTTCTTGGTTGTGTTTGCATCTGAACAGCTCGCAAAGAAAGTAACAGAAAAAAAAGAAAAGGGTTTTCTATGGTGAGAATTTATGGGTACAATAATTTATGGGTACAAATGTGGCACCCAACGGTCCTTTCTAAGGCATCAAAAAACTCTGAGTACCGATGGATACGAGTCATGGGTCTGCCACTCCATGCATGGGGGTTGGAAGTTTTCCAAGCTATTGGCGAGCTTTGTGGGGGGTATGAGCAAACAGATCATGACACAATTACGGGGGAAGAGCTATAGTGGGCGAGGATGCTGATCAAGAGGAATAATCATCTTCCTGACCGCATCAAGATTGGAGTTGGGGGATGGAGGTTTGAGTTAATCGTGTGGGAGGAAACACAGTCATTACATCCCATGGAAGAAATTTATTGTCATCCGATGTTTGAGGGAAATAATATTGCAAGCCATGTCCCTTTGGAGGTGGCGCCGCTGGAACTCAATGAAAAGAACAAGATGTACAAAAGACCATAGGTTACTGGTAAACATCCGGAAGTTATGGTAGAGGGCGTTTTCGCTGCTGGGTACGGTGGGCAGCCGGAGGCTTCCAGAACCTTGGGTCTTCTGTAGTCGAGGTCGCAATCAGAGGTAAGGGAAGAGGGAATTTCCTCCGCTGGCTATGGCGTGCAGCCGGAGGCTGCCAGAACTTCGTGTTTTCTGTAGCCGAGGTATCATGGAGGCTTGTCATACACAGAGGAAGATGGAATGCAGGCTGCTAGAAATGATGGAGGTCCGGAGACAAACGAGGTTACCAGAACCTTGTATCAACAGCCGAAGTCTCCTGCACGTCTAACTCACACTAAGGTTGTCAACACCTCCTCTGCCGGGAACGGGGGTGGTACGGAGGTTACCAGAGGTTCGTCAGCACGGCAGCTGAGGTCACCTAGGAGAGAGGGTCACGCTGTTTCTCAGGCGATCGACAGCACTACTCGGGGAACACAACAGGATGTGGAAAGAAACGTGCATGCACTACACCAAAAATGCTAATCTGGCACGCTGAGGGAAGGAGATTCTGGCACGATTTAAAACCGTGCCAGAATCTGGCACAGTTTAATCATAAACTGACACGGTTTAAAACAGTGTCAGATTCTGGAACGGTTCTAAACCGTGCCAAATATGAGTACACTTCATTAAAAAAATAACACCCCAAAATTTGAGGGGGGAACCAAAATTTCAAGAGACAATCTTTATTTTTTTCAAGAGACTAAATCTCCCTCTCTCTCTCTCTCTATACCCGGCGACTCCCCATTCCACATTACCCGGCGACCCCGATCGAAGCTACCCGCTGCCGCCTGTTCATCGTAGCCTCCAGTCGCCGTCGCCTCTTCATCGCAGCCTCCCGCCGCCGCCTCTTCATCGCACCCTCTCACCTGTTGTCATCAGGCAGAGAATTCTGGCTTCAAACCAAGCTGCTCTATCCTTTCAAACGCCTCTACGACCCTCGCTCTTGTGTATCTCCGAGAGTTTCTCCGCCTCCAGGGATATTTGGGGGTCTATGACAATAATATTTTTGTCTCCAGAATCAATACAAACTTGGGCCTTTCAAGTCCATCGTGGATTGTTCTGGAACTTCCATTAACTGAGGAGAAAGTTTGACATAACAGTTTTATAGAAATCAAGATGGATCTTCAATTTGGTGTCTGAATGATGAAATTTTGATCTTTCATGTTTTTCAGTCAACTAATCTCAACGACAGGTATGTTATTTAGTTAAATATTTAAATGTTTTTTATTCAAATGTTTAAATCATTTAAATTAAACGTTTATGAGTATTTTTGTGTTCCTTCAAAGATTTAAATCATTTAATGTTTGGAGTACTTTTGTGTTCATTTGTAAATATTTAGGAAATTAACAATGTTCATTCTTAGGAGTATTTTTTTTCTCAAATCTTTAAATGTTAGAAATATTTAGTGGTATTTTTTGTTCAATGTTAGAAATTAGGGGTATTGTATTTTTCTATTCAATATTTAGGGCTATCGTATTTAGTAGGGGCAGCAATTTTAGAGACGAAACGAAGAGACGCTACGAAACGACGTGAAATTGACTCGAAATTGACACGATATGTCGTGTTCGTATCGTGCCATAATTATGAGTCGTGTTAGTCATGTTATCGTGTCTTGTCGTGTTAATCGTGTTTTTATTCGGGTTATCGTGTCTATTTATGTCCAATTTAGTATTTAGGGAAATGGTAGAAATATTTAGGAGAGATTTCAAATTTCAATGTTAATTTTTCAATTAATTTTCAATGCTGAAGTACAATTTTATGATAATATCAATGTTAAACCTAAAAAAATCGTCCGGGGCCTACCACTCCCAAACCCCCGACATTGCTTGAAAATTTTCGCACCCCCTTACCAAAAATCCTGGGTCCGCTACTGTCCATACTCCACGATCCACACTACCCGACGCTCATCCTCACTGTCGCCTCCATCATCCGCAATATTTATGAAATCAAACCAACACAGGTATTTCAATCGTCAGGATGCGTACACTTGTGTATGTGTATATATATATGTGTGTGTGATTATAGATTTTCTTTTTAACTCCTTTGTGAATTATTGATGAATTGATTGTTCATGTATGTGGAGTTGGTAGGGAAGAAATGAAATACATATAGCATTTTTGTCATTGAAGCTTGAGGAAAAATCAGAATATTAATTGCCAAAACGCAGTGTGTGTTGTCATGTTTTCCTTTTTACAGCCCTGTGTCTCGTTGATGAGTTGATTGTCTGTGTGTAGATTTTCAGCTGGAAGGGTGGAAATGAAATAAAAATTAGATTATTTCACTAAAACTTTAGGGGAAAAAATGAGAAATAAAGGTCTATAGAGAATTTTATAATTAGAATTATAATTAAATACCAAAACGCGTATGTGTGTGTGTGTGTGTGTGTGTGTGTGTGTGTGTGTGTGTGTGTGTATGTTTGTATATTGTCATTTTAACACCTTAGTGTCTCATCGATGAATTGATTGTTTATGTATATATGTGTGCGTGCACATAGTGTGTGTACTTGAAGGTGGAAGGGAAGAAGTGCACTAAAGATCAGCTTTTGATTGGTATGAATATGTATATTTGCACATGTATGTATATACATGTAATTATACACTTTAAATTTATTAGCTCTATGTTTGGTTGATGAAATAGTGCCAAAGCCGGAATGTTGTTGTGAGCAATCACCGAGGGCTTGGGGGCATATCAATAACTGTAAGTAAGTATTCAGTATATGGAATTTTTCTTTATTTTTTTTATTGTCCAATGAGAAACCATTCAATAAGTTTCTGTAATTGAATTATATATAATGATGTAGTTAGCATCCATTTGGACTGTTCACTTGTGCTAAGGATTTAGTTAGCATTGATACAAAGGTAAGCTTATTGTTCATACCCTTTGGACTTGACTTCTTTCTAGTTTATTCTCTGGTTAATTTTGATCACATTAACGTATTGTAGGTCAGGATATTAGTAGTTTATATGTAAAAGTAGCTTCAGAGCAAGGCCAAGGCCAAGGAATTACAAGTAATGTAACTTTCACATGCAGAATCCCACTAACTCGCTACTGGACAGGTAAAGCTCTAGTATTATATTTTACTTCTAATAAGATATATAGTTTATATATGTGTAGTACTTTATATATGCGTGTCCTTTAGTGTATATATGGTTATGGGGTTTAACACTTTTTTTTTAATTAGGTGTTTTCATATTTGAAGTTTTGTTATGGAAGTAAAATTAAAGTTACGTGATCTTATGCTATTAATCAAGACGTAATTGGCTCAACTATGAGAAACTCTATAAGAATATTTACCTATTATTTGAAGTCACAAAGCAAAAAACTTTAGTTGTGCGAGCATTCCCACATCATTACACCTCTTTCAATGATAGGAGTTCTAATGAATGGAGTTTGAATAACATGTGCTAGTTTTTCAAAATTATGCCTGTTGATAGTAATTATGCCTTACACTATTGAGATTTAGTACAAACAATTAATGACCCCTCGCAGTGAGTCTATTGTAACTTGTAGGAACTGATCGCGTAGTCCCGGGTCTCCCGGTTTGAGAGTATGACGATAATTTGTGAAAATCACACTTAGACTTCAAAACAGGCCGTTAAAGGTTGAACACCCAAACCAGCCCCAAACGGCCCCGTGGGAGGCACGAACACCTCGAACGGGACCATTGTAACTTGTAAGAACTGATCGCGTAGTCCCGGGTCTCCCGGTTTGAGAGTATGACGATAATTTGCAAAAATCACACTTATACTTGAAAACAGTCCGTTAAAGGGTGAAAACCTAAACCAGCCCTCAAACGACCCCGTGGGAGGCTCGAACACCTCGCACGGGACCAATGTAACTTGTAGGAACTAATCGCGTAGTCCCGGGTCTCTCTGTTTGAGAGTATGACGATAATTTGCAAAAATCACTCTTAAACTTGAATACAGGCCGTTAAAGGGTGAAAACCCAAACCAGTCATCAAACGACCCCGTAGGAGGCACGAACACCTAGCACGGGACCATTGTAATTTGTAGGAAATGACCCCGTAGTCCCGGGTCTCTCGATTTGAGAGTATGACGATAATTTGCGAAAATCACACTTTGACTTGAAAACAGGCCGTTAAATGGTGAAAACCCAAACCAGCCCTCAAACGACCCCGTGGGAGGCTCGAACACCTCGCACGGGACCATTGTAACTTGTAGGAACTGATCGCGTAGTCCCGGGTCTCCCGGTTTGAGACTATGACGATAATTTGCAAAAATCACACTTAGACACTTAAAAACAAGTCGTTAAAGGGTGACAATCCAAACTAGCCCCAAAACGACCCCGTGGGAGGCACGAACACCTCGCACGGGACCATTGTAACTTGTAGAACTGATCGCGTAGTCCCGGGTCTCCCGGTTTGAGAGTATGACGATAATTTGCGAAAATCACACTTAGACTTGAAAACAGGCCGTTAAAGGGTGAAAACCCAAACCAGCCCTCAAACGACCCCGTGGGAGGCTCGAACACCTCGCATGGGACCAATGTAACTTGTAGGAACTAACCGCGTAGTCCCGGGTCTCTCGGTTTGATAGTATGACGATAGTTTGCAAAAATCACACTTAAACTTGAAAACAGGCTGTTAAAGGGTGAAAACCCAAACCAGTCCTCAAACGACCCCGTAGGAGGCACGAACACCTCGCACGGGACCATTGTAACTTGTAGGAAATGACCCCGTAGTCCCGGGTCTCTCGATTTGAGAGTATGACGATAATTCGCAAAAATCACACTTAGACTTGAAAACAGGCCGTTAAAGGGTGAAAACCCAAACCAGCCCTCAAACGACCCCGTGGGAGGCTCGAACACCTCGCACGGGACCAATGTAACTTGTAGGAACTAACCGCGTAGTCCCGGGTCTCTCGGTTTGATAGTATGACGATAATTTGTGAAAATCACACTTAAACTTGAAAACAGGCCGTTAAAGGGTGAAAACCCAAACCAGTCCTCAAACGACCCCGTAGGAGGCACGAACACCTCGCAGGGGACCATTGTAACTTATAGGAACTGATCGCGTAGTCCCGGGTCTCTCGGTTTGAGAGTATGACGATAATTTGCGAAAATCACACTTAGACTTGAAAACAGGCCGTTAAAGGGTGAAAACCCAAACTAGCCCACAAACGACCCCGTGGGAGGCTCGAACACCTCGCACGGGACCAATGTAACTTATAGGAACTAACCGCGTAGTCCCGAGTCTCTCAGTTTGACAGTATGACGATAATTTGCAAAAATCACACTTAAACTTGAAAACAGGTCGTTAAAGGGTGAAAACCCCAACCATTCCTCAAACGACCCCGTAGGAGGCACGAACACCTCGCAGGGGACCATTGTAACTTATAGGAACTAACCCCGTAGTCCCGGGTCTCTCGGTTTGAGAGTATGACGATAATTTGTAAAAATCACACTTAGACTTGAAAACAGGCCGTTAAAGGGTGAAAATCCAAACCAGCCCCCAAACGATCCCGTGGGAGGCTCGAACACCTCGCACGGGACCATTGTAACTTGTAGGAACTGATCGCGTAGTCCCTGGTCTCCCGGTTTGAGAGTATGACGATAATTTGCAAAAATCACACTTAGACACTTGAAAACAAGCCGTTAAAGGGTGGCAATCCAAACTAGCCCCAAAACGACCCCGTGGGAGGCACGAACACCTCGCACGGGACCATTGTAAGTTATAGGAACTGATCGCGTAGTCCCGGGTCTCCCGGTTTGAGAGTATGACGATAATTTACGAAAATCACACTTAGACTTGAAAACAGGCCGTTAAAGGGTGAAAACCCAAACCAACCCTCAAACGACCCCGTGGGAGGCTCGAACACCTCGCACGGGACCAATGTAACTTGTAGAAACTAATCGCGTAGGCCCGGGTCTCTCGGTTTGAGAATATGACGATAATTTGCAAAAATCACACTTAAACTTGAAAACAGGCCGTTAAAGGGTGAAAACCCAAACCAGTCCTCAAACGACCCCGTAGGAGGCACGAACACCTCGCACAGGACCATTGTAACTTCTAGGAACTGACTGCGTAGTCCCGGATCTCTCGGTTTGAGAGTATGACGATAATTTGCGAAAATCACACTTAGACTTGAAAACTGGCTGTTAAAGGGTGAAAACCCAAACCAGCCCTCAAACGACCCCGTGGGAGGATCGAACACCTCACACGGGACCATTGTAACTTGTAGGAACTGATTGCGTAGTCCCGGGTCTCCCGATTAGAGAGTATGATGATAATTTGTGAAAATCACACCTAGAATTATAAACAGGCCGTTAATGGGTGAAAACCCAAACCAGCCCTCAAACGACCCCGTAGGAGGCACGAACACCTCGCACGGGACCAATGTAACTTGTAGGAACTGACCGCATAGTCCCGGGTCTCCCGGTTTGAGAGTATGACGATAATTTTACGAAAATCACACTTAGACTTGAAAACAGGCCGTTAAAGGGTGAAAACCCAAACCAGTCCTCAAACGACCCCGTAGGAGGCACGAACACCTCGTACGGGACCATTGTAACTTGTAGGAACTGATCGCGTAGTCCCGGGTCTCCCGGTTAGAGAGTATGATGATAATTTGCAAAAATCACACTTAGACTTGTAAACAGGTCGTTAAAGGGTGAAAACCCAAACCAGCCCTCAAACGACCCCGTAGGAGGCACGAACACCTCGCACGGAACCAATGTAACTTTTAGGAACTGACCGCGTAGTCCCAGGTCTCCCGGTTTGAGAGTATGATGATAATTTACGAAAATCACACTTAGACTTGAAAACAGGCCATTATAGGGTGAAAACACAAACCAGCCCTCAAACGACCCCGTGGGAGGCTCGAACACCTCGCACGGGACCATTGTAACTTCTAGGAACTGATCGCGTAGTCCCGAGTCACCCGGTTAGACAGTATGATGATAATTTACGAAAATCACACTTAGACTTGTAAACAGGCCGTTAATGGGTGAAAACCCAAACCAACCCTCAAACGACCCCGTAGGAGGCACGAACACCTCGCACGGGACTATTGTAACTTGTAGGAACTGATCGCGTAGTCCCGGGTCTCCCGGTTTGAGAGTATGACGATCATTTGTGAAAATCACACTTAGACTTGAAAACAGGTCGTTAAAGGGTGAAAACCCAAACCAGCCCTCAAACGACCCTGTGGGAGGCTCGAACACCTCGTACGGGACCAATGTAGCTTGTAGGAACTAACCGCGTAGTCCCGGGTCTCTCGGTTTGAGAGTATGACGATAATTTGCAAAAATCACACTTTAACTTAAAAACAGGTCGTTAAAGGGTGAAAACCCAAACCAGCCCTCAAACGACCCCGTGGGAGGCTCGAACACCTCGTACGGGACCATTGTAACTTGTAGGAACTGATCGCGTAATCCCGGGTCTCCCGGTTAGAGAGTATGACGATAATTTGTGAAAATCACACTTAGACTTGTAAACAGGTCGTCAATGGGTGAAAACCCAAACCAGCCCTCAAACGACCCCGTAAGAGGCTCGAACACCTCGCACGGGACCAATGTAACTTGTAGGAACTGACCGCGTAGTCCCGGGTCACTCGGTTTGAGAGTATGACGATAATTTTAGGAAAATAACACTTAGACTTGAAAACAGGCCGTTAAAAGGTGACAATCCAAACTAGCCCCAAAACGACCCCGTGGGAGGCACGAACACCTCGCACGGGACCATTGTAACTTGTAGGAACTGATCGCGTAATCCCGGGTCTCCCGATTAGAGAGTATGACGATAATTTACTAAAATCACACTTAGACTTGTAAACAGGCCGTTAATGGGTGAAAACCCAAACCAGCCCTCAAACGACCCCGTAGGAGGCTCGAACACCTCGCACGGGACCAATGTAACTTGTAGGAACTGACCTCATAGTCCCGGGTCTCCCGGTTTGAGAGTATGACGATAATTTGCGAAAATCACACTTAGACTTGAAAACAGGCCATTAAAGGGTGAAAACTCAAACCAGCCCTCAAACGACCCCGTGGGAGGCTCGAACACCTCGCACAGGACCATTGTAACTTGTAGGAACTGATCGCGTAGTACCGGGTCTCCCGGTTAGAGAGTATGACGATAATTTGCGAAAATCACACTTAGACTTGTAAACAGGCCGTTAATGGGTGAAAACTTAAACCAGCCCTCAAACGACCCCGTGGGAGACTCGAAAACCTCGCACGGGACCAATGTAACTTGTAGGAACTAACTGCGTAGTCCCGGGTCTCTCGGTTTGAGAGTGTGACAATAATTTGCAAAAAGCACAATTAGACTTGAAAATAGACCGTTAAAGGGTGAAAACCCAAGACAACCCTCAAACGACGCCGTGGGAGGCTCGAACACCTCGCACGGGACCAATGTAACTTGTAGGAACTAACCGCGTAGTCCCGGGTCTCTCGGTTTGAGAGTATGACGATAATTTGCAAAAATCACACTTAAACTTCAAAACAGGTCGTTAAAGGGTGAAAACCCAAACTAGTCCTCAAACGACCCCGTAGGAGGCACGAACACCTCGCACAGGACCTATGTAACTTGTAGGAACTGACCGCGTAGTCCCGGGTCTCTCGGTTTGAGAGTATGACGATAATTTGCGAAAATCACACTTAGACTTGAAAACAGGCCGTTAAAGGGTGAAAACCCAAACCAGCCATCAAACGACCCCGTGGGAGGCTCGAACACCTCGTACGGGACCATTGTAACTTGTAGGAACTGATCGCGTAGTCCCGGGTCTCCCGGTTAGAGAGTATGACGATAATTTGCGAAAATCACACTTAGACTTGAAAACAGGAAGTAATTGGGTGAAAACCCAAACCAGCCCTCAAACGACCCCGTAGGAGGCACGAACACCTCGAACGGGACCAATGTAAGTTGTAGGAACTGACCGCGTAGTCTCGGGTCTCCCGGTTTGAGAGTATGACGATAATTTTATGAAAATCACACTTAGACTTGAAAACAGGCCGTTAAAGGGTGAAAACCCAAACCAGTCCTCAAACGACCCCGTAGGAGGCACGAACACCTCGCACGGGACCATTGTAACTTATAGGAACTGATCGCGTAGTCCCGGGTCTCCCGGTTAGAGAGTATGATGATAATTTGCAAAAATCACACTTAGACTTGTAAACAGGTCGTTAAAGGGTGAAAACCCAAACCAGCCCTCAAACGACCCCGTAGGAGGCACGAGCACCTCGCACGGAACCAATGTAACTTTTAGGAACTGACCGCGTAGTCCCGGGTCTCCCGATTTGAGAGTGTGATGATAATTTACGAAAATCACACTTAGACTTGAAAACAGGCCATTATCGGGTGAAAACCCAAACCAGCCCTCAAACGACCCCGTGGGAGGCTCGAACACCTCGCACGGGACCATTGTAACTTCTAGGAACTGATCGCGTAGTCCCGAGTCACTCGGTTAGACAGTATGATGATAATTTACGAAAATCACACTTAGACTTGTAAACAGGCCGTTAATGGGTGAAAACCCAAACCAACCCTCAAACGACCCCGTAGGAGGCACGAACACCTCGCACGGGACTATTGTAACTTGTAGGAACTGATCGCGTAGTCCCGGGTCTCCCGGTTTGAGAGTATGACGATCATTTGTGAAAATCACACTTAGACTTGAAAACAGGTCGTTAAAGGGTGAAAACCCAAACCAGCCCTCAAACGACCCTGTGGGAGGCTCGAACACCTCGTACGGGACCAATGTAGCTTGTAGGAACTAACCGCGTAGTCCAGGGTCTCTCGGTTTGAGAGTATGACGATAATTTGCAAAAATCACACTTAAATTTGAAAACAGGCCGTTAAAGGGTGAAAACCCAAACCAGTCCTCAAACGACCCCGTAGGAGGCACGAACACCTCGTACGGGACCATTGTAACTTGTAGGAACTGACCCCGTAGTCCCGGGTCTCTCGATTTGAGAGTATGACGATAATTTGCAAAAATCACACTTAGACTTGAAAACAGGCCGTTAAAGGGTGAAAACCCAAATCAGCCCTCAAACGACCCCGTGGGAAGCTCGAACACCTCGCACGGGACCATTGTAACTTGTAGGAACTGATCGCGTAGTCCAGGGTCTCCCGGTTTGAGAGTATGACGATAATTTGCAAAAATCTCACTTAGACACTTGAAAACAAGCCGTTAAAGGGTGACAATCCAAACTAGCCCCAAAATGAGCCCGTGGGAGGCACGAACACCTCGCACGGGACCATTGTAACTTGTAGGAACTAACCGCGTAGTCCCTGGTCTCTCGGTTTGAGAGTATGACGATAATTTGCAAAAATCACACTTAAACTTGAAAACAGGCCGTTAAAGGGTGAAAACCCAAACCAGTCCTCAAACGACCCCGTAGGAGGCACGAACACCTCGCACGGGACCATTGTAACTTGTAGGAACTGACCCCGTAGTCCCGGGTCTCTCTGTTTGAGAGTATGACGATAATTTGCAAAAATCACACTTAGACTTGAAAACAGGCCGTTAAAGGGTGAAAACCCAAACCAGCCCTCAACCGATCCCGTGGGAGGCTCGAACACCTCGAACGGGACCATTGTAACTTGTAGGAACTGATCGCGTAGTCCCGGGTCTCCCGGTTTGAGAGTATGATGATAATTTGCAAAAATCACACTTAGACACTTGAAAACAAGCCGTTAAAGGGTGACAATCCAAACTAGCCCCAAAACGACCCCGTAGGAGGCACGAACACCTCGCATGGGACCATTGTAACTTGTAGGAACTGACCCCGTAGTCCCGGTTATCTCGATTTGAGAGTATGACGATAATTTGCAAAAATCACACTTAGACTTGAAAACAGGCCGTTAAAGGTTGAAAACCCAAACCAGCCCTCAAACGACCCCGTGGGAGGCTCGAACACCTCGCACGGGACCATTGTAACTTGTAGGAACTGATCGCATAGTCCCGGGTCTCCCGGTTAGAGAGTATGACGATAATTTGCAAAAATCACACTTAGACTTGAAAATAGGCCGTTAAAGGGTGAAAACCCAAACCAGCCCCCAAACGACCCCGTGGAAGGCACGAACACCACGTGCGGGACCGTTGTAACTTGTAGGAACTGACCGCGTAGTCCCGGGTCTCCCGATTTGAGAGTATGGCGATAATTTGTAAAAATAACACTTAGACTTGAAAACAGGTCGTTAAAGGGTGAAAACCCAAACCAGGCCCCAAACGACTCCGTAGGAGGCACGAACACCTCTCACGGGACCAATGTAACTTGTAGGAACTGACCGCGTAGTCCCGGGTCTCTCGGTTTGAGAGTATGACTATAATTTGCAAAAATCACACTCACACTTGAAAACAGACCGTTAAAGGGTGAAAATCCAAGCCAGCCCTCAAACGACCCCGTTGGAGGCAACAACACCTCGCTCGGGACCATTGTAACTTGTAGGAACTGACCGCATAGTCCCGGGTCTCCCGGTTAGAGAGTATGACGATAATTTGCGAAAATCACACTTAGACTTGAAAACATGCCGTTAATGGGTGAAAACCCAAACCAACACCCAAACGATCCCGTAGGAGGCACGAACACCTCGTACAGGACCAATGTAACTTGTAGGAAATGACCGCGTAGTCATGAGTCTCTCGGTTTGAGAGTATGACGATAATTCGCAAAAATCACACTTAGACTTTAAAACAGGCCGTTAAAGGGTGAAAACCCAAACCAGCCTCCAAACGACCCCGTAGGAGGCACGAACACCTCGCACAGCACCAATGTAACTTTTAGGAACTGACCGCGTAGTCCCGGGTCTCCCGGTTTGAGAGTATGACGATAATTTGAGAAATTCACACTTTCTTGAAAACAGCCCGTTAAAGGGTGAAAACCCAAACCAGCCCACAAACGACCCCGTACGAGGCACGAATACCTCGCACGGGACGAATGTAACTTGTAGGAATTGACCGCGTAGTCCCGGGTCTCCCGGTTTGAGAGTATGACGATAATTTGTAAAAATAACATTTAGACTTGAAAACAGGCCGTTGAAGGGTGAAAACCCAAACCCTCGCCCAAACGACCCCGTAGGAGGCACGAACACCTCGCACGGGACCAATGTAACTTATAGGAACTGACCGCGTAGTCCCGGGTCTCCCGGTTAGAGAGTATGACGATAATTTGCGAAAATCACACTTAGACTTGAAAACAGGCCGTTAAAGGGTGAAAACCCAAACCAGTCGTCAAACGACCCCGTACGAGGCACAAACACCTCGCACGGGACCATTGTAACTTGTAGGAACTGATCGCATAGTCCCGGGTCTCCCGGTTAGAGAGTATGACGATAATTTATGAAAATCACACTTAGACTTGTAAACAGGTCTTTAATGGGTGAAAACCCAAACCAGCCCTCAAACAACCCCGTAGGAGGCACGAACACCTCGCACGAAACCAATGTAACTTGTAGGAACTGACCGCGTAGTCCCGGGTCTCCCGGTTTGAGAGCATGACGATAATTTGTGAAAATCACACATAGACTTGAAAACAGGCCGTTAAAGGGTGACAATCCAAACTAGCCCCAAAACGACCCCGAGGGAGGCACGAACACCTCGCACGGGACCATTGTAACCTGTAGGAATTGATCGCGCAGTCCCGGGTCTCCCGGTTTGAGAGTATGATGATAATTTGCGAAAATCACACTTAGACTTGAAAATAGGCCGTTAAAGGGTGAAAACCCAAACCAGCCCTAAAACGACCCCGTGGGAGGCTCGAACACCTCGAATGGGACCAATGTAACTTGTAGGAACTAACCGCGTAGTCCCGGGTCTCTCGGTTTGAGAGTATGACGATAATTTGCAAAAATCACACTTAAACTTGAAAACAGGCCGTTAAAGGGTGCAAACCCAAACCAGTCCTCAAACGACCCCGTACGACGCACGAACACCTCGCACGGGACCATTGTAACTTGTAGTAACTGACCGCGTAGTCCCGGGTCTTTCGGTTAGAGAGTATGACGATAATTTGCAAAAATCACACTTAGACTTGAAAACAGGCCATTAAAGGGTGAAAACCCAAACCAGCCCTCAAACGACCCCGTGGGAGGCTCGAAAACCTCGCACGGGACCATTGTAACTTGTAGGAATTGATCGCGTAGTCCCGGGTCTCCCGGTTAGAGAGTATAACGATAATTTACGAAAATCACACTTTGACTTGTAAACAGGCCGTTAATGGGTGAAAACCCAAACCAGCCCTCAAACGACCCCGTAGGAGGCACGAACACCTCGTACGGGACCAATGTAACTTGTAGGAACCGACCGCGTAGTCCCGGGTCTCCCGATTTTAGAGTATGATGATAATTTTATGAAAATCACACTTAGACTTGAAAACAGGCCGTTAAAGGGTGAAAACCCAAAACAGTCCTCAAACGACCCCGTAGGAGGCACGAACACCTCGCACGGGACCAATGTAACTTGTAGGAACTATCCGCGTAGTCTCGGGTCTCTCGGTTTGAGAGTATGACGATAATTTGCAAAAATTACACATAAACTTGAAAACAGGCCGTTAAAGGGTGAAAAACCAAACCCGTCCTCAAACGACCCCGTAGGAGGCACGAACACCTCGCACAGGACCATTGTAACTTGTAGGAACTGACCGCGTAGTCCCGGGTCTCTCGGTTTGAGAGTATGACGATAATTTGCGAAAATCAATCTTAGACTTGAAAACAGGCCATTAAATGGTGAAAACCCAAACCAGCCCTCAAACGACCCCGTGGGAGGCTCGAACACCTCGCACGGGACCAATGTAACTTGTAGGAACTAACTGCGTAGTCCCGGGTCTCTCGGTTTGAGAGTATGACGATAATTTGAAAAAATTACACTTAAACTTGAAAACAGGCAGTTAAAGGGTGAAAACCCAAACCAGTCCTCAAACGACCCTGTAGGAGGCACGAACACCTCGCACGGGACCATTGTAACTTGTAGGAACTGACCGCGTAGTCCCGGGTCTCTCGGTTTGAGAGTATGATGATAATTTGCGAGAATCACACTTAGACTTGAAAACAGGCCATTAAAGGGTGAAAACCCAAACCAACCCTCAAACGACCCCGTGGGAGGCTCGAACACCTCGCACGGGACCATTGTAACTTGTAGGAACTGACCGCGTAGTCCCGGGTCTCCCGGTTAGAGAGTATGACGATAATTTGCGAAAATCACACTTAAGACTTGTAAACAGTCCGTTAATGGGTGAAAACCCAAACCAGCCCTCAAACGACCCCGTAGGAGGCACGAACACCTCATACGGGACCAATGTAACTTGTAGGAACTGACCGCGTAGTCCCGGGTCTCCCGGTTTGAGAGTATGGCGATAATTTTACAAAAATCACACTTAGACTTGAAAACAGGCCGTTAAAGGGTGAAAACCCAAACCAGTCCTCAAACGACCCCGTAGGAGGCACGAACACCTCGCACGGGACCATTGTAACTTGTAGGAACTGATCGCATAGTCCCGGGTCTCTCGGTTAGAGAGTATGACGATAATTTGCGAAAATCACACTTAGACTTGTAAACAGGTCGTTAATGGGTGAAAACCCAAACCAGCCCTCTAACGACCCCGTAGGAGGCACGAACACCTCGAACGGGACCAATGTAAGTTGTAGGAACTGACCGCGTAGTCCTGGGTCTCCCGGTTTGAGAGTATGACGATAATTTTATGAAAATCACACTTAGACTTGAAAACAGGCCGTTAAAGGGTGAAAACCCAAACCAGTCCTCAAACGACCCCGTAGGAGGCACGAACACCTCGCACGGGACCATTGTAACTTATAGGAACTGGTCGCGTAGTCCCGGGTCTCCCGGTTAGAGAGTATGACGATAATTTACAAAAATCACACTTAGACTTGTAAACAGACCGTTAATGGGTGAAAACCCAAACCAGCCCTCAAACGACCCCGTGGGAGGTTCGAACACCTCGCACGGGACCATTGTAACTTGTAGGAACTGATCGCGTAGTCCCGGGTCTCCCGGTTTGAGAGTATGACGATAATTTGCAAAAATCACACTTAGACTTGTAAACAGACCGTTAATGGGTGAAAACCCATACCAACCCTCAAACGACCCCGTAGGAGGCACGAACACCTCGAACGGGACCAATGTAACTTGTAGGAACTAACCGCGTAGTCCCGGGACTCTCGGTTTGAGAGTATGACAATAATTTGCAAAAATCACACTTAAACTTGAAAACAGGCCGTTAAAGGGTGAAAACCCAAACCAGTCCTCAAACAACCCTGTAGGAGGCACGAACACCTCGCACGGGACCATTGTAACTTGTAGGAACTGACCGCGTAGTCCCGGGTCTCTCGGTTTGAGAGTATGACGATAATTTGCGAAAATCACACTTAGACTCGAAAATAGGCCGTTAAAGGGTGAAAACCCAAACCAGCCCTCAAACGACCCCGTGGGAGGCTCGAACACCTCGCACGGGACCAATGTAACTTGTAGGAACTAATCGCGTAGTCCCGGGTCTCTCGGTTTGAGAGTATGACGATAATTTGCAAAAATCACACTGAAATTTGAAAACAGGCCGTTAAAGGGTGAAAACCCAAACCAGTCCTCAAACGACCCCGTAGGAGGCACGAACACCTCGTACGGGACCATTGTAACTTGTAGGAACTGACCCCGTAGTCCCGGGTCTCTCGATTTGAGAGTATGACGATAATTTGCGAAAATCACACTTAGACTTGAAAACAGGCCGTTAAAGGGTGAAAACCCAAATCAGCCCTCAAACGACCCCGTGGGAAGCTCGAACACCTCGCACGGGACCATTGTAACTTGTAGGAACTGATCACGTAGTCCAGGGTCTCCCGGTTTGAGAGTATGACGATAATTTGCAAAAATCACACTTAGACACTTGAAAACAAGCCGTTAAAGGGTGACAATCCAAACTAGCCCCAAAATGAGCCCGTGGGAGGCACGAACACCTCGCACGGGACCATTGTAACTTGTAGGAACTAACCGTGTAGTCCCTGGTCTCTCGGTTTGAGAGTATGACGATAATTTGCAAAAATCACACTTAAACTTGAAAACAGGCCGTTAAAGGGTGAAAACCCAAACCAGTCCTCAAACGACCCCGTAGGAGGCACGAACACCTCGTACGGGACCATTGTAACTTGTAGGAACAGACCCCGTAGTCCCGGGTCTCTCCGTTTGAGAGTATGACGATAATTTGCAAAAATCACACTTAAACTTGAAAACAGGCCGTTAAATGGTGAAAATCCAAACCAGTCGTCAAACGACCACGTAGGAGGCACGAACACCTCGCACGGGACCATTGTAACTTGTAGGAACTGACCCCGTAGTCCCGGGTCTCTCGATTTCAGAGTATGACGATAATTTGTAAAAATCACACTTAGACTTGAAAAGAGGCCGTTAAAGGGTGAAAACCCAAATCAGCCCTCAAACGACCCCGTGGGAGGCTCGAACACCTCGCACGGGACCATTGTAACTTGTAGGAACTGATCGCGTAGTCCAGGGTCTCCCGGTTTGAGAGTATGATGATAATTTGCAAAAATCACACTTAGACACTTGAAAACAAGCCGTTAAAGGGTGACAATCCAAACTAGCCCCAAAATGAGCCCGTGGGAGGCACGAACACCTCGCACGGGACCATTGTAACTTGTAGGAACTAACCGCGTAGTCCCTGGTCTCTCGGTTTGAGAGTATGACGATAATTTGCAAAAATCACACTTAAACTTGAAAACAGGCCGTTAAAGGGTGAAAACCCAAACCAGTCCTCAAACGACCCCGTAGGAGGCACGAACACCTCGCAAGGGACCAATGCAACATGTAGGAACTGACCGCGTTGTCCCGGGTCTCTCGGTTTGAGAGTATGACGATAATTTGCGAAAATCAATCTTAGACTTGAAAACAGGCCGTTAAATGGTGAAAACCCAAACCAGCCCTCAAACGACCCCGTGGGAGGCTCGAACACCTCGCACGGGACCAATGTAACTTGTAGGAACTAACCGCGTAGTCCCGGGTCTCTCGGTTTGAGAGTATGACGATAATTTGAAAAAATTACACTTAAAATTGAAAACAGGCAGTTAAAGGGTGAAAACCCAAACCAGTCCTCAAACGACCCTGTAGGAGGCACGAACACCTCGCACGGGACCATTGTAACTTGTAGGAACTGACCGCGTAGTCCCGGGTCTCTCGGTTTGAGAGTATGACGATAATTTGCAAGAATCACACTTAGACTTGAAAACAGGCCATTAAAGGGTGAAAACCCAAACCAACCCTCAAACGACCCCGTGGGAGGCTCGAACACCTCGAACGGGACCATTGTAACTTGTAGGAACTGACTGCCTAGATCCGGGTCTCCCGGTTAGAGAGTATGACGATAATTTGCGAAAATCACACTTAAGACTTGTAAACAGTCCGTTAATGGGTGAAAACCCAAACCAGCCCTCAAACGACCCCGTAGGAGGCACGAACACCTCACACGGGACCAATGTAACTTATAGGAACTGACCGCGTAGTCCCGGGTCTCCCGGTTTGAGAGTATGGCGATAATTTGCAAAAATCACACTTAAACTTGAAAACAGGCCGTTAAATGGTGAAAACCCAAACCAGTCCTCAAACGACCCCGTAGGAGGCACGAACACCTCGCACGGGACCATTGTAACTTGTAGGAACTGACCCCGTAGTCCCGGGTCTCTCGATTTCAGAGTATGACGATAATTTGTAAAAATCACACTTAGACTTGAAAAGAGGCCGTTAAAGGGTGAAAACCCAAATCAGCCCTCAAACGACCCCGTGGGAGGCTCGAACACCTCGCACGGGACCATTGTAACTTGTAGGAACTGATCGCGTAGTCCAGGGTCTCCCGGTTTGAGAGTATGACGATAATTTGCAAAAATCACACTTAGACACTTGAAAACAAGCCGTTAAAGGGTGACAATCCAAACTAGCCCCAAAATGAGCCCGTGGGAGGCACGAACACCTCGCACGGGACCATTGTAACTTGTAGGAACTAACCGCGTAGTCCCGGGTCTCCCGGTTTGAGAGTATGGCGATAATTTTACGAAAATCACACTTAGACTTGAAAACAGGCCGTTAAAGGGTGAAAACCCAAACCAGTCCTCAAACGAACCCGTAGGAGGCACGAACACCTCGCACGGGACCATTGTAACTTGTAGGAACTGATCGCATAGTCCCGGGTCTCTCGGTTAGAGAGTATGACGATAATTTGCGAAAATCACACTTAGACTTGTAAACAGGTCGTTAATGGGTGAAAACCCAAACCAGCCCTCAAACGACACCGTAGGAGGCACGAACACCTCGAACGGGACCAATGTAAGTTGTAGGAACTGACCGCGTAGTCCCGGGTCTCCCGGTTTGAGAGTATGACGATAATTTTATGAAAATCACACTTAGGCTTGAAAACAGGCCGTTAAAGGGTGAAAACCCAAACCAGTCCTCAAACGACCCCGTAGGAGGCACGAACACCTCGCACGGGACCATTGTAACTTATAGGAACTGATCGCGTAGTCCCGAGTCTCCCGGTTAGAGAGTATGACGATAATTTACGAAAATCACACTTAGACTTGTAAACAGACCGTTAATGGGTGAAAACCCAAACCAGCCCTCAAACGACCCCGTGGGAGGTTCGAACACCTCGCACGGGACCATTGTAACTTGTAGGAACTGATCGCGTAGTCCCGGGTCTCCCGGTTTGAGAGTATGACGATAATTTGCGAAAATCACACTTAGACTTGTAAACAGACCGTTAATGGGTGAAAACCCATACCAACCCTCAAACGACCCCGTAGGAGGCACGAACACCTCGAACGGGACCATTGTAACTTGTAGTAACTGACCGCATAGTCCCGGGTCTCTCGGTTTGAGAGTATGACGATAATTTGCGAAAATCACACTTAGACTTGAAAACAGGCCGTTAAAGGGTGAAAACCCAAACCAGCCCTCAAACGACCCCGTGGGAGGCTCGAACACCTCGCACGGGACCAATGTAACTTGTAGGAACTAACCGCGTAGTCCTGGGTCTCTCGATTTGAGAGTATGACGATAATTTGCAAAAATCACACTTAAATTTGAAAACAGGCCGTTAAAGGGTGAAAACCCAAACCAGTCCTCAAACGACCCCGTAGGAGGCACGAACACCTCGCACGGGACCATTGTAACTTGTAGGAACTGACCCCGTAGTCCCGGGTCTCTCGATTTGAGAGTATGACGATAATTTGCGAAAATCACACTTAGACTTGAAAACAGGCCGTTAAAGGGTGAAAACCCAAATCAGCCCTCAAACGACCCCGTGGGAAGCTCGAACACCTCGCACGGGACCATTGTAACTTGTAGGAACTGATCACGTAGTCCAGGGTCTCCCGGTTTGAGAGTATGACGATAATTTGCAAAAATCACACTTAGACACTTGAAAACAAGCCGTTAAAGGGTGACAATCCAAACTAGCCCCAAAATGAGCCCGTGGGAGGCACGAACACCTCGCACGGGACCATTGTAACTTGTAGGAACTAACCGTGTAGTCCCTGGTCTCTCGGTTTGAGAGTATGACGATAATTTGCAAAAATCACACTTAAACTTGAAAACAGGCCGTTAAAGGGTGAAAACCCAAACCAGTCCTCAAACGACCCCGTAGGAGGCACGAACACCTCGTACGGGACCATTGTAACTTGTAGGAACTGACCCCGTAGTCCCGGGTCTCTCGATTTCAGAGTATGACGATAATTTGTAAAAATCACACTTAGACTTGAAAAGAGGCCGTTAAAGGGTGAAAACCCAAATCAGCCCTCAAACGACCCCGTGGGAGGCTCGAACACCTCGCACGGGACCATTGTAACTTGTAGGAACTGATCGCGTAGTCCAGGGTCTCCCGGTTTGAGAGTATGACGATAATTTGCAAAAATCACACTTAGACACTTGAAAACAAGCCGTTAAAGGGTGACAATCCAAACTAGCCCCAAAATGAGCCCGTGGGAGGCACGAACACCTCGCACGGGACCATTGTAACTTGTAGGAACTAACCGCGTAGTCCCTGGTCTCTCGGTTTGAGAGTATGACGATAATTTGCAAAAATCACACTTAAACTTGAAAACAGGCCGTTAAAGGGTGAAAACCCAAACCAGTCCTCAAACGACCCCGTAGGAGGCACGAACACCTCGTACGGGACCATTGTAACTTGTAGGAACTGACCCCGTAGTCCCGGGTCTCTCCGTTTGAGAGTATGACGATAATTTGCAAAAATCACACTTAAACTTGAAAACAGGCCGTTAAATGGTGAAAACCCAAACCAGTCCTCAAACGACCCCCTAGGAGGCACGAACACCTCGCACGGGACCATTGTAACTTGTAGGAACTGACCCCGTAGTCCCGGGTCTCTCGATTTCAGAGTATGACGATAATTTGTAAAAATCACACTTAGACTTGAAAAGAGGCCGTTAAAGGGTGAAAACCCAAATCAGCCCTCAAACGACCCCGTGGGAGGCTCGAACACCTCGCACGGGACCATTGTAACTTGTAGGAACTGATCGCGTAGTCCAGGGTCTCCCGGTTTGAGAGTATGACGATAATTTGCAAAAATCACACTTAGACACTTGAAAACAAGCCGTTAAAGGGTGACAATCCAAACTAGCCCCAAAATGAGCCCGTGGGAGGCACGAACACCTCGCACGGGACCATTGTAACTTGTAGGAACTAACCGCGTAGTCCCGGGTCTCCCGGTTTGAGAGTATGGCGATAATTTTACGAAAATCACACTTAGACTTGAAAACAGGCCGTTAAAGGGTGAAAACCCAAACCAGTCCTCAAACGACCCCGTAGGAGGCACGAACACCTCGCACGGGACCATTGTAACTTGTAGGAACTGATCGCATAGTCCCGGGTCTCTCGGTTAGAGAGTATGACGATAATTTGCAAAAATCACACTTAGACTTGTAAACAGGTCGTTAATGGGTGAAAACCCAAACCAGCCCTCAAACGACACCGTAGGAGGCACGAACACCTCGAACGGGACCAATGTAAGTTGTAGGAACTGACCGCGTAGTCCCGGGTCTCCCGGTTTGAGAGTATGACGATAATTTTATGAAAATCACACTTAGGCTTGAAAACAGGCCGTTAAAGGGTGAAAACCCAAACCAGTCCTCAAACGACCCCGTAGGAGGCACGAACACCTCGCACGGGACCATTGTAACTTATAGGAACTGATCGCGTAGTCCCGGGTCTCCCGGTTAGAGAGTATGACGATAATTTACGAAAATCACACTTAGACTTGTAAACAGACCGTTAATGGGTGAAAACCCAAACCAGCCCTCAAACGACCCCGTGGGAGGTTCGAACACCTCGCACGGGACCATTGTAACTTGTAGGAACTGATCGCGTAGTCCCGGGTCTCCCGGTTTGAGAGTATGACGATAATTTGCGAAAATCACACTTAGACTTGTAAACAGACCGTTAATGGGTGAAAACCCATACCAACCCTCAAACGACCCCGTAGGAGGCACGAACACCTCGAACGGGTTAATGTAACTTGTAGGAACTAACCGCGTAGTCCCGGGACTCTCGGTTTGAGAGTATGACAATAATTTGCAAAAATCACACTTAAACTTGAAAACAGGCCGTTAAAGGGTGAAAACCCAAACCAGTCCTCAAACAACCCTGTAGGAGGCACGAACACCTCGTACGGGACCATTGTAACTTGTAGTAACTGACCGCATAGTCCCGGGTCTCTCGGTTTGAGAGTATGACGATAATTTGCGAAAATCACACTTAGACTTGAAAACAGGCCGTTAAAGGGTGAAAACCCAAACCAGCCCTCAAACGACCCCGTGGGAGGCTCGAACACCTCGCACGGGACCAATGTAACTTGTAGGAACTAACCGCGTAGTCCCGGGTCTCTCGATTTGAGAGTATGACGATAATTTGCAAAAATCACACTTAAATTTGAAAACAGGCCGTTAAAGGGTGAAAACCCAAACCAGTCCTCAAACGACCCCGTAGGAGGCACGAACACCTCGCACGGGACCATTGTAACTTGTAGGAACTGACCCCGTAGTCCCGGGTCTC